>JASDDO010000019.1:523078686-524402826 GCA_030015575.1 Agapanthus africanus
GCTTACATTTCTACACTTTGTAACTCTTTTGTTTTATTTTTAGTTCTTGTAAATAGCTTAATCCCCTTGAGTTCTTAACCTTATCTTGATCCTTCAACCTCTTCATTGAGCTTGAAAATTTAAGGGTTGGTTATTGATCTCAAGGGTTTGTATCATTCTTGAAGTTTAATAAAGTGTTCTTTTGTGCTTCATTCGCCATGAGTTATATGCCTCTTAATTGAGCTTGCAAGTTTAAGATTAGGTTATTGAACCCATGTCTTGTATATTGTTCCATGGTTCCTAGTTCTTTCTTTCTTGCTTTTTATTACTTGCCCTTTACATTCTTGATTTACTTTCTTGCACTTTACATTCATGCTTTACTTACTTTCTCTTTAAATTCCATGTCATTTAATTACTTGCTTGTAATCTTTTCTTTTCTTTGTTCTTCTCTTTTGTTCTCTTTTTTGCTTTGATTTGTGAATGGTTGTTAATATGGTGTTGTTATGAATAAATACGATATTGTAAGTTAAGATTTCTTTGCTCATTTTCTTTTCCCGTATTTTCCAATGAACTCCATCCAAATGTTACGCAAGCGCTCCGTTAGGCACCTTACCCTATCAAGGTAAAGGTGATTCCTAACCATGACCGGTTGCATTTGGTTTGGCCGGAAGCGAAAGCAAGAGACAAGAATGGATGGACAAGGGTCAATAAGCCGGATTCCACGAATACCGTGCTTAAGTACCCTAATCCACGTTGTTGCCGATTGTTCTACCTTCAATCGTTAAGTTCGGCTTAAAGGTTTTGAGTGCGGATTTCCTTAGCTTACACTTTTGTATCATTTCCTAACAACTTTATACTTGCATATAACACATAGGGTAGATTTGAACAATCCGCTCTCGCGCATTAACTCGTTACGACAAGAATGTAAAACGCTCCATCTCCCTGTGGATCGATTCGTGCTCATCATGGCTAGCTGCAAAGCGACACCGTCCTAATCACGGTTAAACTTTAGAATTTTTAAATATCTGACACGCTTCTGGCGTGCGATCAGTTGATATCACACACTAACATATAAAAGTATATATACCATATCCCATTCTTTTCTCACAACTTTGCGGGGGTGCTATACGCCATCCACCCGACTTCCCCCGTAGACATAAATCTACTCACCTTGATCTTTGTTCTTTGGAGTCGATGACGCCATGCTCATCTTCGTCATCTCGAAGTCTACATGAGGTACCTATACATAATAACGTATCGTATCGCATTAAAATCCAAATCAAAGCCAAAACGACACGATAAATTCCTATAGGTTCGAACCTACGGACTACTCCTTCAAAACCACCAAACAACTCTCGATATCATCGTACAAACGTCAAACCATCGAGTTAAAACAAAAATCCTAAAATCCAGAATTCAAAATACGCAAAACAAAACCCCGAAATAAAAGAGCAACTCATGAAACTAGTCCCAGATTTTACCCTACGCCAAATTATCCAATTTTGCATATGTGGAGGGTTTAGATTACAAATACTGGAGCTATAGTCGAAGCACAAACAAAAATGGTGGGACCCAGGCCGCAAATTGCCGCCTTCTGGGTTAAATCTGCGGCCAGGTTAGGGAGGTAGGGGCTAGGGTTTCAGTGGGGGGTCCTAGGTTACCTGCATGCATCACTGTCCTTGCGAAATAATTTTTCAGGTCCCCGAGTGTTGGCAGATTTCCAAATACCATCAAAATTTCACAGTTTTTCTGATGCCAGGGTTTCTAAATTCGTATTCCGGGTTTATTCTATGGTTTCGGTCCAAGATACAATCCCTACAGGATCATAAGGTCTCTACTAACCTCAATTACACTTCACAATTCAACATTTCTCAAAACCCTCTCTAGGAATTTTCTAAGTTCACTAAATATCGATATATCGGTTCTAACTCACAATAGAAGCTAAGGTGAATGAAAAACAATAACAATGGTACTGAAATTACCTCAATTGGCAACTCAAGAATTTTCTTGAGTTGCCCAAAGTCCTTAAAATTCGATTTTTCTTGGTCCAATGTGCTTCCTTTGAGCTAGTGAACATCATTAATGAAAATGAGATGGGCTTTTGGTGAATTTTGGTGATGAAGTGAGGCTTGAAAAAGGAGGATGGAAGAGGTGCTGCCATGGGAGTTGAGAGAGGAGAGAAAAGATGAAGAAGATTAATGGAAATGAAATAAGAGCCATTCTTGGTTGACCCCTCACCCTCTCTCTCTCATGCCCATCCCTCTTGCAATCATTGTGTCTCTTTGACTTTTCTTATTCCTTTTCTTTTCCTTTTCTTTTATTTTCTCTAAATAGAAACTAAAACAAAACAAGAAAGCCATGTAGAAAATATAACACAAGTGTCAAAATGATATGGTGCATGCCATGTGCACAAAACACGCTTAATGCGCGATTAACGATATCTAATCGCGATTAGCGTTAAAAGTGCATATAAATAATCATAAAAATTCATAATTTCCATAAATCACATAAAACACCCTCTTTTCAGTAATTTCCATAATTTTCCGAATTTTTCCCAATTTATCTGTATTTAATTATACCGCCTTATTAAAATATACAATATTTTATTATTTAATTATAAAAATTCCCAAAAATAATATTTTATTTTTATGAAATGTTACAGCCTTCCCCCTTAAAGAAATTTAGTCCCCGAATTAAAATTTAAACCCTTCAAATACTAAAACATTTCAGTAAAAGTCTAAGTCGTCGGGGCTCCGAAATCATCAATACATAAAACGCATCATAGCGCAATACATGCGCCTGAACAATGAGCAGATAACTCAAAAACAAAACTCCGTCAACCATCACGCAATCATCGGAGTCATGATGAAGACACAAATGTCAAATCCAAAATGAAACCAGTATGATATACATCAAAACTATACATATAAATATCTGACGGAAACGCATGCCAAACCGTTCATGTTGTTGTGCGATGTGCGTATCACGGCACAGTGGCGGACGTCTATTGTAAGAAAATAACTATATATATACTTATCCTTTGTTTAATATTTACGTCCCACCATTTTTGAAAAAAAATTAGAAGGGTTCCCTTGTTTTAAACGTTTCGTGTTATATCAGACACGTAGGTAAATACTGAGACTATAGCTCTCTTTTTGGAAATCCCTTCGATGACTATCAATGCATGCAAAAATATACTCAGGTACTGTCCTCTGACTAGTCTTGTCCAGTATGAAAACAAAATAGCAAATATCATAAAACGTACTGCTCCAAAAATCAATCCCGAAATGTGCATAAGAATGCCACGTGCGTCTGGGGCGCACGAAAATCGAAATCCATGAATGTGCCATACATATGCACAGAACAAAATCTAAGTGCAACAGGTGTGCACGAAACACCTGTCAGAGGCAACGGTGTGCCTGACAGCAAAATCAGGTGCATCTGATATGCACAAGGAATCCCGATTTAGTGCATCTGGTGTGCACCAAAATCGCATCAAGCGCCCAAGTATGCGCAAGAATCCAAATCCAATGCACAAGGTGCACGAAAACAATACCAAATATCATAATCGAAATCGATGGTGTATAATAAACCTCAATCCAATTAGGTATACCACGGTATAAAATCTCACAACCATGTGCATCAGCGTGCACAAAATCGAATCAAAATACTAAAAGTATATGAAAACTATACCGAAAGCATAAGTCAAATCACATGCATACCATAGGCATGAAATCAAAATCAACATCAAGTGCAATAAATCTGTACAAATCATAACTCAACACAACGTGTATAAAGCATACCTCAAGGGTAATAACAATGCCTAAAATATAAATACCCAGTAGGTGCAACCATGGTGCACGAAAACAAATATCATGAAACTCAATCATCAAAACTCAATCATGCGAATAGATCGCCCAAAATACCGAAATAAAGTATGGCGGAATAGTCCCGTTCAAGCACATCCTCCAAGAGTCCCTGGCCAACTGTCGTGGTCACTCATAACATGTCTCGTCGATGATGCCGAACTCTGGCCTGCTAGTGTGCGTAAAATGACCACTCCTGGGTCCAAGTCTTCTCGTGCATTATTCCAAAAAGGTCCTGTCGAGTTCTCTCCCAATCTCATCTCTACTGAACTGTCCGGAAGTTATCACCCTTCACTAAATCTGTTTCTTGTTCCGGAACGGCTGCATATTCATCGTGACTCCTTCTGGAAAATATATCCATATACAACGCCTCTGCATGCGCATCGCATCTCTGATGTCGGCGGAGTGGAACGTCATCTCATCAAGATTTCGTACGAACCTCTTACGCCACCTTTCTCTACTATCGACTGCTTCGGACTCGTCTTATCATGGCTGCATGGATTGCGCTCCAACGGCTATACTCATATCTGGAATCTCCCAAGCAATGCATCTCCCCGCATAGCATCCGAATGAAGTCGAACCATTCGATCGATTCGTCAAAACCTCATAATCCCCCAAGAGCTCAACATCTTGGGTACGGTTTAATAGTATCGAGTACATAACACAGTATCGGTGGACCAGCCGTAGAAGGGCAAACCCAAGCCACACTAATGGCACCGCGGAACTGCCGCAAACCCTAAGGTTCAAAGGCTTTCACATGGTGATTATGTCGAGTTAGGGTTTCATTCTTCTAGAGGGTCCATAGAATTGCTTGCATGTCTTTCCGAATACTTTAAACTTGGAATATGGGTTTCTGACATTCGATCGCTTCTATCGACTTTCAACGTACCGGCGTGAAGTCGTCTCTAGCTGGAATCAATCTATCTGATTACCTCGCATCGAGATAAGCGAACGAACCACATGTCCTAGTCATTCATCCTCGGGTGACTAGAGACCTTCTATTATATCTCTAAGTACAACTCGTACTGCAATAGCTCCAACATCTGGGGCAATATCTCGTCGTTCGCAGCAACAACTGGCTGATTCGTCTGCATACTGAATAGTACCTCAATCATCATGAATAAGCGATACATCAATGGTCATCACATTCTGGCTGGCCTCTATCAGTGGCTCAACCCTCTGGTGCAAATCTGCACGCCCGAGAAATCTCATAACAACGATCCATCGAACGCCCATGGCGCGAAAACATAATAACACGGCGCATCTATGCAAATCGTACGTCCCTGGAATCATGCCCTGGTCAGTCCTCGTTCGTGACGAGCTCGTGCTGACCGCAACTCTAGCTGTAGCTCTCTGTGCCCATACAACCGTGGTAACAAAACAATAACTGGTACCGATGAGGCTAGATCATAGGAAGGAATATAGTACTGTGCAAGGAAATGTACATCCAAAGACTTCTTGAGCGGAGTAGCGTATCATAAGTATGCCGCGGAACATACGTACGGTACGTCACTTTACTCAAGCTACATAATCCATCAACAAAGGGTCATCCTACACTCCGAAGGTAAAACCTAACGCTCTGATACCAACTTTGTCACGACCCAAAAAGTACGGAACATGACCGGCACTTAAATTACGAAATGTCTCGAGGCGTACGTAATCTAAGTAAGCCAAAACCCAGAAATCCAAACCAAGTAAAGTAAAACCAATTTCAAAGCAAGAAATTTAACAACATAAGACGAAATATGCATTTTTAAAATATCAAATCTTTTCTAAAAATTTCGGCAGAGTTTCCTTTGTAAAAACTGACCCCAAATGGGAACAAACCTGATAAAGCATATATAATGAATAAAGGCTTCCCCAAGCGGGGGCTAGCTCTTCGTCAATTGACGAACAAAACCACACAATGCAATATAATATACAACGCCGAAGGGCGAGGATCAAAATTGAAAAGGAAACTCAAAACAACATGAAATCCATAATAATACAAGCGCGACTCTAAGGTCGAAATAATAATCACTGGTCTTCTATGTCTATCAAAATAATACAAGTCTAGTTGATGGAGTTTTACTAGATACAACTGAAATAACAAATATACAATGGTGGTCCTGATGCAAAAGGACCCACCTACCAAAGCAATCACCCGGATGGAACAGTGTGCCAGCAAAACCGCAACGAAACCTGTGCGGCAAGACATGCAAGAAACTGTGGTACAACGGGGGTGAGTTGCCAACTCGTGAGTAGAAAACATCTACGAGTAGAAATCGCATGCATGACGCTATCCTAGGTCATGTCAAGTAATATCCTCAAATAAATATCCTGGTCTAGTTATGTATAAGTGTAATACTACATGCTCGTGCCAGTACCTCAGCTAGCAACATATCAGATATATGATGTATAAATGCATGACGAATGGAAACAGAATACATCAAGAAATCAACAGAGAAATCAGTGTCAAGCATCGACACCAAACACAAAATCTGTGCCTAGCATCGGCAAGTAAATCCTCATATATCTCAGGCTCCGTATCATCTGCGGGATCGACCCGCGGGCTCCGGCAGTACGGATCGGCCTATATCCATCTCATAACTCCGGTCGGTATCCTCCGAGTAACCGCAGGTCTAAATGCTATCACCGGTAGGCAGTCTGTCCCTCCCAGGCTCATCATCCACCATGAAAATAAATCGCGCCCCGGGGTACCATACCGGGTCCACCATGTAACCGAGACGGTTCATACGTCTCCTCGAATCGGGGCTCGAAATCCAACAGCTACTATGAAAACTCATGGTGGACGACTCATACATCACACGAAAACCGCAACTTGCATTTTAAAAAGAGGGAGAGAGAAGTTTATATATTCTTGCGGTTTTCCCCCAAATCCCGAAATCTCATGGAAATCCGAAATCCAAAATCAAGAGTAAGTAAACAGTGAATATCGGCACAAATCCCCATAATACTGCATGACCAATGAATATATGAATGCATCTGATAGCATGAAATTAATACAATTGTTAAACTAGCATGTGAAAGCTATAATATATCGCAACTATCAACAAGCAAGCTATGTCAAGAAATAATATTTTTTAAAGTGTACGTGATATGGCAATTACCGATAAAGATGTGTGAGCCGGCAAGCAAGTGTATGTGGAGCATACGCATCATCGGTAATGGTGCTAGTGTCCTGACAGCAGGGTTTCATGATAATTACAGATAACATATGCATAAGCATGCAATCCGATGAATATACAGAAAGTGGTATAGTAATAGCAACACTGAAAGCTATACCTACCCAAAATACGAGTCATACAGTTTGGTATATAAATACTCACGATTCTCCAGTTTAGAAAAAGTGTATGACTCGAGCCCAGTCAAAAGGGTAAGGAAATCCACCTAAGTCTGAGTCGATCTATATATATCTAGTAGTCGGTAATCTCGCCTCACTAGTATCACGTAAAATACAATATACGCATATGGCATCCTTGAGTCAAGTGTGCGGATCTAACATCATAATTATATCTCATACGGTAAATCTATCGTACGGCATCCCAAATCTGGGTACGGGTTAAATTTAACATTTATCTCATTACTCATCTGATATCCTTATCATCACATATCGTGAACAGGGGGTACTGATCTAAGTCTAGTACAAAACTAATATCATCAACATAATCATGATCTGGCTACTGATCTACAGCCTCATACAATACGATGTCATCAACACTTATCATCATTTAGGAGTACACATCTCCCAAGCGATCCATTATAAATATCTTAAAATATCTTATCTCATATCTCAATCACATGTCAACTATCATCAACATATTATCGTCGTCCAACGATCCGCTATAACATCATGACATATCTCGGTCGCGCATTAAATATCTCACGGCATCATGCCCGATCAGATCGACTCATTCCCAAGTATCATATAGCATTCTCGTCATCCAAGCATATGAATACAAATATAAATATGTCTCCAATACACACAAGGAAGTCAAAGTATGCGAGTATGTGTATGTGCATGTATGCAAATCTTTACCCTACGGTTTCGGGACTAAGAAATCGACTAGAGTCCTTTCATCCATACACGCTAACTCTAACCCCTAATCTCTTAAAGCTTTCTTTCTAAGGTTTATATCACACCCTAACATATAAAAGTATATATATATCATATCCCATTCTTTTCTCACAACTTTGCGGGGGTGCTATACGCCATCCACCCGACTCCCCCCGTAGATATAAATCTACTCACCTTGATCTTCGTTCTCTGGAGTCGATGACGCCACGCTCATCCTCGTCGTCTCGAAGTCCACATGAGGTACCTATACATAATAACGTATTGTATCACTTTAAAATCTAAATCAAAGCCAAAAAGACACGCTAAATGCCTATAGGTTCGAACCTGCGGACTACTCCTTCAAAACCACCAAACAACTCTCGATATCGTCATACAAACGTCAAACCATCGAGTTAAAACCAAATTCCTAAACTCCAGAATTCAAAATACGCAAAACAAAACCCCGAAATAAAACACCAACTCATGAAACTAGTCCCAGATTTTACCCTAGGCCAAATTATCCAATTTTGCATAAGTGGAGGGTTTAGATTACAGATACTGGAGCTACAGACGAAGCACGAACAAAAATGGTGGGACCCAAGCCGCAAATTGCGGCCTTCTGGGTTAAATCTATGGCAAGGTTGGGGGGGTAGGGGCTAGGGTTTTAGTGGGGGATCCTAGGTTACCTGCATGCATCACTTTCCTTGCTAAATAATTTTTTAGGTCCCCAAGTGTTAGCAGATTTCCAAATACCACCAAAATTTCACAGTTTTTCCGATGTCGGGGTTTCTAAATTCGTATTCCGGGTTTATTCTATGGTTTCAGTCCAAGATACAATCCCTACAGGGTCATAAGGTCTCTACTAACCTCAATTACATTTCATAATTCAACATTTCTCAAAACCCTCTCTAGAAATTTTCTAAGTTCACTAAACATCAATATATCGGTTCTAACTCTTAATAGAAGCAAAGGTGAATGAAAAACAATAAAAATGGTGCAGAAATTACCTCAATTGGCAACTCAAGAATTTTCTTGAGTTGCCCAAATTCCTCAAAATTCGATTTTTCTTGATCCAATGTGCTTCCCTTGATCTAGTGAACATCTTTAATGAAAATGAGATGGGCTTTTGGTGAATTTTGGTGATGAAGTGAGGCTTGAAAAAGGGGGAGGGAGGAGGTTGTTCATACCATAATATTGCATTATTATATTCCCCATTCTTATGTATTTTACAAATAAACAGGTGCTTTTGACTTATGTATGCTACATAGTACAGGTTACAGGTTCTAGGAGCTAAAACAGTGAAAAGGATAAAAGACGATGCAAAAATGAGACTACGACCAGCAAACTTTAGGATTTTGATAAATCCTACACAAAGATCAGTACAAGGCAACGCAAGGTCCAAGATTACAAAGCGACCGGTTAAAAGTCCACTGTAATTGTTCACTGGGAAATCTGGAAGAGAACCAGAAGCCAATTTGAGAAAAGAACAGAAGAATTAGGAATACCAGAATGACCAAAGACATCACAAGAAAACTCAAAGCTCAATCCTCTTGTTTGGTCGCGGAACCGCGGCCAAACAGTGCCTGTGGCCGCGGTTCCGCGGCAAGGTTGAGCAGATAGAAGCATAAAATTTGACCATAATTTAAAGCGGCGTTGAATGGTCTACCTAGGGGTAATTTGGTAAATGCAGACGTGCGGCAATTGTAAACCTAGGGTTTTCTATGTCCTATAAATAGAAACCCAATTCCTTGTATTAGGTGATGCCTCCCATCATTAATAAAATTCAGATTTCTTTGGAGTGCATCAAATTTGTAAGTTCTTAATTTATTTTCTGCCCTAATTAAATTTCTATTCTTGACCTAGTTAAGTTTAATTCTTTGCCCTAGTTAAATAGTTAGATCTTTTATTCTCTGCCCTAGATAAATGTTCTTCAATTCCCTAATGAGCGAGTAGTCTCCTCGCTTGTTAGGG
Organism: Agapanthus africanus; assembly: GCA_030015575.1. Lineage (NCBI taxonomy): Eukaryota > Viridiplantae > Streptophyta > Magnoliopsida > Asparagales > Amaryllidaceae > Agapanthus > Agapanthus africanus. The sequence continues at coordinate 523,088,560 of JASDDO010000019.1, forward strand.
TTAGATTTGGGGAAGGTTTGAGAGATGAAGATCTCTCACCCCTTTCTTTCCCATTATATATAATTAATAGGACTCCATTCATACATACACATACCGCTCCCTACGGCACCCTATCCCACGAGGTAGCGGTGATACCGTAGTATAAAGGCCCGGTTGTGATTGTTTTCTATGGAGGTTAGGGTAAGGATCGATAAAGGAAGGACAAGAAGCTAGAGGAAGAAATATCTTCCCGATGGTTCTAATTCCTTTTATTAATAATTATTATAACTCCTAATAGATCTTAATATGGGTATAGAAAGCGGTGAGATTTATTGACTTTCCAAATTTACCCTAGACCTAACCCTAGCAAGATTTAGATCTAGATTAATTTAGTTTTTAGATTTAATCAATCCGGCTCCCATCGGAATTAACTCGTAAGAGCGATTAGGAAATTCACAACATCTCTGTGGACCGACCCGTACTCACCGGCTAGCTATCAAGCGACGCCGTTCTTGATTGCGGTAATATTATTTTAGATAGTTTTGAGATCAATCAAATGGCGCCGTTGCCGGGGATGGTGTGTTATTTCCTTTTTGAAATTTTGGTTTAATCTAAAATTAAAAAAATCATAAAAACTGAAAAATCGAAAAATATAAAAATTTATCCTCTTTGTATTTTGTGAAGGGTATTTTTGTTTGAATTTTGCAGGATCTAAAATCGAACGACGGATCTGGGAATATCCAAAAAACGAAATAGAAAACATCTAATCTGAACCAACAGAGGAGTATCCCAATAGAGCACAACAGAAATCTTGGCATCCGATCCATCTACCGAACCGCGGAACCGCCGCATTAGGCACCATCGGACCGCGGAAACGCTGCAATGTGGTGACATCATCGCCTGGAAAAAATTCTCGGGAACCGTGCAGGCTAGTTGACCGCGGAACCGCGGTGGGTCCCGTGCTTTGGCCGCGGATTGGCGGCGGCGTGGTGACGACATCAAGTAAAATTTGCACTGTAATCTCTCTTTCTCTCTCCTCTGCAACCTACAATATATCTTCTGTAAAAATTTCCTGCAGGATTCTTTGCGCTTTAAAAATCTTCCCCCTTCCAAATAACAAATCTTGTGCAGGATTCTTTACGCCGCGCTTAAAATACAAAATTGATTGCATGTGATTTTTTCTGTTGTGTATATCTTTTATCGAAAATCTTTTTGCTAGCAGATCTAAATAAAGAGAGAAAGGAAAAAGGAAATAATATTTTTATACAAAAATTTGCAACTTTTGTCGCTAAGAAATCCGTGCACCCCAACCTTCTTTCTCTTCTCCTTCTTACATCATGGGTACCCCATCTCAAAAATCTCTTGCCGAACTTTGGTACCCTGAACCAAACTTTGCCTCTTACGCGAATTGTTTCAGTCGATTTAAGGACAACTCTTCTATGCCCAAAATTTCTTTGAAAGACCGAATAGAAGCGTCTAGGAGAAACAGTTCGACTTTGCAATCCACTTTGTGTCAACCATGTCTACCTTCACCACTTTCGTACGTTGTTACCACTTTTTCGAGTCCTATTGTAACTCCTAAGCTGATGTCTATTGCTGGGCACATTGCACAATCTTGTAGCCAATCTTTCACCCCTCTCCACACATCCAGTTCTAGGGATCAACAAGTCCATTCACCTTTTTATCCGCATATTGATCCTACTCCTGTCCAACCATCCACTTCCTACCAGTCCTACCCGACTTTCCCACCTTCACTAGACATTGCTTCTACACAGCCAGTTAGGAGTTTCACGTATCCAAACAATTTCGAATCTTTTACCGAAACCCCTTCGCAACCCATGTCGAGTTTGGAACAGTCGTTGGAGGCTTATATTTTAGCAACAAACAACATGATGAGGAATGTGGATGCGTCCATATCCGCCCTTATACAACCTAGTGAATCGGTAGCTAGTTTCCCACTAGTTTCAAATTTTTCAGTGTATGAGGAGGCGGTTAGACAGAGGGAGAATTTGAGAGGAGAGAATGAGTTCTACACCTTTCCAAATCAAACCTACCCATACCCAATTCCAGCCCACAACTCCGGTTTTCCATCGATTGTTCCAAATAGTTCACCAGTTGAAAATAAAAACGAGTTGTGTGACTTTGTAGTGCTTGATTTGCCAGACTGTGAAGAAACCCTTTCGAGTGAAACCAAACCTAATCTTTTTGAACTTTACACCTCCAGTCTAGAACCTAAATTGATAAATATCCATGCTTTTGATGAGGTGTCAGAAACAATTGATTTTCACTTGATTAAGGATATAGACGCCGGGAATATTTTGGATGATGAACCCGTAGATTTGATTGAAATTTTATGTCCAATACATCACCCCGAGTCATTAAATGTTTCTCCCGAACTTCATATACGTCTTGATTTTGATGATAATGGCATGGATGGGCTAAATATTGAGGAGAATTATAAGGATAGTATTGAGGAGAGTATCGAGGATAATAATGAGGTTGAACCATTTTTGTTTGATGTGTCGGATTTTCCAATTCATCCTCCTGAACCTTTAACTGTTATATCACCCTCCCTTCTTTCCATCGTTCCGACCACGCAAAAGATCACGCTTGAAGACTGTGAGCTTGAAAACTTTCCCTTTGAATCTGACACAGTTCTCACAGCCGATAACACTTACAAGTGTTTCACTTTTTCGGACGATGTTGAAGACTCACCGCCCGAGATTGAGTCCTTTGAATTTTCATATGAGTTAGTTGAACCATCAGACTCGGTTGCTCACGGTCGTTTCGAACCATTGATGGAATCTTTCAAGTTCGAGACAGTTTACTACGGTGAGAATGAGACTATCCCTAATTCACTCCCTTTCGTCCTTCCTATCATTCCGACCGTGTAAGGGACCGTTACGCTTTCATCTCCAATACCAAGTTCGACATACCCATGTTTGCTCACGAATCTTGAGGGACTTAATCTTATTTTTTCACGGGTTGAGAGATTAGCACAATCATTTTTTACACATCGGTCATTACAAATTGTGCTAATTTATACACTCCATCCCCAACCTCAAGTTCGTATTCCCACTCTCTTTGGTTCTTCTATTCTTACTTTAATGATACCGAGTGTGATGAATCACAATCCGATATTTTGAGTTCGATAATTTTCAATTGGACCTTCGACGACAGTTTCGAAGATATTTTCGCCGACGAACTCGCATTCTTACACGATACAAATTTTGTGATTAATCAACCTCCACTCGAAGAAGAAGAACCCCTACCATTTCTTTTTCCCCTCCGCCATTTTCCTCCACCGAGACCATATTCCACTCTTCTTCTCACACGGTCTCGTGTGATTCTCATTTCTTTTCTTTACACTCCATTCTTTCACCAACCCCACCATTATCATGATAGAATTTTTGAATGGTTGGTGCTAACTTTTGGTCTGTGTAAGGCCATGTATAGTTTGATTTTTCTCCTCCCTAACTCTGAACTTTAACGCTGTTTTACTTAAATTTGGGGGGAACCTTGTTGTATATATTTTGTTTTTTTATAAATAAATAAACAGGGGAGTGCCGACATTTTGACCCTCTTGGTGTGACATGACAGTGAGGACACTGTCAAGTTTAAGTTTGTGGGTATGCTCGGTAAGCCTTCTTCCTTCGCATTCATGTGTATATTTTTGCATTTGCATACTTATTTTAAAATCCCTAAAAAATTGAAAAATTTCAAAAATTATAAATGTTAATGTATTCAATTTTGGCCTTATTTGACTTGAGTTTGACAAATAGGTTAACTGGCTAAGAACAACTAGATCTTAGACTTAGTAAATTTAAAACCCTAAAAATAACCTTCCTTAAAGTTTAACGGTAGAAAATATATGTCTTTGTAGTTTATTTAGAAATAGGCAAATTTTGAGTTCACTTCTTGGGCTAAGTCGAAACAAAGGAAAAGTATTGATATTTTTATTAGAGTATAAGTTTGAAAAATAATTCCTAGCTTAAGTCTAGATTCTGAAAATGTATACCCTACAATTGCACAATCACGCACCTTGAAACTTGGAAAAGTAGAAGAGACCTTGAAATACTCTTGTCTAAAGTCCTTAGTACGAAGAAAATAAAAAAAATACAAATCAAGTGTGAATAAAGAAAAAAATGAACACTGGTTTTTGTGATTACTTAAGGCTGCAAAAATAAAAAAATAATTAGCGAGGGTGCTTCATCACCTAGTGCCTTAGACCAACTGGTTTGGGAGTCACCGCTAAAAAGCCTTAGGTGTTACAAGACTAGGAAGTATGCTTTAAAGTGCAAACGCATCTTGTAATCGGTTGTTGGTACCTCAAGAAGTATTAACGGTCGCATGAATGATGTGTAAGCAAAATTCATTTAAATTCACCTATTAAGAAGTGCTTTGGACAACGGACAAGAGTATGATTGCTTGATTTGAATTTCTAAGTGTAGGGGTGATTTATACACACACGTAGGGATATGTGATTGGAGTTTAGATGAGAGAAACGAATGAAGAATAGAACTTGTATTTTTAGTAGAGTTGATAAAAATTTCTAAGTGGAGATTGAACCCTAGAAGGAAAACTTAAGAAATGCCGAAAGCTAAGTAGGTCTGCAAAACATATATAATATTAAGTTAAATGATGAGGAAGTGTGAAGAATATGGGTGAATAATTTACCAGTCGACGATAATAGAATTCCTTGTTAGAAAACCTAATTGGAGAATAAAAGTTAATGGGCCGAATTGATAGGATTTTGTGGGTAGTATTCGCTGAAAACCCTCAGGAGACAACACTCCTCCTACTAGGGACACCTAGAGGTTTAACGGCTTGTTGCACGAGCTCAGTGCAATCGCGTTTCCCTGCGAAAGTGAGGTTAGGTTTTTGTCGAGAATAAAACTAAGTTTGCTCGAGGACGAGCAAAAGATAAGTTTGGGGGTATTTGTTCATACCATAATATTGCATTATTATATTCCCCATTCTCATGTATTTTACAAATAAACAGGTGCTTTTGACCCATGTCTGCTACATAGTACAGGTTACAGGTTCTAGGAGCTAAAACAGTAAAAAAGATAAAAGACAATGAAAAAAATGAGACTACGACCAGCAAACAGAAGGATTTTTATAAAGCCTACACAAAGATCAGTACAAGGCAACGCAAGGTCCAAAATTATAAAGCGAATGGTTAAAAGCCCACTGCAATTGTTCACTGGGAAATCTGGAAGAGAACCAGAAGCCAATTTGAGAAAAGAACAGAAGAATTAGGAATACCAGAATGACCAAAGACATCACAAGAAAACTCAAAGCTCAATCCTCTTGTTTGGCCGCGGAACCGCGGCCAAACAGGCTCTGTGGCCACGGTTCCGCGGCAAGGTTGAGCAGATAGAAGAAGAAAATTTTACCATAATTTAAAGCGGCGTTGAATGGTCTACCTAGGGGTATTTTGGTAAATGCAGACGTGCGGCAATTGTAAACCTAGGGTTTTCTATGTCCTATAAATAGAAGCCCAATTCCTTGTATTAGGTGATGCCTCCCATCATTAATAAAATTCAGATTTCTTTGGAGTGCATCAAATTTGTAAGTTCTTAATTTATTTTCTGCCCTAATTAAATTTCTATTCTTGACCTAGTTAAGTTTAATTCTTTGCCCTAGTTAAATAGTTAGATCTTTTATTCTCTGCCCTAGATAAATGTTCTTCAATTTCCTAATGAGCGAGTAGTCTCCTCGCTTGTTAGGGTTAGATTTGGGGAAGGTTTGAGAGATGAAGATCTCTCACCCCTTTCTTGCCCATCATATATAATTAATAGGACTCCATGCATACATGCACATACCGCTCCCTACGGCACCCTATCCCACGAGGTAGCGGTGATACCGTAGTATAAAGGCCCGGTTGTGATTGTTTTCCATGGAGGTTAGGGTAAGGATCGATAAAGGAGGGATAAGAAGCTAGAGGAAGAAACATCTTCCCGATGGTTCTAATCCCTTTTATTAATAATTACCATAACTCCTAATAGATCTTAATATGGGTATAGAAAGCGGTGATATTTATTGACTTTCCAAACTTACCCTGGACTAACCCTAGCAAGATTTAGTTTTTGATTTAATCAATCCGGCTCCCATCGGAATTAACTCGTAAGAGCGATTAGGAAATTCACAACATCCCTGTGGACCGACCCGTACTCACCAGCTAGCTATCAAGCGACGCCGTTCTTGATTGCGGTAATATTATTTTAGATAGTTTTGAGATTAATCAGAGGTGTTGCCATGGGAGTTGAGAGAGGAGAGAAAAGATGAAGAAGATGAATGATGAATGGAAATGAAATGAGAGCCATGCTTGGTTGACCCCTCACCTTCTCTCTCTCTCTCTCATGCCCATCCCTCTTGCAATCATTGTGTCTCTTTAACTTTTCTTATTCTTTTTCTTTTCCTTTTCTTTTCTCTAAATAGAAACCAAAACAAAACAAAAAAGCTATGTAGAAAGTATAACACAAGTGTAAAAATAATATGGTGCATGCCATGTGCACAAAACGCGCTTAATGCGGGATTAGCGATATCTAATCGCGATTAATGTTAAAAGTGCATATAAATAATCATAAAAATTCTTAATTTGCATAAATCACATAAAACACCCTCTTTTCAGTGATTTCCATAATTTTCCGATTTTTTCGCAATTTATCGGTATTTAATTATACCGCCTTATTAAAATATTCAATATTTTATTATTTAATTATAAAAATTCCCAAAAATAATATTTTATTTTTCTGAAATGTTACAATAGTCTTCTTCCAAACCATAGGCAGGTGCCGAAAGGTAGGGAATGAAAAAAACCAATTAGCCTAAGTATGGTGTACAGAAAATAATAAGTAAAGACAAATAAAGGGATTAGAAAAAGGGAAAAGTAAGTTGCAACTGCTATCATTCACGACCAAACCATGTATTTCATCGCCACTCCTATTTCACCTATGTATTTCTCCAGAACACTTCGTATCACTACGAACATCCACTTCTATTGGATAAATCCATCGTATGGTTATATATGAACCCGAAGGAATTTCTTCCAGTTCGGGGATGGATTCTGGTTAAGGAGAAATAGAATAAGAATTATTCAGTTATTTTTTATATTTACCTTCTCTCAGATTGCGAGTACTCCTTGGATTAGGAGAGTGCACCTGTTACGCTTATTGGATAGCCTTCTTCCAAACCATAGGCTGGTGCCGAACGGTAGGGAAGGAAGAAATCAATTTAGCCTGAGGGGGTGTACATGAGGTAATGACTAAAGACATATAAAGGGATTTGGAGAGATGGCAAAGAGATATACGGTTACAATCATGAATCTGATAGTGGAAGAGGCATTACTAGAAATACCCGGAAACCCCTTCGAAACATTTTACATGTTTCAGTTTCACTGTGCATTGTTAATAGAAAACGGATTTCCCAATTAGTCCTTGCTCTAGGGTATGTATTTACATTCTCACATCTGTATGGTTTTACAGATGATGAGTGGGAGTAAGTTATTGGGAATTAGGTGATCATCCTCAATATATCGGGATTCGTTGTAATTGGTGATATTTGAGGAAATCACCTGGGTTTTTGCCGGACAGCAAATATTTGGTTTTGAATATTCGTTGTTATGCACCAATTTCAAACTGATATATCTGTACGTTTATTTTATAAAGTGAGATATAACTTTTTGAAATTATGTCCATGATATTTACCTAAATCAGCTGATGGTTAGGTAAGGAGCATTCAACAGCGGTGTAATTCTTCTTAACCATAAGTATAGTTTTCAACCTACGATGCACAGAGTATGAGTTATTAGACTCAAGGAACTTATACAGAGTATTGTATTTTGTCCAGTTTCCGTTAGGACAGAGGGGTTGGTACTCATACTATATTCAGTTTACTTGTGACTTCTCTAGTTCTTAGACATGTGTTTCGTAGAAATACAAGATCCAATTTTTGAGAAGTTATACGTATATGAATAAAGTAGAGAACCAGGTATTGCAAGTACCAGGATTCTTCAAGATGATCGAAGATGTAGATACTTGTGTATGGTATTCAATTGATAGTAATGGTTTTGAGAACTTGCTTCTCTTTCAGGTTACTCATATCTGGATGTATTCCTAAGTTGAGTAATATTGATTGGCCTCTCTCCATTTAGTTGACATGCACTGGAGACAGATGCATGATTTGAATCTGGTTCTAATTAAATCAGTGCCTCTGTTTCTATATTAGATATAGAATGGCTCATATCTTAACGATATTAAGGTATACGGAGTTGTCCGGCTTATGCTTAAAACCAAACTCTGGATAACTCAAGGCACGTTTCTGTAATGGCTGTTTGTAGGTTAACCCGGTTTATGACGAGTGTTAACTTTCTACCATCTGGAAGATCAATAGTGATATTGTTCTTGATTCGCCACAGTTTTAGTAAAATGGGCTTTTTAAAAAAAATGGTAGTGTGAGTATGGTAGAACTGGAAGCGATCCAGAACCACAAACGATAACTGAAAATTTGATAAGAACCTAAAGATTCAATCAGGTTTGACATTCCATTAGCCACTCCGCAGATATGGTGGGTAACCTCAGGCATCCGAGAGGTACTCCGGTATCCTCAAGGACGGTGACAGGGAGGTTCTTGTTTACCCAGACTTGACATTACTGTTGTTCCAGGCTATGAGACCCGGCAGGAGGATGAGTATAGCGTCGTTCTAAACTAGCTTTAGAAGTGCACGTGTATTTGACTCTGCCAGAGGGTTGTTGTAGTCAGTGGGAGCAGCGGAAGCATAGTGGATAAGTTGCTTGTGTCTATTTATAGACTAAAGAAGATATGGCATAGATAGATCATCTATTTTTTGATGTGACAGTCATAGGTTTTGACTTCATCAGGATAGGGGATGGATTTGTTAAGAAGGGAGTAGGGTGCGATGTCTTAGTATTTGTATGACATACACAGAGTAGGAAGTGATATTCCTATACTACGATCGGTTATACTTTGATTGTCACACAGTGGTTTCTCCACGTAGGATATGGATATTATATCAGACATTCTGGTTACTAGATCTATGGTTTTAGATCTTGATTTGGGAAGTGTCCCAATTTGGGTACTTAGACAGTATTCTAAAAGTGTTTTAGAATGGACGACTCCTGGCACGGTAAAGTACCTGCAAGTGATGGAGTCACCCTCTCTAAAGGTGTCTTACAGACTAAAGGGGAGAAAGATGTACATGATTGACATATCACTCGCTTAGGTAATTGAGTCAATCATGAGATGTCAAGTACCACACCAGATGTTGTTTTTGCACTAGATGCAATTAGTTGATATATTGATCCAATCCTGGAGGAATGTTCGGAAGCAGTTTTAGAACATAAGTTTATGTTCTAGGGATATGATAACAACAGCCTCCTTTGGGAGACAGTTATCATTCCAGGCTTCCAAGGTGACCTAGATGACAGAGTGACTGTCAGAGTTATAGTTCTCCCTCTAAAGAGGAGCAGTAGTTTGGATCGGTGATCCAAGCGGATACTGAGGGAGGCATGGCGCAGGATACTGATTAAATTCAGTTGATGATACAGTCTAAGATGTAAACTGGATTTGGAGTTCATTTATGAACTAGGTCCCATCAGATATCCAGACATATTCTAAGAAAGGTATTGCTCATTTCGGGAGATGGCTTTCTCCACGAACTTGAGATAAAAGAAAGACATAGAAAGAAACATCAGAGCGGATCCACTCAATTAGGCTATTTCTCGAATGCAATAGTTTCACAAACAAGCTTTGTGAGACTGATCAGTAGAGGAGTTGGGTGTTCGGTATCACACGAGCTGTGAGTACGCGACATCGCAATAATTAGCCTTAAGTGCAAGTGGGAGATTGTTGGATATAGTACCCTCAAAGTCAATTATTGGATCGCAGGCACATGATTGCATTGATCGAGGGAGGACCTATGCCAGTAGGACAGTCTTACTCGAGATGATAGTATGCTATTTGGTTTATCTTTATCATTGTGTACATACTTTAGGTGACCTTACAGATCACTATTACATATTGTTAGAGCCCTTAGGATTCTTGCTTGACTACCAGCAGTATAATGGAGATCATATACGTGAGAGTTGAGTAGTCTATAAGCACATCCTTAAAGTGTCCCTAGTCATGGGAGTTTCGAGACTGGGCATCGACGCTCCGATAGTAGACTAGTATATACGATCGAGACCCCGACGAGGGGCGATGGCTGGTCTCACAAGCGATTGGTGTCATTTGGTTCACCTAAGACGTATACAGGTGCTCATTGGGTTATGAGTACACCGGATAGGACTCGCCGGGAACATGCTAGTTGGTGATATACCTAGCATAAGATAGCAGTTCCCTGGTGACATGTGTACAGGTTAGTTCATCGACCTGAGATCGTCATTTGTCTCGTATGAGTTCCCACTGTGCTTTGATTACTACCCTACCATGGCTCAAAGGAGTCGTGAAAACAGGTTTTAGTTGGGTACAGTCCCGAGCCACATGGAGGCAGTGAGCGGATCGGCAGGGGTTTCGTCTCTCCTGGTATTGGGGGTGAGATCGCGCTGTGTCTAAGAGAGCTATTACACGAAATCCTTGGCCAAGGCAAGTGAGATTTACTGGTAGGTATTCCAGTAGTATCTTTGGGTGTTCTGGGCTACACTCCGATACGACTTGTACCGCTTTTGGGGGTCTGACGTTTACCAGCCCCCTAGGCCGGACATGCGATACTCATAGACGAACGGACCGGACTGTACGGATATTGTCACTGACAGGCTCAGTAGGGTGTCAGGATGAGTTCACTCATCAGCCTCCCTTTTGGTCAATACCTCGGTAGCCGTTACACACAGCTAGTGCCACTGACGTGCTAGTGGTTAAACCCACAGCCAGTGTATTAACGAGTCTTTAGAGTCCCCCACAGACAGTTTCTCAAGTTTCGGGCGAAACGTTGTAGAGGCCGCATGGAATTATGGCAGGGTTCGATCATATATGTGCACTTGTGCACGGATCTTGATCGGACGGATCATATTAATGGTCTTTGGTTTAAGCCGGATCCTAGTATTAGATTTGTTGGATTATTTTAGTCTCATCACATTTGCTTTCAGTTGGAATGAGGATGCGGGTATGTATATACAGGTGAGGGGTATCTTTGTGCTCCGTCACGAGTTTACTTTAGATGTTGCCGTATCTTTTTGTTGGACTAAACATTTGGGTTAATGTTTATTTTGGTGGAAATTGTGAGTGGATTTCATCATTAGGAGCATTAATTGTGGCATGTGCATGTTTAGTGACTTATGGTTTTATTTTTTGTGCATGTCACCTTTTCTTGATTGATTATTGGGTGAGATTGTAATGGGAGGAGAGAGAAGGCAGCCACATATTGTTGGGGTTGGCTCTTAAGATTATGCTAGGGCTCACTCACATTATTATCTCACACAATAACAAGAGAAAAGCTCTTCTCCTTCTTCTTTCTTCTCTTGAGCTCACAACTTCTTCCATCCATGGCTTCTCCTTAAACCTTCACTCATGCCATCTCATGTGTTGAGTTCATTGAGTGAATTGAGACAAAGTTATCACACACATTCTTTACTTCACCTTGGACATGTCGGCTAGCAAACTTCATGTCCTAGTTGCTTCGGTTTGAAGCGGGAGCCCATAAAAGACTTCTTGACATGGTGCCCTTCCGACGAGGAGACCGGAGATCGAGCGAGATCGGAAATGCCGCGAGGAGTTAAGGATGGTGGCTAAAGACCGAAGGACACGGATCGATCGGTATAGCCATTCTATCATTTTAGTAGTTAGCTAGTTTAGTGTTAATGGTTCGATCTGGGTGAAAGACTACGATAGCGCTGGTTTCGTAAAAAGTTTTTGTTCCGCGTTTGGCCTCGGATTAACGGCCGGGGGGCTACCGTAGACGTACACTTCGGTTGTGAATAAGAAAGTCCGAAAGACATGGGACGCTGACTGTGCCATGGCCAAATGCCTTACGCTTGCATCGATGGATAACACACATCAGAAGCGGCATGAGAATATGGACGTCCAAGCCATATTCCTCCATACAAAGGAGTTGTATGGAGAGCAATCTCGTGTCTTACGATACGAAGTATCCAGAAAGTTGTTTCAGATGCGAATGGCCCCTGGCACACCAGTAGGAGACTATGTTCTGAAGATGATAGCTTTCATATAAGAGCTTGAGGACTTTGGGTGGACAATGGACAATGAGCAATATGCTGATATTATTCTGCAGTCTCTCCCCTCCACCTTTGCTCAATTTATAGTTAACTTCAACATGCATAACATGGAGAAGGAACTACCTGAACTCCCTAATATGTTAAGGAGTGCAGAGAGCACGCTCAAGTCAGTGAAGACTCCCGTTTTGAGTGTTAGGCCATCTTCCTCCTCTCGCCCGAAGGCTAAGACCAAGGGAAAGATGAAGAAGAAACCCACCAAACCTAAGGGTGGAGTCAAAAAGGCTAAGGAGAAGGACAAGTCCACGGCTAAGGGATCGGGGAAAGGGGAATGTTATCACTGCCACAAAGCGGGACACTGGAAGCTCAATTGCACTGAGTACTTGGAGCTCAAGAAGAAGAAGCATGGGGATGCTTCCGCTTCAGGTGTGTTTGTGACAGAAAAATGTTTTTCAATCAACTCTGCTTCCTGGGTATTTGATACCGGTTCAGGTTCTCACATTTGCAATTCTATGCATGGGCTGAGAAATAGCAAGGTTTTGAAGACAGATGACCATACTCTACGGGTTGGAAATGGTTCCAATGTACATACAGTTGCAGTGGGAGGGTATCACTTGGAGTTGCCGTCTGGATGTATATTGGTTTTGAAGCCATGTTATTATGTACCTAGTATGCTTTCTAATATAATATCCATTTCTTTCTTAGACAGTGATGGATATAATTCTTTATTGCAGAACAATGTTATGAACATTCACCTGAATCAAATGTTGGTTGGGTATGGTACACTTAATAACGGGATATACGTCCTAAATCAATACACAGTTTTCAGCATACAACACACTAATAAAAGGAAACTTTCAGAAATAAATGAAGCTTTTCTTTGGCACTGTAGACTTGGTCATATTAACGAAACAAGACTAAATAAGTTACACAAAGATGGATATTTAAACCTTTTTGAATATAAATCTTATGTGACTTGCTAGTCTTGTATCAAGGGTAAAATGACCAAAACTCCGTTTACAGGACACAGAGAAAGAGCTATTGAGCTCTTAGGCCTCATACATAGTGATGTATGTAGGCCAATGTCTACATAGGCTAGAGGCGGTTTTTCATACTTCATTACTTTCACTGATGATTTCTCAAGATTCGGTCATGTATTTTTATTAAAGTACAAGTCCGAAACTTTCGAGAAATTCACTGAATATAAACTCGAAGTAGAAAAACAAACCGGCTTGAGCATCAAAATGCTTCGATCAGATCGAGGTGGGGAGTATCTCATTAAAGAGTTTGCAGACTTTCTAAAAGAGAATGGGATTCTCTCTCAGCTCACTCCTCCTTACACACCACAGCACAACGGTGTGTCAGAATGACGGAATCAGACCCTATTAGATATGGTCCATTTCATGATGAGTGATGCTGAGTTACCCATCTCATTTTGGAGGCATGCATTGGAGATTGCAGCGTTTCTACTGAACAGGGTCCCAACTAAAACCGTGTCTACCACGCCATATGAGATATGGCATAGAAAGAAACCATCTCTTAAACGAATTAAGATTTGAGGTTGTCCGGCCTATGTTAAAAAGCAGAATCTGGACAAACTCGAGACACGGTCAGTCATGTGTAATTTTGTGGGATATCCAATGAATTCTTATGGATATCTTTTCTACCACAAGGAGGAACAAAAGGTGTTTGTTTCTCAGTATGCCACATTTTTAGAAAAAGAGTTTTTTACAAATGATACAAATGGCAATGTTGTAGAACTAGAAGAAGTTCTAAAAACACAAACTGCAAATGACGACTTGGTTGAACCGGCTGTTGCAATAGAGACTGAAGAACCTCGGCCACTCCGTAGGTCTTGTAGGACTTCTCGCCCATCGGAGAGGTACTACGGTTTTCTCATTGATGGTGATAGAGAAGACTGCATCATGAAAGATGATGATCCTACCAGTTTTCAGCAAGGTATCACGAGTGGAGAATCAGTGAAGTGGCTGGATGCCATGAGATCTGAAATGGAGTCTATGTACACCAACAAAGTATGGACATTAGATGTTGTACCCCCTGGGGTAAAACCTGTGGGGTGCAAATGGATCTTTAAAAGAAAGATTGGTGTAGATGGACAGGTAGAGACCTATAAGGCAAGACTTGTGGCGAAGGATTTTCATCAAAGACAAGGTCTGGACTATGACGAAACTTTTTTCCCCATAGGTATGCTTAAATCCATTCGGATCCTACTTGCTATTTGTTGGAGATAGTGCCCTCAGAGTCAATTATTGGATCACAGGCACGTGATTGCAATGATTGAGGGAGGACCTATCCCGGTAGGACAGTCTTACTCGAGATGATAGTATGCTATCTGGTTTATCTTTATCATCGTGTACTGCTTTAGGTGACCTGACATGTCGCTATTACACGTTGATAGAGCCCCTAGGATTCTTGCTTGACTACCAGCAGTATGATGGCGATCATATACGTGGGAGCTGGTAGTCTATAAGCACATCCTTAAAAGGTCCCTAGTCGTAGGAGTTTCGAGACAGGGCATCGATACTCCATTAGTAGACTAGTGTATACAGTCGAGACCCCGACGAGGGGCGGTGGCCGGTCTCACAAGCGACTGGTGTCAGTTGGTTCACCTAAGATGTATACAGGTGCTCATTGGGTTATGAGTACACCGGACAGGACTCGCCGGGAACCTGCTAGTTGGTCTTATACCAGATGTCAGATAGCAGTTCCCTGGTGACATGTGTACAGGTTAGTTCATCGACCTGAGATCGTCATTTGTCTCGTGTGAGTTCCCACTGTGCTTTGATTACTACCCTACCACGGCTCAAAGGAGTCGTGCAAACAGGTTTTAGTTGGGTACAGTCCCGAGCCACATGGAGGCAGTGAGCGGATCTTCAGGGGTTCGTCTCTCCCGGTATTGGGGGTGAGGTCGCGCTGTGTCTAGGAGAGCCATTACGCAAAGCCCTCGGCCGAGGCAGGAGATTTACTGGTAGGTATTCCAGTAGTATCTCAGGGCGTTCTGGGCTACACTCCGACACGACTTGTACCGCTTTTGGGGGTCTGACTTTTACCAACCCCCTAGGCCCGACATGCGATGCTCATAGACGAACGGACCGGACTGTACGGATATTGTCACTGACAGGCTCAGTAGGGTGTCAGGATGAGTTCGCTCATCGACGTCCCTTTTGGTCAATAGCTGGTGGCCCGTCACGTATTGGCTAATACCTCTGACGTGCTAGTGGTTAAATCCACAGCCATAGTATTGACGAGTCTTTAGAGTCCACCACACTTACAGTTACTCAAGCTTTCGGGCGAAACGCTGTAGAGGCCGTATGGAGATATGGCAGGGTCCGATCAGATACGTGCGGTATTGCACGGATCAGGATCGGACGGTTTGTACTAGTGGCCGTATGGATATATGGCAGGGTTCGATCAGATACGTGCGGTATTGCACGGATCAGGATCGAATGGATTTTACTAGCCGGCTTTGGTTTAAGCCGGATCCTAGTATAGTACAGTGTAGATTTTGTCTCATTGCATTTGTATCCGGTCGGAATACAGATGCGGGTGTGTATGCACAGTGTCGGGGTTTTCCTGTAATTTATTACGGGACCAGTTTTCTGGAGTTGCCGGTTTGCATTCCGTTCCGGCCGGTTTTCCTCTGTTCTTTCCCGGCCGAACCTTTTGATGGAGGGTGTTATTTGCAAGTTTGCAAATAACACATTGTGGAGGGTTTTCATGCAAATAGTTTGATTATGAAAGCATCTTTTTTATTCCTTTCTTTTCTATCATCATTTCTTGTAAAAGGTGATTAAGATTGATTTCATGTTGATTTGATTTGGTTATGATGATGTTTGGTTGTGGTTACCCTCCACCTTTTCCTACACTCACCTCCCTCTTGCATTTTGTATTCCCTCCTCCACCATTCTCTTTTGGTTATGGTTGATGACATTTGAGAGAAAAAAAGATGAGAGCTTCATCTTGAGAGTTTCATTCTTGATCTCATTTTCATGCTAGAAAAATGCAAGCACCATTTTTCTAATCTTGATTCCTCCATCATCTTCAAAGGCAACAAACCCCAAATGAGACATAGCCTCTACACTACACATTCTACAGCATATCTTGAGCATGTCGAGTTGCCGGCTTCATGCCCGAGTTGCCTCGGTATTGAGGCGGGAGCCCGTAAAAGACGCAGGCGATGTGGTGCCCTTCCGGCGAGGAGGCGACGATGTGGAGACAAGACTTTCCGCGGGAGATCGGGACGATGACGAGAAGACCGGAGGACTCGGATCACTCGGTATACTTCTCTTCCCATCTCTTGTTAGCTAGTATAGGTTAATGGTTAACGATCCGGGTTTTCATTGTCCGCGGTAGCGCCGGTTTCCAAGTAAGGAAAAATTTTGATTCCGCATTTTGGCCTCGGATAGACGGCCGGGGCGCTGCCGTGGCGCAACATGGTATCAGAGCCACGCCATTAACCTTGCCTAGCTTGTTCTAATGTGTTTTACTTGTCCGATCGACCAAAATTCCAAAAACCGCGTTTTTGCATGCATCAGTTTTCTGTCGTTTTTTTCCGGGCTCGAAAAATTTTTCAGGTGATTGCAGAATGATGTACTGGAAGTTCTAAGAATTCTGGAGAAATTCGAGACGATGATCTTCCAATTGGAGCGCGGAACCGCGGCGAAAACCCCCTTGTCGCCGCGGTTCCGCCGCAGTTTGGAGTGATCGATCTGTCGAATTTTTCCAGTAGGCTTCTGGGGTTAAAATAGGGTTTCTGGAATATTAAATTTGGGCCCAGAATTTCTGTGAGTGCTACAGTATTGCTTGGGGGCCCACTTGTTAATTATTTGATCGATCGGATATTTTAAACACATTATTTCACAGTATTTACATTATATCTGCGACCGTGAATGTCAATTGATCGGTAAATCCTGTCTAACTGCTATAGCCCGGTTAGACGGATTTGCGAACGTGACTTTCACGTTGATGTTCTATGTTTATGCTGTGTTGTTGCGGATCGGTCGTGGGGGATAGCCTGGATGCAATGCTAGTACAGTTTTGTTGTATTATGTACATTTGATTTTGCGGGGCGAGCGTCCGACATGTGGACTGCCGTCACTGCCTGATTGTATTATTCTTTTGGGGCACGACCTGGTTGCGGTCGATGTACCCGTTGTATGTATATTTTACTTTCTGTACTAGGATTGCCCCGCGGTGGGTTGCGCGGATAGCCGGGTTCTGGAGGGCAACAAGCCCGCATCTCATGGCATTGGGACGGAGGGGGCTTCACTCTAGGATTGGCGGGCTATTCGCCGCACTCGTAGGGGGTACAGGTTGACCCAGGAGGGGTGCCTGAGTTACCGGATTCCGTGAAGTGCTGGGTGGTCCATTCACGTTGCTGAAGGGGGCTGCCTCGCTTCAGGTTTTGGCGGGTGACTTGCCGCGCCCGTAGGGGTCTAGGTTTTCATTGCACAGGCTATCCACACGACCAGGGGAACGTCGGGTTTCAGCAGCGGCTCTGTGAAACCCGGGGATCCCAGATATCTGTATTGTTCTGTGATGCTGTACTTTTCTGTGATGTTGCATTTTATTCACGCCTTGAGCGAAATACTATATATTGGTATTTATATATTAGTAGATGTTGTATATGTTTTACATCCGCGCTAGTCCAGTCCCCGCTCTGCCGTTAGTTAGCTAACCTAACGGGTGATGACGGGACCCAGTGGCGAATGCGGATGGCATATACGTACGTCAGTATATTTTCGTTCTTTGTGGTGTGATCAATTGATGGGACTGCATTGATTCGGATCAATGCAAGCTAAACAAACCTATTCTGATGTTGTTGGAACACTTTTCAAAAAGCTGTTATTGCAAGGACGTTCACTTTTGTTTTGCATCGTGGTATTCATTTGGAATATCCTGCTCCTCAGTCGACGAGGCAAGGGCCGAGATCCCTTCACCGGGAGTGACCCCTTGGACAGAAGTTTGCGTCAGGGCATTAACTTCACTATAGCCGATTACTTTTGCTTTGCATCGTGGTATTCAGTTGGAATATCCTGCACCTCATTCTACGGGGAAAGAGCCGAGATCCCTTCACCGGGAGTGACCTCTTTAGTAAAGGTTTTCGTCACTATATTTTTATAAAAAGTTATCCTGTTCCTTCAACGATATCAAGTTCATTATGGTAAAAGGTTTTTCGCTAAAAACAATCCGTAGCCCTCCGTCATTTCAGATTAGTATTGCTTAGTATTCGTGCTACGTATGTCGTGCATTGCCGAGGCGTAGTGTTCGGTAGCTGTGTAATATTTTTCTGTCGCTTGGATAAGTGGATTGGTTAGGACAGTCGTACGGTTATGTTGGCATTGTCAAGGACTCGTACGGGTGGGTTTAACGCAATCAAGATAATGACGGGTTGAACTTGACTAGGACTCTTTGATATGTTGGCATTGTCAAGGTCACTTGGGTCCTAGGGGAAAAAATCACATCGGGAGTTTCAAAAGAACTGAAACTTGCCAGACATGCGCATACCTTCTGGAGTGTGGTGACGTGAGTGGATTCCGTCACGTTATCATGCGATGATAGTTGGATCCCGATTCCCACTGATGAGTTGGTTTACTCCTCGGGTGATCCCGACTATTTCTTCTTTCAGGTTTGGAGGAGAATTTGAGATACAGTGGGAGGTTTCCAGATTAGATAAAGTGATAACCATTCTGATCTAGGTTAGAGTGCACGCTGAGTGTTTCTTTTCTCTCTCTCTGGCAGCGACCATTGACCCGACCCTAAGACCATGACTCAGTGACCAAGTTGACCGAACCTTCTTAACACTGGCTTTTGGATTGTCAGAGTTGCAAACCTCATTGCTACTCCTACTTTTACCCTTTTCTCTAGGACACCCCGTATTACTACGAACGTCCACTTCCATTGGACAAAACCATCGTATGGTTATATACGAACTCGAAGGACTTCGAGGATGGTTTCTGGTTCTGGAGAAAACGAATAGGATTATTCAGTTGTCTTTTCTTTTCACGCTCTCTCATTGCGAGTACTCCTTAGTTCAGGAGATAGTACACCTATTACGCAAATTGGATAGTCTTCTTCCAAACTTTAGGCTGGTGCCGAACAGTGGGGAATAAAGAAAACCAATTAACATAACGATGGTGTGCAGAAGGTATTAAGATTAAGACAAAGCAAGGGATTAGTAAGAGGGCAAAGTAAATTGCAACTGATATTCACGACCAAACCAAGTTTTTCTTCGCCAATCCTAAATCACCTTTGTATTTCTCCAGGACACTCCGTATCACTACGAAGATCCCAAGTTTTTGGATACTCCATCGTATGGTTATATACGAACTCGAAAGGAACTTGTTCCAGTTCGGGGATGGATTCTGGTCCAGGAGAAATAAGAATACGGTTTATTCAGTTGTCTTTTCTCTTCACCTTCTCTCACATTGCGAGTGCTTCTAGGATTAGGACAGTACACCCATTATGCTTATTGGATAGTCTTCTTCCAAACCATAGGCTGGTGCCGAACGGTAGGGAAGGAAGAAAACCATTTGGCCTAAGGGGTGTGCAGAAGGTAATGACTAAAGACATATAAAGGGATTTGGAGAGGTGGCAAAGAATTATACGGTTATAGTTGTGAATCTGGATAATGGTAGAGGCATTACTAGGAATACCAGGATACCCCACCGAAACATTTCAATGTTTCAGTTTCACTGTGTAATGTTAAAAGAAAACTGATTTCCTGATTAGACACTTGCTCCAGGGTATGTATTTACCAGGTTTGATTCTCACATCTGTATGGCTTTACAGATGATGAGTGGGAGTAAGTTATTGGGAATTGGGTGATCATCCTCATTATATCGGGATTCGTTGTAATCGGTGAAATTTGAGGAGATCACCTGGGCTGTTTGCCGGTCGGCAAATATTTGGTTTTGAATATCCGCTGTTGTGCACCAATTTCAAATTGATATATCTGTACGTCTATTCTCATAGAGTGAGATATACCTTTTGATGTTATGTCGATGACATTTACCTATATCAGTGGATGGTTAGGTAAGGAGCATCAAACAGCGGTGTAATTCTTCTTAACCATAAGTACAGTTTTCAACCTACGACGCACAGTGAAAGAGTTGTTAGACTCAGCGGACTTATACAGAGTATTGTATGTTGTCCAGTGTCCATTGGGACAGAGGGGTTGGTCCTCATACTATATTCTGTTTACTTTTAACTTCTCTAGTTCTTAGACATGTGTTTCGTAAGAACACAGGGTCTAAGTTTTGAGGAGTTATAGGTATTTGAATAGAGTAGAGAACCAGGTGTAGCAAGTATCGGGATTCTTCAAAGTGATCGAAGATGTAGATACTTGTGTATGGTGTTCAGTTGATAGTAATGATTAAGAGAACTAGCTTCTCTTTCAGGTTACTCATAATTGGAAGCATTCCTAAGTTGAGTAACGCTGATCGGCCTCCTTCCATTTAGTTGACATGCACTGGAGATAGCTGCATGATTTGAATCTGGTTCATTTAAATCAGTGCCTCTGGTTCTATATTGGATATAGAACAGTTCATATCTTAACGATGTTAAGGTACGGGGAGTTGTCCGGCTTATGATTAAAACCAGACACTGGACAACTCAAGGCACGTTTCTGTAATGGCTGTTTGTGGGTTACCCAGGCTATGACGAGGGTTGACTTTCTACCATCTGGAAGATCAATAGTGATATTGTTCTTAACTCGCCACATTTTAAAAGGAAATGGTTATTTTTCAGAAAACAGTAGTGGGAGTATGGTAGAACTGGAAGCGATTCCAGAACCGCAAACGATTACTGAAGATTTGATAAGGAACCTAAAGATTCAATCTGATTTGACATTCCATTGGCCACTCCGCAGATAAGGTGGGTAACTTCAGGCACCCGAGAGATACTCCGGTAGCCTCAAGGACGGTGACAGGGAAGTTCTTGTTTACCCACACTTGCCATTGTTGTTGTTCCAGGCTGCGAGACCCGGCAGGAGGATGAGTATAGCGTCGTTCTAAACTAGCTTTAGAAGTGCACGTCTATATGACTCTGCCAGAGGGTTGTCGTAGTCAGTGGGAGCAGCGGAAACATTGGTGGACATCAGGCTTATGTCTATAGACTAAAGCAGATATAGCGGAGATAGATCATCTATTTCTGATGTGACAGTCATAGTTTTGACGTCATCAGAATAGGGGATGGATCTGTTGAGAAGGTAGTAGGGTGTGATGTCCTGGTATTGGATGACATACACAAAGTAGGAAGTGACATTCCTATACTACGATCGGTTATACTTTGGTCGTCACACAGTGGTTTCTCCACAAGGGACTTAGACCTTATATCAGACATACTGGTTACTAGATCTATGGTTTTAGATCTAGATTTGGGTGGTTTCCCAATCAGGGTACTTTGACAGCATTCTAAGAGTATTTAGAATGGACGACTCCTGGCATGGTAGTGTACCTGCAGGTAATGGAGTCACCCTCTCTAAAGGTGTCTTATAGACTAAAGTAGAGAGGGGTGTGCATGATTGGCAGATCACTTGCTTAGGCAATTGAGTCAATCATGAGATGTCAAGTACCACACCAGATGTTGTTCTTGCACTAGATGCAATAAGTTGATATTGATCCAATCCTGGAGGAACAGTCGGAAGCAGTTTTAGAACATAAGTGAATGTTCTAGGGATATGATAACGGCTGCCTCCTTTAGGAGACGGTTATCACTCCAGGCTTCCAAGGTGACATGGACGACAAGGAGGTTGTCAGAGTTATAGTTCTCCCTCTGACGAGGGACAGTATTCTGGACAGGTGATCCAGGCAGATACTGAGGGAGGCATGGCGCTGGATACTGATTAAGTTCAGTTGACGATACAGTCTAAGAAGTTTGGATTTGGAGTTCATTTATGAGCTAGGTCCCATCAGATATCCAGACATATTCTAAGACAGGTATTGCTCATTTCGGGAGATGGTTTTCTCCGCGAACTTGAGATATAGAGAGACATAGAAAGAAACATCACAGCGGATCTACTCACTGAGGCTATTCCTCGAACGCAATAGTTTCGCAAACGAGATTTGTGAGACTGACTAGTAGAGGAGTTGGGTGTTCGGTATCACACGGGCTGTGAGTATGCGGCATCGCAATAATTAGCCTTGAGTGCAAGTAGGAGATTGTTGGAGATAGTGCCCTCAGAGTCAATTATTGGATCACAGGCACGTGATTGCAATGATTGAGGGAGGACCTATCCCGGTAGGACAGTCTTACTCGAGATGATAGTATGCTATCTGGTTTATCTTTATCATCGTGTACTGCTTTAGGTGACCTGACATGTCGCTATTACACGTTGATAGAGCTCCTAGGATTCTTGCTTGACTACCAGCAGTATGATGGCGATCATATACGTGGGAGCTGGTAGTCTATAAGCACATCCTTAAAAGGTCCCTAGTCGTAGGAGTTTCGAGACAGGGCATCGATACTCTATTAGTAGACTAGTGTATACAGTCGAGACCCCGACGAGGGGCGGTGGCCGGTCTCACAAGCCACTGGTGTCAGTTGGTTCACCTAAGATGTATACAGGTGCTCATTGGGTTATGAGTACACCGGACAGGACTCGCCGGGAACCTGCTAGTTGGTCTTATACCAGATGTCAGATAGCAGTTCCCTGGTGACATGTGTACAGGTTAGTTCATCGACCTGAGATCGTCATTTGTCTCGTGTGAGTTCCCACTGTGCTTTGATTACTACCCTACCATGGCTCAAAGGAGTCGTGCAAACAGGTTTTAGTTGGGTACAGTCCCGAGCCACATGGAGGCAGTGAGCGGATCTTCAGGGGTTCGTCTCTCCCGGTATTGGGGGTGAGGTCGCGCTGTGTCTAGGAGAGCCATTACGCAAAGCCCTCAGCCGAGGCAGGAGATTTACCGGTAGGTATTCCAGTAGTATTTCAGGGCGTTCTGGGCTACACTCCGACACGACTTGTACCGCTTTTGGGGGTCTGACTTTTACCAACCCCCTAGGCCCGACATGCGATGCTCATAGACGAACGGACCGGACTGTACGGATATTGTCACTGACAGGCTCAGTAGGGTGTCAGGATGAGTTCGCTCATCGACGTCCCTTTTGGTCAATAGCTGGTGGCCCGTCACATATTGGCTAATACCTCTGACGTGCTAGTGGTTAAATCCACAGCCATAGTATTGACGAGTCTTTAGAGTCCACCACACTTACAGTTACTCAAGCTTTCGGGCGAAACGCTGTAGAGGCCGTATGGAGATATGGCAGGGTCCGATCAGATACGTGCGGTATTGCACGGATCAGGATCGGACGGTTTGTACTAGTGGCCGTATGGATATATGGCAGGGTTCGATCAGATACGTGCGGTATTGCACGGATCAGGATCGAACGGATTTTACTAGCCGGCTTTGGTTTAAGCCGGATCCTAGTATAGTACAGTGTAGATTTTGTCTCATTGCATTTGTATCCAGTCGGAATACAGATGCGGGTGTGTATGCACAGTGTCGGGGTTTTCCTGTAATTTATTACGGGACCAGTTTTCTGGAGTTGCCGGTTTGCATTCCGTTCCGGCCGGTTTTCCTCTGTTCTTTCCCGGCCGAACCTTTTGATAGAGGGTGTTATTTGCAAGTTTGCAAATAACACATTGTGGAGGGTTTTCATGCAAATAGTTTGATTATGAAAGCATCTTTTTTATTCCTTTCTTTTCTATCATCATTTCTTGTAAAAGGTGATTAAGATTGATTTCATGTTGATTTGATTTGGTTATGATGATGTTTGGTTGTGGTTACCCTCCACCTTTTCCTTCACTCACCTCCCTCTTGCATTTTGTATTCCCTCCTCCACCATTCTCTTTTGGTTATGGTTGATGACATTTGAGAGAAAAAAAGAAGAGAGCTTCATCTTGAGAGTTTCATTCTTGATCTCATTTTCATGCTAGAAAAATGCAAGCACCATTTTTCTAATCTTGATTCCTCCATCATCTTCAAAGGCAACAAACCCCAAATGAGACATAGCCTCTACACTACACATTCTACAGCATATCTTGAGCATGTCGAGTTGCCGGCTTCATGCCCGAGTTGCCTCGGTATTGAGGCGGGAGCCCGTAAAAGACGCAGGCAATGTGGTGCCCTTCCAGCGAGGAGGCGATGATGTGGAGACAAGACTTTCCGCGGGAGATCGGGACGATGACGAGAAGACCGGAGGACTCGGATCACTCGGTATACTTCTCTTCCCATCTCTTGTTAGCTAGTATAGGTTAATGGTTAAAGATCCGGGTTTTCATTGTCCGCGGTAGCGCCGGTTTCCAAGTAAGGAAAAATTTTGATTCCGCATTTTGGCCTCGGATAGACGGCCGGGGCGCTGCCGTGGCGCAACACTATTGATGCTCACTACGACTATGAAATCTGGCAGATGGATGTTAAAACAGCATTTCTAAATGGAGATTTAGAAGAATGCGTTTATATGGATCAGCCAGAGGGCTTCATTGACAGTGGGTGCAGCGGGAAAGCATGTAGATTGCTTAAATCCATTTATAAATTAAAGCAGGCATCACAGAGTTGGAACATCTGTTTCGATGATGTTATCAAAGAGTTTGATTTCATCAAAAATCCAAATGAACCTTGTATTTATAAGAAGACTGTAGGGAGAGCTGTCACATTCCTCGTATTGTACGTGGATGATATTCTTCTAATAGGAAATGATATTCCTATGCTACAGTTGGTCAAATCTTTCTTATCAGTAAGGTTCTCTATGAAGGACCTGAGTGATACCACATACATTCTAGGCACTCGGATCTATAGGGATAGATCCTAGAGGTTATTGGGATTGTCCCAAACCAGGTACATTAACACCATCCTAAAAAGGTTCAGTATGGAAGACTCCAAGCGGGGTTCCTTACCCGCTCGCCATGGGTCACTCTCTCTATGGACTTTTGCCCAAAGACCGATGAAGAGAGAGCTCGCATGAGCATTATACCCTATGTTTCGGCAGTAGGATCTATAATGTATGCGATGTTATGTACACGCCCAGATGTAGCTTATGCACTTAGTGTAGTAAGCAGGTATCAATCCAACATAGAGGAGAATCACTGGATAGCTGTGGAGAACAATCTTAAGTACTTGTGAAGGACTAAAGAGTTGTTCTTGGTGTATGGTATCGGAGATCTCCAAATGGAGGCCTTTACCGATTCGAGCTTCCAGAGATAACGACGACAACAAATCTATCTCTGGGTTTGTATTTACCCTCAATGGAGGGGCGGTAAGTTGGAAGAGTTCCAAACAAGATACCGTTGCAGACTCTACGATGGAAGCTGAATACATTGCTGCGAATGATGCCGCCAAAGAAGCCGTCCGGATGAGGAAGTTCGTCTCGGAGCTAAGAGTAGTTCTAACCATTATTGATCCAATACTATTGTATTGTGATAATAATAGGGTTATGGTGTTAGCCAAGGAGCCCAGGTCCCATCAGCGGTCTCAACACATCCTGAGGCGCTTTCATTTGATCCGGGAGATTATAGATCGCCGCGAGATAGACATTAGTAGAGTAGACACAAAGAATAACACCGCGGATCCACTCACCAAGGCCCTCCCTGAGCCGCAGCATGAGCGACTTTTTGAGATGTTGGGTATCGGATACGCCAATAACTGGCCTTAGTGCAAGTGGGAGAATGTTGGATATATGTATGCCCTAGATGCCATTATATGATAGTGGATGTATTTATACATGTGTGTGTGTGTGTGTGTGTGTGTGTATATATATATATATATTCAATGTACATTCTTGCTCGACATGATAGTATGCTATCTGGTTCTTCTTTATCTGACATGTTGACTTGATTATGCTTTTATTCATTTACACATGTTGATAAAGCCCTGAGGATATTTGCTTGACTACTGTGATTATGATGGAGATCATACTAGTGGGACGTATGTAGTTTATAAGCATATCCTAAAATGTCCCTAGTCGTAGGTGTATCGAGATGGGGCATCGATATACCAGAGTAGACTAGCGTGTATGATACTAGACCCATATGATGGGCGATGGATGTTTCCACATCTATTGATGTTTGACATCGAGATCATATACGAGTGCTCAGTGGAGACTGGGTACACTGGAAGGACTCGCCATGAACTCCTATATGGTATTATATCTATCGTCGGATAGCAGTTCTCAGGTGATACTGGTACAGATTAGTCTGTAGGCCCGAGATCGTCATAGAGTCTTGAAACGTTTTAGAAATCGTTATGCGAATTTTTCCGTTTTAGGGTAAAATAGTCGGTATTTTCCGTTTTAATCCGATTGTAATCAAACTTCCGTATAAAATTGCCGGCACCTAGTTTAGATAAAATAAAGCTAGTGCGCGAACTTTGGAGGTATATGGCATGTTTTGGTTCACATATAATTTTTCCCTAATAAAATATTATTTTAAGTGGTAATTATATACGTAAATTGGGAAATTTCTTCTATGAGAATTATTGCTAATCAAATCACTAAAATGAGTTTAGAACCTTCTTTTTAAATATCTAGATTTTTCTTTTGGGCAAAAGGATTTAATTTATAAAAAAAAAAGAAAGAAGGAAAAGGTGGCATATAACATTTAATGAAGCATTTATTGTATTTTTACAAGAAACTTCTCTATTTTATTCACAAAACTACCCCCCTCACATCCATGGCCGAGCCCTCTCCCCTATTTCTGCCCTCATATTTTTCTTGATCATTTCTTCTTCTTTTGCTCTCAAAAATTCATCAAAAATCCCAAAATAATCCCACAAATTCATAAATAAATCATTGCCCATTATTCTTCATCTCTAAACTAGCATGGATCTTCAAGAGAAGAATTATCTTGGAGGGTTAAATTTGGAGGTTTTTTCTAATTTGTGATCTTGTTTTTGAGGTATAATTCTAATCTTTTAAATTGTTGCTTAATTCTTAAGCTTGCTTATTTAAGTGTTTAAAATAGCTTTAAAGTTCATGTGTAATTAATTCATGATAATTAATTATGAAATCAAGTTAGGATTTTGATGTGCTTATGTTGTTATGCAAGATGTGTAGATTTGGAAAAGTTAAGTATTTTCTGAAAATAATAATTGTTATTTTTCCTAATCGCCTATTAAGCTTAATCGCAAACTAGGGTTTTCTAACTCATTTTTGGGAAAGTTTTAAAAATATGGAAGTGGTTTGAATAGCTTAATTAAGCTATTATATGATATTTGAAATTGTTAGAATTGTTAAATTTCTAGACTTGTGCGAAATTGAGATAAAATGATATAACTGCTTACTAGCATTTCGGTAAAATTTGGCGTGGGTTTTAAATGAAATTGGAGATGACGTAAATATTAATACCTACAATATTTATTGTGTTTGTAAATGCGTATTGGTATTATTGGGGTTTAATGTGGCATTTTTCATGTATAGCGACCCTATTTAGGGTTTCGGCAATGTTTTCCGGTATTTGGATTCTTGGTTTGAGCTTTGGATGTGGTATTTGGTCGTTGGATGTTTGTACGTCAACGACAAGTGTAGTTGATTGTTTTGCATGTGTAGGCTATAGGTTCTAACATATGAGCGTACCGCGTGCCGTATTTTGGATTTCGGAATTTGATATTAATAGCTTTGCGAATTCGTATTGATTGTAGGTACTTTCGCGTGGATTCCGAGATGACGAAGTGCATCGACTATGGCTAAGCGAGGAGTTTAGAAGGTGAGTATATTTATATCTACTAGAGAAGTCGGGTGGATGGCGTATAGCACCCTCGCAAATAGTGGATTGGAAGATTGTTGATTATTATATCCTGATAAATGTTATGAGACTGACATGATTGTAGAATTGTAAAAGATAATGTGATAGAAGTGGACACTAGTGAACGCATTGGTTTAGGAGAATATGAAATGATAAGTGAATCATGATATGTACGATTTTGAAAGAGAACAAGTGTGATGTTCATTTAATGTGTCGTGAGATTTTAATGTGATGAACTAGTATACGATGTGATATGATGACTTAGTGTGATATGTTATTATATGGATTCGAGTCGCTATGTGATGGTTGATACCTTTGTAGGTCCCCTGATACGAGATTGACATGGTTGTGACCTGAGAGATTGGTATATATTTATTTATGGATAATGATTGCATAATAAGTGATATGCCGTACGAGACTTAGATCCGTACCCTGATGTTGTATAGGTTGATAGAATCCCTGTTCGTTAATACCGTTGTACGTTAGATTATCGTACGCAATGACTTTTACCTGTTGTTTTATCCATACCCTTAATTAGAGGATGTCGTACGATGGATTATACCGTACGTGATATTGTGAGGCTGGATGTCAAATGATAGATTCACCGACTCGGTCTTGTTGATATGTATACCACATAGCATTTGATTCATTGTATGCATTATGCTGCATTCATGCTATTCTCATTGCATTTCTTATACCTGTGCTAGTACACTACACCATTATCGATGATGCGTATGTTACACTTACACAGATTGCCGGCGCACACACTTCTTCATCGATAATTGCTATGTCACTTACACAGTAGAATTGCTATATTATGTTTTGATATACATGTACACTTCATATGATGCTGCACTTGTTTTCAGAGGATTTAGGAACCGCAAGATATATTTTTAAAGCTGGATTCATTTAAAAGAGCGGTTTTCCCTTTATATGCTCATATTGATGTTTTATTTTCCATATATCAGTTTTATATGGATTTTACGCATTGAGATATGGATTTCATGTGATTTATGGATTTGAGAACCTTGGGGGTATTTTCAAGAAACTATGCATTGTTTGAAAACCCGGTTTCTTTTGATATGATATTTTGATGCATCCACCATTAGATTTCTCAGTTCTGAGATTTGTGATATATACCCGATGCGAGGAGTGAGTGGGCCGTGTGCGGGTACATGGTGGAGCCCGGTACGGTTCCCCTCGGCAAGATGTTCGTGGTGCAGACGATGAGCCTGGAAGGTGGGCAAGTACCTACCGGTGATAGTACTTGGACTCGGCGGTTACCATGGGGATACCGACCGGAGTGATGTACGGACATGACGTCGGGGACAGTCATGGTGACAACGCCTGAGTTATGAGGATTTACATGTCGATGCTAGACACGGGTATTCATGATGTTTCGGGTGTCGGTGATAGACACCCAGGTTTCCATGGTTGTGATGTGGCATTGATGGACACACATTCTTTGATATCCTCATATTTACCTGCATATGTTTTTATGATATTTACATGCAGGAGTTGTTGTGTCAGTGGTTGACACGTGGACGAGATCCACTGCATACATGCATTGATTTTATCGTTGGACGAGATCCACCTGCATACATGCATTGATTCATTGTTTGATGATATACAGTTGTTGTTAGGCATTTATCTTGTGTTGGCATATATACAGATTTGGTCACCCTAGATATCATATTATTACCTTTATGATATAGTTGACCAAGGAATCGTTGTTTATTTCAATTTCTACATGTTGATGTTTTCTACTCACGAGTTGGAAACTCACCCCAGTTGTGCCTCGGTTCTTGCAGGTTGTCCGTTCGGATCAGTAACGGCATTGCTGGCACACAACTTGCTTTCGGGTATTTTGCTTTGGTAGGTGGTACATGTTAGATCGTGCCCCACTTGTACTTGTTATTCATATTGTATCTATTCACTCCATCAATTCAGAAACTAGAAATTGTATATGTTGCAGACTTAGAAAACTTGTAGTTGCGAGACTTGAGCGATGGGTTTTTATGTTAGCTTTTGGGGTTGATGTCTTGCTTTACATTATTTCTTACTGTGGATCTTTGCCGTTGGGTGTCGTATACTTGTTATTTATACTTGTGGTATTGTTTCTGCCGTTGGGCGTGTTTTTGCTCCCGATTGGGATGCTTTCATTATATTCTTTGTTGTACCCATTTTCGGGGCTAGTTTTTACAAAGGAGGTGCTGCCGAAATTTTTATGAAAACCAAGGGAAGGAGTTAAGTGAAGTTTTAAGGATTTTTACTAAAGTTTCTAAATGTTGTATCAATGTTTTCTTTACTTGCTTCGGTTGTAAGGTTTAGATTTCTGGGTTTCGGCTTACTTAGGTTACGTTACGCCTGTAGACGTTGCGTAATTTAAGTGTCGGTCACGAGCTAATATTTTTTGGTCGTGACAAAGTTGGTATCAAAGCGCTAGGTTTAACCTTAGTTCGAGTCTAGGTTTGACTCTGTGGAGTCTAGGGCATATGTATTTTGGAACCTAGGCTTGACCTTACGGAACTTAGACTTGAACAAGGGGGTGTTAGACCCGAACTTTCGTTTCATAGGCTGACCCTGATTGATGGAGTAGGTAGCTTGAGTAGAGTGACGTACCGTACGCATGTTCTGCGGCATATTTACGATACGATACTCCACTTAAGTGACCTTAAGATGTACATATCTTGAGACTGGTGATTCTCTTCATTCCTTTGATTATACATCCTTTGCGATACTTGATTTTATTCGCTTCCATAATCATACTCTCAGTGATTTGACTCTTCCTTATGATCATGTATTCATTTCGGGATATGTTGACTCTTCAGCCCTTGATCTTTTCGTCGATACTTGAATGAGGTTCCTGTCACCATGGTTTGAGCGCAGATTGAGCTGCTACTGGTGTTGCGGTCAGGGCGAGTTCGTCGTGGACGAGGACTGACCATCGTGTTTTCTGGTGACATGGGAACGTATAGATGTAGTGTTGTGTTGTGACCCCTTGTTTGAGACGAGTGTGCGGTCTAGTACCGGATGATCGGGCCTTTGTTAGAGGTTGCCTATTGGGAGAGGACTTTTGATGTACAAAGTACCCCAGAGATTGTGATGTCATCTACCGTGCAGACAGATGACCTAGCTGTTGCTGAGATTGATGTGATGCCGCTTCCAGAGCTTACGAGCTGAGATCGCTGGAGCTTTCAGGCAGCGAGGCGACAGGTGATAGCTAGTCTATCTTGAGTTGGGAGACAAAGGTGATTCGTCTGATTGATGCGCCGACGCAGGCCCAGTTGAGTTGAAGATTTCCACTGTGGAGAATCTTACTCAGGTCTAGTGTAGACCGACCCAGAGATGACCGTTGATGTATCGTCCATCCTTGAAGATTGAGGCCATTGTTTAGCATGTGGACAAAGGATGTTCACATGTCGTCTAGGCGGAATTGAAAAGTTCGAACGAATGTCAGAAAACCCATTTTTCCAAGTTTAAAGTATTCGGAAGGACATGCAAGTGCTTCTGTGGACCCTCTAGAAGAATGAAACCCTAACTCAACATGATGACCATGAAACCGCTTTTGAACCTTAGGGTTTGCGGCAGTTTAGCAGTGCCATCAGTGAGGCTTGGGTCTGCCATTCTACGGTCGGTCTATAGGTACTGTGGCATATACCGAATATTATTAAACCGTGCTCAGGTGTTGAGCTCTCGGAAAATGTTGGGACTTTTGATGACTCGATCGAAAAGTTTAACGCCGTACGGATATCCTATGATAAGAGATCAGCAATAAGACTAGCTTGGGATAGAGGACCTCACCAGGTGTGTTGTGAGTTGATCGAGGACGGACGAGTATTGAGTATTCCTCCGATTGTTGGGACGGGTTCCCTAGGACGTGTTCGGCTAGATATCTTCGATAGAGTGATGAAGATACCGTGTTCGTAGTTCGAGTCCGTGTGAGAGACTCCGGATTGACTGTAGCCGAAAACATTTGCGGTACGCAGATAGCATGATGCGACATCATGTGGACGATAATGAAGACGAGTGGAGCAAGAGGTTCGTGCGAGACATTAACGAGCTGTTGTTACTCCCCGTTGAGATTAGAGATCGGATATGTGTACAGAGGCGTTGAGATACGGCCAGTTTTCGAGGAAAAGTTGTGCTAAGAACACAGATGTCCAGAGAACGAGAAAGATTATGTAAGAATACTAGCCTCTGTATAGTTCGGCATAGGCGAGATCGGAAGAGACCTTGAGCCGGTTCCTTCTTTGACACTGCTGCAATAAGGTTTGCACTGAGGATCAGATATGTTACGTGTATTCTGAGGACCCAGAGACAGAGGACGCCAGACCGTGGGCAGGAGGCGAGAGGATATTCTTGCTCTGCCAGTTTGGGCGCACCGAGTTTTTCTTCGACATTGTAGGAGGTGTACCTCAATGTCATGTGTTGCGATTTGTGTTGTGATCTGAGTATCACGCTTATATCGCTTGGATTTTGTGTTTCATGATATTTTGTGCACCATGGCTGCACCTCTGGGTATTTACATTTTGGTCATAGTTGTTGCACTGGATATACGTTTTACGCACTGTTGTATTGGTTCGTGATTTGTGCATATCTATTTGCACTTGATATTGATTTTGTGCCTTAGCTGCACATGTTTATGATTTCGTGGATTTCATACAGTTGATTTGAGATGTGCGTGTAGTACGCACTCGATTTTATTTTAGCACTCGGTATAGCTCATATATGCTCCCAGTGCATTGATACGTGTTTTATGCATGCAGTTGCACACTTTTATAACTTTTATACACCTTGGTACGCTCGTGGTGTTTTCATACGTATTGAGTTATTGATGATATTTCGTGCACTAGATGCACGGGATTTGATATTTCGTGGACTGGATGCACATGATTTGGTATTTCGTGCATTGGTTGCACCCGATTTATGCCTTTGAGCATTCGTTTTACCGGATTTGTGTTTTCATGCGCGTGTGTACTTGATGTTCATTTTCATGCATGCTACTGCACTTGATGCTTATTACGGACCTGATTCGCTTGGGTTGGATTTTGCGCATATTAGGCTCTTGATTTAGATTTTTATTTGTGCATATGGGATGCACTTGATTCAGATTGTATTTGTGCATGAAGAATGCACTTGAGTTAGATGTTCGCGCATGTTGAGCGCATGATATGAGATGTGATTTGTGCACACCATATGCACTCGATTGGGATTTTCGTTTGTGAATGACAGTTGCACTGATTGAGATTTTCGTGCACTATAGATGCACTAGATGTTGTGGTCGTGCACACCTGTTGCACTGGACAGATGCTTTTATGCACACCAGTTGCACTTAGTTTTGCTTTCATGCATATTGGCACTTGTATTTGGATTTGATTTCCGTGCACACCAGACGCACATGATTGTTGGATACGCCTTTTGAGCACTTTGTTTTCATGATAAGGCCCTATACTTTATAGTACCCTAACAGGACTGATCCGAGGACGGTACCTGTGTACTTTGCATGCATAAAATGTTTACCAAGGGCTTTTCAAAAAGGAGCTATAGTCTCGCTATTTCTTACGTGTCTGCGAGTGACACGAACGTTTACAAATAAACCTTTTGGGATGTTTCAAAAAGGCGGGACGCATATTTTGGCAAAACATGTATGCTAGTATATTATTACTTTACAGATGAGCGTCCGCCACTTGTGTAACATTACAAAAAAATAAAATATTGTTTTTGGTAATTTTTATAATTTAATATTAATTTTAATGAATATTTTAATATTTCGGTATAATTAAATAACGATAAATGGAAAAAAAATTGGAAAATTATAGAAACTACTAGAAAGATGGTGTTTTATGTGAATGATGAAAATTTTAAGTTTTTATGATTAGTTTGACACTAATTTAGTGCTAATCGCGATTAAAAATCGCTAATCGCGCTTTAAGCATATTTTGGGCAAAACATGTACCGTATCATTTTTACACTTGTTATATATTTTTCCATGGCTTTTCTCCATGTTTTTATCATGGTTGATGATTTATTAGAGAGAGGAAAAGAAAATAGAAAAGAAATTGAATAAAGAATGGGGTATAGGTGAGAGAGAGAAAGAGAGAGGTAAACTTTGACATTGGCATTTCCTTCCCCATTCTTTCACCCTCATCATCTCTCCCTCTCTTCCTGCTGCTGCTGCTGCCTCCCCCTCCTCCTCCATCTTCAAGCCTCAAAACTCCATGAAAAGCAACTCAAAACCCCACCCCCATTTCACAAAAAGTGTGCACAAGCTCAAGGGAAATACATTGGATGAAGAAAAATCCAATTTTGGCTACTTGGGGGCAACTCAAGAATTTTCTTTAGTTGCCAAATAAGGTAATTTCTAAAACTTTAGCTTAGTATTTGCATTACTTTTACCCCCATGTTATGATAAAACCAATATCGTGTGATTTTGTGGACTTAGGAAAACCCTAGCTAGGGTTAATGGGAGTTGAGAGTGGTGATGGGCAATTAAGCTCAGTAGAGGCCATACAAACCCCCTAGTGCTAGAATCCAGGCCTAAACCAGAGACTAGGAACCCGGAGTACGGATTTAGAAAAGCCGATATCGGGGAATTGTGAATTCTGTGGATGTAAAATGGAATCTGCTATCACCCCGGGACTCTGAAAATTATTTTGCAAACATAGAGAGATGTGCAGGCACCTAGGAAGCTACCACCAAAACCCCTACCCCTGACTCCTTTTCCTGGCCACAAATTTAATCTTTCTAGCCGCAAATTGCGGCCATACTAGGGTGAAATTGGTTCGTGTTGGTTCTGTGGTCCCCTCATCAGTAAAATAGACCCTTGGTATATGCAAAATTGTCTGATTTTACCTAGGGTAGAATCTGGGACCTTTTTCCTAAGTTGCTGTTTTTATTCGGGTTTCGTTTCTCATATTTTAAATTCTGGATTTTCGTATTTGTATTTTACCTCGATCACTTGACGTTTGTACGACGATATCGAGGGTTGTTGATGGTTTTGAAAGCGTAGTCTATAGGTTCTAATCTATAGGCATTAGCGTATCGTTTTGGTATTCCCGATGTAATTTTAATGCGCATTGCGATTATGTTATCTATGTAGGTACCTTCATGTGGATTCCATACGATGAAGAAGATAAAGGCGACGTCGACACCGACACGCAGGATGCAAGGTGAGTAGATTATATCTACGGGGGAAGTCGGGTGGATGGCGTATAGCATCCCCGAATTTCGATGTTTAAGTATACTATATATATACTATATATATAAGTATGATAGCGTTAAGTGTGATTTGGATATTCTAGATGTGTTTAGGTGTACTATGGATAGATTAGGGCTTAGAAGTAAACTAGTATAGTTTCCTAGTTGCGAACCCTAGAATAGGTTTACACCTGTTAGTGTATATGCCCTAGAGGCCATTACTGTATCATACTAGCTTGTATATTACTTAATAGAAGCTTGGGATATTCACAGTTGCATAGACAATCTTGCTCAAAATGGTAGTATGCTACTTGGTTTGTTTCTACTTCAATATGTGCATGTGTTTCTTTTAGCATATCGCTTATACATATTAGTAGAGCCCTTAGGATCTTTACTTGATTACCAGCGTTGTGATGGCAGTCACACTTATAGGGGCTGGGTAATCTACAAGCGCATCCTTATGCAGGTCCCTAGTCATAGGATTATCGAGATGGGGTATCGATACTCCGGAGTAGATTAGCGTATACGCTTCTCATCCCAGCAGGGGAGATGGTCTGTCCCACAGCCATCAGTACATCGTACTGGAGATAGTATGCGGGTGCTCGTTAGGTTACGAGTACACTGGACAGGACTCATCGGGAACTGATGGTTGGTATTATACCTATCGTCAGTTATCAGTTCCCAGGTGACATGAGTACAGCTTAGTCCGCTGACTTGACACTGTCACTTCGCCTCGAGTGTGTTCCCATTGTACTTAGATTACTATCCTACCACGGCTCAAAGGAGTCATGCAAACAGGTAGTAGTTGGGTGCAGTCCCGAAGCACTTGGAGACAGTGACGGTTAGACAGGAATCGTCTCTCCCGGTATTGGGGGTTGACATCGCGCTGTGTCTAGAAGAGCCATTACACGAGTAGTCCCTGGCCAGGGCAAGCGAGATATACTGGTAGGTTTCCAGTGTTATCTCAGGGTGTTCTGGGCTACACTCCGACACGACTTGTACCGCTATTAGGGGACTGACGTTCACCACCCCCTAGGCCCGCCATGCGATGTATCAGACGAACAGACCGGACTATACGGAGATTGTCACATACAGGCTCAGTAGGAGTTCGGATGGGTTTACCTCATCGGCCTTCTTATCGACATCTACCTGGGGACCGTTACGTACAGCTAGTGCCGCTTGCGGTCTGTGGTTAAACCCACTGCCAGCGTAGTGTCGAGTCTTTAGAGTCCCACACAGAGAGTTTCCCTACGCTGAGCGAAACGTGTAGAGGCCGTATGGTTTTACGGCAGGGCTGCGATCACTTACGTGCACTTGTGTGCGTATGCTATTCGGGCAGGCAATACTAGTGGGCTTTGGTTTAAGCCGGATCCTAGTATTGCACTGATTGGTTTGTTTTGTCTTCTGTGCATTCGTATTCTACGGAATGCGGATGCGGGTGTGTATGCACAGTTTTGCGGAGCAATGAAGGAGGAGGTGCCTCATTAGGGTTTTGGCAGTTGATTCGGCCAAAACCGTTATGTGGCAGACTCATTAGGGTTTTGGCAATTCGTTCAGTCAAAACCATTATGAGCCGCGGACATTACTTACTAATCTTTTCAGTGATAATTTTGTGATGGCTAATTGCTTTGACCATTTGACCACTCTTGATATTGTTGACCCATTGACCAAAGTTGACCTTGACCTTCTTGAGAGGTCTACACTCTTCTTTGGTTTTTCTTTTTCTTTTTGGATTATGAAAATGGTCAATTCAATTAGTATCCATCAACTTTATCATGAAAGGATTGGTAATGATGATATTGTGTATTATTACAACCATGGTTCATTTTCTTTAGCTCACAATTCATTTTCTCATTCTCTCTCTTGCAAGTGAGAAGAAAAGAAAAGCTCCATGGTTGCTTGTTCTCCTCCTTCTTCCTCCTCTTGATTCCTCCTTTGGTCTCATGTGTTGAGAGAAGAAGGATCCCACTTGACAAAACCATCCCTCTACTACTTCTACACAACCTAGGATATCAAGATTAGCGATCTTGTTGCCCTAGTTGCCTCCGCTCGAGGTGGAGCTCGGTGTACATCCCTCGGGTGGATCGTCTTCGACTCAAGAAGGCCGCGGAGGTGACCAAGATCCGTATCGACCCTCGGAGCGTGGATGGACGAGCCGGACAGCGGAGAGAAGACCCGAAGGACCGGTATCGTGAAGTATAATTTCTATGGCATAGTAGATAGCACCTCTTGTAGTTTGCTAGTTTGTAGTTTAGCAAAGATCCGTATTTTAGTCCATGTTGCCTTGCGCCAAAAAAATCGTTTTTCGCCGTTTCCGCCTCCCCGTAAGAACCGGGGTGAGCAACGTGGACTTACAGTGGTATCAGAGCCTAGCTAAACATAAACTAGTAAGTTAGCAAAGTATTTAGAATATCGATCGGAAAAAATTCGCAAAACAAGTCCGAAAAATTTAACTTTCTGCCGATTTTTTATACTGTTCAAAAAACAATTTAACATACATGAAAAATCGGCTCAGGGTTTTCTTAAGACACACACCAAAAACGGTCCACTGAACCGGTCAAAGCGCCGCGGTTCCGCGGCAAGAACATGCTTCTTGCCGCGGATCCGCGGCCGAGTTGACTCGGCCGTGGACCCAGTTTGGTGCTGTGTGCTTAGTTGGCTGTTTTGGGATTTTTAGTACATGTTGTTTCTACCCAGATTTTCCAGAGAACAAATTGATCTTTGGGGTGGTTACAAATCCGTATTTTGATCGATATTCCGTAGACTTTGGCTAATGGATATTATCTGTGATGTGATATATGTATTGAACGTCTACTAATCGCTATAAGTCAATTAGTGGGGGTTATACATATCTGTGATCTGTAATGTTGATGGTTTGTGTATATGAACTTGTTGGATTGTTGCGGATGAATAGCCGGGTTGGATGTGAGATGAGAGTTTCTTTTTCTTTCATTCATGTAAAACTTGTAAATTGATGTAATATTATTTGTTTGGCTGCACATCCGGGATGAGGTTGTAGCCGCCATTGTATAAATTCTTTTTACTGTTTTTGCTCCTAGGATAGACCTAAGGTGGGGTGCACAAACTACCGGGTATCTCGAAGTGCCGAGTGGCCTACTTACGTGTTGAGGGAGGTTGCTTCGCTTCGGGTACTTGGCGGGTAGTTTGCCGCACCCGTAGGGGTCTAGGGTGGGGTTTGGCTATTCATCGCGACCGTGTAATCCGCTTTTCGTTGCAGGCTCGAACGGATCGTGGATTCCTAGTATATCCAAAGTGTTTATCTGTGATCTGGATTGACTATCATTGCTATATATCTATATATGATATCTATTTAGGTGTTGCTTATGTTTTGCATCCGCGCTAGTCCAGCCCCCGCTCTGTCGTTAGTTAAGTAACCTAACGGGTGATGACGGGGCCCCGTGGCGAATGCGGATGGCATAAGCGTATGCCATATTTTGGTTGTTTTCTGCAATGGTAGGATTAAATGATGGAAAGCATTAAAATTAATGCAAGAAAATAAACCAAGTAAAAGTCGTTGGAACACTTTCAAAACTACTCGGTTCTTTTCAAAAACCAGCTTTTTAAACGCGGAGCTTGAACCACTCATTTTAAAAGCTATTTCGTTCCATCGATTATATCAAGTTCACTACGTTCACGGTTTCGCCAAAACCATTCGTAGCCCTCCGTCATTTCATATGGATAGTCAATAGTATTCAAGCTGTGTTTGTTGGCCAAAGTCAAGGCACAGTGTTTGGTAGCTATTGTGTATTCATATGTAGCATAGATAGATGCGTTGGTTTGGGACAGTCGTACTGCCTTGTTGGCCAAAGTCAAGGGTATTTGCGGGTGGGTTCAAATTAACCTGGACAATGACGGGTAGAACTTGACATGTGACTTATGATTTGTTGGCCAAAGTCAAGGTCATAAGAGCATGGGGCAAAAATCCATATCGGGAGTTTCAAAAGAACTGAAACTTGCTAGCGCTGCATATCATTTGGAGTGTGATGATTCTGGTAGGATTCCTTCAGTTTTGTCACGCGATGATATTTGGATCCTGATCCTACTGTGAGTATATGCTACTCCTCGGGAAATTTCTCACTTAACGATCAATGCTATAAACCTAGTAGGTGTCTAGAAAGGTGTTAGCGGGGCTATGCCCATAGGGAAAAGAGGTTACTTAATTAAGGAACTTCACGAAAGCGTTGGAAAACCTCCCTCGAAGTACCGACACTGGCCTGGCTGAACGGTTAAGCAAGTATTGTACGGTGAGATTGATCCCGACTAATTCTTCCTTTATGGTTTGAGGAGGGATTCGAGAGACAGTGGGAGCCATCCTGTTTAGATAAATTAAAAACCAATCTAAACTTGCAAGAGCATCAAGCCGAGTGTTTTCTTCTCTCTCTCTCTTAATTGCAGCGACCCAGTGACGACACCTAGGTTACATCTAGATAATAAATTGACTGAATCTGACTGTTGTGGCTGGCAAAGGTCTGTCCAGATGTCCATTGCCCATGAAAAGCTGGGACACCCTTAACTAATCCAACTCCTGCCGTCTCAGGTCCAGTTTCCCCTATCGTGGATATTGATATCCGTAGGACATCGGAAAAAGACTGTGCGAAAGCCAAGTGCCTCATGTTAGCCTCAGTTGATGGTGCATACCAGGGGCAGCACGAGAAGATGGACTTAGTTTCTATCTTCCTCCATAACAAAGATTTATATGGAGAGCAATCTCGTATCGCAAGATATGAGACCTCGAACGAATTGCTTCCAGCGAGCTTGGCTATCGGGTCATCTGTAGAGGGCAACGTCCTTACAGAGACCAACTATTTTGAGCTCACGGACCTGAAGACCACATTGAAGAACGAGTCAAGTGCTGACTTGATTTTGCAGTCTCTACCTTCTACCCTGAAGGAAACCAGGGAAGCAGAAGGAAAGGGAAGGGCAGAAGTTTCGGGAATGGATGTAGTAAAAGAGGGACGTTCCTATTGTTATGGGAATGAACATTGGCAGAAGGATTGTAGGGCTAGCAAAGCCAGTAGCCAGAATTCGAAGCATGTTATGGCTTCGGCTTCGGGTGTG
This sequence comes from Agapanthus africanus, assembly GCA_030015575.1. Lineage (NCBI taxonomy): Eukaryota > Viridiplantae > Streptophyta > Magnoliopsida > Asparagales > Amaryllidaceae > Agapanthus > Agapanthus africanus. The sequence continues at coordinate 523,128,769 of JASDDO010000019.1, forward strand.
TTTGTAATAGAGAACTGTATATCAGTTAACCCTACTTCCTGGGTATTGGATACCGGATCAGGATCTCATATCTGTAATTCGTTACAGGCTCTGAGGAACCGTAGGGTTATCAAGAAAGGTGATATGACTCTCGGGGTTGCTAACGGAATGAGCATGTACGCTGAATCCGTAGGGGAATATCATCTTGGACTGACAACTGGGCAGATATTGATTCTGCGTGACTGTTTTTATGTACCAGGTGCGACTTGTAATATCATATATGTATCCTTACTTTCTAAGGAAGGATATGATTTTACTTTTGTAAGCGATGTAGTAAACATCCACCTAAATCAAGTTCTGATTCGGTCAGGTACATTGAAAAACGGGATATACATACTGAATCAAGCTCAGGTTTTCAGTGTCCAGAACACACTTAAAAGAAAGTCTCAGGAATTAAATCAGGCTTTCTTATAGCATTATAGACCGGGTCACATTAATGAGACACGGTTAACAAAGTTACATAAAGAAGGATACTTGGATCCATTCGAGTACCAGTCTTATGCCACTTGTGAATCTTGTCTCATGGGAAAGATGACAAAGGCTCCGTTCACTGGACACGGAGAAAGAGCAAGTGAGCTCTTGGGACTCATACACAGTGATGTGTGTGGTCCAATATCTACACATGCGTGAAGTGGTTATTCATACTTCATTACTTTCACAGATGATTTCTCTAGGTATGTGCATGTCTTCTTGATGAAGCACAAATTCGAGGCCTTTGAGAAATTTCGGGAATACAAGAATGAAGTTGAAAACCAAACCGGCAAATTATCAAGACACTGAGATCTGATCGAGGTGGTGAATACTTGAGTGCCGAGTTTCTGGGCTACTTAAAAGAGAATGAAATTCTCTCTCAGCTTACTCCTCCATACACACCACAACACAATGGTGTATCGGAAAGGCGGAATCGAACCCTATTGGATATAGTTCATTCCGTGATGAGTAAGGCTGAGTTATTGCGATCCTTCTGGGGTTATGCACTAGAATCAGCAGCATACCTTTTGAACCGAGTTCCAACTAAGACTGTGCCTACTACACCATATCAGATGTGGTGTGGGAAGAAACCCTATCTTAATCACATTAAGACATGGGGATGTCCAGTTTTTGTCAAAAAGCAGCATGCAGAGAAGCTCGAGGCACGCTTAGTACAGTGTAAGTTTGTGGGATACCTAAAGAACTCCAAGGGGTATCTTTTCTATTACGCAGAGGAACAAAAGGTTTTTGTTTCTCATGATGCCCGCTTCTTGGAAACTGAGTTTTTGGAAAACCAGATAAGAGGGAGCGCAATAGAACTGGAAGAAATTCCAGAACCACGAGCTATTACTGAAAGCTTAGTAGAACCAGAGGGTTCGAAAGAACAGGACATCCCAGCGCCACTCCGCAGGAGTAGTAGGCAGTTTCATCCGTCCGAGAGATACTACAGTTTTCTCATAGACGGGGATAGAGAGGATTGCACTATGGATTATGGTGAGCCTACTAGCTTCCAGCAAGCCATTCAGAGCGGTGACTCGGTAAAATGGCTGGATGCAATGCGGACCGAAATGGAGTCCATGTACACCAACAAAGTTTGGACTTTGGACTTTGCTCCAGAAGGGGTAAAACCCGTAGGCTGCAAATGGATCTTCAGAAAGAAGATTGGTGTAGATGGGCAGGTTGAAACTTATAAAGCTAGACTTGTTGCAAAGGGTTTTCGTTAAAGACCTGGTTTGGACTATGACGAGACCTTTTCTCCAGTGGCTATGCTCAAATCCATTCGGATCCTTCTTGCCATTGCTGCCTTCCATGATTATGAAATCTGGCAGATGGACGTTAAGACGGCTTTTCTAAATGGAAATTTAGAGGAGTGCGCCTATATAGATCAGCCGGAGGGTTTCATTCAGAGTGGGAACAGCGGTAAAGTGTGCAAGTTGCTCAAGTCCATCTATGGACTGAAGCAAGCATCGCGGAGTTGGAACATCTGCTTTGATGATACTGTCAAGGAATTCGACTTTATCAAAAACCTAGATGAACCATGCATTTACAGTAACATTGTAGAGAGAACTGTGGTATTCCTCGTCTTGTACGTGGATGACATTCTCCTAATAGGAAATGATATTCCTATGCTACAGTCAGTCAAAGGATTCTTGTCTCAGAGGTTCTCCATGATGGACCTGGGCGATGCCAGCTACATTCTGGGGATCCAGATCTATCGTGATAGATCTAAGAGGATGTTGGGACTTTCACAGTCAAGGTACATTGACACCATACTGAAAAGATTCAGTATGGAAGATTCCAAGCGCGGTAATTTACCGGCTTGTCACGGGATCACCCTCTCTAAAGAGATGTCTCCCAAGACTGATTTGGAAAGGGATCGCATGTCTATTATACCCTACGCTTCTGCGGTAGGCTCTATAATGTATGCGATGTTATGTACCAGACCAGATGTAGCATATGCATTGAGCGTAGTAAGCCGGTATCAGTCGGACCCAGGAGAGAAACACTGGATAGCGGTAAAGAACATTCTTAAGTACCTGAGAAGGACTAAGGAGATGTTCTTGGTGTATGGCAGAAAAGACCTCCAGATCGAGGCCTTTGCTGACTCCAGCTTCCAGAGTGACAAGGATGACTCCAAGTCCATGTCGGGTTATGTCTTTACCTTCAATGGAGGGGCGGTTTGCTGGAAGAGTTCCAAGCAGGAGACCGTTGCTGACTCAACTATGGAAGCGGAGTACATAGCTGCTTGCGATGCCGCAAAGGAAGCTGTCTGGATGAAGAAGTTCCTCACGGAGCTTCAGGTGGTTCCTACCATTGTTGATCCAACACCGCTGTATTGCGACAACAACGGCGCTATAGCTTTAGCGAAGGAATCCAGGTCCCATCAGAAGTCCAGGCACATTTTGAGGCGGTACCACCTGATCAGGGAGATCGTTGATCGCCGGGAGATCGAGGTGAAGAGAGTTAATTCGGAGAATAACACTGCAGATCCGCTCACGAAGGCCCTACCCCAGACTCAGTTCAAGCGGCTGATCGAGATGATAGGTCTTCGATAGGCCAGTACATGGCCTTAGTGCAAGTGGGAGATTGTTAGTGTATATGCCCTAGAGGCCATTACTGTATCATACTAGCTTGTATATTACTTAATGGAAGCTTAGGATATTCACAGTTGTATAGACAATCTTGCTCAAAATGGTAGTAAGCTACTTGGTTTGTTTCTACTTCAATATGTGCATGTGTTTCTTTTAGCATATCGCTTATACATACTAGTAGAGCCCTTAGGACCTTTGCTTGATTACCAGCGTTGTGATGGTAGTCACACTTGGGGAGGCAAGGTAATCTACAAGCACATCCTTATGCAGGTCCCTAGTCGTAGGATTATCGAGACGGGGCATCGATACTCCGGAGTAGACTAGCGTATACGCTTCTCATCCCAGCAGGGGAGATGTTCTGTCCCACAGCCATCAGTACGTCGTACTGGAGATAGTATGCGGGTGCTCGTTAGGTTACGAGTACACTGGACAGGACTCCTCGGGAACTGATGGTTGGTATTATACCTATCGTCAGTTATCAGTTCCCAGGTGACATGAGTACAGCTTAGTCTGCTGACTTGACACTGTCACTTCGCCTCGAGTGTGTTCCCACTGTACTTAGATTACTACCCTACCACGGCTCAAAGGAGTCGTGCAAACAGGTAGTAGTTGGGTGCAGTCCCGAAGCACTTGGAGGCAGTGACGGTTAGACAGGATTCGTCTCTCTCGGTATTGGGGGTTGACATCGCGCTGTGTCTAGGAGAGCCATTACATGAGTAGTCCCTGGCTAGGGCAAACGAGATATACTGGTAGGTTTCCAGTGTTATCTCAGGGTGTTCTGGGCTACACTCCGACACGACTTGTACCGTTATTAGAGGACTGACGTTCACCACCCCCTAGGCTCGCCATGCGATGTATCAGACGAACAGACCGGACTGTACGGAGATTGTCACATACAGGCTCAGAAGGAGTTCGGATGGGTTTACCTCATCGGCCTTCTTATCGACATCTACCTGGGGACCGTTACGTACAGCTAGTGCCGCTTGCAGTCTGTGGTTAAACCCACTGCCAGCGTAGTGTCGAGTCTTTAGAGTCCCATACAGAGAGTTTCCCTACGCTGAGCGAAACGTGTAGAGGCCGTATGGTTTTACGGCAGGGCTGCGATCACTTACGTGCAGTTGTGTGCGTATGCTGTTCGGGCAGGCAATACTAGTGGGCTTTGGTTTAAGCCGGATCCAAGTATTGCACGGATGGGTTTGTTTTGTCTTCTGTGCATTCGCATTCTACGGAATGCGGATGCGGGTGTGTATGCACAGTTTTGTGGAGCGATGAAGGAGGAGGTGCCTCATTAGGGTTTTGGCAGTTGATTCGGCCAAAACCGTTATGTGGCAGACTCATTAGGGTTTTGGCAATTCGTTCGATCAAAACCATTATAAGCCGCGGACATTACTTACTAATCTTTTCAGTGATAATTTTGTGATGGCTAATTACTTTGACCATTTGACCACCTTGACCACTCTTGACATTGTTGACCCGTTGACCAAAGTTGACCTTGACCTTCATGAGAGGTCTACACTCTTCTTTGGTTTTTCTTTTTCTTTTTGGATTATGAAAATGGTCAATTCAATTAGTAGCCATCAACTTTATCATGAAAGGATTGGTAATGATGATATTGTGTATTATTACAACCATGGTTCATTTTCTTTAGCTCACAATTCATTTTCTCATTCTCTCTCTTGCAAGTGAGAAGAAAAGAAAAGCTCCATGGTTGCTTGTTCTCCTCCTTCTTCCTCCTCTTGATTCTTCCTTTGATCTCATGTGTTGAGAGAAGAAGGATCCCACTTGACAAAACCATCCCTCTACTACTTCTACACAACCTAGGACATCAAGACTAGCGATCTTGTTGCCCTAGTTGCCTCCGCTCGAGGTGGAGCTCGGTGTACATCTCTCGGGTGGATCGTCTTTGACTCAAGAAGGCCGCGGAGGTGACCAAGATCCGGATCGACCCTCGGAGCGTGGATGGACGAGCCGTACAGCGGAGAGAAGACCCGAAGGACCGGTATCGTGAGATATAATTTCTATGGCATAGTAGATAGCACCTCTTGTAGTTTGCTAGTTTGTAGTTTAGCAAAGATCCGTGTTTTAGTCCATGTTGCCTTGCGCCAAAAATCTCGTTTTTCGCCGTTTCCGCCTCCCCGTAAGAACCGGGGTGAGCAACGTGGACTTACAACACCCACATACACATATTGCTTGGTTGTTATACTTATACCTGGATGATGAGGATAGTGTATGATATTTGGAGATGATTCGATGAGATTGGGCATAGCGCCATGAGATCGGTGATATGATGTGATTCGTATTTGGGATAAGACATGAGATTTTAGCGGGCCTTTGGACGTGTGTTTCACACACGCATTTGTATTTATATAGATGGTATCGATTTATACTAGACTTAGACCAGTACCACAGATCATGAGATATTTTGATAAGGATTCCAGATAATTGACGAGATGAATGTGATATTGACCCCTACCCAGCTTTTGGGCTGCCGTACGATGATTTGCCGTAGGAGCTTTATATTGATGATAGATCCGCACTCATGACTCGAGGATGTCATATGATATTGTATCATACGCGGTACCACTGAGGCGGGATCAACGACTATTATATGTATATATGTATCGACTCAGATTTAGGTGGTTTCCATACCCTTCCCATTAGCTGATTAGTTAGATCTGTAGTTACCTTGTAGATGTTAGACTAGACCCGAGTAAGACCTATTTCAAAACTAACGAATCGGGAGTATTTTAAAGACAGGCAAAGGGATTATACGGATATTTTCAAAGGACGCATCTTTTCTTAAAAACACCGTAGCCCTTATTTTCCTAAAAACCCCGATTCGTCTTCTTTCAAATGGCAAAACAGTATGACATAGATACATTGATGTAGATTCTGCACTGTTGTGGTTATTATTCAATTGCCGCATATTCTTGTTGTTGGCATCGCATTGCATGTTAAATATATTTAATGTTGTATTAAAACCATGCTGTTAGGACACCAGCACATTATCGATGATGCGTATGTTCCACGTACACCTGCTTGTCGGCTCACACACTTCATCATCGATAATTGCCATGTCGCTACACAGTAGGTTATTGCATCAAGATATGATCCCTTGCATGTCATATTTGTGCACATACTTATTGTACACTCATACTTGTGCACATACCTATTGTACATACATATTTGCACATACATAGATTATTCTGGCATGATTAGAGATTTGGAAACCACAAGATACTCTTTAAAACTGATTCATTATAAAAAGAGCGGTTTTCCCTCAATATGTGCATATTACTATTCCATGTAGCATGATATGCTGATATGCTTACATTTCTTTTACATGTCACATACATCATGATTTTTGATTGTACGCATTGAGATATATTGTTTCCATGATATTTCTGGATTTGGGAACCGTGGGTATTTCAAAAGAGAGTATGTACTTGTTTTAAAAACCCGGTTACCCTTGATATGATATTTCAGTGCGTCCACCATGTGTTTTCTCGATTCTGAGAGCGACATGTGAAACCCGATTCGAGGAGGCGGATGAGGCCGATTGCGGGTACATGGTGGACCCGGTATGGTACCCGGGGCGAGAATGGATCTGCTGTGTAGCTAGACGGTGAGCCTGGCAGAGGGACCACTACCTACCAGTGATTGTATTTGAGCTCGGCTGATATCCAAAGGATACCGACCGGAGTTGAGAGATGATATGGGCCGATCCAGACTGACGGAGCCCGATATATGAGGATTTACGTGCCAATGATAGGCACAGGTTTCATGATGTTTTCGAGTGTCGATGCTTGACACTCAGGTTCCATGATTTGATATGTCGCGAGCGACACCTGTTGATTTACATCCTCATACTTCCATGCATATGTTTATGATATTTATATGCATGATGCTTATTGTCATTGGGTGACACGTGGACGATTTCCATATACATATATTGACATTGATGACATTGATTATATAGTTGGATGATATCCACTTTTTCATTGACTTCATGATATGTTATTACCTGAGGCACTGGCACGAGCACTTGGCACTACACTCATGTATAGATGTTACATTGCCGCCTTATCATGTTTCAGACTTATTCATTTGAGGTTTATATATATATCTGATCGTATTGACCTAGGATTGTGTCATACATACGATTTCTGCTCTGTGATGTTTTCTATTCATGAGTTGGCAACTCACCCCCGTTGTGCCACAGTTCTTGCAGGTTTTGCCGTACAGGTTCCATGGAGGCATTTCTGGCACATTGCTTCCCTTACGGGTGATTTGCTTTGGTAGGTGGGTTCTTTTGCATCATAACCACCATTGTACATGTATTATTCAGTTGTATCTAGAAATTCCATCAACCAAACTTGTATATTGTTTCAGACTTAGAAAACCAGTTATGTATTATTTCGACCTTAAAGTCGCACGATGTAGTATTATGGTTTTCCTGATATTTTGAGTTTCTTTTGAGTTTTGATCCTCGCCCTTCGGCGTTGTATATTATACTTCTTGCGTGGTTGTGACCGTCGTTTGACGATGAGCTAGCTCCCGCTTGGGGATGCCTTTTATCATTGTATATATGTTATTCTTGTTGTATCCCGTTTGGGGCCAGTATTTACAAAAGAAACTCTGCCGAAATTTTCAGAAAAGACTATAGATTTTAAAAAATGCATATTCGGCTTACTTATTTAAAAACCTTGTTTTTAAAACATGTTTTCTTCACTTCTTAAAACTATTTTCCTTCAGTTATTATTTAAAATGGTTTTAGATTTCTGGGCTTTTGGCGTACTTGAATTAGATGGGACCCTATAGACTTCATATGATTCAAGAGCCAGTCACGAGCTATTTCGGATCGTGACAAAGTTAGTATCAGAGCGCTAGGTTAACCTTGGTTCGAGTCTATGTTTGACTATGTGGAGCCTAGAGCATTTATATTTATACAGAACTTAGGCTTGACCTTACAGAACTTAGACTTAGTCGAGGGGGTATTATACCCGAACTTTCGTCGCGTAGGATGACCCTTGGTTGATGGAGTATGTTGCTTGAGTAGTGTGACCTACCGTACGTATGTTCTGCGGCATATTTACGATACGCTACTCCGCATAAGAAATCTTAGGATGTACATTTCCTTGCACAGTATTATATTCATTCCTATAATCTATCCTCATCGATACTGGTTATGATTTTGCTGCCACGATTACACGGGCAGAGAGAGCTACAGCTAGAGTTGCGGTCAGCACTGGCTCGTCACGGATGAGGACTGACCAGGGCATGATTCTAGAGGCGTACGATCGCGTATAGAGGTGTCGTTTTATTGTGTTTTCGCGCCATGAGCGTTTGACATATCGCTGTTACGAGATTTCCCGGATGTACTGATTGACACCAGGATCAGGCTACTGCTAGTGGCCAGCCAGAATGTGATGACCATTGATATATCGCTTATTCATGATGATTGAAGCCCTGTTCAGCGTACAGACGAATGAGCCAGTTGTTGCTGCAAATGACGAGATATTGCCCAGATGTTGGAGCTACTGTAGCATGAGTATATACTTAGAGATGATGGAAGGTCGCTAGTCACCCGAGGATGAATGACTAGGACATGTGGTTCCTTCGCTTACCCCGATGCGAGGTCATCAGATTGATTGATTCCAGTTAGAGACGACTTCACGCAGGTTCGTTGGTAGTCGATAGAGACGATCGAATGTCAGGAGCCCATATTCCAAGTTTAAAGTATTCGGAAAGACGTGCAAGCGATTCTTTGGACCCTCTAGAAGAATGAAACCCTAACTCGACATAATGACCATGTGAAAGCCTTTGAACCTTAGGGTTTGCGGCAGTTCCACAGTGCCATTAGTGAGGCTTGGGTTTGCCCTTCTACGACTGGTCCACTGATGCCGTGGTATGTACTCGATACTATTAAACTGTAACCAAGATATTGATCTCTTGGGGGATTGTGATGTTTTGACAAGTTGATCGGATGGTTCGACTTCATTCGGATGCTATGTGGTGGGGTGCATTTCTTAGGAGACTCCAGATACGAGTATAGTCGTTGGAGCACAGACCATGTAGCCACGAGGAGACGAGTCCGAATCAGTCGATAGTAGAGAAAAGAAGAGTAAGAGGTTCGTACGAGATCTTGATAAGATGACGTTCCACCCCACCGACATTAGAGATGCGATACGCATGCAGAGGCGTCGTGATTGATGTGAAAAAGTGTGTTTCTAGAATAACCGCAATCAATAACGGTGTCGCGTGTAGCTAGACCGAGATGAGTACGGGTCGTCCGCAGGGAAACGTGGAACCTTTTACTCTTACTTTAGATGTGTTGAAATAGAGAGGAGGGATAAAGAATATTGTAGAATAGTTTCTAGATCTACGTTAAGCACTAATGCAAAATATAGATCTAGATTATTTATGGATGTAGTTAATATAATAAGGGGGCTTGTAGGGTTCGTTAGGATTTAGTAGTTATGGATGATTAATTAAAAATTACCCTTTTTATCCTTTAATAGATCTAAAACTAGAACGACGGTGATGCATGTAGATTAGGGTTTCTGGAGGGAAAAGGAATCACACTCTTAACCCTTATCTCGACACGGAACTCCGTTCATATCTAGCCTTTACCAAAACAATCATTAATCTAATCTCTAGTCGCGGTCGGGACTAACAATGAATTGTTAGCGCGCCCGATTAGGATGTTGATGATTCTTTTGATAAAGTTTATAAACTTTATAGGACTTAAAAAGAGTTTATAGATGTTCATCATCCACTAGCCTATCCTAATCCTACGAACCCTAGCAAGCGGAGAATTACTCGTGCATGTTGGGAGAAAAAGAGATGGAGAGAAATTGCATAATTAAACTACAAAGAAATAGAATAAGAAGAAGAAAGCTACCTTTATTAATCAACAATATTCACTGCACTTGATTCCTTAGAAAATGATTACAATTTCTAGTTGCTTCTCGATCTCTTCTAAGGAGGTAGACGAACAATTGATGATCAGCCTGGATGCGTGAGCCGTCTTGGACTGCGTGATCTCGTCGGCTTGATCTCTTTTTTTCAAGAGGCTTTCGGTCATTATTTATAATCCCAAAGCCAGAACCCTTGCTTCCAAATTTGGAAGAAAACTGTAAAGATTCACCCTAAAAAATTGCAGCCTCTAAATCTTCAACATTGCGGCGGATTCACGGCCAACAGGGGGGTATGGCCACGGATCCGCGGCCATTTAAACTGGTCCCTTGATCAATTTTTTATGGCATCATCTGTGTGACATGTGGCGATCTCTAGAGCCTTTGGAACTTGGAAATCTTCTCGTAGTTGCTGCCAGACTTGATTTCTATGTTTCGCTTTCTTAATTAGGCAGGTTTTCTTTAACAACTTGATTTCCTTGATTTTAGTCCTGAAAATTCTGCACAACAACTCAAATGGTATTTAGTAGACTTTGTTTTCTTAACATTTGGTTAATGATATTTTTTTGCATACATTTTCCTACCAAATGCTAATTATAATATACCAACACATGGAAAATAGTATTTTTACAGATAAACCCTCATATGTATGATATATTATAATAAAGACCTTTTTAAATATAGAAATAGTAGGAAAAATGTAATACCAAATGTACAGTTTTATCAACTGATCAAATACCCCCAAACTTACCTTTCATCGTCCCGAGCAAACTAGTTTATTCAAGAGAAGGAGAAAAAGAAAGGAGAAAACTTAGTACACTTTCGTAGGCAAACACGATTGCACTGAGCACGTGCAACAAGCCGTTAAACCTCTAGGTGTCCCTAGTAGGAGGAGTGTTGTCTCCTGAGGGTTTTCAGCGGATTACACCCATAAAATCCTATGATAAAAGAGAGATGGTGAAATTTACATATAAAGATAAGAACCATAAAAGAAATACTTTTAAAATTTAGAGTTTCCAACTATACTAGCTTTTCAGTTGTCATGAGCCCTATCTTAATAGTCATGAAAAAATGTTAGAAATCACATTATCCCTCAATAAAACATCGTCTTTATTCTTCACTCCTACCTTTCATCCAAACATCGATCATATAACCTTACGTGTGTGTAATGGACATCCCTACACTCGGAGAATTCAATTCAAGCTATCATACTCTTGTTCATCTACCTCAGTACTTTTTAATTTGATGAATATTTAAGGATTTGCTCACACATTTTCATGCGACCGTTAATACTTCTTGAGGTACTAACCGACCGATTACTCATGTGCTTGTTGATTAGGTGATAGTATTTTCCTCGTCTTGCACCACCTAAGGCTTAGCAGTGACTCACAAACCAGTTGGTCTAAGGCACTAGGTGATGAAACACCCTTGCTATATATTTTTTTATTGCTGCCCTGGCGATAACAAAACCAGTGTTCATTTTTTTCTTTTCACCGTTTTTATATTTTCTTCATTTTTTTCATTTCCTTCATACTTTGGCTTTTAGACAAGAGCATTTCAAGGTATTCTCTACTATCCCGAGTTTCAAGACGTGTGTAAGTGCATATAGTAGGGTATCAACATTCAGATGTTTGGCTTCCAGAATATTAACTATTTTTCAGACTTATTTTTATTCTCAGATTAGTGACTTCCTTCATCTTACTAACCCTTAGGACAACAGCTCATAACTACTTATTACCAGTTCGTTTAAGAAAACTTCTAATTTTCTTGGTTTTCTTAAACTATTCCTATCTTTTGGACGTAATTTTTCACTTTCTACTCTTTAGTTATAAAAGAATTTTTTTTTAATTTTTGAAAATGTTGTGCTTATGCAAAATATGATGCAAATTGATGTGTAAATAAGCACAAAGCTCCCCCAAACCTGTTTACAGCAGTGTCCTTACTGATGTCATCCATTAAGCTTAAAAACCTGAAGACTTGGGAGGAAATTATTAATAGGGGCAAGAATATATGAAAGTGAAAATCCTCCCCCAAACTTATTTTTGGCTCACAATTTTGTAAAAATCATTTTCTTTTAAGAGCCAAAATATCCCCCCCTCCAAACTTGAGTTAAACAATGTTTAAAATCATACGAGGGGGTCAAAGTTATTGGTCAATGCCAAGCTTTGCAAAGAACGAAGGTCAACACCAACCATTCAAAAATTTTATCGATGAAGCACCAAGGTTGGTGGAAGAACATATCACCTTTTGACGTGAAGAAGTAGGGAGATGATAAGAGGTGTAATGGAAAAGGATTGCGTCTCAATTTGGAGAGACGACATAGTGATAGTAATGATGGATTACTCGCATTATCATGATTGTCCAAAAGAAGGGGTGGAGGTTCAATTTCTTTATCTTGGAGTTGATTCATCTCAACACCCGTATCTTTTAAAAATGCGAGTTCATCAGCGAAAATTTCCTCAAAGCTTTCATCGATACCCCGAAGAATAATGTCATCAGGAAAAACAGGGTGATCGTCAGACTCTATAAAAAGTTCCTCATAAACGTTAGATGTTGACCCAGACAACTCGGTGGAAGAGTACATGTTTGGGTCAAACAACAACATATGAAAAGAGTCAGTATCATGAGGTTGATCAAATTTACTGCTGTCGATATCCATTAATTCGACAGAACACACATGAGCATAGGGTTCGGAGGGTTCACTTCCTAACTTGTAAATATTAAGCTCAATTGACTTCTTTCCAAATGATAGAGTCATAGAACCGTTTCTACAATTGATTACAACGTTGGAAGTAGCTAGGAATGGTCGACCGAGTATCACCAGGATTTGATTGCATAGGTTCGCTAAGGTTGTGTATCTATAACGATAAATTCCACAGGGAATATGAATTCCCCGACTTTGATTAACACATCCTCTAGCTTACCCCTAGGTTGGGTGATGGATCGATCGGCCATCTGAAGAGTGCAATGCGCAGGTTATAACTCTCCAATCCCTAATTGCTCATAAATAGAATACGGAAGCAAGTTAACACTAGCACCTAAATCGAGTAGAGCACGATTGATATTTTTACCCCTAATAGAAATTGAAATTGTAGGACTTCCGGGGTCCTTTCGTTTCTTGGGTAGTTGTTGTGTAAAAGCAGTGCTCACATTACTCGCAAAGAAAACTTTTTTAGGTACTTGAACTTTTCTCTTCCTAGTGCACAAGTCCTTTAGGATTTTCGCATATGACGGAACTTGTTGAATAGCATTTAGGAGAGGAATGTTTATGTTAACTTGCTTAAAAATTTCCACAATCTTCTCCATTTGTGGACTTGGTCTGTTGCCCCTTAACCTGTTTGGATAAGGTGCTTTATCAATAAGGGTTTGGTCCAACATTGGAGAGGATTGTGGGGATGGAGTGGATCCAAGAATTGGAGTGGGGATCGTTTTAGGTAGATTCGAGGAAATGGGCGAAGGGTTCGAGCCTTGGGGAAAACGGAGAATAGGCTCGGATGAAGGTGGGAGACTAGACGAATTAGGGGAAGAAGAAGAAGCTGGGGTATCATTGGTGTCACTATCATCACATTGCTCACCCACTCGGTTTTTCAGCACTTTTTCCGATCTCAACGTAGTAACGGCACTCACATTATAACTTTGTGAGTGGCCAGGATTAGGTATGGGTTGAGATGGAAGTTTCCCTTTCTCTCTCACACTCATTGCGGTGTTTATCTGTGCAAGTTAGTTTTCTATTGATTTAATACTTTCGCCGTGGGAGGCGGAATCTTGCGTTATGGTATCAATAGAAGACTTCATCTCAGCCGACATTTGAATGGTATGTTTCATAAACATATCCAAGGTTTGTGCGAGTGAAGAGTTGTCAGTACCGGCCACTTGTGGTGTAGAAGTGTTGGCCGGATTTTGAAAATTCTGTGACTGAAAGGGGAGCTGATTCTGTGGTTGTGGTTGCTGTGGAGGAGGTCTTTGTGTAGGGTTGCTAGGCACGCGCACAAGGGTCTATGAGGCATCAACCATGCCCGGTTTAAAATTTAGCCGTGCCGAACAACCCGAATACGGAACTTTAAACTAGAGATTAGGCGAAAACAAGTATGCTAAACACTTTAACACTAAGTGAGAGGGATTACAACCTTTGTAGATCCGGTCCTTCACTTCATATGCTCCGTGTTGTGGTCCCTTCGCTGCGATCATCGGGATCCGGACTCTCGAGAGGTTCCACGAAGAGAAAGATGCAACCTTTGCTTCCGATCTTCGATACTAAGATGATCTACTTTGAAGTTCCGTTAACACAAGCTAACACTCATGAAATGATGTGAACACCCTCATCTAAATGGCAAGGGAAGATGAGGATGATGAAGTAGGATTTTTTCTCTCTTTATTTATCTTTTTCTCATATTTATTCATCACCTTTTGAAAAACTAGTAAGCTTTTCATGAAAGAATGAAGGAGGAAGAAGATGAACAACGTTAGAATCCTTTTGTGATGAATAGGAAAAGAATAATATGATAGAATTATGCAACCATGGTCAAGTGAACCTTTGTAGAGAATTAACTAGGGTTAGGGTTTGGGTTGGGTTAAAGCATGACTCACTTGAAAATATCTTTATCATGACAAAAAGAAAAGCTTCTAGAAACATCTAGAAAGCTTAACCCTAATCCAAACCCTAATCATGTTTAAACTCCACTAAACAAGTTGCATTAGTTATCATATCATGTTACAATATTATATATCACATATATAATATTTATCGTAACAAAATAAAATAATACAATTAACATATATCGCATATATATCAATGTATTACCCGAGTGAGAAAAAGAATCTTTTAGTGAGCAAATATTAGTTAATGCAATTTAATATATCAATTATATTATTATACATTAAATTATCGAATCAACACTTGATCCGAAAATCCGGCTATATCGCATATAACCGACTAATATATATCCGTACCGATTCATCGAATCAACACTTGATCCGATGACCCGGCTGATATCAAATATCGCGAGAATATAATACGGTATCACATATCGCATTATCCTCGGTCCCGCACATATCACATATGTGCCCCTACTCCGTTTTGCCTGAATCAAGAAACCTCTGTGTAGGACTCTAAAGAATCGTCAATACGCCGGTAGTAGGTGATGATCATATCAAACACCCACAAGCTGCAAGCGGTCAGCTAAACGTAACAGCTACCCAGGTATTGAGCGCTCAGAAGATCAACAAGCAAGCCTGTACATTCTCCTGCGAATCCAAATAGTAACACTCCCGTACAGTCCGGTCTCGTCGTCTGATATGTTGCATATCTCGCCTAGGGGTGGTAAACGTCAGACCCCAGTAGCTTGATAAGTCGTGTCGATTTGAGGTCTATAACAGTTCGAGAAATTACTGATAACACTTACCAGTAAATCTCAGCAACCCTGGCCAGGGATTTCCGGTTATAGCCAATCGAACACAGCACAACATCAACTCCCTATACCGGGAGAGACGAATCCCCTCCTATCGCTCATTGCCTCCATGTGATTCGGGACTGTACCCAAAAGCCACCTTTTTGCACGCCCTCTTGGACGTGGTATGATGGAAATCAAAGCACAGTGAGAATCATACAAGACTCTATGACGATCTCGGGTCGACAGACTACTCTGTACCAGTGTCACCGGAGAACTGCCATCTGACGTATGGTATAATACCATCTGGGAGTTCTCGGCGAGTCCGTCCAGTGTACCCAGTCTCCACTGAGCACCCGTACACCATCCTTGATGTCAAACACCGATGGGTATGGGATCATCCATCGCCCATCATATGGGTCAAGATGCGTATACGCTAGTCTACTCTGGTGTATCGATGCCCTGTCTCGATACACCCTCGACTAGGAACAGTTATAGGATGTACTCGTCGACTACCGTGGCCCCACTAGTATGATCTCATCATAGTCCCAGTAGTCGAGTACATATCCTAAGGGCTTTATCAACATGTAACATAGAGACAATCAGAGTACATGTTAAGATAAAGTACAACCAGATAGCATACTATCATGTCGAGCAAGAAAGTCCTCCCTATATATGTCCTAGCATCCACTACAATATACATCGTATGTACAGTAATGGCCTCTAGGGCATACATATAACTAACAATCTCCCACTTGCACTAGGGCCATCTGTTATGGTATCGCATACCCAACAATTAGCTGCGGCTGAAGTATCTCATACTCAACCATCCCATAAAAGTCTCTACTGGGAAAAAGGCCTTCGTGAGTGGATCCGCGCTGTTGTCCTCTGTGTCTACTCTCCTAACCTCGATCTCCCTGGAGATCCACCATCCCCATGATCAGGTGATACTGCCTAAGAATTATATCTGGATTTCTGATGGGACGGTAGTTCCTTGGCATAAGCCACAACTCCATTGTCACACAATGGTAGGAACGAAGTTCATCTTATGAACTTATATATGTCCAGACTGCCTCTTTGGTAGTATACTTGGTAACGATGTATCTTGCCTTTAATCGTCTAGTATGTCACGGTATCTAGCTTGGAACTCTTCCAACATACCGTCCCTCCACTGAAGGTAAAGACAATGCCTTCGACTGACATTCAGTCGTCCTTATCAGCCTGGAACCTTTCCAGTGATTCTCCCCAGGATCGATTGATACCATCTCACTACAACTAGTGAGTATCCTAACATCCAATTAGATCTATCTCATAGATCCAAAACCCAGGATTTAGGAGGTATCACTTTTATCCTATATGGAGAATCCTTGTGATAAGCGGAGATTGACCGAGCGTAGCATAGGAAACTCCTTCCCTATCAAGAGTATGTCATCCACGTACTCTACGAGGATCACCACCATACTCTCTACTACCTTTTCGTATATACAAGGTTCATCTACCATTTTGATGAAGTCAAACTCTTTGACTACTACATCAAAACAGATGTTCCAACTCCGCGATGCCTGTTTTATCATATAAAACATCTTGCACACGTTTCCGCTGCTCCCACTGTTTACGAAGCCCTCTGGCTGTGTACTTATAGACGTTCTCTTCTAAAACATCACTTAGAAAAGCAGTCATGACACCCAACCACCAGATATCGTAGTCATGGTATGTAGCCGTGGCAAGTAGGATCTGGATGGACTTAAGCATAGCTTTGAAAGTCTCAACTTTTCCATGTACACCAAGTAATCTTCTCAAGATATACTTGCTCCTGATGGGGATTTAACCCTTCAGATAAAGCAACCAAAGTCCATACTTTGTTGGTGTATAAGGATTCCATCTCAGATCGATAAGCACCCAGCCATTCTTACAGAGTCCCACTCCTGATGGCCAGCTCGAAACTAGTTGGGTCATCATCTCATGATGCAATCCTCGCTCCCACTGTCATAGAGAAACTGAAGTATCTCTCAGGTGGGTGAGGAACCCTACTAGATCGGCGGAGAGGCTGAGGTTCGTTGGAATCTACTGAATCCTTTGGTTCTATCAAATCATCAGCTGCAGTCTGTAAAGCTGGAACATTTCCAGTTCTACATAACAGACCTTGCCTCGAGCTTGTCCAGATTTTGCTTTCAGACATAGACCGGACAACCCCAAATCTTAACCAACTTAAGATATGGGCTCTTCCCTTTCCATATCACATATGAAGTGGTAGGTAACTGATTTGATTCGAACCCTATTCAATAGGTATGCAACTTCTCAAGTGCATAACACCCAATAGGAAAAAGGTAACTCAGTAGTACTCATCATAGAGCACTCCATATCAAATAGGGTGCTATTGCTCCGCCCCGATACACCGACGTGCTGTCGTTTATACGGAGGAGTAATGCTGAGAGAGAATCTCATTCTTCTTTAGAATAGTCCAGGAATTCCGTGCTCAAGTATTCTCCTCCTTGATCTCATCAAAGGACATAATACTTATACCCGTATGTTGGTTCTCTACTTCTAACTTATATTCTGTGAATATCTCAAAAGGTTCGGACTTATGTTTCAACAGGAACACATGTCTGAATCTTGAGAGATTATCAGAGAATGTAATGAAGTACAAAGAACCGGTCTTGGCATGTGTAGACAGGGGACCTTCATACATCAGCATGTATCAATCCCAAAAGTTCACTAACTCTTTCTCTGTTTCCAACAAACAGAGCTGTGGTCATCTTATCTTTGTGACATGATTGGAAAGTTTCACAAGATGTAAATTCAAACAAATTTAAATATGCATCTTTATGTAACTTCAGCCAGTCGGATCGCATTGATATGACCTAGTCTACAATGCCTCAAGAAGGATTCGTTCATATCTGAACTCTTCCTCTTGTGTGTGTCCCTTATACTAAGAACTGTAGTTTGATTTAGAACGTCAATGCTTTTAGATAACGTGCCTGAACCGATCAACTCTTGATATAGGAAATGTTCAAAACATTATCCAACAATACAAAATTATATCCTTTCTTTACTAATAAAGAGACTGATATGATTTTATATATCAGGTTCGGTATCTAATAACATTTGTTCAGAATCAATGTATTCAGGTAATACAGGGTGACAGTGACCAACAGACTTGGCTGCAACACTTGCACCGTTTTCTGTCTCATGAAACTTATCACCCGTTCTCAGTTTTCTACCTATCTGTAGCCCATGTAACAGATTACATATACGGGATCCTGATCCGGTATCACATACCCAGGACGTAAAGGATACTGAGAAACAGTTCTGTGTAATGAACACACCCGAAGATGATGCATCAACATGCACTTTCTTCGTTTGGGCGGCACGGGAAATCTGGTATTCCCCAATTTCCTGCTCTGTCTTATAACAATTATAAGTTGGAGCGGGACCAACGTTCCCCAGCTCAGTATAACAAGCGGGTTCGGTCAATATATCCGTATTATTATCTTGATTAAGGCGTGATATGGTCGCTACCTGGAGAGAGAGAGAAGAAAACACTCAGCGTATGCTCTTGCAAGATTTAGATTGGTTATCTAATATATCTAATCAGGATGTCTCCCACTGTTTTTGTCAAATCTTCCTTCAAACCCTAAAAGGAAAGACTAGCCGGGATTAATTACACGCTACAAGTTCGCCAATCTTTCAGCCAGGCCAGTGTCGGTACTTTGAGGGAGGTCCCCCGTGCTCTCGCACGAACCTAATTAAAGTAAACCTCGTTTTCCCAGAGGCGTAACCCCGTTAACACCTTTCTAGACACCTACTTGATCGGCTAATTGTAATGTGTAAAACTCTCCCAGGAGTAACTCTTACTCACAGCGGGTATCGGGATCCAACTATCTCATAGAAGGTATGCAATCTCATTGCAAATTTCAACACTTGAAATTCCCAATAATATTTTGCCCCTAGCAGCTATATGACCTTAACATGGTCAACAAATCATAAGTGCTAGTCAAGTTCAACCCGTCATTTCCCGATTGAAATAAACCCACCCGCACGACCCTTAACATGGTCAACAAAGTCACACGACTACCCTAATCCAATCGCATCATATGCTTATACAGATAAGCACTAATCAGCTACCGCACACTACGCCTTAACATGGTCAACAAACGTAGTACGAATACTAACTAGTACTTATCTGAAATGACGGAGGGCTACGACGGGTTTTTCAGAAAACCCTTTGCGTAATGAATTGATATCGTTGTAGAATCGAGTGATTTTAAATGGAGTGTTTTTGAGGCTTTTCTAGTTTTGCTAAAGGGGTCACTCCCGGTGAAGGGATCGTCGGCCCTTTCCTCATCGAATAAGGTGCAGGATATATCATATATACCGCTGTGCAAAGCAAGAACTATAGAAGCAATCAAAAGACAAACCGAGTTTGTAGCATCTGCCAGTTATTGCTAAAGGAGTCACTCCCGGTGAAGGGATCTCGGTCCTTTCCTTATCGAATAAGGTGCTGGATGTTCTACAAGGAACACCGCTATGCAAAGCAAGAACTAGAGCTACCAGTTTTTGTAAACAAGTTTCTACAACATCTTTGGTTTCTTTTATTTCATTAATCTCATTAATGAAGTCCCATTTTATTATGCTTCACAAGCATCTCTTTTGAAACGAAATCTGCAATATAACATATATCTCATATATATAATATAAACATTCGTCACAGGCAGTAATATGATCTCATCACAGAACATTGCAGCAGAAGAACATATATGAAATATTGGATATACTAGGGCGTCCGTGTTTTCAATACGAGCCTGTATAAAACACGGATTCCACGGTCGCGATGAATAGCCAAACCTACATCCCTAGACCCCTACGAGAGCGGCAAGTAACACTGCCAATTCTAGGGTTAGGAGACCCGGTCTCGACTCCTCGAGATGGTCTCCCACTGGACCCTAGAACCCGGTTACTTGTGCTCCCCGCCTTGGGTCTACCTAATGCGGAAAAGTAAATAATATACAACGGTGACAGCTTCCGCTACCTGGAAGTGCCCCAATAAAAGAATATTACATACAAATGAATTTTACATGAATGAAAAAGAAAAAAACTCTCATCTCACATAAAACCCCCGGCTATTCAAAAGCGACGATCCAATACAACATATCACAGCAACACATAATATCTCATATCATCAACGTAAGCAAGTATGCGTATCCCGATTGTCGTTGATGTATAGCAACGAAGCCGGCGATACACCACATACTACGCTTACGGTCACAGAAAAGAAAGTGTAAAACTACAACAGTTGGAATCCGCAACTTCCTTAGACATCGCATGCCTAACCAAATGAATTCCTTAGACATCACATGCCTGACAATTATAAACCCCGCATTTTAGTCTCATTATCGAAAACTCTTTTCAATATCAAGTCGGGCAATTCAACAAGATTCCCGACGTCCTGATCGAATGCTCGTCGCAAACTTTAGTAGACGGCCGCACCCCCAGATGCCGTCGACGAAGTGCACCAAGCCGGAACACCGCTGCCGCGAGCACCCGAACGGATGCTTTCGGCGACGGGGTTCTCCTACAGTCACTTGGTCGGGGCTATGGGGTGAGGCTGTCTATTAAGCTTACCCGGCGAGTATCCGCGTACGCTACGTGATTGCGACGGACTTTTGATCGCATCAAAATTCCGTGGCAACCAATCATCTGAGACTAAACTGCTATGTTTATAATATTCAAATTAGTTATCTCGTAACTACCTGTGGATTCCAAATATTGTATCACATTCCAGATAAATAGACAAAGTTAAACTTTCCGATCGAATAATCAAACACCCAAGATTTCCCCAATGTATCTCAACACTTGAAATCAGTTTAAAAACGTCCATCACATGCCACAGTACCAATGGTCTAGCCGTAGAAGGGTCAAGCCAACGCCTCACATGTGGCACGCCGTACTGCCCCAAACCCTAAGGTTCAAAAAGCAGTTCAAGACGGTCACATAATCGAGTTAAGGTTTGTTGTCTTCTAGAGGGTCCACCGAGTTACTTGCATGACTTAGAACATTCTTAAACACGAGAAAAAATCCAACTTTTGAAAAATTTTCCGACAGGGGAAAAAGTGAGTTATTGATATCCGTTCGAACTTTTTAACAGTTTCTAAAAGTTATCCGGAAAAAACACAAAGACGCAGTTAAAGTTCCCGATCGGATCATCGAATCCCCAATACAACCCTGAAAATTCAACAGTTGAATAAATATTAAAAATTCCCAGAAAATACAGCACTAAAAGACAAGAATTACTGTGCAAATTTCAAACAGTGAAGCGACAAAAGGGCCGCGGAACCGCCGTACATGCCATGCATGTGCCGCGGTTCCGCCGTGCTTTGGTGGAATTAGGCGCACGTATTTCACAGTAACTCTTGTATTTCCCTGCTGATTTTTTTGAGCATTTTTAATTTGGAAAAAATCACAGTTTTAAAAAATTTCCAGAAACTAGGGTATATTGGGTTTTCCGGGTTCGATCGGACTTTAAACTTCGTCTAGACTTCGCCTAAAGCTCTAGCTTGGCTCTGATACCACTGTAGGGTTGCTAGGCACACGCACAAGGGTCTATGAGGCATCAACCATGCCCGATTTAAAATTTAGCCGTGCCGAACAACCCGAATACAGAACTTTAAACTAGAGATTAGGCGAAAACAAGTATGCTAAACACTTTAACACTAAGTGAGAGGGATTACAACCTTTGTAGATCCGGTCCTTCACTTCATATGCTCCGTGTTGTGGTCCCTTCGCTGCGATCATCGGGATCCGGACTCTCGAGAGGTTCCACGAAGAGAAAGATGCAACCTTTGCTTCCGATCTTCGATACTAAGATGATCTACCTTGAAGTTCCGTTAACACAAGCTAACACTCATGAAATGATGTGAACACCCTCATCTAAATGGCAAGGGAAGATGAGGATGATGAAGTAGGATTTTTGCTCTCTTTATTTATCTTTTTCTCATATTTATTCATCACCTTTTGAAAAACTAGTAAGCTTTTCATGAAAGAATAAAGGAGGAAGAAGATGAACAACGTTAGAATCCTTTTGTGATGAATAGGAAAAGAATAATATGATAGAATTATGCAACCATGGTCAAGTGAACCTTTGTAGAGAATTAACTAGGGTTAGGGTTTGGGTTGGGTTAAAGCATGACTCACTTGAAAATATCTTTATCATGACAAAAAGAAAAGCTTCTAGAAACATCTAGAAACCTTAACCCTAATCCAAACCCTAATCATGTTTAAACTCCACTAAACAAGTTGCATTAGTTATCATATCATGTTACAATATTATATATCACATATATAATATTTATCGTAACAAAATAAAATAATACAATTAACATATATCGCATATATATCAATGTATTACCCGAGTGAGAAAAAGAATCTTTTAGTGAGCAAATATTAGTTAATGCAATTTAATATATCAAATATATTATTATACATTAAATTATCGAATCAACACTTGATCCGACAATCCGGCTATATCGCATATAACCGACTAATATATATCCGTACCGATTCATCGAATCAACACTTGATCCGATGACCCGGCTGATATCAAATATCGCGAGAATATAATACGGTATCACATATCGCATTATCCTCGGTCCTGCACATATCACATATGTGCCCCTACTCCGTTTTGCCTGAGTCAAGAAACCTCTGTGTAGGACTCTAAAGAATCGTCAATACGCCGGCAGTAGGTGATGATCATATCAAACACCCACAAGCTGCAAGCGGTCAGCTAAACGTAACAGCTACCCAGGTATTGAGCGCTCAGAAGATCAACAAGCAAGCCTGTACATTCTCCTGCGAATCCAAACAGTAACACTCCCGTACAGTCCGGTCTCGTCGTCTGATATGTTGCATATCTCGCCTAGGGGTGGTAAACGTCAGACCCCAGTAGCTTGATAAGTCGTGTCGATTTGAGGTCTATAACAGTTCGAGAAACTACTGATAACACTTACCAGTAAATCTCAGCAACCCTGGCCAGGGATTTCCGGTTATAGCCAATCGAACACAGCACAACATCAACTCCCTATACCGGGAGAGACGAATCCCCTCCTATCGCTCATTGCCTCCATGTGATTCGGGACTGTACCCAAAAGCCACCTTTTTGCACGCCCTCTTGGACGTGGTATGATGGACATCAAAGCACAGTGGGAATCACACAAGACTCTATGACGATCTCGGGTCGACAGACTACTCTGTACTAGTGTCACCGGAGAACTGCCATCTGACGTATGGTATAATACCATCTGGGAGTTCTCGGCGAGTCCGTCCAGTGTACCCAGTCTCCACTGAGCACCCGTACACCATCCTTGATGTCAAACACCGATGGATATGGGATCATCCATCGCCCATCATATGGGTCAAGATGCGTATACGCTAGTCTACTCTGGTGTATCGATGCCCTATCTCGATACACCCTCGACTAGGAACAGTTATAGGATGTACTCGTCGACTACCGTAGCCTCACTAGTATGATCTCATCATAGTCCCAGTAGTCGAGTACATATCCTAAGGGCTTTATCAACATGTAACATAGAGACAATCAGAGTACATGTTAAGATAAAGTACAACCAGATAGCATACTATCATGTCGAGCAAGAAAGTCCTCCCTATATATGTCCTAGCATCCACTACAATATACATCGTATGTACAGTAATGGCCTCTAGGACATACATATAACTAACACTTTGATAATTGCTTTGGAACTGATTTTGATTTTAGGGTTGGTTTTGGTTCCAAGCATAGTTGGGATGATTCCTCCATCCTTGATTGTACGTGGAAGAATAAGGATCGTTTCTAGGTCGCTGCTGAAAAGCAGTATTAATTTGAAACGATGCATTCATAGGACATTCTTCCGTTAAGTGTGAAGGATCTGAACAGCAACCACAAACGGTCTTGGGAAGTGTGACCTGATTTAGGGAGACTGATGATAATTTGTTCTTAATGGCATCAAGTTTTTTCTGCATCGCTACCATTTCGGCTTTCACTGCGATGGAAACATCGAGCTGGTGAATACCTCCCCTAGATGAAGGTGGTCTTACACTTTCCCACTGCAAAGTGTTTTCTGCGAGATATTCCAGATATTTCCATGCTTCACCGTCATCTTTAGACATGAAATTGCATTGACACATTGTTTCAAGCATCTGCTTTGTCGCTGGATTAATGCCCTCATATATAATTCGACATAAATCCCATCTTTGTATTCCATGATGAGGACATTGGACAAGCAGATCCTTGAAACGTTCAAAGCACTTCCAAAATGGTTCATTGGGAAGCTAGGTGAACTGGTTGATCTCGCTCCTAATATGGGCATGTAGGGTTCCGAGGAACACTATAGAGGTCTCACAAGGCATTAACCATGCCAAATTCAAATTTTTTCATGTGCCTACAAACCCTAATACGGATCGTTAACTAGAGGATAGGCAAAAACAAATGCAAGTAAACAACTTTACTCTAAAGTGAAAGAGACTACAACCTTTGTAGATCCGGTCCTCCACTTCCTTAGCTCCGTGATGATGTCCCTCCGCTGCGATCATCGGATCCCAGACTCTAGCGATGGTTTCGTCGAAGAAATGATCGGGCTAGGTCGTCGACTTCGATGCCGAAGATGATCTACGTCGAGGCAATTCAAGATCAAGCTCCAACTTCACCAAGTCATGAAACTTGTGAAGAAAACACCCTATACTCCTTAGCAAGTGGTAGAGGATGAAGAAATAGGAAGTGGGTTCACTTTAGAATTGGATTTCTCACTCTTTTTCTCATTTCACCATTGAAGCTAGCAAGCTTTTTGAAGCTTGATGAAGATGATCAAGATGAAAGAATAAAAAAGGATTAAGTTAAAAAGAAAATCCCATTCATTCTTATCATATAGCAACCATGGTTAAGTGTAGAGAATAAACTAGGGTTAGGTTTAATGGTTAGGTTAAGGCTAAGAAACAAAATGGTCAAAACTTCAAAGCTTCATGAAGTTTCAAGAAAAGAAAAAAGAAGCAACCATTTCATTTCTTTCCAAAATAAATGAATAAATAAAAATAAATAGATAAGTAAATCAAAACCTTAACCATTAACATAACCATGGTTTAATCATACACACCCAAGGTTGCATGTATCATCAAACATGATACAAACAAATGTACAAAAATATATCACATATACAATGTGCACTTCAAGTGAGAAAATCCATCTTAAGTGAACCAATACTAATTAATGCAAAGTAATATATCAAATATATAATTATACATTAAATCATTAAATCAACACTTGATTTAACGATCCGGTCATATCGCATATAACCGACTAATATCCAATGTATCGGCTTATCGAATCAATCCTTGATTCGATAACTAGGTTATATCACATACAACTATTCGATACATTCATCGTGAGAATAGAATACGGTATCACATACACGCATTATTCTCGGTCCCGCACATATCTCATATGCGCTCTTATTTCGTTTCGCTTGAGCCAGGAAACCTCTATGTAGGACTCTAAAGACTCGTCAATACGCCGGTAGCAGATGATGATCATATCAAACACCCATAAGCCGCAAGCGGTCTGCTAAACGTAACGGCCACCCGGGTATTGAGCGATCAGAAGATCGATGAGCAAGCCCGCTCACACTCCTGTGAATCCAACAAGTAACACTTACCGTACAGTCCGGTCTGTTCGTCTGATATGTCGCATATCTCGCCTAGGGGTGGTAAACGTCAGACCCCAGCAGTTCGATAAGTCGTGTCGATATGAGGTCTATAACAGTTTGAGAAACTACTGGTAACACTTACCAGTAAATCTCAGCAACCCTAGCCAGGGATTTCCGGTTATAGCCAATCGAACACAGCGCAACATCAACTCCCTATACCGGGAGAGACGAATCCCCTCCTATCGCTCAGTGCCTCCATATGATTCGGGACTGTACCCAAAAACCACCGTTTTGCACGCCCTCTTGGACGTGGTAAGGTGGAAATCAAAGCACAGTGGGAATCACACAAGACTCTATGACGATCTCGGGTCAACAGACTACTCTGTACCAGTGTCACCAGAGAACTGCCATCTAACGTGAGGTATAATACCATCTGGGAGTTCTCGGCGAGTCCGTCCAGTGTACCCAGTCTCCACTGAGCACCCGTATATCATCTCTGATGTCAAACACCAATGGATATGGGATCATCCATCGCCCATCTGTATGGGTCGAGAAGGTACACGCTAGTCTACTCTGGTATATCGATGCCCCGTCTCGATACACCCACGACTAGGGACTTTGAAGGATGTACTTATGGACTACCATGTCCCCACTAGTATGATCCGCATCATAGTCCAGGTAGTCAAGTACACATCCTAAGGGCTTTACCAACATGTAACAGAGAGACAATCAGTGTACACGTTAAGGTAAAGAGCAACCAGATAGCAAACTATCATGTCGAGCAAGAAAGTCCTCCCTATATATGTCCAAGCATCCACTACAATATACATCCTATGTATAGTAATGGCATCTAGGGCATACATATAACTAACAATCTCCCACTTGCACTAGGGCCATCTGATAGCAGTGGTTGTAGTATCTCATACTCAACCATCCCATAAAAGTCTCTCTCTGGGAAAAGGCCTTTGTGAGTGGATCCGCCGTGTTGTCCTCTGAGTCTGTTCTCCTAACCTCGATCACCCTGGAGATCAACCATCTCCATGATCAGGTGATACTGCCTTAGATTATGTCTGGGTCACTGATGGGACCGTGGTTCCCGGGCCAAAGCCACACTTCCATTGTCACACAATGGTAGGAACCTAGTTCATCTCATGAACCAATATACACCCAAACAGCCTCTTTGGTAGCATCTTAAGTTGCGATGTATCCTGCCTTTATCGTATAGTAAGCCATGGTATTTAGCTTGGAACTCTTCCAACATACCGTCCCTCCACTAAGGGTGAAGACAATGCCTGTGATTGACATTCAGTTGTCCTTATCACCCAAGAACACTTCCAGTGATTCTCCCCAGGATCGATTGATACCATCTCACTACATCTAGTGAGTATCCTAACATCCATTTAGATCTATCTCATAGACCCAAAACATAGGATTTAGGAGGTATCACTTTGATCCTATATGGAGAATCATTGTGAGAAGCGGAGATTGACCGAGCGTAGCATAGGAAACTCCTTTCTTATCAAGAGTATGTTATCCACGTACTCTACGAGGATCGTCACCATACTCCCTACTACCTGTTTATACAAGGTTCATCTACCATTTTGATGATGTCAAACTCTTTGACTAACTCATCAAAACAGATGTTCCAACTCCGCGATGCCTGTTTTATCACATGAAACATCTTGCACACGTTTCCGCTGCTCCCACTGTCTACGAGGCCCTCTGGCTGTGTACCTATAGACGCTCTCTTCTAAAACATCATTTAGAAAAGCTGTCATGACACACAACCACCAGATATCGTAGTCATGGTATGTAGCCGTGGCAAATAGGATCTGGATGGACTTAAGCATAGCCACTGGAAAAAGGTTTCATCATTATCCACGCCTGGTCAATGACGAAAACCTTTAACAAGTCTAGCTTTGAAAGTCTCAACTTTTCCATCTACACTAAGTAATCTTCTCAAGATATACTTGCTCCTGATGGGGATTTAACCCTTCAGATAAAGCAACCAAAGTCCATACTTTGTTGGTGTATAAGGATTCCATCTCAGATCACTAAGCATCCAGCCATTCTTACAGAGTCTTACTCCTGATGGCCAGCTCGAAACTAGTTGGGTCATCATCTCATGATGCAATCCTCGCTCCCACTGTCATAGAGAAACCGAAGTATCTCTCAGGTGGGTGAGGAACCCTACTAGATCGGCGGAGAGGCTGAGGTTCGTTGGTAACTATTGAATCCTTTGGTTCTACCAAGTCATCAGCTGCAGTTTGTATAGCTAAAACATTTCCAGTTCTACATAACAGATCTTGCCTCGAGCTTGTCCGGATTTTTCTTTTAGACATAGGCCGGTCAACCCCAAATCTTAACTGACTTAAGAGATGGGCTCTTCCCTTACCATATCTTATATGGAGTGGTAGGCTGTGATCTGATTCGAACATAATTCAATAGGTATGCAGCTTCTCAAGTGCATAACCCCCAAAAGGAAATAGGTAACTCAGTAGTACTCATCATAGAGCGCACCATATCGAATAGGGTGCAATTGATCCGCCCCGATATACCATCGTGCTATGGTGTATATGGAGGAGTAATGCTAAGAGAGAATCTCATTCTCCTTTAGAATAGTCCAGGATTTCCATGCTCAAGTATTCTCCTCCCTGATCACATCAAAGGACATAATACTTATACATGTATTTTGGTTCTCTACTTCTAACTTATATTCTGTGAATATCTCAAAAGATTCGGATTTGTGTTTCAACAGGAACATATGACTGAATCTGGAGAGATCATCAGAGAATGTAATGAAGTACAAAGAACCGTTCCTGGCATGTGTAGACGGGGGACCTTACATACATCAACATGTATCATCCTAAGAGTTCACTAACTCTTTCTCTATTTTCAGTAAACAGAGCTGCGGTCATCTTATCTTTGTGACATGACTGGCAAGTTTTCACAAGATGTAAATTCAAACAGATTTAAAAATGCATCTATATGTAACTTCAGCTAGTCGGGTCGCATTGATATAACCTAGTTTACAATACCTCAAGAAGGATCCGTTCATTTCTGAACTCTTTCTCTTGTGTGTGTTCCGTATACTAAGAACTGTAGTTTGATTTAGAACATCAATGCTTTTAGATAACGTGCCTGAATCGATCAACTCTTGATATAGAAAATGTTCAAAACATTATCCAACAATACAAAATTATATCCCTTCTTGACTAATAAAGAGACTGATATGATTTTGTATATCAGGTTCGGTATCTAATAACATTCGTTCAGAATTAATGTATTGGTATTACAGGGTGACAGTGACCAACAGACTTGGCTGCAACACTTGCCCCGTTTTCTGTCTCATGAAACTTATCACCCGTTCTCAGTTCTTTACCTATCTGTAGCCCATCTAACAAATTACATATGCGGGATCCTGATCCGGTATCTCATATCCAGGACGTAAAGAATACTGAGAAACAGTTCTGTATAATGAACACACCCGAAGATGATGCATCAGTATGCACTTTCTTCGTTTGGGAGGCACGGGAATTCTGGTAATCCCCAATTTCCTGCTCTGTCTTATAACAATTATAAGTTGGAGCGGGACCAACGTTCCCCAGCTGAGTATAACAAGCGGGTTCGGTCAATATCCGTATTATTATCTTGATTAAGGCGTGATATGGTCGCTACCTGGAGAGAGAGAGAAGAAAACACTTTGCGTGCGCTCTTGCAAGAATAGATTGGTTATATATTTTATCTAATTAGGATGGCTCCTACTTTTTTTATCAAATCTTCCTTCAAACCCTAAAAGGAAAGACTAGCCGGGATTAATTACACACTACAAGTTCGCCAATCTTTCAGCCAGGCTAGTGTCGGTACTTTGAGGGAGGTCCCCCGTGCTTTCGCACGAACCTAATTAATGTAAACCTCGTTTTCCCAGAGGCGTAACCTCGTTAACACCTTTCTAGACACCTACTTGATCGGCTAGTTGTAATGTGTAAAACTCTCCCAGGAGTAACAATTACTCACAGTGGGTATCGGGATCCAACTATCTCATAGAAGGTATGCAATCTCATTACAAATTTCAACACTTGAAATTCCCGATAATATTTTGCCCCAAACGATCTATGACCTTGACAAGATCAACAAACCATAGACCGTAAGTCAAGTTCAACCCGTCATTTCTTGATTGAATCAAACCCACCCGCACGACCCTTGACAAGGTCAACAAGGCCGTACGACTACCCTAACCCAATCTGCATCATATGCATAAGCAGATAAATACTGGTTAGCTACCGCACACTGCGAATTGACAAGGTCAACAAACGCAGCACGAATACTAAACAGGACTTATCTGAAATGACGGAGGGCTACGACAGGTTTTTCTGAAATCTATTGCGTAAGGAACTTGATATCGTTGTAGAATCAAATGATTTTAAAATGGAGCGTTTTTTAGGCTTTTCTAGTTTTGCTAAAGGGGTCACTCCCGGTGAAGGGATCGTCGGCCCTTTCCTCATCGAATGAGGTGCGGGATATATCATATATATCGTTGTGCAAAGCAGAAACTATAGAAGCAATCAAAAGACAAACCGAGTGTGTAGCATCTGCCAGTTATTGCAAAAGGGGTCACTCCCGGTGAAGGGATCATCGGCCCTTTTCTCATCGAATAAGGTGCAGGATATATCATATATACCGTTGTGCAAAGCAAGAACTGTAGCTACCTGTTTTATTTTTGAAATTCGATTCTACAACATCTTTAGGTTTCTTTTATTTTATTAATCATATTAATGAAGTCCCATCATTTAAATCACCTAAACATCACAGATAAATACGACGTACACTTATGCCATCCGCATTCACCTCGATGTCCCCTCGTGCACCGTTAGGTTAGGTGACTAACGGCAGAGCGGGGCAGGGCTAGCGCGGGTGTAAAACATAAGTAACGTCTATATAATATATCATATATACTATATGCTGTATCTATCACAGAACATCACATGATCATATCACAGATATCGCAGCAGAAGAAACATATGAAACATTGGATATACTAGGACGTCCGTGTTTTCAATACGAGCCAGTATAAAACACGGATTCTACGGTCGCGATGAATAGCCAAACCCACACCCCTAGACCCCTACGAGAGCGGCAAGCAACCCTACCAATTCTAGAGTTAGGAGACCCAGACTCGACTCCTCGAGTTGGTCTCCCACTGGACTCCAGAACCCGGTTACTTGTGCTCCCCTCCTTGGGTCTATCCTAGTGCGGAAAAGTAAATAATATACAAAAGGTGACATCTTCCGCAACCTGGAAGTGCCCCAATAAAAGAATATTACATACAAGTTTTTACATGAATGAAAATGAAAAACACTCATCTCACATAAACCCCCCCGGCTATTCAAACACGACGATCCAATATAACATATCCAGCAACACATAACATCACATGTCATCAACGTAAGTAAACATGCGTATCCCAATTGTCGTTGACATATAGCAACGAAACCGGCGATATCACATATTACACTTACGGTCACAGAAAAGAAAGTGTAAAACTACAACAGTTGGAATCCGCAAACGCTTTAGACATCGCATGCCTAAACCAATGAATTCCTTAGACATCATATGCCTAACAATTATAAACCCCGCATTTTAGTCTCATTATCGAAAACACTTTTCAATATCAAGTCGGGCAATTCAACAAGATTCCCGAAAAACTGATCGAATGCTCGTCGCAAAGTTTAGTAGACGGCCGCACCCCTGAAATCGTCGACGAAGTGCACTAAGGCGGAACACCGCTGCCGTGAGCACCCGAACGGATGCTTTCGGCGACGTGTTTCTCCTACAGTCACTTGGTCGGGGCTATGGGGTGAGGCTGTCCATTAAGTTTACCCGGCGAGTATTCGCGTACGCTACGCGATTGCGACGGACTTTTGATCACATCAAAATTCCATGGCAACCGATCAAGTGAGACTAAACTGCTATGTTTATAACATCCAAATCAGTTATCTTATAACTACTTGT
The DNA here is from genome assembly GCA_030015575.1 of Agapanthus africanus. Classification (NCBI taxonomy): domain Eukaryota; kingdom Viridiplantae; phylum Streptophyta; class Magnoliopsida; order Asparagales; family Amaryllidaceae; genus Agapanthus; species Agapanthus africanus. The sequence continues at coordinate 523,160,880 of JASDDO010000019.1, forward strand.
GGATTCCAAATATTGTATCACATTCCGGATAAATAGAAAATGTTAAACTTTCCGATCGAACAATCGAACACCTAAGTTTTCCCGAAACAGCTCAACACATGAAATAAGTTTAACAACATTCACTTCGTGCCTCAGTACCAACGGTCCAGCCGTAGAAGGGTCAAGCCAACGCCTCACATGTGGCACGCCGTACTCCCCCAAACCCTAAGGTTCAAAGGGCAGTTCAAGATGGTCACATAATCGAGTTAAGGTTTGTTGCCTTCTAGAGGGTCCATCGTGTTACTTGCACTACTTAGAACGTTTTCAAACTACGGAAAAATCCAACACTTGGAAATTTTCCGGCAGGGGAAAAATTGGGTATTTATATCCGGTCGAACTTTTTAACATATTCAAAAATTATCCGGAAAACACATAGACGAAGTTAAATAAGCCGATCGAATCATCGAATCCCCAATACAACCCAGAAAACTCAACTCTTGAGTAGAAGTTAAAAATTCCCAGAAAATACAGCACTAAAATATAGGAACTGTGCAATTTTCAAAACCTGATGTGACTACTTTGCCGCGGAACCGCCGCACGAGCCAGGCTCTTGCCGCGGTTCCGCCGCTCCTTAGTCGAATTAGCCACTCGAATTTTACAGTAACTCCTAAAAACTCCTGCTGATTTTTCTGCATATTTTTAAGTCATAAAAATCCACAATTTTCAAAAATGTACAGAGAGTGGATTTTGCATTAGGGTTTCTGTTCGATCGGACTTCTAACTCCGTCTACTCAACGCCTAAGGCTCTAGCTAGGCTTTGATACCACTGTAGGGTTCCTAGGCACACTATAGAGGTCTCACAAGGCTCAACTATGCCAAATTCAAATTTTTTCATGTGCCTACAAACCCTAATACGGATCGTTAACTAGAGGATAGGAGAAAACAAATGCAAGTAAACAACTTTACTCTAAAGTGAAAGAGACTACAACCTTTGTAGATCCGGTCCTCCACTTCCTTAGCTCCGTGATGATGTCCCTCCACTGCGATCATCGGATCCCGGACTCTAGCGATGGTTTCGTCGAAGAAATGATCGGGCTAGGTCGTCGACTTCGATGCCGAAGATGATCTACGTCGAGGCAACTCAAGATCAAGCTCCAACTTCACCAAGTTATGAAACTTGTGAAGAAACCACCCTATACTACTTGGCAAGTGGTAGAGGATGAAGAAATAGGAAGTGGGTTCACTTTAGAATTGGATTTCTCACTCTTTTTCTCATTTCACCATTGAAGCTAGCAAGCTTTTTGAAGCTTGATGAAGATGATCAAGATGAAAGAATAAAAAAGGATTAAGTTAAAAAGAAAATCCCATTCATTCTTATCATATAGCAACCATGGTTAAGTGTAGAGAATAAACTAGGGTTAGGTTTAATGGCTAGGTTAAGGCTAAGAAACAAAATGGTCAAAGCTTCAAAGCTTCATGAAGTTTCAACAAAAGACAAAAGAAGCAACCATTTCATTTCTTTCCAAAATAAATGAATAAATAAAAATAAATAGATAAGTAAATCAAAACCCTAACCATTAACATATCCATGGTTTAATCATACACACCCAAGGTTGCATGTATCATCAAACATGATACAAACAAGTGTACAAAAATATATCACATATACAATGTGCACTTCAAGTGAGAAAATCCATCTTAAGTGAACCAATACTAGTTAATGCAAACTAATATATCAAATATATAATTATACATTAAATCATTAAATCAACACTTGATTTAACGATCCGGTCATATCGCATATAACCGACTAATATCCAATGTATCGGCTTATCGAATCAATCCTTGATTTGATAACTAGGTTATATCACATACAACCATTCGATACATTCATCGCGAAAATAGAATACGGTATCACATACACGCATTATTCTTGGTCCCGCACATATCTCATATGCGCTCCTATTTCGTTTCGCTTGAGCCAGGAAACCTCTGTGTAGGACTCAAAAGACTCGTCAATACGCTGGTAGCAGATGATGATCATATCAAACACCCACAAGCCGCAAGCGGTCTGCTAAACGTAACGGCCACTCGGGTATTGAGCGATCAGAAGATCGACGAGCAAGCCCGCTCACACTCCTGTGAATCCAACCAGTAACACTTACCGTACAGTACGGTCTGTTCGTCTGATATGTCGCATATCTTGCCTAGGGGTGGTAAACGTCAGACCCCAGCAGCTCGATAAGTCGTGTCGATATGAGGTCTATAACAGTTCGAGAAACTATTGGAAACACTTACCAGTAAATCTCAGCAACCCTGGCCAGGGATTTCCGGTTATAGCCAATCGAACACAGCGCAACATCAACTCCCTATACCGGGAGAGACGAATCCCCTCCTATCGCTTATTGCCTCCATGTGATTCGGGACTGTACCCAAAAACCACCGTTTTGCACGCCCTCTTGGACGTGGTAAGGTGGAAATCAAAGCACATTGGGAATCACACAAGACTCTATGACGATCTCGGTTCAACAGACTACTCTGTACCAGTGTCACCAGAGAACTGCCATCTGACGTGAGGTATAATACCATCTGGGAGTTCTCGGCGAGTCCGTCCAGTGTTCCCAGTCTCCACTGAGCACCTGTATATCATCTCTGCTGTCAAACACCAATAGATATGGGATCATCCATCGCCCATCTGTATGGGTCGAGAAGGTACACGCTAGTCTACTCTGGTATATCGATGCCCCGTCTCGATACACCCACGACTAGGGACTTTGAAGGATGTACTTATGGACTACCATGTCCCCACTAGTATGATCCGCATCATAGTCCAGGTAGTCAAGTACACATCCTAAGGGCTTTACCAACATGTAACAGAGAGACAATCAGTGTACACGTTAAGGTAAAGAGCAACCAGATAGCATACTATCATGTCGAGCAAGAAAGTCCTCCCTATATATGTCCAATCATCCACTACAATATACATCCTATGTATAGTAATGGCCTCTAGGGCATACATATAACTAACAGGGCAGTCTTATGGTTTGGGTAAAACTTCTTAAGAAATGCTATGACGAATTCATCCCAATTAGTGATAGAGTATGCGGCAGTATTATAAAGCCATTTTTCTGCCAAGTCGCACAGTGTGAATGGGAGAAGACGCAAGCGCATAGCATCCACAGTCAATTGTGAAGTACCCATCATTGGACATACGTTTTCGAATTTGGTGATGAAAACGTACGCGTCTTCCGACTCAAGCCCATGAAATTTGGGCAACAGATTGATGTAGTGGGGTTTAATTTCGAAATTATCCCCGTTAGCTGGTGGAATGGATAGACAAGTGGGAAGAGGATCACGGATAGGATAGCATCTCTCTTGGAGAGAGATGCGCGGTGGATTCTGTGCACCTACGGGCGGTGGCAGCGTGGTGTTATAATCTGATAGAGTACCGTCTATCTCGGTCGTGGTGTGTGGTGGGGAAAAAGAAGATGAAGAAGTACCGACTTCGGCGTTGATAGCAGGAACGCGGACAAGGCGGGCACTAGAATCCCGTATCCAGTCGAGCATGCACTATGCGGGTTTAGTGCAAGTGGTAGCGTGTGTGTGATTTAAAATTGGTTTGTTTTTAAAAAAGTGGGACTCAAAACAAATCACTCTAAAATGCACAAGCAACTCTAGAACTAAGGTTACCTAGGTCCAGTCTCTAGACCGCTCCTAGACTTCCAAAGGACAACCCGCAGGATCAATCCTCTACCGCCTCTTTACTACCCTTGTAGCCAGATAAGTGCCAGGTAAGTGGAAAGGTACTCCACTACGAAAGTAGTGGGCCTAATTAATAACCACTAGCCTTCGACACACTTGCCTAGACACTACAAAAGTAATGCGGATAAGCGATAGATTACCCACGACCTTCCTCTGTCCTTAATGAGCGCGACAGTCCTTAGAGTCTGGTCTAGATATTTTTTAAATTAATGTAGGGTTGATGCAGATGCTCGGTTTGTGATTTGTGGGGCTTAGGAAGGGTGATGAAATCCCCACCTAATCTGAATTTGGTCTTTGCCCCTTAAAGTCCGTATTAAAATATGCAAAATAAAACCAATCACAAAACTTTTGCAAAAAGATTTTTGAATGGCGCTATTTTGCAAAGAATCCTGCAGAAAATAGATTTTATTGGATTTTAGAGGAGAGAGGAAGAGGTTAGAATCTTACCAGAGAAGACTAAAGCCCTAGATCCCCTTCCGCCGCCGATGTGTACCTCCGGCCGCGGTTCCGCCGCAACAAAGAGGGATCACTTGATGAAATTTTTTCTGTGGCCTTCTGTGCTCCTCTGGATCTCTAAGAATGTCTATGTCTCCTGTTTCCTCAAGTCTGTGACTCCAGATCTCCTTGCAAAAAATTCACACAAAAATCGTTAAATATGCAATTTGCAGTTTTGTTTTAATTATGATATGGATCAAGTAAGAATTCAACACAAATAGTAAGAATAAAAAAATTACGCACGTAATCCCCGGCAACGGCGCCATTTGATTGATGTGAAAAAGTGTGTTTGTAGAATAACCGCAATTAATAACGGTGTCGCGTGTAGCTAGACCGAGATGAGTATGGGTCGTCCGCAGGGAAACGTGGAACCTTTTACTCTAATTTTAGATGTGTTGAAAAAGAGAGGAGGGATAAAAAATATTGTAGAATGGTTTCTAGATCTACGTTAAGCACTAATGCAAAATATAATCTAGATTATTTATGGATGTAGTTAATATAATAAGGGGGCTTGTAGGGTTCGTTAGGATTTAGTAGTTATGGATGATTAATTAAAAATTACCCTTTTTATCCTTTAATAGATCTAAAACTAGAACGACGGTGATGCATGTAGATTAGGGTTTCTGGAGGGAAAAGAAATCCCACTCTTAACCCTCATCTCGACACGGAACTCCGTTCATATCTAGCCTTTACCAAAACAATCATTAATCTAATCTCTAATCGCGGTAGGGACTAACAATGAATTGTTAGCGCGCCCGATTAGGATGTTGATGATTCAGGACTTAAAAAGAGTTTATAGATGTTCATCATCCACTAGCCTACCCTAATCCTACGAACCCTAACAAGCAGAGAATTACTCGCACATGTTGGGAGAAAAAGAGATGGAGAGAAATTGCATAATTAAACTACAAAGAATAAGAAGAAAAAAGCTACCTTTATTAATCAACAATATTCATTGCACTTGATTCCTTAGAAAATGATTACAATTTCTAGTTGCTTCTCGATCTCTTCTAAGGAGGTAGACGAACAGTTGATGATCAGCCTGGATGCATGAGCCGTCTTGGACTTCGTGATCTCGTCGGCTTGATCTCTTTTTTTCAAGAGGCTCTCGGTCTTTATTTATAGTCCCAAAGCAAGAACCCTTGCTTCCAAATTTGGAAGAAAACTGTAAAGATTCACCCCAAAAAATTGCAGCCTCTAAATCTTCAACATTGTGGCGGATTCGTGGCCAACAGGGGGGTATGGCCGCGGATCCGCGGCCATTTAATCTGGTCCCTTGATCAATTTTTGTGGCATCATCTGTATGACATGTGGCGATCTCTGGAGCCTTTGGAACTTGGAAATCTTCTCGTAGTTGCTGTCAGACTTGATTTCTATGTTTCGCTTTCTTAATTAGGCAGGTTTTCTTTAACAACTTGATTTCCTTGATTTTAGTCCTGAAAATTCTGCACAACAATTCAAATGATATTTAGTAGACTTTGTTTTCTTAAGATTTGGTCAATGATATTTTTTTGCATACATTTTCCTACCAAATGCTAATTATAATATATCAACACATGGAAAATAGTATTTTTACATATAAACCCTCATATGTATGATATATTATAATCAAGACCTTTTTAAATATAGAAATAGTAGGAAAAATGTAATAGCAAATGTGCAGTTTTATCAACTGAACACGTTGCATATGGATATACCTTCCAGAAGGAGTCGCGATGAGTATGCAGCCGTTCCGGAACAAGAAACAGATATAGTAAGGGTGGTAACTTCCGGGCAATTCGGCAGAAACGAGATTTGAGAGAGACCTCGACAGGACCTTTCTGGAATACTATACGAGAAGACTTGGACCCAGGAGCGGTCATATGGCGCACACTCAGCAGGCCAGAGTTCGGCATAGTTTTCATGCATTTTTAGTGTTTTGATTTGATTTGTGCACGCTGATGCATATGGTTGTGAGATTATATACCGCGGTATACCTTATTTGGATTGAGCCGTATTGCATATCGTCGATTCTGATTCTGATATTGATGTTGATTTCTTGCACTCCGTGCATTTGATTTGGATTTTGCGCATGTTCGATGCTTGATTTTGGATTTCGTGATTTCGTGCATGTTGGATGCGCAAGATTTAGATTTCATTCGTGCATGATGGATGCACCTGATTTGGATTTTCGCGCGTGTTGAGCGCATGTTTTGAGATGCGATTTTGGTGCATACCCGATGCACTAAATCGGGATTCTTCATGCAAGTCAGATGCACCTGATTTTGCTGTCAGGCACGCCCGTTGCCCTTGGCAGATGTTTTGTGCATACTCGTTGCACCTAGATATTGTTTCTGTGCACATGTATGACACATATATGGATTTTGATTTCCGTGCGCACCATACGCACAGGGTATTCTTATATACCTTTTGGGATTTATTTCTTATAGAGTAGTACGTTTTTATGATATCTGCTATATGTTTTCGTACTGAGCAGGACTAGTCAGAGGACAGTACCTGGATATATTTTGCATGCATTGATAGTTATCGAAGGGATTTCCAGAGGGAGCTATAGTCTCAGTATTTTCCTACATGTCTGATATGACACGAAACGTTTAAAATAAGGAAACCCTTCTAAATTGTTTTCAAAACGGAGGAACGTACATATTAAACAAAAGATATATACGTATATGGTTATTTTCTTATAATAGACGTCCGCCACTATACAGTGTTATGCGCATCGCACAGCGACTTAAAAAGATTTGGCATGCATTTACTTCAGCTATTTACATGTATAGATTTGATGTCTACATGTATAGTTCTGATTTATATCATATTGGTTTTATTTTGGATTTGACATTTGTGTCTTTACCATGACTCCGATGATTGCGGGATGCTTGACGGAGTTTTTGATTTCGAGTTATCTTCTCATTACTCATGCGCATGCATTGCACTAGGATGCGTTTTATGTATTGATGATTTCGGAGCCCCGACGACTTGGATTTCTTGTTGAAATGTTTTAGAATTTAGGGGTTTAAAATTTAAATTCGGGGGCCGAATTTCTTCAAGGGGGGAAGATTGTAACATTTCAAAAAAATAAAATATAATTTTTGGTATTTTTTATAATTTAATATTAATTTTAATGAATATTTTAATATTTCGGTATAATTAAATACCGATAAATGGAAAAAAAATTTGGAAAATTATAGAAATTACTAGAAAGAGGGTGTTTTATGTGAATTATGAAAATTTTATGTTTTTATGATTAATTTGACACTAATTTAGTGCTAATCGCGATTAAAAATCGCTAATCGCGCTTTAAGCATATTTTGTGCAAAACAGGCACCGTATCATTTTTACACTTGTTACATATTTTTCCATAGCTTTCCTACATGTTTTTATCATGGTTGATGATTTATTAGAGAGGGGAAAAGAAAATAGAAAAGAAATTGAATAAAGATTGGGGTATGGGTGAGAGGGAGAAAGAGAGGGGTTAACTTTGACTTTGGCATTTCCTTCCCCATTCCTTCACCCTCATCATCTCTCCCTCTCTTCCTGCTGCTGCTGCTGCCTCTCCCTCCTCCTCCATTTTCAAGCCTCAAAACTCCATGAAAAGCAACTCAAACCCCACCCCCATTTCACAAAAAGTGTGCACAAGCTCAAGGGAAACACATTTGATGAAGAAAAATCCAATTTTGGCCACTTGGGGCAACTCAAGAATTTTCTTGAGTTGCCAAATAAGGTGATTTCTGAAACTTTAGCTTAGTATTTACATTACTTTTACCTCCATGTTATGATAAAACCGATATCGTGTGATTTTGTGAACTTTGGAAAACCCTAGTTAGGGTTAATGGGAGTTGAGAGTGGTGATGGGCAATTAAGCTCAGTAGAGGCCATACAAACCCCCTAGTGCAAGAATCCAGGCCTAAACCAGAGACTAGAAACCCGGAATATGGATTTCGAAAGGCCGATATCGGGGAATTGTGAATTCTGTTAATGTAAAATGGAATCTGCTATCACCTCGAGACTCTGAAAATTATTTTGCAAACACAGAGAGATGTGCAGGCACATAGGAAGCTACCACCAAAACCCCAGCCCCTGACTCCTTTTCCTGGCCACAAATTTAATCTTTCTGGCCGCAAATTGTGGCCAGACCAGGGTGAAATTGGTTCGTGTTGGTTCTGTGGTCCCCTCATCAGTAAAATAGACCCTTAGTATATGCAAAATTGTCTGATTTGACCTGGATTAGAATCTGGGACATTTTTCCTAAGTTGCTGTTTTGATTCGGATTTCGTTTCTCGTATTTTAAATTCTGGATTTGCGTATTTGTGTTTTACCTCGATCACTTGACGTTTGTATGACGATATCGAGGGTTGTTGATGGTTTTGAAAGCGTAGTCTATAGGTTCTAACCTATAGGCATTAGCGTGTCGTTTTGGTATTCCCGATGTGATTTTAATGCGCATTCCGATTATGTTATCTATGTAGGTACCTTCATGTGGATTCCATACGATGAAGAAGATGAAGGCGACGTCGACTCCGACACGCAGGATGCAAGGTGAGTAGATTATATCTACGGGGGAAGTCGGATGGATGGCGTATAGCACCACCGCAGTTCGATATTTAAGTATACTATATATATACTATATATATATATGTATGATAACGTTAAGTGTGATTTGGATATTCTAGATGTGTTTAGGTGTACTATGGATATATTAGGGTTTAGAAGTAAACAAGTATAATTCCCTAGTTGCGAACCCTAAAATAGGTTTACACCCACACACACATTGCTTGCTTGTTATACTTATACCTGGATGATTAGGATAGTGTATGATATTTGGAGATGGGTCAATGAGATTGGGCATAGCGCCATGAGATCGGTGATATGATGTGATTTGTATTTGGGATATGACATGAGATTCTAGCGGGCCTTTGGACGTGTGTTTCACACATGCATTTGTATTTATATAGATGGTATCGATTTGTACTAGACTTAGACCAGTACCACAGATCATGGGATATTATGATAAGGATACTAGATAATTGATGAGATGAATGTGATATTGACCCGTACCCAGCTTTTGGGGTGCCATTCGATGATTTACCGTACGAGCTTTATATTGATGATAGATCCGCACTCATGACTCGAGGATGTCATATGTTATTGTATCGTACGTGGTACCACTGTGGCGGGATCACCGAATATTATATTTATATATGTATCGACTCAGATTTAGGTGGTTTCCATACCCTTCCCATTAGCTGATTAGTTAGATATGTAGTTACCTTATAGATGTTAGACTAGACCCGAGTCATACCTATTTCAAAACTAACGAATCGGGAGTATTTTAAAGGCAGGCAAAGGGATTATACAGATATTTTCAAAGGATGCATCTTTTCTTTAAAACACCGTAGCCCTTATTTTCCTAAAAACCCCGATTCGTCTTCTTTCAAATGGCAAAACAGTATGACATAGATACATTGATGTAGATTCTGCACTGTTGTGGTTATTGTTCATTTACCACATATTCTTGCTGTTGGCATCGCATTGCATGTTAAATATATTTAATGTTGTATTAGAACCATGCTGTTAGGACACCGGCACCATTATCGATGATGTGTATGTTCCATGTACACTTCATCATCGATAATTGCCATATCACTACACAGTAGGATTATTGCATCAGGATATGATCCCTTGCATGTCATATTTGTGCACATACTTATTGTACACTCATACCTGTGCACATACCCATTGTACATACATATTTGCACATATATAGATGATTTTGTCTCGATTAGAGATTTGGGAACCGCAAGATACTCTTTAAAACTGATTCATTTTAAAAAGAGCGGGTTTCTCTCAATATTTGCATATTACTATTCCATGTAGCATGATATGCTGATATGCTTACATTTCTTTTACATGTCGCATACATCATGCTTTTTGATTATATGCATTGAGATATGTTGTTTCCATGATATTTCTGGATTTGGGAACCGTGGGTATTTCAAAAGAGAGTATGTACTTGTTTAAAAACCCGGTTATCCTTGATATAATATTTCAGTGCGTCCACCATGTGTTTTCTCGGTTCTGAGAGCGACATGTGAAACCCGATTCGAGGAGGCGGATAAGGCCGATTGCAAGTACATGGTGGACCCGGTATAGTACCCCGGGCCGATAACGGATCTGCTGTATAGCTAGACGGTGAGCCTGGCAGAGGGATCACTACCTACCAGTGATTGTATTTGAGCTCGGCGGATATCCGGAGGATACCGACCGGAGTTGAGAGTTCATATGGACCAATCCAGACTGACGGAGCCCGATATATGAGGATTTACGTGCCGATGATATGCACAGGTTTCATGATGTTTTCGAGTGTCGATGCTTGACACTCAGGTTCCATGATTTGATATGTCGCGAGCGACACCTGTTGATATACATCCTCATACTTCCATGCATATGTATATGATATTTACATGCATAATGCTTATTGTCATTGGGTGACACGTGGACGATTTCCACATACATATATTGACATTGATGATATTGATTATATAGTTGGATGATATCCACTTTTTCATTGACTTCATGATATGTTATTACCTGAGGCACTGGCACTGGCACTTGGCACTACACTCATGTATAGATGTTACATTGCCACCTTATCATGCTTTAGACTTATTCATTTGAGGTTTATATATATATCTAATCGTATTGACCTAGGATTGTGTCATACATACGATTTCTGCTCTGTGATATTTTCTATTCACGAGTTGGCAACTCACCCCCGTTGTGCCACAGTTCTTACAGGTTTTGCCGTACAGGTTCCATGGTGGCATTTCTGGCACACTGCTTCCCTTACGGGTGATTTGCTTTTGTAGGTGGGTTCTTTTGCATCATAACCAGCATTGTACATGTATTATTCAGTTGTATCTAGAAATTCCATCAACCAAACTTGTATATTGTTTCAGACTTAGAAAACCAGTTATGTATTATTTCGACCTTAGAGTCGCGCGATGTAGTATTATGGTTTTCCTGATATTTTGAGTTTCTTTTGAGTTTTGATCCTCGCCCTTGGGCGTTGTATATTATACTGCTTGCGTGGTTGTGACCGTCATTTAACGAAGAGCTAACTCCCGCTTGGAGATGCCTTTTATCATTGTATATATGTTATTCTTGTTGTACCCCGTTTGGGGCCAGTATTTACAAAGAAAACTCTGCTGAAATTTTCAAAAAAGATTATAGATTTTAAAAAATGCATATTCGACTTACTTATTTAAAAACCTTGTTTTTAAAACATGTTTTCTTCACTTCTTAAAGCTATTTTCCTTCAGTTATTATTTAAAATGGTTTTAGATTTCTGGGCTTTTGGCTTACTTGAATTAGATGGGGTTCTGTAGACTTCGTATGATTCAAGGGCCAGTCATGGGCTATTTCGGATCGTGACAACTTGTGCCGTGAGTTACACGTTACGCGGCAATTCCGAAAAGATTATGCATATGATTTATTCGGTTTTTGGAGATTTTTTTCAAATGGAATGCGTACTATATATGTATTATAGTATTTGATTAGTGCATATGGGATTTCGGTAGTGGATTTAAAATCTATATCTCCTTTGTGACTCCGATGATATGCGTGCAAGTCAGATGATTTGCGGGACGCTTGACGGAGATCGGTTTGAGTTTTATACTCATTTTTCCGGCACACAGGGTGCGCTGTGGTTTTCTGTTTCTTCCGTTATTTTGGAGCCCCGTTGTTTGAGCTGTTTATTGAAATGTTTTAGCATTTGGGGTTTAAATTTAAATTTGGGGACCGAATTTCTTTAAGGGGGAAGATTGTAACGTTTTAGAAATCGTTATGCGAATTTTTCCATTTTAGGGTAAAATAGTCGGTATTTTCTGTTTTAACCTGTGTGATCAAACTTCCGTATAAACTTGTCAGCACCTAGTTTAGCTAAAATAAATCTAGTGCGCGAACTTTGGGGGTATATGGGATATTTTGGTTCACATTGAATTTATCTCTAATAAAATATTATTTTAAGTGGTAAATTATGCACGTAAATTGGGAAATTTCTTCTATGAGAATTATTGCTAATCAAATCACTAAAATGAGTTTAGAACCTTCTTTTTAAATATCTAGATTTTTCTTTCGGGCAAAAGGATTTAATTTATAAAAGAAAAGAAAAGAAGGAAAATGTGGCATATAACATTTAATGAAGTATTTATTGTATTTTTGCTAGAAACTTCTCCATTTTATTCACAAAACTACCCCGTCACCTCCATGGCCGAGCCCTCTCCCCCATTTCTGCCCTCATATTTTTCTTGATCATTTCTTCTTCTTTTTCCCTAAAAAATTCAACAAAAATCCCAAAATAATCCCACAAATTCATAAATAAATCATTGCCCATTATTCTTCATCTCTAAACTAGCATGGATATTCAAGAAAAGCATCATTTTGGAGGGTTAAATTTGGAGGTTTTTGCTAATTTGTGATCTTGTTTGTGAGGTATAAATCATAACCCTAATCTTTTAAATTGTTGGTTAATTCTTAAGCTTGCTTATTTAAGTGTTTAAAATAGCTTTAAAGTTCATGTGTAATTAATTCATGATAATTAATTATGAAATTAAGTTAGGATTTTGATGTGCTTATGTTGTTAAGCAAGATGTGTAGATTTGGAAAAGTATTTTGTGAAAATGATAGTTGGTATTTTTCCTAATCGCCTATTAAGCATAATCGCAAACAGGATTTTTCTAACTCATTTTTGGGAAAGTTTTAAAAATATGGAAGTGGTTTGAATAGCTTAGTTAAGCTATTATATGATGTTTGAAATCGCTTGAATTGTTAAATTTCTAGACTTGTGCGAAATTGAGATAAAATGATATAACTGCTTACTAGCTTTTCGGTAAAATTTGGCGTGGGTTTTAAATGAAATTGGAGATGACGTAAATATTAATACCTACGATATTTATTCTGTTTGTAAATTCGTATTGGTATTATTGGGTTTTAATGTGGCAGTTTTCATGTATAGCGGCCCTATTTAGGGTTTCGGCAATGTTTTCCAGTATTTGGATTCTTGGTTTGAGTTTTGGATGTGGTATTTGGTCGTTGGATGTTTATACGTCAACGACAAGTGTAGTTGATTGTTTTGCATGTGTAGGCTATAGGTTCTAACCTGTGAGCGCACCGCGTGCCATATTTTGGATTTCGGAATTTGATGTTAATAACTTTGCGAATTCGTATTGATTGTAGGTACCTTCATGTGGATTCCGAGACGACGAAGCGCATCGACTACGGATAAGCGAGGAGTTTAGCAGGTGAGTAGATTTATATCTACCAGGGAAGTCGGGTGGATTGAAGGGTCCCGGCAGCGCCCCGGCCATCAAAACGTGGCCAAAATGCGGAACAAAAATTTCTAAAACCGGCGCTACCGTTACTCGATTTACGGATCGACCTTAAACCCTAAACTAGCAAACTAAGAAGAGGTTAGAATCTTTATACCGAGTTGATCCGTGTCCTTCGGTCTTCATTCCAATCTCCTAGCGGCTCCTTGATGTGGTTTGGTTGCCGGTCTTCTTTCATCTCCGATGATCCACCCGAGGGAAACAGAGCAAGCTCCAACCTCGTCGAACGAGATAACCGACGCTCCAAAGTCGCTAGCGATCGAGAGTGGGGATGTATGAAAGTGTCACTACAATTATCTCTCAACCCTTGAGCTCAATGAGAAACTCAAGAAAGATGAAGGAGGTGAACTTTGCATGAGCAAAAATGGCTAAGTGTGCAAGTAGTGAGAGTGAGAGTGAGAGAGTGGGCTAGCATGTGTGTAATATAATCTTAATCAAAAATGAATCCCCCATCAATAATGGTCGGCCCCTCTCTCTCTCCCCCATCAAAAATCTCCACCATTTTCCAAATAAAGAAATACAACCATACTTTGCTACATGCATAAAACCCATGCCTCAATACTATGCACATGCCACCTCACACCTCCACCTCATTTGTGAGTCAAATGAATTTCCAAAAAAATGGAAAATCATACAAAAGAGGTGGCCACCTTCTAGAAGCTATTCCGTATAAAATACGGAATACTTCCCGGTACATGTATCGAAATACATATACGCGTATTCGTACAAAAATACGAATAGCCAAGAGAGAAAATAAATAGCGAACAATAATACTAGAATACGTATATACGAATACATATATAAATTATTAAATCAAAACCCGATTTAATAATCCGGCTTAATTCTAAGTCGCTAGTATTATCAACCGTCCGATTAAAGTCCGCGTAGCATGTGCACATATTTAATCGGACACCTGTATGTATCAACATACCTCATGTACACCATATCGCCTGAACCGTGAAAACCCTCTGTGTGGGACTCTAAAGACTCGTCAATACGCTGGCAGTTGGTTTAAGCACAAGCACGTCAGCGGCACTAGCTGTACGTAATGGCTACCCAGGTATTGAGCGAAAGGGAGGCCAATGAGCAAACTCATGCAGAACCCCTACTGAGCCTGACAGTGACAATATCCGTACAGTCCGGTCTGTTCGTCTAAGAGTATCGTATATCGAGTCTAGGGGGTTGGATAAAGTCAGACCCCCAAGAACGCGGTATTTAGTGTCGGTATGAAACCCATCACCACCCGAGAAACTATCGATCCTGGATCGATAATTCTCGTCCACCGTGGCCACGGATTTTTGGTGATGGCCATCCGTACACTGCGCAACATCAACCCCCAATACCGGGAGAGACGAATCCCCAACGATCCGATCACTGCCTCCTTGTGGCTCGGGACTGTACCCAACTAAAACCTGTTTGCACGACTCCTTTGAGCCGTGATAGGGTAGTAATCAAAGCACAGTGGGAACTCATACGAGACAAATGACGATCTCAGGTCGACAGACTAAGCTGTACACGTCACCTGGGAACTGCTATCTGACAATAGGTATAATACCAACTAGCAGGTTCCCGGCGAGTCCGTCCGGTGTACTCATAACCCAATGAACACCTGTATACTATCTTAGGTGAACAAACTAACACCAATGGATTGTGAGACCTGACCACCGCTCCTCGTCGGGATCTCGATTAGTATACGCTAGTCTACAGTGGAGTATCGATGCCCGGTCTCGATACTCCTACGACTAGAGACATTTAAGGATGTGCTTATAGACCTCAGCTCCCACATAAATGATCACCATCATAATGCTGGCAGTCAAGTAAGAATCCTATTGGCTCTATCAACATGTATATGATGATAAAGACAAACCAGATATCATACTATCATCTTGAGTAAGACTGTTTCATCGGTATAGGTCTTGCCTCAGTTATCACAATCACATGTCCGCGACTATGATAATTGCCTTGAGGGCACTATAACCAACAATCTCCCACTTGCACTTAAGGCCAATTATTGTGATGTCGCATACTCACAGCCCGTATGATACCGAACACACAACTTCTTTACTGATTAATTTTGCAAATCCCATTTGCGAAAATAATTGCATTCAAGAAATAGCCTCAGTGAGTGGATCCGCTCCAATGTTTCTTTCTGTATCTCTCTGTATCTCAACTTCGTGGAGAAAACTATCTCCCGAAATGAGCAATACTTGTCTTAGAATTTGTCTGGATGTCTGATGGGACCCAGTTCATAAACGAACTCTAAATCTAGAAAACTCCTTAAACTGTATCATCCACTGAATTTAATCAGTATACTACGCCATGTCTTTCCTCAGTATCCGCTTGGACCACCTGTCCAACATACTGTCCCTCAGAAGAGGGAAAAACTATAACTCTGTCATCCGGGTCACCACGGAAGATTAGAATGATAACCGTCTCCCGAAGGAGGCTGCCGTTACCATATCCCTAGAACATCCATTTATGTTCAATAACTACTCCCCAATGTTTCTCCACGATTGGATTAATATATCTGCTTATTGCAGCTAGTGGAAAAACAATATCTGGTGTGGTACGTGACATTTCATGATTAACTCAATTGCCTAAGCAAGTGATATGCTAATCATGTAGAGCCCTCTCCCCTTTAGTCTGTAAGTCACCATTAGAGAGGTTGACTCCATCACCTGCAGGTTGACCACCATGCCAGGAGTCATCCATTTAATGTCAAAGTACCCAGATTAGGATACTTCCTAAATCTAGATCCAAAACTATATATCTAGTAATCAGAATACCCTGATATTACATCCATATCCTGTGTGGAGAAACAACTTTGTGACGACCATAGTACAACCGATCGTAGTGTAGGAATATCTCTTCCTATCAAGTGCATGTCATCCTAATACCTGGACATCACTCTCTACTACCTTCTTAGCAGATCCATCTCCTATTCTGATGAAGTCAAATCCTATGACTGTCACATCAAAAATAGATGATCTATTTCCGCTATACCTGCTTTAGTCTGTAAATAGACATAAGCTACTTGCCGACTATGCTTCCGCTGCTTCCACTGACTACAACAACCCTCTGGCAGAGTCATATACACATGCGCCTCTAAAGCTAGTTTAGAATGACGGTATACTCATCCTCCTGCTAGGTCTTATAGTCTAGAACAGCAGCAATGGCAAGTCTGGGTAAACAAGAACCTCCCTGTCACCGTCACTGAGAAGACCGAAGTACCTCTCGGGTGCCTGAGGTTACCCACCAAATCTGCGAAGTGGCTAATAGAATGTCGAAACTAATTGAATCCTTAGGTTCTATTAAATCTTCAGTGATCGTTTGTGATTCTGGAATCACTTCCAGTTCTACCATACTCCCACTTATGTTTTTCTGGAAAAAAAATCCATTTTATTAAAACTGTGGCGAGTCAAGAACAATATAATTATTGATCTTCCTGATGGTAGAAAGTTAACCCTCGTCAAAGCCCGAGAAAACCCACAAACTGCCATTACTGAAACGTGCCTTGAGTTTATCCGGATTCCGGTTTTAAGTATCAGCCAGACAACTCCCTATACCTTAACATCGTTATGATATAAATTGATTCTATATATAAATCAAATATAGAAACAAAAGCAATAATCTAATTTGAACCAGATTCAAAATCATGCATCTGTCTCCAGTGCATATCAACCAAATGGAAAAAGGCCATTCAGCATCACTCATCTAGGAGTGCATCCATATATATCAATGGAATACAAAACACAAGTATCTACATCTTCGACTTCATCGAAGAATCCTGGTACTTCCAACAAATGGTTCTCTGCTTTATTCTTATACCTATAATTTCTCAATATCTGGACTTTGCATTTCAACGAAATACTTATCCAGAACTGGAGAAGTCATAAGTAAACAGAATATAGTACGAGTACCAACCCCATTGTCCTAATGGACACTGGACAATATACAATACTTTGTATATGTCCCCTGAGTTCAATAACTCAAACACTTTGCGTTGTAGGTTGAAAAACTGTACTATGGTTAAGAAGAATTACACCGCTGTTGAATGCACCTTACCTAATCACCAACTGATATATGTAAATATCACAGACATAATATCAAAAAGTTATATCTCACTTTATAAAATAAATGTACAGATATATCAGTTTGAAATTGGTGTATAACAACGGATATTCAAAACCAAACATTTGATGTCCTGCAAAATCCAGATGATTTCCTCAAATATCACCAATTCAACGAATTCCGATATAATGAGGATCTAATCACCCAATTCCCAATATCTTACTCCCACTCACCATCTGTAATAACATACAGATGTGAGAAACTGATCCGGTAAATACATACCCTGGAGTTAGATTCCAATTGGGAAAACAGTTTTCAATTAACATTGCACAATCAAACTGAAACATGAAAACGTTTCATAAGGGTTAACTGGTATTCCTAGTAAGGCCTCTTCTATTATCCTGAACCATGACAGTAACCATATACGTACATGCCCTCACTCTAATCCCTTTATTATGTCTTTACTTATTACCTTCTATACACCTTCTTTAGGCTAATTAGTTTTCTTCTTTCCCTACCCTTCGGCACCAGCCTAAGGTTTGGAAGAAGACTATCCAATAAGTGTAATAGGTGTACTCTCCTAATCCTAAGAGCCCTCGCAACGTGAGAGAAGGTAATGGGAAAAAAACAACTGAATGATCCTATCCTATCTCTCCAGAACCAGAATCCATCCTCGAAAAAGTTCCTTCGAGTTCGTATATAACCATAAGATGGATTTATCCAATGGAAGTGGATATCCGTGGTGATACGGAGTGTCCTAGAGAAAAGAAAAGTGGATGTAGGAGTGGTAGGGGTATACCTGGTTTTCGTCGTGAATGTTGGTGGTCGCAATTTCTTTTGTTATTATTCTAATCCGTTTTTATGCCTTTACTTATTACCTTCTGTACACCACACTTATGCTTAATTGGTTTTCTTCCTTCCCTACCGTTCGGCACCTACCAATGGTTTGGAAGAAGACTATCCAATAAGCTCAATAGGTGTACCCTCTCCTAATCCTAGGAGCCCTCACAACCTGAGAGAAGGTAAAGAGAAAAGACAACCGAATAATCCTATTCAATCTCTCCAGAACCAGAATCCATCCTCGAAAAAGTTCCTTCAAGTTCATATATAACCATACGATGGATTTATCCAATGGAAGTGGATGTTCGTAGTGATACGAGGTGTTCTGGAGAAATGTAAAGATGATACAGAAGTGGCAATGATGTATGAGACACCATGACATTCCAAAAGCCATAGTGTTTTAAGAAGGTTCGGTTAACTTGGTTTCATGAGTTTTAGTCAAGGATCGGGTCTTAGTCGTAGCCAGAGAGAGAGAGAATAGAAACACCCAGCGTGCACTCTAACTTAGATTAGAATGGTTAATCATTTTATCTAATCTGGATGGCTCCCACTGTATCCTCGAATTCTCCTCCAAACCCAAAAGGAGAATTAGTCGAAATCACCCGAGGAGTAATCCTACTCATCAGTGGGAATCGGGATCCAACTATCATCGCATGATAACTTGATGGAAGCCACTCAAGTCACCACACTCCAGAAGGTATGCGCAAGCCTGGCAAGTTTCCTGTATGTTTGAAACTCCCGATGTGATTTTTACCCCTAGGACCCAAATCACCTTGACTAAAGATCAAAATGTCAAAAGGTCCTAGTCAAGTTCTACCCGTAATTATCTTGACTGCATTAGACCCACCCGTACGAGCCTTGACTAAAGATCAAAATGATCGTACGACTGTCCTAACCAATCGCATTATCTCTGCAACAGAAAAGCACTACATACCTCGGCTAATGCACGACATACGTAGCACGAATACTAAGCAATACTAGTCTGAAATGACAGAGGGCTACGGCTGGTTTTTGGCGAAAAACCTTTAACGTAATGAACTTGATCTCGTTGAAGGAATCCAAGTCGTTTTACAAATATATAGTGGCAATAACTTTTGCTAAATAGGTCACTCCCGGTGAAGGGATCTCGGCTCTTTCCCTGTCGAGTGGGGTGCAGGATATCCCAAACTGAATACCACGATGCAAAGCAAAAGTAATCGACTATAGTGAAGTTATTACGTTGACGCAAACTTTTACTCAAGGGGTCACTCCCGATGAAAGGATCTTGGCCCTTGCCTCGTCGAATGAGGTGCAGGATATTTCAAATGAATACCACGATGCAAAGCAAAAGAGAACGTCTGTAATGTCAGTTTTTAAAAACTTGGTTCCAACAACATCAAATATAGGTTTGTTTTATCCTTGCATTGATAAAAATCAATGCAATCCCATCAATTAATCACACCAGAAAAGAACGAAAATAAAATGTACGTATATGCCACCCGCATTCGCCACTGGGTCCCGTCATCACCCGTTAGGTTACTTAACTAACGACAGAGCGGGGACTGGGATAGCACGGGTGCAAAACATATATAACATCTACTAGTATATATATAAATATATAACAATCGTCCCAGGCATGATATAAAGCAACATCACAGAAGCAACACAGAATGGTCGATAATCTAGAGCCCCGGGTTTCACTTGAGCCGCAAATGAGACCCGACCTTCCCTGTCGTATGGATAGCCTGTGCAATGAAGACCTAGACCCCTACGAGTGCGGAAAGCTACCCGCCAAAACCAGAAGTGAGGCAGCCCCCTTCAGCAAAGTGAATGGGCCACCCGGCACTTCACGAAATACGGTAACTTGAGCACTCCTCCTAGGTCAACCTATACCCCCTACGAGTGCGGCGAATAGCCTGCCAATTCTAGAGTAAGGTCCCTTCCGTCTGAATGCCTTGAGATGCAGACCAGTTGCCCCCTAGAACCCGGCCATTCGTGCACTCCACTTCAGGGTAATCCTAGTACAGAAAACAAAATAATATACAAGGGTGACATCGACCTCAGCCCGGTCGTGCCCCAAAAGAATAATATACAAACTGGCAGTGACGACAGTCCACATATCGGACGCTCGCCCCGCAATATCAAATGTACAAATGAAATAAAACTGTACTAACATTGCACCACTGGCTATCCACCACGACGATCCAACCAACTTCACAGCACAACACAGAACATCAACGTGAATGTCACGTTCGCAAACCCGTCTAAAGGAACATATAGCAGTTAGACGGGTTTACCGATCAAATGACATTCACGGTTGAAGATATAAATGAATGTACTGTTAAACACCCACTTAAAATATCGATCGACTAAATTTCCAAATTAGCCCCAATAGCAAAACCAGCACTGAAACAGAAAACTGGGCCAAAACTGAATATGTCAAAAATCACAATTCCAAGTCAGAGGGCTACAGAAAAATTTTGGAAGCCAGTCGCCACTAAATGACCACGGAACCGCCGCCAATAGGGGGTAAGTACGGCGGTTCCGCGGCGCTTTAGAGGCATCAGAAGTCTAAATTTTTTCTGTACCCATAAAATCTCCTGCACGGATTTTTAAGCCACTGCAAAATATTTTGTGAACACTTTTGAAAATCGGCAGAGAACAGAAAAATGAAAACGTGATTTTGGAAATTTCTGTCGATCGATCTTTTAAGCATGTTTAAACAAGCTAGTAAGGGGTTTAAAGGGTGGCTCTGATACCATGAAGGGGCCCGGCAGCGCCCCGGCCATCAAAACGCGGCCAAAATGTGGAACAAAAATTTCTAAAACCGGCGGTACCGTTACCCAATTTATGGATCGACCTTAAACCCTAAACTAGCAAACTAAGAAGAGATTGGAATCATTATACCGAGTTGATCCGTGTCCTTCGGTCTTCATTCCAAGCTCCTAGCGGCTCCTTGATGTGGTTTGGTTGCCGGTCTTTCTTCGTTTCCGATGATCCACCAGAGGGAAACGACGCATGCTTCAACCTCGTCGAACGAGGTAACCGACGCTCCAATGTCGCTAGCGATGGTGAGTGGGGGTGTATGAAAGTGTCACTATAATTATCTCTCAACCCTTGAGCTCAATGAGAAACTCAAGAAAGATGAAGAAGGAGGTGAACTTTGCATGAGCAAAAATGGCTAAGTGTGCAAGTAGTGAGAGTGAGAGTGAAAGAGTGGGCTAGCATGTGTGTAATGTAATCTTAATCAAAAATGAATCCCCCATCAATAATGGCCGGCCCCTCTCTCTCCCAGCAAAAATCTCTACCATTTTCCAAATAAAGAAATACAACCATACTTTGCTACATGCATAAAACCCATGCCTCAATACTATGCATATGCCACCTCACACCTCCACCTCATTTGTGAGTCAAATGAATTTCCAAAAAATGGAAAATCATACAAATGAGGTGGCCACCTTCTAGAAGCTATTCCGTATAAAATACGGAATACTTACCGGTACATGTATCGAAATACATATACGCGTATTCATACAAAAATAAGAATAGCCAAGAGAGAAAATAAATAGTGAACAATAATACTAGAATACGTATATACGAATACATATATAAACTATTAAATCAAAACCCGATTTAATAATCCAGCTTAATCCTAAGCCGCTAGTATTATCAACCGTCCGATTAAAGTCCGCGCAGCATGTGCACATATTTAATCGGACACCTGTAAGTATCAACATACCTCATGTACACCATATCGCCTGAACCGTGAAAACCCTCTGTATGGGATTCTGAAGACTCGTCAATACGCTGGCAGTAGGTTTAACCACAAGCACGTCAATGACACTAGCTGTACGTAACGGCTAACCGGGTATTGAGCGAAAGGGAGGCCGACGAGCAAACTCATGCAGAACCTCTACTGAGCCTTACAGTGACAATATCCGTACAGTCCGGTCTGTTCGTCTAAGAGTATCGCATATCGAGTCTAGGGGGTAGATAAAATCAGACCCCCAACAACGCGATATTTACTGTCGGTATGAAACCCATCATCACCCGAGAAACTATCGATCCTGGATCGATAGTTCCCGTCCACCGTGGCTATGGATTTTTGGTGATGGCCATCCATACACTGCGCGACATCAACCTCCAATACCAGAAGAGACGAATCCCCAACGATCCGATCACTGCCTCCATGTGGCTCGAGACTGTACCTCACTAAAACCTGTTTGCATGACTCCTTTGAGCCGTGGTAGGGTAGTAATCAAAGCACAGTGGGAACTCACACGAGACAAATGACGATCTCAGGTCGACAGACTAACCTGTACACATGTCACCGAGGAACTGCTATTTGACAATAGGTATAATACCAACTAGCAGGTTCCCAGCGAGTCCGTCCGGTGTACTCATAACCCAATGAGCACCTGTATACTATCTTAGGTGAACAAACTAACACCAATGGCTTGTGAGACCTGGCCACCGCCCCTCGTCGGGGTTTCGATCAGTATACACTAGTCTACACTGGAGTATCGATGCCCGGTCTCGATACTCCTACGACTAGGGACATTTAAGGACGTGCTTATAGACCCCAGCTCCCACATATATGATCGCCATCATAATGCTAGAAGTCAAGCAAGAATCTTATGGGCTCTATCAACATGTACATGACGATAAAGACAAACCAGATATCATACTATCATCTTGAGTAAGACTGTTTCATCGGTATAAATCCTACCTCAATCATCACAATCACAAGTCCGCGACTATGATAATTGCCTTGAGGGCACTATATCCAACATGGATGGCATATAGCACCCCCGCAAATAGTGGATTGGAAGATCGTTGATTATTATATCCTGATAAATGTTATGAGACTGACATGATTGTAGAATTGTAAAAGATAATGTGATAGAAGTGGACACTAGTGAACACATTGGTTTAGGAGAATATGAAATGATAAGTGAATCATGATATGTATGATTTTGAAAGAGAACAAGTGTGATGTTCATTTAATGTGTCGCGAGATATTAATGTGATGAACGAGTATACGATGTGATATGATGACTTAGTGTGATATGTCATTATATGGATTCGAGTCGATATGTGATGGTTGATACCTTTGTAGGTCCCCTAATACGAGATTGATATGGTTGTAACATGAAAGATTGGTATATATTTATTTATGGATAATAATTGCATAATGAGTGATATGACGTACGAGATTTATATCCGTACCCTGATGTTGTATAGGTTGATAGAATCCCTATTCGTTAATGCCGCTGTTCGTTAGATTACCGTATGCGATGACTTTTACCTATTGATTTATCCATACCCTTGATTAGAGGATGTCGT
Organism: Agapanthus africanus; assembly: GCA_030015575.1. NCBI lineage: Eukaryota > Viridiplantae > Streptophyta > Magnoliopsida > Asparagales > Amaryllidaceae > Agapanthus > Agapanthus africanus. Next base: position 523,184,738 of record JASDDO010000019.1, read on the forward strand.
ACGATGGGTTGTACCGTACGTGATGTTGTGAGGCTGGATGTCGATTGATAGATTCACCGACTCGGTCTTGTTGATATATATACCCCATAGCATTTGATTCATTATATGCATTATGCTGCATTCTTGCTATTCTCATTGCATTTCTTATACCTGTGTACACTACACCATTATCGATGATGCGTATGTTACACTTACACAGATTGCCGGAGCACACACTTCTTCATCGATAATTGCTATGTCTGTTACACAGTAGAATTGCTATATCATGCGATGATATACTGCCATGTTCATATCACTATGCTAGGTTGCATGATATATTGACATGTACACCCACATACTTTTCTACAGCTACATGTACATCATGCATACATACTGACATGTACACCCACAAATCTCGCTACAGTTGCATATACCCCTAGATGGTATTGCATTGACATGTGATATTGAGACGTTGACTATTGCGCCATTGCACGTATGAAATGCATCATACATACTTGGTTACATGTAGATACTTATACCTTGCTACAGTTACATGTACACTTCATATGATGCTGCACTTGTTTTCAGAGGATTTAGGAACCGCAAGATATATTTTTAAAGCTGGATTCATTTAAAAGAGCGGTTTTCCCTTTATATGCTCATATTGATGTTTTATGTTGCATATATCAGTTTTATATGGATTTTACGCATTGAGATATGGATTTCATGTGATTTATGGATTTGAGAACAGTGGGGGTATTTTCAAGAAACTATGTATTGTTTGAAAACCCGCTTTCTCTTGATATGATATTTTGATGCGTCCACCATGAGATTTCTCGGTTCTGAGATCTGTGATATATACCCGATGCGAGGAGTGAGTGGGCCATGTGCGGGTATATGATGGAGCCCGGTACGATTCCGCTCGGCAAGATGTTCGTGGTATAGACGATGAGCCTAGAAGGTGGGCAAGTACCTACCGGTGATAGTATTTGGACTCGGCGGTTATCGTGGGGATACCGACCGGAGTGATGTACGGACATAACGTCAGGGACAGTCGTGGTGACAGCGCCTGAGTTATGAGGATTTACGTGTCGATGCTAGACACGGGTATTCATGATGTTTCGGGTGTCGGTGATAGATACCCAGGTTTCCATGATTGTAATGTGGCATTGATGGATACGCATTCTTTGATATCCTCATATTTACCTGCATATATTTTTATAATATTTACATGCCGGAGTTGTTGTGTCAGTGGTTGACACGTGGACGAGATCCACTGCATACATGCATTGATTTTGTTGTTGGACGAGATCCACCTGCATACATGCAATGATTCATTGTTGGATGATATACAATTGCTGTTAGGCATTTATCTTGTGTTGGCACATATACAGATTTGGTCACCCTAAATATCATAGTATTACCTTTATGATATAGTTGACCTAGGAATCATTGTTTATTTTTATTTCTACCTGTTGATATTTTCTACTCACGCGTTGGCAACTCACCCCCATTGTGCCTCAGTTCTTGTAGGTTGTCCGTTCAAATCAGTAACGGCATTGCTGGGACACGGCTTGCTTTCGGGTGTTTTCCTTTGGTAGGTGGTACATGTTGGATCGTGCCCCTTTTGTACTTGTTATTCATATTGTATGTAGTCACTCCATCAATTCAGAAACTAGAAATTGTATATATTGCAGACTTAGAAGATTTGTAGTTGCGAGACTTGAGCGATGGGTTTTTATGTTAGCTTTTGTGGTTGATGTCTTGCTTTACATTATTTCTTTCTGTGGATCTTCGCCGTTGCGCGTAGTATACTTGTTATTTATACTTGTGGTATTGTTTCCGCCGTTGGGCATGTTTTTGCTCCCGTTTGGGATGCTTTCATTATATTCTTTGTTTTACCCATTTTCGGGGCTAGTTTTTACAAAGGAGGTGCTGCCGAAATTTTTATGAAAACCAAGGAAAAGAGTTAAGTGAAGTTTTAAGGATTTTTACTTAAGTTTCTAAATGTTGTATCAATGTTTTCTTAACTTACTTCAGTTGTAAGGTTTAGATTTTTGGGATTCGGCTTACTTAGGTTACGTTACGCCTGTAGACGTTGCGTAATTTAAGTGCCGGTCACGAGCTAATATTTTTGGGTCGTGACAAGTCTTGTTTGTTCTACCACTGTACTTTGATTACCACCCTACCACGGCTCTACTGAGTGGTGCAAACAAGTGGCTTTTGGGTACAGTCCTGAGACACATGAAGACGATGAGTGATAGGAGGGGTTTCGTCTCTCCCGTTATTTGGAGTTGATGATGTGCTGTGCACGATTGGTTATATCAGTAAGTCCCTGGCCAGGGCTGTTGGGATTTACAGATAAGTGTTATCAGTAGTTTCTCGATCTGTTATAGACCATTCATCGGCACGACTTATTGAGTTATTGGGGTCGATATTACCATCCTTAGACTCGATATGCAGCATATTTGACGAAGAGACCGGACTGTACAGTAGTGTTGCCGGTAGGCTCGACAGGAGTTGTGACAGGTTCTCTTGTTTTCTTCTGATCGCTCAATACTCGGGTGGCCGTTACGTTTAGCTGACCTCTTGCAGCTTGGGGGTTCTTGATATGATCATCACCTACTGCCGGCGTATTGACGAGTCTTAGAGTCCCACAATAGAGTTACCAAGCCCAGGAGAAACGATGTAGTGTACATATGAGATATGCGCGGGGACCCGATTAAATACACGTATGTGATCCTGTATATTAATCGGGCGGTTTGCTATTGGTCGGGTCGTATGTGATATGACCGGTTTGCTAAATCAAGTGTATATTTAACATTGACCATTAGCTTTTCACTTTGGACCCTTTTGTTTTTGGTGTATGCTTGCATGTATGCACATGTTTAAATTGATGCACATATGGATGTGCATGCACTCATACATGCATACACAATTCTATCATGGTTGTTGATACATGAGATGGTGGCAATATAAGACTCACACCTTGTTATATATATGTTGATATTTATTTTTGGAAAAGAAAATGGGAATGGAAAATTTATCATGGTTGATTATTTTATTATTCCACTAACCTTTGTGTTAACCATGAGTTATTTTCCATGGTCATTTTTGATCCAAAGATAAATATCTAGATATTTATTAACTTGGGTTAAGAATGAGAAGAGAATATATATATATATATATATAATTTTTTTTTCTATTCTCATTTTTATCTTAAGCTTATCATTATCTCTTGAGCTCTCATTTGCCATTATCTTCTTCCTCCTCTCTCTTTCTCTCTAGCTTTCATCAGTGAGTAAGATAGTGATCAAGTTAGGGTTTTTAAGTGAGAAAACAAACCACGTCACTATTCTACACTACTCATGCCCATTCGTTTAGAGTGTTGGCTTCTACTTCTTCTTTTGATCAAGTGAAACCTTGAGCTTGGACAAAGAGGACTCCGGATGGATCATCGTGGACTTGGAAGATCTCAAGCAAGCTTCTGTCAACCCTCATGTGGCCAAGGATTCTAGCGAAGGGAGCTACAAAGGTTGTATTCTCTAACCCTAGCCCTTTACTACTTGTGGAATGTGTTAAATCTTTTGTTACCCTAGCTTTTCTAGTATGATCCTTAGGTTAGTTTCATTAGCACCATCTAATTTTTTAATATGGCATGTGTGATTCTACCAAACCCTAGTAGTAGTGCTAAGGAAATCCTTACATGATGTTCGAGCGGACAATACTAGTGGGCTTTGGTTTAAGCGGGATCCTAGTATTTGATTATTGGATTAGCTTCGTCTCATAGTATTCGTGTTTTTCAGAACACGAATACAGGTATGTATATACGGATGAGAGGACTCATTAGGGTTTTAACCATTGACTTAGTAAAAAAATGACGTGGAGAAAAGAATTTGTTATTTTTTGGTAAATGATTATTGTATGGCATAGCTACTTGGGTTGACCTTTTGACTTGGTTTGCTTTGTTGACTCTAGATATTTTTGGTGAGATATTTTGAGACCTAGATATTTTTGTTAAAATTTAATTTCATGCCATGCTTATTTCCATATCAAGGAGCAATGCCATTTATCAATGATCATTATCCAAAAACATTTCTCTTTCCTCAAGCTTGCTCTCTCCTTCTTCGTCTCAAAACCCTAGTGTCTCATGAGTTGAGAATCAAGTGACTAGTGAGGCTAAGCTACTCAAAATCACACTCTACACACTCTAGGTTACTTTGTTTAGCACACCAAGTGATCTAGTTGCCTCATCTTGAAGGTTTAGCTCAAGGTTGGAACTCTCGGGTGGATCTTCTACTACTTCGAGAAGCCGACGAAGAGGTGCTTTCCATTTCCACTCCAAAGAGCTTGCAAGGAGAAGGAGGACAGCGGAAAGAAGAGAGGGACTTGGAACTTTAGGTATAATCTTCTTACCGAGTAGATAATACCTCTAGTTAGTTTGTTAGTTATGGTTTTGCAAAGATCTTGGTGTTAAAGTCAATGTTACCTTGTTGTAAAAATCGTTTTTTACCCGTTCTGCCTCCCCGCAAACCCGTGGGATGTGTAATGTTGACTTACAATTTCCATATCTGTTTTCATGTGCAGTCTTATAAAAACAGTGTGTTTTGTGATATATAGCCTACAGATATTGAATCTGGAAACACTAGGTGTAATCACTAGAAAATTTAGCATGTCCATTAGCCTTGATAGACCACAACAAAAATACGAACCCAAATCTCCTCTGTACGGCCGGCGACGCCGGATTTTGAAGCTATCTCGCCAAATCCCCTTCTTGATATGGTGTTTGGGTTTTGCCTGTAGCACACAATCAATACAACCTATCCTCTGTACTTGCTTGTCTAGTTCCTATTTACCTGATAAAAAATCTGGGAATGTTTTAGTAAAGGTTTTATCAAGTTTCCGATATTCCGATACGGGTTTTTCAAATTTTGTACTGCAACTGAAACATCGACGTTCGTCCGTTAATTTCAGTGGCATATTATCATTTTTAGGTTAAGTGTGATATAGGTTATAACCTATGGGTGCCTATCTCATTGTTTTGAGTTTTGATATGATATTTACGTCGATATTATATAACTACGATTATAGGTACGATCGCGAAGGTTTTCGAGATGGAGTTGGTGGACATAGCAACGTGGATTTGAGCAAGCTCATCAAGTTGGTGAGTAGATTTACATCTACGGGGGAAGTCGGTTGGATGGCGTATAGCACTCCCGCAACCTTATAAATAGTAGTATGATATATAATAGTTTTAGTATTTATTCAAGATATGGATATTGAAGTTAATTTGCATCTAGCATGATACTCATTTGCATGTAGTTACTTTGGGTTTGGAAAATTGGTACGAAGGATCATGCCGTACTAGAGATGATTTTGATATAGTGATAATGTAAGATATTATACGAGGAAATATACCGTATTGGTGGTGATGAGTTCGTATGCCGAATAACGGCCCAGTTTCCTTCAAACTCGTAAAATAATGTTTTATTTCGTTTTAGAACGTAATATTTGAGTGAACTATACTCTTTTAAAAACTAACGATTCGTTTCCCTTTTTGGTGATAAAAGACTAGGATGTGATGCCAATTTCCGAAACAAATATCCATTTTTAATCCAAGGCAGCTTCCTAATTTCAAAACCAACGTTTCGTTCATTTTCAAAGATAATGATATAGCTCATAGCAAGTAGTTACATTTATTAGTTATACTTAGATTTACCTTACATGTTCGCGTTATAATTATCAAAGTTATACGTTTCCGTAATACGAACACCCTGAAAGAACACTGCACAACTACCAATGAGTACTATGCTGCATAAGCACGTACACATATGTTACACTACACCTCATTGGTACTGCCATGTCACTGTAGGACCGTTATGTTATTTAATGCGTGTAGATGTTGATATGAGTAGGCTATTACACTTTTAGAACACTTGCACAAATACGAATGATTGCCATGCTGCACGAACACATATGCGTATGATACACTACGCATCATTAGTATTGCCATGACACAGTAGAATCGATATGTTTGTTGCCTGTATGACTTAGTTTCTTACTTCAACTTTATTACCTCCCAGGTATTGCGAATACCAGTATCATGAGTATTCATATTGATTGTTATGAGTTTTCAGGATATTTTATTTTGATGATATATATCAGTGGTATGGGATGCTGTTATATATGTATATATACGATATATCATCAGCAGGATCTGTGAGATTATTCTTATTCTTTACTTGTTATCTTTGGATATGATGAGTTGATGTCTACCATGAGTCATTTTTATGTTTTGTTTTACTACGAACCGAATGGGGGGGCTATACGGTTACGGATTTCTACGTTATCCAGACTGAGTGGGGGGATATACAGTCGGATACATGGTGGACCCGGTCGAGACCGAAGGGCAAGATAGCTGCATGTGAGGCGGAGAGCCTAGCGAGGATACTCGATACCGGAGATAGAGATGAGCACGGCAGATATCTGATTTCGGGTGTCGATTCTAGACATTCATATATATTGATATGTTGCTATCATGAGGTACCCAGTTATATTATAGTTGTTGTAGCCGACCAAGACTGATCCGGGGGACAGTACCATATCTCTTTACTGGTAATTGCATACATTAAAATGGAATTCAAATCGAGCTATAGTCTCATTATTTTGACATGTCTGGTATGATATTGAAATCTGTTAAATTGAAAACCTCTTATCACTATTCATTAAAACAGCAGAACGTATATCTTAAATAAGATACCTATTATATTTCACATTATCACGTCTGCTTTTATGCCGTGATATATGTATTTCGTGACTATTATAAAAAAAGAGGTTTTATATATATAGTTTCGGTTACTTATAAGCCTTTACCTAGATACAGGTCATTTATATGATATGTTCTACTTAGGATCGCATGATAGATAGCGTTGCATTTACGATACATATGCATATCATATATTATATTAGTACAGGATATGATAGTACTATACTTATGACCTAGGTATTGTTGTGCATTCGATTTCTACCTTGTGATGTACTTTTTTCACTGAGTTGGCAACTCACCCCCGTTGTGCCATAGTTTCTTGCAGGTGTTACCGCTTGGATTATCAGCGGCTTGGGCACACATTCCTTTCGGTGATTGCTTTGGTAGGCGAGTTACTGTCGTATCGTACTCACCCTTGTATAATCATGTCTTCTTGTATCCAGTAAAACTCCATCAACATAGAAAGGGTATATTGAGGACTTAGAAGCGAGATTTAGAGTTTGTGTGTTGTGATGTTGCGCTCATTGGAGTCGATCATTTTATATTGTTGATTATGTTTCACTTTTCTTTTCTTCGACATTATGTGTCGTATATTGTTTGCTTGGTTACTCGGCCATTAGGGCATGGAAGCTAGCTCCCATTGGGATGCTATTTATATTATTATGTTGTAGCAGGTTTTATTCAAATTACAAAGAAGGTGCTTTCGAATTTCAAAATGTCATAGATGCTTTTCAAACATACTTAGTTAAATTTAAATGTTATTTAAACTGATTCCATCTGATGACTATTTTAAACTTCACCTCCAATAGTTTCAAAAAGAGTTTAGATTCCGGGTTTTGGCATACATGAACCGCGTGATGCCTTTAGAGGTCACGTGATTTAAGTGCCGGTCATGTGCCACATTCGGGTCGTGACAAAGTTGGTATCATAGCGTTTGGTTTAACCATTGTTCGAGTCTAGGTTTGAATATATGGAGTCTGGGCATACACTTTTGTTACCTAGGCTTGACCTTATAGGACTTAGACCTGACCTTGGGGGTCTTATACCCGAATTTTTGTTATATTGGATGACCTTGGTTGATGGAGTAGGTACTAACTAGAGTGACATACCGTACATGTGTTCCGCGGCATATTTACGATATGATACTCCGCCTAAGTTACCTTATGATTTATATCTTGAGATCTTTCTTCTATTCGTTCCGTTAATCTATTCTGATCGATACATGTTGATTGTTCCAGTCGCCGTTTCTACGTGAGCCAAGAGGGCTACGGTCAGATCAGAGTTGTCTGGGACAAGGACTGACCAGGGTGACATTCTGGTGACACGGGGACCTGTCGTTTATCCATATTTGATAAGATTTATAATGTTGAAGTGAGTTCATCGGGATCCGCACCAGAGGTTTAGGTTATTGCTGGAGATCAGCCAGACTTGATGCGTGATGTTTTTCCCCTCTTCGAAGATCGTGGTGTTGCGTACTGTTCAGGTAGTGGTACCAATCATTGCTGTGGTTATTGAGGTGTTGCTTCCGGAGTCAAAGTTAAAGATTTCCGATGGTTACGAGAATAGATGGATCATAGGATTTGTAGTCATTCAGATATGGGATGACCAGGATATTTAATCCGTTGTGGTGCTCCGATACGAGATCAGTGAAATTGATTAGCTTCTTCCGATGGATCTTACTCAGACCTGATGCAAGTCGCTCGAGAACGAGATCGTGCAGTAAGTTTTCATCTGAAGTATTGGGACGAGTTTTCGAAGGTGAGCTTAGCCAGATTCTTCTACAGAGTATCAAAGATGCCGGATTCGTGTTTTTGGAAGTCTTGTAAGGCTACGGGCAAGATCATAACCAAGTATTATGACTTGCAATTCGCGTGACTATCGTGATACGCTCCTTAATTGATTGATATTGGAGAGTAATGAAATAAGAGATTGGTGCGAAGTTTCAGTGGACAGTTGTTCTTCACCGTCGATATTGAAGATTAGATGCATAAACAGAGGCGCGTACAACTACACTTTCAGAGGAAAATTTTAAGGAAATGACAGTTGTTACGAAAGAGAAAGTGGATTTAGTAATGAGTGCTAGTTCCGGGCAGGCTGGATAGCTGAGATCAACAGGAGACTTGATGGGCTCTTTTCAGAAGTTAATAATAAGTAGGATTAGACACAGGATCAGTTGTTTGGTGTACATGCAGAGGTTAGAGATTTCCGTCGGCTACATGTTTCATTGAGAAAGACTGAACAAATTCTTAAGAAGATGTGGGGAGAAGTATCAGCAGTAGGACTGATGGTGTCACTGCTTCTCAACGGACGATTATATAAAAAGGCCATTGCATTAGAGATCCATAAGAAGGACCAGAATTTAGAGACAGAGAACGCTAGACCGGGGCAGTAGGCAAGTGGTAATCCTTGCTCTGCCAGTTCCGGGTGTTTAAAATAGCTTTTGACATTGAAGAAGATATACTTCGATGTTCGTTGTTTTGTTATTTGAGTTTTTATAATCCAAATATTTCGTTTTCAATATTGAAGAAAGGATAACTCAATGTCCGTTGTTATGATTTATGTATTTTGAGGACTTGAGGGTCACACAAAAGTTTTGTACACACCAGGTGCGCTTGTCGAGATTTTCGTGCACGATGATTGCACTTTGGTTGATGTTTTGTGCACACCGGTGCACTTGTTGTGATGTCAGTGCGAAGTGACTGCACTCGATTGGAGTGCCGTGTGCACCAGAGGCACTAGAATGATATTTTCTGTGCACATCAGTTGCACATGATTAAGAGATTTTATATATATATATATATACTCTAGGTATACTTGGTATGATTTTGTGCACACCCATTGCACATTTTGATGTTTGTGCACCCCGATGCACTTGAGATTTGTTTTGTGCACCCGATGCACTTGAGACTTGTTTTGTACACTCCGATGCACTAAATGTTGATCTTGTTCATTCTAGATGCACTCGGAAATTGCTCCATGCACAGTTGATGCAGTGGATATTGTTTTCATGCACACTTGTTGCACTTGACGCTATTTTTGTTTTCATGAACACCGTGATGTGTGGTTGGAGAATTGCACGCAAACCCGTTAGGGTGATTTTGTTTTCGCGCTTTGCACTTGATAGGATATGTTATAGATTTTATTTATATATTTTTCGCTTGGTCATGTGCTACCGATATTGCACTACGACTATGGCATTGATTGTGTACTTGGGATATACAACGGTTTTCATATTTGGCATCATAACTGGAGTAATTCTCATAGCAACCGCTAGAGTTACAGTTATGAGAATTTATATCTTTTTGATGTTTTCACGCACACTGTTGCGTTATGTTTCGTCTTACCTCATATGGGACTTTAGAGTTCCGTTATATCGAAAGGATTTTAAGTTTTAAATTTGGGCCCCGGAAAAATTATTTTGAATTGAGTGATTGGATTAAGAAAATGTTTTAAGAAGGGGGTTTAATTTAAATTCGGGGACCGAATTTCTTTAAGGGGGAGACTGTAACCTTTTGGAAAATTATAAATATTAATTTATGATTTTAAATATGAATTTAATAAGTTTACAAAATTGATATCGCTTATGAAATTGGGTATCGGAATTATATCCGTAAAAAAATGTAATTATTTTGGTAATACAAAGAAAAGTGCGCGATATCATGAAAATGATATATTAATTATTTTAACATGATATAAAGATAATGGTAGTTAAATATTATGATAAACATTTCATTTTTCATGGATTTAGATTTGTAATATGAAAGTTTTTCTTTATTTGTTGCATTTCTTTTAATCATGGTTGGTATATTATAACCTAAGTCTAGACCCTCACATGCAACTCACCTCATCCATGCTTACAATCCTCCACCTTCTTCTTCTTAAAATCACACCTCCATCTTCTCCATTGACACCTCCTCCTTCACCATGCCACCTCTACCTCTCAACCCTCCACCTCATGCTCTCTCTACACACACCACATAACTCCTTATCTCATCAACTATTAGAAATTCGTAAGCCTTCCTCAAACTGAACCATATGTGTATTCAAGCTCCAAACTAATTTTGACAAGTGTTCCTCAATCCTAATGAAGGAAACCTTAATCTCTTCATCAATTTGTGCACACCATCAACCTAGAAGCCACTACAAACCCTAGATGCTTCCACAAGCACTTCATGAGCTGGTGTTTTATTGTACACAATCTCCATAAGTATAATTCCTTACCTCCTTGCATGTTCAGTATATTTCCATATCTATTTTCATGTGAAGTCTTATAAAAACAGTGTGTTTTGTGATATTTAGCCTACAGATATTGAATCTGGAAACACTAGGTATAATCACTAGAAAATCTAGCAAGTCCATTAACCTAGAAAGACCACTAGAAGACCAACACAAAAATACGACCCAAATCTCCTCTATACGGCCGGCGATATCGGATTTTGAAGCTATCTCGCCGGATCCCTTTCATGATATGGTGTTTGGGTTTTGCCTGTAGCACACAATCAATACAACCTATCCCCTGTACTTGCTTGTTTAGTTCCTATTTACCTGAGCTAAAATTTGGGAATGTTTTAGTAAAGGTTTTATCAGGTTTTCAATATTCCGATACGGGTTTTTCGTATTTTGTACTGCGACTGAAATATCGACGTTCGTACATTAATTTCAGTGGCATATTGTCGTTTTTAGGTTAAGTGTGCTGTAGGTTCTAAGCTATGGGTGCCTATCTTATTGTTTTGAGTTTTGATATGATATTTACGTCGATATGATATAACTACGATTATAGGTACGATCGCGAAGGTTTTCGAGATGGAGTTGGTGGACATAGCAATGTGGATTTCAGCAAGCTCATCAAGTTGGTGAGTAGATTTACATCTACGGGAGAAGTCGGGTGGATGGCGTATAGCACCCCCGCAACCTTATAAATAGTAGTATGATATATAGTAGTTTTAGTATTTATTCAAGATATGGATATTGGAGTTAATTTGCATCTAGCATGATACTTATTTGCATGTAGTTACTTAGGGTTTGGTAAATTGGAACGAAGGATCATGCCATACTAGAGATAATTTAGATATAGTGATAATGTGAGATATTATACGAGAAATTATACTGTATTGGTTGTGATGAGTTCGTATGCCGAATAACGGCCCAGCCTTTAGACTTGTAAAATAATGTTTTATTTCGTTTTAGAATGTAATACTTGAGTGAGATATACTCTTTTACAAACAAACGATTTGTTTCCCTTTTTGGTGATAAATGACAAGGATGTGACGCCAATTTCCGAAACAAATATCCATTTTCAATCCAAGGCAGCTTCCTAATTTCAAAACCAACATTTCGTTCATTTTCAAAGATAATGATATAGCTCATAGCAAGTAGTTACATATATTAGTTACACTTAGATTTACTTTACATGTTCACGTTATAATTATCAATGTTATACGTTTCCATAATACAAACACTCTGATAGAACACTGCACAACTACCAATAAGTACTATGCTGCATAAGCACGTACACATATGTTACACTACACCTCATTGGTACTGCCATGTCACTGTAGGACCGTTATGTTATGTAATGCGTATGTAGATGTTGATATGTGTAGGCTATTACACTTTTAGAACACTTACACAAATACTAATGATTGCCATACTGCACGAGCACAGACGCGTATACTACACTACATATCATTAGTATTGCCATGACACGGTAGAATCGATATATTTGTTTCCTGTATGACTTAGTTGCTTACTTTACCTTTATTACATGTCGGGTATTGCGAATACCAGTATCATGAGTATTCGTATTGATTCTTATGAGTTTTCAGGATGTTTTATTTTGATGATATATATCAGTGGTAAGGGACGCTCTTATATATGTATATTATGATATATCATCAGCACGATCTGTGAGATTATTCTTATTCTTTACTTGTTATTTTTGTATATGATGAGTTGATGTCCACCATGAGTCAATTCTATGTTTTGTTTTACTCCGAACCGAGTGGGTGGCTATACGGTTACGGATTTCTACGTTATCCAGACTGAGTGGGGGGGATATATAGTCGGATACATGGTGGACCCGGTCGAGACCGAGAGGCAGGATAGCCGCATGTAAGGCGGGGAGCCTAGCGAAGATACTCGATGCCGAAGATAGAGATGAGCATGGCAGATATCCAGGGGATACTGGCCGGGGTTCGATTGGGAACGGCAGATATCCAGAGGATACCGACCGGGGCCAGGGATATCGGTTGGCGATCATCTGTTGAGATGGTGTCGACGGTATCTGCATTTGCGTTTCGGTGATGGACATGAGAGATTTCAGGATTTTCGTGTCGGTGATGGACACGAGGGATTTTTGATTTTGCGTGTCGATGCTGGACATCCATATATATTGATATGTTGTTATCATGAGCTACCCAGTTATATTATTATTGTTGTAGCCGACCAGGAGAGGGACAGTACCTGCATATCTCTTTACTGGTAATTGCATACATTAAAAAGGAATTCAAATAGAGCTATTGTCTCATTATTTTGACATGTCTGGTATGACATTGAAATCTGTTAAATTGTAAACCTCTTATCACTATTCATTAAAACAGCAGAACGTATATCTTAAATAAGATACCTATTGTATTTCAAATTATCACATCTGCTTTTATGCCGTGATATATGTATTCCGCGGCTATTTAAAAAAAAAGAGGTTATATATATATAGTTTCGGCTACTTATGGGCTTTTACCTAGATACAGGTCATTTATATGATATGTTCTACTTGGGATCGCATGATAGATAGCGTTCCATTTACGATACATATGCATATCATATATTATATTAGTACAGGATATGATAGTACTATATTTATGACCTACGTATCGTTGTGCATTTGATTTCTACCTTGTGATGTACTTTAATTCACTGAGTTGGCAACTCACCCCCGTTGTGCCACAGTTTCTTGCTGGTGTTACCGCTTGGATTATCAGCGGCTTGCGGCACACATTCCTTTCGGTGATTGCTTTGGTAGGTGAGTTACTGTCGTATCGTACTCACACTTGTATATTCATGTCTTCTTGTATCTAGTAAAACTCCATCAATTTAGAATGGGTATATTGAGGACTTAGAAGCGAGACTTAAAATTTTTTTGTTGTGATGTCCCACTCATTAGAATCGACCATTTTATATTTTTGGTTTTGTTTCGCTTTTCTTTTCTTCGCTGTTGTGCATCGTATAATGTTTGCTTGGTTGCTCCGCAATCTGGGCGTGGAAGCTAGCTCCCATTAGGATGCTATTTATATTATTATGTTGTAGCGGGTTTTATTCAAATTACAAAGGAGGTGCTGTCAAATTTCAAAACGTCATAGATGCTTTTCAAACATACTTACTTAAACTTAAATATTATTTAAACTTATTCCATCTAATGACTATTTTAAACTTCACCTCCAATAGTTTTAAAAGGGGTTTAGATTCCGGGTTTCGGCTTACTTGAACCACGTCGATGTCTTTAGATGTCACGTGATTTAAGTGCCGGTCACGTGCCACATTTAGGTCGTGACACTGTTACATGTTGATAGAGCCCTTAGGATTCTTGCTTGACTACCAGCAGTATGATGGAGATCATAAACGAGGGAGCTGGGTGGCCTATAAGCACATCCTTAAAGTGTCCCTAGTCGAGGGAGTTTCGAGACTGGGCATCGATACTCCGAAGTAGACTAGTGTATACGGATCGAGACCCCGACGAGGGGCGGTGGCTGGTCTCACAAGCCATTGATGTCAGTTAGTTCACCTAAGATGTATACAGGTGCTCATTAGGTTATGAGTACACCGGACGGACTCGCCGGGAACAAGCTAGTTAGTATTATACCTATTGTCAGATAGCAATTCCCTGGTGACATGTGTACAGGTTAGTCTATTGACTTGAGATCATCATTTGTCTCGTGTGAGTTCCCACTGTGCTCTGATTACTAACCTACCACGGCTCAAAGGAGTCATGCAAACAGGTTTTAGTTGGGTACAGTCCCGAGCAACATGGAAGCAGTGAGCGGATCGTCAGGGGATTCGTCTTTCCCAGTATTGGGGGTTGATGTCGCGGTGTGCACGGATGACCATTGTAGGGTTACGTAACGCGGCATCAAGGTTTCGGTAGGCATCGTCCATGCCGTTTTCAAATTTTTGCCGTACTAAAGAACCCTAACCCTAGAATCTTAACTAGAGATTTAGACGAACTACAATGTAAACTTTACATCTAAGTGAATGAGGAATACAACCTTTGTAGACCGGTCCTTCACTTCCAAAGCTCCGTATAGTAGTCCCTTTGCTCCAAGTAGTGAACACCCAAACTCTAGTAAGGGTTCACGTATAGAAATGAACAAGCTTGCTCGAAGTCTTCGAGGACGAAGATGATCTACGTCGAGGAGACTCAAGCCCATGCTGCCTCTTCACTAATTATAGATTAGTGAAGCAAACACCCTAAACTAAATGGCTAATATAGTAGAGGATGATGAAGTAGGAAATGGGCTCACTTTAGATTTAATTTTCTCACAATATTTTCTCACTTAGAAAAAAGCTCGCAAGCTTTTTTTCATGAAGAAAAAGATGAAGATAGAACTAATGAGGTGAGAATGGCAACCATGGGTGAGTTAGTGTCATACACTAACTCATGTAGAGAATAAACCATGGCTAACAATAATGGTTAGGTTAATAAATATCTACAAGTAATACAAAATTAGTAGACTTGGTTAATTGTTTCACAAGCTTCTACTGTTAGTTATATGTATGCCCTAGATGCCATTACTGTACATACGATGTATATTGTAGTGGGTGCTTGGACATATATAGGGAGGACTTTCTTGCTCGACATGATAGTATGCTATCTGGTTGCACTTTATCTTAACATGTACACTTATTGTTTCTCTATTACATGTTGATAAAGCCCTTAGGATCAGTACTTGACTACCAGGACTATGATGCAGATCATACTAGTAGGGACAGGGTAGTCGATAAGTACATCCGTCAAATGTTCCGAGTCGTGGGAGTATCGAGACAGGGCATCGATACTCCAGAGTAGACTAGCGTATACGCTTCTCAACCCATATGATGGACGATGGATGATCCCATATCCATTGGTGTTTGACATCAGAGAAGGTATAAGGGTGCTCAGTGGAGACTGGGTACACTGGACGGCCCGCCGAGAACTCCTAGATGGTATTATACCTATCGTCAGATAGCAGTTCTCTGGTGACATCGGTACAGGTTAGTCTGTAGACCCGAGATCGTCATAGAGTCCTGTGTGATTCCCACTGTGCTTTGATTTCCACCATACCACGGTCAAGAGATCGTGCAAAAAGGTGATTTTTGGGTACAGTACAGAGTCACATGGAGGAAATGAACGATAGGAGGGGTTTTGTCTCTCCCACTATTGGGAGTTGATGTTGCGCTATACCCAATTGGCCATAACAGGAAATCCCTAACCAGGGTTATTGAGATTTACTGGTAAGTGTTATCAGTAGTTTCTCGAACTGTTATGGACCTTGCATCATCATGACTTATCAGGATAATGGGGTCTGATGTTATACCACCCCTAGGGTGTTGATATGCGACATATGAGACGAATAGGCCGGACTGTACGGTAGTGTTACTGATTGGATTCGCTGGAGTATGAGCAGGCTTGCTTGTTGTTCTTCTGACCGCTCAATACCCAGGTGGCCGTTATGTTTAGCAGACCGTTTGTGGCTTGTAGGTGTTCGATATGATCATCACCTACTGCCGTCGTATTGACGAGTCTTTAGAGTCCTACACAGAGGTTTCCTTGTTCATGGTAAACGGAGTAGGAGCATATATGTGATATGTGCGGGACCGAGATTAATGCGAGTATGTGATATCGCATTCTATTCTCGCGAATTATGACATTGGTCGGGTATATGTAATATAGCCGGGTTATCGGATCAAGTGTTGATTCGATAAGTTGTTGCATTTGATATTAGTCGGTTATATGTAATATAGCCGGATTATTAAATCAAGAGTTGATTTAATAATTTAATGTATAATTATATATTTGATATATTACATTACATTAACTAATATTAGCTCACTCAAGTAATTCTTTTTCTCGCATAACATATACTTTACATATATGTGATATATGTATTGTTTTCTTTTTGACACAAAATATATATGTGATATATATTGTTGTGTCATGCTAGGTTACACATGCAACATGTTAGTATGAGACTTATATCATGCTAGGGTTAAAGCTAGGGCTTTATTTGTTTTAAGTAATTTAAACATTTAGATAATGAGTCATGGTTCAAAGCTTGTAGAAGCTTGTAGGTTCATTTGACCAAGTCCACTTGTTTTTCTAGCTTTAGATATTTGTTAACACAACCCTTAACTCATAGCTATGGTTTAGTCTCTACAATGGTTAGTGTATGACATACACTAACCATGGTTGCATTTTTAACCTCACTTGATTATTCTTTCATCACTTACTTCATCTTCTTCTTCCAAAAAGAAAAGAGTTTTCTAGGGTTTGAAAAGGTGATAAAAAATTGTGAAAAAATTAAATGTAAAGTGATCCCACTTCCTACTTCATTATCCTCTGCTATTAGCCATTTAGTTTAGGGTGTTTACTGTTAGTTATATGTATGCCCTAGAGGCCATTGCTGTACATTGGATGTATATTGTAGTGGATGCTGGGACTGTAGGGTTCCTAGGCACACAAATGAGGTCTCACAAGGTATCAACCATGCCAATTTCTAATTTTACAAGTGCCGGGAAACCCTAATACGGATTCGTTGACTAGAGTTTAGGCGAAAAGTGAAACTAGTTAACAACTTAACTAAAAGAAAGAGCCTACAACCTTTGTAGATCCGGTTCTCCACTTCCTTAGCTCCACGTAGACGTCCCCTCGCTGTCCATATCGGATCTCAGACTCTAGCGTCGGCTTCATCGGAGAAATGGGCGGGCTAGGTCATCGACTTCGATGCCGAAGATGATCTACGTCGAGGCATCACAAGATCAAGCTCCCACTTCACCAAGTCATGAAACTTGTGAAGAAAACACCCTATACTACTTGGCAAGAGGTAGAGGATGAAGAAATAGGAAGTAGGTTCACTTTAGAATTGGATTTCTCACTCTTTTTCTTAAGTTGCCATTGATGGTGGCAAGCTTTCTTCTTGAAGAAGAAGAAGATGATGAAGAAAGAATATGATAAGTGTTATATTAAAAAGGAAAATAATATGAATACTTATCATATACTAACCATGGTTATGTGTAGAGAATAGACTATGGTTAGGTGGAATGGTTAGGGTTAAGCATGAGACAAAATGGTCACTTAGTCAAAACTTCATGAAGCTTCAACAACAAACAAAGAAAGCCACCATTTTTCTCTTTATCTTTTCCTTAATAAAAGAATAAATAAATAGATATGAAAATCAAAACCCTAACCATTTAAATAACCATGGTTTAATCTTTATACAAACACAAGTAAGCATGTATCATCAAACATGATACAAATAAGTGCACAAAAGTATATCACATATATAACTTGTGTACATCAAGTGAGAAAATCCATTTAAAGTGAACAAATATTAGTTAATGCAAAGTAATATATCAAATATATAATTATACATTAAATCATTAAATCAACACTTGATTTAACGATCCGGTCATATCGCATATAACCGACTAATATCCAATGTATCGGCTTATCGAATCAATCCTTGATTCGATAACTAGGTTATATCGCATACAACCAATCGATACATTCATCGCGAGAATAGAATACGGTATCACATACACGCATTATTCTCGGTCCCGCACATATCTCATATGCGCTCCTATTTCGTTTCGCTTGAGCCAGAAAACCTCTGTGTAGGACTCTAAAGACTCGTCAATACGCCGGCAGCAGGTGATGATCATATCAATCACCCACAAGCCGCAAGCGGTCTGCTAAACGTAACGACCACCCGGGTATTGAGCGATCAGAAGATCGACGAGCAAGCCCGCTCACACTCCTGTGAATCCAACCAGTAACACTTACCGTACAGTCCGGTCAGTTCGTCTGATATGTCGCATATCTCGCCTAGGGGTGGTAAACATCCGACCCCAATAGCTCGATAATTCGTGTCGATATGAGGTCTATAATAGTTCGAGAACCTACAGGTAACACTTACCAGTAAATCTCAGCAACCCTGGCCAGGGATTTCCGGTTATAGCCAATCGAACACAGCGCAACATCAACTCCCTATACCGGGAGAGACGAATCCCCTCCTATCGCTCATTGCCTCCATGTGATTCGGGACTGTACCCAAAAACCACCGTTTTGCACGCCCTCTTGGACGTGGTAAGGTGGAAATCAAAGCACAGTGGGAATCACACAAGACTCTATGACGATCTCGGGTTAACAGACTACTCTGTACCAGTGTCACCAGAGAACTGCCATCTGACGTAAGGTATAATACCATCTGGGAGTTCTCGGCGAGTCCGTCCAGTGTACCTAGTCTCCACTGAGCACCCGTATATCATCTCTGATGTCAAACACCAATGGATATGGGATCATCCATCGCCCATCTGTATGGGTCGAGAAGGTATACGCTAGTCTACTCTGGTATATCGATGCCCCGTCTCGATACACCCACGACTAGGGACCTTGAAGGATGTACTTATGGACTACCATGTCCCCACTAGTATGATCTGCATCATAGTCCAGGTAGTCAAGTACACATCCTAAGGGCTTTACCAATATGTAACAGAGAGACAATCAATGTACACGTTAAGGTAAAGAGTAACCAGATAGCATACTATCATGTCGAGCAAGAAAGTCCTCCCTATATATGTCCCAGCATCCACTACAATATACATCCAATGTACAGTAATGGCCTCTAGGGCATACATATAACTAGCAATCTCCCACTTGCACTAGGGCCATCTGATAGCAGTGGTTGTAGTATCTCATACTCAACCATCCCATAAAAGTCTCTCTCTGGGAAAAGGCCTTTGTGAGTGGATCCGCCGTGTTGTCCTCTGAGTCTACTCTCCTAACCTCGATCACCCTGGAGATCAACCATCTCCATGATCAGGTGATACTGCCTTAGAATATGTCTGGATCACTGATGGGACGGACGTTCCTTGGCATAAGCCACAACTCCATTGTCACACAATGGGAGGAACTAAGTTCATCTCATGAACAAATATACACCCAGATAGCCACTTTGGTAGCATCTTAAGTAGCGATGTATCCAGCCTTTATCTTCTAGTATGCCACGGTATCTAGCTTGGAACTCTTCCAACATACCGTCCCTTTTCTGAGGGTAAAGACAATGCCTGCGACTGACTTTCAGTCGACCTTATCACCCTGGAACCCTTCCAGTGATTCTCCCCAGGATCGATTGATACCATCTCACTACAACTAGTGAGAATCCTAACATCCAATTAGATCTATCTCATAGATCCAAAACCCAAGATTTAGGAGGTATCACTTTGATCCTATATGGAGAATCATTGTGATAAGTGGAGATTGACCGAGCGTAGCATAGGAAACTCCTTCCCTATCAAGAGCGTGTCATCCACGTACTCTACGAGGATCGTCACTATACTCCCTACTACCTTTTTGTATATACAAGGTTCATCTACCATTTTGATGATGTCAAACTCTTTGACTAACACATCAAAACAGATGTTCCAACTCCGCGATACCTGCTTTATCCTATAAAGCATCTTGTACACGAATCTGCTGCTCCCACTGTCTACGAAGCCCTCTGGCTATGTACTTATAGACGTTCTCTTCTAAAACATCATTTAGAAAAGCAGTCATGGCACCCAACCCCCAGATATCGTAGTCATGGTATGTAGCCGTGGCAAGTAGGATCTGGATGGACTTAAGCAAAGCCACTTGAAAAGGTATCATCATTTTCCATGCCTGGTCGATGACGAAAAGCTTTAACAAGTCTAGCTTTGAAAGTCTCAACTTTTCCATCTGCACCAAGTAATCTTCTCAAAATATACTTGCTCCTGATGGGGATTTAACCCTTCAGATATAGCAACCAAAGTCCATACTTTGTTGGTGTACATGGATTCCATCTCAGATCGCTAAGCATCCAGCCATTCTTACAGAGTCTCACTCCTGATGGCTAGCTCGAAAATAGTTGGGTCATCATCTCATGATGCAATCCTCGCTCCTACTGTCATAGAGTAACCGAAGTATCTCTCAGGTGGGTGAGGAACCCTACTAGATCGGCGGAGAGGCTGAGGTTCGTTGGTCTCTACTGAATCCTTTGGTTCTACCAAATCATCTGCTGTAGTTTGTATAGCTGGAACCTTTCCAGTTCTACATAACTGACCTTGCCTCGAGCTTGTCCGGATTTTGCTTTTAGACATAGGCCGGACAACCCCAAATCTTAACTAACTTAAAATATGGGCTCTTCCCTTTCCATATCACATATGAAGTGGTAGGCAACTGATTTGATTTGAACCCTATTCAATAGGTATGCAGCTTCTCAAGTGCATAACTCCCAAAAGGAAATAGGTAACTCAGTAGTACTCATCATAGAGCACACCTTATCATATAGGTTGTGATTGCTCCGCCCCGATATACCATCGTGCTATGGTGTATACGGAGGAGTAATGCTGAGAGAGAATCTCATTCTCCTTTAGAATAGTCCAGGAATTCTATGCTCAAGTATTCTCTTCCCTGATCGCATCAAAGGACATAATACTTATACCCTCAATTTGGTTCTCTACTTCTAACTTATATTCCGTGAATATCTCAAAAGGTTCGGACTTGTGTTTCAACAGGAACATATGTCTGAATCTTGAGAGATCATCAGAGAATGTAATGAAGTACAAAGAACCGGTCTTGGCATGTGTAGACTGGGGACCTTTATACATCAACATGTATCATCCCAAGAGTTCACTAACTCTTTTTTTCTGTTTCCAGTAAACGGAGCTATGGTCATCTTATCTTTGTGACATGACTGGCAAGTTTCACAAGATGTAAATTCAAACTGATTTAAATATGCATCTATGTGCAACTTCAGCTAGTCGGGTCGCATTAATATGACCTAGTCTACAATACCTCAAGGAGAATTCATTCATTTCTGAACTCTTCCTCTTGTGTGTGTTCTGTATACTAAGAACTGTAGTTTGATTTAGAACATTAATGCTTTTAGATAACGTGCCTGAACCGATCAACTTTTGATATAGGAAATGTTCAAAACATTATCCAACAATACAAAATTTTATCATTTCTTTACTAATAAAGAGACTGATATGATTTTGTATATCAGGTTCGGTATCTAATAACATTCGTTTAGAATCAATGTATTTTGAATACAGGGTGACAGTGACCAACAGACTTGGCTGCAACACTTGCCCCGTTTTCTGTCTCATGAAACTTATCACCCGTTCTCAGTTCTCTGCCTTTCTGTAGCCCTATGTAACTGATTACATATCTGGGATCCTGATCCGGTATCAAATACCCATGACGTAGAGGAGACAGAGAAACAGTTCTTTGTAATGAACACACCCGAAGGAGATGCATCAACATGCACTTTCTTCGTTTGGGTGGCACGGGAAATCTGGTATTCCCCAATTTCCTGCTCTGTCTTATAACAATTATAAGTTGGAGCGGGACCAACTTTCCCCAGCTCAGTATAACAAGCGGGTTCGGTCAATATTCCATATTATTATCTTGATTAAGGCGTGATATGGTCGCTACCTGGAGAGAGAGAGAAGAAACCACTCAGCGTGCGCTCTAGCAAGAATAGATTGGTTATTATTTTATCTAATCAGGATGGCTCCCACTGTTTTAATCAAATCTTCCTTCAAACCCTAAAAGGAAAGACTAGCCGGGATTAATTACACACTACAAGTTCGCCAATCTTTCAGCCAGGCCAGTGTCGGTACTTTGAGGGAGGTCCCCCGTGCTTTCGCACGAACCTAATTAATGTAAACCTCGTTTTCCCAGAGGTGTAACCTCGTTAACACCTTTCTAGACACCTACTTGATCGGCTAATTGTAATGTATAAAACTCTCCCAGGAGTAACTCTTATTCGCAGCGGGTATCGGAATCCAACTATCTCATAGAAGGTATGCAATCTTATTGCAAATTTCAACACTTGAAATTCCCGATAATATTTTGCCCCTAACGTGCTATGACCTTGACGAAAGCCAACAAACCATAGCCCGTTAGTCAAGTTCAACCCGTACATTTCTTGATTGAATTAAACCCACCCGCACGACCCTTGACGAAAGCCAACAAAGCCGCACGACTACCCTAATCCAATCGCATCGTATGCAGCAGATAAGCAGCATATAGCTACCGCACACTGCACCTTGATGAAAGCCAACAAATGCAGCACGAATACTATATACAACTTATCTGAAATGACGGAGGGCTACGACAGGTTTTTCTGAAAACCTATTGCGTAATGAACTTGATATCGTTGTAGAATCAAATGATTTTAAAATGGAGTGTTTTTGAGGCTTTTGTAGTTTTGCTAAAGGAGTCACTCCCGGTGAAAGGATCGTCGGTCCTTTCCTCGTCGAATGAGGTGCGGGATATATCATATATATCACTGTGCAAAGCAGAAACTATAGAAGCTATCAAAAGATAAACCGAGGGTTGTAGTATCTGCCAGTTATTGCTAAAGGAATCACTCCCGGTGAAGGGATCTCGGTCCTTTCCTCATCGAATAAGGTGCAGGATATATCATATATACCGCTGTGCAAAGCAAGAACTGTAGCTACCTGTTTTATTTTTAGAAATTCGATTCTACAACATCTTAGGTTTCTTTTATTTCATTAATCATATTAATGAAGTCCCATCATATAAGTTACCTAAACATCACAGATAAATACGACGTACACTTATGCCATCCGCATTCACCTCGATGTCCCCTCATGTACCGTTAGGTTAGGTAACTAACGGCAGAGCGGGGCAGGGCTAGCACGGGTGTAGAACATAAGTAACGTCTATATAATATATTATATATACTATATACAGTATCCATCACAGAACATATCACAGATATCGCAGCAGAAGAATCATATGAAATATTGGATATACTAGGACGTCCGTGTTTTCAATACGAGCCAGTATAAAACACGGATTCCACGGTCGCGATGAATAGCCAAACCCACACCCCTAGACCCCTACGAGAGCGGCAAGCAACCCTACCAATTCTAGAGTTTGGAGACCCGGACTCGACTCCTCGAGTTGGTCTCCCTCTGGACTCCAGAACCCGGTTACTTGTGCTCCCCTCCTTGGGTCTATCCTAGTGCGGAAAAGTAAATAAAATACAAAGGGTGACATCTTCCGCAACCTGGAAGTGCCCCAATAAAAGAATATTACATACAAGTTTTTACATGAATGAAAATGAAAAACACTCATCTCACATAAAAAAACCCCGGCTATTCAAACACGACGATCCAATATAACATATCCAGCAACACATAACATCACATGCCATCAATGTAAGTAAACATGCGTATCCCAATTGTCGTTGACATATAGCAACGAAACCGGCGATATCACATATTACATTTACGGTCACAGAAAAGAAAATGTAAAACTACAATAGTTGGAATCCGCAACCTCCTTAGACATCACATGCCTAATCAAATGAATTACTTAGACATCGCATGCCTAACAATTATAAACCCCGCATTTTAGTCTCAAAATCGAAAACACTTTTCAATATCAAGTCGGGCAATCCAACAAGATTCCCAACATCCTGATCGAATACTCGTCGCAAACTTTAGTAGACGGCCGCACCCCCGATACCGTCGATGAAGTGCACCAAGGCGGAACACCGCTACCGCGAGCACCCGAATGAATGCTTTCGGCGACGGGGTTCTCCTACAGTCACTTGGTCGGGGCTAAGGAGTGTAGCTGTCTATTAAGTTTATCGGCGAGTATCCGCGTACGCTACGTGATTGCGACGGACTTTTGATCACATCAAAATTCTGTGGCAACCGATCATTCGAGACTAAACTGCTATGTTTATAATATTCATTCAGTTATCTCATAACTACTTGTGGATTCCAAATATTGTATCACATTCCAGATAAATAGAAAATGTTAAACTTTCCGATCGAACATTTCCAACACCCAAGTTTTCCCGAAACAGCTCAACACATGAAATAAGTTTAAAATCATCCAGTTCATGCCACAGTACCAACGGTCCAGCCGTAGAAGGGTCAAGCCAACGCCTCACATGTGGCACGCCGTACTGCCCCAAACCCTAAGGTTCAAAGGGCAGTTCAAGACGGTCACATAATCGAGTTAAGGTTTGTTGTCTTCTAGAGGGTCCATCGAGTTACTTGCACTACTTAGAACGTCTTTAAACCACAGAAAAATCCAACACCTGGAAATTTCCCAACAGGGGAAAAATTGGATATTTATATCCGGTCAAATTTTTTAACATATTCTAAATATCCGGAAAACACAGAGACAAAATTAGACAATCCGATCGAAACACTGAGTCCCCAAAACAACCCAGAATACTCAACTCTTGAGTAAAAATTAAAATTACCCAGAAATCACAGGAGTCAAATATAACAATTACTGTGCAAAGAATAGTCAAAGAGTCAACAAAATGGCCGCGGAACCGCCGCGCCACGTGGGGTAAGGCCGCGGTTCCGCGGCAGTTTGAGGGTGTTAGGGCACCGTTTTGCACAGTAATTCATATAAAACCCTGCTCATTTTTCTGCATATTTTTAATCTGGAAAAATCCATAGTTTACAAAAATGTACAGAAAGGGGTGAAAAGCGGGGATTTCGGGTTCGATCGGACTTCTAACTTCGTCTACGCATCGCCTAAGGCTCTAGCTAGGCTCTGATACCACTGTAGGGTTCCTAGGCACACAAATAAGGTCTCACAAGGAATCAACCATGCCAATTTCTAATTTTACAAGTGCCGGGAAACCCTAATACAGATTCGTTGACTAGAGTTTAGGTGAAAAGTGAAACTAGTTAACAACTTAACTAAAAGAAATAGGCTACAACCTTTGTAGATCTGGTTCTCCACTTCCTTAGCTCCACGTAGACGTCCCCTCGCTGTCCATATCGGATCTCGGACTCTAGCGTCGGCTTCATCGGAGAAATGGGCGGGCTAGGTCATCGACTTCGATGCCGAAGATGATCTACGTCGAGGCATCACAAGATCAAGCTCCCACTTCACCAAGTCATGAAACTTGTGAAGAAAACACCATATACTACTTGGCAAGAGGTAGAGGATGAAAAAATAGGAAGTGGGTTCACTTTAGAATTGGATTTCTCACTCTTTTTCTCAAGTTGCCATTGATGGTGGCAAGCTTTCTTCTTGAAGAAGATGAAGAAAGAATATGATAAGTGTTATATTAAAAAGGAAAATAATATGAATACTTATCATATACTAACCATGGTAATGTGTAGAGAATAGACTATGGTTAGGTGGAATGGTTAGGGTTAAGCATGAAACAAAATGGTCACTTAGTCAAAGCTTCATGAAGCTTCAACAACAAATAAAGAAAGCCACCATTTTTCTCTTTATCTTTTCCTTAATAAAAGAATAAATAAATAGATATGAAAATCAAAACCCTAACCATTTAAATAACCATGGTTTAATCTTTACACAAACACAAGTAAGCATGTATCATCAAACATGATACAAACAAGTGCACAAAAGTAAATCACATATACAACTTGTGTACATCAAGTGAGAAAATCCATTTAAAGTGAACAAATATTAGTTAATGCAAAGTAATATATCAAATATATAATTATACATTAGATCATTAAATCAACACTTGATTTAACGATCCGGTCATATCGCATATAACCGACTAATATCCAATGTATCGGCTTATCGAATCAATCCTTGATTTGATAACTAGGTTATATCGCATACAACCAATCGATACATTCATCGCGAGAATAGAATACGGTTTCACATACACGCATTATTCTCGGTCCCGCACATATCTCATATGCGCTCCTATTTCGTTTCGCTTGAGCCAGGAAACCTCTGTGTAGGACTCTAAAGACTCGTCAATAGGCCGGCAGCAGGTGATGATCATATCAATCACCCACAAGCCGCAAGCGGTCTGCTTAACGTAACGGCCACCCGGGTATTGAGCGATCAGAAGATCGACGAGCAAGCCCGCTCACACTCCTGTGAATCCAACCAGTAACATTTACCGTACAGTCCGGTCAGTTCGTCTGATATGTCGCATATCTCGCCTAGGGGTGGTAAACGTCAGACCCCAATAGCTCGATAATTCGTGTCGATATGAGGTCTATAACAGTTCGAGAAACTACAGGTAACACTTACTAGTAAATCTCTGCATCCCAGGCCAGGGATTTCCGGTTATAGCCAATCGAACACAGCGCAACATCAACTCCCTATACCGAGAGAGACGAATCCCCTCCAATCGCTCATTGCCTCCATGTGATTCGGGACTGTACCCAAAAACCACCGTTTTGCACGCCCTCTTGGATGTGGTAAAGTGGAAATCAAAGCACAGTGGGAATCACACAAGACTCTATGACGATCTCGGGTCAACAGACTACTCTGTACCAGTGTCACCAGAGAACTGCCATCTGACGTAAGGTATAATACCATCTGGGAGTTCTCGGCGAGTCCGTCCAGTGTACCCAGTCTCCACTGAGCACCCGTATATCATCTCTGATGTCAAACACCAATGGATATGGGATCATCCATCGCCCATCTGTATGGGTCGAGAAGGTATACGCTAGTCTACTCTGGTATATCGATGCCCCGTCTCGATACACCCACGACTAAGGACCTTGAAGGATGTACTTATGGACTACCATGTCCCCACTAGTATGATCTGCATTATAGTCCAGGTAGTCAAGTACACATCCTCAGGGCTTTACCAACATGTAACAGAGAGACAATCAATGTACACGTTAAGGTAAAGAGTAACCAGATAGCATACTATCATGTCGAGCAAGAAAGTCCTCCCTATATATGTCTCAGCATCCACTACAATATACATCCAATGTACAGTAATGGCCTCTAGGGCATACATATAAGTAACAGGGACATATATAGGTAGGACTTTCTTGCTCGACATGATAGTATGCTATCTGGTTGCTCTTTATCTTAACATGTATACTTTCTGTCTCTCTGTTACATGTTGATAAAGCCCTTAGGATGTATACATGTAGATCATACTATTGGGGCCTGGGTAGTCCATGAGTACATCCTTCAATGTTCCTAGTCGTGGGAATATCGAGACGGGGCATCGATATTCCAGAGTAGACTAGCGTATATTTTCTCGACCCATGTGATGGGCGATGGATGATCCCATATCCATTGGTGTTTGACATCAGAGATGGTATGCGGGTGCTCAATGGAGACTGGGTACACTGAACGGACTCGCCGAGAACTCCCACATGGTATTATACCTCACGTCAGATGGCAGTTCTCTGGTGACACTGGTACAGCTTAGTCTGTTGACCCAAGATCTTCATAGAGTCTTGTGTGTCTCCCACTGTGCTTTGATTTCCACCCTACCACGGCTCTACTGAGTCGTGCAAACAGGTGGTTTTTGGGTACAGTCCCGATTCACATGGAGGCAATGAGCGATAGGAGGGGATTCGTCTATCCCGGTATTGGGGGTTGATGTTGCGCTATGCTCGACTAGCCATAACCGGAAATCCCTGGCCAGGGTTGCAGTGATATACTGGTAAGAGTTATCAGTAGTTTCACGATTGTTATGGACCTTACGTCGACATGACTTATCAAGCTACTGGGGTCTGATGTTTACCACCCCTAGGCAAGATATGCGACATATCAGACGAACAGACCGGACTGTATGGTAAGTGTTACTGGTTGGATTCACAGGAGTGTGAGCGGGCTTGCTCGTTGATCTTCTGATCGCTCAATACCCGGGTGGCCGTTACGTTTAGCAGACCGCTTGCGGCTTGTGGGTGTTTGATATGATCATCACCTGCTGCCGGCGTATTGACGAGTCTTTAGAGTCCTACACAGAGGTTTCCTGGTTCAAGAAAAACGAAATAGGAGCGCATATAAGATATGTACGGGACCGAGAATAATGCGTGTATGTGATACCGTATTCTATCCTCGCGATGAATGTATCGAATGGTTTTATGCGATATAACCTAGTTATCGAATCGAGGATTGATTCGATAAGTCGATACATTAGATATTAGTCAGTCATATGCGATATGACCGGATCGTTAAATCAAGTGTTGATTTAATGATTTAATGTATAATTATATATTTGACATATTACTTTACATTAACTAATATTTGTTCACTTAAGATGGATTTTCTCACTTGATGTGCACAAGTAGTATATGTGATATATTTTTGTGCACTAGATTGTATCATGTTTGATGATACATGCAAACTTGGGTGTATGTTTACTTTAAACCATGTTTAAGTGGATGGTTAGGGTTTTGTTATCTTTTCCTAATTACTTATTCATTTTATTTATCTTTTGGCAAGAAATGAAATGGTTGCTTCTTTTGTTTTTTGCTTGAAGCTTCAAGAAGCTTTGACCATTTTGTTTCTATCCTTAACCTAACCATTAACCTAAACCCTAGTTTATTCTCTACACTTGTTAAACTAACCCAAGGTTGCATTATGATAAGACCACTTGATTTATTATTATTATCAATTGATTTTATTATTCTCATGACATTCTTTTTCTTCTTCTTCTTCTTCTTCTTCAAGAAGAAGAAACCTTGCTACTTCAATGGTGCCATGAGAAAAAGAGTGAGAAATCCAAATCCAAAGTGATCCCACTTCCTATTTCTTCATCCTCTACCACTTACCATATAGTATAGGGTGTTTTCTTCACAAGTTTCATGACTTGGTGAAGGTGGAGCTTGAGTTTGAGTTGCCTCGACGTAGATCATCTTCGGCATCGAAGTCAACGACCTAGCCCGACCATTTCTCCGATGAAACCAACGCTAGAGTCCGGGATCCGATGATCGCAGCGAAGGGACATCGTCATGGAGCTATGGAGGTGGAGGACTGGATCTACAAAGGTTGTATTTTCCGTTCACTCTTAGTTAAGTTGTTAACTTATATCGTTTTCGCCTTACCTCTAGTAACGATCTCGCATTAGGGTTTCTCGACACTTGTAAAATTTTAAATTGGCCATGTTTGATCACTTGTAGAACCTCATGGGTGTGCCTAGGAACCCTACAGCGGTATCAGAGCCTAGCTAGAGCTTTAGGCGATGAGTAGACGAAGTTACAAACCCGATCGAACCCGAAACCCGAATTTTCAACCCTCTCTGGACAATTTTCAAAACTGTGGATTTTTGTGAATTAAAAATGCTGAGAAAATAGAGCAGGAAATTTTAAGAGTTACTGCAGAAAACGAACCCCTAACTCCACTAGATCGCCGCGCAACCGCGGCCATACCATGCTATTGGCGGCGGTTCCGCGGCCATATGTACTGATTAGGGATTCAATTTTATACAGTAATGCCCGTTTCTGTTTCCTCTGTTCTCTTGGAATTTTTAATCTGCACTCAAGAGTTGAGTTTTTTGGGTTGTATTGGGAGTTCGTAGATTCGATCGAATTATCAAACTTTGTCTATGTGTTTTTCCAGATAATTTTTGAATATATTAAAAAGTTCGACCGGATATAAATACCCACTTTTTCCCCGCCGGGAAATTTCCAAGTGTTGGATTTTTCCGTGGTTTAAGAATGTTATAAGTAGTGCAAGTAATGCGATGGACCTCTAGAAGACAACAAACCTTAACTCGATTATGTGACCGTCTTGAACTGCCCTTTGAACCTTAGGGTTTGGGGCAGTACGGCGTGCCATATATGAGGCGTTGGCTTGACCCTTCTACGACTGGACCGTTGGTACTGAGGCATGAAGTGAATGTTTTTAAACTTATTTCATGTGTTGAGCTGTTTCGGGAAAACTTGGGTGTTCGATTGTTCGATCGGAAAGTTTAACATTTTTCTATTTATCCGGAATGTGGTACAATATTTGGAATCCACAAGGAGTTATGAGATAACTGATTTGAATGTTATAAACATAGCACTTTAGTCTCACTAGATCGGTTGCCACGGAATTTTGATGTGATCAAAAGTCCGTCGCAATCACGTAGCCTACGCGGATACTCGCCGGATAAACTTAATAGACAACTACACCACTTAGCCCCGACCAAGTGACTGTAGGAGAACCCCGTCGCCGAAAGCATCCGTTCGGGTGCTCACGGTAGCGGTGTTCTGCTTTGGTGCACTTCGTCGACGGTATCGGGGGTGCGGCCGTCCACTAAAGTTTGCAACGAGCATTCGATCAAAATGTCGGGAATCTTGTTGAATTGCCCGACTTGATATTGAAAAGAGTTTTCGATAATGAGACTAAAATGCGGGGTTTATAATTGTTAGGCATGCGATGTCTAAGGAATTCATTTGATTAGGCATGCGATGTCTAAAGAGGTTGCGGATTCCAACTGTTGTAGTTTTACACTTTTTTTTCTGTGACCGTAAGTGTAATATGTGATATTGCCGGTTTCGTTGCTATATGTCAACGACAATTGGGATACGCATGTTTACTTACGTTGATGACATGTGATGTTATGTGTTGCTGGATATGTTATATTAGATCGTCGTGTTTGAATAGCCGGGGTTTTTTTTATGTGAGATGAGTGTTTTTTCTTTTTCATTCATGTAAAAACTTGTATGTAATATTCTTTTATTGGGGCACTTCCAGGTTGCGGATGATGTCACCATTTGTATATTATTTACTTTTCCGCATTAGGATAGACCTAAGGAGGGGAGCACAAGTAACCGGGTTCTGGGGTCCAGTGGGAGACCATCTCGAGGAGTCGAGTCCGGGTCTCCTAACCCTAGAATCGGTAGGGTTGCTTGCCGCTTTCGTAGGGGTCTAGGGGTGTGGGATTGGCTATTCATCACGACCGTGGAATCCGTGTTTTATACTGACTCGTATTAAAAACACGGACGTCCTAGTATATCCAACATTTCATATGATATTTTCTGCTGCGTTATCTGTGATGTGATCATGTGATGTGTTCAGATAGATATAGTATATAGTATATATGATATGTTATATAGACATTGCTTATGTTTTACACCCGCGCTAGCCCTGCCTCGCTCTGGCGTTAGTTACCTAACCTAACGGTGCAGACGGGACATCGAGGCGAATGCGGATGGCATAAGCGTACGTTATATTTACCTGTGATGTTTAGGTGGACTTAAATGATGGGACATTCATTAATGAGATTAATGAAAGAAAATAAACCTAAAAGATGTTGTGGAATCGAATTTCAAAAATAAAACAGGTAGCTATAGTTCTTTCTTTGCATCGCGGTGTTCCTTGTAGAACATCCTGCACCTTATTCGATGAGAAAAGGGCCGACGATCCCTTCACCGGGAGTGACCCCTTTAGCAATAACTGGCAGATACTACACGCTCGGTTTGTCTTTTGATTGCTTCTATAGTTTCTGATTTGCACAGTGATATATATCACCTCATTCGACGAGGAAAAGGCCGACGATCCCTTCACCGGGAGTGACCCCTTTAGCAAAACTAGAAAAGCCTAAAAAACACTCCATTTAAAAACCATTTGATTCCGCAACGAGATCAAGTTCAAAGCGTTAAAGGTTTTCTTAAAAACCATCCACAACCCTCCGTCATTTTAGAAAGTAGAGTACTTAGTATTCGTGTTACGTTTGTCGACCATAGCCGAGGCGTAGTGTGCGGTAGCTAAGTGATATCTTCCTACACCACATATGATGCGATTAGTTAGGACAGTCATGTGGCTTTGTTGACCTTAGCCAAGGGTCATGTGGGTGGGTCTAACTAATCACGAAATGACGGGTAGAACTTGACTAGTGCTTATGATTTGTTGACCTTAGCCAAGGTCATAAGTGCTAGGGGTAAAAACCTTTATCGGGAGTTTCAAGTGTTGAAATTTGCAATGAGATTGCATACCTTCTATATGATAGTTGGATCCCGATACCCACTGCGAGTAATTGTTACTCCCGGGAGAGTTTTGCACTTTACAATTAGCCGATCAAGTAGGTGTCTAGAAAGGTGTCAACGGGGTTACGCCTCTGGGAAAACGAGGTTTACTGTAATTAGGTCCGTGCGAAAGCACGGGGAACCTCCCTCAAAGTACCGACACTGGCCTGGCTGAAAGATTGGCGAACTTGTAGAGTGTGATTAATCCTGGCTAGTCTTTCCTTTTTGGGTTTGAAGGAAGATTTGATAAAAATAGTGGGAGCTATCCTGATTAGATAAAATATATAACCAATCTAATCTTGCAAGAGAGAACGCAGAGTGTTTTCTTCTCTCTCTCTCCAGGTAGCGACCATATCATGCCTTAATCAAGATAATAATATGGATGTATTGACCGAACCCGCTTGTTATACTGAGCTGGGGAACGTTGGTCCCGCTCTAACATATAATTGTTATAAGGCAGAGCAGGAAATAGGGGAATACCAGAATTCCTATGCCGCCCAAATGAAGAAAGTGCATATGATGCATCTCCTTCGGGTGTGTTCATTATAAAGAACTGTTTCTCAGTGTCCTCTGCGTCCTGGGTATCTGATACCGGATCAGGATCCCAAATATGTAATCTGTTACATAGGGGTACAGAAAGGCAGAGAACTGAGAACGGGTGATAAGTTTCATGAGACAGAAAATGGTGCAAGAGTTGCAGCCAGGTCTGTTGGTCACTGTCACCCTGTATTACCAATACATTGATTCTGAACAAATGCTATTAGATACTGAACCTGATATACAAAATCATATCAGTCTCTTTATTAGTAAAGAAAAGATATAATTTTTTATTGTTGGATAATGTTTTGATCATTTCCTACATTTCAAAAGTTGATCGTTTCAGGCACGTTATCTAAAACCATTGACGTTCTAAATCAAACTACAGTTCCTAATATACGAAACACACACAAGAGGAAGAGTTCAGAAATGAACGAATCCTTCTTGAGGCTTTGTAGACTAGGTCATATCAATGCGAACCAACTGGCTAAAGTTACATTTAGATGCATATTTAAATCAGTTTGAATTTACATCTTGTGAAACTTTCCAGTCATGTCGCAAAGATTAATATGACCATAGTTTTGTTTATTGGAAACAGAGAAAGAGTTAGTAAACTCTTGGGACTGATACATGATGATGTATGGAAGGTCCCCTATCTACACATGCCAGGACCGGTTCTTTGTACTTCATTACATTCTCTGATAATCTCTCAAGATTCAACCATATGTTCCTGTTGAAATATAAGTCCGAAGCTTTTGAGATATTCACAGAATATAAGTTAGAAGTAGAGAACCAACAATCGGGTATAAGTATTATGTCCTTTGATAAGATCAGAGAGGAGAATACTTGTGCATAGAATTCCTGGACTATTCTAAAGGAGAATGAGATTCTCTCTCGGTGTTACTCCTCTGAATATACCACAGCACAACGGTGTATCGGGGCGGAGCAATCGCACCATATTAGATATGGTGTGCTCTATGATGAGTACTACTGAGTAACCTATTTCCTTTTGTTGTTATGCACTTGAGAAGCTGCATACCTATTGAATTGAGTTCCAATCAAATCAGTGCCTACCACTCCATATAAGATATGGTATGGAAAGAGCCTATCTCTTAAGAAAGTTAAGATTTGGGATTGTCCGGCCTATGTCAAAAGCAAAATCCGGAAAAGATCGAGGCAAGGTCAGTTCTGTAGAACTGGAAAGGTTCCAGCTATACAAACTACAGCTGATGATTTGATAGAACCAAAGGATTCAATAGTCTCCGACGAAGCTCAGCCTCTCCGCCAATCTAGCAGGGTTCCTCATCCGCCTGAGAGATACTTCGGTTTCTCGATGACAGTGGGAGCGAGGATTGCATCATGAGATGATGACCCAACTAGTTTCGAGCAGGCCATCAAGAGTAGGGACTCTGTAAGAATGGCTGGATGCTTAGCGATCCGAGATGAGATTCCTGTACACCAACAAAGTATGGACTTTGGTTGCTATATCTGAAGGGTTAAATCCCCATCAGGAGCAAGTATATCTTGAGAAGATTACTTGGTGTAGATGGAAAAGTTGAGACTTTCAAAGCTAGACTTGTTAAAGGTTTTCGTCATTGACCAGGCGTCGATAATGATGAAACTTTTTCCAGTGGCTATGCTTAAGTCCATCCGGATCCTACTTGCCATGGCTACATACCATGACTACGATATCTGGTGGTTGAGTGTCATGACTGCTTTTCTAAATAATGATTTAGAAGAGAACGTCTATAAGAACACAGCCAGAGGGCTTCGTAAACAGTGGGAGCAGCGGAAACGTATGCAAGTTGCTTTACAGAATAAAGCAGACATCGCGGAGTTGGAACGTCTGTTTTGATGTGGTAGTCGAAGTGTTTGACTTCATCAAAATGGTAGATGAACCTTCTATGTACAAAAAGGTAGTAGAGAGTAAGGTGGCCATCCTCGTATTATACGTGGACAACATACTCTTGATAGTAAAAGAGTTTCCTATGCTACGCTCGGTCAATCTCCTTTTATCACAAGTATTCTCCAATAGGAGAAAGGTGATACCTCATAAATCTTGGGATTTAGATATATGAGATAGATCTAAATAGATATTAGGCTTCTCACTAGGTTTAGTGAGATGGTATCAATCGATCTTGGGGAGAATCACTGGAAAGGTTTCAGGGTGATAAAGATGACTGAATGTCAGTCGCAGGCAATGTCGTTACCCTCAGTAGAGGGACAGTATGTTGGAAGAGTTCCAAGCTAGATACCGTGGCTGACTAAACGATAAAGGCTGGTAGCATCGCTATTAAAGATACTACCAAAGAGGCAGTTTGGGTGTATATTGGTTCATGAGATGAACTAGGTTCCTACCATTGTGTGACAATGGAAGTGTGGTTTTGGCCAGGGAACCCTGGTCCCATCAGTGACCCAGACATATTGTAAGGCAGCATCACCTGATCATGGAGATAGTTGATCCCCAGGGTGATCGAGGTTAGGAGAGTTGACTCAGAGGACAACACGGCGGATCCACTCACAAAGGCTTTTTCCCAGAGAGAGACTTATATGGGATGGTTGAGTATTAGATACTACAACCACTGCTACAGATGGCCCTAGTGCAAGTGGGAGATTGTTAGTTATATGTATGCCCTAGAGGCCATTGCTGTACATTAGATGTATATTGTAGTGGACGCTGGGACATATATAGGTAGGACTTTCTTGCTCGACATGATAGTTTGCTATCTGGTTGCTCTTTATCTTAACATGTATACTTTCTGTCTCTCTATTACATGTTGATAAAGCCCTTAGGATGTATACTTGACTTCCAGGACTATGATGTAGATCATACTAGTGGGGCCTGGGTAGTCTATGAGTACATCCTTCAATGTTCCTAGTCATGGGAATATCGAGACGGGGCATCGATATTCCAGAGTAGACTAGCGTATATCTTCTCGACCCATGTGATGGGCGATGGATGATCCCATATCCATTGGTGTTTGACATCAGAGATGGTATGCGGGTGCTCAGTGGAGACTGGGTACACTGAACGGACTCGCCGAGAACTCCCAGATGGTATTATACCTCACGTCAGATGGCAGTTCTCTAGTGACACTGGTACAGCTTAGTCTATTGACCCGAGATTGTCATAGAGTCTTGTGTGTTTCCCACTGTGCTTTGATTTCCACCCTACCACGGCTCTACTGAGTCGTGAAAACAGGTGGATTTTAGGTACAGTCCCGATTCACATGGAGGCAATCAGCGATAGGAAGGGATTCGTCTCTCTCGATATTGAGGGTTGATGTTGCGCTATGCTCGACTGGCCATAACCGGAAATCCTTGGCCAGGGTTGCAGTGATATACTGGTAAGAGTTATCAGTAGTTTCACTATTGTTATGGACCTTACGTCGGCATGACTTATAAATCTACTGGGGTCTGACGTTTACCACCCCTAGGCAAGATATGCGACATATCAGATGAACAGACCGAACTGTATGGTAAGTGTTACTGGTTGGATTCACAGGAGTGTGAGCGGGCTTGCTCGTTGATCTTCTGATCACTCAATACCCAGGTGGCCGTTACGTTTAGCAGACCGCTTGCGGCTTGTGGGTGTTTGATATGATCATCACCTGCTGCCGGCGTATTGACGAGTCTTTAGAGTCCTACACAGAGGTTTCCTGGCTCAAGCAAAACGAAATAGGAGCGCATATGAGATATGTGCGGGACCGAGAATAATGCGTGTATGTGATGTAGGGATCCTAGGCACACTAATGAAGTCTCACAAGTGATCAAACATGGCCAATTGAAATTTTACATGTGCCGAGAAAACCTAACACGGATCGTTAACTAGATATATAGGCTATGCGAGCAAGTAAACGGAAATATAGCTAAAGGGAAGGGGCTACAACCTTTGTAGATCCGGTCCTCCACCTCCTAGGCTCCGCGATGAAGTCCCCTCGCTGTCCAAATCGGATTCCGGACTCAAGCATCGGCTTCATCAGAGAAAAAGCGGGCTAGGTCATCGACGACGATGCCGAAGATGATCTACGTCGAGGCATCGCTAGATCAAGCTCCAACTTCACCAAGTCAAGAAAACTTGTGAAGGAAACACCCTATACTACTTGGCAAGAGGTAGAGGATGAAGAAATAGGAAGTGGGTAGACTTTAGATTTGGATTTCTCACACTTTTTCATCAATCACCATTGATGTAGCAAGCTTTCTTCATGGAAGAAGAAGATGAAGAAGAAGAAGATGATATATATCATTAGTCTTTTAAAATAAAAACAATATGGTTTAGTGTAGAGATTTAACTAAGGTTAGATGAGTGGTTAGGGTTAAAGAAGAGACAAGAATGGTGGACTTGTTCAAAACTTCAAGAAGCTTCAACAAAAACAAACTAAGCCACCATTTCTTTCTCTCTTTATCATTTCCTTTTTCCAAAATAAACAAAAAGAATAAATAAATGAAATGAAACCCTAACCATTCATATAACCATGGTCAATTCTTTACACAAACCCAAGCTTGCATGTATCATCAAACATGATACAATCTTGTGCACAAAAAAATATATCACATATACAATATGCACATCAAGTGAGAAAATCCATTTAAAGTGAACCAATACTAGTTGATGCAAAGTAATATATCAAATATATAATTATACATTAAATCATTAAATCAACACTTGATTCAATGATCCGGTCATGTCGCATATAACCGGCTAGTATCCAATGTATCGGCTTATCGAATCAATCCTTGATTCGATAACTAGGTTATATCTCATATAACCATTCGATACATTGATCGCGAGAATAGAATACGGTATCACATACACGAATTATTCTCGGTCCCGCACATATCTCATATGCGCTCCTATTTCATTTCGCTTGAGCTAGGAAACCTCTGTGTAGGACTCTAAAGACTCGTCAATACGCCGGCAGCAGATGATGATCATATCAAACACCCACAAGCCGCAAGCGGTCTGCTAAACGTAACGGCCACCCGGGTATTGAGCGATCAGAAGATCGACGAGCAAGCCCGCTCACACTCCTGTGAATCCAACCAGTAACACTACCGCACAGTCCGGTCTGTTCGTCTGATATGTCGCATATCTCGCCTAGGGGTGGTAAACGTCAGACCCCAGTAGCTCGATAAGTCATGCCGACTTGAGGTCCATAACATTCATGAAACTACTGATAACTCTTACCAGTATATCACTGCAACCCTGGCCAGGGATTTTCTGTTATGGCCATTCGTGCATAGCGCAACATCAACCCCCAATACCGGGAGAGACGAATCCCCTCCTATCGCTCATTGCCTCCATGTGAATCGGGAATGTACCCAAAAACCACCTGTTTGCACTAGGGTGGAAATCAAAGCACAGTGGAAGACACACAAGACTCTATGACGATCTCGGGTCAACAGACTAAGCTGTACCAGTGTCACCAGAGACCTGCTATCTGACATGAGGTATAATACCATCTGGGAGTTCTCGGCGAGTCCGTTCAGTGTACCCAGTCTACACTGAGCACCCGCATACCATTTCTGATGTCAAACACCAATGGATATGGGATCATCCATCGCCCATCATATGGGTCGAGAAGATATACGCTAGTCTACTCTGGAATATCGATGCCCCGTCTCGATATTCCCACGACTAGGAACAATGAAGGATGTACTCATTGACTACTCAGGCCCCACTAGTATGATCTGCATCATAGTCCTGGAAGTCGAGTACTCATCCTAAGGGCTTTATCAACATGTAATCAGAGAGACAGGAAGTATACATGTTAAGATAAAGAGCAACCAGATAGCGTACTATCATGTCGAGCAAGAAAGTCCTACCTATATATGTCCCAGCATCCACTACATTATACATCCAATGTACAGTAATGGCCTCTAGGGCATACATATAACCAACAATCTCCCACTTGCACTAGGGCCATCTGTAGCAGTGGTTGTAGTATCTAATACTCAACCATCCCCTAAAAGTCTCTCTTTGGGAAAAGGCCTTCGTGAGTGGATCCGCCGTGTTGTCCTCTGAGTCTACTCTCCTAACCTCGATCACCCTGGAGATCAACTATCTCCATGATCAGGTGATGCTGCCTCAGATTATGTCTGGGTCACTGATGGGACCAGGGTTCCTAGGCCAAAGCCACAGTTCCATTGTCACACAATGGTAGGAACCTAGTTCATCCTATGAACCAATATACACCCAAACTGCCTCTTTGGTAGTATCTTTAGTAGCGATGTTACCAGCCTTTATCGTCTAGTTTGTTACGGTATCTAGCTTGGAAATCTTCCAACATACCGTCCCTTTACTGAGGGTAAAGACAATGCCTGTGACTGACATTCAGTCGTCTTTATCACTCTGGAACCCTTCCAGTGATTCTCCCCAGGATCGATTGATACCATCTCACTACAACTAGTGAGTATCCTAACATCCAATTAGATCTATCTCATAGATCCAAAGCTTAGGATTTAGTATGTATCACTTTGATCCTATATGGAAAATCATTGTGATAAGCGGAGATTGATCGAGCGTAGCATAGGAAACTCCTTCCCTAACAAGAGTATGTCATCCACGTACTTTACGAGGATCGTCACCATACTCCCTACTACCCTTTTGTTTATACAAGGTTCATCTACCATTTTGATGATGTCAACTTCTTTGACTAATCCATCAAAACAGTTGTTCCAACTCCGCGATGCCTGTTTTATCCTATAAAGCATCTTGCACACGTTTCCGCTGCTCCCACTGTCTACGAGGCCCTCTGGCTGTGTACTTATAGACGCACTCTTCTAAAACATTATTTAGAAAAGTAGTCATGGCACCCAACCACCAGATATCGTAGTTATGGTATGTAGCCATGGCAAGTAGGATCTGGATGGACTTAAGCATATTCCCTGGAAAAAGGTTTCATCATTTTCCGTGCCTGGTCGATGACGAAAACCTTTAACAAGTCTAGCTTTGAAAGTCTCAACTTTTCCATCTACACCAAGTAATCTTCTCAAGATATACTTGCTCCTGATGGGGATTTAGCCCTTCAGATATAGCAACCAAAGTCCATACTTTGTTGGCGTATAAGGATTCCATCTCAGATCACTAAGCATCCAGCCATTCTTACAGAGTCCCTACTCTTGATGGCCTGCTCGAATCTAGTTGGGTCATCATCTCATGATGCATTCCATGCTCCTACTGTCATCGAGAAACCAAGGTATCTCTCAGGTGGGTGAGGAACCCTACTAGATCGGCGGAGAGGCTGAGGTTCGTTGGAATCTACTGAATCCTTTGGTTTTACCAAATTATCTGCTGTAGTTTGTATAGCTGGAACCTTTTCAGTTCTACATTACAGACCTTGCCTCGAGCCTGTCCGGATTTTGCTTTTAGACATAGGCTGGACAACCCCAAATCTTGACTTATTTAAGATATGGGCTCTTCCCATACCATATCTCATATGGAATGGTAGGCAGTGATCTGATTCGAACCTTAATTCAATAGGTATGCAGCTTCTCAAGCGCATAACACCCAAAAAGAAATAGGTAACTCAGTAATACTCATCATAGAGCACACCATATCTAATATTGTGCGATTGCTCCGCCCTGATACACCGTTGTGCTATGGTGTATTTAGAGGAGTAATACGGAGAGAGAATCTCATTTTCTTTTAGAATAGTCCAGGAATGCCATGCATAAGTATTCTCCTCCCTGATCTTATCATAGGACATAATACTTATACCCGGTTGTTGGTTCTCTACTTCTAACTCATATTCTGTGAATATCTCAAAAGGTTCGAACTTGTGTTTCAACAGGAACATATGTCAGAATCTTGAGAGATCATCAGAGAACGTAATGAAGTATAAAGAACCAATCCTGGC
The DNA here is from genome assembly GCA_030015575.1 of Agapanthus africanus. Taxonomy (NCBI): domain Eukaryota; kingdom Viridiplantae; phylum Streptophyta; class Magnoliopsida; order Asparagales; family Amaryllidaceae; genus Agapanthus; species Agapanthus africanus. The sequence goes on from JASDDO010000019.1 coordinate 523,225,856, forward strand.
ATGTGTAGACAGGGGACCTTACATACATCATAATGTATCAGTCCCAAGAGTTTACCAACTCTTTCTCTGTTTCTAACAAACAGAGCTATGGTCATCTTATCTTTGTGACATGACTGGCAAGTTTCACAAGATGTAAATTCAAACTGATTTAAATATGCATCTAAAATGTAACTTCAGCCAGTCGGGTCGTATTGATATGACCTAGTCTACAATGCCTCAAGAATGATTCGTTCATTTCTGAACTCTTCCTCTTGTGTGTGTTCCGTATACTAGGAACTGTAGTTTGATTTAGAACATCAATGCTTTTAGATAACGTGCCTGAACCGATCAACTTTTGATATAGGAAATGTTCAAAACATTATCCAACAATACAAAATTTTATCATTTCTTTACTTGTAAAGAGAGTGATATGATTTTGTATATCAGGTTCGGTATCTAATAACATTCGTTCAGAATCAATGTATTGGTAATACAGGGTGACAGTGACCAACAGACTTGGCTGCAACACTTGCCCCGTTTTCTGTCTCATGAAACTTATCACCCGTTCTCAGTTTTTCTACCCTTTTGTAGCCCTATGTAACAGATTACATATCTGGGATCCTGATCCGGTATCAAATACCCAGGATGCAGAGGATACTGAGAAACAGTTCTTTCTAACGAACACACCCGAAGATGATGCATCAGCATGCACTCTCTTCGTTTGGGCGGCACGGGAATCCTGGTATTCCCCTTATTTCCTGCTCTGTCTTATAACAATTATAAGTTAGAGCGGGACCAACGTTCCCCAGCTCAGTATAACAAGCGGGTTCGGTCAATACATCCATATTATTATCTTGATTAAGGCGTGATATGGTCGCTACCTGGAGAGAGAGAGAGAAGAAAACACTCAGCGTGCGCTCTTGCAAGATCAGACTGGTTATATATTTTATCTAATCAGAATGGCTCCCACTGTTTTTTATCAAATCTTCCTTCAAACCTTAAAAGGAAAGACTAGCCGGGATTAATTACACTCTACAAGTTCGCCAATCTTTCAGCCAGGCCAGTGTCGGTACTTTGAGGGAGGTTCCCCGTGCTTTCGCACGGACCTAATTACAGTAAACCTCATTTTCCCAGAGGCGTAATCCCGTTGACACCTTTCTAGACACCTACTTGATCGGCTAATTGCAAAGTGCAAAACTCTCCCAGGAGTAACAATTACTCGCAGTGGGTATCGGGATCCAACTATCACATAGAACGTATGCAATCTTATTGCAAACTTCAACACTTGAAACTCCCGATAATGGTTTTTACCCCTAGCACCTATGACCTTGGCTAAGGTCAACAAATCATAGGTACTAGTCAAGTTCTACCCGTCATTTCATGATTAATTAGACCCACCCACATGACCCTTGGCTAAGGTCAACAAAGCCATATGACTTTCCTAACTAATCGCATCATATGCTGTGTAGGAAGACATCACTTAGCTACCGCACACTACGCCTCGGCTATGGTCGACAAACGTAGCACGAATACTAAGTACTCTACTTCCTAAAATGACGGAGGGTTGCGAATGGTTTTTGTGAAAACCTTTAACGCTTTGAACTTGATCTCGTTGCGGAATCAAATGGTTTTTAAATGGAATGTTTTTTAGGCTTTTCTAGTTTTGCTAAAGGGGTCACTCCCGGTGAAGGGATCGTCGGCCCTTTCCTCGTCGAATGAGGTGCGGGATATATCATATATATCACTGTGCAAAGCGGAAACTATAGAAGCGACCAAAAACAAACCGAGGGTTGTAGCATCTGCCAGTTATTGCTAAAGGAGTCACTCCAGGTGAAGGGATCTCGGTCCTTTCCTCATCGAATAAGGTGCAGGATGTTCTATAATGAACACCGCGATGCAAAGCAAGAACTGTAGCTACCTGTTTTATTTTGAAATTCGATTCCACAACATCAATTAGGTTTATTTTCTTTCATTAATCTCATTAATGATTATCCCATCATTTAAGTCCACCTAAACATTACAGATAAATATAACGTACGCTTATGCCATCCGCATTCGCCTCGATGTCCCGTCTGCACCGTTAGGTTAGGTAACTAACGGCAGAGCGGGGCAGGGCTAGCGCGGGTGTAAAACATAAGCAACGTCTATATAATATATCATATATACTATATATAATATCTGTCACAGAACATCACATGATCACATCACAGATAAATGACAGCAGAAGAAACATATGAAATATTGGATATACTAGGACGTCCGTGTTTTCAATACGAGCCAGTATAAAACACGGATTCCACGGTCGTGATGAATAGCCAATCTCACACCCCTAGACCCCTATGAGAGCGGTAAGCAACCCTACCAATTCTAGGGTTAGGAGACCCGGACTCGACTCCTCGAGATGGTCTCCCACTGGACCCTAGAACCCGGTTACTTATGCTCCCTTCCTTGGGTCTATCCTAGTGCAGAAAAGTAAATAATATACATCAACGGTGACAACTTCCGCAACCTGGAAGTGCCCCAAGAAAAGAATATTATATACAAGTTTTTACATGAATGAAAATGATAAACACTCATCTCACATAAAAAAACCCCCGGCTTTTCAAACACGACGATCCAATATAACATATCCAGCAACACATAACATCACATGTCATCAACGTAAGCAAACATGCGTATCCCAATTGTCGTTGACATATAGCAACGAAACCGGCGATATCACATATTACACTTACGGTCACAGAAAAGAAAGTGTAAAACTACAACAGTTGGAATCCGCAATCTCATTAGACATCGCATGCCTAACCAAATGAATTCTTTAGACATCGCATGCCTAACAATTATAAACCCCGCATTTTAGTCTCAAAATCGAAAACACTTTTCAATATCAAGTCGGGCAATTCAACAAGATTCCCGACATTCTGATCGAATGCTCGTCGCAAACTTTAGTAGGCGGCCGCACCCCCGACGCCGTCGACAAAGTGCACCAAGGCGGAACATCGCTGCCGCGAGCACCCGAACGGATGCTTTCGGCGACGGGGTTCTCCTACAGTCACTTGGTCGGGGCTATGGAGTGAGGCTGTCTATTAAGTTTACCTGGCGAGTACCCGCATACGCTACGTGATTGCGACGGACTTTTGATCACATCAAAACTCCGTGGCAACCGATCAAGTGAGACTAAACTGCTATGTTTATAATATTCATTCCGTTATCTCATAACTACTTGTGAATTCCAATTATTGTATCACATTCCGGATAAATAGAAAATGCTAAACCTTTCGATCGAACAATCGAACACCCAAGTTTTCCCGAAACAGATCAACACATGAAATAAGTCTAACAACATTCATTTCATGCCTCAGTACCAACGGTCCAGCCGTAGAAGGGTCAAGCCAACGCCTCACATGTGGCACGCCGTACTGCCCCAAACCCGAAGGTTCAAAGGGCTGTTCAAGACGGTCACATAATCGAGTTAAGGTTTGTTGTCTTCTAGAGGGTCCATCGTGTTACTTGCACTACTTAGAACGTAGTTAAACTACGGAAAAATCCAACACTTGGAAATTTCCCGACAGGGGAAAAATTGGGTATTTATATCCGGTCGAACTTTTTAATATATTCTAAAATACCCGGAAAAACACACTGACAAAATTAGACAATCCGATCGATATACTGAGTTCCCAATACAACCCAGAAAATAAAACTCTGGAATAAATATTAAAATATTCCCAGGAAAACCAGCACTAAAAACTAGGAGTTACTGTGAAAATTTAAACAGATGATGGGACAACTTGGCCGCGGAACCGCCGCACAAGCCATGCTTGTGCCGCGGTTCCGCCGCACTCCAGAGGAATTATGCTCTCGAATTTCACAGTAATTCTTAGGAATACCTGTTGATTTTTCTGCATAATTTTAATTCACAAAAATCCACGAATTTCAAAAATGTCCAGAGAGCATGTTAAAATCGGGGTTTCGGGTCGATCGGACTTCTAACTCCGTCTACGCATCGCCTAAGGCTCTAGCTAGGCTCTGATACCACTGTAGGGATCCTAGGCACACTAATGAAGTCTCAGAAGTGATCAAACATGGCCAATTGAAATTTTACATGTGCCGAGAAAACCTAACACGGATCGTTAACTAGATATATAGGCTATGCGAGCAAGTAAACGGAAATATAGCTAAAGGGAAGGGGCTACAACCTTTGTAGATCCGGTCCTCCACCTCCTAGGCTCCGTGATGAAGTCCCCTCGCTGTCCAAATCGGATTCCGGACTCAAGCATTGGCTTCATCGGAGAAAAAGCGGGCTAGGTCATCGACGACGATGCCGAAGATGATCTACGTCGAGGCATCGCTAGATCAAGCTCCAATTTCACCAAGTCAAGAAAAATTGTGAAGGAAACACCCTATACTACTTGGCAAGAGGTAGAGGATGAAGACATAAGAAGTGGATAGACTTTAGATTTGGATTTCTCACACTTTTTCATCAATCACCATTGATGTAGCAAGCTTTCTTCATGGAAGAAGAAGATGAAGAAGAAGAAGATGATATATATCATTAGTCTTTTAAAATAAAAACAATATGATATTTATCATAATCTCAACCATGGTTTAGTGTAGAGATTTAACTAAGGTTAGATGAGTGGTTAGGGTTAAAGAAGAGAAAAGAATGGTGGACTTGTTCAAAACTTCAAGAAGCTTCAACAAAAAACAAACTAAGCCACCATTTCTTTTTCTCTTTATCATTTCCTTTTTCCAAAATAAACAAAAAGAATAAATAAATGAAATGAAACCCTAACCATTCATATAACCATGGACAATTCTTTACACAAACCCAAGCTTGCATGTATCATCAAACATGATACAATCTTGTGCACAAAAAAATATATCACATATACAATATGCACATCAAGTGAGAAAATCCATTTAAAGTGAACCAATACTAGTTGATGCAAAGTAATATATCAAATATATAATTATACATTAAATCATTAAATCAACACTTGATTCAATGATCCGGTCATGTCGCATATAACCGGCTAGTATCCAATGTATCGGCTTATCGAATCAATCCTTGATTCGATAACTAGGTTATATCGCATATAACCATTCGATACATTGATCGCGAGAATAGAATACGGTATCACATACACGAATTATTCTCGGTCCCGCACATATCTCATATGCGCTCCTATTTCATTTCGCTTGAGCTAGGAAACCTCTGTGTAGGACTCTAAAGACTCGTCAATACGCCGGCAGCAGATGATGATCATATCAAACACCCACAAGCCGCAAGCGGTCTGCTAAACGTAACGGCCACCCGGGTATTGAGCGATCAGAAGATCGACGAGCAAGCCCGCTCACACTCCTATGAATCCAACCAGTAACACTTACCGCACAGTCCGGTCTGTTCGTCTGATATGTCGCATATCTCGCCTAGGGGTGGTAAACGTCAGACCCCAGTAGCTCGATAAGTCATGCCGATTTGAGGTCCATAACATTCGTGAAACTACTGATAACTCTTACCAGTATATCACTGCAACCCTGGCCAGGGATTTCCTGTTATGGCCAGTCGTGCATAGCGCAACATCAACCCCCAATACCGGGAGAGACGAATCCCCTCCTATCGCTCATTGCCTCCATGTGAATCGGGACTGTACCCAAAAACCACCTGTTTGCAAGACTCAGTAGAGCCGTGGTAGGGTGGAAATCGAAGCACAGTGGGAGATACACAAGACTCTATGACGATCTCGGGTCAACAGACTAAGCTGTACCAGTGTCACCAGAGAACTGCCATCTGACGTGAGGTATAATACCATCTGGGAGTTCTCGGCGAGTCCGTTCAGTGTACCCATTCTACACTGAGCACCCGCATACCATTTCTGATGTCAAAAACCAATGGGTATGGGATCATCCATCGCCCATCACATGGGTCGAGAAGATATACGCTAGTCTACTCTGGAATATCGATGCCCCGTCTCGATATTCCCACGACTAGGAACAATGAAGGATGTACTCATTGACTACCCAGGCCCAACTAGTATGATCTGCATCATAGTCCTGGAAGTCGAGTACTCATCCTAAGGGCTTTATCAACATGTAATCAGAGAGACAGGAAGTATACATGTTAAGATAAAGAGCAACCAGATAGCGTACTATCATGTCGAGCAAGAAAGTCCTACCTATATATGTCCCAGCATCCACTACAATATACATCCAATGTACAGTAATGGCCTCTAGGACATACATATAACTAACATGTGATACCGTATTCTATCCTCGCGATGAATGTATCGAATGGTTTTATGCGATATAACCTAGTTATCGAATCAAGGATTGATTCGATAAGTCGATACATTGGATATTAGTCGGTCATATGCGATATGACCGGATCGTTAAATCAAGTGTTGATTTAATGATTTAATGTATAATTATATATTTGATATATTACTTTACATTAACTAGTATTTGTTCACTTAAGATGGATTTTCTCACTTGATGTGCACAAGTAGTATTTGTGATATATTTTTGTGCACTAGATTGTATCATGTTTGATGATACATGCAAACTTGGGTGTATGTTTACTTTAAACCATGTTTAAGTGAATGGTTAGGGTTTTGTTATCTTTTCTTAATTACTTATTCATTTTATTTATCTTTTGGCAAGAAATGAAATGGTTGCTTCTTTTGTTTTTTTCTTGAAGCTTCAAGAAGCTTTGACCATTTTGTTTCTATCCTTAACCTAACCATTAACCTAAACCCTAGTTTATTCTCTACACTTGTTAAGCTAATCCAAGGTTGCATTATGATAAGATCACTTGATTTATTATTATTATCAATTGATTTTATTATTCTCATGATATTCTTTTTCTTCTTCGTCTTCTTCAAGAAGAAGAAACCTTGCTACTTCAATGGTGCCATGAGAAAAAGAGTGAGAAATCCAAATCCAAAGTGAACCCACTTCCTATTTCTTCATCATCTACCATTTGCCATGTAGTATAGGGTGTTTTCTTCACAAGTTTCATGACGTGGTGAAGGTGGAGCTTCAGTTTGAGTTGCCTCGACGTAGATCATCTTCGGGATCGAAGTCAACGACCTAGCCCGACCATTTCTCTGATGAAACCAACGCTAGAGTCGGGATCCGATGATCGCAGCGAAGGGACATCTTCATGGAGCTATGGAGGTGGAGGACTGGATCTACAAAGGTTGTATTTTCCGTTCACTCTTAGTTAAGTTGTTAACTTATATCGTTTTCACCTTACCTCTAGTAACGATCTCGCATTAGGGTTTCTCGGCACTTGTAAAATTTTAAATTGGTCATGTTTGATCAATTGTAGAACCTCATGGATGTGCTTAGGAACCCTACATTTGCTTCACTAATCTCACCATTAGTGAAGAGATAGCATGAGCTAGTGTCTCCTTGACATAGATCATCTTAGGCCTCGAAGACTTCGATGCAAGCTTGTTCATTTCTTCATGGGAGCCTCTCTAGAGTCCGGGAGTTCATGATCACAGCGAAGGGACTACTACACGGAGCTATTGATGTGAAGGACCAGTCTACAAAGGTTGTATTTCTTGTTCACTTTAGTTGCAAAGTTATTTTTATTCGTTTCGTCTGATTTTCCAATAGCGAATCTAGGGTTAGGGTTTACTAGAACGGCATATTTTTAAATATGGCATGGATGATGCCTCCCGAAACCTTGCTTCCGTGGTACGGAACCTAAGAGTGGTATCAGAGCTACTATGTATTAGATGTCGACCTATGGGGGGTTCTCACTGTGTGACAGTCTGGCGAAGCATAGGCTCTTACCCCCAGGGTGTCCTGAGACGGAAGGTGTTCCGGCAGGTTGTAGTCCTCGCGAGGGGGCATGCATAAAAAGTAGTTGCTGAGGGACTCGTTGGCGCCACGGCGACCCCATTGGATGGGGTGGCTGCCTGACCAACAGTGGTATCAGAGCCATGCTAGAAAATTAGACGATATTTTCTAGGATTACGAAACCGAAACAACTCTGAAACACCCGATACGAAAACTTGGTTTTTGTCGAATTTAAAAGGTCTTCAAAAAAAATTTAAAACAACTGCAGAATGTTGTATAAGATATAACATGAACACTATGAAAATTTGAGGTGGTTTTGTGCAAATTTGGCCGGCCACATCATGCTAAAAATCGGCCTGCTCGGTTTTCTAGAGGAGTCTGGGCTTCAAATTTTCAGGGTGTTCCGGTCTCTGGGTTTTAGGGTTTCAGGTATTGTTTGTTTTTGCTAAATTTTCATATGATGTTAGCTTTCTGTAAAAGCAACTCGGAGTGTTTTGTAATCGTAATTCTAACATGTATTCGGGTTATTTAGACGATGTTAAGAAGTTCGAACAGATATCAATGACCTGATTTTTCCCTGCTGGAAATTTTTCAAGTGTTGGATTTTTTCTGAGTTTACAATTTTCAGAAAATCTTGCAAGTGATTCTGTGGACCCTCTAGAAGAACAAAACCCTAACACGATTATGTGACCGTCAGAACCGCCATCAAACCTTAGGATTTGTGGTAGTTCAGCGGTGCCACATGTGAGGTATTGGTTGACCCTTCTATGGCTGGTTCATAGGAGCTGTGGCATGTTTCTGGGTACTTTTTGAACTCAGCTCAAGTGTTGAGCTTCACGGGAAATTTTGGGTGTTTGTTTATTCAATCGAAAAGTTTAACTTCGTCTAGCTATCTGTGATTGTGATACAATATTTGGAATCCACAAATAGTTATGAGATAACTAGTCTGAATTTTATAAATCTAGCAGTTTAGTCTCATTTGATCGGTTGCGATGGGATTTTGATCTTGATCAAAAGTCCATCGCAATCACGTAGTGTACGCGGATACTCTCCAGGTAACCTTACTAGATAGCCATGCCCCATAGCCCCGACCAAGTGACTGTAGGAGAACCCCATCGCCAAAAGCATCCATTCGGGTGCTCGCGGCAGCGGTGTTCCGCCTTGGTGCACTTCCTCGATGGTATCGGGGGGTGCGGCCGTCTACTAAAGTTTCCGACGAGCATTCGATCAGGTTATCGGGAATCTTGTTGAATTACCCAACAGGTTATTGGAAAGTGTTTTCAATATCGAGACAAAAATTCGGGGTTTATGATTGTTAGGCATGTGATGTCCAAGGAATTCATTTGGTTAGGCATGAAATCCATAGTATGTGATACATTGGGTTTATGATGTCTAAGGTGGTTGAGGATTCTAAATATTGTAGTTTTTCACTTTTTTTTCTGCGACCGTAAGTGTAATATGTGGTGTATCGCCAGTTTCGTTGCTATATGTCAACGACAACTGGGATACGCATATTTACTTACGTTGATGACATGTGATGTTATGTATTGCTGTGATATGTTATATTGGATCGTCGTGTTTTGAACAGCCGGGGGATTTATGTGAGATGAGTGTTTTTATTTTCATTCATGTAAAATTCGTTGTGTGTAATATTCTTTTATTGGGGCACTTTCGGGTTGAGGATGATGTCACCGTTGATGTATATTATTTACTTTTCCGCATTAGGATAGACCCAAGACGGGGAGCACAAGTAACCGGGTTCTAAGGTCCAGTGGGAGACCATCTCAAGGAGTTGAAACCGGGTCACCTAACTCTAGAATTGGTAGGGTTTCTTGCCGCTCTCATAGGGGTCTAGGAATGTGGTTTGGCTATTCATCATGACCGTGGAATCCGCGTTTTTACTGGCTTAAATAAAACACGGAATTCCTAGTATATCCAATATTTCATATGTGATTCTTCTGTTGCTGATATTCTGTGATGTGATCACTTGATATGTTCTGAGATGAATGCCTATATTATATATATGAGATATAATAAATATTGTTGTTTTCGTTTCTTCTTTGATGCTTGGGAAGCATAATTGATGGGACTTCATTAATGAGATTAATGAAATAAAAGAAACCTAAAGATGTTGTAGAAACTTGTTTTAAAAACTGGTAGCTTTAGTTTTTACTTTGCATAGCGGTATTCCTTGTAGAATATCCAGCACCTTATTCGATAAGGAAAGAGCCGAGATCCCTTCACCGGGAATGACCTCTTTAGCGAAACTAGCAGATGCTACAACCCACTCGGTTTGACTTTTGATTGCTTCTACAGTTTTTTCTTTGCATAGTGGTATTTGTGAAATATCCTGCACTGTATTCGATAAGGAAAGAGCCGAGATCCCTTCACCGGGAGTGACCTCTTTAGCAAAACTAGTAAAGGCCTCAAAAATACTCCTTTTCAAAATCACTCGATTCTACGACGATATCAAGTTCATTAAGCAAAAGGTTTTCTTAACAACCTGTCGTAGCCCTCCGTCATTTCAGATAAGTACTACTTAGTATTCGTGCTGCGTTTGTTGACCATGTTAAGGCATAGTGTGCGGTAGCTGATTAGTGCTTATCTGCATAAGCATATGATGCGATTGGATTAGGGTAGTCGTACGACTTTGTTGACCATGTTAAGGGTCATGCTGGTGGGTTTAATTCAATCAGGAAATGATGGGTTGAACTTGGCTAGCGCTTATGATTTGTTGGCCATGTTAAGGTCATAAGTCGCTAGGGGCAAAATATTATCGGGAATTTCAAGGGTTCAAATTTGTAATGGGATTGCATACCTTCTATGAGATAGTTCCCGATACCCACTGCGAGTAAGAGTTCCTCCTGAAAGAGTTTTACACATTACAATTAGCCGATCAAGTAGCTGTCTAGAAAGTTGTTAACGGGGTTACGCCCATGGGAAAATGAGGTTTATTTTAATTAGGTCCATGCGAATGCACAGGGAACCTCCCTCAAAATACCGACACTAGCCTGGCCGAAAGATTGGAGAACTTGTAGGGTGTAATTAATCCCAGCTAGTCTTACGTTTTAGGGTTTGAAGGTAGATTTGACTAAAACAGTGGGAGCCATCCTGATTAGATAAACTAATAACCAATCTAATCCTACAAGAGCACACACAGAGTGTTTTTCTTCTCATTCTCTCTCCTGGTAGCGACCATGTCACGCCTTAATCAAAATAATAATATGGATGCATTGACTGAACCTGCTTATTATACTGAGCTAAGGAACATTGGTTCCGCTCTATTTTATAATTGTTATAAGTCTGAGCAGGAAATATGGGAATATCCAGATTCCCATGCCACCCAATCGAAGAAAGTGCATGTTGATACATATTCTTCTGGTGTCCATATTACCAAGAACTGTTTCTCAGTATCTTCTACATCCTAGGTATGAGATACCGGATTAGGATCCCATATATGTAATCTGTTATATGGGCTACAGAGAGATAGAGAACTGAGAATGGGTGATATGTCTCTAAGTGTTAGAGAATGGTGCAATTCTTGCAGCCAAGTCTGTTGGCAGATATCACCAAATGTTATTAAATACTGAACCTGATATACAACATTACATCTTGTTCTTTACTGAGTTGAAGAAGGATATAATTCTGTATTGGAGGATAATGTTGTGAAAATTTTCATGAATCAACAGTTGATTCGATCAGGCACGTTAGATAATAGCATATACGTTCTAAATCAAACCATAGTTTAAAGTATGTAGAACACACACAAGAGGAGTAGTTCAAAAATGAACGAATCCTTCTTGAGGCATTATAGACTAGGTCATATCAATGTGACACGACCAGCTAAGTTACATAAGGATGAATATGAGAATCTATTCGAATTTTCATCTTATGATACTTGCCAGTCTTGTCTCAAAGGTAAAATGACATATACTCCGTTTACTGGAAACAGAGGAAGAGTTAGTGTACTCTTGGGGTGCATACATGATGATGTATACGGTCCTATGTCTACAAATGCCAAGGTTGGTACTTGGTACTTCATTACATTCATCGACTATCTCTCAAGATTCGGACATATGTTCTTGTTGAAACACGAGTCTGAAACTTTTGAGAAATTCAAGAAATGTAAGCTAGAAGTTGAGAATCATACGGGTGGAAGTATTAAAGTCCTTCGATATGATCGAGGAGGAGAATACTTGGGCATGGAGTTCCTGGATTATTTAAAGGAGAATGTGATTCTCTCTCAGCTTACTCCTTCGAGTACACCACAGCACATGGTGTATTGGGGCGGAGGTATCGCACCTTATGAGATATGGCGCGCTCTATGATGAGTATTGCTGAGTTACCTATTTCTTTTTGGTGTTATGCACTTGAGAAGCTGCATACCTATTGAATGGGGTTCCGTCCAAATCAGGGCCTACCACTACATATGAGATATGGTGTAGGAAGAGACCATGTCTTAAACGTGTCATGATATGGGGTTGTCCGGCCAATGTTGAAAGTCAGAATCCGGACAAGCTCGAGGCAAGGTCCGTTCTGTACAAGTTTTTTAGGATATCCCAAACATTTGTGAGGGAATGTCTTCTATAACTCTGAGGAGCAAAAGGTGTTTTGTTTCTCAGCATGCCACCTTTTTAGAAAAGGAATTTCTTGTGAACAAATTTGTGGTCATGAGGTAGAACCGGAAAGAGTTCTAACTAGACAAACTAACAGCTGATGATTTGGTGAAACCAAAGGATTCAATAGTCTCCAACGAACCTCAGCCTCTCCGCGAATCTGGTAGGGTTCCTCATCTACTTGAGAGATACTGTGGTATTCTTAGTGACAGTGGGAGCGAGGATTGCATCATGAGATCATGGCCCAACCAGGTTCAAGCAGGCCATCAGGAGTGGTGACTCTGTGAAATGGCTGGATGCTATGCGATCAAAGATTGAATCCATGTACACCAACAAAGTATGACTTTGCATGTTGCACTTGGAGGGGTAAAACCCATTAGGAGCAAATGGATCTTGAGAAGATTCTTGGTGTAGATGGAAAAGTTGAGACTTTCAAAGCTATGCTTAAGTCCATCTGGATCATTGCGCGCATCGCGGAGTTGGAACATCTGTTTTCGTGTAACAGTCAAAGAGTTTGACATCATCAAAATGGTAGATGAACCTAGTATATACAAGAAAGTACTAGAGAGTGATATTATCTTACACGTATTGTACGTAGATGACATACTCTTGATAGGAAATGGTTTCCTATGCTCACTCGGTCAAGCTCCTCTTATCATAAGGATTCTCCATAGAAAATTTGGATGATACCCACCACACCATGTGGATTATGATCTATGGTGATAGATCTAAGTGGATGTTGGGAGTGTCACAAATCCAGGTACATTAACACCATACTAAAGGGGTTTAGTATGGACGATTCTAAGCGTTGCGGTTCGCCTACCTACTCATGGATCACTCTCTCCGAAAAAAGGTCTCCCAAGACTGATTTGGAGAGAGCTCGCATGCAAGTGATACCCTATGCTTCGGCAGTAAGCTCTATCAGAGTATGCGATGTTATGTACCAAACCGGATGTAGATAACTCACTAGGTGTAGTGATTAGGAATCAATCGGATCTTGGGAGAATCACTGGACAGCTGTGGAGGACATTCTTAAGTACTTGAGAAGCACTAAAAGAAAGTTCTTGGTTCCTGCTTCCAGAGTGATAAGCTCGACTGGGTCAGTCATAAGCATTGTCTTTACCCTCAGTGGAGGGACGGTATGTTGGAAGAGTTCCAAGCTAGATACCGTGACATACTAGACGATAAAGGCTTAATACATTGTACCAAGGATGCTGCCAAAGTGGCTGTCTGGACATTTCTTGTTCATGAGATAAACATGGTTCCTACCATTGAGTGTCCAATAACTGTTATTGTGACAACAGTGGAGTGGTGGCTTTGGCCTAGGAACGAAGTTCCCATCAGCGTTCCAGACATATTGTGAGGCAAGTATCACCTGATCGGGGAGATAGTTGGTCTCCAAGGGATCGAGGTCAGGAGAGTTGACATGAAGGATAACACGGAGGATCTACTCAAAAAGGCCTTACCCCTAGAGAGACTTATATGGGATGGTTGACTATGGGATACTATAACCGCTGCTATATTGTTGGGTATTGGATACTACAACAGATGTCCTTAGTACAAGTGGGAGATTGTTAGCTATATGTATGCCCTAGAGGCCATTACTGTACATACGATGTATATTGTAGTGGGTGCTTGGACATATATAGGGAGGACTTTCTTGCTCGACATGATAGTATGCTATCTGATTGCACTTTATCTTAACATGTACACTTATTGTCTCTTTATTACATGCTGATAATGCCCTTAGGATCAGTACTTGACTACCAGGACTATGATGCAGATCATACTAGTGGGGACAGGGTAGTCGATAAGTACATCCTTCAAATGTTCCTAGTCATGGGAGTATCGAGACAGGACATCGATACTCCAGAGTAGATTAGCGTATACGCTTCTCGACCCATATGATGGGCGATGGATGATCCTATATCCATTGGTGTTTGACATCAGAGAAGATATACGGTGCTCAGTGGAGACTGGGTACATTGGACGGACTCGCCGAGAACTCCTAGATGGTATTATACCTATCGTCGGATAGCAGTTCTCTGGTGACACTAGTATAGGTTAGTCTGTAGACCCGAGATCGTCATAGAGTCTTGTGTGATTCCCACCGTGCTTTGATTTCCACCATACCACGGTCAAGAGATCGTGCAAAAAGGTGGGTTTTGGGTACAGTCCCGAGTCACATGGAGGCAATGAGCGAAAGGAGCGGTTTCATCACTCCCGGTATTGGGAGTTGATGTTGCACTATGCTCGATTTGCCATAACAGGAAATCCCTGGCAAGGATTGCTGAGATTTACTTGTAATTGTTATCAGTAGTTTCTCGAACCATTATGTACCTTGCATCGGCATGACATATCAGACTATTGGGGTCTGACGTTATACCATCCCAAGCTGTTGATATGCGACATATCAGACGAAGAGACCGGACTGTACGGTAGTGTTACTGATTGGATTCACAGGAGTATGAGCAGGCTTGCTTTTTGTTCTTCTGATCGCTCAATACCCGGGTGGCTGTTACGTTTAGCCGACCGCTTGCGGCTTGTGGGTGTTTGATATGATCATCACCTACTGCCGGCGTATTGACGAGTCTTAAAAGTCCCGCACAGAGGTTTCCTAGTTCAAGCGAAACGGAGTAGGAGCACATATATGATATGTGCGGGACCGAGATTAATACGAGTTTGTGATACCTCATTATATTCTCATTATTGTGACATTGGTCGGGTATATGTGATATAGCCGGGTTATCGGATCAAGTGTTGATTCGATAAGTTGTTGCATTTGATATTAGTCGGTTATATGTAATATAGCCGGATTATTAAATCAAGAGTTGATTTAATAATTTAATGTATAATTATATATTTGATATATTACATTATATTAACTAATATTAGCTCACTTAAGTAATTTTTTTTCTCTCATATGATATACTTTACATATATATGATATATGTATTGTTTTCTTTTTGACACAAAATATATATTTGATATATATTGTTGTGTCAAGCTAGGTTACACATGCAACATGTTTGTATGAGACTTATACCATGCTAGGGTTAAAGCTAGGGCTTTATTTGTTTTAAGTAATTTAAACATTTGGATAATGAGTCATGGTTCAAAGCTTGTAGAAGCTTGTAGGTTTCATTGACCAAGTCCACTTGTTTTGCTAGCTTAAGATATTTGTTAACTCAACCCTTAACTCATAGCTATGGTTTAGTCTCTACAATGGTTAGTGCATGACATACACTAACCATGGTTGCATTTCTAACCTCACTTGATTATTCTTTCATCACTTGCTTCATCTTCTTCTTCCAAAAAGAAAAGAGGTTTCTAGGGTTTGAAAAGGTGATAAAAAATTGATAGAAAATTAAATCTAAAATGAGCCCACTTCCTACTTCATCATCCTTTGCTATTAGCCATTTAGTTTAGAGTGTTTTCTTCACTAATCTCACCATTAGTGAAGAGATAGCATAAGCTAATATCTTCTCGACGTAGATCATCTTCGGCCTCGAAGACTTCGATGCAAGCTTGTTCATTTCTTCATGGGAGCCTCTCTAGAGTCCGGGAGTTCGTGATCGCAGCGAAAGGACTACTACACGGAGCTATTGAAGTGAAGGACCGGTCTACAAAGGTTGTATTCCTTGTTCACTTTAGTTGCAATGTTGTTTGCATTCGTTTCGTCGGATTTTCTAGTAGCGATTCTAGGGTTAGGGTTTACTAGAATGGCAATTTTTTAAATATGGCATGGATGATGCTTCCCGAAACCTTGTTGCCATGCTATGGAACCCAACATCTACAAGCTTGAACCATGTGATTAATTACCATTAATTTTGAATAATTTTAAATAAATAAAACCATTCATTATATCAAGCATGGTGTAAGTCGCATACACCCATGAAGCATATGGTATCAAGCATGACACAAAATAATGTACATTAATATATATCACATATATAATATATGCACACATGTGAGAAAAAGAAATGTTTAGTAAGCAAATATTAGTTAATGTAAGTTAATATATCAAATATATAATTATATATTAAATTATCAAATCAATACTTGATTTAATAATCCGGTTATATTACATACAACTGACTAATATCAAATGTAACAACTTATCGAATCAACACTTGATCCGATAAACCGGCTATATCTCATATAACCGTCCGATATTACATATCGCGAGAATAGAATGCTGTATCACATACGCATTAATCTCGGTTCCGCACATATCACATATGTGCTCCTACTTCGTTTCGCATGAACCAGGAAACCTCTGTGTAGGACACTAAAGACTCGTCAATACGCCAGCAGTAGGTGCTGATCATATCAAACACCCACAAGCCGCAAGCAGTCTGCCAAACGTAACGGCCACCCGGGTATTGAGAGATCAGAAGATCAACAAGCAAGCCTACTCATACTCCTGTGAATCTTATAAGTAACACTACCGTACAGTCCGGTCTTTTCATCTGATATGTCGCATATCACAGCCTGGGGGTGGTATAACGTCAGACCCCAATAGCCTAATAAGTCATGTCGATGCAAGGTCCATAATGGTCCGAGAAACTACTGATAACACTTACCAGTAGATCTCAGCAACCCTGGCCAGAGATTTCCTGTTATAGCCAATCGAGCATAGCGCAACATCAACTCCCAATACCGGGAGAGACGAATCCCCTCCTATCGCTCATCGCCTCCTTGTGACTCGGGCCTGTACCCAAAAACCATCCTTTTGCTGATCTCTTGACCATGGTATAGTGGAAATCAAAGCACGGTGGGAATCACACAAGACTCTATGACGATCTCAGGTCGACATACTAACCTGTACCAGTGTCACTAGAGAACTGCTATCTGACGATAGGTATAATACCAGCTAGGAGTTCTCGGCGAGTCCGTTCAGTGTACCCAGTCTCCACTAAGCACCCGTATACCTTCTCTGATGTCAAACCCCAATGGATGTGGGATCATCCATCACCCATCATATGGGTCAAGAAGCGCATACGCCAGTCTACTCCGGAGTATCGATGTCCTGTCTCGATACTCCCACGAGTAGGAACAATTATAGGGTGTGCTTGTGGACTAACCTTGGCCCTACTAGTATGATCTTCATCATAGTCCTGGTAGTCAAGTAAACATCCTAAGGGCTTTATCAACATGTGAGAGCAAGACAGCATCACTTATACAAGTCAACATATTAAGACAAAGTGCAACCAGATAGCATACTATCATGTCAAGCAAGAAAGTCCTCCCTATATATGTTCAAGCATCCACTACAATATACATCACATGTACAGTAATGGCCTCTAGGGCATTGTCACGACCCGAAAATTTAGTTTGTGACCGGCACTTAAATCACACAACGTCTACAGGCGTAACGTAATTCAAGTAAGCCGAAGCCCAGAAATCTAAACCTTTTTAAGAAAATAAAAGAGGTGAAGTTTTGAAATAAAGGTATGATGATGTCAAATATTTTCTTAAATGCATAGATAAAGGAATATGAAAAATGCAAGTGGATTTTACTAGTTGAAAAACATATTTCGTCTTTTAAAAATTTGGGCAGCACATCCCTTGTATATTTTTATCCAAAACCACATATACAAGATAATATAAAAGGCATCCCCAAGCGGGAGCTAGCTCTTCGGCAATCGGCGGAATCACAACAACGCAAGATAGAAACATATGTATACGACGCCCAACGGTCAACACAAAGAATAATGTAAAGCAAGACATCAAACCCACCAAGCGAACATATAACCCATCGCTCAAAGTCTCGCAACTACAAGTCTTTCTAAGTCTTACTACTTATACAAATGTAAGTCCACGTTACCCACCCCGGTGCTTACGGGGAGGCGGAATAGGTAAAAAAACAATTTTTTGACACAAGGTATCATGGGCTAAAAACATGAGGATCTTTGCCAAAGCATTGCTAACAAACTACAAGAGGTTCTATCTACTATGCTCAAGAGATTATACCTCACGAACCAAGTCCTTCGGGTCTTCTTTCCGCTTTCCTCCTCGTCCATGCTAGCACCGAGGATCGATCCGGATCTTGATCACCTGCGCAGCCTCCTTGAGTCGAAGATGATCCACCCGAGTGTTTGTAATCCGAGCTCCACCTCAAGCCGAGGTAACTAAGGCAACAAGTGTGCTACTTGTTGGATATGTATGCCCTAGAGACCATTATTGTATAGTACTAGTTTGTATAATACATTTTGGAGGCTTGGGATATACATACATACATACATATATATATATATATATATACGGGTTTATGACAGTCTTGCTCAATATAGTAGTATGCTACTTGGTTTGTTTCTATCTTAATATGTTTATATGTTTCTTTTAACATATCGCTAATACATATTGATGAGCCCTTAGGATCTTTGCTTGACTACCAGCATTGTGATGGCGATCACACTAGTGGGGGCTGGGTAGTCTATAAGCACATCCTTATTTTGGTCCTTAGTCGTAGGATTATCGAGACAGGGCATCGATACTCCAGAGTAGACTGGTGCATACGCTTCTCTTCCCAGCAGGGGCGATGGTCTGTCCCACAGCCATCAGTACGTTGTACTGGAGATAGTATGCAAGTGCTCATTAGGTTGCGAGTACACTGGATAGGATTCGTCGGGAACTGTTGGTTGGTATTATACCTATTGTCAGTTAACAGTTCCCAGGTGACATGTGTACAGCTTAGTCCGTTGACTTGACACTGTCACTTCGCCTCGAGTGTGTTCCCACTGTTCTTAGATTACTACCCTACCACGGCTCTACCGAGTCGTGCAAACAGGTAGTAGTTGGGTGCAGTCCCGAAGCACTTGGAGGCAGTGACGGTTAGACAGGATTCGTCTCTCCCGGTATTTGGAGTTGATATCGCGTTGTGTTTAGGAGAGTCATTACACATTGTTGTCCTTGGCCAGGGCAAGCGAGAATTACTGGTAGGGTTTTTCAGTAGATTCTCAGGGTGTTTTGGGCTACACTCCTACACGACTTGTACCGCTGTTAAGGGACTGACGTTTACCGTCCCCATAGGCCCGCCATGCGATACTCTTAGATGAACAGACCGGACCGTACGGAGATTGTCACATTCATGCTCAGTAGGAGTTCGGATGGGTTCACCTCATCAGTCTTCTTGTCGGCATCTACCTGGTGACCGTTACGTACAGCTAGTACCGCTTGCGGCCTATGGTTAAAGCTACTGCCAGCGTAGTGTCGAGCCTTTAGAGTCCCACACAGAGGGTTACTCACCTTTGGGCAAAACAGAGTAGAAGTCGCATGGTTTTGCGACGGGGTTCGTTCACATCTGCGCACTTGTGCATGTTTGGTGTCCGGACAGTTATCACTTGCGGGCTTTGGTTTAAGACAGATCCTAGTATTTGTTTTGGGATTGGTTTTGTCTAATTGTATTCGTGTTCTTTGGAACACGGATGCGGGTGGGTATGCACAGTTGACAGAGGCAGAGGCAGAGGATTCTCATTAGGGTTGTTGACCGTTGACTTTTTCTAAACCCTAATGAGAATGGGAAATATGATTAATAATATTAATTAAGAATTATTGTGCCATGGTTGAGTTGAACATTTTACTTTTGTTGACTTGTTGACTTTGTTGACCGGTTGACCATTGTGGACTCATTGGCCATCATCATTTCATTTCAAAGATGCTTCTTGTTCTTTGCAAAATGCATTAAATGCCTGAAATGATAATGGTCATTGAAACTAACCATCACAGTTATTAATTATTTTTATTATCATCATTATTCTTGCTTTTGTGAGCATGGTTGCAAGAAGAGAGCTCATTCTATCATATTCTTTCTCTCTCTTGAAAGAAAGCTCTCCCTCTTCCTCTCTCAAAGTTCAAGTGTTCCATGAGTTGGAAATCATGAACCTTTGAGACAAAACCACCACAACTCCTCTCTACTCATTCTAGGGTTCTAGGTTTAGCAAACCAAGCACCGTAGTTACTTCTAGGTTGAGGTAGGAGCTCAAGTTCGAGGCCCTCGGGTGGATCTATCTTCGGCAAAGAGGAGACGGCGAGGAGGAGCCATCCAAACCACTACAAGGAGCAAGCAAGGAGGAGAACCACAAAAGAAGAGAAGGAGTTTAAGACCTAGGTGTAACGCCTTGAAAATTCGTTTTGGTGTTTTCCTGAAAATCGGTGGAATTCGGTATTTTTCCGAAAACCGTCCTTTTTGTTATTTTGCAGTTTAGGACTAGTTATACTTAAAATGGATAGCTAATTGCTTGTTTTTAGTAGCTAATGAGTTACTTATTAAATTTTGGTCATTTAAAATTTTTTCCCTATTTTTCAATTTTTTAATATTATTTTAAGCCGGTAAGAAAATACATTAAATTAGCGATAAATACAAATTTAAATGTGCTAAATTTAAGATTTAAAATCATGTTAATTAAAATCTAGTTGTAACATAATTTTTTAGTAATTTATTTTAAGTTTTAACTAATTTTTATTATGGAAAACGAAAATTATTGAATTTAAGCTTAAACTTGCAATTTTGGACTTGTAGGGGGTCTTTGTGCAAAAAAAAATTTGTGCACTCTCACACACACATCCTCACATCTCCTTGGCTGTCCTAAACTGCAGAAAATTCCCCCTCTATCTTTTGTTTTAAAATTCTTTTGTTAGGGATGAATGGAGTTGAATGTGTATGTTTAAAATATTGTATGTTGAAGGTATGGTGTATTGACTTTGAGGGGGGTTGACCATGACTTTTTTCCATACACCCACACCACTCCCCTCTCCCCCTTCTGGCCGAGACCAGCCCCCCCCCCCATTTCCATTATTTTCCTTCTCTTTTCTCTCATTTTCTTCAAAAATTTGCATCAAAATTCAATAAAAATCAACAAATCCTTCACTATTTCAACACAAAACCTTATTTCCCCTCTTCTCAAACCCAAATTAGTTCAAATCTTGGAGAAAGATGGCATCTTGGGAGGCTTTAGCAACATAGGGTTTGAGCTTGTGAGGTATAATTTCAATCCTTGGTTAAATTGTAGTTTAAAGTGTGCTAATTAGAACTTTGAAAATTGTTTTAGTGTTAATTTTAGTGCTATTTGCATACTAGTTTTTTTAAAAGTTGTGGTTTGAAATTAATTTCGGATTTAGAACACCATTAAGAGATTAATTAAGCTATTTTGTTATCTAGTTATTTTGTTAACTTAATCTAAGTGGTTAACTTGCTAATTGGGCTAAAATCTAGTGTTAATTTAGTGTTAGTTTCTAATCTAGTTTTTAAAGATTTATGGTTAGAGTTAAATTAGGGTTTTTAGAAACCATTAATTAGTTAATTAAAGCTAATTAGCTATCTAGTTGTTTACTAAACCAATCCTTGAGGTTACTTTGCTTAAGTGGCTTCAAATTTTGCTAATCCAAGTTAATCTTGTGTGATATTTTCCTTGTTTTGCTAATTGCCAAAAATCAAGAGAAGGGTTGTGTAGCATTTTGAAAATCGTTTCGGTGAAATTTCGGAAAATCGGTAAAATGAGGGGGTTTTCTGTAAAAAGTCAAAATACAAATATCTTATTATAAAAATTAAATATACATATTCTAGCTATGTAATTGCTATTATTTGGTGTTTATTGAGACGCTGGTGAAATTTCAAATTTTCTGAAAAAAATATTATTTTATTATTATTTAAGCCGTCACTAATACATTTAATTAGGGAAAATTACAAATTGGAATGAGTTGAAACAAATTTTGTGCATCATAAAACATTAAATAAAAATTTATCATGTGGTTTTTGGAACGAAATCATTTGCCAAAACGGTTTAGAAATTATTGAAAAAAACAGGCTTTTTTTTAGCGTAAATGGATGTTTGGGGTATTGTATTTATGATTTTTCATCACCCCACACCCGTACCCACACCCACACACCCCCACTTACCCCTCCCCATGGCTGAATTCAGCAGCCACCATATTTTTCCCACTTGAATTTTCAAAGGAAAGGAAATGAAAGAAAAGAAAAGAAAATGGATAATTGTGTTGGACTTTGACCTTGTGTTGACTTGGACTTCTTTACTTGCTACTTTCCTCACCTCACTCTCTCTCCAAGCACCCACTAGTGGCCGACCCTCCCCATTTCCTGCACACAACAGCCCCTCCTCTTTTCTCATCACATTTCTCTTCAAAAAACTCATCAAAATTGCCTCACAAATCAACACAAAACCTCACAAATCCCAAATCCATTCCCTACCCATTTTTCCTTAGCCCTTATAGCATGGATCTTGATGCAAAGATCTCAATTTGGAGGTCAAGTTCCATATTTGATCTCATGGTTTGTGAAGGTATAACTCTAACCCTTTTGCTTAATTTATGTTAGATACTTTAAATCAACTTAATTAGGTGTTTAATTTAGGTTTTAAATTGCAAGTTTAAATTCAAGAGAAGGGTTAAATTAAAGTTATGGTTGTGTTAATTTGTTCATGGTAGTGTGATGTATTTTAGCATCTTAAGTTATGCAAAACCAAATCTTGTAGCTAATTTGCATATTGTTATATTTAATTTGCCCAAATTGTGATAATTATGCTAATTTGCTAACTAGGTTTTAGAAATTTTATTAAAATGTGGGATTAAAATCTAGTTAGGGTTTTTAGCATATCATTAAGGTTTCCATGAGTGGTTTAACCATTTAAAATATGCAAAGCCAAGATAAATTGTTAAATTGTGAAATTTTGCGTTAAAAAGTGTTAAATTGGATATTTTTGCAAAACTAGAATTTTGGAATTTATACAAGTTGATGAGAATAAATTATTGATATGGTTTCTATAACTTGGTTATGATAATTAGTGGATATTGTGGCCATTAGTTTCGTTTAAACATCGAGTTTTAAAGTGAAACGGCTAATTGATGCTTACTAGGTTTCTTGTAATAAATCGATTTAATCAATTTATTGGTTTTGATGAATGGCATCGTATTTTATATATTTTAGTGAATTGTAAAACCATGATTTGGTACGTTTGGTATTTTTCTCGATCAATCGGCGTTTGTACGCCGATGTCGAGGGTTTTTGGGTTGATTTGTGAAAGCAAACCATAGGTTTTGACCTATGTGAGATTCGTGTGTCGATTTGGTCATGAGTCGGATTTTAATGCGATACGGTGCGTTATGATATGTAGGTACCCCCACATGGACTTCGAGACGACAAGCAAGCGCGTGGCGACGTCGGCACCGGCTAGCGAGGACCAGGTGAGTAGATTTATATCTACGGGGAGAAGTCGGGTGGATGGCGTATAGCACCCCCGCAGTCCGTGGTGGTGTATACGGATGCGTATACACACCAACAATTATTATATGTTATTTGGGATTAATAACGATGCTTAGGATGTATATTGGTGTGTTGGATTACTTTAGTGTTGCGAACCCTAGGGTAGTGTTACACACACACATACACACATACATACTTGCATACATTCCTATTGATATGTGCTCATGGGATTCTTTATAGTTATGTGTTCACATGGGTATGGGACTATGTGTTCACATACGGATTGAGGATGATACTTGGGATTGAGCTGAGTCGATGAGATTTGATTTGAGGCCGTGAGATCGGTGATATAGCAGGGTTCGTATCTTAGATACGACATGACGTTGTAGCGGGTCCTTGACGTAGTGTTTCACACACGTCCATGCATACGTAGGCGGTATCAGTATGGTACTAGACGTAGATCAGTACCCCGATCATGATATTTGATAAAGAGGATACCAGGTGAATAGTATGATGAATGTGATATTGAACCGTACCCAGATTGGGATGCCGTACGACGGATTTACGTACGAGCTATATTGATGATTGATCCGCACTCTTGACTTGAGATGCCTGATTATAGATATGGTATCGGATATGATATTATTGAGGCGGGATCACCGACTATACATATACAGGTATGTATATGTATCGACTCAGATGATAGGCGGTTTCCTTACCTGTAGTTCAGCTTGTTAGTTCAGCCGTATAGTTTAGTGTAGTTGTTAGATTAGATTAGACTTCTTACCTATTTCAAAAACTAACGAATCGTGGGCATTTTTAAAGACAGCTCAAGGGAATCTACGGATATTTCAAAAACGACGTATCTTTTCATAAAAACACCGTAGCCCCTATTTTCAAAACCCCATGATTCGTGTTATTTCAAAAGGCACCATTTGTAGGACTTATATTAGATTATTGCAGATTAGTTATCGTTGTGTCTAGTATTCAGCTCCCGCACATTATTGTTGTTCGCTCTGCCTTGCATATTTATTTTGCTGCATATCCCATTATTGATATCATACTGTTAGTACCCAGCACCATTACCGATGATGCGTATGTACCACGTACACCTACTTGCCGGCTCACACACATCTTCATCGGTAATTGCCATGTCACGTACACTTTAGAGAATATAATTGCTTGACTTAGATTGTTAGCTAGTAGTGTTGACATGATATTAGTGTACTTCCCTTATATGTCATATTAGACATTGTAGTTATTACCTACCACTTCATGCATACTGTTATTCAGTTGTTCATGCCTAGTTCATTATCATTGACATATGCACTTGTGATGATTTCTTGAGATTTATGATATTTCTGGATTTCGGGGAAAGCCGCAAAATTTACAACTTATGATCTTTTAAAATATAAAATGTTGCGGTTTTCTAGTGATGTAAAGTGTCGTCCACCATGAGTTTGCTGTGGTTTTGGAGATCCGTGTTGAGGAGTGGAGGAACCGTCACGGGTACATGGTGGGCCCGGTATGGTATCCCGGGGCAAGAGGAATGTGGTGTTGACGTTGAGCCTGGCTGGGGAGCACTACCTACCGGTGATATTACCCGACGCGTCGGATATCCGGAGGATACCGTCGTGGTCTTGAGATGGATGGTAGGGGCCGGTCTGGACTGACGGCGCCCTAGATATTGAGATTGAGACATTGATATTTCGAGACAGTGAGATTTATGTTTTGTGTCGATACTAGACACTGTTGATGCTGATTTCATTTATGATACCTCAGTTTAAAAATACGAAGGCAATCTCACTAATTTATGAAAACAGTTTCTTCATTTACATGTATTCTGTTTCATGCATTCATACCTCATTCATATGATATATTGCTACCTGAGGCACTGACACGGGCACATGAAATTATACTCGGGTTAGATATTACCCTAGCCATTGTTATAGGCTGCCTGTTATACTTATATTTGAGGATATATTATGATCATTGACCTAGGTTGCGTTATTTATGCGATTTCTGTGCGTAGATGTTTTTCTATTCACGAGTTGGCAACTCACCCCCGTTGTGCCCCAGTTTCTTGCAGGTTTGCCGTACAGGTTTCATTACGGCTTGCAGGCTCAGTTTCATTCGGGTGACTTGCTAGTAGGTGGGTTTTTCTTATATCGTACCCATCATATTACCTTGTATGATATTATTCAGTTGTATCTAGTAAATTCCATCAACCAAACATGTATCTATTGAGATAGAGACCAGTGTTGTTTATTCTTTCGACCTTAGAGTCGCTCGTTATATTTCTGGTGGTTTTGAGTTCCCTTTTGAGTTTTTGATCCTCGCCGTTGGCGTTGTATATTATATTGCTTGTGTGGTTGTGACCGTCGATTGACGAAGAGCTAGCTCCCGCTTGGGGATGCCTTTTATTGATTTCGTATACTATTCATGTTGTATCCCGTTTGGGAGCCAGTATTTACAAAGGAGACTCTGCCGAAATTTTCAGTAAATTTTTGATGTTTTTAGAAACCCGCATAATTCGGCTTATGCTATTAAAACTACTTGATTTAAATTGGTTTTTCCTACTCTCTACTACTCTTCTTGGTTTGGATTTCTGGGTTTTCGGTTTACTTAGATTACGTACGCCTCGAGATGTTCGTAGTTTAAGTGCCGGTCATGTTCCGTACTTTCGGGTCGTGACAAAGTTGGTATCAGAGCGTTAGGTTTTAACCTTCGGAGCGTAGGATGACCCTTGGTTGATGGAATAGGTGACTAAAGTAGAGTGACGTACCGTTGGTATGTTCCGCGGCATATTTACGACACGCCACTCCACTTATGAAGCCTTAGGATGTACATTTCCTTGTTCAGTAATATATTCCTTCCTGATCTAGCCTCGTCGGTACCAGTTTGTTTTTGCTGCTACGGTTACAGGCAGGGAGAGCTACGGCTAGAGTTGCGGTCAGCACAAGCTCATCACGAACGAGGACTGACCAGGGCGAAATTCCGGCGACACACGATTGCAGAGATGTGTCTTTTTACTGTGTTTCCGCGCCACGAGCGTTTGGCGGATCGCCTTTATGAGGTTACTCGGATGTGCTGATCGACACTAGAGGATTGAGCCACTGACAGAGGCCAGCCAGATTTTGATGACCGTTGGTGTGTTGCTTACTTCTGATGATTGAGGCACTGTTCAGCGTGCAGACGAGCGAGCCAGTTGTTGCTGCGAGCGACGAGATATCGCCCCATATGTTGGAACTATGGCAGGGCGAGTTGTACGAATAGATGATAGAAGGTCGCTAGTCACCCGATGATGAATGACTAGGACAGGTGGTTCGTTCGCTTACCCCGATGCTAGGTCATCAGATAGATTGATTCCAGCTAGAGACGACTTCACGCGGAGACGTTGGGAGTCGGCAGAGACGATCGAATGTCAGAAACCTATTTATCCAAGTTTAAACTAGTCGGAAAGACATGCAGGCAATTCTATGGTCCCTCTAGAAGAATGAAACCCTAACTCGACTTAATGACCGTGTGAAAGCCTTTGAACCTTCGGGTTTGCGGCAGTTCCACGGCGCCATTAGTGAGGCTTGGGTTTGCCCTTCTACGGCTGGACCACCGATGCTGTGGTATGTACTCGATACTATTAAACTGTGCCTAAGATGTTGAGCTCTTGGGGGATTATGAGGTTTTGACGACTCGATCGGATGGCTCGACTTAATTCGGATGCTAGGTGGTGAGATGCATTTCTTGGGAGACTCCCGATACGAGGATAGCCGTTGGAGCTCAGTCCATGCAGCCGCGACGAGACGAGTCCAAAGCAGACGACATTAGAGAAAAGTGAAGTAAGAGGTTCGTACCAGATCTAGATGTGATGACGTTCCCCTCCGCCGACATCAGAGATGCGATGCGCATGCCGAGGCAGAATACTGGATATACCTTCCAGAAGGAGTCGCGATGAGTATGCAGTCGTTCCAGAGCAAGATGCAGATATAGGAAAGGACAATGACTTCCGGACAGTTGGCAGAGACGAGACATGGAAGAGACCGTGAGCAGGATTCCTTCCAGGACACTGCTGCAATGATACTTGCACCCAGGATCAGATGTGTCACGTACATTCAGAGAACCAGAGGCCGACGCCAGTGATATGCTGTCTTACGAGTGGTCGCGATGATTGACCAAGAGATCACCAAAGAAGTGCCAGAACGGAATCGTCCCCGTTAGCACACCTGACAGGGCCGATGAGCCGATGGACCGAAAGATTGGTAATTCACAGTGAAGACCTTGACCCAGGAGTGGTCATGGTTACGCACACCAGCAGGAAAGAGTTCGTGATCATCGACGAGACGTCCCACTAGTGACCGCGACAGTTGGCCGAGATTCTTAGAGAATGCACTTGAGCGGTACTGTTCCGCCATTATTGATTACGATGTTTTGGGTGATTTATTCGTATGATTTGATTTTGATGATTGAGGATTTACAATCTTTGCACAGTGTTGCACTTGATATCGTTTTCGTGCTTTAGTTTCACATGTTTGTGATTTTACGGTTTTAAACAGTTGAGTTGGTTTTGTGCGTATGCATGCACACGATTTGGTTCCTGCACTCTGTATAGTTATTATATGCTTGCAGTGCAGTGATACGCCTTTTGTGCACTTAGATGTACTGGACTTCGATTTCGATTGCGATACTCGATATTTGTTTTGTGCACTTTATGCACCTGATTGGATTTTGCGCATGTTCGACGCTTGATATTGGATTTCATGATTTCGTGCACGATGGATGCACCTGATTTGGATTTTCGCGCATGTTGGGCGCATGTTTTGAAGGGTGATTTTGGTGCGCACCAGATGCACTAAATCGAGATTTTTTTTCGTGCATGTCAGATGCACCTGATTTTGCTGTCAGGCACACATGTTGCCTACAACAGATGTTTCGTGCACACCCGATGCACTTAGATGTTGTTTCTGTACGCATGTATGGCACATTCATGGATTTTGATTTCCGTGCGCACCAGACGCACGTAGTATTCATGTGCATATTTTGGGATTGATTTCTTATAGAGCAGTACGTTTTTATGATATTTCTATGTGTTTTCGTACTGAGCGGGACTAGTCAGAGGACAGTACCTGAATA
Organism: Agapanthus africanus; assembly: GCA_030015575.1. Classification (NCBI taxonomy): domain Eukaryota; kingdom Viridiplantae; phylum Streptophyta; class Magnoliopsida; order Asparagales; family Amaryllidaceae; genus Agapanthus; species Agapanthus africanus. The sequence goes on from JASDDO010000019.1 coordinate 523,254,608, forward strand.
TATTTTGCATGCATTGATAGTTATGGAAGGGATTTCCAAAAAGCGAGCTATAGCCTCAGTATTTACCTACGTGTCTGATATGACACGAAATGTTTAAAATAAGGAGACCCTTCTAAATTGTTTCCAAAACGGCGGAACGTACATTTCAAACAAAGGTATATACGTATATTGTTATTTTCTTATGATAGACGTCCGCCACCGTGCAGTGTTATACGCGTTGCACAGCGACTTAAAGAGGTTTGGCATGCATTTCCTTCGGATACTTACAGATATAGATTCGATATTTACATGTATAGTTTCGAGTTATATCATATTGGTTTTGATTTGGATTTGGCATTGATGTCTTCTCCATGACTCCGATGATTGCTGGATGCTTGACGGAGTTTTGATTTGAGTTATATACTCATTTTTCAAGCGCATGCGCTGCGCTACGATTTGTTTTATGTATTTACAATTTCGGAGCCCCGACGACTTGATGGTTTTTCTTAGATGTTTTAGTATTTGGGGGAGTTTGAATTTAAATTCGGGGACCGAATTTCTTTAAGGGGGGAAGATTGTAGCATTTTGAAAATCGTTTCGGTGAAATTTCGGAAAATCGGTAAAATGAGGGGGTTTTCTTTAAAAAGTCAAAATACAAATATCTTATTATAAAAATTAAATATACATATTCTAGCTATGTAATTGCTATTATTTGGTGTTTATTGAGCCGCTGGTGAAATTTCAAATTTTCTGAAAAAAATATTATTTTATTATTATTTAAGCCGTCACTAATACATTTAATTAGGGAAAATTACAAATTGGAATGAGTTGAAACAAATTTTGTGCATCATAAAACATTAAATAAAAATTTATCATGTGGTTTTTGGAACGAAATCATTTGCCAAAACGGTTTAGAAATTATTGAAAAAAAAGGCTTTTTTTTAGCGTAAATGGATGTTTGGGGTATTGTATTTATGATTTTTCATCACCCCACACCCGTACCCACACCCACACACCCCCACTTACCCCTCCCCATGGCTGAATTCAGCAGCCACCATATTTTTCCCACTTGAATTTTCAAAGGAAAGGAAATGAAAGAAAAGAAAAGAAAATGGATAATTGTGTTGGACTTTGACCTTGTGTTGACTTGGACTTCTTTACTTGCTACTTTCCTCACCTCACTCTCTCTCCAATCACCCACTAGTGGCCGACCCTCCCCATTTCCTGCACACAACAGCCCCTCCTCTTTTCTCATCACATTTCTCTTCAAAAAACTCATCAAAATTGCCTCACAAATCAACACAAAACCTCACAAATCCCAAATCCATTCCCTACCCATTTTTCCTTAGCCCTTATAGCATGGATCTTGATGCAAAGATCTCAATTTGGAGGTCAAGTTCCATATTTGATCTCATGGTTTGTGAAGGTATAACTCTAACCCTTTTGCTTAATTTATGTTAGATACTTTAAATCAACTTAATTAGGTGTTTAATTTAGGTTTTAAATTGCAAGTTTAAATTCAAGAGAAGGGTTAAATTAAAGTTATGGTTGTGTTAATTTGTTCATGGTAGTGTGATGTATTTTAGCATCTTAAGTTATGCAAAACCAAATCTTGTAGCTAATTTGCATATTGTTATATTTAATTTGCCCAAATTGTGATAATTATGCTAATTTGCTAACTAGGTTTTAGAAATTTTATTAAAATGTGGGATTAAAATCTAGTTAGGGTTTTTAGCATATCATTAAGGTTTCCATGAGTGGTTTAACCATTTAAAATATGCAAAGCCAAGATAAATTGTTAAATTGTGAAATTTTGCGTTAAAAAGTGTTAAATTGGATATTTTTGCAAAACTAGAATTTTGGAATTTATACAAGTTGATGAGAATAAATTATTGATATGGTTTCTATAACTTGGTTATGATAATTAGTGGATATTGTGGCCATTAGTTTCGTTTAAACATCGAGTTTTAAAGTGAAACGGCCAATTGATGCTTACTAGGTTTCTTGTAATAAATCGATTTAATCAATTTATTGGTTTTGATGAATTGCATCGTATTTTATATATTTTAGTGAATTGTAAAACCATGATTTGGTACGTTTGGTGTTTTTCTCGATCAATCGGCGTTTGTACGCCGATGTCGAGGGTTTTTGGGTTGATTTGTGAAAGCAAACCATAGGTTTTGACCTATGTGAGATTCGTGTGTCGATTTGGTCATGAGTCGGATTTTAATGCGATACGGTGCGTTATGATATGTAGGTACCCCCACGTGGACTTCGAGACGACAAGCAAGCGCGTGGCGACGTCGGCACCGGCTAGCGAGGACCAGGTGAGTAGATTTATATCTACGGGGAGAAGTCGGGTGGATGGCGTATAGCACCCCCGCAGTCCGTGGTGGTGTATACGGATGCGTATACACACCAACAATTATTATATGTTATTTGGGATTAATAACGATGCTTAGGATGGATATTGGTGTGTTGGATTACTTTAGTGTTGCGAACCCTAGGGTAGTGTTACACACACACATACACACATACATACTTGCATACATTCCTATTGATATGTGCTCATGGGATTCTTTATAGTTATGTGTTCACATGGGTATGGGACTATGTGTTCACATACGGATTGAGGATGATACTTGGGATTGAGCTGAGTCGATGAGATTTGATTTGAGGCCGTGAGATCGGTGATATAGCAGGGTTCGTATCTTAGATACGACATGACGTTGTAGCGGGTCCTTGACGTAGTGTTTCACACACGTCCATGCATACGTAGGCGGTATCAGTATGGTACTAGACGTAGATCAGTACCCCGATCATGATATTTGATAAAGAGGATACCAGGTGAATAGTATGATGAATGTGATATTGAACCGTACCCAGATTGGGATGCCGTACGACGGATTTACGTACGAGCTATATTGATGATTGATCCGCACTCTTGACTTGAGATGCCTGATTATAGATATGGTATCGGATATGATATTATTGAGGCGGGATCACCGACTATACATATACAGGTATGTATATGTATCGACTCAGATGATAGGCGGTTTCCTTACCTGTAGTTCAGCTTGTTAGTTCAGCCGTATAGTTTAGTGTAGTTGTTAGATTAGATTAGACTTCTTACCTATTTCAAAAACTAACGAATCGTGGGCATTTTTAAAGACAGCTCAAGGGAATCTACGGATATTTCAAAAACGACGTATCTTTTCATAAAAACACCGTAGCCCCTATTTTCAAAACCCCATGATTCGTGTTATTTCAAAAGGCACCATTTGTAGGACTTATATTAGATTATTGCAGATTAGTTATCGTTGTGTCTAGTATTCAGCTCCCGCACATTATTGTTGTTCGCTCTGCCTCGCATATTTATTTTGCTGCATATCCCATTATTGATATCATGCTGTTAGGACACCAGCACTATTACCGATGATGCGTATGTACCACGTACACCTACTTGCCGGCTCACACACATCTTCATCGGTAATTGCCATGTCACGTACACTTTAGAGAATATAATTGCTTGACTTAGATTGTTAGCTAGTAGTGTTGACATGATATTAGTGTACTTCCCTTATATGTCATATTAGACATTGTAGTTATTACCTACCACTTCATGCATACTGTTATTCAGTTGTTCATGCCTAGTTCATTATCATTGACATATGCACTTGTGATGATTTCTTGAGATTTATGATATTTCTGGATTTCGGGGAAAGCCGCAAAATTTACAACTTATGATCTTTTAAAATATAAAATGTTGCGGTTTTCTAGTGATGTAAAGTGTCGTCCACCATGAGTTTGCTGTGGTTTTGGAGATTCGTGTCGAGGAGTGGAGGAACCGTCACGGGTACATGGTGGGCCCGGTATGGTACCCCGGGGCAAGAGGAATGTGGTGTTGACGTTGAGCCTGGCTGGGGAGCACTACCTACCGGTGATATTACCCGACGCGTCGGATATCCGGAAGATACCGTCGTGGTCTTGAGATGAATGGTAGGGGCCGGTCTGGACTGACGGCGCCCTAGATATTGAGATTGAGACATTGATATTTCGAGACAGTGAGATTTATGTTTTGTGTCGATGCTAGACACTGTTGATGCTGATTTCATTTATGATACCTCAGTTTAAAAATACGAAGGAAATCTCACTAATTTATGAAAACAGTTTCTTCATTTACATGTATTCTGTTTCATGCATTCATACCTCATTCATATGATATATTGCTACCTGAGGCACTGACACGGGCACATGAAATTATACTCGGGTTAGATATTACCCTAGCCATTGTTATAAGCTGCCTGTTATACTTATATTTGAGGATATATTATGATCATTGACCTAGGTTGCGTTATTTATGCGATTTCTGTGCTTAGATGTTTTTCTATTCACGAGTTGGCAACTCACCCCCGTTGTGCCCCAGTTTCTTGCAGGTTTGCCGTACAGGTTTCATTACGGCTTGCGGGCTCAGTTTCATTCGGGTGACTTGCTAGTAGGTGGGTTTTTCTTGTATCGTACCCATCATATTACCTTGTATGATATTATTCAGTTGTATCTAGTAAATTCCATCAACCAAACATGTATCTATTGAGATAGAGACCAGTGTTGTTTATTCTTTCGACCTTAGAGTCGCTCGTTATATTTCTGGTGGTTTTGAGTTCCCTTTTGAGTTTTTGATCCTCGCCGTTGGCGTTGTATATTATATTGCATGTGTGGTTGTGACCGTCGATTGACGAAGAGCTAGCTCCCGCTTGGGGATGCCTTTTATTGATTTCGTATACTATTCATGTTGTATCCCGTTTGGGAGCCAGTATTTACAAAGGAGACTCTGCCGAAATTTTCAGTAAATTTTTGATGTTTTTAGAAACCCGCATAATTCGGCTTATGCTATTAAAACTACTTGATTTAAATTGGTTTTTCCTACTCTCTACTACTCTTCTTGGTTTGGATTTCTGGGTTTTCGGTTTACTTAGATTACGTACGCCTCGAGACGTTCGTAGTTTAAGTGCCGGTCATGTTCCGTACTTTCGGGTCGTGACAGGTTGGTTGTGGAAAATATGTTTTGATGCATGGTTAAGGGGTTAATTTAATTGTAGTGGCTTTCTAATGGTTTAATTTGGATATTTGTGTGATAATGTGTGCACTTTGTCGCAAATTGTCGATATTTGCACCAAATTGCAAATTAGTGCTTACTAGTTTTTACTAAAATATTGTGATGAATTAATTGCGATGTCTTGATGACATTTTTAGCGTATCCTATGACTTTTAGGATGTGTGAGTGCGGATTTTGAGTGTTCGGGTTTCAGTTTTCCGGCGACCTAATCGACGATTCTAGTTAGTTTTGCGATTTTCGCGTGCGTTCCGCGCACCTGTGCACGTTGTACCTAGCTTGTGAACGTTAGTATCTTCGTTTGGGTTTTGCGTCGTTCTTGATATGTAACCTTATGTTTGTATTGATGTAAATTCCAGGTTCAGTCGCGGGGACATCAGACGCGGCACGAAAGGGGAAAGCAGTGATTGGATGTGACTAGCTAGGGATTCCGGTGAGTAGATGTAACATCTACGGGGGACTATCGTTGGATGGCGCAAGCCGCCCGATAGTTTTAGTAACTTAAAACATTCTTAGTGATGTTAGTAATTAGGGGTGTAATACTTATATGATTATTTGCTGCATCCATGCCTTATATTGACATACATATGCGAAACCATTTTATAGGACACCTGCACCATTGCCAGGGTTTTTATATGCAGCACGAGCACTATTCATGCTTACACACACGCCCTGGTAATTGCCATGCCACCACACTAGATAACCTATAATTTGAAACCTTTTACTAATTGATGCTTAAACCTGTGCTATTGCCTTTAATTCCTTAAAATGAAATCGTAGGATTGCTATTCATGTGCATGTACCTCATCATATTATTTGTTCATTCCTAGTCTATTAATCATGCATCGTAGCTTAATTATTGATACCATATGCATTCATCACCATTGATATATGCACTTATGAGGATTTCTCGAGATTTTATGATATTTCTGGATTTCGGGGGAAAGCCGCAAAATTTCTAAACTTATTATGTTTTTAAAATATGTAATTGCGGTTTTCTAGTGATGTAAAGTGTCGTCCACCATGAGTTTGCTGTGGTTTTCGAGATCCGTGTCGAGGAGTGGAGGAACCGTCACGGGTACATGGTGGGCCCGGTATGGTACCCCGGGGCAAGATGAATGTGGTGTTGACGTTGAGCCTGGCAGGGGACCGATTACCTACCGGTGACTGTTTGGCACGGCGGATATCCAGAGGATACCGACCGTGGCCGCGAGATGATGAGATTTTGATTTTGAGCTGGGTCAGCCAGATGGCTGAGGCCAGAGATACTATGACATGGATATATAAGATTTGTGATAGTTTTAAGGTGTCGTTGCTGGACACAGGTTCTTGTTGATTCTATTGGTATTGTGCCGGTATTTCAAAAGAGATTCTTAAAGGGAAAAACATGATTTCTTATACTTACACATTCAGATCACGAGTTGATTCGCATTGCATTCATACCTGCTAGTATATTCATATTGCATACATACTTGCCATTATGTCCTGCCTTACCTGTAATTGAGATGCTAGGATGCTTGTGTACATGCTTTCGATAGCCTGCATAGATGTTATTTATTACTCACGAGTTGGCAACTCACCCCCGTTGTGCCACAGCCTTTTGCAGGTCCGCTTCGTCAGTACAGTAGCGACAGGCGCACTTGTCTCTTTTGCCTCTTATGCCTGGACTCGAGGTTTTGCTCTTAGGTGGGTTATATCATTATTTTTGTACCACCTTGTATATTCTTTGTATCTAGTGTACTCCATTTACTGTATCTACCAGTATTGTTATATATTGACTTAGAGATGAGACTGTGAGATTTGTGGACTTTTTATGCTGTATTTTGGGGGTCGAGCTCACTTGAGTCGACATGCTGTTTTTCTCATGCTTCTTTATGATTATTTTGCATGTTGTTTTATATTGCGTGGGATTTGTGACCGCCTTGTGGCGAAGAGCTAGCTCCTGCTTGGGGATGCCTTATTTGTTGGATTCATAGATATTCTTGTTGTACCCATTTTGGGGGGCCAATATTTACAAAGGAGACTCTGCCGAAATTTTCGGAAAAATTGGTATTGTTTTTAAAAAGGGTTTTATATGACTTATTTGATAAACTCGCTTTCAATTGATTGGTTTTTCTTCACTCTTTTGCTTATTTGGTTTGGTTTTCTGGGCTTTGGCTTACTTATTTTACGGACGTCTTGAGACGTTTCGTAAACTTAAGTGCCAGTCACGTTCCGTACCCTGCGGGTCGTGATAAAATTGGTATCAGAGCGATAGGTTTTACCTTTTTGAGTGTAGGATGACCCTTGGTAGATGGAGTAAGTGACTTAAGCAGGGTAACGTAGCGTGCGTATGTCCGCGGCATACTTACGATACGGTACTCCGCCTAAGTGACTTTAGGATATACTTGCTTGAAAATTCCTTCTTCAATTCGGTGTATCCTATGATCCTATTGCACTGTTCTTACTATCCGTTTTCCTGTAACAGCCACTATGCCGCCGAAGGCTACGAGGGCACAAAGGGCTGCCGCCCGAGACGAGATTCGAGCTAGCTCGTCCGAGACTAGGACTGAGCAGGGTGGTATGCCTACGCCGCAGGGACAGACCGATCCACCTTCCCCAGGCCGTATGGATAGGCTCGAGACTGGTATGGAGGAGTTGCGACAGATGATGGGGGGTATGCAGGAGCTACGTCAGATGGTAGGATCCCTAGTTGCAGCCAGTCGTACACCGAGGCCGGATGACGTACCTACTACATCACAGACGACCATGATACCTGCTCCTACTACTACCACCGTGGCCATCCCGGTTTCACTACAGGATTTCATGAGGCTGAGACCTCCAGTATTCACCGGCACCGAGGCAGCGGAGGACCCACAGACGTTCCTTGACAGTTTAGCCAGGATCTGCCGTTCGCTGAGATGTTCGGATGATCGATGGGTAGAGCTTGCGAGTTTCCGACTAGAGGGTCTCGCACAGACATGGTGGGAGTCAGTCTTGAGAGGTCGAGCTGCAGGTCTACCGCCTATGACTTGGGTCGAGTTTACAGCGGTCTTTCTAGCTCGTTTCCTTCCAGAGAGCGTTCGTGACGCCAGAGCTCGTAGCTTCGAGGCCTTAGTCAAGACACCTGGGATGACGGTGTCTGAGTATGACATCCAGTTTACACAGTTATCCCGATATGCTCAGTATTTGGTGGATACCGAAGAGAATATGGTGAAGAGGTTAGTACAGGGACTTGATGCCCAGCTATATCTTGCCATTGGCGCCCAGTACTACGACACTTATTCAGCTGCTATGGATGCGGCATTACGGATGGAGGCACGCATATCACAGACTTCGGCCGTTTCTGGGCCGAAGAGGATTCGCATCGATGTATCGTCTCAGAGGCAGCGCGCCAGATTCTTTCCGAAAGATAGGCCTGGCAGAGGATTTGGGCGGGGACAGTTATATGGTTCTTATCCCCAGGGACAGCAGCCGTCGCCAGGGTGTTTTGGGTGCGGGAGTCCACACCATCTTGTCAGAGATTGTCAGGCGAGACGACAGGGAGCAGCAACAGTTCCGCATATGACCCTACCACCATCACCACCCCCTCCTCAGAGAGCCCTACTTCCTACCACAGGCGATGCTCCACGCCAGTTAGGTGCATCCAGAGGCCGTGGACGCGGCGGTCCTGTTCAGAGAGGACGAGGAGGCAGAGGCCGAGGTCGAGGTCAGCCCGCTATCGGTGGAGGACAGGCCCGAGTATTTGCTTTGACACCGCAGGATGCGCAGGCATCCAATGCCGTTGTGACAGGTACCTTACCAGTTTGTTCTTTCGACGCCCGGGTATTATTTGACCCAGGTTCCACACATTCGTACGTCTCTACACACTTTGCACCGATGTTGGGCCGTGAGTCGTCATCGTTAGATCTTCCGCTTGTTGTTGTTACTCCGGTAGGCGAGTCGTTTGTCGCTCGTTTTGTATTTCGTTTGTGTTCCGTTCGTATCGGGGAGAGGGATTCATCAGTTGATTTGATTCTCCACGATATGTTGGACTTTGATGTGCTTCTGGGCATGGATTGGCTAGCCACTTGTTATGCTTCGGTGGACTACCGTGAGAAGGCAGTCATATTTAGCTTTCCGGGGGAGCCAGTCCTTGTTATTCAGGGAGACCGCAGCGTCACCCTTCCCAGCTTGATTTCGTCTCTTCGCGATGGTCAGCTCTTGCGGAAGGGATGTCAGGGATTCTTAGTGTATGTTTGTGATACTCGAGCTGCAGAGGTTCCGTTGGACCGGGTCCCGGTTGTTTGTGAGTTCCCTGATGTTTTCCCTGATGAGCTACCTGGGCTACCGCCTGAGCGCGATGTTGAGTTCTGCATTGATTTGATTCCCGGCTCGGGGCCTATTTCTATACCGCCTTATCGGATGGCCCCGGCAGAGCTTCGAGAGCTGAAGGATCAGTTGCAGGATTTGTTAGAGAAGGGGCTTATTCGACCTAGTGTTTCTCCGTGGGGTGCTCCGGTCCTGTTTGTCAAGAAGAAGGATGGAAGTTTGCGCTTATGAATCGACTACCGCCAGCTGAACAAAGTTACCGTTCGGAACAGATATCCGCTGCCATGCATTGATGATTTGTTCGACCAGCTTCAGGGTGCGGGATATTTTTCGAGGATCGACTTGCGATCAGGATACCATCAGCTGCGAGTTCGACAGGAGGATATACCGAGGACAGCTTTCCGCACGCGCTACGGCCACTACGAGTTTTTGGTGATGTCGTTCGGACTCACCAACGCCCCAGCAGCATTCATGGATTTGATGAACCGTACATTCAGGCCGTATCTTGACTTGTTCATCATCGTGTTTATCGACGATATCTTGGTGTACTCCCGGAGCAGAGAGGAGCACGAGCAGCACTTGCGGATTACGTTACAGACTTTGAGGGAGGACCAGCTATTTGCAAAGTTCTCCAAGTGTGCATTCTGGCTGGACAGCGTCGGATTCTTGGGTCACGTGGTTACGAGAGACGGCATATGTATGGACCCGAAGAAGATTGAGGCTGTTCAGCAGTGGCCCCGACCTACATCGGTTACTGAGATCCGTAGTTTTCTAGGCCTGGCGGGCTACTACAGGCGTTTTGTTCAGGACTTCTCCCGTATAGCTGCACCTTTGACCGGTTTGACCCGGAAGGGAGTTCCTTTCGTTTCGACAGAGGAGTGTGAGCGCAGTTTTCAGCAGCTACGGACTTGCTTGACTACGGCGCCGGTATTATCTTTGCCTTCGGGATCAGGCGGATTTGTGGTCTACTGTGATGCTTCGCGAGTGGGGTTAGGATGCGTATTGATGCAGCATGACAGGGTGATCGCGTATGCTTCGCGGCAGTTGAAGAAGCATGAACAGAACTACCCCACTCATGATTTGGAGATGGCTGCAGTGGTCTTTGCATTGAAGATTTGGCGACATTACCTATATGGCGAGTCGTGCCAAGTATTCACAGACCACAAGAGCTTAAAATACATATTTCAGCAGCGAGACCTGAACCTCAGACAGCGTCGTTGGATGGAGTTGGTGAAAGACTACGACTGCGAGATCTTATATCACCCAGGCAAGGCGAATGTGGTGGCAGATGCGTTGAGTAGGAGGCCCGGGGGTAGTCTATCCTTTTTGCGCGCAGTGCAGAGGCAGTCGTCAGCAGATTGGCAGATGTTATGCGACAGCCGAGTTGAGTTTGAGTTCACTCAGACAGGGGGACAGCTCGTGCATGTTCATGCACGCCCGCAGTTGCTTGACCGTATATATGAGGCACAGCGCAGTGACGACCGTTGCTCAGAGATCATGGCACAGATGGGACAGGGCAGATTTTCCGAGTTCGTGATTGACGATCAGGGGATTTTGCGCTATGGATCTAGACTGTGCGTACCAGATGCTGATGGATTGCGGCGCGACATTCTTGAAGAGGCACACCGATCAGTGTATAGTGTCCACCCCGGTTCCACCAAGATGTACCATGATTTGAGAGAGACCTACTGGTGGGACGGGATGAAGAGGGACATTGCGGAGTTTGTATCGAGATGCCTGACTTGTCAGCAAGTCAAGGCCGAGCACCAGAGGCCCGCAGGAGAGCTACAGCCGTTACCCATTCCGGAGTGGAAATGGGAGCAGATTTCGATGGATTTCGTTGTGGGTCTACCCAGGACCAGTCGAGGGTATGACTCCATCTGGGTGATCGTAGATCGATTGACGAAAGCGGCTCACTTCCTTCCAGTGAAGACGACTTTCAGCTTCGCTCAGTATGCCCAGCTTTACATCGACGAGATCGTGCGGTTGCATGGCGTACCGACTTGTATCGTGTCAGATCGAGGCACCCAGTTCACCATCCGACTTTGGCAGAGACTTCAGGAGGCTTTGGGCACTCGTTTGAGCTTCAGCACAGCTTTTCATCCGCAGACCGACGGACAGTCAGAGCGGACCATTCAGACTCTCGAGGACATGCTCAGAGCGTACGTTTTAGACTTCGGCGGTAGCTGGGATCGTCATTTACCATTAGTGGAGTTCTCCTACAACAACAGCTTCCAGGATACTATTCAGATGGCACCTTTCGAGGCATTGTATGGGAGGAGATGCAGATCGCCCGTCTGTTGGATAGAGCTCAGCGAGAGCAGCATTTTAGGGCCGCAGCTTGTTGAGGAGACGACAGCGAAGATACAGTTGATCCGAGACCGGATGAGAGCGGCTCAGAGCAGGCAGAAATCGTATGCAGACAGGCGCCGTCACAGGTTAGAGTTCGCAGTTGGCGATCATGTTTTTCTGAGGGTCTCTCCGATGAAGGGCGTGATGCGTTTTGGGCGAAAGGGGAAGCTTAGCCCTAGATTCGTAGGTCCCTTCGAGATCCTCGAGCGTGTCGGCGCTGTTGCATATCGTTTGGCTCTTCCACCCAGCTTTCCCGATGTTCACCCCGTCTTCCATGTTTCGATGCTCCGCAAGTACCTTCACGACCCTTCGCATGCGATTCAGCACCCGACAGTCCAGCTAGAGCGTGACCTTTCTTGTGCAGAGCAGCCGGTGGCCATCCTGGATCGGCAGGTGAAGAAGTTGAGATCGAAGATTATACCAACCGTCAAGGTCCTTTGGCATAGCCCGAGCAGCGAGGAGGTTACCTGGGAGACCGAGGGCGAGATGAGGAAGAAATATCCCCATCTCTTTGGAGGTACGCGTAGTTATATTTTTTAAATTCGGGGACCGAATTTCTTTAAGGGGGGAAGATTGTAACGCCTTGAAAAGTCGTTTTGGTGTTTTCCTGAAAATCGGTGAAATTCGGTATTTTTCCGAAAACCGTCCTTTTTGTTATTTTGCAGTTTAGGTCTAGTTATACCTAAAATGGATAGCTAATTGCTTGTTTTTAGTAGCTAATGAGTTACTTATTAAATTTTGGTCATTTAAAATTTTTTCCCTATTTTTCAATTTATTTATATTATTTTAAGCCGGTAAGAAAATACATTAAATTAGCGATAAATACAAATTTAAATGGGCTAAATTTAAGATTTAAAATCATGTTAATTAAAATCTAGTTGTAACATAATTTTTTAGTAATTTATTTTAAGTTTTAACTAATTTTTATTATGGAAAACGAAAATTATTGAATTTAAGCTTAAACTTGCAATTTTGGACTTGTAGGGGGTCTTTTTGCAAAAAAAAATTTGTGCACTCTCACACACACATCCTCACATCTCCTTGGCTATCCCAAACTGCAGAAAAGTCCCCCTCTCTCTTTTGTTTTAAAATTCTTCTGTTAGGGATGAATGGAGTTGAATGTGTATGTTTAAAATATTGTATGTTGAAGGTATGGTGTATTGACTTTGAGGGGGGTTGACCATGACTTTTTTCCATACACCCACACCACTCTCCTCTCCCCCTTCTGGCCGAGACCAGCTCCCCCCCGCATTTCCATTATTTTCCTTCTCTTTTCTCTCATTTTCTTCAAAAATTTGCATCAAAATTCAATAAAAATCAACAAATCCTTCACTATTTCAACACAAAACCTTATTTCCCCTCTTCTCAAACCCAAATTGGTTCAAATCTTGGAGAAAGATGGCATCTTGGGAGGCTTTAGCAACATAGGGTTTGGGCTTGTGAGGTATAATTTCAATCCTTGGTTAAATTGTAGTTTAAAGTGTGCTAATTAGAACTTTGAAAATTGTTTTAGTGTTAATTTTAGTGCTATTTGCATACTAGTTTTTTTAAAAGTTGTGGTTTGAAATTAATTTAGGATTTAGAACACCATTAAGAGATTAATTAAGCTATTTTGTTATCTAGTTATTTTGTTAGCTTAATCTAAGTGGTTAACTTGCTAATTGCGCTAAAATCTAGTGTTAATTTAGTGTTAGTTTCTAATCTAGTTTTTAAAGGATTATGGTTAGAGTTAAATTAGGGTTTTTAGAAACCATTAATTAGTTAATTAAAGCTAATTATCTATCTAGTTGTTTACTAAACCAATCCTTGAGGTTACTTTGCTTAAGTGGCTTCAAATTTTGCTAATCCAAGTTAATCCTGTGTGATATTTTCCTTGTTTTGCTAATTGCCAAAAATCAAGAGAAGGGTTGGTTGTGGAAAATATGTTTTGATGCATGGTTAAGGGGTTAATTTAATTGTAGTGGCTTTCTAATGGTTTAATTTGGATATTTGTGTGATAATGTGTGCACTTTGTCGCAAATTGTCGATGTTTGCACCAAATTGCAAATTAGTGCTTACTAGTTTTTACTAAAATATTGTGATGAATTAATTGCGATGTCTTGATGACAATTTTAGTGTATCCTATGACTTTCAGGATGTGTGAGTGCGGATTTTGAGTGTTCGGGTTTCAGTTTTCCGGCGACCTAATCGACGATTCTAGTTAGTTTTGCGATTTTCGCGTGCGTTCCGCGCACCTGTGCACGTTGTACCTAGCTTGTGAACGTTAGTATCTTCGTTTGGGTTTTGCGTCGTTCTTGATATGTAACCTTATGTTTGTATTGTTGTAAATTCCAGGATCAGTCGCGGAGACGTCAGACGCGGCACGAAAGGGGAAAGCGGTGATTGGACGTGACTAGCTAGGGATTCCGGTGAGTAGATGTAACATCTACGGGGGACTATCGTTGGATGGCGCAAGCCGCCCGATAGTTTTAGTAACTTAAAAGATTCTTAGTGATGTTAGTAATTAGAGGTGTAATACTTATATGATTATTTGCTGCATCCATGCCTTATATTGACATACATATGCGAAACCATTTTATAGGACACCTGCACCATTGCCAGGGTTTTTATATGCAGCACGAGCACTATTCATGCTTACACACACGCCCTGGTAATTGCCATGCCACCACACTAGATAACCTATAATTTGAAACCTTTTACTAATTGATGCTTAAACCTGTGCTATTGCCTTTAATTCCTTAAAATGAAATCGTAGGATTGCTATTCATGTGCATGTACCTCATCATATTATTTGTTCATGCCTAGTCTATTAATCATGCATCGTAGCTTAATTATTGATACCATATGCATTCATCACCATTGATATATGCACTTATGAGGATTTCTTGAGATTTTATGATATTTCTGGATTTCGGGGGAAAGCCGCAAAATTTCTAAACTTATTATGTTTTTAAAATATGTAATTGCGGTTTTCTAGTGATGTAAAGTGTCGTCCACCATGAGTTTGCTGTGGTTTTCGAGATCCGTGTCGAGGAGTGGTGGAACCGTCACGGGTACATGGTGGGCCCGGTATGGTACCCCGGGGCAAGATGAATGTGGTGTTGACGTTGAGCCTGGCAGGGGACCGATTACCTACCGGTGACTGTTTGGCACGGCGGATATCCAGAGGATACCGACCGTGGCCGCGAGATGATGAGATTTTGATTTTGAGCTGGGTCAGCCGGATGGCTGAGGCCAGAGATACTATGACATGGATATATGAGATTTGTGATAGTTTTGAGGTGTCATTGCTGGACACAGGTTCTTGTTGATTCTATTGGTATTGTGCCGGTATTTCAAAAGAGATTCGTAAAGGGAAATACATGATTTCTTATACTTACACATTCAGATCACGAGTCGATTCGCATTGCATTCATACCTGCTAGTATATTCATATTGCATACATACTTGCCATTATGTCCTGCCTTACCTATAATTGAGATGCTAGGATGCTTGTGTACATGCTTTCGATAGCCTGTGTAGATGTTATTTATTACTCACAGGTTGGCAACTCACCCCCGTTGTGCCACAGCCTTTTGCAGATCCGCTCCGTCAGTACAGTAGCGACGGGCGCACTTGTCTCTTTTGCCTCTTTTGCCTGGACTCGAGGTGTTGCTCTTAGGTGGGTTATATCATTATTTTTGTACCATCTTGTATATTCTTTGTATCTAGTGTACTCCATCTACTGTATCTACCAGTATTGTTATATATTGACCTAGAGATGAGACTGTGAGATTTGTGGACTTTTTATGCTGTATTTTGGGGGTCGAGCTCACTTGAGTCGACATGCTGTTTTTCTCATGCTTCTTGATGATTATTTTGCATGTTGTTTTATATTGCGTGGGATTTGTGACCGCCTTGTGGCGAAGAGCTAGCTCCCGCTTGGGGATGCCTTATTTGTTGGATTCATATATATTCTTGTTGTACCCATTTTGGGGGGCCAGTATTTACAAAGGAGACTCTGCCGAAATTTTCGGAAAAATTGGTATTGTTTTTAAAAAGGGTTTTATATGACTTATTTGATAAACTCGCTTTCAATTGATTGGTTTTTCTTCACTCTTTTGCTTATTTGGTTTGGTTTTCTGGGCTTTGGCTTACTTATTTTACGGACGTCTTGAGACGTTTCGTAAACTTAAGTGCCAGTCACGTTCCGTACCCTGCGGATCGTGAAACTAGGTATAACCATTCTACATAGTAGCTAAAACTTGTAGCTTATTAGTTAGTTTTATTTAGGAAAGATCCTTCATGGATGGTCCATATTACCTAGTTAGAAAAAATTGATTTTCACCTATTCCGCCTCCCCGAAAGAACCGGGGTGGGTAACGTGGACCTAACAGTGGTATCAGAGCCTAGCTAGACAACAACTAACTGTTAGCAAAGTGTTTAGAACTTCGATCCCGAAAAAAATCCCGAAAACATGTCAAAAACCATACTTTCTGCCGATTTTTAAAACTGCTCTAAAAATTATTCCACATGCCTTAAAAATCAGTGTAGGGTTTTCTAGGAATAGGCAATAAATTTGAGCCCACGAGTCGGCCAAGTCGCCGCGGAACCACGGCGAAACCATGCATTTCGCCGCGGATCCGCGGCCTAGTTGACTCGGCCGCGACTCCGATTTCCTGCAGATTACTTAGTTTGTTGTTTTGGGATTTTTAAGACATTTTGTTTCTGCCCAGTTTTTCCAGAGAACAATGTTGTGTTTGGGGGTAGTTACAAATTGGTATTTTGATCTAAGTTATACAAACTCTTTCTAATGGTTATATCTGTAATGTGATATATGCACCGAACGTCGACTAATCGCTATATGTTGATTAGTGGGGGTTGTGCATATCTGTGATCTGTAATGTTGTTAGATTGTGTATATGAACTTGTTGGATTGTCGCGGATGAATAGCCGGGGTTTTGTGAGATGAGAGTTTCTTTTTCTTTCATTTGATGTAAATATGTAAATTGATGTAATATTATTTTTATGGCCGCACATCCGGGATGAGGTTGTAGCCGCCATTGTATATTATTTCTTTTACTGTTTTTGCTCCTAGGATAGATCCAAGGTGGGGTGCACAAACTACCGGGTACTTTGAAGTGCCGAGTGGCCTACTCACGTTGTTGAGGGAGGTTGCTTCACTTCGGGTACTTGGCGGGTAGTTTGCCGCACCTGTAGGGGTCTAAGGTGGGGTTTGGCTATTCATCGCGATCGTGTAATCCGTCTTTCGTTGCAGGCTTGAACGAAACGCGGGTTCCTAGCATATCCAATGTGTTCATCTGTGATCTGGAATGGCTATCATTGCATCTGGCGAATGCATATATCTATATATGATATCTAGTGGGCGTTGCTTATGTTTTGCATCCGAGCTAGTCCAGCCCCCGCTCTGTCGTTAGTTAAGTAACTTAACAGGTGATGACGGGGCCGCATGGCGAATGCGGATGGCATAAGCGTACGTCATATTTTCGTTGTTTTCTGCAATGGTAGGATTAATTGATAGGACGCATTATATTAATGCAAAGAAAAAACAAACCTAAAAGACGTTGTTGGAACAATTTTCAAAAAGCTGTTATTGCAAGGACGTTCTCTTTTATTTTGCATAGAGGTATTAGGTTATGAATGCCCAGCACCTCATTCGACGAGGCAAGGGCCAAGATCCCTTCATCGGGAGTGACCCCTTGGACAAAAGTTTGCGTCAGGGTAATAACTTCACTATAGTCGATTATTCTTGCTTTGCATTGAGGTATTCAGTTTGGAATATCCTGCACCTCATTCGACGAGAAAAGAGCCGAGATCCCTTCACAGGGAATGGCCTCTTTAGCAAAAGTTATCTTCACTATAATTTTAAAAAGATTATCAGGTTCCTTCAACGATATCAAGTTCATTACGTTAACGGGGTTTTCGCCAAAAACCCAGCCGTAGCCATCCGTCATTTCTTATAAGTTATACTTAGTATTCGTGCTGCGTTTGTTGACTGTGTCAAGGCGCAGTGAACGGTAGCTGGGTATTGCTTATCTGCTGGATACAATGTGATTGGTTAGGACAGTCGAGTAACCTTGTTGACTGTGTCAAGGGTTATGCGGGTGGGTTTAATGCAATCAAGATAATGATGGGTTGAACTTGACTAGGACTCTTCGATTTGTTGACTGTGTCAAGGTCACTTGGGTCCTAGGGGTAAAAATCCACATCGGGAGTTTCTAAAGATACTGAAACTTGCAAATTTAGCATACCTTCTGGAGTGTGGTGACTAGAATGGATTCCATCTAGGTCATCGCACAATGATAATTGGATCCCGATCCCACTGATGAGTTGGATTACTCTCAGGAGATTATTTCACTTAACAATCAATGCTATAAACCAAGTAGGTGTCTAGAACGGTGTTAGCGGGGCTACGCCTCCAGGGAAAAGAGGTTATTTAATTAAGGAACTTCTTGAAAGCGTTGGAAAACCTCCCTCGAAGTACCAACACTAGCCTTGCTGAAAGGTTAAGCAAGTATTGTGATGTGCGATTAATCCTGACTAGTTCTTCTTTTAGGGTTTGAAGAAGAATTTGAGGAAACAGTGGGAGCCATCCTGGTTAGATAAATCAATAAACCAATCTAATCTTGCAAGAGCGCACGCTGAGTGTTTCTTTTCTCTCTCTCCAGGTAGCAACCATTTCACGCCCTAATCAAGATAATAAAATGTATCGCTTGACCGATCCGAATTCTTATTCGGGGCTGGGGAACGTTGGTTCCGCTCTAACTTACGACAACAGTCATAAGTATGAGCAAGGGAAAGAGGATTGTATGGATTCAAGGATACCCAGTTGAAGAAGAAGCATAGTTTTGCATCTACTTCAGGTGTTCTTGTAATTGAGAACTGCTTTACGGTCAGCCCTACCTCCTGGGTACTTGATACCGGATCAGGATCTTATATCTGTAATCTATTGCAGGGACTGAGAAAAAGTAGGAAAGTTGTACCTGGTGATATGTCGCTCAGGGTACCGAACGGAGCACAAGTTAATACTGCAGCCGTCGGTGAATATCACCTAGTTTTGCCAAATGGCAATACTATGATTTTGAACGAATGCTACTATGTACCTTCCATGGTTTGCAACATCATATCAGTTTCTTTACTCAATAAAGATGGATATAACTTTGTTCTTGATAGAAATATCATGAACATCTACCTTCATAAGGTATTGGTTGCAGAAGGTACATTGTGTAATGGTATCTACGTTCTAAATCAGAATACAGTTCTCAATATACAAAACACACGCAAGAGGAAGAGTGCAGATACGAACGAATCCTACTTATGGCATTGTAGACTTGGTCATATCGGAGAGAAAAGACTAAGTATGTTGCATAAAGATGGACTTTTAGATACGTTCGAGTTTTCATCTTATGGAACTTGTCAGTCTTGTCTCAAAGGAAAGATGACCAAATCTCCATTCACCGGACATGGAGAAAAGGCAGCAGAGCTCTTGGGACTCATACACAGTGATGTATGTGGTCCAATGTCTATACATGCAAGGGGTGGGTTCTCATAATTCATCACATTCACTGACGATCTCTCTAGGTTCGGATATGTGTATCTGATGAAACACAAATCTGAAGCTTTTGAGAAATTCAAGGAATTCAGAAACGAAGTAGAGAACCAGACTGGCAAAAGTATCAAGATCCTCCGATCAGATAGGGGAGGGGAGTACTTAAGCAAGGAATTCCTAGATTACTTAAAAGAGAATGGTATTCTCTCTCAGCTTACTCCTCCTTATACACCACAACACAACGGTGTATCGGAATAGAGGAATCGTACCCTATTGGATATGGTTCGCTCCATGATAAGTAGTGCTGACTTGCCTCTTTTATTCTGGGGATATGCACTTCAAAGAGCAGCACATCTATTGAATCAAATTCAATCCAAATCCGTGCCTAAGACTCCGTATGAAATATGGAGTGGTAAGAGTTTGTATCTTAAACGTATTAAGATTTGGGGTTGCCCAGCTTATGTCAAAAAGCAGAACCCAGACAAACTTGAGTTACGGGCAGTTTTATGTAAGTTTGTGGGATACCCAAAAGATTCTAGTAGGTATCTATTCTACAATGCAAAGGAACAGAAGATAATTGTTTCCAGGAATGCCACATTTTTGGAAAAAGAATTTCTTGTTAAAAATATGAGTGGCAGCACGGTAGAACTGGATGAAATTCCTGAAACACAAACTTTAACTAAACATTTGGAGGAACCTCTAGATTCAGTTACACCCAACGAACCTCAGCCATTCCGCAGATCTGGTAGAATTTCTCATCCGCCCGAGAGATACTACGGTTTTCTCATAGACGGGGATCGAGAGGATTGCATCTTGGAAGAAGATGACCCTACCAGTTTCAGGCAGGACATTATCAGTAGGGATTCTGATAAGTGGCTGGAAGCAATGCAATCCGAAATGGAGTCCATGTACGCCAATAAAGTGTGGACCTTGGATATTGCTCTACCTGGGGTAAAACCCGTTGGATGCAAATGGATCTACAAAAGGAAACTTGGTGTAAATGGGCAGGTGGAAACCTATAAGGCTAGACTCGTTGCAAAAGGTTTTCGTCAAAGACCTGGTGTGGACTATGATGAAACTTTTTCTCCAGTGGCTATGCTCAAATCCATTCGGATCCTACTTGCCATTGCTGCCTTCCATGACTATGAAATCTGGCAGATGGACATAAAAACGGCTTTTCTAAACGGCTGTTTAGAAGAGTGCGTTTACATGGATTAGCCAGAGGGTTTTGTAGACAGTGGGAGCAGCGGGAAGGTGTGCAAGTTACTTAAATCCATTTATGGATTAAAGCAGGCATCGCGGAGCTGGAACATCTGTTTTGATGAGGCAATCAAGGAATTTGATTTCATCAAGAACGAAGATGAACCTTGTATATATAAGAAGATTGTAGGACGAACTGTCGTGTTCCTAATCTTATACGTGGATGACATTCTTTTGATAGGAAATGACATTCCTATGCTACAATCAGTCAAGCTATTCTTGTCACAACGGTTCTCCATGAAGGACCTGGGTGATGCCTCGTACATTCTGGGGATCAAGATCTACAGAGATAGATCCAAGAGACTACTGGGACTTTCGCAGTCCAAGTACATAGAGACCGTACTAAAGAGATTTAGTATGGAAGATTCCATGCGCGGTAACATACCCGCATTGCACGGAATCACCTTCTCCAAAAAGATATCTCTTAAGACTGACGAGGAGAGGGTTCGCATGAGCACTATACCCTACGCTTCGGCGGTAGGATCTATAATGTATGCGATGCTATGTACAAGACCAGATGTAGCTTACGCGCTGAGCGTGGTGAGCCGGTATCAGTCAGATCCAGGTGAGGACCACTAGACGGCAGTGAAGAACATTCTCAAGTACCTGAGAAGGACTAAGGAGATGTTCCCGGTTTACGGAAATGGAGACCTCAGGGTCGAGTCCTTTACCGATTCAAGCTTCCAGAGTGACAAAGATGACAGCAAGTCTGTCTCGGGTTTTGTGTTTACCCTCAACGGAGGGGCGGTGTGTTGGAGGAGTACCAAACAGGATACCGTTGCAGACTCGACGATGGAGGCTGAATACATTGCTGCAAGCGATGCCGCAAAAGAGGCGGTCTGGATGAAGAAGTTTATTAGTGAACTTCAGGTGGTTTCGTCCATTGTTGACCTAATACCTTTGTATTGCGATAACAATGGGGCTATAGCTTTAGCAAAGAAACCAAGGTCCCATCAGAAATCCAGACACATCTTAAGGCGGTATCACCTGATCAGGGAGATCATTGATCGCCAGGAGATCGAGGTACGGAGAGTGGACACAAAAGACAACACGGCGGATCCATTCACAAAGGCCCTCCCTCAAACACAGTTCGAGCGACTTTTTGAGCTATTGGGTATGCGATACGCCAGTAGCTGGCCTTAGAGCAGACATTGGGTATGCGGTACACCAATTACTGGCCTTTAGTGCAAGTGGGAGATTGTTGGATATGTATGCCCTAGAGACCATTATTGTATAGTACTAGTTTGTATAATATATTTTGGAGGCTTAGGATATATATATATATATATATATATATATATACGGGTTTACGACAGTCTTGCTCGATATAGTAGTATGCTACTTGGTTTGTTTCTATCTTAATATGGGTATATGTTTCTTTTAACATATCGCTAATACATATTGATGGCGCCCTTAGGATCTTTGCTTGACTACCAGCGTTGTGATGGCGATCACACTAGTGGGGGCAGGGTAGTCTATAAACATATCCTTATTTTGGTCCCTAGTCATAGGATTATCGAGACAGGGCATCGATACTCCAGAGGAGACTGGTGCATACGCTTCTCTTCCCTGCAGGGGAGATGGTCTATCCCACAGCCATCAGTACGTTGTACTGGAGATAGTATGCAGGTGCTTGTCAGGTTACAAGTACACTGGACTTGACTCATCAGGAATTGTTGGTTGGTATTATACCTATCGTCAGTTAGCAGTTCCCAGGTGACATGAGTACAGCTTAGTCCGCTGACTTGGCACTGTCACTTCGCCTCGAGTGTGTTCCTACTGTTCTTAGATTACTACCCTACCACGGCTCTACTGAGTCGTGCAAATAGGTAGTTGGGTGCAGTCCCGAAGCACTTGGAGGCAGAGACGGTTAGACAAGATTCGTCTCTCCCGGTATTGGGAGTTGATATCGCGCTGTGTCTAGGAGAGCCATTACACATTGTCGTCCCTGGCCAGGGCAAGCGAGAATTACTGGTAGGTTTTCCAGTAGATTCCCAGGGTGTTTTGGGCTACACTCCGACATGACTTGTACCGCTATTAGGGGACTGACGTTTACCGCCCCCTAGGCCCGCCATATGATACTCTTAGACGAACAGACCGGACTGTACGGAGATTGACACATTCAGGCTCAGTAGGAGTTCGGATGGGTTCACCTCATCAGTTTTCTTATCTGCATCTACCTGGGGACCGTTGCGTACAGCTAGTACCGCTTGCGGCCTGTTGTTAAACCCACTGCCAGCGTAGTGTCGAGCATTTAGAGTCCCACACAGAGGGTTACTCACCTTTGGGCAAAACATAGTAGAGGTCGCATGGTTTTGCGACGGGGTTTGTTCACATCCGCGCACCTGTGCACATTTGGTGTCCGAACAGTTATCACTAGCGGGCTTTGGTTTAAGCCAGATCCTAATATTTGTTTTGGGATTGGTTTTGTCTCATTGTATTTGTGTTCCTTGGAACACGGATGCGGGTGTGTATGCACAGTTGACAGAGGCAGAGACAAAGGATTCTCATTAGGGTTGTTGACCGTTGACTTTTTCTAAACCTTAATGAGAATGGGAAATATGATTAATAATATTAATTAAGGATTATTGTGCCATGGTTGAGTTGAACATTTTACTTTTGTTGACTTGTTGACTTTGTTGACCGGTTGACCATTGTGGACTCATTGACCATCATCATTTCATTTCAAAGATACTTCTTGTTCTTTGCAAAATGCCTTAAATGCATGAAATGATAATCGTCATTGAAACTAACCATCACAATTCTTAATTATTATTATTATCATCATTATTCTTGCTTTTGTGAGCATGGTTGCAAGAAGAGAGCTCGTTCTATCATATTCTTTCTCTCTCTTGAAAGAAAGCTCTCCCTCTTCCTCTCTCAAAGTTCAAGTGTTCCATGAGTTGGAAATCATGAACCTTTGAGACAAAACCACCACAACTCCTCTCTACTCATTCTAAGGTTCTTGGTTTAGCAAACCAAGCACCTTAGTTACTTCTAGGTTGAGGTAGGAGCTCAAGCTCGAGGCTCTCGGGTGGATTTATCTTCGGCAAAGAGGAGACGACGAGGAGGAGCCGTCCAAACCACTACAAGGAGCAAGCAAGGAAGAGAACCACTAAAGAAGAGAAGGAGCTCAAGACCTAGGTATAACCATTCTACATAGTAGCTAAAACTTGTAGCTTATTAGTTAGTTTTGTTTAGCAAAGATCCTTCATGGATGGTCCATGTTACCTAGTTAGAAAAAAATGATTTTTACCTATTCCGCCTCCCCAAAAGAACCGGAGCGGGTAACTTGGACCTAACACTACTCTTAATGTCCTAGGTGGTGTAGAAGATGATGGTGGATTTGTTTGTCTATTTTGTTTCTATTTTTCTCAACACATGAGAGCTATGGAAATAATCAAGAGAGGAAGAAGGAGGAGGGACCATGGGAGCTCTAAGATGAAGAGAGAGAATCCCAAAAAGATAATGAACCATAAAACAAATAATTACTAATCTCTTATCATGATAAAGTTGATGGCTACATTGATATGACCATTATCATCACAAATCAAATCCAAAGCCAAAAAGCAAAAGAAGGATCTAGTTCTCTCAAGAAAACTCCAAGTCAACAATGGTCAAATTGTCAACATGGGCAAGCATGGTCAAATAGTCAAAGCAATTAGCCATAACATAATTATCATTAAAAAGATTATTAAATAATTTCCCCACCGCATAATGGTTTTGACCGAACCAACGATCAAAACCCTAATGAGGCACCTCCTCCTTCTTCGCTCCTTACAACCATGCATAAACACCCGCATCTGCATTCCGTAGAATGCGAATGCACAGAACACAAAACTAATCCATCCATACAATACTAGGATCCGGCTTAAACCAAAGCCCACTAGCATTGTCTGCCCGAACAGCATACGCACATAAGTGCACTTAAGTGATCGTAGCCTTGCCTTAAAAGCATACAGCCTCTACACCTTTCGCCCAGTGCAGGAAAACTCTTTGTGTGGGACTCTAAATACTCGACACTACGCTGGCAGTAGGTTTAAGCACAGACCGCAAGTGGCACTAGCTGTACGTAATGGTCCCTAGGTAGATGTCGATAAGAAGGCCGATGAGGTAAACCCATCCGAACTCTTACTGAGCCTGAATGTGACAATCTCCGTACAGTCCGGTCCGTTCGTCTGAGAATATCGCATGGCGGGACTAGGGGGCGGTAAACGTCAGTCCCCTAATAGCGGTACAAGTCGTGTCAGAGTGTAGCCCAGAACACCCTGAGATAACACTGGAAAACCTACCAGTATATCTCGCTTGCCCTGGCCAGGGACTTTGTGTAATGGCTCTTCTAGACACAGCGCGATATCAACCCCCAATACCGGGAGAGACGAATCCTGTCTAACCATCACTGCCTCCAAGTGCTTCGGTACTGCACCCAACTCCTACCTGTTTGCACGACTCCATTGAGCCGTGGTAGGGTAGTAATCAAAGAACAGCGGGAACACACTCGAGGCGAAGTGACAGTGTCAAGTCATCGGACTAAGCTGTACTCATGTCACCTGCGAACTGATAACTGACGATAGGCATAGTACCAACCAACAGTTCCCGATGAGTCATGTCCAGTGTACTCGTACCCTAACGAGCACCCGCATACTATCTCAAGTACGACGTACTAATGGCTGTGGGACAGACCATTTCCCCTGCTGGGATGAGAAGCGCATACGCTAGTCTAATCCGGAGTATCGATGCCCCGTCTTGATAATCCTACGACTAGGGACCAGTATAAGGATGTGCTTGTAGATTACCCAACCCCCACTAGTGTGACTGCCATCACAATGCTGGTAATCAAGCAAAGATCCTAAGGGCTCCACTAATGTGTATAGGCGATATACTAAAAGAAACACATGCACACATTAAAGTAGAAACAAACCAAGTAGCATACTACCATTTTGAGCAAGATTGTCTATACAACTGTGAATATCCCAAGCTTCCATTAAGTAATATACAAACTAGTATGATACAGTAATGGCCTCTAGGACATATATACTAACAATCTCCCACTTGCACTATGGCTATATACTGGCGTATCGAAGACCTATCATCTCGATCAGCCCCTGAACTGAGTCTACGGTATGGCCTTCGTGAATGGATCTGCAGTGTTATTCACTAAATCTACTCTCTTCACCTCGATCTCCCGACGATCTACGATCTCCCTGATCAGGTGGTACCGCCTCAAAATGTGTCTGGATTTCTGATGAGACCTGGGTTCCTTCGCTAAAGCTATAGCGCCGTTGTTGTCATAATACAGCGATATTGGATCAACAATGGTAGGAACCACCTGATGCTCCGTGAGGAACTTCTTCATCCAGACAGCTTCCTTTGCTGAATCGCAAGCAGCTATGTACTCCGTTTCCATAGTTGAGTCAGCAACGGTTTCCTGCTTGGAGCTCTTCCAGCAAACCGCCCCTCCATTGAGGGTAAAGACATAACCCGACATGGACTTAGAGTCATCCTTGTCACTCCGGAAGCTGGAGTTAGCAAAGGACTCGATCTGGAGGTCTTTTCCGCTATACACCAAGAACATCTCCTTAGTTCTTCTCAGGTACTTGAGAATGTTCTTTACTGCTATCCAGTGTTTCTCCCCTGGGTCTGACTGATACCGGCTTACAACGCTCAATGCGTATGCTACAGCTGGTCTGGTACACAACATCGCATACATTATAGAGCCTACCGCAGATACGTAGGGTATAGATAACATGCGAGCCCTTTCCAAATCAGTCTTGGGAGACATATCTTTGGAGAGGGTGATTCCTTGACAAGCTGGTAGATTACCGCGGTTTGAATCTTCCATACTGAATCGTTTCAGTATGGTGTCGATATACCTGGACTGCGAAAGTCCCAACATCCTCTTAGATCTATCACAATAGATCTGGATCCCCAAAATGTAGTTGGCATCACCCAGGTCCTTCATGGAGAACCTCTGTGACAAGAATCCTTTGACTGACTGTAGCATAGGAATATCATTTCCTATTAGGAGAATGTCATCCACGTACAAGACGAAGAATACCAAAGTTCTCCCAACAATCTTACTGTAAATGCATGGTTCATCTGGGTTTTTAATAAAGTCAAATTCTTTGACAGTATCATCAAAGCAGATATTCTAACTCCGCGATGCCTGCTTCAGTCTATAGATGGACTTAAGCAACTTGCACACTTTACCGCTGCTCCCACTCTGAATGAATCCCTCCGGCTGATCCATATAGACGCACTCTTCAAAATTTCCATTTAGGAAAGCCGTCTTTACGTCCATCTGCCAGATCTCATAATCGTGGAAGGCAGCAATGGCAAGATGGATCCGAATGGATTTGAGCATAGCCACTGGAGAAAAGGTCTCTTCATAGTCCAAACCAGGTCTTTGACGAAAACCCTTTGTAACAAGTATAGTTTTATAGGTTTCAACCTGCCCATCTACACCAATCTTCTTTCTGAAGATCCATTTGCAGCCTACTGGTTTTACCCCTTCTGGAGCAATGTCCAAAGTCCAAACTTTGTTGGTGTACATAAACTCCATCTCGGTCCGCATTGCATCCAGCCATTTTACTGAGTCACCGCTCTTAATGGCTTGCTGGAAGCTAGTAGGCCCATCATTTTCAATGACGCAATCCTCTCGATCCCCGTCTATGAGAAAACCGTAGTATCTCTCGGGCGGATGAGACTGCCTACTACTCCTGTGGAGTGGTGCTGGGATGTCCGGTTCTCCTGAAACTTCTGGTTCTTCCAAGCTTTCAGTAATAGCTTGTGGTTCTAGAATTTCTTCCAGTTCTATTGCGCTCCCACTTATCTGACTTTCTAAAAATTTAGTTTCCAAGAAGCGGGCATGCTGAGAAACAAAAACCTTTTGTTCCTCTGCGGAATAGAAAAGATACCCCCTGGAGTTCTTGGGGTCTCCCACAAACTTACACAGTACTGAGCGTGCCTCGAGCTTGTCCGCATGCCGCTTCTTTACAAAAGCTAGACATCCCCATGTCTTAAGATACTTAAGACAGGGTGTCTTCCCACTCCACATCTGATATGGGGTGGTAGGCACAGTCTCGGTTGGAGCCTTGTTCAAACGATATACAGTTATTTCTAGTGCATAACCCCAGAAAGATCGCGGTAACTCAGCCTTACTCATCATGGAACGAACCATATCCAATAGAGTTCGATTCCGTCTTTCCGATACACCGTTGTGTTGTGGTGTGTTTGGAGGAGTACGCTGAGAGAGGATTCCATTGTCTTTTAAGTAGCCCAGAAACTCAGCACTCAAGTATTCACCACCTCGATCAGATCTCAGTGTTTTGATACTTTTGCCTATTTGTTTTTCAACTTCATTCTTGTATTCCCTAAATTTCTCAAAGGCCTTGGATTTATGCTTCATCAGGAAGACATGTCCATACTTAGAGAAATCATCCGTAAAAGTAATAAAGTATGAATAACCACTTCATGCATGTGTAGACATTGGACCACACACGTCACTGTGTATGAGTCCCAAGAGTTCGCTCGCTCTTACTCCGTGTCCAGTGAGCGGAGTCTTTGTCATCTTTCCCATGAGACAAGATTCATAAGTAGCATAAGACTGATACTCGAACGGATTCAAGTATCCCTCTTTATGTAACTTTGTTAACCGTGTCTCATTGATGTGACCCAGTCTACAATGCGATAAGAAAGCCTGATTTGTTTCCAGAGTTTCTTTTAAGTGTGTTCTGGACACTGAAAACCTGAGCTTGATTCAATACGTATATCCTGTTTTCTAAAGTACCTGACCCAATCAGAACTTGATTTAGGTGGATGTGGACCACATCGCTTACAAAAGTAAAATCATATCCTTCCTTAGAAAGTGAGGATACAGATATGATATTACAAGTCGCACTAGGTACATACAAACAGTTACGCAGAATAAATATCTGTCCAGTTGTCAATCCAAGATGATATTCCCCTACAGATTCAGCGTCCATGCTCATTCCGTTGGCAACCCTGAGAGTCATATCACCTATCCTGATAACTCTAGGTTTCTCATAGCCTGTAATGAATTACAGATGTGAGATCCTGATCTGGTATCCAATACCAAGGAAGTAGGGTTAATTGACATACAGTTTTCTACTACAAACACACCCAAAGCCGAAACCACAACATGCTTCGAATCCTAGCTACTGGCTTTGCTATGCAATCCTTCTGCCAATGTTCATTCCCGTAACAATAGGAATGTCCCTCCTTTACTACATCCAGTCCCGAAACTTTTGCCCTTCCCTTTCCTTCTACTTCCCTGGTTTCCTTCATGGTATAAGTAGAGGGCAGAGACTATAGAATCAAGTCAGTATTTGACCCGTTCTTCAACGTGGTCTTCAGGTCCGTGAGCTCATCAAAATAGCTAGTCTCTGTAAGGACGTTGTCGCCTACAGATGACCCGAAAGCTAACCTCTCTTGAAGCAATTCATTCGAGGTCTCATATCTTGCGATACGAGATTGCTCTTCATATAAATCTTTGTTATGGAGGAAGATCGAAACTAAGTCCATCTTCTCGTGCTGCCTCTGGTATGCACCATCAACTGAGGCCAACACGAGGCACTTGGCATTCGCATAGTCTTTTTCCGATGTCTTACGGATATCAATATCCGTGACAGGGGAAACTGGTCCTGAGACGGCAGGGGTTTGATTAGTTAAGAGGTGTCCCAGCTTGTCATGGGTAATGGACATCAGGACAGACCTTTGCCAGTCATAACAGTCAGATTCAGTCATTTTATTATCTAGATATAACCTATGTGTGGTCACTGGGTCGCTGCAATTAAGAGAGAGAGAAGAAAACAGTCAGCATGATGCTCTTGCAAGTTTAGATTGGTTTTTAGTTTATTTAAACAGGATGGCTCCTACAGTTTCTCGAATCCTTCCTCAAACCATAAATGAAGAATTAGTCGGGATCAATCTCACCGTACAATACTTACTTAACCGTTCAGTCAGGCCAGTGTCGGTACTTCGAGGGAGGTTTTACGACGCTTTCGCGAAGTTCCTTAATTAAATAACCTCTTTTCCCTGTGGGCGTAGCCCCGCTAACACCTTTCTAGACACCTACTTGGTTTATAGCATTGATCATTAAGTGAAAAGTTTCCCGAGGAGTAGCGGATACTCACAGTAGGATCGGGATCCAAATATCATTGTGAGATAATGCTGAAGGAATCCTACCAACATTATCATGCTCCAAATAGTATGCAGCACTGGCAAGTTTCAGTTTCTTTAGAAACTCCCGATGTGGATTTTTCCCCCATGCTCTTATGACCTTGACGAAGGTCAACAAATCATAAGTCACATGTCAAGTTCTACCCATCATTGTCCAGGTTAATTTGAACCCACCCGTATATACCCTTGACGAAGGTCAACAAGGTAATACGACTGTCCCAAACCAACGCATCTATCTATGCTACATATGAACACCCAACAGCTATAAATCACTATGCCTTGACGAAGGTCAACAAACATAGCTTGAATACTATTGAATATTCATATGAAATGACGGAGGGCTACGAATGGTTTTGGCGAAACCGTGAACGTAGTGAACTTGATATAATCGAAGGAACCTTGATAGCTTTCAAAAGGAGTGGTTTAAGCTCCGCGTTTTTAAAAGTTTTCTGTTTTGAAAAGAAACCGAGTGGTTTTGAAATTGTTCCAACGATTTTAACTTTGGTTTATTTTCTTGCATTAATTTAATGCGTCCCATCAATTAACCCTACCATTGCAGAAAACAACAAAAATATGACGTACTCTTATGCCATCTGCATTCGCCACGGGGCCCCTTCATCACCCGTTAGGTTACTTAACTAACGACAGAGCGGGGGCTGGACTAGAACGGATGCAAAACATAAGCAACGCCTACTAGATATCATATATAGATATATATACATTCGTCAGATGCAATGATAGCCATTCCAGATCACAGATGAACACATTGGATATGCTAGGAATCCGCGTTTCGTTCGAGCCTGCAATGAAAGAAGGATTACACGGTCTCGATGAATAGCCAAACCCCACCCTAGACCCCTACGGGTGCGGCAAACTATCCGCCAAGTACCCGAAGTGAAGCAACCTCCCTCAACAACGTGAGTAAGCTACTAGGCACTTCAAAGTACTCGGTAGTTTGTGCACCCCTCCTTGGGTCTATCCTAGGAGCAAAAACAATAAAGGAAATAATATACAATGGCGGCTATAACCTCATCCCGGATGTGCGGCCATAAAAATAATATTACATCAATTTACATATTACATCAAATGAAAGATAAAGAAACTCTCATCTCACAAACCGCGGCAATTCATCAACAACAATCCAACAAGTTCATATACACAAACCAACAACATTACAGATCACAGATATGTATAACCCCCACTAATTGATGTATAGCGATTAGTAGACGTTCAATACATATATCACATCACAAAATATCCGATTGCAAAAGTACTTAGAATTTCGATCGATAACTTGATTTGAAACTACTCCAAGCATAACACAGTACTCAGCAAAATCTGGGCAGAAACAAATTATCTCAAAAGTCATAAAACCATCACAGAGAACAGCTGAAGAAATTTGGTGCGCGGACGAGTCAACTCAGCCACGGATCCGCGGCGGATCGCTTGGATCGGCCGTGGATCCGCGGTCTTCTGAGTGACACAGGAGCCCAAATTTTTACAGTTTTCCCAGAAAACCCTATACATATTTTTAAGGTCCCCTGAAAAATTTTTGGACCGGTTTTTAAAAACGACAGAAAAGTGAATTTTTCGACGTGTTTTGCAATTTTTTCCGGCGATCGAATTTCTAACACTTTGCTAACAAGTAGGTAATAGTTTAGTGAGGCTCTGATACCACTGTAAGTCCACGTTACCCACCCCGGTGCTTACGGGGAGACGGAATAGGTAAAAAAACAATTTTTTGACACAAGGTAACATGGACTAAAAACTTGAGGATCTTTGCCAAACCATTGCTAACAAACTACAAGAGGTTCTATCTACTATGCTCAAGAGATTATACCTCACGAACCAAGTCCTTCGGGTCTTCTTTCCGCTTTCCTCCTCGTCCATGCTAGCTCCGAGGATCGATCTGGATCTTGGTCACCTCCGGGCCTCCTTGAGTCGAAGACGATCCATCCGAGAGTTTGTAATCCGAGCTCCACCTCAAGCGGAGGTAACTAGGGCAACAAGTGTGCTATTCTTGATGTCCTAGGTGGTGTAGAAGATGATGGTGGATTTGTTTGTCTATTTTGTTTCTAT
Source organism: Agapanthus africanus (assembly GCA_030015575.1). Taxonomy (NCBI): domain Eukaryota; kingdom Viridiplantae; phylum Streptophyta; class Magnoliopsida; order Asparagales; family Amaryllidaceae; genus Agapanthus; species Agapanthus africanus. The sequence goes on from JASDDO010000019.1 coordinate 523,286,431, forward strand.
TTTTCTCAACACATGAGAGCTATAGAAATAATCAAGAGAGGAAGAAGGAGGAGGAACCATGGGAGCTCCAAGATGAAGAGAGAGAATCCCAAAGAGATAATGAACCATAAAACAAATAATTACTAATCTCTTATCATGATAAAGTTGATGGCTACATTGATATGACCATTATCATCACAAATCAAATCCAAAGCCAAAAAGCAAAAGAAGGATCTAGTGCTCTCAAGAAAACTCCAAGTCAACAATGGTCAAATTGTCAACATGGTCAAGCATGGTCAAATGGTCAAATCAATTAGCCATAACATAATTATCATTAAAAAGATTAGTAAATATTTTCCCCACCTCATAATGGTTTTGACCGAACCAACGGTCAAAACCCTAATGAGGCACCTCCTCCTTCTTCTCTCCTCACAACCGTGCATACACACCCGCATCCGCATTCCGTAGAATGCGAATGCACAGAAGGCAAAACTAATCCATCCATGCAATACTAGGATCCGGCTTAAACTAAAGCCCACTAGTATTGTCTGCCCGAACAGCATACGCGCACAAGTGCACGTAAGTGATCGTAGCCTTGCCGTAAAACCATACGGCCCCTACACATTTCGCCCAGTGTAGGGAAACACTCTGTGTGGGACTCTAAAGACTCGACACTACGCTGGCAGTGGGTTTAACCACAGACCGCAAGCGGCACTAGCTGTACGTAACTGTCCCCAGGTAGATGTCGATAAGAAGGCCGACGAGGTAAACCCATCCGAACTCCTACTAAGCCTGAATGTGACAATCTCCATACAGTCCGGTCTGTTCGTCTGAGAATATCGCATGGCAGGCCTACGGGGAGGTAAACGTCAGTCCCCTAATAGCGGTACAAGTCGTGTCGGAGTGTAGCCTAGAACACCCTGAGATAACACTGGAAAACCTACCAGTATATCTCACTTGCCCTGGCCAGGGACTTTGTGTAATGGCTCTCCTAAAAACAGCGCGATATCAACCCCCAATACCGGGAGAGATGAATCCTGTCTAACCATCACTGCCTCTAAGTGCTTCGGGACTGCACCCAACTACTACCTGTTTGGACGACTCCTTTGAGCCGTGGTAGGGTAGTAATCAAAGAACAGTGGGAACATACTCGAGGCGAAGTGACAGTGTCAAGTTAACGGACTAAGCTGTACTCATGTCACCTGGGAACTGATAACTGACGATAGGCATAGTACCAACCAATAGTTCCCAACGAGTCCTGTCCAGTGTACTCGTATCCTAACGAGCACCCGCATACTATCTCAAGTATGACGTACTAATGGCTGTGGGACAGACCATCTCCCCTGCTGGGATGATAAGCGCATACGCTAGTCTACTCCGGAGTATCGATGCCCCGTCTCGATAATCCTACGACTAGGGACCAGTATAAGGATGTGCTTGTAGATTACCCAACCCCCACTAGTGTGACTGCCATCACAACACTGGTAATCAAGCAAAGATCCTAAGGGCTCCACTAATGTGTATAGGCGATATGCTAAAAGAAACACATGCACAAATTAAAGTAGAAACAAACCAAGTAGCATACTACCATTTTGAGCAAGATTGTCTATACAACTGTGAATATCCCAAGCTTCCATTAAGTAATATACAAACTAGTATGATATAGTAATGGCCTCTATGGCATATACACTAACCACAAATACTAGTTTCTGATTGATGGAGTTGACTAGATACAATAGGAATACTAATACAAGAGTGGCACGATCCAACATGTACCACCTACCAAAGAAAATCATCCGAATGCAAGCTGTGTGCCAGCGATGCCGCTACTGATCCATGCGGTCAACCTGCAAGAACAGTGGTACAACGAGGGTGAGTTTCCAACTCATGAGTAGAAAACATCATCAAGTAGAAATCGAAATAAACAACGATTCCTAGGTCAACTATATCATAAAGGTAATACTATGATATCTAGGGTGACCATATCTGCATATATGCCAACAATATAATCCATGCATATCTTCGTGTGGGTATCTTCCAACAATATAATCAATCCATGTATGTATGTGGATATCATTCAACAATATAATCAATGCATGTATGAATGTGGATATCATCCAACTATATAATCAATGCCTGTATGCATGTGGATCTCATCCACTCGAAACATCATGAAAACATATGCATGTAAATATATGAGGCTATCAAAGAACGTGTGTCTATCAATGACGCATCAAATCATGGAACCTGAGTGTCCAGCACTGACACTCAAAACATCATGAAACCCGTGTCCAGCATCGACACGTAAATCCTCATATCTCAAGCGCCGCATCCTCATATCAGCCCTCAGGCGCCGCATACTCTGGTCGGCCTTCATATCCATCTCACGACTCCGGTCGGTATCCTCCGGATAACCACCGAGTCCAAGTACAATCACCGGTAGGTAGCACTCCCCTGCCAGGCTCACCGTCTAACTATATGAGTCTTCTTGCCCCGAGGCACCTCACCGGGTCCACCATGTACCCGCAGACGGTGCCTACCGCTTCTCGAATCGGGTTTCACATATCAATCTCAGAACTGAGAAAACTCATGGTGGACTTCTCGAAATATTATATCAAGAGAAACCGGGTTTTTAAAACAATACATATTTTCCTTTGAAATATAACCACGGTTCTCAAATCCAGAATCTCATAAAAACAGCATCTCAATGCGTACTATCATAAAGCATGATGTATGCAAATATAGAACAGAAATGTGAGCATATCCGTATATCATGCAATATATCAAAATGATGTGAACATAGCAAGTATATCATGCAAAGAGTCATATGACAGTACTGAACAATTAAGAGTCATAGCATGCTGTAGCAATTATACTATGTAGTGACATAGCAATTATCGATGATGAAAGTGTGGGCCAATCTGTGTAAGTGTAACATACGCATCATCGATAATGGTGTAGGTGTACTAGCACAGGTATACGTAATGCAATGAGAATGTCCTGAACGTAGCAGAAAGTAAATCGTGAGCGCAATGCTATAAGGTATACGTATCTACAACATGTCCGAGTCGGTGAATTTATCAATCGACATCCAGCCTCACAATATCACGTACGGTATAATCCATCGTACGACATCCTCTAGTCAAGGGTATGGATCAAACATCAGATAAAACTCATCACGTACGGTAATCCATCGTACGACGGCATTAAACAATTAGGGTTCCTATCAACGAATATGAAAATGAGGGTACTGACCTAATGTCTCGTACGGCATATCACTCATTATTCACATATTCAAATATATATACCTATGTCTAGGGTCACATCCATATCAATCTCATATCAAGGGACCGACAAAGGTATCAATGATCTCATATCGACTCGCATCTGTATAACGACATATCAAAAAAGTCATCATATCTCATCGTATACTCTTTTCAGCACATCAATCTCTCACATCAAGTCATTTTATTAATCTCATAACAAGCCACTAAAAATCTCATATTTGCTCTCTTGCAACTATGTATATTCATATATCATGATTCATATTTACGTTTCACATCCTTATATATATCAAATCGAGACATCCATTCTATCATATCATTTCACTCTAAAACCATTAACTATAACCTAAGTTGTGGCATTTCTTGTCTCAAATTTACAAATCACATATCGATAATTGTGGGGGTGTTGTATGCCATCCACCCGACTTCCCCCGTAGATATAAATCTAGTCACCTGCGGAACTCCTCGTTCAGCCGTAGTCGATGTGCTTCGTCATCTCAGAATCCATGCGAAGGTACCTACAATCAATACACAATCGAAATGCTTATTAAAATCAAATCCCGAAATCTGATACGGCACACGAATTGCCTATAGGTTAGAACCTATAGCCTACGCATGCAAAAGCAACCAACCAACCCTCGTCGTTGACGTAAAAACATCCAACGACCAAATCTCATATCAAATATCAAAACCAAGAATTCCAATATCGGAAAACCATAACCAAAACCAACCCAATATGCTCCCAGATTTTGGCTCAGGTAAAATGGGATTAAACAAGCAAGTATAGGAGATAGGTTACAGGTATTAGGAGCTTCAGTCAAAAACACAACCCCAGACCCCACTAGAAAACCGGTGACATCACTCCCAGATCCGAGCTCGCCGGCCATATGGAGGAATTGGCATCTCGTGCTTGGGTTGTGGGTTCCTAGTGGCTTATATAGGTCACTGGACTTGCTAGATTTTCCTGAAACTACCCCAAATAGCTCCAGATACCCTGTAGGCAAACATCGCTTCACAAAACCGACACGAGTAATTTCCTAAGTCCGTATTTTGGTTTCTAATCCGGGTCTTGACCAGTAAAATCAACACTAATATCTTGTAACAGCCCCTAAACATCACAAATCCACACAATAACCCAAACCCTCTCTTGGGATTTCCAAACAACACTAATCTAAACAAGTTTAACTCTAAACAAAACTAGGATGCTAGGAAACTTAAAACTAAACTAAATGAAAGGAATTATACCTCATGGATGCAACTCAAGAAAAACCCTAGCTTCCCAAAGTCTCCAAAATTCAAACTTGAGAGGTCCATAGGGTGTAGGATGAGATGGGGATCATTTTTAATGAAGAGGGTATAGGGTTTTGGTGAAGAAATGGAGATGATTCTTGGAGATGGTGTTGGTGTGTAGTAGCGCCTCTAGTTGGGTTACAACATCATAAAGTAGTGAACTTTCAAATTCTAGAGGGCAATTACAAACGAACTACGAATCTAACTAGAGATTAGGGTAATATCAACATAATAAGAAGTCTAAGCTAAAGGAAAAGGAAATACAACCTTTGTAGCCAACTCCTTCAGTCTTATGGACTCCTATGGCTTTGCTCAAAGCTTGGATCAACTCCGCTAGAGGTCCTTCATCGTTTACGATGATCGGCCCTGCGATTTCTAGGTCAAGCTCTTTGCTTCACAAAATCAAGATGAAGTGAAGCAAACAATCAACACTAAAAGGCTAGGGTAGTGTAGAATGGTTATGTGGTTTGTAAACTCACTTAAAAACCCTTTTCTTTTCGGTTCCTTACTCTTTTAACAAACTCAAGTGAGCTAGAGAGAGCAGGAAGATGAAGATGGCAAAAGCTTTGGTGAATAATGAAAAGCTTATTTTCAATAATTGAAAAGAAAAGATTATAGATGAGACACTCTCAAATATAACCATGGTTGGCTAAATATCTAGATATTATTTGGATGGGTTAAAGAACAAAGGAAATACAACCATAGTTAAAGTCAATGGTCAAAGAAGAATTGTGTAGAAAAATGGGTCATTATAGCTAATTTCCTTTTCTTTAAATCATTACCAAAATTTAGATATTTATCAACCATGTAAGTCTTGCATTACCATCTCCTTTGTATCATCAACCATGACACATATGTATGTGTGTATGTGTGCATGCACATCATCAGTGTATGTGTAAACATACATGCATACATCCAAAAGAAAAAGGGTTAATTAAAAGTGAGCTAAAAGATAATATTAAATCAATACTTGATTTAATAAATCGGTCATATCAAATACGACCAAACCAATAGTGAACGCCGGATTAAAATACGGTATCACATATTTGTATTTAATCGAGCTCATGCGCATATCACATACGCACACCACATCATTTCGCCTAAACTAGAAAAAACCTGTGTGGGACTCTAAGACTCGTCAATACGCCGGCAGTAGGTGATGATTATATCAAAACACCTACAAGTCGCAAGCGGTTAGCTAAACGTAACGGCCACCCGGATATTGAGCGATCAGAAGAAAAACAAGCGAACCCGTCAAAACTCCCGTCGAGCTATTGGCAACACTTACCGTATAGTCCGGTCTCTTCGTCTGATATGCTGCATATCAAGTCTAGGGATGGAATCGTCGAGCCCTAATAACTCAATAAGTCATGTCGATATGAACTATGACCGGTCGAGAAACTATTGATAATACTTATCAGTAAATCTCATCAGCCCTGGTTAGGGACTTCAAGTCAGAGCCAATCGCACATTGCACAACATCAACTCCCAATACCGGGAGAGAAGAAACCCCTCCTATCGCTCACTGTCTCCATGTGTCTCGGGACTATACCTAAAAGCCACCTGTTTGCACGACTCAGTTGAGCTGTGGTAGGGTGGAAATCAAAGTACAGTGGGAGAACACATAAGACTCTATGACGGTCTCAGGTCTACAGACTAACCTGTACCAGTGTCACCAGAGAACTGCTATCCGACGATAGATATAATACTATATAGGAATTCTCGGTGAGTCCGCTCATTATACCCAGTATCCACTGAGCACCCGTATACAATCTTCGATGTCACAACACCAATGGATATGGGATCATCCATCGCCCATCATATGGGTTAAGAAACGTATACGCTAGTCTACTCTGGAATATCGATGCCCTGTCTCGATATACTTACGACTAGGAACATTTAAGGATATGCTTATAGACCATACATTCCCCACTAGTATGATCCCCATCATAGCCTTGGAAGTTAAGTAAATATCCTCAGGGCTTTATCAACATGTATCAAATGAACAGTATTTAGTAAACATGTCAGATAAAGTAAAACCAGATAGCATACTATCATGTCGAGCAAGAAAGTCATATATATATATATATATATATATATATATACATATATACATGTCCAAGCATCCACTATACATATAATGGCCTCTAGGGCATACATATATCCAACAATCTCCCACTTGCACTAAGGCCAATTATTGTCGTATCTCATACCCAACATCTCAAAAAGTCGCTCATGTTGCGGCTCTGGAAGGGCCTTGGTGAGTGGATCCGCGGTATTATCCTTTGTATCTACTCTCCGAATCTCGATCTCTTGGTGATCAACTATCTCCCGGATCAAATGATATCTCCTGAGGATGTGTCTGGACTTTTGATGGGATCTGCGTTCTTTGGCCAACGCCATAGCTCCATTATTATCACAATACAATGGTATTGGATTAATAATGGTTGGAACTACTCCTAGCTCCGCGACGAACTTCCTCATCCATACGGCTTCCTTGGCAGCATCATTTGCAGCAATATACTCAGCTTCCATCGTGGAGTCTACAACGGTATCCTGTTTGGAACTCTTCCAACATACCGCCCCTCCATTGAGGGTAAATACAAACCCTTAGATAGACTTACTGTCATCCTTATCACTTTGGAAGCTGGAATCGGTAAAGGCCTCCATTTGGAGATCCCCATTACCATACACCAAGAACAATTCTTTAGTCCTTCATAAGTACTTAAGAATGTTCTTCACGGCTATCCAGTGTTGCTCCCCTGGGTTAGATTGATACCTGCTCACTACAACTAGTGCATAAGCTACATCATGGCGAGTACATATCATCGCATACATTATAGATCCTATGGCTGAAGCGTAGGGTATAATGCTCATGCGAGCTCTTTCTTCATCAGTCTTCAGACAGAAGTCCTTAGAGAGAGTGATTCCATGGAAAGCGGGCAAGGCACCACGCTTGGAATCTTCCATACTAAACCTTTTTAGGATGGTATCAATGTACTTTGATTGGGACAACCCCAATAATCTCCTTGATCTATCTCTATAGATCCTTATGCCCAAAATGCATGAGGCATCACCCAGGTCCTTCATGGAGAACCTTTGAGATAAGAATAATTTGACCGATTGTAGCACAGGAATATCATTTCCTATCAAGAGAATGCCATCTATGTTAGTTATGTATATGCCCTAGAGGCCATTGTTGTACATATGATGTATATTATAATGATGCTTGGATATATAGAGAGAGGACTTTCTTGCTCGTCATGATAGTATGCTATTTGGTTTTCCTTTATCTTAATATGTTGACGTGTATATGTTTACTGTCTTACTCTCACATGTTGATAAAGCCCTTAGGATATGTACTCGACTACTGGGACTATGATGAGATCATACTAGTGGGGCCAGAGTAGTCGATGAGTACATCCTATAACTGTTCCTAGTCGAGGGTGTGTCGAGACAGGGTATCGATACACCAGAGTAGACTAGCGTATACACATCTTGACCCATATGATGGCGATAGATGATCCCATATCCATCGGTGTTTGACATCAAGGATGGTGTACGAGAGCTCAATGGAGACTGGGTACACTGGACGGACTCGCTGAGAACTCCCAGATGGTGATATACCATACGTCAGATGGCAGTTCTCCGGTGACACTGGTACAGGGTAGTCTGTAGACCCGAGATCTTCATAGAGTCTTGTGTGATTCCCACTATGCTTTGATTTCCACCTTACCACGTCTAAGAGGGCATGCAAAACAGTGGCTTTTGGGTGCAGTCCTGAATCACATGGAGGTAATGAGCGATGGGAGGGGATTCATCTCTCCCGGTATAGGGAGTTGATGTTGTGCTGTGTTCGATTGGCTATAACTGGAAGTCCCTGGCCAGGGATGAATAGAGATTTATAGATAAGTGTTACCAGTAGTTTCACGACCCGTTATGAGCCTCACATCGACACGACTTATCGGTTACTGGGGTCTGACGTATACCACCCCTAGACTAGATATGCAAATATCAGACGAAGAGACCGGACTGTACGGGAGTGTTACTGATTGGATTCACAGGAGAATGTACAGGCTAGCTTGTTGATCTTCTGATCGCTCAATACCTGGGTGGCTGTTACGTTTAGCTGACCGCTTGCAGCTTGTGGGTGTTCCATATGATCATCACCTGCTACCGGCGTATTGACGATTCTTTAGAGTCCTACACAGAGGTTTCTTGACTCGGGCAAAATGGAGTAGGGGCACATATGTGATATGTGCACGACCGAGGATAATGCGATATGAGATACCGTATTATATTCTCACGATATTTAGATATGAGCCGGGTCATCGGATCAAGTGTTGATTCGATGAATCGGTACATGATATATTAGTTGGTTATATTCGATATAGCCGGATTGTCGGATCAAGTGTTGATTCGATAATTTAATGTATAATAATATATATGATATATTGCATTACATTATCTAATATTGGCTCGCTTTATTATTTCATTTTCTCACCGGGTAATACATTGATATATATGCGATATATGTTAATTGTATTATTTTCTTTTGTTACAAAATATATTATATATGTGATATATAATATTGTAACATAATATGATTACTAATGCAACATGTTTGGTGGAGATTAAACAAGGTTAGGGTTTGAATTGGGTTAGTTCTTTCATGAACATTCTAGAAGGTTTTCTTTTGTCATGAGCTAAGATATTATGGTTGATATTTTCTAGTGACTCATTCTTAACCCAACCCAAACCCTTAGCCTTAGTTAATTCTCTACATGGGTTAGCCTTATCATAGTTGACCATGGTTACATTATTAATCATATATCATTTCATTATTCATCACAAAAAGAATTAATTCATTATTCATCTTCTTCTTCAACTTTGAGCTTTGAGAAAGCTTTCTAGGTTTCATTTTGCGATGGATTAAAAGTGAGAATTTGATAGAAAAAGAAAGCATAAATACTACTCCATCATCCTCATCTAATCTAGCCAATTAGATTAGGGTGTTCACCTCATTAGAGAGAGAGAGCTTGAGTTATAGAAACTTCGAGGTAGATCATCGGAGAAAAGGAAGACTACAAGCTAGCATGGATTGTTCGAGTTGTGGAGCCTATCTTGAGTCGGGGAGATCGTGGATCATGGCGAAGGGACTTCTGCTCGGAGCTTATGAAGTGAAGGAGCGGACTACAAAGGTTGTAATCCCTCACTTTTAGTTGTAAAGACATTTACTTGCATGTGTAACCCTAATTATCTAGCAAAGATCCTAGCTTTGGGTTGTTCGGGACGTCTAAATTTTTATTTGGGCATGGTTCATGCCTTATTAACCTTTGTAAGAGTGCCTAGGAACCCTACAGTGGTATCAGAGCCTAGCTAGAGTATTAGGCGACGTGTATACGAAATTAAAACTCCGATCGAACCCCGGAACGTCGAAATAGACCCCTCTCTGGAAATTTTGTAAAAATGTGATTTTTCTGCATTAAAAATACTCAAAAAATTCAGCAGGGGATTATAAATATTACTGTGGAAAACGAGCAGGTAATTCGTACGGACCGCCGCGGAACCGCGGCAATACCTTGCTTACGCCGTAGATCCGCGGCCGTACTGTTGAATTGGGCTTTGGTTTTGGCACAGTAATATCCGTAGCTGTTAGTGCATATTTCTGGGTATTTTTAATCTGACTCAAGTGTTGAGTGTTCTGGGAATTATTTTGAATTCGTTGATTCAATCGGAAAGTTTAATTTCGTTATGTTTTCCGGATAATTTAGAAAGTATTAAAATGTTCGAACGGATAACATTAACTCACTTTTTCCCGGCACGAAAAACTTTCAAGTGTTGAATTTTTCTTGAGTTTAAATCTTTCGGAAAAACGTGCAAGTAACGTGGTGGACCCTCTAGAAGAACACAAACCTTAACTCGATTATGTGACTGTCTGAACCGCCTCTAAACCTTAGGGTTTGGGGCAGTACGGCGTGCCACATGTGAGGCGTTGGCTTGACCCTTCTACGGCTGGACCATTGGTACTGTGACATATTCTGGGATTATTTGAACTCCGCTCAATTGTTGATCTATTTTGGAAATCTTGGGTATTTGATTATCCGATCGAAAAGTTTAATACTGTCTATTTATCTGGAATGTGATACAATATATGGAATTCATATAGTTAGGCATGAAATGCGAAGTATGTGATATTTCGGATTTCTGATGTCTAAAGTAATTATGGATTCCAAATGTTGTAGTTTTACAATTTCTTTTCTGTGACTGTAAGTGTAGTATGTAGTTGTATTGCCGGTTTTCGTTGTTATACATCAACGACGATCGGTGTATGCATACTTATTTACGTTGATGATATGAGATATTATGTGTTGCTGTGATATGTTATATTGGATCTTCATGTTCTGAATAGCCGGGGGTTTTATGTGAGATGAGGGTTTATATTTTCATTCATGTAAAATTCATTTGTATGTGATATTCTTTTATTGGGGTACATCCGGGATGAGGTTGATGTCACCAGTGTATATTATTTACTTTTCCGCATTAGGTAGACCCAAGGAGGGGAGCACAAGCAACCGGGTTCTAAGGTTCAGTGGGAGGCCATCTCGAGGAGTCGAGACCGGGTCTCCTAACCCTATAATTGGCAGTGTTGCTTGCCGCTCTCGTAGGGGTCTAGGAATGTGGGTTTGGCTATTCATCGCGACCGTGGAATCCGTGTTTTATACCGGCTCGTATTAAAAACACGGACATCCTAGTATATCCAATATTTCATATATGTTCTTCTGCTGCAATGTTCTTTGATGAGATCATATTACTGCCTAAGACGAATGCTTATACTATATATATATATATATATATATATATATATATATGATGATATATAAATATTACTGCTTTCGTTTCTTCTGTGATGCTTAGGAAGCATAAGCTGATGGGATATATTAATGAGATTAATAAAAAGAAAAGAAACCTAAAAGATGTTGTAGAATAAAAACTTTATAAAAAAAGGGTAGCTATAGTCTTGCTTTGCATAGCGATATATATGATATACCATGCACCTTATTCGATGAGGAAAGAGCCGAGATCCTTTCACCGGGAGTGACCTCTTTAGCGAAACTGGCAGATGCTACAAACTCGCAGTTTAGTTTTTGACAGCTTATATAGTTCTTTCTTTGCACAGCGGTATATACGATATATCCTGCACCTTATTCGATGGGGAAAGAGCCGAGATCCCTTCACCGGGAGTGACCTCTTTAGCGAAACTAGAAAAGCCTAAAAAACAATCCTTTTTCAAAATCACTTGATTCTACGACGATATCAAGTTCATTACGCAATAGGTTTTCTAAAAAACTTTCGTAGCCCTCCGTCATTTCAGATAAATCCTACTTAGTATTCGTGCTGCGTTTGTTGACCTTGTCAAGGCACAGTGTATGGTAGCTAATTAGTGTTTATCTGCTAAAACACGAGATGTGATTAGATTAGGTTATTCGTACGGCCTTGTTGACCTTGTCAAGGGTCATGCAGGTAAGTTTAATTCAATCGGGAAATGACGGGTTGAACTTGACTTGCGATTTATGGTTTGTTAACCTTATCAAGGTCATAGATCGCTAGGGGCAAAATATTATCGGGAATTTCAAGTGTTGAAATTTGCAATGAGATTGCATACCTCCTATGAGATAGTTGGATCCCGATACCCACTGCGAATAAGAGTTACTGCTGGGAGAATTTTACACAGGACAATTAGCCGATCAAGTAGGTGTCTAGAAAGGTGTTAACGGGGTCATGCCTCTGGGAAAACGAGGTTTATTTTAATTAGGTCCGTGCGAAAGCACGGGGAACCTCCCTCAAATACCGACACTGATCTGGCTGAAAGATTGACGAAATTGTAGAGTGTAATTAATCCCGGCTAATCTTACCTTTTAGGGTTTGAAGGAAGATTTGATAAAAACAGTGGGAGACATCCTGATTAGATAAGATAATAACCAATCTAATCTTGCAAGAGCATACGCTAAAGTGTTTTCTTCTCTCTCTCTCCAGATAGCGACCATGTCAGGCCATAATCAAGATGATAATATGGATGTATTGACTGAACCCGCTTATTATACTGAGCAAGAGAACGTTGGTCCCGTTCTTTCTTATAAGAATTATAAGACTGAACAGGAAACAGGAGAATATCTGGATTCTCATGCCGCCCAAACAAAGAACATGCATGCTGATGCATCTTCTTCGGGTGTGTTAGTTATTGAGAATTGTTTCTCAGTTCACCCTACGTCCTGGGTATTAGATACCGGATCAGGATCCCACATATGTAAATTGTTACATGGGCTACGTAAAGGTAGAGAACTGGGAAAAGGTGATCATTCCGTTCAAGTAGGGAATGGTGCAAGTATTGCAGCCAAAGAAGTTGGCGAATATCACCTAGTATTACCAAGTCGTAATATACTGATTTTGAATGAGTGCTATTATATACCGAACATGATGTGCAACATTATATTAGTTTCTTTATTAAGTAAAAAAAGATATAATTTTGTAGTACAGGATAATATTATGAATATCTTCCTAGATCAAAAGTTGATTGCATCAGGCTCGTTACATAATGGCATATTCATTCTCAATCAAAATACAGTCTTTAATATACAAAACACACACAAGAGGAAGAGTTCAGAAATGAACGAATCCTTCTTGTGGCATTGTAGACTTGGTCATATCAATGCAACACGGCTAGCTAAGTTACATAAGGATGGATATTTGAATTCGTTCGAATTATCATCTTATGATACTTGCCATTCATGTCTCAAAGGAAAAATGACCAAAACTCCATTTAGTGGACACGGAGAAAGAGTTACGGAACTCTTAGCACTGGTATATAGTGATGTATGCAGTCCCATGTACACACGCCAGGAACGGTTCTTCCTACTTCATTACATTCACTGACGATCTCTCAAGATTCGGACATATGTTCCTGATGAAACACAAGTCTGAAGCTTTTGAGAAATTCAGAGAATATAAGCACGAAGTAGAGAACCAAACGGGAAAAAGTATTAAGATCCTTTGATCTGATCGAGGAGGAGAATACTTGAGCAATGAGTTCCTAGATTATCTAAAAGAGAATGGGATTCTCTCTCAGCTTACTCCTCCTTATACACCACATCACAACGGTGTATCGGAACGGAGGAATCGTACCCTATTAGATATGGTGCGCTCGATGATGAGTACAGCTGAGTTACCTATTTCCTTCTGAGGGTATGCACTGGAGACAGCAGCATACCTATTGAATCAAATTCCAACTAAATCTGTACCTACCACACCATATGAGATATAGAGTGGGAAGAGACCGTATCTTTAACGAGTTAAGATATGGGGTTGTCCGGCCTATGCCAAAAGGCAAAATCCGGACAAACTCGAGACACGATCAGTTTTTTGCAAGTTTGTAGGATACCCGAAGAATTCTTATGGATATTTTTTCTACCACAGTGAGGAGAAAAATGTGTTTGTTGCTCAACATGCCACCTTTTTAGAAAAGGAATTTCTTACAAAAGAGATTAGTGGCTCTGAGGTAGAACTGGAAGAAGTTCCAGCAACACAAACTGCAACTGAAGATTTAGTGGAACCAGAGGATTCAGTAGTACCTGATGAACCCCAACCTCTCCGCCGATCTAGCAGGGTTTCTCATGCACCTGAGAGATACTACGGTTTTCTCATTGATGGTAGGAGCGAGGATTGCATCATGGAAGATGATGACCCGACTAGTTTCGTGCAGGCCATCACGAGTGGTGACTCTGTGAAATGGCTGGATGCAATGCGATCTGAGATGGAATCCATGTACACCAACAAAGTATGGACTTTGGAAAATGCTCCTGAAGGGGTAAAACCCATTGGGAGCAAGTGGATCTTTAAAAAGAAAATTGGTGTAGATGAAAAAGTTGAGACTTTCAAAACTAGACTTGTTGCAAAGGGTTTTCGTCAACGACCAGGTATGGATTATGATGAAACCTTTTCTCCAGTAGCTATGCTTAAGTTCATCCAGATCTTACTTGCCATTGCTGTATACCATGACTACGAAATCTGGCAAATGGATGTTAAGACCTCCTTTCTAAATGGTGATTTAGAAGAGTGCGTGTACATGACTCAGCCAGAGGGCTTCGTAGATAGTGGGAGCAGCGGAAAGGTGTGCAAGCTGCTTAAATCCATTTATGGGTTAAAGCAAGCATCGCGGAGTTGGAACATCTGTTTTTATGTTGTAGTCAAAGAGCTTGACTTCATAAAAAATATAGATGAACCTTGTATTTATAAGAAGGTTGCAGAGCACATATCAAGTATATGAGCAGAGGGTTCAGATGGCTGACTTCCAATTTTGTAGATGTTCAGTTCAATTGTCATATTTCCAAATGATAGGTTCATTGAACCATTTCTACAGTTAATGACAGCATTGGAAGTGGCAAGGAATGGTCGACCTAAAATCACCGGAGTTTGACTCCGTAGGTTTGCTACAGCTTGTGTATCGAGAACAATGAAGTCCACAGGGAATACAAATTTCCCGACTTTTATCAACACATCCTCTAGTTCACCCCTAGGTTTGGTGATTGAACGGTCTGCCATTTGGAGAGTGCAGTGAGCTGGTTTCAACTCTCCAATCCCTAACTGCTCATAAACAGAATATGGAAGCAGGTTAACACTTGCGCCAAGGTCTAAAAGAGCACGGTTGATGTTTTTACCCCCAATGGAAATTGATATCGTAGGCCATCCTGGGTCCTTACGTTTCTTCAGTAGCTGTGGGATAAAAGCAGTGCTAACATTATTAGACATGAAGACCTTCTTTGGCACTTGAGTCTTCCTCTTCCTAGTGCACAAGTCTTTAAGAATTTTTGCATAAGCGGGGACTTGCTGAATAGCATCTAGGAGAGGGATGTTAATGTTAACCTGTTTGAACATTTCCATAATCTTCTCCATATGTGGACTCGATTTGTTACCCCTTAACCGATTAGGATAAGGAGCTTTAGCAATAAGCGCTAGGTCCATCATAGGAGAAGGTGGTGTGTGTATACGTGATCCCAGAATAGGAGTGGGGATCGTTTGTGGTAGAATAGAAGAGGTGGGATGAGGTGTTGAGCCTAGAGGGAAGCGGAGAATAGGCTCGTGAGAAGGCGGTGGGGTAGGAGAACAAGGATCAGAAGTAGAAGTGTGTGTGTGAGGAAAGGTCTCAGCCGGGGTGTTATTGATAGATTTATCAGTATCATCAAACTCTTCCCCAACATGATTACTCAGCACTCTTCCTGATCTCAACGTTGTGATGGCATTTACATTGTAATGCCCAGGATTCGATAGGGGTTGAGACGGAAGTTTCCCTTTTTCTCTCGCACTCATTTCGGCTTTTAGTCGTGCAATTTTTGCTTCCATCGATCTGATACTCTCAGCTTGGGACGCTGAGTTTTTTCTTTATCTCACTGACGGAAGACCTAACCTCAGCCGACACTTCCATGAAATTTGACAAGAGTGACTTCAAGGTTTGTGTGAATGCAGAGAACTCATCAGAACAGGTCAACTGCAAAGGATTAGAGGGTGTATGAGTGTTGACCTGGTTTTGAAAATTTTGTGACTGGTAGGGGTACTGAGTGAGTTGAAGTGGTTTCTGTTGTGGTGGAAGAGCCCTTTGGAAATTATTTTGGTTTGGAACCGTGTTTTGATTTTGTTGTTGGTTCCAAGCAAAGTTAGGGCGATTCCTCCAACCCTGATTATATGTGGAAGAATATGGGTCGTTTCTAGGTCTTTGAAAAGCGGCATTGGTATGCTCTTGACCTTGAAACGGAGAATTCAATGGACATTCTTCCGTCAAATGAGAAGGATCAGAACAGCATCCACATACAGTTTTGGGTAGCGACATCGGATTTAGGGAGGCTGCTAAAAATTTATGTTCCATAGCCTCAAGCTTCTTTTGCATTGCTGCCATTTCAGCTCGAACACCTATGGAAACATCAATTTGGTGTACGCCGCCCCTAGACGATGACTAGTTTTCACTCTCCCACTGTAAGGATTTTTCAGCGAACTCTTCTAAAGATTTCCAAGCTTCCCCATCATCCTTGGTCATAAAATTGCCTTGACACATAGCTTCAAGGTTCTGTTTAGTGGTAGGGTTAATGCCCTCATATATGATTCAGCACAGATCCCATCTTGGGATTCCGTGATGTGGACATTGAACCAACAGATCCTTGAAGCATTCAAAGCACTTCAAGAATGGTTCATTCGGAAGCTGGGTGAATTGATTTAGTTCGCTACGGACTCGAGCTGTCTTGTGATTAGGGTAGAATTTCTTAAGGAATGCTGCAACGAATTCTTCCCAATTCGAAATGGAAGTGCGGTTGTGTTATACAGCCACTTCTCGGCTATATCGCACAATGTAAATGGAAGAAGACGTAGACGCATAGCATCCAAAGAAAGTTGTGACGTACCCATCATTGCGCATACATTTTCAAATTTTGTAATAAAGACATATGCGTCTACAGACTCGAGACCGTGGTATTTGGGTAGAAGGTTGATGTATTGGGGTTTAATCTTAAAATTGTCCACATTGGCTGGTGGAATGCATAGACAGGTCGAAAGAGGACCTCGCTTAGGATAGCACCTCTCCTGGAGAGAGATGCGGGGTGGATTCTGCGCACCAGCGGACGGCAGCAGATTAGTGGTAAAGAAGTTTGATGGAGAAGGATCCATCGAAATGGGTGTGGTGGTGGGTAAAGAAGAAGTAAATGTAAAATTACCGACTTCGGAGTCGATCGGGGGAACGCGGACTGAACGGGCACTAGAATCCCGTGTCCAGCCTATCTTGCACTAAAAGGGTTTAGTACACGTGGCAGCATTGATATAATTCGGGGAAATGAACGAAGTGGTGTTTGTTTTGAAAAATATACGGATTTTTTGAAAAAATAATGCAAATCACAACAAATGCAACAGGCAACCCTAAGTCTAATAGTCACCTAGGTCAAGGCTCTAGACCGCTCCTAACTGCCAAAAGACAAGTCGCAGGATCAATCCTCCACTGCCTCTTTGTCTCTCCTGTGGCCAGGTAAGTGACAGGTAAGTAGGAAGTTCTACGTAAGTAGTAGGCGTAATTAAGTAACCACTTGCCTTAGACACACTTGCCTTAGACACCACAAAAGAAACGCGGATAAGCAATGAATTACCCACGGCCTTCTCTTGTCCTAAGTGAGCGCGACGGTCCTTAGAGTCATGTCTAGATCTCTTTTAGTTAATGAGAGTAATGCGGATGCAAGTTTGTGATTTTCGGGGCTTAGGAAGGGTAATGAACTCTCCGCCTAATCTGAATTTGGTCGTGCCCCTTAAATTCCGTATTAATATGCAAATAACCAAAAATCAAAAACAGCCACAATTTTTATTGCTTTTGCGGCGCTGCGAATTTTGTAAAGAAACCTGCAGCAAATTGTTAATGGAGCAGATTGAGAAGGAGATAAGAAAGGTAGGATTTTACAGAAAAATTTTCGTGCAGCAACTCTACTGTTCCGCCGCCGATCCACCGCGGGAGTGAGCTATAGCCGTAGAAACGCGGTGATTCGTCAAGATCCCTGCACAAAACTTTTATGCAATGCTTCTGTTCACCTCCTGAGTCCTCTAGAATATTCTAAATATTTTTTCAATTACACAGCAGAGTCCAGATTTCCTTGCAACAATTCACAACGAGTTGTTTAGTATTTGTACGAATTTTGATCTCAAAATTATGATGGAATAAACTTTTTAACTCAAATTTCAAAAACGAACAAATTAGCGCGCTATCCTCGACAACGGAGCCATTTGATTGATACGAATTCTCGTTGTGTCGTTTTAGAAAATGTATAGAAATCACAACCAAAAATTATTTGACCGCAATCAATATCGGTGTTGATTGTAGCGCGTTAGCGAGTGCGGATCGTCCACAGGGAAAGTGTAATCCGTTTGTAATTCGAATTAGATGAATTGAAAATTAAAGAAAAGTGAAAAGACAATTCAATTCAAGATTTATAAAATGAATTCAAGAATTATCAAAATCTAGATCTAATAACAAGAAAACATTAAAATCAAGAATTGAGAATTGATGATTTCCAATCCAATAATCAAGAATCGAAGTGAGGCTCGTAGGAATCGATCGAATCTATAGACGTGATGAATTCTATTGATTACGTTTTCTTATCCATCGATAATTTGATACTAGATCGATGACGATCAACGAGAATTAGGGATTTCTTGCGGAAACTAGGGTTTCATCATCTATCCCTTGTCCTTTCGTTGATTTCATTCACATTCTAGCCTCTAGTAAACTCAAGAATTGATCGTGGATCCCTAATTAAGAGCAAACACAATCAAGAAAGTATCGCTCGAAACTAGGTCGTCAATTCTTGAATTTGCTAGGGTTTACAAAACTCATAGGACTTAAGAATTATACAAGAATCTAATCATCATTATCTATTGATCGTCTCGATTCCTCTACGAGCGGAGTTTTACTCAAACATCATAACAAGACACACAATTAAGAATTGAGATCGAATCATGATGCAAGAATGTAAAGAAAGCAAGATATAGAAATTTCACCTTTATTTATCAACAATTTCGTTACAATTCTCTCAAGATCTACAAGAGGAAAGAACTCGATCATTGATTCCGGCTTCGCTCGTCTCCTTGAGTCGCAAATTTCCTTAGATCACTTTCTCTGATGAAGTCCGGCGTCGCTTTCTAAAGGATCGAAGGCTTCATGCTTGATTTGGTACTCGGAGTTCTTGATTTTTGGCTTTGGATTTTGAATTGGGGATTAGGGTTTACAAGTTGTGTCACTCAACTTGTGTTGGGGAGATGAAGATTGAATTCAAGAACAACCCTAGAAGTGAAGCCTTAGGGTCCCTTTTATAGCCTTCACTAGCTTTGGCTTCCTTTAGAAGCTAGGTTTAGTTTAGCTTCCCTTGTAAGCTAGGTAGTAGGTAGAAGCTTCTAGAGGTAGTTAGTTAGGCTTACCTTCCTTCATAAGCTTGGAGGTTAGGGAGAAGCTTCTAGGCTTTAAGGTAGTTAAGTGGGAAGCTTGCTTGAGAAGCTTGAACATGATTAGCTTAAACAAGGAGTTTTGCCGATCTGGCAGAAGATTCTGGAGAATTCTGGAATTTGCAGTGGCTTGAAGAGGTGTAGGACTTGAGAGAAGAATTCTGAAGTGGAGCTTTGCTGATGTCACCCTCATGTGGCCGCGGATCCGCCGTGCATGCCATGCTCCGGCCGCGGATCCGGGGCCGTTCTGGAGCCTTGGTGCATCAATTTTCTTGCACTGCTTTCTACTGGCTTCTTAATATATTTCTGATACGTGGAATCTTATAATTCCCTCTAGTTCATTGCCAGATCTCAAGTCTTGGAGTTGGCGTATTTTTATCAGCATTTTTTCACAGATTTGGCTTTTCTCCTGGAATTTCCTGCACAGATTCTCGAAACAAGTGTTGCGCTATACAAAGTTGATGCGATGCCATGGTAAACACTCAATTTCCCTCAGAAATGTCGGTTTTAGTATACAACACATGTTATTTGGTATTTATGGCTGTTTTGCTAATATGTGCTATATTAATACCGAACACCTCTAGATGAGTGCAAGTGGTAGGGAAATTGACGTGTTAAAAATGCAATATTTTCGACTAATCACGATGCTATGTACCAGACCCGATGTAGCATACACACTAAGTGCAGTGAGTCGGTATAAAGCAGATCCTGGAGAGAGTCACTGGACAGCTGTGAAGAACATTCTCAAGTATTTGCGAAGGACTAAAGAGATGTTCTTGGTGTATGGTAACAGTGAACTCCAGGTAGAGTCATTTACCGATTTCAGGTTCCAAAGTGATAAGGACGACTCTAAGTCGCACTCGGGATTTGTCTTTACCCTCAATGGAGGGGCGGTATGTTGGAAAAGTTTCAAACAGGATACCGTTGCAGACTCGACGATGGAAGCTGAATACATCGCTGCCAACAATGCTGCCAAAGAGGCTGTCTGAATAAAAAAAGTTCATTAGTGAGCTTGGTGTGGTTCCATCCATTGAACATCTAATACATCTGTATTGCGATAACAATGGAGCTGTGGCTTTGGCCAAGGAACCCAGGTCCCATCAAAAGTCCAGACATATTCTGAGGCAGTATCACCTGATCAGGGAGATAGTTGATCGCCGGCAGATCGAAGTCAGGAGAGTAGATACGAAGGACAACACTGCGGATCCACTCACGAAGGCCATTCCCCAGATACAGTTTGAGAGATTATTCAGGATGCTAGGTATGAGATACTACAGCAGCTGGCCTTAGTGCAAGTGGGAGATTGTTAGTTGTGTATATGCCCTGGAGGCCATTATTGTACATATGATGTATATTATAATGGATGCTTGGATATATATAGAGAGGTCTTTCTTGCTCGTCATGATAGTATGCTATTTGGTTTTCCTTTATCTTAACATGTTGACTTGTATATGTTTACTGTCTTACTCTCACATGTTGATAAAGCCCTTAGGATATGTACTCGACTACTAGGACTATGATGAGATCATACTAGTGGGGCCAGAGTAGTCGATGAGTACATCCTATAACTGTTCCTAGTCGAGGGTGTGTCGAGACAGGGCATCGATACACCAGAGTAGACTAGCGCGTATGCATCTTCACCCATATGATGGGCGATGGATGATCCCATATCCATCGGTGTTTGACATCAAGGATGGTGTACGGGTGCTCAGTGGAGACTGGGTACACTGGACGGACTCGCCGAGAACTCCCAGATGGTGATATACCACACGTCAGATGGCAGTTCTCCGGTGACAGTAGTACATGGTAGTCTGTAGACCCGAGATCGTCATAGAGTCTTGTGTGATTCCCACTGTGCTTTGATTTCCACCTTACCACATCCAAGAGGGCATGCAAAATGGTGGCTTTTGGGTGCAGTCCCGAATCACATGGAGGCAGTGAGCGATAGGAGGGGATTCGTCTCTCCCGGTATAGGGAGTTGATGTTGTGCTGTGTTCGATTGGCTATAACTGGAAGTCCCTGTCCAGGGCTGATATAGAGATTTACTGGTAAGTGTTACCAGTAGTTTCTCGACCCGTTATGAGCCTCACATCGACACGACTTATTAGTTACTGGGGTCTGACGTATACCACCCCTAGACTAGATATGCAACATATCAGACGAAGAGACCGGACTGTACGGGAGAGTTACTAATTGGATTCACAGGAGAATGTACAGGCTAACTTGTTGATCTTCTGATCGCTCAATACTTGGGTGGCTGTTACGTTTAGATGATAGATTGCAGCTTGTGGGTGTTTGATATGATCATCACCTCCTACCGGCGTATTGACGATTTTTTAGAGTCCTACACAGAGGTTTCTTGACTCAGGCAAAACGGAGTAGGGGCACATATGTGATATATGCACGACCGAGGATAATGCGATATGAGATACCGTATTATATTCTCGCGATATTTAGATATGAGCCGGGTCATCGGATCAAGTGTTGATTCGATGAATCGGTACATGATATATTAGTCGGTTATATTCGATATAGCTGGATTGTCGGATCAAGTGTTGATTCAATAATTTAATGTATAATAATATATATGATATATTGCATTACATTATCTAATATTGGCTCGCTTTATTATTTCATTTACTCACCGGGTAATACATTGATATATATGCGATATATATTAATTGTATTATTTTCTTTTGTTACAAAATATATTATATATGTGATATATAATATTGTAACATAATACGATTACTAATGCAACATGTTTAGTGGAGATTAAATAAGGTTAGGGTTTGAATTGGGATAGTTCTTTCATGAATATTCTAGAAGGTTTTCTTTTGTCATGAGCTAAGATATTATGGTTGATATTTTCTAGTGACTCATTCTTAACCCAACCCAAACCCTTAGCCTTAGTTAATTCTCTACATGGGTTAGCCTTATCATAGTTGACCATGGTTACATTATTAATCATATATCATTTCATTATTCATCACAAAAGGAATTAATTCATTATTCATCTTCGTTTTCAACCTTGAGCTTTGAGAAAGCTTTCTAGGTTTCATTTTGTGATGGATTAAAAGTGAGAATTTGATAGAAAAAGAAAGAATAAATACTACTCCATCATCCTCATCTAATCTACCCAATTAGATTAGGGTGTTCACCTCATTAGAGAGAGAGAGCTTGAGTTATAGAAATTTCGAGGTAGATCATTGGAGAAAAGGAAGACTATAAGCTAGCATGGATCGTTCGAGTTGTGGAGCCTCTCTTGAGTCTGGGAGATCATGGATCGTGGCGAAGGGAATTCTACTCGGAGCTTATGAAGTGAAGGATCGGACTACAAAGGTTGTAATCCCTCACTTTTAGTTGTAAAGATATTTACTTGCATGTGTAACCCTAATTATCTTGCAAAGATCCTACCTTTGGGTTGTTCGGCACGTCTAAATTTTTATTCGGGCATGGTTGATGCCTTATTAACCCTTGTAAGAGTGCCTAGGAACCCTACAATCTACGTACAATACGAGGAAAGTGACAGTACTCCCTACAATCTTCTTATAAATGCATGGTTCATCTATATTTTTGATAAAATCAAACTCTTTGATTGTATCATCAAAACAGATGTTCCAGTTCCGAGATGCCTGCTTTAACCCATTAATTGATTTAAGCAACCTACACGCTTTTTCGCTGCTCCCACTGTCTGTGAAGCCGTCTAGCTGATCCATAAAAACGCACTCTTCTAAATCACTATTTAGAAATGCAGTCTTAACGTCCATCTGCCAGATTTCATAGTCGTAGTGAGCAGAAATAGCAAGTAGGATCCGAATGGATTTAAGCATTGCTACTGGAGAGAAAGTTTCATCATAGTCCAGTTCTGGTCTTTGACGAAAACCTTTCGCTACAAGCCTTGCTTTATAGGTCTCTACCTGTCCATCTACACCAATCTTTTTCTTAAAGATCCATTTGCACCCTACGGGTTTTATCCCAGGAGGTGCAACGTCCAAAGTCCATACTTTGCTGGTGTACATGGACTCCATTTCAAATCTCATGGCATCCAGCCACTTCACTGAGTCTCCACTCGTGATAGCCTGTTGAAAACTAGTAGGATCATTATCATCCATGATGCAATCTTCTCTATCACCATCAATGAGAAAACCATAGTATCTCTCCGATGGGTGAGAAGTTCTACTAGATCTCCGAAGCGGCTGAGGTTCTTGATGTTCTACTGCAACATCAGGTTCAACCAATTCTTCATGAGTAATTTGTGTCTTTAGAAGCTCTTCTAGTTCTACCTCATTGCCAACGGTACTATTTGTAAAAATTTCATTTTCCAAAAATGTGGCATGTTGAGAAACAAACACCTTTTGTTCATCCTTGTGTTAGAAAAGATATCCATATGAATGTTTTGGATATCCCACAAATGTACACATGACCGATCGTGTCTCGAGTTTATCCGGATTCTGCTTTTTGACATAAGCTGGACAACCCCATATCCTAACACTTTTAAGAGATGGTCTCTTCCCACACCACATCTCATATGGAGTGGTAGACACGGCCTTGGTTGGAACCCTGTTCAATAGATAAATTGTTGTCTTTAATGCATGTCCCCAAAAGGAAAGTGGTAACTCAACATCACTCATCATGGACCGTACCATATCTAATAGGGTACGATTCCTCCGTTCTGACACCATTGTGTTGTGGTGTGTAAGGAGGAGTGAGCTGAGAGAGAATCCCATTCTCTTTTAAGAAGTTTGAAAACTCAGTGCTTAAATACTCTCCACCTCGATCTGATCGAAGTTTCTTGAAACTCGAGCCAGTTTGTTTTTCTACTTCAAGTTTGTACTCCTTGAATTTCTCGAAAGTTTCGGATTTATGCTTCAATAGAAACACGTGTCTGAATCTTGAGAAATCATCAATAAAAGTGATGAGGTATGAAAAACCGCCTCTAGCATGTGTAGACATTGGTCCGCATATATCACTATGTATGAGGCTTAAGAGTTCTGTAGCTCTCTATCTCCGTGTCCTATAAACGGAGTTTTGGTCATTTTACCTTTGATATAAGGCTGACAAGTCGCATAAGATTTATATTCAAAAGCTTTTAAATATCCATCCTTATGTAGCTTGTTTAGTCTTGTTTCATTAATATGACCAAGTCTACAATGCCAAAGAAAAAATTCATTTATATCTGAAATCTTTCTTTTATTTGTATGTTGTATATTGAAAACTGTGTGTTCGTTTAGGACGTAAATTCCATTACTTAGTGTACCATACCCAATCAACTGTTGATTCAAGTTAATGTTCATAACATTATTTTGCAACACAAAATGATATCCTTTATTGTCTAACAAAGATACGGATATTATATTACATAGCATACCAAGTACAAAAAACCAAGGGTTCAAAACCAAAATACATCCTGAAAGCAACCCCAGATGTGTCACGACCCGAAATAGTACGTGACTGGCCCTTAAATCATATGAAGTCTATAGGACCTCATCTAATTCAAGTAAGCCAAAAGCCCAGAAATATAAAACCATTTTAAATAATAAATGAAGAAAAACAAGTTTTAAAGAAGTGAAAAAAACATGTTTTAAAAACAAGGTTTTTAAATAAGCCGAATATGCATTTTTAAATCCTCAAGTCTTTTCTGAAAATTTCGGCAGAGTTTCCTTTGTAAATACTGGCCCCAAACGGGGTACAACAAGAATAATATATGCATAATGATAAAAGGCATCCCCAAGCGGGAGCTAGCTCTTCGTCAATCGACGGTCACAACCACGCAAGCAATATAATATAGAATGCCGAAAGGCGAGGATCAAAACTCAAAAGGAAACTCAAAATCATCATGAAAACCATAATAATACAACGCGCGACTCTAAGGTCGAAATAATACACAACTGGTTTGCTAAGTCAATAAAATATACAAGTCTGGTTGATGGAATTACTAGATACAACAAATTAAAATAAATACAAGGGTGGTCATGATGCGAGTGAACCCACTTACCAAGGCAATCACCCAGAAGGGAAGCAGTGTGCCAGAAAGCTGCAATGAAACCTGTACGGCAAAACCTGCAAGAACTATAGCACGACGGGGGTGAGTTGCCAACTCGTGAGTAGAAAACATCACAGAGCAGATATCGTATGTATGACTCAATCCTAGGTCAAACGATTAGTAATAATATATCCTCAATATGAATAAGTCTGAAGCATGATAAGGTGGCAAGGGTAAACATCTATACATAAGTATAGTACCGAGTGCTCGTGCCAATGCCTCAGGTAGCAACATATCATAAATATGAGGTATGATCAATGTAATCAACAAGAATCAATGTCAGTTATATCATGAAGTCTATAAGTATGTGGATATGATCCAACTATGTAATTAATGTCTGTATGTATGTGGATCTCGTCCACGTGTCAACCAATGACACAAAACATCATGCATGTAAATATCATAAAGCATATGCATGGAAGTATGAGAATATAAATCAACGTGTGTCCCTCGCGACACATCAAATCATGGAACCTGAGTGTCCAGCATCGACACTCGAAAACATCATGAACCCTGTGCCCAGCATCGGCACGTAAATCCTCATATATATAGGGCTCCGTCAGTCCGGATAGGCCTACGGGCTCCGTAAGACCGGATTGGCCCGTATCATCTCTCAACTCCGATCGGTATCCTCCGGATATCCGCCGAGCTCAAATACAATCACCGGTAGCTAGTAGTCCCTCTGCGAGGCTCACCGTCTGTATACACAGTATCCCTTTCTTACCCGGGGTACCATACCAGGTCCACCATGTACCCGCAATCGGCCTCATCTAGCTCCTCGAATCGGGTTTCACATGTCACACGTCTCAAAACCGAGAAAACGCATGGTGGACGCACTGAAATATCATATCAAAAGAAACAGGGTTTTTAAACAATGCATACTTTCTTTTAAAATGACCACGGTTCTCAAATCAAGAAATCTCATGAAAACGGCATATCTCAATGTGTAAAATCATAAAGCATGATATATACGACATATAATAGAAATGTAAGCATATCCGTATATCATGCAACATAAAACAGTAATATGCACACATCGAGGGGAAAACTGCTCTTTTAAATGAATCCAGTTTTAAAATATATCTTGCGGTTTCCAAATCTCCAAAATAAAGCCAGAATCATCTATGTATGTGCAAATGCGTATGTATGCAAATATGGGTGTACAATATGTGTGTACGCAAGTATGAGTGTACAATATGTCTGTGCGCCAATATAGATGTACAAGTAGGTATATACGCAAATATGAGTATACAAAATGTCTGTGCGCCAATATAGATGTACAAGTTGGTATATACGCAATTATGAGTGTACAATATGCCTGTACGCCAATATAGATGTACAAGTAGGTATATACGCAATTATAAGTGTACAATATGCCTGTGCGCCAATATAGATGTACAAGTAGGTATATACGCAAGTATAAGTGTACAATATGCCTGTGCGCCAATATAGATGTACAAGTAGGTATATACGCAATTATGAGTGTACAATATACCTGTGTGCCAATATAGATGTATAAGTAGGTATATACGCAAGTATGAGTGTACAATATGCCTGTGCGCCAATATAGATGTACAAGTAGGTATATACGCAAGTATGAGTGTACAATATGCATGTACGCCAATATAGATGTACAAGTAGGTATATACACAATTATAAGTGTACAATATGCTTGTGTGCCAATATAGATGTACAAGTAGGTATATACGCAATTATGAGTGTACAATATGCCTGTGCGCCAATATAGATGTACAAGTAGGTAAATACACAGGTATGAGTGTACAATATCCCTGTGCACCAATATAGATGTACAAGTAGGTATATCCTGATGCAACAATCCTACTGTGTAGTGACATGGCAATTATCGATGAAGAAGTGTGTGAGCCGGCAAGTAGGTGTACGTGGAACATGTGCATCATCGATAATGGTGCTGGTGTCCTGACAACATGGGTTTAATATAACAATAAACACATTTACACATCCAATGCGATGCAAAATAGCAAGAAATACGGAAATCGAATAATAAACTCAACAGTGAAGAATCTACATCAATATGTATATGTCATTGTCACGACCTGAAATATTAGCTCGTGACCAGCACTTAAATCACGCAACGTCTAAAGGCATAACGTAATTTGTAGGGTTACTAGGTACTCTCACAAGGGTCTACGAGGCATCAACCATGCCCGATTTAAAATTTAGACGTGCCGAACAACCCTTAACAAGACTTTAAACTAGAGATTAGGCGAAAACAAGCATGTTAAACACTTTAACACTAAGTGAGAGGGATTACAACCTTTGTAGATCCGGTCCTTCACTTCATAAGCTCCGTGTTGTGGTCCCTTCGTTGCGATCATCATGTTCCAGACTCTCGAGAGGTTCCACGAAGAGAAAGATGCAAGCTTGCTTCCGATCTTCGATAACAAAGATGATCTACCTTGAAGTTTCATTAACACAAGCTCTCACTCACTAAATTAAGTGAACACCCTCATCTAAATGGCAAGGATAGATGAGGATGATGAAATAGGATTTTTTCTCTCATTTGTTTTCTTATTCTCACTCATTTTCATCACCTTTGAAAAAGCTAGAAAGCTTTTCCATGAAGAACTCAAGAAAGAAGAAGATGAATTATCATTTGTGATGAATAATGAAAATGTTGTCATAATCATTTTTGAAACCATGGTTCATTTAACCTTTGTAGAGATTTAACTAGGGCTAGGGTTTGGGTTGGGTTAAAGCATGAGTACTTAAAAATATCAACACAAATATCTTTGCTCATGACAAAAAGAAAAGCTTCTAGAAGCTACAAGAATGAGCTAACCCAAATCAAACCCTAACCTTGTTTAATCTCCACTAATCATGTTGCATTAGTAATTATAACATGTTACAATATTATATATCACATATATAATATTTATTATAAAAAAATAAAATAATACAATTAACATATATCGCATATATATCAATGTATTACCCGAGTGAGAAAAAGAATCTTTTAGTGAGCTTATATTAGTTAATGTAATTTAATATATCACATATATAATTATACATTAAATCATCGAATCAACACTTGATCCGACAATCCGGCTATAACGCATATAACCGACTAATATATCATTTACCGATTCATCGAATCAACACTTGATCCGATGACCCGGCTGATATCATATATCGTGAGAATAGAACACGGTATCTCATATCGCATTATCCTCGGTCCTGCACATCACATATGTGCCCCTACTCCGTTTTTCCTGAGTCAAGAAACCTCTGTGTAGGACTCTAAAGAATCGTCAATACGCCGGCAGTAGGTGATGATCATATCAAACACCCACAAGCTGCAAGCGATCAGCTAAACGTAACAGCCACCCAGGTATTGAGCGATCAGAAGATCAACAAGCAAGCCTGTACATTCTCCTGTGAATCCAATCAGTAACACTCCCGTACAGTCCGGTCTCGTCGTATGATATGCCGCATATCTCGCCTAGGGGTGGTAAACATCAGACCCCAGTAGCATGATAAGGCGTGTCGATATGAGGTCTATAACAATTCGAGAAACTACCGATAACACTTACCAGTAAATCTCAGCAACCCTGGCCAGGGATTTCCAGTTATAGCCAATCGAACACAGCACAACATCAGCTCCCTATACCGGGAGAGACGAATCCCCTCCTATCGCTCATTGCCTCCATGTGATTCGGGACTGTACCCAAAAATCACCTTTTTGCACGCTCTCTTGGACGTGGTATGATGGAAATCAAAGCACAGTGGGAATCACACAATACTCTATGACGATCTCGGGTCTACAGACTAACCTGTAACAGTGTCACCGGAGAACTGCCATCTGACGTGAGGTATAATACCATCTGGGAGTTCTCGGCGAGTCTGTCCAGTGTACCCAGTCTCTACTGAGCACCCATACACCATCCTTGATGTCAAACACCGATGGATATGAGATCATCCATCGCCCATCATATGGGTCAAGATGCGTATACGCTAGTCTACTCTGGTGTATCGATGCCCTGTCTCGATACACCCTCGACTAGGAATAGTTATAAGATGTACTCGTCGATTACCGTGGCCCCACTAATATGATCTCATCATAGTCCCAGTAGTCAAGTACATATCCTAAGGGCTTTATCAACATGTAACATAGAGACAATCAGAGTACATGTTAAGATAAAGTGCAACCAGATAGCATACTATCATCTCGAGCAAGAAAATCCTCCCTATATATGTCCAAGCATCCATTACAATATACATCATATGCACTGTAATGGCCTCTAGGGCATACATATAACTAACAATCTCCCACTTGCACTAGGGCCATCTGTTGTGGTATCACATACCCAACAAGTAGCTGTGGTTGAAGTATCTCATACTCAACCATCCCATAAAAGTCTCTACTGGGAAAAAGGCCTTTGTGAGTGGATCCGCGCTGTTGTCCTCTGTGTCTAATCTCCTAACCTCGATCTCCCTGGAGATCAACCATCTCTATGATCAGGTGATACTGCCTAAGAATTATATCTGGATTTCTGATGGGACGGTAGTTCCTTGGCTAAAGCCACAACTCCATTGTCACACAATGGTTGGAACGAAGTTCATCTCATGAACTTATATATATCCAGACTGCCTCTTTGGTAGCATCTTTGGTAACGATGTATCTTGCCTTTAATCGTTTAGTATGTCACGGTATCTAGCTTGGAACTCTTCCAACATACCGTCCCTCCACTGAGGGTAAAGACAATGCCCGCGAATGATATTCAGTCGTCCTTATCACCCTGGAACCTTTCCAGTGATTCTTCTCAGGATCGATTGATACCTATCTTACTACAACTTGTGAGTATCCTAACATCCAATTAGATCTATCTCATAGATCCAAAACCCAGGATTTAGGAGGTATCATTTTGATCCTATATAGAGAATCCTTGTGATAAGCGGAAATTGACCGATCGTAGCATAGGAAACTACTTCCCTATCAAGAGTTTGTCATCCACGTACTCTACGAGGATCACCACCATACTCTCTACTACCTTTTTGTATATACAAGGTTCACCTACCATTTTGATGAAGTCAAACTCTTTGACTACTACATCAAAACAGACGTTCCAACTCCGCGATGCCTTCTTTATCGCATAAAACAACTTGCACACGTTTTCGCTGCTCCCACTGTCTACGAAGCCCTCTGGCTGTGTACTTATAGATGCTCTCTTCCAAATCATCATTTAGAAAAGCAGTCATGACACCCAACCACCAGATATCGTAGTCATGGTATATAGCAGTGGCAAGTAGGATCTGGATGGACTTAAGCATAGTTTTGAAAGTCTCAACTTTTCCATGTACACCAACTAATCGTCTCAAGATATACTTGCTCCTGATGGGGATTTAACCCTTCAGATAAAGCAACAAAAGTCCATACTTTG
The DNA here is from genome assembly GCA_030015575.1 of Agapanthus africanus. NCBI lineage: Eukaryota > Viridiplantae > Streptophyta > Magnoliopsida > Asparagales > Amaryllidaceae > Agapanthus > Agapanthus africanus. The sequence goes on from JASDDO010000019.1 coordinate 523,317,468, forward strand.
TTAGTGTATAAGGATTCCATCTCAGATCACTAAGCACCCAGCCATTCTTACAGAGTCTCACCCCTGATGGCCAGCTCGAAACTAGTTGGGTCATCATCTCATGATGCAATCCTCGCTCCCACTATCATAGAGAAACCGAAGTATCTCTCAGGTGGGTGAGAAACCCAACTAGATCGGCGGAGAGGATGAAGTTCGTTAGAATTATTGAATCCTTTAGTTCTATCAAATCATCTGCTGTAGTTTGTATAGCTGGAACTCCTTCCAGTTCTACCTCATGACCACTAATTTTTCCACAAGAAATTCCTTTTCACAAGGTGGCATGCTGAGAAACAAAACATCTTTTGTTCCTCGGTTAGGTAGAAGATATTCCCTTGCGAATACTTGGGATATCCAACAAACTTCCATAGATCTGACTTTGCCTCAAGCTTGTCCGGATTTTTCTTTTCTGACATAGGCCGGACAATCCCAAATCTTAATATACTTAAGATATGGGCTCTTCCCTTTCCATATCATATATGAAGTGGTAGGCAACTGATTTGATTTGAACCCTATTCAATAGGTATGCAGCTTCTCAAGTGCATAACTCCCAAAAGGAAATAGGAAACTTAGTAGTACTCATCATAGAGCACACCATATCACATAGGGTGCTATTGCTCCGCCCCGATATACCATCGTGCTATGGTGTATACGGAGGAGTAATGCTGAGAGAGAATCTCATTCTCCTTTAGAATAGTCCAGGAATTCCGTGCTCAAGTATTCTCCTCCTTGATCTCATCAAAGGACATAATACTTATACCCGTTTTTGGTTCTCTACTTCTAACTCATATTCTGTGAATATCTCAAAAAAGGTTCGGACTTGTGTTTCAACAAGAACATATGTCTGAATCTTGAGAGATCATCAGAGAATGTAATGAAGTACAAAGAACCGGTCTTGGCATGTGCAGACAGGGGACCTTCATACATCAGCATGTATCAATCCCAAGAGTTCACAAACACTTTCTCTATTTCCAATAAACAGAGCTGTGGTCATCTTATTTTTGTGACATGACCGGCAAGTTTCATAATATGTAAATTCAAACAAATTTAAATATGCATCTTAATGTAACTTCAGCTAGTCGGGTCGCATTGATATGACCTAGTCTACAATACCTCAAGAAGGATCCGTTCATTTCTGAACTCTTCCTCTTGTGTGTGTTCTGTATACTAAGAACTGTAGTTTGATTTAGAACGTCAATGCTTTTAGATAACGTGCCTGAACCGATCAACTCTTGATATAGGAAATGTTCAAAACATTATCCAATAATACAAAATTATATCCTTCTTTACTAATAAAGAGACTGATATGATGTTGAATATCAGGTTCGGTATCTAATAACATTCGTTCAGAATCAATATATTTACTAATACAGGGTGACAACTACCAACAGACTTGGCTGCAACACTTGCACCGTTTTCTATCTCATGAAATTTATCACCCGTTCTCAGTTCTCTACCTATCTATAGCCCATATAACAAATTACATATGTGGGATCCTGATCCGGTATCTCATACCCAGGACATAAAGGATACTGAGAAACAGTTCTCTGCAATGAACACACCCGAAGATGATGCATCAACATGCACTTTCTTCGTTTGGGCGGCACGGGAATTCTGGTAATCCCCTATTTCCTGCTCTGTCTTACAACAATTATAAGTTGGAGCGGGACCAACGTTCCCCAGCTCAGTATAATAAGCGGGTTCGGTCAATACATCCGTATTATTATCTTGATTAAGGCGTGACATGGTCGCTACCTGGAGAGAGAGAGAAGAAAACACTCAGCATATGCTCTGGCAAGATTAGATTGGTTATCTAATATATCTAATCAGGATGTCCCCCACTTTTTTAGTCAAATCCTCCTTCAAACCCAAAAAGGAAAGACTAGCCGGGATTAATTACACGTTACAAGTTCGCCAATCTTTCAGCCAGGCCAGTGCCGGTACTTTGAGGGAGGTTCCCCGTGCTTTCCCACGAACCTAATTAAAGTAAACATCGTTTTCACATGGGCGTAACCCTGTTGACACCTTTCTAGACACCTACTTGATCGGCTAATTGTAATTTGTAAAACTCTCTCAGGAGTAACTCTTACTCGCAGCGGGTATCGGGATCCAACTATCTTATAGAAGGTATGCAATCTCATTGCAAATTTCAACACTTGAAATTCCCAATAATATTTTACCCCTAGCGTCCTATGACCTTGACGCAGGCCAACAAACCATAGTCCGCTAGTCAAGTTCAACCCGTCATTTCCCGATTGACGCACGACCCTTGACGCAGGCCAACAAAGTCGCATGACTACCCTAATCCAATCGCATCATATGCTTTTACAGATAAGCATAAATAGCTACCGAACACTACACCTTGACACAGGCCAACAAACGTAACACGAATACTATGAAATACTTATCTGAAATGACGTAGGGCTACGACAGGTTTTTAAGAAAACCCTTTACGTAATGAACTTGATATCGTTGTAGAATCGAGTGATTTTAAATGGAATGTTTTTGAGGCATTTTCTAGTTTTGCTAAAGAGGTCACTCCCAGTGAAGGGATCGTCGGCTCTTTCCTCATCGAATAAGGTGCAGGATATATCATATCAACCGCTGTGCAAAGCAAGAACTATAGAAGTAATCAAAAGACAAACCGAGTTTGTAGCATCTGCTAGTTTCACTAAAGAGGTCACTCTCGGTGAAGGGATGTCGACTCTTTCCTTATCGAATAAGGTACTGGATGTTCTACAAGGAACACCGCTATGCAAAGCAAGAACTAGAGCTACCAATTTTTAAACAAGTTTCTACAACATCTTTAGGTTTCTTTTATTTCATTAATCTCATTAATGAAGTCCCATTTTATTATGCTTCACAAGCATCAGATATGAAACGAAATCAACAATATATAATATATATCTCATATATATAATATAAACATTCGTCTCAGGCAGTAATATGATCTCATCGCAGAACATTGCAGCAGAAGAACATATATGAAATAGTGGATATACTAGGACGTCCGTGTTTTTAATACGAGCCTGTATAAAACACGGATTCCACGGTCGCGATGAATAGCCAAAACCACATCCCTAGACCCCTACGAGAGCGGCAAGCAACACTGCCAATTCTAGGGTTTGGAGACTTGGTCTCGACTCCTCGAGATGGTCTCCCACTGGACCCTAGAAGCCGGTTACTTGTGCTCCCCGCCTTGGGTCTACCTAATGCGGAAAAGTAAATAATATACAATGGTGACATCATCCTCAGCCCGGAAATGCCCCAATAAAAGAATATTACATACAAATGAATTTTACATGAATGAAAATAAAAAAACTCTCATCTCACATAAAACCCCCGGCTATTCAAACACGACGATCCAATATAACATATCACAGCAACACATAACATCACATGTCATCAACGTAAGCAAGTATGCATACGCCGATTGTCGTCGATGTATAGCAACGAAAACCGGCGATACAACTACATACTACACTTACGGTCGCAGAAAAGAAAGTGTAAAACTACAACAGTTGGAATCCGCAACCTCCTTAGACATCGCATGCCTAACCAAATGAATTCCTTAGACATCGCATGCCTAATAATTATAAACCCCGCATTTTAGTCTCATTATCGAAAACACTTTTCAATATCTAGTCAGGCAATTCAACAAGATTCCCGAAAATTTTGATCGAATGCTCGTCGCAAACTTTAGTAGACGGACGCACCCCCGATGCCGTCGACGAAGTGAACGAAGGCGGAACACCGCTGCCGCGAGCACCCGAACGGATGATTTTGGCGACGGGGTTCTCCTACAGTCACTTGGTCGGGGCTATGGGGCGTGGCTGTCTATTAAGTTTACCCGACGAGTATCCGCGTACGCTACGTGATTGCGACGGACTTTTGATCACATTAAAATTCCATGGCAACCGATCAATTGAGACTGAACTGCTAGATTTACAACATTCAAATTAGTTATCTCATAACTACTTGTGGATTCCAAATATTATATCACATTCCAGATAAATAAACAATGTTAAACTTTCCGATCGAATAATCAAATACCCAAGTTTTCCCAAATAGTTCTCAACACTTGAAATTAGTTTTAAAACATCCATCATATGCCACAGTACCAAAAGTCCAGCCGTAGAAGGGTCAAGCCAACGCCTCACATGTGGCACGCCGTACTGCCCCAAAACCTAAGGTTTAGAGGCAGTTCAAGACGGTCGCATAATCGAGTTAAGGTTTGTTGTCTTCTAGAGGGTCCACCGCGTTACTTGCACAACTTAGAACGTTCTTAAACTACGGAAAAATCCTACGCTTGGAAATTTTCCGGCAGGGGAAAAAGTGAGTTATTGATATCCGTTCGAACTTTTAACACGTTCTATAAATTACCCGGAAAAACATAAACGAAGTTATATTATCCGATCGAATCAACGGGTCCCTAATACACCCCAGAAAACTCAACACTTAAGTGGAATTAAAAATTCCCAGAAGAATCAGGAAACACCTATGGACGTTACTGTTGAAAAATGATTCCCTAATCTCCACATACGGCCGCGGAACCGTCGCTAAAAGTAGGGTATTGCCACGGTTCTGCGGCGCTACAGTGGAGTTAGGCAGTCGTATTCTACAGTTATCCTTAGATTTCCCTGCTCAATTTTCTGAGCATTTTTAATACTGAAAAAATCACATTTTTATAAAATGTCCAGAGAGGGGTAAAAACTAGGGTTTCGGGGTTCGATCGGACTTTAAACTTCGTCTAGACTTCGCCTAAAGCTCTAGCTTGGGTCTGATACCACTGTAGGGTTATTTGGCACTCTCACAAGGGTCTATGAGGCATCAACCATGCCCGATTTAAAATTTAGACGTGCCGAACAACCCTTAACAAGATCTTTAAACTAGAGATTAGGCGAAAACAAGCATGTTAAACACTTTAACACTAAGTGAGAGGGATTACAACCTTTGTAGATCCGGTCCTTCACTTCATAAGCTCCGTGTTGTGGTCCCGTCGCTGCGATAATCATGTTCTGGACTCTCGAGAGGCTCCACGAAGAGAAAGATGCAAGCTTGCTTCCGATCTTTGATAACAAAGATGATCTACCTTGATGTTTCATTAACACAAGCTCTCACTCACTAAATGAAGTGAACACCCTCATCTAAATGGCAAGGATAGATGAGGATGATGAAATAGGATTTTTGCTCTCATTTGTTTTCTTATTCTCATTCATTTTCATCACCTTTGAAAAAGCTAGAAAGCTTTTCCATGAAGAACTCAAGGAAGAAGAAGATGAATTATCATTTGTGATGAATAATGAAAATGTTGTCATAATCATTTTTGCAACCATTGTTCATTTAACCATTGTAGATATTTAACTAGGGCTAGGGTTTGGGTTGGGTTAAAGCATGAGTCACTTAAAAATATCAACACAAATATCTTTGCTCATGACAAAAAGAAAAGCTTCTAGATGCTACAAGAATGAGCTAACCCAAATCAAACCCTAACCTTATTTAATCTCCACTAATCATGTTGCATTAGTAATTATAACATGTTACAATATTATATATCACACATATAATATTTATTGTAACAAAATAAAATGATAAAATTAACATATATCGCATATATATTAATGTATTACCCGAGTGAGAAAAAGAATTTTTTAGTGAGCTTATATTAGTTAATGTAATTTAATATATCACATATATAATTATACATTAAATCATCGAATCAACACTTGATCTGACAATCCGGCTGTATCGCATATAACCGACTAATATATCATTTACCGATTCATCGAATTAACACATGATCCGATGACCCAGCTGATATCATATATCGTGAGAATAGAATATTGTATCTCATATCGCATTATCCTCGGTCCTGCACATATCACATATGTGCCCTACTCCATTTTGCCTGAGTCAAGAAACCTCTGTATAGGACTCTAAAGAATCGTCAATACGCCGGTAGTAGGTGATGATCATATCAAACACCCACAAGTTGCAAGCGGTCAGCTAAACGCAACAGCAACCCAGGTATTGAGCGATCAGAAGATCAACAAGCAAGCATGTACATTCTCCTGCAATACCAATCAGTAACACTCTCGTACAGTCCGGTCTCGTCGTCTGATATGTCGTATATCTCGTCTAGGGGTGGTAAATGTCAGACCCCAGTAGCTTGATAAGTCGTGTCGATATGAGGTCTATAACAGTTCGAGAAACTACTGATAACACTTACCAGTAAATCTCAGCAACCCTGGCCAGGGATTTCCAGTTATAGCCAATCAAACACAGCACAACATCAACTCCCTATACCGGGAGAGACGAATCCCCTCCTATCGCTCATTGCCTCCATGTGATTCGGCACTGTACCTAAAATACAAGTTTTTGCATGCCCTCTTGGACGTGGTATGATGGAAATCAAAGCACAGTGGGAATCACACAAGACTCTATAACAATCTCGGGTCTACAGACTAACATCTACCTGTGTCACCGGAGAACTGCCATCAGACATGAGGTATAATACCATCTGGGAGTTCTCGGCGAGTCCGTCCAGTGTACCCAGTCTCTACTGAGCACCCGTACACCATCCTTGATGTCAAACACCGATGGATATGGGATCATCCATCGCCCATCATATGGGTCAAGATGCGTATACGCTAGTCTACTCTGGTGTATCGATGCCCTGTCTCGATACACCCTCGACTAGGAACAGTTATAGGATGTACTCGTCGACTACCGTGGCCCCACTAGTATGATCTCATCATAGTCCTAGTAGTCGAGTACATATCCTAAGGGCTTTATCAACATGTAACATAGAGACAATCAGAGTACATATTAAGATAAAGTGCAACCAGATAGCATACTATCATGTCGAGCAAGAAAGTCCTCCCTATATATGTCCAAGCATCCATTACAATATACATCATATCCACAGTAATGGCCTCTAGGGCATACATATAACTAACATAATTCAAGTAAGCTGAAACCCAGAAATCTAAAACATTTTAAGAAAATAAAGGAGGTGAAGTTTTGAAATAAAGGTATAATGAAATCAAGTTTTCTTAATGCAAAGAAAAGTAACATGAAAATGCAAGTGGATTATGCAAGTTTAAAAACATGTTTCGTCTTTTTGAAAATTGGGCAGCACCTTCTTTGTATATTTTGATCCAAAACCACAAATACATAATATGAAAATGGCATCCCCAAGCGGGAGCTAGCTCTTCGCCAAACTACGGATCACAACCACGCAAGACAATAAAAATGAGTATACGACACCCAACGGCGAAGTTCACCACAAAAGATAAAGGAAAGCAAGATATAAATACCACATGTAGCGAAAAACCCCTCGCTCTAAGTCTCGCAATCACAAGTCTCACTAAGTCTCATTACTTACACAATTTACCAATTTTGATTGATGGAGTTAACTAGATGCAATAATGAAATATAGATACAAGAGTGGGTACGATACAAATGTCCCACCTACTAGTGCAAAACACCCGGATGCGACTGCGTGCCAGCGAAGCCGCTACTGATCCAAGTGGGCAACCTGCAAGAACTGTGGCACAACGGGGGTGAGTTGCCAACTCATGAATAGAAATATATCAACAAGTAGAAATCGAATAAACAACGACTCCTAGGTCGACTATATCATAAAGGTAATACTATAATATCTAGGGTGACCGGGTCGTATATGTGCCAACAAGGTAGTCAATGCCTATAAGCATATGGATAACATCCAACAGTAAAATCAATGTATGTATGTGGATCTAGTCCCCGTGTCAACCACTGATGCAACAATATCATGCATGTAAATATCATAAAAGCATATGCATGAAAATATGAGAATATAAATCAACATGTGTCCCTCGCGACACCTCAAAATCATGGAACCCGAGTGTCCAGCATCGACACTCGAAACATCATGAAAACCATGTCCAGCATCGACACATAAATCCTCATATATCTCAGGCGCCGCATCCTCAAATCGGCCCCCAGGCGCCGCACACCCTGGTCGGCCCTCATATCCATCTCGCTACTCCGGTCGGTATCCTCCGGATAACCGCCGAGTCCAAATACTATCACCGATAGGTAGTGCTCCCCTGCCAGGCTCACCGTCTAACATATACGAGTCTTCTTACCCCGGGATACCTCACCGGGTCCACCATGTACTCACAGATGGTGCCTACTGCTCCTCGAATCGGGTTTCACATGCCACTCTCAGAACCAAGAAAACACATGGTGGACGCACTGAAATATCATCTCAAGAGAAACCGGGGTTTCAAAAGAATACACACTTTCTTTTAAAATGACCACGGTTCTCAAATCCAGAAATCTCATGAAAACAGCATATCTCAATGCGTAAAATCATAAAGTATGATGTATGTGACATATGATGGAAATATAAGCATATCCATATATCATGCAACATGGAACAGTGATATATCATATTAAGGGAAAACTGCTCCTTTAAATAATTCCAGTTTTGAAAATATGTCTTGCGGTTCCCAATATCTCCAAAGTCAAATGCAACATCGTATAAAAGTGCACATGTAACTATAGCAAGTAAATTATGCAAGTGTCATATCATGATGCAGCAATCCAACTGTGTAGTGACATGGCAATTATCGTTGATGAAGTGTGTGAGCCGGAAAATCTGTGTACGTGTAACATACGCATCATCGATAATGGTGTAAGTGTACTAACACAGGTATATTCAATGTAATAATAATATCATGAATGCAGCATAAAGTAAATCATCAGCTAAACGCTATAAGGTATACGTAACTATCATATGTCTGAGTCGGTGAATCTATCAATCGGCATCTAGCCTAAACAATATCGCATACAGTATAATCCATCGTACGGCAACCTCTAGTCAAGGGTAACGATTAATCATCAAGTCAACTCATCACGCACGGAAAATCATCGTACGGCGGCATTAAGCTATTAGGGATCCTATCATCCTATAAGACGACGAGGGTACAGACCTAACATCTCGTACGGCTATCACTCACAATTCACAACATATATAAGTATCTCTATATACCTATGTCCCAGGTCGCGTCCGCAATAATCTCATATCAAGGGACCGACAGGGTATAATTTATCTTAATCGACTCGCATCCGTATACCATCATACCATCAATCATCATATTACATCGTCTTATCTTTTCATCGCATTTATCTCCCACATCAGGTCAATTTCACATATCCAATCTATCTTTACTATAAGCAAAAGTATCTAATCTAACATACACACCCGAACCATACAAACAGTTTTTGAAAAGATGCGAATCGTAGTTTTGAAAGTAGGGGCTACGGTGTTTTTAAAGAAAAGATATTATTTGAAAATCTGTAACGTCCCTCAAGGTATCTGTTTAAAGATGCATACGATTCTTCAGTTTAGAAATAAGTATGGTTCGGATGACGTATCTACGTCGGCTATCTAGTCCTAGAACACCCTAAACGGTACCATCGTCAAACGTCGTCCTCAAAATCCCGTCATCACATACAAGTTGTGTCAAAACGCTTCTAACTATCCTTAATTTCTAGTATGGTTTATCTAATCAATCTTTTAGCTCTAACCCTAGTTTCTTAATCTAGGTTTTCTTAATCATATGCTACAAATCGGTTTCCACCAAAACTTTGCGGGGGTGCTATACGCCATCCACCCGACTTCCCCCGTGGAAATAGATCCACTCACCTTGGTCTTTGCTTGCCAAAGTTGACAACGCCACGCTCCGTTGTCTCGGAATACACGCGAAGGTACCTACAATAACAACACATATCGCAACGCTATTAAAATCAGTTCTAAAATCCAATTCAAAACCGAAACGACACACGAAAACCAAAATGTCGCACGAATCACCCATAGGTCAAAACCTATGGTCTACCTCTCGCAATTCAACTAAATAACCCTCGATATAGACATCAAACGTCAAGGGATCAAATACAAAAACCAAATATCAAAACTTAAATCCATAAACATCATGAAACACATGGCAGCAACCTAGAAAAGTGGTCTCAGATTTTGTCTGAGGTGAAAACAAGGTAAGCAAAAAAGTCTAGAGTGTAGTATAGGGAGTATGTGACCTACTGAAGCAACCTGGGCACCTAACACGCTAAGGTGGCCGGCCACATACAAGAAAATTCCAGCCAGGCTGGTTTTGCTGGCTCCTCAGGGCTTCGTCTTCGTAGGGTGGTCTCCTGGTGGTGTATCTAGGTCCCTGGTATTATTTACTTTTGTAGAAAATGTCCCGGTTCATTCCAGATTTCCCTGACCCTCCAATTCCTCACAAACCGACATAAACTCAATTCCAAAATCCGTATTTTGGTTTCCTATACTCATTCTCAGGTATTATACAGCCACTCAATCACCACCAATCCACAGTTTCACTCAAACCCTCACTAAGGTTTTCTAATTTCCACAAATCACCACTAAATGAGTTCTAAGTTAAACTAAAAGCTAGAAATTCAAACTAAACTAACATGGAAAGAGATATACCTCATGGATGTCTCTTAAGAAAACCTTAGAAGTCCCAAAGTTGCCAAAATCTCATTTTGCTTGGTTCCATGTAATGAGCATGAAAAGGGGATCGTTTTTTGTGAAAGGGGTTTTGGGTTTTGGGGATTATTTGGAGATGGATCTAGGGTTTGAAGGTGGAGCGAGATGAGGGTGAGAAAGATGAAGAAGGAGATGAAAAAAAAAGATGGGTAAGAGAATGAGGCAGCACCCTCCCTCTTTCTCTCAATTATTCTCACTCTCTCTCTCTCTCTTCAAGTCATCATTATGTCTCTTTTCTCTCTCCTCACTCATCATGACACCTTTTTCTTTTCTTTTTCTTTTCTCACTACCAATAAACCATAACACATAACCCAAATGAAATGAAACAACATGTGACCAAATGAAACATGTCATGGTGCACTAATCATGAAAACTGTAGAAACACGGATTTGGCCTAATCGCGATTAGCAGTGCACTAATCGAGTTTTTTTTTTATCAAAACTGCATATTATAAATTTTAAAAAATGCCAAATCCTTTAAATATACTTTTAAATGAATAAATCATTTTAATTTCCAATTATTTCACAATTATTGGTATATATTTGTACCCTTTTTCGAAAACCCCAATTTCGCCAATCGGGCAGTTTTCGGGAAAAATATTATTTTAATATTAAATTTCAAAAATAATATTTTATATTTTCTGAAATGTTAGAGTCTTCCCCCCTTAAATAAATTCGGTCCCCGAATTTAAATTTAAACCCCCAAAATCTAAAATATTTCAATAATCAGCTCAAATCAACGAGGCTCCGAAATCACGGAAGATGCAGAAACAACACAGCGCGTCAAGTGCGCATGAAAACGAGTACAAAACTCAAAATCGAACTCCGTCAAGCGTCACGCAAATAATCGGATTTGCACGCATATCCTCAGAGTTACAATAGAGATACAGATCTCGAATCTACTACTGAAATCCAATATACACTAGTCAAATACTATAATATGTGTATAGTACGCATCTTTGGAAAACTTTCAAGAACTGAATAAAACTCATGCAAAAATCTTTTCTAAATCGCCGTATGATGCGTAACTCACGACATAAGTGACGTACGCTCATTTTAAAATAATAATATATGTCCATATATGTTTTCCTAAATACACGTCCCGTTGTTATCAAAATATCCCAAAATGTTTTCCTTTATAACGTTCGTGTCACTCACGGACACGTAGGAAATAGCGAGACTATAGCTCATTTTGAAAACCCTCTTGGTATTCATTTAATGCATGCAAGGTACTCAGGTACTGTCCTCAGATCAGTCCTATTTGGCTACTTCATAATATAGTGCCTATCATGAAAACAAGGTGCTCAAAAGCAAAATCAGCCTCAAAAGGCGTTCCAATAATCGCGTGCGTCTGGTGCGCACGGAATCAAATCCAAATACAAATGCCACAATATGCACAAAAGCAAAACTCGGTACAACGGGTGTGCACGAAAGCATCTGTCCCGTACAACGGGTATGCACGACAATAATATTAAGTGCATCTAGAGTGCATCCGGTGTGCACAAAATCACGTCGCATATCATGCGCCCAACATGCGCGAAAATGCAAATCAAGTGCCTAATATGCGCAAAAATCCAACCAAAGCGCGTCGGGTCCATAAAAGCATATAGTGTAGTAGCATGCACGAAAACGAACGGCAAGTTCCAACGCGCACGACAATGCAAATCTGGCAAAACGAATGCTCAAGGACATAAATCGGGTGCAACCAAGGTACGGAGTATAAATCCAGTGCGACAAACGCATAAATACCCGTCCGGTGCAACAAATGCAAGAAATGCAAATCTAGTGCAACTAATGTGTGAAATACGAATCTGGTGCAACAAATGCACAAAATATAAATCTGGTGCGACAATTGCACGAAATGAAAATCTAGTGCGACAATTGCATGAAACACAAATCCGGTGCATCCAGGGCACGAAATACAAATCCAGTGCATCCCATGCACGAAATACTAAATACAGTGCATCTTGTCCACAAAATACCGATCAATAACTCAAACGCATGAACAGCAACACCGAGTGTACCAAGGTGTATAAGATCATAACGTGTGCAACTGCGTGCACAAAACACATATCAATACACTACAAGCACATATAAGCTATACCGAGTGCAAAAATCAAATCGAGTGCGTACCGTACGCACAAAAATCGAATCAACTGCATGAAATCCACGAAATCATAAACATGTGCAGCCAAGGCACAAAACCAATATCAAGTGCAATAAATATGCACAAATCAAAAACCAACACAATGGTGTATAAAAACATATCTCAAGTGCAATAACTATGCACAAAATGTAAATACCCAGTAGGTGCAGCCATGGTGCACGAAATCAATATCAGGAAACTCGTCATCAAAACTCAAATCTAAGCGATATAAGCGTGATACTCAGATCACAAACGCAAATCGCAACAAAGGACATTGAGGTACACCTCCTATAATGTCGGAAAAAAGAATCAGTGCGCCTAGAACTGGAAGAACAAGAATATCCGCTCGCCTCCTGCTCACGGTCTGGCTTCCTCTGTCTCTGGGTACTCATCTTCTCCTCGGATTACCAATCTTAAAATCTATCGGCTCATCGGCCCTGTCAGGTGTGCTAACGGGGATGATTCCGTTCTGGCACTTCTCTGGTCATCTCCCGGTCAATCATCACGACCACTCGTAAGGCAGCACGTCACTGGCGTCGGTCTCTGACTCTCTGAATATATGTGACACATCTGATCCTGGGTGCAAATCTCATTGCAGCAGTGTCCCGGAAGGAATCCTGCTCAAGGTCTCTTCCGATCTCGCTTATACCGAACTGTACGGAGGCTGGTACTCTTGCATAGTCTTTTCTCGTTTTCTGAACATCTGCGTTTCAGCACAACGTTCTACGGGAATTGGCCGTATCCCAACGCTTCTGTATGCATATCAAATCTCTAATCTCGATGGGGAGTAGCAACAACTCGTCACCATCTCGCATGAACCTCTGGCCCTACTCGTCTGTATCATCGTCCACTTCGATGTCACATCGTGCTATCTGCGTACCGCAATGGTCCTCAGCTTCAGTAAATCCGGAGTCTCTCACACAGACTCGAAGTCACAAACTCGGTATCTTCATCATTTTGTAGAAGATATCTGGCCGAACACGTCCTCTGGAACTCGCCCCAACCATCAGAGGAATACTCTATACTCGCCCGCTTTCGATCAACTAACAACGCATCTGGGTGAGGTCCTATATCCGAAGCTGGTCAGCTTACTGGTCTCCTATCACATTGTATCCGGACGGCATTAAACTTTTCAATCGAGTCATCGAGGCCCCAAAATTTCCCAAAGGCTTAATACCTGAGCGCAGTCTAAAAATATCTTGTACATACCACAGCACCTCTGGACCAGCTGTAGAAAGGCAAACCCAAGCCTAACTTATGGCACCGCTAAACTGCTACAAACCCTAAGGTTCAAAGCGGTTCCATGATCATCATGTCGAGTTAGGGTTTCATTCTTCTAGAGGGTCCACAGAATTACCTGCATGTTTCTCCGAACACTTTAAACTTGGGAAAAATGGTTTCCTGACACTCGTTCGAACCTTTTTAACTTCGCCTATACAACATGTGAATACCCTTCGCTCGCATGCCAAGCAATGCCTCAATGCTCCAGGAAAGGCGAGACATCAACAGTCATCTCCGGATCGGTCTGCTCTAGATCTGAGTAAGACTCTCCATACTGGAAATCTTCAACTCAACTGGGCCTACGTCGGCGCATCAATCTGACGAATCACCTTCGTCTCTCAACTCGGGGTAGGCTAGCTATCATTTGTCGCATTTCTACCTGGAATCTCCGGCGATCTCAGCTCGTAAGCTCTGAAAGCGACATCTTATCAATCTCAGCGACAGCTGGGTCATCTGTCTGCACGGTAGGCGACATCAATATCTCTGAGGTATGCTGTACATCAATAGTCCTCTCGCAATTGGCAGCTCTATCGATGGCCCGATCATCCGGTGCAAAACCAAACACTCGCCTCAACAGGAGGTCATAACACAACACTACTGTTGGATATAGTGCCCTCAGAGTCAATTATTGGATCACAGGCAAGTGATTGCAATGATTGAGGGAGGACCTATGCCGGTAGGACATTCTTACTCGAGATGATAGTATGTTACCTGGTTTATCTTTATCATCGTGTACTGCTTTAGGTGACCTTACGAGTCGCTATTGCACGTTGATAGAGCCTCTAGGATTCTTGCTTGACTACCAGCAGTATGAGGGCGATCATATACGTGAGAACTGGAGTCTATAAGCACATCCTTAAAAGGTCCCTAGTCGTGGGAGTTTCGAGACAGGGCATCGATACTCCAGAGTAGACTAGTGTATACAGGCGAGACCCCGACGAGGGGCGGTGGCCGGTCTCACAAGCCACTGGGGTTAGTTGGTTCACCTAAGATGTATACAGGTGCTCATTGGGTTATGAATACACCGGACAGGACTCGCCGGGAACCTGCTAGTTGGGATTATACCAGACGTCAGATAGCAGTTCCCTGGTGACATGTGTACAGGTTAGTTCATCGACCTGAGATCGTCATTTGTCTCGTGTGAGTTCCCACTGTGCTTTGATTACTACCCTACCATGGCTCAAAGGAGTCGTGCAAACAGGTTTTAGTTGGGTACAGTCCCGAGCCACATGGAGTCAGTGAGCAGATCTGCAGGGGTTCGTCTCTCCCGGTATTGGGGCTGAGGTCGCGCTGTGTCTAGGAGAGCCAGTACATAAAAAGTCCTTGGCCAAGGCAGGAGATTTACGGGTAGGTATTCAAGTAGTATCTCAGGGTGTTCTGGGCTACACTCCGACACGACTTGTACCGCTATTGGGGGTCTGACTTTCACCAACCCCATAGGCCCGCCATGCGATGCTCATAGACGAACGGACCGGACTGTACGGATATTGTCACTGACAGGCTCAGTAGGGTGTCAGGATGAGTTCGCTCATCGACGTCCCTTTTGGTCAATAGCTGGTGGCCCGTCACGTATGGCTAATACCTCTGACGTGCTAGTGGTTAAATCCGCATCCATAGTATTGACGAGTCTTTAGAGTCCACCACACACACAGTTACTCAAGTTTCGGGCGAAACGCTGTAGAGGCCGTATGGAGATATGGTAGGGTTCGATCAGATACGTGCGGTATTGCACGGATCGTGATCGGACGGATTTTACTAGCCGGCTTTGGCTTAAGCCGGATCCTAGTATTGGATAGTGTAGATTTTGTCTCTTTGCATTTGTGTTCAGAGAGAATACAAATGCGGGCATGTATTTGCAGTAGTGGGGTTTTCCTGTAATTTATTACGGGATCAGTTTTCTGTAGTTGCCAGTTTGCATTCCGTTCCGGCCGGTTTTCCTTTGTTCCTTCACGGCCGGACTTTTCGATGGAGGGGGTAATTTGCAATTGTGCAAATTACTTTTTTGTGGAGGGGTTTCTTGTAAATGTGTGGCTTCATCATGAGATCCTTTTCTTGTCATCTCTTTTGCATTTATGAGATTAGAATGAGATGAGAGTAAAAAAGACTTTGAGGTGACTATTTTCTTATGCTTATCTCTCATTTCTCTTTTTGATTAATTTGACTCTCCACCATTCTTAGTAGTAGCCGGCCACATATTTGAGGAGGGAGAGAGAGAGTTCCTTTTTAAGTGAAGTGAGAAAATCATTCATCTCTTTTCTATGCTTGCTACAATAATCCCACACCTCTCTCCTAGGATTATTCTTTCCTCCATCAAGGCAACTTGAAAACCCCAAAGAGACATAGCATTCTACACTTGCCTACAGCAAATCTTGGACGCGTCGGCTAGCCAACTTCGCGCCCGAGTTACCTCGGTCCAGAGGTGGGAGCCCGTAAAAGAACTTGGCTACGTGGTGCCCTTTCCGACGAGGAGGAGATGAACGGAGTTTCCACGGGAGATCGGAGTGGAGACGAAGACCGAAGGACATGGATCGCTTGGTATATCTCTTCACCCATCTTTATGTTTGCTAGTAGCTAGGTTAATGGCCCGATACGGGGTAAAAGTGCGCGGTGGTGCCGGTTTGCTAGTTTGCAAAGTTTTTGTTTCCGCGTTTCCGGCGTCGGATCGACGGCTGGGGCGCCGCCGCGGACTTACATTGGTATCAGAGCCACGCCATTAACAATGCCTAGCTTGCTCTAGTATGTTTAAAACCCGATCGAACAAAAACCGTATTTTCAGTGCACTGGTTTCTGTCGAATTTTTTTTAGCTCCAAAAATTTTTCAGGTTGTTGCAGAATACTGTGCATGGAAATCTAAGCAATCTGTGAAAATTTGGTCGCGAGATCTCACTGTATCACCGCGGAACCGCGGCCAAACCCATGCTTGGGCTGCGGTTCCGCCGCGCTTTTAACTATTCATCGTGCCAAATTTTTCCAGAGGGCTTTAGACTTGGAAATAGGGGTTTTGGGATATTATTTTTGGGCCCAGATTTTCTGTAAGTGCTACAGTACTGCTTGGGGCCCACTACGATAAATTTGTTCGATCGGATATTTTAAACATGCTAGTTCACAGTATTTACATTATATCTGCAACCGTGAATGTCACTCGATCGGTAAATCCAGTCTATCTGCTATAGCCCTTTTAGACGGATTTGCGAACGTGACATTCACGTTGATGTTCTGTGTTGTGCTGTGATGTTGCGTATTGGTCATGGGGGATAGCCTGGTTGCAATGTTAGTACAGTTTTGTTTTATATGTACATTTGATATTGCGGGACGAGCGTCCGACATGTGGACTGCCGTCACTGCCTGTTTGTATTATTCTTTTGGGGCACGACCGGGTCGAGGTCGATGTATCCGTTATATGTATATTTTACTTTCTGTACTAGGATTACCCCGCGGAGGGATGCACGGATAGCCGAGTTCTAAAGGGCAACAAGCCCGCATCTCATGGCGTTGAGACGGAGGGGGCTTTACTCTAGAATTGGCGGGCTATTCGCCGCACTCGTAGGGGGTACAGGTTGACCCAGGAGGGGTGCCCAAGTTACCAGATTCCGTGAAGTGCTGGGTGGTCCATTCACGTTGATGAAGGGGGCTGCCTCACTTCTGGTTTTGGCGGATGACTTGCCGCGCCCGTAGGGGTCTAGGTTTTCATTGCACAGGCTATCCACACGACCAGGGGAACGTCGGGTTTCAGTAGCGGCTCTATGAAACCCGGGGATCCCAGATATCTGTATTGTTCTGTGATGCTATACATTTCTGTGATGTTGCATTTTATCACGCCTTGAGCGAAAATTATATATTATATATATACTAGTAGATGTTGTGTATGTTTTGCATCCGCGCTAGTCTAGTCCCCGCTCTGTCGTTAGTTAGCTAACCTAACGGGTGATGACGGGACCCAGTGGCGAATGCGGATGGCATATACGTACGTCATTATTTTCGTTCTTTATTGGTGTGATCAATTGATGGGACTGCGTTGATTCGGATCAATGCAAGCTAAACAAACCTATTCTGATGTTGTTGGAACATTTTTCAAAAGGCTGTTATTGCAAGGGCGTTCTCTTTTGTTTTGCACAGTGGTATTCAGTTGGAATATCCTGCTCCTCAGTCGACGAGGGAAGGGCCGAGATCCCTTCACCGGGAGTGACCCCTTGGACAGAAGTTTGCGTCAAGGCAATAACTTCACTATAGCCGATTACTTTTGCTTTGCATCATGGTATTCAGTTGGAATACCCTGCACCCAATCCTACGGGGAAAGAGCCGAGATCCCTTCACCGGAAGTGACCTCTTTAGCAAAGGTTTTCGTCACTATATTTTTAAAAAGCTATCCGTTCCTTCAACGATATCAAGTTCATTACGTTAAAGGTTTTCGCCAGAAACCATTCGTAGCCCTCCGTCGTTTCATATGGATAGTCAATAGTATTCAAGCTGTGTATGTTGGCCAAAGTTAAGGCACAGTGTTTGGTAGCTATTGGGTATTCATATGCAGCATAGATAGATGCGTTGGTTTGGGACAGTCGTACTACTATTTTGGCCAAAGTCAAGGGTATGTACGGGTGGGTTCAAATTAACCTAGAGAATGACGGGTAGAACTTGATATGTGACTTATGATATGTTGGCCAAAGTCAAGGTCATAAGAGCATGGGGCAAAAATCACATCGGGAGTTTCTAAAGAAACTGAAACTTGCCAGATATGCGCATACCTTCTGGAGTGTGATAACGTGAGCGGATCCCGTCACGTTATCATGCGATGATAGTTGGATCCTGATTCCCACTGATGAGTTGGTTTACTCCTCGGGTGATCCCGGCTAATTCTTCTTTCAGGTTTGGGGAAGAATTAGACGTTACAGTGGGAGGTTTCCAGA
Source organism: Agapanthus africanus (assembly GCA_030015575.1). Lineage (NCBI taxonomy): Eukaryota > Viridiplantae > Streptophyta > Magnoliopsida > Asparagales > Amaryllidaceae > Agapanthus > Agapanthus africanus. Next base: position 523,336,392 of record JASDDO010000019.1, read on the forward strand.
TTAGATGAAGTGATAACCATTCTGATCTAGGTTAGAGTGCACGCTGAGTGTTTCTTTTCTCTCTCTCTCTTTGGCAGCGACCATTGACCCGACCCTAGACTATGACTTAGTGACCAAGTTGACCGAACCTTCTTAACACTGGCTTTTGGATTGTCAGAGTTGCAGACCTCATTGCCACTCTTACTTTTACCCTTTTCTCCAGGACACCCCGTATTACTACAAACGTCCACTTCCATTGGACAAAACCATCGTATGGTTATATACGAACTCGAAGGAATTTATTCGAGGATGGTTTCTGGTTCTGGAGAAAACGAATAGGATTATTCAGTTGTCTTTTCCTTTTACCTTCTCTCAGGTTGCGAGTACTCCTTGGTTTAGGAGATAGTATACCTATTACGCAAATTGGATAGTCTTCTTCCAACCCTTAGGCAGGTGCCGACCGGTAGGGAATGAAGAAAACCAATTAGCCTAAACGGTGTACAGAAGGTATTAAGTTAAGACAAAGAAAGGGATTAGTAAGAGGGCAAAGTAAATTGTGATTGCTATTCACGACCAAACCAAATATTTCTTCGCCAATCCTAAATCACCTTTGTATTTCTCCAGGACACTCTGTATCACTATGAAGATCCAAAGTTTATTGGATAATCCATCGTATGGTTACATACGAACTCGAAAGGACCTTGTTCCAGTTCGGGGATGGATCCTGGTTCAGGAGAAATAGGAATAAGGTTTATTCGGTTGTCTTTTATCTTCACCTTCTCTCGCATCGCAAGTGCTCTTAGGATTAGGACAGAACACCCATTATGCTTATTGGATAGTCTTCTTCCAAACCATAGGCTGGTGCCGAACGGTAGGGAAGGAAGAAAACCATTTGGCCTAAAGGGGTGTGCAGAAGGTAATGACTAAAGACATAAAAAGGGATTTGGAGAGGTGGCAAAGAATTATACGGTTACAGTTGTGAATCTGGATTATGGAAGAGGCATTACTAGGAATACCCGGATACCCCATCGAAACATTTCAATGTTTCAGTTTCACCGTGTACTGTTAAAAGAAAACTGATTTCCTAATTAGACACTTGCTCCAGGATATGTATTTACCAGGTTGGATTCTCACATCTGTATGGTTTTACAGATGATGAGTGTGAGTAAGTTATTGGGAATTAGGTGACCATCCTCATTATATCGGAATTCGTTGTAATTGGTGATATTTGAGGAAGTCACCTGGGTTGTTTGCCGGACGGCAAATATTTGGTTTTGAATATCCGCGGTTATGCACCAATTTCAAATTGATATATCTGTACGTCTATTTTCATAGAGTGAGATATACCTTTTTGAAATTATGTCTATGACATTTACCTATACCAGTGGATGGTTAGGTAAGGAGCATTAAACAGCGGTGTAATTCTTCTTAACCATAAGTACAGTTTTCAACCTACGACACACAGTGAATGAGTCATTTGACTCAAGGGACTTATACAGAGTATTGTATGTTGTCCAGTGTCCATTAGGACAGAGGGGTAGGTCCTCGTACTATATTCTGTTTACTTGTGACTTCTCTAGTTCTTAGACAGGTGTTTCGTAGAAACACAGGGTCTGAGTTTTGAGAAGTTTTAAGTATAAGATTAAAGTAGAGAACCACGTATTGCAAGTATCGGGATTCTTCAAGGTGATCGAAGATGTAAATACTTGTGTAAGGTATTCAGTTGATAGTAATGATTAAGAGAACTGGCTTCTCTTTCAGGTTACTCATAATTGGAAGTATTCCTAAGTTGAGTAACGCTAATCGGCCTCTCTCCATTTAGTTGACATGCACTGGAGACAGCTGCATGATTTGAATCTGGTTCAATTAAATCAGTGCCTCTGTTCCTGTATTGGATATAGAACAGTTCATATCTTGACATTGTTAAGATACGGGGAGTTGTCCAGCTTATGCTTAAAACCAGACTCTGAATGACTCAAGGCACGTTTCTGTAATGGCTGTTTGTGGGTTGACCTGGGCTATGACGAGGGTTGACTTTCTACCATCTGGAAGATCAATAGTGATATTATTCTTGACTTGCCACAGTTTTAATAAAATTGGATTTTTTCAGAAAACAGTAGTGGGAGTATGGTAGAACTGGAAGTGATTCCAGAACCACAAACGATTACCGAAGATTTGATAAAGAACCTAAAGATTCAATCTGTATTTGACATTCCATTGGCCACTCCGCAGATATGGTGGGTAACCTCAGGCACCCGAGAGGTACTTCGGTATCCTCAGGGACGGTGGCAGGGAGGTTCTTGTTTACCCAGACTTGCCATTGCTGTTGTTCCAGACTGTGAGACCCGACAGGAGGATGAGTATAGCGTCGTTCTAAACTAGCTTTAGAAGTGTACGTCTATATGACTCTGCCAGAGGGTTGTCATGGTCAGTGGGAGCAGCGGAAGCATTGGTGGAAATGTGGCTTATGTCTATTTATAGACTAAAATAGATATAGCAGAGATAGATCATCTATTTCTGATACGACAGTCATAGGTTTGACTTCATCAGAATAGGGGATGGATCTATTAAGAAGGTAGTAGGGTGTGATGTCCTGGTATTTAGATGACATACACGGAGTAGGAAGTGATATTCATATACTACGATCGGTTATTCTTTGGTTGTCATACAATGGTTTCTCCATATAGGACTTGGATATTATATCTGACATTCTGGTTACTGGATCTATGGTATTAGATCTAGATTTGGGTGGTTTCCCAATCTGGGTACTTAGACAGCATTCTATGAGTATTTAGTATGGACGACTCCTGGCACGGTAGTATACCTGCAGGTGATGGAGTCACCCTCTCTAAAGGTGTCTTACAGACTAAAGGGGAGAGGGATGCGCATGATTGGCAGATCACTTGCTTAGGCAATTGAGTTGATCATGAGATGTCAAGTACCACACCAGATGTTGTTCTTGCAGTAGATGCAATAAGTTGATATTGATCCAATCCTGGAGAAACAGTCGGAAGCAGTTTTGGAACATAAGTTGATGTTCTAGGGATATGATAACGACAGCCTCCTTTAGGAGACGGTTATCATTCCAGGCTTCCAAGGTGACCTGGATGACAGAGTGGCTGTCAGAGTTATAGTTTCTCGCTCTGACGAGGGACAGTATTTTAGACAGGTGGTCCAGGCGGATACTGAGGGAAGGATGGCGCAGGATACTGATTAAGTTCAGTTGACGATACAGTCTAAGAAGTTTGGATTTGGAGTTCATTTATGAGCTATGTCCCATCAGACATCCAGACATTCTAAGACAGGTATTGCTCATTTCGGGAGATGGCTTTCTCCGCGAACATGGAATATAGAGAGACATAGAAAGAAACACCACAGCGGATACACTCACTGAGGCTATTCCTCGAATGCAACAGTTTCGCAAACGAGCTTTGTGAGACTGACTAGTAGAGGAGTTGGGGGTTCGGTATCACACGGGCTGTGAGTATGCGACATCGCAATAATTAGCCTTGAGTGCAAGTGGGAGATTGTTGGATATAGTGCCCTCAGAGTCAATTATTGGATCACAGGCATGTGATTGCAATGATTGAGGGAGGACCTATACCGGTAGGACAGTCATACTCGAGATGATAGTATGCTATCTGGTTTATCTTTATCATCGTGTACTGTTTTAGGTGACCTTACGAGTCGCTATTGCACGTTGATAGAGCCCCTAGGATTCTTTCTTGACTACCAGCAGTATGAGGGGGATCATATACGTGAGAGCTGGTTTCTATAAGCACATCATTAAAAGGTCCCTAGTCGTGGTAGTTTCGAGACAGGGCATCGATACTCCAGAGTAGACTAGTGTATACAGTCGAGACCCCGACGAGGGGCGGTGGCCGGTCTCACAAGCCACTGGTGTCAGTTGGTTCACCTAAGATGTATACAGGTGCTCATTGGGTTATGAGTACACCGGACAGGACTCGCCGGGAACCTGCTAGTTGGGATTATACCAGACGTCAGATAGCAGTTCCCTGGTGACATGTGTACAGGTTAGTTCATCGACCTGAGATCGTCATTTGTCTCGTGTGAGTTCCCACTGTGCTTTGATTACTACCCTACCACGGCTCAAAGGAGTCGTGCAAATAGGTTTTAGTTGGATACAGTCCCGAGCCACATGGAGGCAGTGAGCGGATTTGCAGGGGTTCGTCTCTCCCGGTATTGGGGGTGAGGTCGCGCTGTGTCTAGGAGAGCCAGTACATGAAAAGTCCTTGGCCAAGGCAGGAGAGTTACTGGTAGGTATTCCAGTAGTATCTCAGGGTGTTCTGGGCTACACTCCGACACGACTTGTACCGCTATTGGGGGTCTGACTTTCACCAACCCCCTAGGCCCGCCATGCGATGCTCATAGACGAACGGACCGAACTCTACGGATATTGTCACTGACAGGCTCAGTAGGGTGTCAGGATGAGTTCGCTCATCGACGTCCCTTTTGGTCAATAGCTGGTGGCCCGTCACGTATGGCTAATACCTCTGACGTGCTAGTGGTTAAATCCACAGCCATAGTATTGACGAGTCTTTAGAGTCCACCACACACACAGTTACTCAAGTTTCGGGCGAAACGCTGTAAAGGCCGTATAGAGATATGGCAGGGTTCGATCAGATACGTGCGGTATTGCATGGATCGTGATCGGACGGATTTTACTAGCCGGCTTTAGCTTAAGCCGGATCCTAGTATTGGATAGTGTAGATTTTGTCTCTTTGTATTTGTGTTCAGAGAGAATACAAATGCGGGCATGTATTTGCAGTAATGGGGTTTTCCTGTAATTTATTACGGGATCAGTTTTCTGTAGTTGCCAGTTTGCATTCCGTTCCGGCCGGTTTTCCTTTGTTCCTTCACGGCCGGACTTTTCGATGGAGGGGGTAATTTGCAATTGTGCAAATTACTTTTTTGTGGAGGGGTTTCTTGTAAATGTGTGGCTTCATCATGAGATCCTTTTCTTGTCATCTCTTTTGCATTTATGAGATTAGAATGAGATGAGAGTTAAAAAGACTTTGAGGTGACTATTTTCTTATGCTTATCTCTCATTTCTCTTTTTGATTAATTTGACTCTCCACCATTCTTAGTAGTGGCCGGCCACATATTTGAGGAGGGAGAGAGTTCCTTTTTAAGTGAAGTGAGAAAATCATTCATCTCTTTTCTATGCTTGCTACAATAATCCCACACCTCTCTCCTAGGATTATTCTTTCCTCCATCAAGGCAACTTGAAAACCCCAAAGAGACATAGCATTCTACACTTGCCTACAGCAAATCTTGGACGCGTCGGCAAGCCAACTTCGCGCCCGAGTTACCTCGGTCCAGAGGTGGAAGCCCGTAAAAGAACTTGGCTACGTGGTGCCCTTTCCGACGAGGAGGAGATGAACGGAGTTTCCGCGGGAGATCGGATTGGAGATGAAGACCGAAGGACACGGATCGCTTGGTATATCTCTTCACCCATCTTTATGTTTGCTAGTAGCTAGGTTAATGGCCCGATCCGGGGTAAAAGTGCATGGTGGTGCCGGTTTGCTAGTTTGCAAAGTTTTTGTTTCCGCGTTTCCGTCGTCGGATCGACGGCCAGGGTGCCGCCGCGGACTTACAACTACATCGAGACGTTCCCTTGTCACCAAAAAACACAATGGTCGGCCCTCGTACCAGACGAGCTCGCCCAGACCGCAACACTAGCAACATCTCAATCTGCGCTCACACATGGTGATAGGAACCTCAATCGAGTATCGAAGAAAGCAGACCAATGACACGAAAGGAAACGACAGATCCGGCATGGATACATGATCATAAGAAAGAACTGCATCAATGAGAGTATGATCATGGAACAAATAAAATCAAGGATACGAAGAGAATCACAGATCTCAAAAAATATACATCCTAAGGTTTCATAAGTGGTGTATCATATCGTAAATATGCTGTGGAACATACGTACGGTACATCACTCTACTCAAGCTACCTACTCCATCAATCAGGGTCAGCCTGTGAAACGAAAGTTCGGGTCTAATACCCCCCCCCCCCCGTTCAAGTCTATGTTCCGTAAGGTCAAGCCTAGGTTCCGAAATACATACCCGCCCTAGACTCCGCATAGTCAAACATAGACTCGAACAAAGGTTAAACCTAACGCTCTGATACCAACTTTGTCACGACCCGAAATATTAGCTCGTGACCAGCACTTAAATCACGCAACGTCTAAAGGTGTAACGTAATTCAAGTAAGCTAAAACCCAGAAATCTAAACCTTTTTAAGAAAATAAAGAAGGTGAAGTTTTGAAATAAAGGTATAATGAAATCAAGTTTTCTTAATGCAAAGAAAAGGAACATAAAAATGCAAGTGGATTATGCAAGTTTAAAAACATGTTTCGTCTTTTTGAAAATTGGGCAGCACCTCCTTTGTATATTTTGATCCAAAACCACAAATACATAATAAGAAAATGGCATCCCCAAGCAGAAGCTAGCACTTCGCCAAACGGCGGATCACAACCACGCAAGACAGTAAAAATGAGTATATGAAGCCCAACGGCGAAGTTCACCACAAAAGATAAAGGAAAGCAAGACATAAATACCACAAGTAGCGAAAAACCCCTCGCTCTGAGTCTTGCAACCACAAGTCTCATTACTTACACAATTTACCAATTTTTATTGATGGAGTTAACTAGATACAATAATGAAATATAGATACAAGAGTGGGTACGATACAAATGTCCCACCTACTAGTGCAAAACACCCGGATGCGACTGCACGCCAGCGAAGCCGCTACTGATCCAAGTGGACAACCTGCAAGAACTGTGGCACAACGGGGATGGGTTGCCAACTCGTGAATAGAAATATATCAACAAGTAGAAATCGAATAAACAACGACTCCTAGGTCGACTATATCATAAAGGTAATACTATGATATCTAGGGTGACCGGGTCGTATTTGTGCCAACAAGGTAGTCAATGCCTATAAGCATGTGGATAACATCTAATAGTAAAATCAATGTATGTATGTATGTGGATCTATTCCATGCGTCAACCACTGACGCAACAACATCATGCATGTTAATATCATAAAACCATATGCGTGAAAATATGAGGATATAAATCAACATGTGTCCATCGCGACACCTCAAAATCATGGGACCTGAGTGTCAAGCATCGACACTCGAAACATCATAAAAACCGTGTCCAGCATCGACACGTACATCCTCATATATCTCAGGCACCGCATCCTCAAATCGGCTCTCAGGCGCCGCACACCCTAGTCGGCCCTCATTTCCATCTCGCTACTCCGATCGGTATCCTCCGGATAACCGCCGAGTCCAAATACTATCACCGGTAGATAGTGCTCTCCTGTCAGGCTCACCGTCTAACATATACGAGTCTTGTTGCCTCGGGGTACCTCACCGTGTCCACCATGTACCTGCAGACGGTGCCTACCGCTCCTCGAATCGGGTTTTACATGCCACTCTCAGAACCGAGAAAACACATGGTGGATGCACTGAAATATCATATCAAGAGAAACCGGGTTTTTAAAACAATACATACTTTCTTTTAAAATGACCACGGTTCTCAAATATAGAAATCTCATGAAAACATCATATCTCAATCCGTAAAATCATAAAGTATGATGGAAATGTAAGCATATTCGTATATCAAGCAACATGGAACAGTGATATATCATATTAAGGGAAAACCGCTCCTTTAAATAATTCCAGTTTTGAAAATATATCTTGTGGTTCCCAATATCTCCAAAGTCAAATACAACATCGTATAAAAGTGCACAGGTAACTATAGCAAGTAAATTATGCAAGAGTCATATCATGATGCAGCAATCCTACTGTGTAGTGACATGGAAATTATCGATGATAAAGTGTGTGAGCCGGCAAATCTGTGTACGTGTAACATACGCATCATCGATAATGGTGTAAGTGTACTAACACAGGTATATGCAATGCAATAATAATATCATGAATGCAGCATAAGGTAAATCATCAGCTAAACGCTATAAGATATACGTAACTATCATATGTCTGAGTCGGTGAATCTATCAATCGACATCTAGCCTAAACAACATCGCGTACGGTATAATCCATCGTACGGCAACGTCTAGTCAAGGGTAAGGATCAATCATCAAGTCAACTCATCACGCGCGGAAAATCATCGTACGACGGCATTAAGCTATCAGGGATCCTATCATCCTGTAAGACGAGAAAGGTACGGACCTAACGTCTCGTACGACTATCACTCACGATTCAGAACATATATAAGTATCTCTATATACCTCTGTCCCAGGTCGCATCCGCAATAATCTCATATCAGGGGACGGACAGGGTATAATTCATCTCAATCGACTCGCATCTGTATACCATCATACCATCAATCATCATATTACATCGTCTTATCTTTTCATCGCATTTATCTCCCACATCAGGTCAATTTCACATATCTAATCTATCTTTACTATAAGCATAAGTAACTAATCTAACATACACACCCGAACTATACAAACTGTTTTTGAAAAGATGTGAATCGTAGTTTTGAAAGTAGGGGCTACGGTATTTTTAAATAAAAGATATCATTTGAAAATCCGTAATGTCCCTCAAGGTATCTGTTTAAAGATGTATACGATTCTTCAGTTTAGAAATAAGTATGGTTCGGATGACGTATCTACGTCGGCTATTTAGTCCTATAACACCCTAAACGGTACTATCGTCAAACGTCGTCCTCAAAATCTCGTCATCACATACAAGTCGTATCATAATGCTTCTAACTATCCTTAGTTTCTAGTATGGTTTATCTAATTAATCTTTTAGCTCTAACCCTAGTTTCTTAATCTAGGTTTTCTTAACCATATGCTACAAATCGGTTTCCACCAAAACTTTGCGGGGGTGCTAACGCCATCCACCCGACTTCCCCCGTGGATATAGATCCACTCACTTTGGTCTTTGCTTGCCAAAGTCGATAACGCCACGCTCCGTCGTCTCGGAATCCATGCGAAGGTACCTACAATATCAAAACATATCGTAACGCTATTAAAATCAGTTCTAAAATCCAATTCAAAACCGAAACGACACACGAAAACCAAAATGTCGCACGAATCACCCATACGTCAAAACCTATGGTCTACATATCGCAATTCAACCAAATAACCCTCGATATAGACGCACAAACGTCAAGGGATCGAATAAAAAACCAAATATCAAAACTTAAATCCATAAACATCATGAAACACATGGCAGCAACCTAGAAAAGTGGTCTCAGATTTTGTCTCAGGTGAAAACAAGGTAAGCAAACAAGTCTAGAGTGTTGTATAAGGAGTGTGTGACCTACTGAAGCAACCTGGGCACCTAACACACTTGGGTAGCCGGCCACATACAAGAAATTTCCGGTCAGGCCAGTTTTGCTGGCTCCTCAGGGCTTCGTCTTCGTAGGGTGGTCTCCTGGTGGTGTATCTAGGTCCCTGATATTGTTTACTTTTCTAGAAAATGTCTCAGTTCATTCCAGATTTCCCTGCACGCTCCAATTCCTCACAAACTGACAAGAACTCAATTTCCAAATCCGTATTTTAGTTTCCCATACTCATTCTCAGGTATTTTACAGCCACTCAATCATCCCCAATCCACAATTTCACTCAAACCCTCACTAGGGTTTTCTAATTTCCACAAATCACCACTAAACGAGTTCTAAGTTAAACTAAAAGCTAGGAATTCAAACTAAACTAACATGGAAAGAGATATACCTCATGGATGTCTCTTGAGAAAACCCTAGAAGTCCCAAAGTTGCCAAAATCTCATTTTTCTTGGTTTCATGTGATGAGCATGAAGAGGGGATCGTTTTTGTGAATGGGGTTTAGGGTTTTGGGGATTATTTGGAGATGGGTCTAGGGTTTGAAGGTGGAGGGAGATGAGGGTGAGAAAGATGAAGAAGGAGATGAAAAATAAAGATAGGGAAAAGAATGAGGCAGCACCCCCCTCTCTTTCTCAATTATTCTCACTCTCTCTCTCTCTCTCCGAGTCATCATTATGTACCTTTCTCTCTCCTCACTCATCATGACACCTTTTTCTTTTCTTTTTCTTTTCTCACTAGCAATAAACCATAGCACATAACCCAAATGAAATGAAACAACATGTGACCAAATAAAACATATCATGGTGCACTAACCATGAAAACTGTAGAAATATGGATTTGGCCTAATCGCGATTAGCAGTGCACTAACCAAGTTTTTATCAAAACTGCATATTATAAATTTTAAAAAATGCCAAATCCTTTAAATATATTTTTAAATGAATAAATCATTTTAATTTCCAATTATTTCACAATTACTGGTATATATTTATACCCTTTTTCGAAAACCCCAATTTTGCCAATCGGGCAATTTTTGGGAAAAATATTATTTTAATATTAAATTCCAAAAATAATATTTTATATTTTCTGAAATGTTACAGCCATACAGTTTTGCCATTTGAAATAAAATGAATCGTGGTGTTTAGAAAAATAAGGGCTACGATGTTTTTAAGAAAAGATGCGTCTTTTGAAAATATCCGTAGAATCCCTTAGCCTGTCTTTAAAATACTTACGATTCGTTAGTTTTGAAAAAGGTATGACTCGGGTCTAGTCTAACATCTACTAAGTAAACTACATATTTAACTAATAAGCTAATCGAAAGGGTATGAAAACCACCTAAATCTGAGTCGATGTATATATACATATAATAGTCGGTGATCCCGCCTCAATAGTATCACATACGATACAATATACAATATGACATTCTCGAGTCAAGAGTGCGGATCTTTCATCAATATATAGCTCGAACGTAAATCCGTCGTACGGCATCCCAAATCTGGGTACGTGTCGAATCTCACATTTATCTCATCAATTATCTGGTATTCTTATCATCATATCTCATGAACTGGGGTACTGATCTAAGTCTAGTACAAACTGATACCATAAATATATATATGCGTGTATGAAAACACACGCCTAAAGGCCCGCTATAACCTCATGTCTTATCTTAAAATACGAACCACATCATATCACCGATCTCATGGCACCATGCCCAAACTCATCGACTCATCTCCAAATGTCACCCACTATCCTCATTATCCAAGTGTAGGTATACGTGTATATATATACGTCGTCCCATACCTATGTGTGTGTGTGTGTGTGTGTACGTATCCCCATATACGCATAAGTATAACAATGTAAGCGTGTGTGTGCGTGTGGGTGTAAACCCATTCTAGGGTTCGCGACTAAGAAGCTATACTGGTTCACTTCTAAAAACCCTAATCTAACCATTTAGCACCTAATCATATCTTGAATATCCATGTCACACATAAAGCTATCATATATATATATAGTATATATAGCATACTAAATATTGAACTGCGGGGGTGCTATATGCCATCCACCCGACTTCCCCCGTAGATATAATCTACTCACCTTGCTTCTTGTGTGCCGATGTCGATGTCGCCATCTTCATCTTCAACGTCACGACATCACATGGGGTACCTACACATACACACAAACGCACATGCGCATTAAAATTATATCGGAAAACCAAAAATGGCACACGCTACGCTCATAGGTAAAAACCTATAACCTCGCATGCAAACACGACCAATAACCCTAGTCGTTGACGTCCAAACGCCACACGACGGAAATAAAATATCAAATACCAAAATCCATGTTAAAACAAGTCGTAAAACAATGCGCCAACACAAGAAAATGATCCCAGATTTTACCCTAGGTAAAATCAGACAATTTTGCATATGCCCAGGGTCTAATTTACAGATACTAGAGCCATAGGCGAAGCACGAACAAAAATGGTGGGACCCAGGCCGCAATTTGTGGCCATCTGGGTTAAATCTGTGGCCAGGTTGGGGAGGTATGGGCTAGGGTTTCGGTGGGAGGTCCTAGGTTGCCTGCATGCATCACTGTGCTTACTAAATAACTTTTCAGGTCCCCGAGTGCTAGCAGATTTCCAAATACCATTAAAATTTCACAGTTTATCCATATCGGGTTTTCTAAATTTGCGTTCCGGGGTTCTAGTCTCTGGTTTAGGCCTCCAATCAATCACCACAGGGGTTTTAAGGTCACTATTGCACTCAATTTCACCTTTGGATTAAATTCAAAACCCTAACCTCATCTAGGGATTTTCTAAGTTCATAAAACCGCTTGATATCGATACTAGACACATATGGACACATATGAAATTGAAATGCTAAGCTAAAGGTGCAGAAATTACCTAATTTGGCAACTCAAGAATTTTCTTGAGTTGCCCCCAAGTCCTCAAAATTCGATTTTTCTTGGTCCAATGTGCTTCTCTTGAGCTTGTGCATGCCTTTTGTGAAATGGAGATAGGGTTTTGAGTTTGTTTTGGGAGTGTTTTTAGCGTTTGTAGTGGAGGGGAGGGAGGAGGTGTTGCCATGAGAGAATTAGGGAGAAGAAAGATGAAAATAATGAAGGGGAATGATGAGCCATAACTATGGTTGACCCTTCACCCTCTCTCACTCATGCCCATGCTTCACTCTTATGATTATGTCCCCTCAAGTCATCATTTCTTTCTTTTTCCTTTTCTTTTCTTTTCTAAAGTCAACAACCATGGATGATAAATGAAGAAAAGACCATGATAAAATGTAACAAGTGTTAAAATAACTTGGTGCATGTCATGTGCACAAAACACTCTTAATACGCGATTAGCGATATTTAATCGCGATTAGCACTAATAGTGAATATAATAATCATAAAAATTCATAACTTGCATAATCACATAAAACACCCATTTTTCAGTAATTTCCATAATTTTCCGAATTTTTTCCTAATTTATCTGTGTTTAATTATACCGCCTTATTAAAATATTCAATATTTTATTATTTAATTATAAAAATTCCCAAAAATAATATTTTATTTTTTTGAAATATTACAATCTTCCCCCTTTAAAGAAATTCGGTCCCCGAATTTAAATTTAAACCCCTCAATACTAAAACATTTCAGTAAAAAGTCCAAGTCGTCGGGCTCCGAAATCATCAATACATAAAACGCATCATAGCGCAATGCATGCACATGAACAATGAGCAGATAAGTCAAAATCAAAACTCTGTCAAGCATCCCGCAATCATCGGAGTCATGGTGAAGACACCCATGTCAAATCCAATTTGAAACCCAACGTGATATACATTAAAACTATACATATAAACATCAAATTTTTATACATGTAAATATCTGAAGGAAATGCATGCCAAACCTTTTTAAGTCGCTGTGCGATGCGCATAACACTGCACAGTGGCGGACGTTTATTGTAAGAAAATAACCATATATATATATATATATATATATATTGTTTAATATGTACGTTCCGCCATTTTGAAAACAATTTAGAAGGGTTTCCTTGTTTTAAACGTTTCGTGTCATATCAGACACATAGGTAAATACTGAGACTATAGCTCCCTTTTGGGAAATCTCTTCGATAACTATCAATGCATGCAAAATATATCTAGGTACTGTCCTCTGACTAGTCATGCTCAGTACGAAAACAAATAGCAAATATCATAAAAACGTACTGCTCCATAAGAAATCAATCCTAAAATGTGCATATGAATGCTACGTGCGTCTGGTGCGCACGGAAATCAAAATCCACAAATGTGCCCTACGTGTGCACAGAAACAACATCTAAGTGTAACGGGTGTGCACGAGGGGCAACGTGTGTGCCTGACAGCAAGATCAGGTGCATCTAATATGCACGAAGAATCTCGATTTAGTGCATCTAGTATGCACCAAAATCTTATCTCAAACATGAGCTCAACACGTGCGAAAATCCAAATTAAGTGCATCCATCATACACGAATAAAATCTAAATCATGTGCATCCAGCATGCACGAAATCACAAAATCTAATATCAAGCGCCGGACATGCACAAAATCCAATCCGAGCGCGCCAAATATGCGCAAGAATCCAAATCAAATGCACAGAGTGCACGAAATCAACATCAATATCAGAATCGAAACCGATGGTATACAATAAAGTTTAATCCAAATCAGGTATACCACGGTATATAATCTCACAACCATGTGCATCAGCATGCACACATCAAATCAAAACACTAAAAGTGCATGAAAACTATGCCGAAAGCATAAGTCAAATCACATGCATAACATAGGCATGAAATCAAAATCAACATATCCAATGACATCAAACCGAAGTCAGGTGCAACTGTGGTGCACAAATACATATCAATGCACTTCAAGCACATATAAGTTATATCGAGTGCAAAAACCAAATCGTGTGCATAACATGTGCACAAAATCAACCCAACTGTATGAAATCCATGAAATCATAAACATGTGCGGCCAAGGCACAAAACGATATTAAGCGCAATTACTGTGCACAAATCATAAATCAACACAATGGTGTATAAAGCATATCTCAAGTGTAATAATTATGCACAAAATATGAATACCTAGTAGGTGCAACCATGGTGCACGAAAACAAATATCATGAAACTCAGACATCAAGACTAAATCATGCGAATAGATCGCCCAAGATACTGAAATCCAAGGTGACGGATACGTGATAATCGAATCAACAAATCATAAATCATAAATACCGTCATCGATATTTCCTCCTTCAAAGTCGAGAAGGTGTCGGTGCATCCAATGCTAACAGAGCAAGATATCTACTTGCCTCCTGTTCATGGTCTGGCGCCTGGTGCTTTTAGCTCTTGTCTCTCACTGTGCATTGCTAGATATATAGCTCCTCGGCTCAACGACCCAATATAGAATGGCGATGGAAATAGTCCCGCTCTGGCACATCCTCTACAGGTCTCTGGCCAACTATCTCGTCGACGATGCCGAACTTTAGCCTGGTGCGTGTGCGCAATATGACCGCTCCTGGGTCCAAGTCTTCTCGTATAGTATTCCAGAAAGGTCCTGTCGAGGTCTCTCTCAAATCTCGCTTCTGCGGAACAGTCTGGAAGTCATCATCCTTTAGTAAAGCTATATCTTGTTCTGGAGCGGCTGCATACTCATCGCGACTCCTTTTGGAAGATATATCCATAATCAATGCCTCTGCACGCGTATCACATCTCTGATGTCGGCGGAGTGGAACGTCATCTCATTAAGATCTCGTACGAACCTCTTACTCCACTTTTTCTCTAATATCGATAGCTTCGGACTCGTCTCATCATGGCTGCATGGACTGTGCTCCAACGGCTATACTCGTATCTGGAGTCTCCCAAGCAATGTATCACATCGCATGATATCAGAATGACGTAGAACCTTTCGATCGATTTGTCAAGGTTCCATAATCCCCTAAGAGCTCAACATCTTGGGTACAGTTTAATATTACTCCAGTACATGCCATAGCACCTGTGGACCAACCGTAGAAGGGCAAACCCAAGCCTCACAAATGGCACCGCTAAACTGCCGCAAACCCTAAGGTTCAAAGGTGTTCTATGGTCATTACGTCGAGTTAGGGTTTCATTCTTCTAGAGGGTCCATAGCATTACTTGCATTTGTCTCTGAATATTTTAAAATTGGAAAATGGGCTCCTGACATTCGATCGTCTCCATCGACTCTAAACGTACCTGAGTGAAGTCGTCTCTAGCTGGAATCAATCTATCTGATGACCTCGCATCGGGGTAAGCGAACGAACCACATGTCCTAGTCATTCATCCTCGGGTGACTAGCGACCTTCCATCATATCTCTAAGTGCATCTCGTACTGCAATAGCTCCAACATCTGGGACAATATCTCGTCGTTCGCAGCAACAACTGGCTCATTCATCTGCACGCTGAACAGTGCCTCAATCTGTAGGGTTCCTAGGCACTCTCAAGAGGTCTCACAAGTCATCAACCATGCCAATTTCAAATTTTACGGGTGCCGAGAAACTCTAATACGGATCGTTAACTAGAATTTTAGGCGAAAGATGCAACTAGTTTACAACTAAACTAAAAGAACGGAAATACAAACTTTATAGATCCATTTCTCTACCTCCATAGCTCTATGATGAAGTCCTCTCCGCTGTCCAAATCGAACCATGACTCTTGCATCGGCTTCATCGGAGAAAAAGCGGGCTAGGTCATCGACGACGATGCTGAAGATGATCTACGTCGAGGCATCACTAGATCAAGCTCCACCTTCACCAAGCCATGAAAACTTGTGAAGGAAACACACTCTACTACTTGGCAAGAGGTAGAGGATGAAGAAATAGGAAGTGGGTTCACTTTAGAATTGGATTTCTCACTCATTTTCAAGAGTTGCCATTGATGGAGGAAGGTTTCTTCTTCAAGAAGAAGAAGAGGAAGAAGATGATAGAATTATGATAAGTTAATTAGAATTGAAAAGAAAAATGAATCCTTATCATAATTCCAACCATAGTTAGGTGTAGAGAATAGACTAGGGTTAGTGAATGGTTAGGTTAAGGAGATGAAGACAAAATGGTCAAAGTTGCATGAAGCTTCAAGAAACTTCATGAATCAAAGCAACCATTTTGTTTTCTTCTCTCTTTATTAATCCAAAATAAATAGATAAATGAATGGATAAATAAATAAAAACCTAACCATATACTTAACCAAGGTTTAATTCTTTACACTTAACCAAAGCAAACATGTATCATCAAACATGATACAATCAAGTGCACAAAAGTATATCACATATACAATGTGCACATCCGAGTGAGAATATCCATTTAAAGTGAACCGATACTAGTTAATGCAAAGTAATATATCAAATATATAATTATACATTAAATCATTAAATCAACACTTGATTTAATGACCCGGTCATATCGCATATAACCGACTAATATCAATAGTAACAACTTATCGAATCAACACTTGATCCGATAACCCGGCTATAACGCATATAACCGATCAATGTTACATATCATGAGAATCGAATACAGTATCACATACTGGTATCATTCTCGGTCCCGCACATATCTCATATGCGCTCCTATTTCGTTTCGCTTGAGCCAGGAAACCTCTGTGTAGGACTCTAAAGACTCGTCAATACGCCGGCAGCAGGTGATGATCATATCAAACACCCACAAGCCGCAAGCGGTCTGCTAAACGTAACGGCCACCCGGGTATTGAGCGATCAGAAGATCGATGAGCAAGCCCGCTCATACTCCTGTGAATCCAACCAGTAACACTTACCGTACAGTCCGGTCTGATCGTCTGATATGTCGCATATCTCGCCTAGGGGTGGTAAACGTCAGACCCCAATAGCTCGATAAGTCGTGTCGATATGAGGTCTATAACAGTTCGAGAAACTACTGGTAACACTTACCAGTAAATCTCAGCAACCCTGGCCAGGGATTTCCGGTTATAGCCAATCGAACACAGCGCAACATCAACTCCCTATACCGGGAGAGACGAATCCCCTCCAACCGCTCATTGCCTCCATGTGACTCGGGACTGTACCCAAAAACCACCGTTTTGCACGCCCTCTTGGACATGGTAAGATGGAAATCAAAGAACAGTGGGAACCACACAAGACTCTATGACGATCTCGGGTCAACAGACTACTCTGTACCAGTGTCACCAGAGAACTGCCATCTGACGTAAGGTATAATACCATCTGGGAGTTCTCGGCGAGTCCGTCCAGTGTACCCAGTCTCTACTGAGCACCCGTATATCATCTCTGATGTCAAACACCAATGGATATGGGATCATCCATCGCCCATCTGTATGGGTCGAGAAGGTATACGCTAGTCTACTCTGGTATATCGATGCCCCGTCTCGATACACCCACGACTAGGGACTTTAAAGGATGTACTTATGGACTACCATATCCCCACTAGTATGATCCGCATCATAGTCCAGGTAGTCAAGCACACATCCTAAGGGCTTTACCAACATGTAACAGAGAGACAATCAGTGTACACGTTAAGGTAAAGAGCAACCAGATAGCATACTATCATGTCAAGCAAGAAAGTCCTCCCTATATATGTCCCAGCATCCACTACAATATACATCCAATGTACAGTAATGGCCTCTAGGGCATACATATAACTAACAATCTCCCACTTGCACTAGGGCCATCTGATAGCAGTGGTTGTAGTATCTCATACTCAACCATCCCATAAAAGTCTTTCTCTGGGAAAAGGCCTTCGTGAGTGGATCCACTGTGTTATCCTCTGAGTCTACTCTCCTAACCTTGATTACCCTGGAGATCAACCATCTCCATGATCAGGTGATACTGCCTTAGAATATGTCTGGATCACTGATGGGACCGGGGTTCCTGGCATAAGCCACAATTCCATTGTCACACAATGGAAGGAACTAAGTTCATCTCATGAACTAATATACACCCAAACAGCCTCTTTGGTAGTATCTTAAGTAGCGATGTATCCAGCCTTTATCGTCTAGTATGTCACGGTATCTAGCTTGGAACTCTTCCAACATACCGTCCCTTTACCGAGGGTAAAGACAATGCCTGTGACTGACATTCAGTCATCTTTATCACCCTGGAACCATTCCAGTGATTCTCCCCAGGGTCGATTGATACCGTCTCACTACATACTAGTGAGAATCCTAACACCCAATTAGATCTATCTCATAGATCCAAAACCCAGGATTTAGGAGGTATCACTTTGATCCTACATGGAGAATCATTGTGATAAGCGGAGATTGACCGAGCGTAGCATAGGAAACTCCTTCCCTATCAAGAGTATGTCATCCACGTACTCTACGAGGATCATCACCATACTCCCTACTACCTTTTTGTTTATACAAGGTTCATCTACCATTTTGATGATATCAAACTCTTTGACTAACACATCAAAACAGATGTTCCAACTCCGCGATGCCTGCTTTATCCTATAAAGCATCTTGCACACGTTTCCGCTGCTCCCACTGTCTACGAA
Organism: Agapanthus africanus; assembly: GCA_030015575.1. Classification (NCBI taxonomy): domain Eukaryota; kingdom Viridiplantae; phylum Streptophyta; class Magnoliopsida; order Asparagales; family Amaryllidaceae; genus Agapanthus; species Agapanthus africanus. Next base: position 523,355,242 of record JASDDO010000019.1, read on the forward strand.
GCCCTCTGGCTGTGTACTTATAGACGCTCTCTTCCAAAACATCATTTAGAAAAGCAGTCATGACACCCAACCGCCAGATATCGTAGTCATGGTATGTAGCCGTGGCAAGTAGGATCTGGATGGACTTAAGCATAGCCACTTGAAAAGGTTTCATCATTATCCACGCCTGGTCGATGACGAAAAGCTTTAACAAGTCTAGCTTTGAAAGTCTCAACTTTTCCATATACACCAAGTAATCTTCTCAAGATATACTTGCTCCTGATGGGGATTTAACCCTTCAGATATAGCAACCAAAGTCTATACTTTGTTGGTGTACATGGATTCCATCTCAGATCGCTAAGCATCCAGCCATTCTTACAGAGTCCCACTCCTGATGGCCAGCTCGAAACTAGTTGGGTCATCATCTCATGATGAAATCCTCGCTCCCACTGTAATAGAGAAACCGAAGTATCTCTCAGGTGGGTGAGGAACTCTACTAGATCGGCGGAGAGGCTGAGGTTCGTTGGTAACTATTGAATCCTTTGGTTCTATCAAATCATCAGCTGCAGTTTGTATAGCTGGAACATTTCCAGTTCTACATAACAGATCTTGCCTCGAGCTTGTCCGGATTTTGCTTTTAGACATAGGCCGGACAACCCCAAATCTTAACTAACTTAAGAAATGGGCTCTTCCCTTTCAATATCACATATGAAGTGGTAGGCAATTGATTTGATTCGAACCGTATTCAATAGGTATGCAACTTCCCAAGTGCATAACCCCTTAAAAGGAAACAGGTAACTCAGTAGTACTCATCATAAAGCACACCATATTATGTAGGGTGTGATTGCTCTGCCCCGATATACCATCGTGCTATGGTGTATACGGAGGAGTAATTCTGAGAGAGAATCTCATTCTCCTTTAGAATAATCCAGGATTTCCGTGCTCAAGTATTCTCCTCCTTGATCTCATCAAAGGACATAATACTTATACCCGTTTTGGTTCTCTACTTCTAACTTATATTCTGTGAATATCTCAAAAGGTTCGGACTTGTGTCTCAACAGGAACATATGTCTGAATCTTAAGAGATTATCAGAGAATGTAATGGAGTATAAAGAACCGGTCTTGGCAAGTGTAGACAGGGGACCTACATACATCAACATGTATCATCCCAAGAGTTCATCAACTCTTTCTCTGTTTCCAGTAAACAGAGCTATGGTCATCGTATCTTTGTGACATGACTGGCAAGTTTCACAAGATGTAAATTCAAACTAATTTAAATTTACATCTATATGTAACTTTAGCTAGTCGGGTCGCATTGATATGACCTAGTCTACAATACCTCAAGAAGGATTCGTTCATTTCTGAACTCTTCCACTTGTGTGTGTTCCGTATACTAAGAACTGTAGTTTGATTTAGAACATTAATGCTTTTAGATAACGTGCCTAATCCGATCAACTTTTGATATAGGAAATGTTCAAAACATTATCCAACAATACAAAATTTTATCATTTCTTTATTTATAAAGAGATTGATATGATTTTGTATATCAGGTTCGGTATCTAATAACATTCGTTCAGAATTAATGTATTCTGGCAATACAGGGTGACAGTGACCAAAAGACTTGGCTGCAACACTTGCCCCGTTTTCTGTCTCATGAAACTTATCACCCGTTCTCAGTTTTTCTACCTTTTTGTAGCCCTATGTAACAGATTACATATCTGGGATCCTGATCCGGTATCATATACCCAGGATGCGGAGGATACTGAGAAACAGTTCTTTGTAATGAACACACCCGAAGATGATGCATCAGCATGCACTCTCTTCGTTTGGGCGGCACAGGAATTCTGGTAATCCCCAATTTCCTGCTCTGTCTTATAACAATTATAAGTTGGAGCGGGACCAACGTTCCCCAGCTCAGTATAACAAGCGGGTTCGGTCAATAATCCGTATTATTATCTTGATTAAGGCATGATATGGTCGCTACCTGGAGAGAGAGAGAAGAAGACACTCAGCGTGCGCTCTTGCAAGAATAGATTGGTTTTTATTTTATCTAATCAGGATGGCTCCCACTGCTTTTTATCAAATCTTCCTTCAAACCCTAAAAGGAAAGACTAGCCGGGATTAATTACACACTACAAGTTCGCCAATCTTTCAGCCAGGCCAGTGTCGGTACTTTGAGGGAGGTCCCCCGTGCTTTCGCACGAACCTATTTAATGTAAACCTCGTTTTCTCAGAGGCGTAACCCCGTTAACACCTTTCTAGACACCTACTTGATCGGCTAATTGTAATGTATAAAACTCTCCCAGGAGTAACTCTTACTCGCAGCGGGTATCGGGATCCAACTATCTCATAGAAGGTATGCAATCTCATTGCAAATTTCAACACTTGAAATTCCCGATAATATTTTGCCCCTAGCAGCTATATGACCTTAACATAGTCAACAAATCATAAGTGCTAGTCAAGTTCAACCCGTCATTTCCCGATTGAATTAAACCCACCCGCACGACCCTTAACATAGTCAACAAAGTCGCATGACTACCCTAATCCAATCGCATCATATGCTTATGCAGATAAGCACTAATTAGCTACCGCACACTACGCCTTAACATAGTCAACAAACGTAGCACGAATACTAACTAGTACTTATCTGAAATGACGGAGAGCTACGACAGGTTTTTCTGAAAACCTATTGCGTAATGAACTTGATATCGTTGTAGAATCAAATGATTTTGAAATGGAGTGCTTTTGAGGCTTTTCCAGTTTTGCTAAAGGAGTCACTCCCGGTGAAGGGATCGTCGGTCCTTTCCTCGTCGAATGAGGTGCGGGATATATCATATATATCACTGTGCAAAGCAAAAACTCTTAAAAGCAATCAAAAGACAAACCAAGTGTGTAGCATCTGCCAGTTATTGCTAAAGGAGTCACTCCCGGTGAAGGGATCTCGGTCCTTTCCTCATCGAATAAGGTGCAGGATATATCTCATATACCGCTATGCAAAGCAAGAACTGTAGCTACCTGTTTTATTTTGAAATTCGATGCTACAACATCTTAGGTTTCTTTTACTTTCATTAATCACATTAATGAAGTCCCATCATTTAAGTACCTAAACATCACAGATAAATACGACGTACACTTATGCCATCCGCATTCGCCTCGATGTCCCCTCGTGCATCGTTAGGTTAGGTAACTAACGGCAGAGCGGGGCAGGGCTAGCACGGGTGTAAAACATAAGTAACGCCTATATAATATTTCATATATACTATATACAGTATCCATCACAGAACATCACATGATCACATCACAGATATCGCAGCAGAAGAAACATATGAAATATTGGATATACTAGGACGTCCGTGTTTTCAATACGAGCCAGTATAAAACACGGATTCCACGGTCGTGATGAATAGCCAAACCCACACCCCTAGACCCCTACGAGAGCGGCAAGCAACCCTACCAATTCTAGAGTTAGGAGACCCGGACTCGACTCCTCGAGTTGGTCTCCCACTGGACTCTAAAACCCGGTTACTTGTGCTCCCCTCCTTGGGTCTATCCTAGTGCGGAAAAGTAAATAATATACAAAAGGTGACATCTTCCGCAACCTGGAAGTGCCCCAATAAAGGAATATTACATACAAGTTTTTACATGAATGAAAATGAAAAACACTCATCTCACATAAAAACCCCCGGCTATTCAAACACGACAATCCAATATAACATATCCAGCAACACATAACATCACATGTCATCAACGTAAGTAAATATGTCCATCCCAATTGTCGTTGACATATAGCAACGAAACCGGCGATATCACATATTACACTTACGGTCGCAGAAAAGAAAGTGTAAAACTACAACAGTTGGAATCCGCAATCTGCATAGACATCGCATGCCTAATCAAATGAATACCTTAGACATCGCATGCCTAACAATTATAAACCCCGCATTTTAGTCTCACTATCGAAAACTTTTTTCAATATCAAGTCGGGCAATTCAACAAGATTCCCGACATCCTGATCGAATGCTCGTCGCAAACTTCAGTAGACGGCCGCACCCCCCGATACTGTCGACGAAGTGCACCAAGGCGGAACACCGCTACCGCGAGCACCCGGACGGATGCTTTCGGCGACAGGGTTCTCCTATAGTCACTTGGTCGGGGCTATGGAGCGAGGCTGTCTATTAAGTTTACCCGGCGAGTATCCGCGTACGCTATGTGATTGCGACGGAATTTTGATCACATCAAAATTCCGTGGCAACCGATCAAGTGAGACTAAAGTGCTATGTTTATAACATTCATTCAGTTATCTCATAACTAATTGTGAATTCCAATTATTGTATCCCATTCCAGATAAATAGAAAATGTTAAACTTTCCGATCGAACAGTCGAACACCCAAGTTTTCCCAAAACAGATCAACACATGAAACAAGTCTAAAAACATTCAGTTCGTGCCTCAGTACCAACGGTCCAGCCGTAGAAGGGTCAAGCCAACGCCTCACATGTGGCACGCCGTACTGTCCCAAACCCGAAGGTTCAAAGGGCAGTTCAAGACGGTCACATAATCGAGTTAATGTTTGTTGTCTTCTAGAGGGACCATCGCGTTACTTGCACTACTTAGAACGTCGTTAAACTGCGGAAAAATCCAACACTTGGAAATTTCCCGACAGGGGAAAAATTGGGTATTTATATCCGGTCGAACTTTTTAACATTTTCAAAAATTATCCGGAAAACCACATAGACAAAATCTGATACTCCGATCGAAACACCGAATCCCCAAAACAACCCCAGAAAATTCAACTCTTGAATAAATATTAAAAATTCCCAGAAAATCCAGCATAATAAAATAGGAGTTACTGTGCAAACAGGGGATGATGATGTCATTCTTTGGCCGCGGAACCGCCGCAGAAGGCATGATTCTGCCGCGGTTCCGCCGCACTATGTACTGTTCATGAGTCAAATTTTGCACCGTAATTCTTATAATTCCCTGCTGAATTCTTTAAGCATTTTTAATGTGGAAAAATCCCAGATTTTACAAAAAGTCCAGAGAGCATGTTTGGTTTAGGGTTTCGGGTTCGTTCGGGTTTCAAACTTCGTCTACGCATCGCCTAAGGCTCTAGCCAGGCTCTGATACCACTGTAGGGCTCCTAGGCACTCTCAAGAGGTCTCACAAGGCATCAACCATGCCAATTTCAAATTTTACGGGTGCCGAGAAACTCTAATACGGATCGTTAACTAGAATTTTAGGCGAAAGATGCAACTAGTTTACAACTAAACTAAAAGAACGGAAATACAACCTTTGTAGATCTGTTTCTCCACCTCCATAGCTCCATGATGAAGTCCTCTCCGCTGTCCAAATCGAACCATGACTCTTGCATCGGCTTCATCGGAGAAAAAGCGGGCTAGGTCATCGACGACGATGCCGAAGATGATCTACGTCGAGGCATCACTAGATCAAGCTCCACCTTCACCAAGCCAAGAAAACTTGTGAAGGAAACACACTCTACTACTTGGCAAGAGGTAGAGGATGAAGAAATAGGAAGTGGGTTCACTTTAGAATTGGATTTCTCACTCATTTTCAAGAGTTGCCATTGATGGAGGAAGGTTTCTTCTTCAAGAAGAAGAAGAGGAAGAAGATGATAGAATTATGATAAGTTAATTTGAATTGAAAAGAAAAATGAATCATTATCATAATTCCAACCATAGTTAGGTGTAGAGAATAGACTAGGGTTAGTGAATGGTTAGGTTAAGGAGATGAAGACAAAATGGTCAAAGTTGCATGAAGCTTCAAGAAACTTCATGAATCAAAGCAACCATTTTGTTTTCTTCTCTCTTTATTAATCCAAAATAAATAGATAAATGAATGGATAAATAAATAAAAACCTAACCATATACTTAACCAAGGTTTAATTCTTTACACTTAACCAAAGCAAACATGTATCATCAAACATGATACAATCAAGTGCACAAAAGTATATCACATATACAATGTGCACATCCGAGTGAGAATATCCATTTAAAGTGAACCGATACTAGTTAATGCAAAGTAATATATCAAATATATAATTATACATTAAATCATTAAATCAACACTTGATTTAACGACCCGGTCATATCGAATATAACCGACTAATATCAATAGTAACAACTTATCGAATCAACACTTGATCCGATAACCCGGCTATAACGCATATAACCGATCAATGTTACATATCGTGAGAATCGAATACAGTATCACATACTGGTATCATTCTCGGTCCCGCACATATCTCATATGCGCTCCTATTTCGTTTCGCTTGAGCCAGGAAACCTCTGTGTAGGACTCTAAAGACTCGTCAATATGCCGGCAGCAGGTGATGATCATATCAAACACCCACAAGCCGCAAGGGGTCTGCTAAACGTAACGGCCACCCGGGTATTGAGCGATCAGAAGATCGATGAGCAAGCCCGCTCATACTCCTGTGAATCCAACCAGTAACACTTACCGTACAGTCCGGTCTGATCGTCTGATATGTCGCATATCTCGCCTAGGGGTGGTAAACGTCAGACCCCAATTGCTCGATAAGTCGTGTCGATATGAGGTCTATAACAGTTCAAGAAACTACTGGTAACACTTACCAGTAAATCTCAGCAACCCTGGCCAGGGATTTCCGGTTATAGCCAATCGAACACAGCGCAACATCAACTCCCTATACCGGGAGAGACGAATCCCCTACTACCGCTCATTGCCTCCATGTAACTCGGGACTGTACCCAAAAACCACCGTTTTGCACGCCCTCTTGGACGTGGTAAGATGGAAATCAAAGCACAGTGGGAACCACACAAGACTCTATGACGATCTCGGGTCAACAGACTACTCTGTACCAGTGTCACCAGAGAACTGCCATCTGACGTAAGGTATAATACCATCTGGGAGTTCTCGGCGAGTCCGTCCAGTGTACCCAGTCTCTACTGAGCACCCGTATATCATCTCTGATGTCAAACACCAATGGATATGGGATCATCCATCGCCCATCTGTATGGGTCGAGAATGTATACGCTAGTCTACTCTGGTATATCGATGCCCCGTTTCGATACACCCACGACTAGGGACTTTGAGGGATGTACTTATGGACTACCATGTCCCCACTAGTATGATCCGCATCATAGTCCAGGTAGTCAAGCACATATCCTAAGGGCTTTACCAACATGTAACAGAGAGACAATCAGTGTACACGTTAAGGTAAAGAGCAACCAGATAGCATACTATCATGTCGAGCAAGAAAGTCCTCCCTATATATGTCCCAGCATCCACTACAATATACATCCAATGTACAGTAATGGCCTCTAGGGCATACATATAACTAACACAATCATCATGAATAAGCGATACTTCAATGGTCATCATATTCTATCTGGTCTCTATCAGTGGCTCAATCCTCTGGTGCTGATCTGCACGTCCGAGAAATCTTGTAAAAGCGATCCATCAAACGCTCATGGCGGGAAAACACAATAAAACGACGCCTCTATGCAATCGTATGTCCCTGGAATCATGCCCTGGTCAATCCTCATCTGTGACGGGTTCGTGCTGACGCAACTCTAGCCGTAGCTCTCTCTGCCCATGTAATCGTTGCAGCAAAATCATAACCAATATCGATGAGGATAGATCATAGGAATGAATATAATACTGTGCAAGGAAATGTACATCCTAAGTCTTCTTAAGCAGAGTAGCGTATCGTAAGTATGCCGCGGAACATACACACGGTACGTCACTCTACTGAAGTCACCTACTCCATCAACCAAGATCAACCTATGCGACGAAAGTTCGGGTCTAATACCCCCTCGACTAAGTCTAAGTTCCGTAAGGTCAAGCCGAAGTTCTGAATATATACAAACGCTCTAGGCTCCGCATAGTCAAACTTAGACTCGAACCAAGTTTAAGCTAGCTCTCTGATACCAACTTTGTCACGACCCGAAATAGTACGTGACTGGCCCTTGAATTATATGAAGTCTATAGGACCTCATCTAATTCAAGTAAGCCAAAAGCCCAGAAATCTAAAACCATTTTAAATAATAAATGAAGGAAAACTAGTTTTAAAGAAGTGGATAAAACAGGTTTTAAAAACAAGGTTTTTAAATAAGCCGAATATGCATTTTTAAATCCTCAAGTCTTTTCTGAAAATTTCGGCAGAGTTTCCATTGTAAATACTGGCCCCAAACGGGATACAACAAGAATAATATATGCATAATGATAAAAGGCATCCCCAAGCGGGAGCTAGCTCTTCGTCAATCGACGGTCACAACCACGCAAGCAATATAATATACAACGCCGAAAGGCGAGGATCAAAACTCAGAAGGAAACTCAAAATCAACATGAAAACCATAATACTACAACACGCGACTCTAAGGTTGAAATAATACACAACTGGTTTGCTAAGTCAATAAAATATACAAGTCTGGTTGATGGAATTACTAGATACAACAGATTAAAATAAATACAAGGGTGGTCACGATGCGAGTGAACCCACCTACCAAGGCAATAACCCAGAAGGGAAGCAGTGTGCCAGAAAGCCGCAATGAAACCTGTACGGCAAAACCTGCAAGAACTGTGGCACAATGGGAGTGAGCTGCCAACTCGTGAGTAGAAAACATCACAGAGCAGAAATCGTATGTATGACTTAATCCTAGGTCAAACGATCATTAATAATATATCCTCAATATGAATAAGTATGAAGCATGATAAGGTGGCAAGGGTAGACATCTATACATAAGTGAAGTACCGAGTGCTCGTGCCAATGCCTCAGGTAGCAACATATCATAAATATGAGGTATGAACAATGTAATCAACAGGAATCAATGTCAGCTATATCATGAAGTCTATAAGTATGTGGATATCATCCAACTATGTAATTAATGTCTGTATGCATGTGGATCTCATCCACGTGTCAAACAATGACACAAAACATCATGCATGTAAATATCATAAAGCATATGCATGGAAGTATGAGGATATAAATCAACGTGTGTCCCTCGTGACACATCAAATCATGGAACCTGAGTGTCCAGCATCGACACTCGAAAACATCATGAACCCTGTGCCCAGCATCGCCACGTAAATCCTCATATATATAGGGCTCCGTCAGTCCGTATCGGCCCACGGGCTCCGTCAGTCTGGATCGGCCCGTATCATCTCTCAACTCCGGTTGGTATCCTCCAGATATCCTCCGAGCTCAAATACAATCACCGGTAGGTAGTAGTCTCTCTTCCAGGCTCACCGTCTGTATACACAGCATCCCTTTTTTGCCCCGGAGTACCATACCGGGTCCACCATGTACCCGCAATCAGCCTCATCCAGCTCCTCGAATCGGGTTTTACATGTCACACGTCTCAGAACCGAGAAAACGCATGGTGGACGCACTGAAATATCATATCAAGAGAAACCGGGTTTTTAAACAACGCATACTTTCTTTTAAAATGACTACGGTTCTCAAACCAGAAATCTCATGAAAACGACATATCTCAATGCGTAAAATCATAAAGCATGATGTATGCGACATATAATAGAATTGTAAGCATATTCGTATATCATGCAACATAAAATAGTAATATGCACACATCGAGGGGAAAACCGCTCTTTTAAAATATATCTTGCGGTTCCCAAATCTCCAAAATAAAGGCAGAATCATCTATGTATGTGCAAATGCGTATGTATGCAAGTATGGGTATACAATATGTGTGTACGCAAGTATGAGTGTACAATATGTCCGTGCGCCAATATAGATGTACAAGTAGGTATATACGCAAGTATGAGTGTACAATATGTCTGTGCGCTAATATAGATGTACAAGTAGGTATATATGCAATTATGAGTGTACAATATGCATGTGCGCCAATATAGATGTACAAGTAGGTATATACGCAATTATGAGTGTACAATATGCCTGTGCGCCAATATAGATGTACAAGTAGGTATATACGCAATTATGAGTGTACAATATGCCTGTGCGCCAATATAGATGTACAAGTAGGTATATATGCAATTATGAGTGTACAATATGCTTGTGCACCAATATAGATGTACAAGTAGGTATATACGCAAGTATGAGTGTACAATATGCCTGTGCGCCAATATAGATGTACAAGTAGGTAAATACGCAAGTATGAGTGTACAATATGCCTGTGCGCCAATATAGATGTACAAGTAGGTATATACGCAATTATGAGTGTACAATATGCCTGTACGCCAATATAGATGTACAAGTAGGTATATACGCAATTATGAGTGTACAATATGCCTGTGTATATACGCAAGTATGAGTGTACAATATGCCTGTGCGCCAATATAGATGTACAAGTAGGTATATCCTGATGCAACTATCGTACTGTGTAGTGACATGGCAATTATCGATGATGAAGTGTGTAAGCCGGCAAGTAGGTGTACGTGGAACATATGCATCATCGATAATGTTGCTGGTGTCCTGACAGCTTGGGTTTAATATAACAATAAACACATTTACACATGCAATGCGATGCAAATAGCAAGAAATGCGAAAATCGAATAATAAACGCAACAGTGAAGAATTTACATCAATATATATATGTCATACAGTTTTGCCATTTGAAATAAGACGAATCGTGGTGTTTCGAAAAATATGGGCTACGGTGTTTTTAAGAAAAGATGTGTCTTTTGAAAATATCCGTAGAATCCCTTGGCCTGTTTTTAAAATACTCACGATTCGTTAGTTTTGAAAAAGGTATGACTCGGGTCTAGTCTAACATCTACTAAGTAAACTACAGATCTAACTAATAAGCTAATCGAAAGGGTATGGAAATCACCTAAATCTAAGTCGATGTATATATACATATAATAGTCGATGATCCCGCTTCAATAGTATCACATACGATACAATATACAATATGACATCCTCGAGTCAACGGTGCGGATCTGTCATCAAAATATAGCTCATACGTAAATCCTTCATACGGCTTCCCAAATCTGGATACGGGTCTAATCTCACATTTATCTCATCAATTATCCGGTATCCTTATCATCATATCTTATGAACTGGGGTACTAATCTAAGTCTAGTACAAACTGATACCATCAATATATATATATATATATGCATGTATGAAAACACACGCCTAAAGGCCCGCTATAACCTCATCTCGTATCTCAAAATACGAACCACATCATATCACCGATCTTATGGCACCATGCCCAAACTCATCGACTCATCTCCAAATGTCACCCACTATCCTCATCATCCAAGTGTAGGTATACATGTATATATATACGTCGTCCCATACCTATGTGTGTGTGTATATATATACGTATCCCCATATACGCATAAGTATAACAAAGTAAGCGTGTGTGTGCGTGTGGGTGTAAACCCATTCTAGGGTTCGCGACTAAGAAGCTATACTAGTTCACTTCTGAAAACCCTAATCTAACCCTTTAGCACCTAATCATATCTTGAATATCCATGTCACACATAAAGCTATCATATATATATAGTATATATAGCATACTAAATATTGAACTGCGGGGGTGCTATACGCCATCCACCCGACTTCCCCCGTAGATATAATCTACTCACCTTGCTTCTTGTGTGCCGATGCCGAGGTCACCATCTTCATCTTCAATGTCTCGACATCACGTGGGATACCTACACATATACACAATCGCACATGCGCATTAAAATTATATCGGAAAACCAAAAACGACACACGCTACGCTCATAGGTAAAAACCTATAGCCTCGCATGCAAACACGACCAATAACCCTAGTCGTTGACGTCCAAACGCCACACGACGGAAACGAAATATCAAATACCAAAATCCATGTTAAAACAAGTCGTAAAACAATGCGCCAACACAAGAAAATGATCCCATATTTTACCCTAGGTAAAATCAGACAATTTTGCATATGCCCAGGGTTTAATTTACAGATACTGGAGCCATGGACGAAGCACGAACAAAAATGGTGAGACCCAGGCCGCAATTTGTGCCCATCTGTTAGTGTATATGCCCTAGAGGCCATTACTGTATCATACAAGTATGTATATTACTTGATGGAAGATTGAGATATTCACAGTTGTATAGACAATCTTGCTCGAAATGGTAGTATGCTACTTGGTTTGTCTCTGCTTTAATGTGTACATGTGTTTCTTTTAGTATATCACCTATACGCATTAGTGGAGCCCTTAGGATCTTTGCTTGATTACCAGTGTTGTGATGGCAGTCACACTCATGGGGCTGGGTAATCTACAAGCACATCCTTATATATACGTCCCTGGTCGTGGGATTATCGAGACGGGGCATCGATACTCCGGAGTAGACTAGCGTATGCGCTTCTCATCCCAGCACGGGAGACGGTCTGTCCCACAGCCGTCAGTACGTCGTACTTGAGATAGTATACGGGTGCTCGTTAGGTTACGAGTACACTGGACAGGACTCGTCGGGAACTGTTGGTTGGAACTATACCTATCGTCAGTTATCAGTTCCCAGGTGACATGAGTACAGCTTAGTCCGCTGACTTGACACTGTCACTTCGCCTCGAGTGTGTTCCCACTGTACTTTGATTACTACCCTACCATAGCTCAAAGGAGTCGTGCAAACAGGTAGTAGTTGGGTGCAGTCCCGAAGCACTTGGAGGCAGTAACGGTTAGATAGGATGTGTCTCTCCCGGTATTGGGAGTTGATATCGCGCTGTGTCTAGGAGAGCCATTACACATAGTCTTCCCTGGCCAGGGCAAGCGAGATACACTGGTAGGTTTCCAGTGTTATCTCAGGGTGTTCTGGGCTACACTCCGGCACGACTTGTACCGCTATTAGGGGACTGACGTTTACCACCCCTAGGTCCGCCATGCGATATTCTCAGACGAACAGACCGGACTGTACGGAGATTGTCACATGCAGGCTCAGTAGGAGTTCGGATGGGTTCACCTCATCAGTCTTCTTATCGGCATCTACCTAGGGACCATTACGTACAGCTAGTGCCGCTTGCAGTCTGTGGTTAAACCTACTGCCAGCGTAGTGTCGAGTCTTTCGAGTCCCACACAGAAGGTTATTCTCCTTTGGGCAAAACAGAGTAGAGGTCGCATGGTTTTGCTACAGGGTTCATTCACATCCGCGCACTTGTGCACGTGTGGTGTCCGGACAGTCATTACTAGCGGGCTCTGGTTTGAGCCAGATCCTAGTATATGTTTTGGGGTTAGTTTTATCTCATTGTATTCGTGTTCCTCGGAACACGAATGCGGGTGTGTATGCATAGTTGACTGAGGCAGAGGAAGAGGATTCTCATTAGGGTTTTGGTACATGTGTGTATGCACAGTTGACGGTTGTCTTTTACCAAACCCTAATGAATATGTGAAATATCAATTAATAATATTAATTAAAGGAAATTGGATTATGGTTAGGGTTGTTGACTTGTTGACCAACGTTGAAAAGTTGACCATCATTATTTCAAGCAAAGATGCTCTTTGATCTTTGCAAAACTCATTTAATGTGAAATGATAATGGTCATTTCAACATACCATCACCTTTTTCCTTTTTGATTAATATTGTTAATTAGTTAATTCACATATATTTTGTTATGGTTCCAAAAACTCTTTCATTCACTCATTCTCATTCTCTCTCATCTTTTCCTTTTCCTCTTCCTCTAGCTCAATGAAAATCCTTCTCATGAGTTGAGAACCATTTCCTTTGAGATAAAACACCAAAGCCACTCTCTACTCATCCTAAGGTTGATGGTCTAGCAAGCCGAATACTTTAGTTACCTCAAGTTCGAGGAAGAAGCTCAAGGTAGAGACCCTCAGGTGGATCCATCTTCGGCAAGAGAAGGCGACGAGGAGAGAACCATCCGACCACCACAAGAAGTCCAAGAGAAGGAGTTCAAGTTAAGGTATAACCCCCTAACTGAGTAGGTAAAGCTCTTGTTAGTTGCTAGTGTGTAGTTTACCAAAGATCCGGGTTTTATAGTCCATGTTACCATAACCCTAAAAATCGTTTTTCACCGTTTTCGCAAGCCCGAAAGAACCGGGAGAGGCAACGTGGACTTACAGTGGTATCAGAGCCTAGCTAAACACACACTAGCATGTTAGTAAAGTATCTAGAATTTCGATCGGACAAAAAACCGCAAAACACCCAGAAAAATGAACTTTCTGTCGATTTTATTTTCTGCTCAAAAAATAATAAATCATGTACTAAAAATCGGCTCGGGGTTTTTACAGAACAACCAAGAAAAATGATCCAATGACTCGGCCAACTCACCGCGGATCCGCGGCCGAGTTGACTCGGCCGTGGGTCGTTTCTCCTGCAGTGTTCTTATATTGGTGTTTTGTGATTTTTAGGATGGTTTGTTTCTGCCCAGAATTTCCAGAGAACAAATTTGTTTTTCGGGTGGTTACAAATCCATATTTTGATCGATTTTCTGTAGACTTTGGCTAATGGGTTGTATCTGTGATGTTATATATGTATTGAACGTCTGCTAATCGCTATACGTCGATTAGTGGGAGTTATACATATCTGTGATCTGTAATGTTGATGGTATGTGTATATGAATTCGTTGGATTGTCGCGGATGAATAGCCGGGGGGGTTGTGAGATAAGAGTTTTTTCTTTATCTTTCAATTCATGTAATATGTAAATTGATGTTATATTATTTGTATGGCCGCACATCCGGGATGAGGTTGTAGCCGCCATTGTATAATTTCTTTTTACTGTTTTTGCTCCTAGGATAGACCCAAGGTGGGGTGCACAAACTACCGGGTATCTCGAAGTGCCGAGTGGCCTACTCACGTCGTTGAAGGAGGTTGCTTCGCTTTGGGTACTTGGCGGGTAGTTTGCCGCACCCGTAGGGGTCTAGGGTAGGGTATTGGCTAATCATCGCGACCGTGTAATCCGCTTTTCGTTACAGGCTCGAACGGAATGCGGATTCCTAGTATATCCAATGTATTCATTTGTGATCTGGAATGGCTATCATTGTATCTGACGAATATGTATATATCTATATATGATATCTATTTAGGCGTTGCTTATGTTTTGCATCCACGCTAGTCCAGCCCCCGCTCTGTCGTTAGTTAAGTAACCTAACGGGTGATGACGGGGCCCCGTGGCGAATGCGGATGGCATAAGCGTACGTCATATTTTTGTTGTTTTCTGCGATGGTAGGATTAAATGATGGGACACATTAAAATTAATGCAAGAAAATAAACCAAGTAAAAGTCATTGGAACACTTTCAAAACCACTCGGTTCTTTTCAAAAACCAACTTTTAAATGCAGAGCTTGAACCACTCCTTTTAAAAGCTATCTCGTTCCATCGATTATATCAAGTTTACTATGTTCACGGTTTTGCCAAAACCATTCGTAGCCCTCCGTCATTTCATATGGATAGTCAATAGTATTCAAGCTGTGTTTGTTGGCCAAAGTCAAGGCACAGTGTTTGGTAACTATTGGGTATTCATATGCAGCATAGATAGATGAGTTGGTTTGGGACAGTCTTACTGCCTTGTTGGCCAAAGTCAAAGGTAGGTACGGGTGGGTTCAAATTAACCTGGAGAATGACAGGTAGAACTTGATATGTGACTTATGATTTGTTGGCCAAAGTCAAGGTCATAAGAGCATGGGGCAAAAATCCACATCGGGAGTTTCAAAAGAAACTGAAACTTGCTAGCGCTGCATACCATTTGGAGTATGATTATTCTGGTAGGATTCCTTCAGTTTTGTCACGCGATGATATTTGGATCCCGATCCTACTGTGAGAATATGCTACTCCTCGGGAAATTTCTCACTTAACGATCAATGATATAAACCTGGTAGGTGTCTAGAAAGGTGTTAGCGGGCTACGCCCCCAGAGAAAAGAGGTTCTTAAATTAAGGAACTTCGCGAAAGCGTTGGAAAACCTCCCTCGAAGTACCGAAACTGGCCTGGCTGAACGGTTAAGCAAGTATTGTACGGTGAGATTGATCCCGACTAATTCTTCCTTTATAGTTTGAGGAGGGATTCGAGAGACAGTGGGAGCCATCCTGTTTAGACAAACTAAAAACCACTCTAAACTTGCAAGAGTATCATACTAAAGTGTTTCTTTTCTCTCTCCTAATTGCAGCGACCAATAAACATGACTGGACTTAAGTTATTACTAGATAAAAATATACTGAAAGGACCAAACTACAAAGATTGGCTCAGGAATGTCAAAATGGCAATCACTTACGACAAGTTGGGGTATCTCCTTACCACCAAAGCTCCCCCTGTCCTAGGTCCCACCTCCAGCGTCGCGGATATAGAAATCCGTAAGACATGGGAGATCGATTGCGCGAAGGCCAAGTGCATCGTGCTTGCCTCTATGGACAATGAACATCAGAGAAGGCACGAGAATATGGACCTAGAATCCATATTTCTTCATACAAAAGAACTGTATGGAGAGCAATCCTGTATCGCCAGATACGAAGTCTCGAAAAAGTTGTTTTCGGCGAGATTGGCCGTCGGATCATCGGTAGCGGAACACGTGCTTAAGATGATTGGGTTCATTGAAGAGCTCGCGGACCTTGGGACCATGTTGGAGAATGAGCTCTACATTGACTTGATTCTCCAGTTCTTTCCTTCCACTTACGCCCAGTTTATCCTAAACTTCAACATGCAAGAAAAGGAGGTTGAACTTTCCGAACTTCTGAACATGTTGAGGAGTGCAGAGGGCACCCTACAGAAAGGTAGGGAAACATCCACTTTGTTTGTAGGAGGATCTTCCTCTTCTAAGTCCAAGGCAAAAGCCAAGGGAAAGAAGAAGAAAGCCCCCGCCAAACCAATGGGCGGTGTTAGTAAAGTGGATACGAAGGGAAAGGCAAAAGCAACAAAGGTAGCGGGAAAGCTTGTGGGAAAGGAAGAATGCTTTTACTGTCACAAGAGTGGACACTGGAAAAATGATTGCAGGGCTTGGAAGGCCAGAAACCAGGATCCGAAGCAAGTTGCGGCTTCGGCTTCAGGTGTGTATGTTATTGAAAACTGTCTTTCAATAAACTCTACTTCCTGGGTATTGGATACCAGATCAGGATCTCATATCTGTAATTCTTTGCAGGCACTGAGAATGCGTAGAGTTTTGAAGGCAGGTGATATGACCCTCAAAATTGCAAACGGAGCTGGCATGGATGCTGAGTCCGTGGGGGACTATCACCTGGGAATGTCAGATGGACATGTTTTGGTTTTGCGTGATTGTTATTTTGTACCCAATGCAACCTGTAATATCATATCTGTATCTTTATTACCTAAAGAAGGTTATGAATTTGCATTTGTAAGCAATGTTGTGAACATTCACCTTAATCAAGTTTTGATTGGGTCGGGTACATTAAACAATGGTATATACGTATTAAACCAACCACAGATTTTCAATGTCCAGAATACACACAAAAGAAAGTCTCCAGAAATCAATCATGCTTTCTTATGGCATTGTAGACTGGGTCACATCAATGAGAGAAGATTGACTAAGTTACATACAGAAGGATATTTGGATCCGTTCGAATATCATTCATATGCAACTTGTCAATCCTGTCTCAAAGGAAAGATGACAAAGACTCCGTTCACGGGACACGGAGTAAGAGCAAGCGAGCTCTTGGGACTCGTACACAGTGATGTGTGCGGTCCAATGTCTACACATGGACGAAGCGGTTATTCTTACTTCATTACATTTACGGATGAATTTTCAAGGTACGGATATGTCTTCTTAATGAAACATAAATCCGAAACCTTTGGAAAGTTTCAGGAATACAAGAATGAAGTAGAAAAACAAACAGGCAAAAGTATCAAGACACTGAGATCTGATCGAGGTGGTGAATACTTGAGTGCCGGGTTCCTGGATTACTTAAAAGAGAATGGAATTCTCTCTCAGCTTACTCCTCCATACACTCCACAACATAACGGTGTATCGGAGAGACGGAACCGAACCCTATTGGATATGGTACGTTCCATGATGAGTAACGCTGAGTTGCCGCGATCATTCTGGGGATATGCACTAGAATCAGCTGCATACCTTTTGAACCGAGTTCCAACTAAGACTGTGCCTACCACACCATATCAGATGTGGTGTGGGAAGAAACCCTATCTTAAGCATATTAAGACATGGGGATGTCCAGCTTTTGTCAAAAAGCAGCATGCGGACAATCTCGAGGCACGCTCAGTACAGTGCAAGTTTGTGAGATATCCAAAGGACTCCAAGGGATATTTCTTCTATTGCGAAGAGGAACAAAAGGTCTTTGTTTCTCGTCATGCCTACTTCTTGGAAACTGAATTTTTGGAATATCAGATAAGTGGGAGCGCAATAGAACTGGAAGAAGTTCCAGAACCACGAGCTATTACTGAAATCTTAGTAGAACCAGAGGGTTCGAAAGAACAGGACATTCCTATGCCGCTCCGCAGGAGTAATAGGCAGTCTCATCCGCCCGAGAGATACTACGGTTTTCTCATAGACGGGGATAGAGAGGATTGCATCATTGGTAATGATGATGAGCTGACTAGCTTCCAGCAGGCCATTCAGAGCGTTGACTCGGTAAAATGGCTGGATACAATGCGGACCGAAATAGAGTCCATGTACACCAACAAAGTATGGACTTTGGACGTTGCTCCAGATGGGGTAAAACCCGTAGGATGCAAGTGGATCTTCAAGAGGAAGATTGGTGTAGATGGACAGGTTGAGACCTATAAAGCTAGACTTGTTGCAAAGGGTTTTCGTCAAAGACCTGGTTTGGACTATGACGAAACCTTTTCTCCAGTGGCTATGCTAAAATCCATTCGGATCCTTCTTGCCATTGCTACCTTCCACGATTATGAGATTTGGCAGATGGACGTAAAGACCGCTTTTCTAAATGGAAATTTAGAGGAGTGTGTCTATATGGACCAGCCAGAGGGTTTCATTCAGAGTGGGAGCAGCGGAATGGTGTGCAAGTTGCTTAAGTCCATTTATGGACTAAAGTAGGCATCGCGGAGTTGGAACATCTGTTTTGATGAGACAGTCAAAGAATTTGGCTTTATCAAAAATCCAAATGAACCATGTATCTATAGTAGATTTGTAGCAAGAACTGTCGTATTCCTCGTTTTATACTTGGATGACATTCTTTTGATAGGAAATGACATTCCTATACTACAATCTGTCAAAGGGTTCTTGTCACACAGGTTCTCCATGAATGACCTGGGTGATGCCTCCTACATTCTGGGGATCCGGATCCATCGTGATAGATCCAAGAGGATATTAGGACTTTCACAGTCCAGGTACATCGACACCATACTAAAAAGATTCAGTATGGAAGATTCCAAGCGCGGTAATCTGCCGGCTTGTCACGGGATCACCATCTCCAAAGAGATGTCTCCCAAGACTGATTTGGAAAGGGATCGCATGTCTATTATACCCTACGCTTCTTCGTTAGGCTCTATAATGTATGCGATGTTGTGTACCAGACCAGATGCTGCTTATGCACTGAGTGTGGTAAGCCGGTATCAGTCAAACCTTGGGGAGAAGCACTGGATAGCGGTAAAGAACATTCTCAAGTACCTAAGAAGGACTAAGGAGATATTTTTGGTGTATGGCGGAAAAAACCTCCAGATTGAGGCCTTTGCTGACTCCAGCTTCCAGAATGATGATGACTCCAAGTCCATGTCGGGTTTTGTCTTTACCCTTAATAGAGGGGCGGTGTGTTGGAAGAGTTCCAAACAGGAAACCGTTGCTGACTCGACGATGGAAGCGGAATATATCGCTGCATCTGATGCCGCAAAGGAAGCCGTCTGGATGAGGAAGTTCTTGAAAGAACTTCAGGTGGTTCCGTCCATTGTTGATCCAATACCTCTGTATTGCGACAACAACGGGGCTATAGCTTTAGCGAAGGAACCCAGGTCCCATCAGAAATCCAGACACGTCTTGAGGAGGTATCACCTGATCAGGGAGATCGTGGATCGCCAGGAGATCGAGGTTCGGAGGGTTGCTTCAGAAGATAACACTGCAGATCCACTCACGAAGGCCTTACACCAGACTCAGTTCGAGCGGCTGATCGAGATGATAGGTCTTTGATACGCCAGTACATGGCCTTAGTGCAAGTGGGAGATTGTTAGTGTATATGCCCTAGAGGCCATTACTGTATCATACAAGTATATATATTACTTGATAGAAGCTTAGGATATTCACAGTTGTATAGACAATCTTGCTCGAAATGGTAGTATGCTACTTGGTTTGTCTCTGCTTTAATGTGTACATGTGTTTCTTTTAGTATATCACCTATACGCATTACTAGCATGTATAGAAAAGTTGGTTTAATTTATGAAAAAATGGGGAGACAACATGCATGTATGAATTTCTTTTTGTTCTTTCTTCTTCTTTTTTTTAATTTAAAAACTGAGTAATTGAGTATCAGGCTTTATTTTATTATTTATTTATTTTCTTTGAAGAGCGTGCTTTTGTGACAATTATCAGTAGAGTACCATTTTCTATATTTTTATAATCCAATATATTAATTTTATATTACAGTAAATAACTTTCACTATAGCTATATAACAGCATACAAATATGTTTTTACACATGCTCGAAGGGTTTGAAGCATTAAATCAAATATAGGTAACATATGCTAATATGCCATATCCAGACCGCAATCTATTTTTGCCTATTGGCTAATATGAAAATATCGGCCCGCGTATATGACATAATCAAAGTTGTTAAATCTTGATACGGTTTGTGTTTCATTTTTTTATTTATCATATCGTGTATCGTATCTGTTTCATATCGAAAGAAACAAAATTTTCTGTTACAATAACGAAATAATTATGTGTAGAACCAATTACAATTTTAAAAATGATCAAATTAACAACATAAAGCAACGTATAAGTTAAAGCAAATTTCAGAATTGCAGCACTCAAATACATACATATAAATCATACAAACCCATGCATTTGATAATCAAATATAGTTTTTTTCTGCCCCCCTGCTTCAATATTTTTCTCTCCTCTCTCATAATTAGTATTTAGCTGTAACCCCCTATACTTACAACTTACTCTTGCAACTCTCCTACTTCACTTTTAAAAATTATTCCTCCTCTGCTATCCCGGCCACCGCCACCGTGTTGCAAGAATTTGACTTAGTGGAGACTTGCATCATTAATAGAAATATGAAAGTGTAAGGACGTTCTTTACCTTCGATAGGGTTCGGTTGGGGTGGAGCTGGGCTAGCTAGGGCTTAGCTTCATCACCTGATATAGCGAAATACAAAGCGTACTTCGGTATACCCGACCTTATTGAGTTTCCTATTGAAGTTCCCGGTCAAACGGAATATGCATATTTTTATTAGCCATGAAATCCAAATTATCAAGCTACCGAGGACGAAAAGCCACCTTTGTTAGTCGAGAGTCATGCTAATAGACTTGTCATTATAGATCATAGTCAATTGTTTTTCCTATCATTTTCTTGATCCAGATGCTAATCAACTTGTTCATTAGTTACTATTTTTATAACGTATTTGTCTATATTTGTTGACAGTGGCCTTTCTTTTGGATGAACATGTTTTTTTGATGCATGTTTCAGTCATGTGAATTCATATGTTGCGTATAACGCTTTATGATATCAGTATCCTACATTTGTAGTTTTAATTGTTGATTGTTATAGATGAATGCCATTGCAATAATAGTTTTTGGTTGATGAATGCTATTGCAATGTAGGATGATCAGTTCTATCAATCTTGATCTCAATGGTTTAAAATCATGTTACACATACAACACGAATGCACAACAAATGCATAAGTAGAGTGCGATTCGAGATGTTCAAGTTAAAACCAATATATGATACTCGATGATAATATGAAACCTTTGTATTCCCATCGATACTCATATATGAAACTAAAAGCGCCACTTAGTCCCTGTCTATCGGTTAACATACGTGCGATGCTCGTCGTGACATAGAACTATACGAAGGTTGTTAAATATCGGACAGTATAGCTCGATAATAACAACCGTCGTATAGTCTACGCGATAAGAAAATTCAATCGTATGGTAACCCATAGATTTATCCCGTGTGGACAAGTTAAGAATGTATAAAGCAAACGCCTTCATTCACTTGTGTTTTCATCCGTTTCGAGATATTTCATCGGTACCTTTCCGCTGGTTCTCCGTGTACAAAGATAGATTAGATGTTCATTTCAACGTTGTTTCACAGTTTTGAAATGATTATCTATTCTATTACAGTGTACTCGGAGAACAGCGGGGAGGTGCTGCCGAAATTTACTCAAAACGGTTGAAAGCACAAGTGATGGGTGTTCGCTCTATACATTCTTAATGGGATAGAAGCCTACCCCCGACAGCCGAAACGCACACATACAACAAGAATACACAACAAACGCATAATTAGAGAGGGATTCGAGATGTTCGGGTTAAAACCACTATAAGATAATGTAAGTCCATGCTACCTCTCCCGGTACTTTCGGGAAAGCGGAATTTGGTAAAAAACAATTTTTACGGAGGTGGTAACATGGACCTATAACCCGGATCTTGGTTAAACATCTATCTAACACCCTAACTATGAGTTTCTAGCTACTCGGTTAGGGGGTTATACCTTGCTTGTCTTGAACTCCTTCGTCTTCAAGCTCCGATGGTGGTCCGGAATGGCTTCTTTTCGTCGTCTCCGTACGCCGAAGATAGATCCACCTGAAAGCTCCAACCTTTAGCTCCTTCTTCGTTCTTTGAAGAAACTAGTTCACTTGGTTTGCTAAACCTAGTGAACTAGAATGAGTAGAGAAGAATTAGAATGGGATTTTATCTATGGTTCTTGATTCTCAACTCATGAGACAAGAGAACCATAGATTAAAGAGAGGGAGCAAGAGCAAAAGGGTGAGAGCAAAAGGAGAGCTCAAGAACAAGAGAGAGAATGAGCAAGAAAGAATGAGGCTCTCTTTTGTCTTTCACCCTCTCATAATCCAAAGTCATGATAACTCATCATACTAAAAAAAGTCTTATGTGATGGTTGAAGCAACCATAACCATATCATTTCATGCACTTATTTTGCACAAATGAGCAAGCAAACAAAAGTCTTTGCCATGAAATGATGGCTATGGTTATCATGATGGTCAACTAGTCAAGCCTAGTCAACCGGTCAACAAGTCAACAAAAGTCAACAAGTCAACAAAGTCAACAAGTCAACAAAAGTCAACAAAGTCAACAACCATATCACCATAATACTTAATTAATATAATAGTTAATCACATATCATATTCTCATTAGGGTTGATCAAAAGGTCAATAGTCAACGGTCAACTGTTAACAACCCTAATGAGAATCCACTGCCTCTGTCTCCCTGTCAACTGTGCATACACACCCGCATCCGCGTTCCGAGGAACACGAATGCAAACTGGATAAATCCAATCCCATAAGGTACACTAGGATCTGGCTTAAACCAAAGCCCGCTAGTGCAAACTGTCCGGACACTGTACGCGCATAAGTGCACGGATGTGACCGAACCCTGTCGCAAAACCATGCGACCTGTCGCAATACCATGCGACCTCTACTCTTTTGCCTAAAGGCGAAAAGCTTTCTGTGTGGGACTCTAAAGACTCGACACTACGCTGGCAGTGGGTTTAACCACAGACCGCAAGCGGCACTAGCTGTGCATAACGGTCCCCAGGTAATGCCGACAAGAAGACCGACGAGGCGAAACCCATCTGAACTCCTACTGAGCCTGAGTGTGACATTCTCCGTACAGTCCGGTCTGTTCGTCTGATACATCGCATGGCGGGCCTAGGGGGCGGTAAACGTCAGTCCCCCAATAGCGGTACAAGTCGTGCCGGAGCGAAGCCCAAAACACCCTGAGATAACACTGGAAACCTACCAGTATATCTCGATTGCCCTGGCCAGGGACTACTCGTGTAATGGCTCTCCTAGACACAGCGCGATGTCAACCCCCAATACCGGGAGAGACGAATCCTGTCTAACCGTCACTGCCTCCAAGTGCTTCGGGACTGCACCCAACCACTACCGGTTTGCACGACTCCTTTGAGCCGTGGTAGGGTAGTGATCAAAGTACAGTGGTAACACACTCGAGGCGGAGTGACAGTGTCAAGTCAGCAGACTAAGCTGTACTCATGTCACCTGGGAACTGATAACTGACGATAGGTATAATACCAACTAGTCAGTTCCCGACGAGTCCTGTCCAGTGTACCCATAACCTAACGAGCACCCGCATACTATCTCAAGTACGACGTACTGACGGCTGTGGGACAGACCGTCTCCCACACTGGGATGAGAAGCGCATGCGCTGGTCTACTCCGGAGTATCGATGCCCTGTCTCGATAGTCCTGCGACCAGGGACCTGCATAAGGATGTGCTTATAGATTACCCAGCCCCACTAGTGTGACGGCCATCACATCGCTGGTAATCAAGCAAAGATCCTAAGGGCTCTACTAATGTGTATAGGCGATATACAAAAATAAACACATGTACACATTGAAGTAGAAACAAACCAAGTAGCATACTACTATTTTGAGCAAGATTGTATATACAAGGTGAATATCCCAAGCATCCATTAAGTAATATACAAACCAGTATGATACAGTAATGGCCTCTAGGGCATATACACTAACAATCTCCCACTTGCACTAAGGCCATGTACTGGCGTATCGAAGACCTATCATCTCGATCAGCCGCTCGAACTGAGTCTGGGGCAGGGCCTTGGTGAATGGATCTGCAGTGTTATCTTCTGAAGCGACTCTCCGAACCTCGATCTCCTGGCGATCCACGATCTCCCTGATCAGGTGATACCGCCTCAAGATGTGCCTGGATCTCTGATGGGACCTGGGTTCCTTCGCTAAAGCTATAGCCCCGTTGTTGTCGCAATACAGAGGTATTGGATCAACAATGGACGGAACCACCTGAAGTTCTTTCAAGAACTTCCTCATCCAGACAGCTTCTTTTGCGGCATCAGATGCAGCGATGTATTCCGCTTCCATCGTCGAGTCTGCAACGGTTTCTTGTTTGGAACTCTTCCAACACACCGCCCCTCCATTGAGGGTAAAGACAAAACCCGACATGGACTTGGAATCATCCTTGTCACTCTGGAAGCTGGAGTCAACAAAGGCCTCGATCTGGAGGTCTTTTCCGCCATACACCAAGAACATCTCCTTAGTCCTTCTCAGATACTTGAGAATGTTCTTTACCGCTATCCAGTGTTTCTCCCCAGGGTTTGACTGATACCGGCTTACCACACTCAGTGCATAAGCTACATCCGGTCTGGTACACAACATCGCATACATTATAGAGCCTACCGCAGAAGCGTAGGGTATAATAGACATGCGATCCCTCTCCAAATCAGTCATGGGAGACATCTCTTTAGAGAGGGTGATCCCGTGACAAGCCGGTAGGTTACCGCGCTTGGAATCTTCCATACTGAATCTCTTCAGTATGGTGTCGATGTACCTGGACTGAGAAAGTCCTAATATCCTCTTGGATCTGTCACGGTAGATCCGGATACCCAGAATGTATGAGGCATCACCCAGGTCTTTCATGGAGAACCTGTGTGACAAGAACCCCTTGACATATTGTAGCATAGGAATGTCATTTCCTATTAAGAGAATGTCATCCACGTATAAAACGAGGAATACTACAGTTTTCGCTACAAATCTACTATAGATGCATGGTTCATCTGGATTTTTGATAAAGCCAAATTCTTTGACCGTCTCATCAAAGCAGATGTTCCAACTCCGCGACGCCTGCTTTAGTCCATAGATGGACTTAAGCAACTTGCACACCTTTCCGCTGCTCCCACTCTGAATGAAACCCTCTGGTTGGTCCATATAGACACACTCCTCTAAATTTCCATTTAGAAAAGCGGTCTTTACATCCATTTGCCAGATCTCATAATCGTGGAAGGCAGCAATGGCAAGAAGGATCCGAATGGATTTCAGCATGGCTACTGGAGAAAAGGTTTCGTCATAGTCCAAGCCAGGTCTTTGACGAAAACCCTTTGCTACCAGCCTAGCTTTATAGGTCTCAACCTGTCCATCTACACCAATCTTCCTTTTGAAGATCCACTTGCATCCTACGGGTTTTACCCCGTCTGGAGCAATGTCCAACGTCCATACCTTGTTGGTGTACATGGACTCCATTTCGGTCCGCATTGCATCCAGCCATTTCACTGAGTCAACGCTCTGAACGGCCTGCTGGAAGCTAGTAGGCTCATCATAATCTATGATGCAATCCTCTCTATCCCCGTCTATGAGAAAACCGCAGTATCTCTCGGGCGGATGAGACTGCCTACTACTCCTGCGGAGCGGCGTAGGAATGTCCTGTTCTTCCGAACCCACTGGTTCCACTAAACTTTCAGTAATAGTCCGTGGTTCTGGAATTTCTTCCAGTTCTACTGCGCTCCCACTTATTTCCTTTTCTATGAACTGGTGTTCTAGAAAGTGGGCATGACGAGAAACAAGAACTTTTTGTTCCTCTTCGCAGTAGAAGAAATATCCCTTGGAATTCTTTGGATATCCCACAAACTTGCACAGTACTGAGCATGCCTCGAGCTTGTCCGCATGCTGCTTTTTGACAAAAGCTGGACTTCCCCATGTCTTAATGTGATTAAGATGGGGTCTCTTCCCACACCACATCTCAAATGGCGTAGTAGGCACAGTCTTAGTGGGAACTCGGTTCAAAAGGTATGCGGCTGATTCTAGCGCATATCCCCAGAATGATCGCGGCAACTCAGCGTTACTCATCATGGACCGTACCATATCCAATAGGGTGCGGTTCCGTCTCTCCGATACACCGTTATGTTGCGGGGTGTATGGAGGAGTAAGCTGAGAGAGAATTCCGTTCTCTTTTAAATAGTCCAGGAACTCGGCACTTAAGTATTCTCCACCTCGATCCGATCTTAGAATCTTAATACTTTTGCCGGTCTGTTTCTCTACTTCATTCTTATACTCCTGGAATTTTCCAAAGGCCTCGGACTTATGTTTCATCAAGAAGACATAACCGTACCTTGAGAAGTCATCCGTAAAAGTAATGAAGTATGAATGTCCGCTTCGGGCATGTGTAGACATTGGACCGCACACGTCACTGTGTATGAGTCCTAAGAGCTCGCTCGCTCTTACTCCATGTCCAGTAAACGGAGTCTTTGTCATCTTTCCTTTGAGACAAGATTGACAAGTGGCATACGATTGATATTCGAACGCATTCAAATATCCTTCTGTATGTAACTTAGTCAACCTTCTCTCATTGATGTGACCCAATCTACAATGCCATAAGAAAGTCTGATTTATTTCTGGAGACTTTCTTTTGTGTGTATTCTGGACATTAAAAATCTGTGGTTGGTTTAACACGTATATACCATTACTCAATGTACCTGACCCAATCAAAACTTGATTAAGGTGAATGTTTACAACATTACTTACAAACGCAAATTCATAACCTTCTTTAGAAACTAAAGATACAGAAATGATATTACACGTTGCGTTGGGTACAAAAAAGCAATTACGCAAAACTAAAACATGTCCATCTGACATTCCCAGGTGATAGTCCCCCATGGCTTTAGCATCCATGCTAGCTCCGTTCGCAACTCTGAGGGTCATGTCACCTGCCTTCAAAACCCTACGGTTTCTCAACGCCTGCAAAGAATTACAGATATGAGATCCTGATCCGGTATCCAATACCCAGGAAGTAGAGTTTATTGAAAGACAGTTTTCAATAACATACACACCTGAAGCTGAAGCTGCAACCTGCTTCAATTCCTGTGTTCTGGCCTTCCAGGCCCTGCAATCATTCTTCCAGTGTCCTTTCTTATGACAATAGAAGCATTCTTCCTTATCCACAAGCTTCCCCGCTAACTTTGTTGCTTTTGCTTTTCCCTTCGTATCCACTTTACTAACACCGCCCCTTGGTTTGGCTGGGGCCTTCTTCTTCTTTCCTTTGGCTTTCGCCTTGGACCTAGAAGAAGATGATCCTCCTACAAACAAAGTGGATGTATCCCTACCTTTCTGTAGGGTGCCCTCTGCGCTCCTCAGCATGTTGAGGAGCTCTGAAAGTTCAACCTCTTTTTCTTGTAAGTTGAAGTTCAGTATAAACTGGGCGTAAGTGGAAGGAAGGGACTGGAGAACTATATCCGTATATAGCTCACTCTCCAATGTGATCCCTAGGTCAGCGAGCTCCTCAATGTAGCCGATCATCTTTAGCATGTGCTCGGCTACTGATGATCCGACGGCCATTCTTGTCGAAAATAACTTTTTCGACGCTTCGTATCTTGCGATACGTGATTGCTCTCCATACAGTTCTTTTGTATGAAGCAATATGGATTCCATGTCCATATTCTCATGCCTCCTCTGATGTTCGTTGTCCATCGAGGCAAGCAGGAGGCATTTGGCCTTCGCGCTATCAATCTCCCAAGTCTTACGGATTTCCTTATCCGCGACGCTGGAAGTTGGACCAGGGACAGGGGGAGCTTTGGTGGTAAGAAGATACCCCAGCTTGTCGTAAGTGATTGCTATCTTGACATTCCTGAGCCAATCTTTGTAGTTTGGCCCTGTCAGTTTGTTTTTATCTAGGAGTAACTTAAGTCCAGTCATGTTGATTGGTCGCTGCAATTAGGAGAGAGAAGAAGAAACACTCAGCATGATGCTCTTGCAAGTTTAGAGTGGTTTTTAGTTTGTCTAAACAGGATGGCTCCCACTGTTTCTCGAATCCCTCCTCAAACCATAAAGGAAGAATTAGTCAGGATCAATCCCACCGTACAATACTTGCTTAACCGTTCAGCCAGGCCGGTGTCGGTACTTCGAGGGAGGTTTTCCAACGCTTTCGCGAAGTTCCTTAATTAGAGAACCTCTTTTCCCTGGGGGCGTAGCCCCGCTAACACCTTTCTAGGCACCTACTAGGTTTATAGCATTGATCGTTAAGTGAGAAATTTCCCGAGGAGTAGCATATACTCACAGTAGGATCGGGATCCAAATATCATTGCGTGACGAAACTGAAGGAATCCTACCAGAATCATCACACTCCAAATGGTATGCAAATCTAGCAAGTTTCAGTACTTATGAAACTCCCGATGTGGATTTTTGCCCCATGCTCTTATGACCTTGACTTTGGCCAAAATATCATAAGTCACATGTCAAGTTCTACCCGTCATTATCCAGGTTAATTTGGATCCATCCGTACCTACCCTTGACTTTGGCCAAAATGGCAGTACGACTGTCCCAAACCAACGCATCTATCTATGCTACACATGAACACCCAATAGCTACCAATCACTGTGCCTTGACTTTGGCCAACATACACAGCTTGAATACTATTGACTATTCATGTGAAACGACGGAGGGCTACGGATGGTTTTGGCAAAACCGTGAACGTAGTGAACTTGATATAGTCGATGGAACGAGATAGCTTTTAAAAGGAGTGGCTCAAGCTCCGTATTTAAAAGTTGTTTTTGAAAAGAACCGAGTGGTTTTTCGAAAGTGTTCCAACGACTTTAACTTGGTTTATTATCTTGCATTAGTTCTTTTAATGCGTGATATTCTTGCATTAGTTCTTTTAATGCGTCCCATCATTTAATCCTACCATTGCAGAAAACAACCAAAATATGACGTACGCTTATGCCATTCGCATTCGCCACGGGGCCCCGTCATTACCCGTTAGGTTACTTAACTAACGACTGAGCGGGGGCTGGGCTAGCGCATCTGTAAAACATAAGCAACGCCTAAATAATATCATATATAGATATACTGCAATGATAAACTTTTCAGATCACAGATGAATACATTGGATATACTAGGAATCTGTAATTCGCACGAGCCTGTAACGAAAGACAAATTACACGGTCGCGGTGAATAGCCAAAACCCCACCCAAGACCCCTACGGGTGCGGCAAACTACCCGCCAAGTACCCGAAGCGTAGTAACCTCCCTCATCTCCATGAGTAGGCCACTCGACACTTCGGCATACCCGGTAGTTTGTGCACCCCCTCCATGGGTCTATCCTAGGAGCAAAAACAGTAAAAAGAAATTATACAATGACGGCTACAACCCCGACCCGGTTGTGCGGCCATACAAATAATTATTACATCAATTTACAAATTTACATGAATTGAAAGAAAAGAAAACTCTCGTCTCACAACCCCCGGCTATTCACCCGCGACAATCCAACATATTCATATACACATTCCATCAACATTACAGATCACAGATTTGTATAACCCCCACTAATCGACATATAGCGATTAGTAGACGTTCAATACAAATATCACATTACAGAAAAACCCGTTAGCTCAAGTCTTTTAGAAGTTCGATCAAAAATACGGATTTTCGGGACCCCAAAATAAAATTTTCGTTCTGGAAAATCTGGGTTGAAAATATATATGCTAAAAATCCCAAAATACCCCCATAAAAACACTGCACCAAAAATTTACCTCGGCCGAGTCGATTCGGCCGCGGATCCGCGGCGGGAGCGTGCTCCCGCCGCGTTTCCGCGGCCCTTTGACTCGAACGTTGGACAATTTTTGGTGGGTGCTCACAGAAAAGCCTGAGCCGATTTTAGGTGTTAAAATAATCAACTTTTGAACAGTGGAAAAATCGACAGAAACTGCAAATTTTTGGGGTTTGTTTCGGGACTTTTTCGTTGATCGATCTTCTAGTTACTTGCTAACATGCTAGATAGAGTTTAACCTGGCTCTGATACCACTGTAAGTCCATGCTACCTCTCCCGGTACTTTCGGGAAAGCGGAATTTGGTAAAAAACAATTTTTACGGAGGTGGTAACATGGACCTATAACCCGGATCTTGGTTAAACATCTATCTAACACCCTAACTATGAGTTTCTAGCTACTCGGTTAGGGGGTTATACCTTGCTTGTCTTGAACTCCTTCGTCTTCAAGCTCCGATGGTGGTCCGGAATGGCTTCTTCTCGTCGTCTCCGTACGCCGAAGATAGATCCACCTGAAAGCTCCAACATTTAGCTCCTTCTTCGTTCTTTGAAGAAACTAGTTCACTTGGTTTGCTAAACCTAGTGAACTAGAATGAGTAGAGAAGAATTAGAATGGGATTTTATCTATGGTTCTTGATTCTCAACTCATGAGACAAGAGAACCATAGATTAAAGAGAGGGAGCAAGAGCAAAAGGGTGAGAGCAAAAGGAGAGCTCAAGAACAAGAGAGAGAATGAGCAAGAAAGAATGAGGCTCTCTTTTGTCTTTCACCCTCTCATAATCCAAAGTCATGATAACTCATCATACTAAAAAAAGTCTTATGTGATGGTTGAAGCAACCATAACCATATCATTTCATGCACTCATTTTGCACAAATGAGCAAGCAAACAAAAGTCTTTGCCATGAAATGATAGCTATGGTTATCATGATGGTCAACTAGTCAAGCCTAGTCAACCGGTCAACAAGTCAACAAAAGTCAACAAGTCAACAAAGTCAACAAGTCAACAAAAGTCAACAAGTCAACAAAGTCAACAACCATATCACCATAATACTTAATTAATATAATAGTTAATCACATATCATATTCTCATTAGGGTTGATCAAAAGGTCAATAGTCAACGGTCAACTGTCAACAACCCTAATGAGAATCCACTGCCTCTGTCTCCCTGTCAACTGTGCATACACACCCGCATCCGCGTTCCGAGGAACACGAATACAAACTGGATAAATCCAATCCCATAAGGTACACTAGGATCTGGCTTAAACCAAAGCCCGCTAGTGCAAACTGTCCGGACACTGTACGCGCACAAGTGCACGGATGTGACCGAACCCTGTCGCAAAACCATGCGACCTGTCGCAATACCATGCGACCTCTACTCTTTTGCCTAAAGGCGAAAAGCTTTCTGTGTGGGACTCTAAAGACTCGACACTACGCTGGCAGTGGGTTTAACCACAGACCGCAAGCGGCACTAGCTGTGCGTAACGGTCCCCAGGTAATGCCGACAAGAAGACCGACGAGGCGAAACCCATCTGAACTCCTACTGAGCCTGAGTGTGACATTCTCCGTACAGTCCGGTCTGTTCGTCTGATACATCGCATGGCGGGCCTAGGGGGCGGTAAACGTCAGTCCCCCAATAGCGGTACAAGTCGTGCCGGAGCGAAGCCCAAAACACCCTGAGATAACACTGGAAACCTACCAGTATATCTCGATTGCCCTGGCCAGGGACTACTCGTGTAATGGCTCTCCTAGACACAGCGCGATGTCAACCCCCAATACCGGGAGAGACGAATCCTGTCTAACCGTCACTGCCTCCAAGTGCTTCGGGACTGCACCCAACCACTACCTGTTTGCACGACTCCTTTGAGCCGTGGTAGGGTAGTGATCAAAGTACAGTGGTAACACACTCGAGGCGGAGTGACAGTGTCAAGTCAGCAGACTAAGCTGTACTCATGTCACCTGGGAACTGATAACTGACGATAGGTATAATACCAACTAGTCAGTTCCCGACGAGTCCTGTCCAGTGTACCCGTAACCTAACGAGCACCCGCATACTATCTCAAGTACGACGTACTGACGGCTGTGGGACAGACCGTCTCCCACACTGGGATGAGAAGCGCATGCGCTGGTCTACTCCGGAGTATCGATGCCCTGTCTCGATAGTCCTACGACCAGGGACCTGCATAAGGATGTGCTTATAGATTACCCAGCCCCACTAGTGTGACGGCCATCACATCGCTGGTAATCAAGCAAAGATCCTAAGGGCTCTACTAATGTGTATAGGCGATATACAAAAATAAACACATGTACACATTGAAGTAGAAACAAACCAAGTAGCATACTACTATTTTGAGCAAGATTGTATATACAAGGTGAATATCCCAAGCATCCATTAAGTAATATACAAACCAGTATGATACAGTAATGGCCTCTAGGGCATATACACTAACAGATAATATGAAACCTTCATATTCTCATCGATACTCATATATGAAACTAAAAGCGCCACTTTGTCCCCGTCTATCGGTTAACATACGTGCGATGCTCGTCGTGACATAGAACTATACGAAGGTTGTTAAATATCGGACGGTATAGCTCGATACTAACAACCGTCGTATAGTCTACGCGACGAGAAAATTCAATCGTATGGTAACCCATAGATTTGTCCCGTGTGGACAAGTTAAGAATGTATAAAGCAAACGCCTTCATTCACTTATGTTTTCATCCGTTTCGAGATATTTCGTCGGTACCTTTCCGCTGGTTCTCCGTGTACAAAGATAGATTAGATGTTCATTTCAACGTTGTTTTACAGCTTTGAAATGATTATCTATTCTATTACAGTGTACTCGGAGAACAGCGGGGAGGTGCTGCCGAAATTTACTCGAAACGGTTGAAAGCACAAGTGATGGGTGTTCGCTCTATACATTCTTAATGGGATAGAAGCCTACCCCCGACAGCCGGAACACACACATACAACAAGAATACACAACAAACGCATAATTAGAGAGCGATTCGAGATGTTCGGGTTAAAACCACTATATGATAATATGAAACCTTCATATTCTCATCGATACTCATATATGAAACTAAAAGCGCCACTTAGTCCCCGTCTATCGGTTAACATACGTGCGATAATTTATTCTTTTCAACGACAAACGCACACACAAAGCATATACACGGATTTTCTCCTTTGTCAGTAACTATCCCGTTCTTATATTTCTCAATATAGTCAGCATAACCTACAATTTATATGTTATACAGTCTAACATGGCCCATGAGTACGTCAGAGTTAAGGACTGGATGTATGTTGATTGGAAACAACGTATGCAACCTAAGTTTGTCGCAGGAGTTGCTGCTTTCCTTGAATTTGCACGCGCACATAATAAGATCATAATAGAGAAGATTCTCTGTCCATGCGATAGATGTGGCAATAAGTACTGGCAGAAGGTAGAATTGGCAGAGCTTCATATTGTAAAACATGGGTTTACTAGACTTTATACAACTTGGAAATATCACGGGGAAGGAGAAGAATGCAGTATTGCGGCAGAAAAAGTAGAACACGATAATGCGGCAGGAGAAGAAGAAGAATTCGGTAATGCGGCAGAAGGAGAAGGCGGTAATTTATTTCCACCAGAAGAAATGGAGGATATGGTAGAGGCTGCCCTAGGTGAATCTATTCGTACCGAAGATGACATTCCTTCCGGTCAAGAACCTTGTGCGGATAAATATGAAAATTTCATGAATGATGCTAGGAAACCAATTTATGAGAATGCGAAGTATTCCACCCTCTCATGGTTCGTCCAACTGTTCCAGATTAAGTGTCTAAATGGATGGAGCAATAAGTCATTTACAATACTTCTTTCGTTCTTGAAAGATTCTATGCCTCCGGGAAATAATGTGCCCGACAGCTGGTACGAAGCCCAGAAGATGATGTCTGATTTGGGTCTAAAGTGCGAGAAGATTCAAGCATGTCCTAAAAATTGCGTGTTGTACCAGAAAGAGAATTCAGATTTGAAAGAGTGTCCAACATGCGGAGAGGCCAAGTATAAAACGAAAGATTCTGATAAGAAGCCTGATATACTTGTGAAGATAGCACGATACTTTCCCATAACACAGAGGCTACAGTGGCTATTCAGGTGCAAGAAAACAGCCGAGGCAATGATTTGGCATCACCGTGCTCCTCCAAGTGAAGATGGAAAAATGAGCCATCCAAGAGATTCACCGGCATGGAAGGATTTCAATAGGAGGCACGCAATATTCAGTAGCGATCCTCGCAATGTCCGGTTCGGACTGGCTACTGATGGCTTCTGCCCATTCAACTATATTGCTGGAAGTCACAGCACATGGCCCGTTGTAATGATAATTTATAATCTGTCGTCTTGGTTGGCTATGGACCAATCATACTTTATGATGCCTCTTCTTATCGACGGACCAAACTCACCGGGGAACAATATCGACGTCTATCTCCGACCTCTGATCGAGGAGTTGAAATCTTTGTTCGTTGATGGTGTAGAGACATATGATACAACCACAAGTACAACCTTCATACTGTGTGCGGCTTTAATGTGGACAATTAATGACTTTCCTGCGTATGGAATGCTATCAGGTTGGTCCGTACATGGTCACAAAGCATGTCCTCATTGCCATGAACACACAACATCGAAATTCTTGAATTTTAGCAGGAAGGTTTGTTATTGTGGCCATCGACGTTTCCTGCCTCCAGACCACCCCTATAGGTTAGACACGGTTCACTTTGATGGTCATCAGGAGCTTCTTGGACCTCCATCCCCATTGTCCGGAGAGGACGTGACTACTAAATGGGATGGTTACAATAACGTGACCTTCGGGATGGATCCGACGAAACAGGTCAAACCACCATATTAGAACAAGTTAAGCATTTTCTTCGAGCTTCCGTACTGGTCTACAAATTCAGTGCGTCATTGTCTGGACGTCATGCATATAGAGAAGGGAGTATCAGAGCACATACTTAACTTGCTTCTTTGTAAAGACGGGAAATGTAAAGACAACATGAATGCTCGGATGGATCTACAAGAGTGGGGAATAAGAAGTGAATTGCACCCTAGACCGGTAGCGGGTAAACCGAGCAAGTTTGTACTTCCCAATGCCGCTTATCATATGTCACAACCGGAGAAGAAAAGATTCCTGCAGGTGTTGCATGATTTGAAAGTCCCCACAGGTTTCTCAGGATCATTCAGCAAGAAAATAAAAATTGTGAAGGGCAAGATCGATGGGCTGAAAAGTCATGATCACCATGTTATCTTGGAGCACCTTCTTCCCTTAGCCCTCAGGACTTCTCTCCCCGACTCGGTTGGTCTAGTAATCAACGACCTATGTTGTTTTTTCAGGGAGTTGTGTGCTAAAACACTGGAGGTTGTGACGCTGGATAAACTAGAAAATTCTATTGCGTTGATACTTTGCAAGTTTGAGCGTATTTTCCCAACGTAATTCTTCGATATCATAATACACTTGACGGTTCATCTTGCAACTGAGGCGAAATTAGCCAGACTGGTACAATATCGATGGATGTATCCCATCGAGAGGTACGTGTAATTTTTCGTTTCGCGCAATTTAAAAATTTATTGTTGTCCTGTATGCCCGTATTTATTTATTCAACATATTTTCATTAGGTACCTCTACACTCTTAAGAAGTATATACGCAATAAAAATCGACCAGAGGGTTCTATCATGCAAGGTTATCTTCTTGATGAAGCAACCACATTTTGTTCCCGCTATCTGGACGAGAACATTGAGACAAGGCTTAACCGACCACGAAGAATTCAAGACGGACCATATGGTAAAGCCGAGTATAAGAGGGTAGACACTATGTTTATCAACAAGATATACTGGTTTATCTTGCTTAATTGCGAATGTCTTGAAAAAATTAGAGAGTAAGTTTTTTTGGATTAATTGTTATATCTGTGTTTGTGTGTGTATGAAATGATATAATATTAATGTCACCATTATTTGTCGAAAACAGAATTCATTTTAACGAGGTACGTGAGGGGCATCCTGATTGGAATGAAGAACAATTGGAAAATTATCATCAGGATAATTTTTGTGATTGGGTCACAGATCATGTAAGTTATTCGAATAACATTTTATTGCTAGCAGTTTTAATCTAAACTTGTATCGTTATGTATTTGTCATAAAATTTGTTTTGTTAGATCCACGATCCGAACTTGTCTGCATCATTTGAGAGTGATTCAAGATGTTTAGCTCAATTTCCTAGTACGGAGGTTGCATATTACAAAGGATTTAGTGTCCTTGGATACAAATTCGAAGTTAAGGAATTAGAAACATCTAGAACCACTCAGAATAGTGGGATTGCGACGGTAGGATCGGACGGTGTGATTTATTATGGATACTTAAATTGTATACTCGGCATCCACTATCCCGGACGATCAGAACCCTTTTATATATTCCAGTGTACTTGGTACGATACGCGAACCGATACGGACAGGTGGAGAAGCAATCTTGGGACTTGGAAAGATGAATATGGATTGACCAGTGTGAACACACTTCGATTTTACTGTCAGGAAGATCCGTTTATCTTTCCGAACCAAGCGTTCCAAGTATACTACTCACAATGTTTGAAGCATCCGGGGTGGAGTGTTGTATGCCGATGGAAACCCAGAGATGTCTACGATGTCGTAGAATACGAGGACAGCGATGAGGACGAAGAAGAGAGAAGGCTTAAAGTGCTCCGACCGTCTGTTTCGAAGGACGGGTTGTTTTCGACCGATCATGGAGTTATGTGGGTTAGAAATGACATCGACGATGAAATCCAAGTAGATATGTATAATGCGCCCACGAAACGAAAAAGGTTATCAGTAATGTTATATTATTACTTCACATTTTACGCTCTATACATATATAGTCAATACTTTTAATGATTGTCTAATGCGTCCACGAACCGTTTATCTAGATTTGATGACGATGTCAGGAGCAGCGAGGGGCGGCAGGAGCTCCAGCCGCGGCAGAGGCAGAGGCATAGGCAGAGCGGTTCTGCCGCCCGGAGAGCTTCGTAGGGAGCTTCAGAGGGCCGGTCTTGCACCCAGATCGGAGACCCCTTCGGATGCCTCCTTCCGTGTGGATTTTGCCACACCTCCAGGTATACTGCACGCATATCCATTTTGAATGTAATATTACAGATATTCATGCCTGTTTATGTCAAAATTACTTATATTGTCAATGTTTGATTGTCTAGTTGTTGGTGATGCGTCCACATCTGGGACAGAGCCCACTCCCGCTCCTCCAGGTATGTTTATATATCATATAGTGCATGTATATTGATTTAGAATGCTATATCATAAATATACACACATTCTTTTTGCTCTTACTTAGCAATTTTTATTATTGTCTAGCTGTAGGTGGTGACACCACCGCACCTACGGGTATGTTTATATATCCTATAGTGCATGCATATTGATTTAGAACGTTTTATTATTGATCTACACATTCTTTTTGCAATTACTTATTTAATCTATTTTTAATTGTCTAATTATAGGTGGTGCGTCCACATCTTCCGCAGGGGCCACTCCTGCCGCTTCCATACCATCCACATCGTCTGCAGGTTAGTATGAATAAATATAAAATATTTTTTCATTTTACATATTCTCTATAGAATAAATATGAACTTCATGGAAATTTAGCGTCAATGTTTATTTTCTAGTTGCAGGGGATGCGTCCGCATCCGGGACCCCGGTTGTTCCTCACCGGAGGAACTATCGTCCCGCTCGTGCTGCTGCCCGGGCCCAGGCTCGTGCGATAGTCACCGGAGGTATATATCACACTTCAATTTTCGCTTAAGCTTGATTTCTTAATACAACTTTGTCTTAATATTGATTGTCTTGATATTTCGTGCAGACGCAGGGCCTCCCCATCCCCAGAGGAGGACTCGAGGTCCGAATCAGTCCCATAGGCTGAGGCCTGACAGAGCTAGGGGGAGGCACCATTCCCCCTCCTTTTTACCCTTGAATATCGCTATACCGGTCCTCATGCCGAGAGGTTCGGCCGGTATATGGGGGATGAGAGCCGGCTCGTGAAGAACTATCCACTTCACGTTGAGTGGGGCGAGCAGCACCGGCGCTCATTCGCCCTCTTCTTTGATCAGGCTCGGGTACGTATTAACGGCCTATTTTCATTTGATTTATCCAATATATTTATTATTAACACTTGCAATCTAATAACAATGTTTTTTTTGTATTTTCAGTTGGATTACGATTTTCAGCCTGTAGCCGACCCTGATCACCCTGGGAGGGTGCTCGACCTTCATGCTCTGTACAATGGCCTGATCAAGAACATGCAGACCAAGGTCCAATACAACAGGAATGAGCTGAAGGCCGAATGCTACTCCCTGTGGATGGCGACCCCCGAGGCAGAGAGAGCGGCCCTCCTATCTACTCCGGCGTTTGCGAGAGTCGACATAGAGACATGGCCTCTATTGTGCGATTATTTCGACTCCCAACGCAAACAGGTATGTATTTTAAATATAATTCATTGTTTATGATATAATTTATTTCTTTATGTTCCTTAATTAGAAAACTAAATGTTAATGCGTTGTGCAGAAACAGGCTGCTCAGAATACAGAGAACAGGAAGTCGGCGAAGAGGGGTTGCCCCACTTACACAGGTGGCTCGAGGAATATTACTCGAGCCATGGAGTTATCGGTAAATTACAATAGACCGACCTTCCTGAAATTCTGCAATATTAAGAGTTATTTTCTAATATTTCTAATATTAAGAGTTATTTTCTAATATTGCAGACAGCTTGGACCGTGGCGCAAGCTGGTACACCGAGCGTGCTGTCCGCATATCTTGCCGTCCACGACACCTCGACAGATCCCGCTACGGGCGAGCTTCGATATCCCGACGTCGCTACCCAGGAGTATTGCATAAGTGTTAAATATTTATTCTACCCATATTTGAAATTTTAGTTTTGGAAGCTTCAAGTTTAAATTTTATACTTATACTTTACTGCTTAATGTGGGTGTAGGAGCGGGTGGTTGAGCAGGCCGAGGCCTCGGGGATCGATTTTACCGGACAGAACGATCTGAGGCTGCTGACCCCAGTTCTGGACGCCGCACACGGAGGGCACCACGGAGGTTGGGAGAGAGGCCGGGGACTGGGCCCTAGCAGGGCCCATATGAGGTTGGACTCCACCCCGGCGGTTACTTCCTCCGTCTCCAGTGAGCGACGTGTCCAGCAGGAACTGGAGAGCTTGAGGGCCACCGTTGAGGAGTTGAAGGAGATGCTGGTTTGTATACTACTTTATAGTAAAATATCATGTCATATTATACATATCAACATATCCATAATTAGTACGTAGCTTGAGTTTATTTGGTTTTAGACTTAGGTTTGATTAATCATACATACATATGGAATTAAAATAAACAACGGTTATCCAAACTAGATATCCAAATGGGATTTCGAAATAACTTGATAATGATACGAATTCGAGTAATACATAGTTCTTACACGCTTCTTACACACGTTTGGTCCAGACGCGACAGCGGCAGAGGCATGCATCTCCTTCGGCTGCGTCTCCGCAAGCCACTACATCGGATGCGGTTCCGCAGACAGCTCCTATAGCTCCACCGCCCGCTCAGACTCCCGCAGCCGCGGCTACGCAAGCGACTCCCTCGACGGCGGCTGCGCAGACCACATCGCCAGCTCCACAGGACGCTCAGACTCCCACTCGCGCCGAATTGCAAGGTTTATTGACCGAGGAGCAGGCGCGCGTTATTCTATCGTTATTCAGAGGTGGAGCTGGACCGAGCTAGGGTAGCTTTTTAGTTCTTATTTTTTGAAACATGTATTTATTTATATCATACATATTGTACTACATTTTGAAACGATATTGATATTGATATTGGTTTATATTTATATCATATTCAGTATTTGGGTTTCTTTTGTATATTATATGTGTGAGATGTGATTATGAATACTGCGATATATGTTGTGTGATGATTAATTTTATATTTTATTGATATATATATTATTGTGCACAGGGCGAGAAAAAATAAGGCAGCCCTTTTTTAAAAAAAACAGATAATTTGTACCTACGGATTAATCCGTAGGTACATACGTTGCCCCTACGGTTTAAACCGTAGGGGCAAAATATCAGCAGTAACTGATATTTTCCCCCTGATCTCAGTGTCAGGGGGTTGGTCTTGCCCCTACGGATATATCCGTAGGGGCAAACAAAGACCCCTACGGATATATCCGTAGGGGCAAAATATCAGGATTCCTGATATTTTGCCCCTACGGATATGTACCTACGAATGTATCCGTAGGGGATACTTATTGGCCCTACGGATAAATCCGTAGGTACAGTTAATATAATTAAAATAACCGTAAATAAAATAACTTTTTTCCCCTACGCCCTAATCCGTAGGTGCAAATGTACCTACACAGAACTCCGGAGGGGCAAGTTTTCAACCGTAGGGGCAAATGCAGGGCTTCAACTTGCACCTACGGCGTTTGCACCTACAGGTGAATTTTTTGCCCCTACGGCTATATCCGTAGGTGCAGTGGGTTGCCCCTACGGGTAAATCCGTAGGGGCAACCCTTATTTCTAGTAGTGTTTGCTTGATTACCAGCGTTGTGATGGCAGTCACACTCGTGGGGGCTAGGTAATCTACAAGCACATCCTTATATAAACGTCCCTGGTCGTGGGATTATCGAGACGGGGCATCGATACTCCGGAGTAGACTAGCGTATGCGCTTCTCATCCCTGCAGGAGAGACGGTCTGTCCCACAGCCGTCAGTACGTCGTACTTGAGATAGTATGCGGGTGCTCGTTAGGTTACGAGTACACTGGACAGGACTCGTCGGGAACTGTTGGTTGGTACTATACCTATCGTCAGTTATCAGTTCCCAGGTGACATGAGTACGGCTTAGTCCGCTGACTTGACACTGTCACTTCGCCTCGATTGTGTTCCCACTGTACTTTGATTACTACCCTACCACGGCTCAAAGGAGTCGTGCAAACTGGTAGTAGTTGGGTGCAGTCCCGAAGCACTTGGAGGCAATGACGGTTAGATTGGATTCGTCTCTCCCAGTATTGGGAGTTGATATTGCGCTGTGTCTAGGAGAGCCATTACACATAGTCGTCCCTGGCCAGGGCAAGCGAGATACACTGGTAGGTTTCCAGTGTTATCTCAGGGTGTTCTGGGCTACACTCCGGCACGACTTGTACCGCTATTAGGGGACTGACGTTTACCACACCCTAGGCCCGCCATGCGATATTCTCAGACGAACAGACCGGACTGTACGGAGATTGTCACATGCAGGCTCAGTAGGAGTTCAGATGGGTTCACCTCATCAGTCTTCTTATCGGCATCTACCTGGGGACTGTTACGTACAGCTAGTGCCGCTTGCAGTCTGTGGTTAAACCCACTTCCAGCGTACTGTCGAGTCTTTAGAGTCCCACACAGAGGGTTATTCGCTTTTGGGCAAAACAGAGTAGAGGTCGCATGGTTTTGCGACAGGGTTCGTTCCCAACCGTGCACTTGTGCACGCTTGGTGTCCGGACAGTCATTACTAGCGGGCTCTGGTTTGAGCCAAATCCTAGTATATGTTTTGGGGTTAGTTTTATCTCATTGTATTCGTTTTCCTCGGAACACGAATGCGGGTGTGTATGCACAGTTGACTGAGGCAGAGCAAGAGGATTCTCATTAGGGTTTTGGTACAGGTGTGTATGCACAGTTGACGGTTGTCTTTTACCAAACCCTAATGAATATGTGAAATATCAATTAATAATATTAATTAAAGGAAATTGGATTATGGTTAGGGTTGTTGACTTGTTGACCAAGGTTGACTTGTTGACCAAGGTTGAAAAGTTGACCATCATCATTTCAAGCAAAGATGCTCTTTAATCTTTGCAAAACTCATTTAATGTGAAAATGATAATGGTCATTTCAACATACCATCACCTTTTTCCTTTTTGATTAATATTGTTAATTAGTTAATTCATATATATTTTGTTATGGTTGCAAAAACACTTTCATTCTCTCATTCTCATTCTCTCTCATCTTTTCCTCTTCCTCTTTCTCTAGCTCAAAGAAAATCCTTCTCATGAGTTGAGAACCATTTCCTTTGAGATAAAACACCAAAACCACTCTCTACTCATCCTAAGGTTGATGGTCTAGCAAGCCGAATACTTTAGTTACCTCAAGTTCGAGGAAGAAGCTCAAGGTAGAGACCCTCAGGTGGATCCATCTTCGGCAAGAGAAGGCGACGAGGAGAGAACCATCCGACCACCACAAGGAGTCCAAGAGAAGGAGTTCAAGTTAAGGTATAACCCCCTAACCGAGTAGGTAAAGCTCTTGCTAGTTTCTAGTGTGTAGTTTAGCAAAGATCCGGGTTTTATAGTCCATGTTACCATAACCCTAAAAATCGTTTTTCACCGTTTCCGCAAGCCCGAAAGAACCGGGAGAGTTAAC
Organism: Agapanthus africanus; assembly: GCA_030015575.1. Taxonomy (NCBI): domain Eukaryota; kingdom Viridiplantae; phylum Streptophyta; class Magnoliopsida; order Asparagales; family Amaryllidaceae; genus Agapanthus; species Agapanthus africanus. The sequence goes on from JASDDO010000019.1 coordinate 523,398,055, forward strand.
GTGGACTTACACCATCTGGGTTAAATCTGTGGCCAGGTTGGGGTGGTATGGGCTAGGGTTTCAGTGGGAGGTCCTAAGTTGCCTGCATGCATCACTGTCCTTGCTAAATAATTTTTCAGGTCTCCGAGTGTTAGCAGATTTCCAAATACCTTTAAAATTTCACAGCTTTTCAATATCGGGTTTTCTAAATTCGCGTTCCGGGGTTCTATTCTCTTGTTTAGGCCTCCAATCAATCACCACAGGGGTTTTAAGGTCACTCCTACACTCAATTTCACCTTTGGATTAAATTCAAAACCCCAACCTCGTCTAGGGATTTTCTAAGTTCATAAAACCACTCGATATCGATACTAGACACATATGGACACATATGAAATTGAAATGCTAAGCTAAAGGTGCAGAAATTACCTCATTTGGCAACTCAAGAATTTTCTTGAGTTTCCCCAAGTCCTCAAAATTCGATTTTTCTTGGTCTAATGTGCATCCCTTGAGCTTGTGCATGCCTTTTGTGAAATGGAGATGGTGTTTTGGGTTTGTTTTGGGGTTGTTTTTAGGGTTCGTAGTGGAGGGGAGGGAGGAGGTGTTGCCATGAGAGAATGAGGGAGAAGAAAGATGAAAATAATGAAGGGGAATGATGAGCCATAACTGTGGTTGACCCCTCACCCTTTCTCTCTCATGCCCATGCTTCACTCTCATGATTATGTCCCCTCAAGTCATCATTTCTTTCTTTTTCCTTTTCTTTTCTTTTCTAAAGTCAACAACCATGCATGATAAATGAAGAAAAGACCATGATAAAATGTAACAAGTGTTAAAATAACGTGGTGCATGTCATGTGCACAAAACATGCTTAATACGCGATTAGCGATATTTAATCGCGATTAGCACTAATAGTGAATATAATAATCATAAAAATTCATAACTTGCATAAATCACATAAAACACCCTCTTTTCAGTAATTTCTATAATTTTCTGAATTTTTTCCCAATTTATCGGTATTTAATTATACCGCCTTATTAAAATATTCAATATTTTATTATTTAACTATAAAAATTCCCAAAAATAATATTTTATTTTTTTGAAATGTTATAAGATGATACTATCCTACGGATACAGCATGTATATTAGAACCATTTCCAACCCGTAGAGTGTGTTCCACAGTCTTCAAAACTCCACTGTTTCTCAATCCCTGCGTAATTACAGATGTGAGAAACGTAACCGGTATCTAATACCCAAGATGCAGAGTACAAACACACCTGAAGCGGAAGTGTCAGTATACTTCTTCTTCTTGAGATCAGCAAGCTACAAAGAACAATTGTGTTTCCAGTGTACCGACTTGTGGCAGAAAAAACATTCTCTTTTTCCACTTCCCGCGACCTCAGACTTGTCTTTCCCCTTCGCCTTTTCAACTCCACCTCTCGTCTTGGTGGGATTCTTCTTCTTCTTCTTTCCCTTGGCCTTGGCTTTCGGGACTGAAGAGGAAGATAGCCTATAAAGCAGAGTGGGAGTTTTTGCAATCTTAGGCGTGCTCTCTGCACTTCTCAACATATTGAGAAGTTCAGGCAATGATTTCTCCAAATCGTTCATATTGAAATTCACTATGAACGGAGCAAAGGCGGGGGAGAGAGACTGTAGAACAATATTTGTATATTGCTCATTATCGATAGTCCATCCCAGTTCCTCAAGTTCTTCTATAAGACCAATCATCTTCAGAACATGGTCTCCTACGGATGCGCGGGGGGCCATCCGCATCTGAAACGGCTTTTGAGATGTCTTGTATCGTAAAGTACGAGATTGCTCTTCATACAACTCTTTTGTATGAAGAAAGATGGATTGTACATCCATCTTCTCATGCTGTTTCTGATGGATATTGTCCATAGAAGCAAGCGTGAGGCACGTGGCCGTGTTGCAATCAATATCCCATGTTTTTCGGATCTCCTTATCCAAAACAGATGATTCAGGTCCCGGGACGGGTGGGGCTTTGGTAGTGAGGACATATGATATTTTATCATATGTGAGTGCAATGTTCAAGTTCCTCAACCATTCTTTATAATTCAGTCCAGTCAGTTTGTTTTTCTTTAAAAGAAGCTTAAGTCCCGTCATCGGTCTCCATCAGCGAAATGCTCTTGCAAAGATCAGATTGGTTACTATCTTATCTAATCGATATCTCCCACTGTTTTTATCAAATTTTCTTTAAAACCTCAAAAAGAAAACTAGCCAGGATTAATTACACTCTTACAGTTTCGCTAACCGGTCAGCCAGGCCAGTGTCTGTATTTTGAGGGCCCCGTGCTTTCGCATGGACCTAATTAAAATAAACCTCATTTTCTCAGAGGTCAAATACCGTTGACACCTTTCTAGACACCTACTGGATTAGCTAATTGTAAAGTGCAAAACTCTCCTGGGAGTAACACTTACTCACAGTGGGATCGGGATCCAACTATCATATAGATGGTATGCAGTCTCATTGCAAATTTCAACACTTGAAATTCCCGATATAGTTTTTACCCCTAGATGCTTATGACCTTGGCTATGGTCAACATATCATAAGCACTAGTTGTTAGTTATATGTATGCCCTAGAGGCCATTACTGTACATATGATGTATATTGTAGTGGATGCTAGGACATATATAGGGAGGACTTTCTTGCTCGACATGATAGTATGCTATCTGGTTGCTCTTTACCTTAACGTGTATACTGATTGTCTCTCTGTTACATGTTGGTAAAGCCCTTAGGATGTGTACTTGACTACCTGGACTGTGATGCGGATCATACTAGTGGGGACATGGTAGTCTATAAGTACATCCTTCAAAGTCTCTAGTCGTGGGTGTATCGAGACGGGGCATCGATATACCAGAGTAGACAAGCGTATACCTTCTCGACCCATATAGATGGGCGATGGATGATCCCATATCCATTGGTGTTTGACATCAAAGATGATATACGGGTTCTCAGTGCAGACTGGGTACACTGGACGGACTCGCCGAGAACTCCCAGATGGTATTATACCTTACGTCAGATGGCAGTTCTCTGGTGACACTGGTACAGAGTAGTCTGTTGACCCGACATCGTCATAGAGTCTTGTGTGGTTCCCACTGTGCTTTGATTTCCATCTTACCACGTCCAAGTGGGCATGCAAAACGGTGGTTTTTGGGTACAGTCCCGAGTCACATGGAGGCAATGAGCGATATGAGGGGATTCGTCTCTCCCGGTGTAGGGAGTTGATGTTGCGCTGTGTTCGATTGGCTATAACAGGAAATCCCTGGCCAGGGTTGCTGAGATTTACTGGTAAGTGTTACCAGTAGTTTCTCGAATTGTTATAGAGCTCATATCGACACGACTTATCGAGCTATTGGGGTCTGACGTTTACCACCCCTAGGAGAGATATGCGACATATCAGACGACGAGACCGGACTGTACGGTAAGTGTTACTGGTTGGATTCACAGGAGTGTGAGCGGGCTTGCTCGTCGATCTTCTGATCGCTCAATACCCGGGTGGCCGTTACGTTTAGCAGACCGCTTGCGGCTTGTGGGTGTTTGATATGATCATCATCTGCTGCCGGCGTATTGACGAGTCTTTAGAGTCCTACACAGAGGTTTCCTGGCTCAAGCGAAACGAAATAGGAGCGCATATGAGATATGTGCGGGACCGAGAATAATGCGTGTATGTGATACCGTATTCTATTCTTGCGATGAATGTATCGAATGGTTGTATGCGATATAACCTAGTTATCGAATCAAGGATTGATTCGATAAATCGATACATTGGATATTAGTCGGTTATATGCGATATGACCAGATCGTTAAATCAAGTGTTGATTTAATGATTTAATGTATAATTATATATTTGATATATTACTTTGCATTAACTAATATTGGTTCACTTTAAATGGATTTTCTCGCTCGGATGTGCACATTGTATATTCGATATAGTTTTGTGCACTTGATTGTATCATGTTTGATGATACATGATTACTTGTGTTTGTGTGAAGATTGAACCATGGTTATATGAATGGTTAGGGTTATGATTATTTATTCATTCATTTATTTATTTATTAGTTTTGGAAAATAATAGCAAAAGAGAAAAATGGTGGCTTTCTTTGTTCTTTCTTGAAGCTTCATGAAGACTTTGACCAAGTGACCATTTTGTCTCATGCTTAACCCTAACCATTCCACTCAACCATGATTTATTCTCTACACTTGACCATGGTTATATTATGATAAGTATTCATATTATTTTCTTTGAGGATAATACTTATCATAAGATAACATTCTTTCTTCTTCTTCTTCATCTTCTTTCATGAAGAAAGCTTCACTTCATCAATGGTGATTGATGAAAATGAGTGAGAAATCCATTTCTAAAGTGAACCCACTTCCTATTTCTTCATCCTCTACCTCTTGCCAAGTAGTAGAGTGTGTTTCCTTCACAAGTTTTCAAGGCTTGATGAAGGTGGAGCTTGATCTAGTGATGCCTCGACGTAGATCATCTTCGGCACGACGTCGATGACCTAGCCCGCTCTTTCTCCGATGAAGCCGACGCTAGAGCCCGGGATTTGATATGGACAGCGGAGAGGACTTCATCACGGAGCCGTGGAGGTGGAGGACCGGATCTACAAAGGTTGTATTTCCGTTCCTTTAGTTAATTTGTTAACTAGTTTCTTTTTTGCCTAGAATTCTAGCCAACGATCCGTAGCCTAGGGTTTCTCGGCACCCCTAAATTTTGAAATTGGCATGGTTGATGCCTTGTGAGACCTCTTAAGAGTGCCTAGGAACCCTACAGTGGTATCAGAGCCTAGCTAGACCCTTAGGCGAAGTCCAGACGACGTTTGAAATCCGAACGAACCCGAAACCCATTTCCAAAACGGCTCTCTGTACATTTTTTAAAAACTGGGTTTTTACCAAATTAAAAATATGCAGAAAACTCAGCAGGGAAATCTAAGAATTACGACGCAAAAAGTTTCTCATGAACAGTGCTATAGGAGGCGGAACCGCGGCATAAGCCTAGCTTATGCGGCGGTTCCGCGGCAAAATTGTGACGTCAGCCCTAACATTTTGCACTGTAATTCCTATTTAATAGTGCAGAGTTCTCTGGGTATTTTTAAAATTTATTCAAGAGTTGAATTCTCTGGGGTTGTTTTGGGAATTCGAATGTTCGATCGGATTATCAAATTTTGTCTGTGTGGCTTTCCGGATAATTTTAGAATATGTTAAAAAGTTCGACCGGATATAAATACCCAAATTTTCCCCTGCCGGGAAATTTCAAAGTGTTGGATTTTTTCGTAGTTTAACGACGTTCTAAGTAGTGCAAGTAACACAATGGACCCTCTAGAAGACAACAAACCTTAACTCGATTATGTGACCGTCTTGAACTGCCCTTTGAACCTTAGGGTTTGGGGCAGTACGGCGTGCCACATGTGAGGCGTTGGCTTGACCCTTCTACGGCTGGACCGTTGGTACTGAGGCACGAACTGAATGTCTTTAGACTTGTTTCATGTGTTGATCTGTATCGGGAAAACTTGGGTGTTTGAATGTTCGATCGGAAAGTTTAACATTTTCTATTTATCCGGAATGTGATACAATAATTGGAATTCACAAGTAGTTATGAGTTAACTGAATGAATGTTATAAACACAGTACTTTAGTCTCACTTGATCGGTTGCCACGAAATTTTGATGTGATCAAAAGTCCGTCGCAATCACGTAGCGTACGCGGATACTCACCGGGTAAACTTAATAGACAGCCTCACTCCATAGCCCCGACCAAGTGACTGTAGGAGAACCCCGTCGCCGAAAGCATCCGTTGGGGTGCTCGCGGTGGCGGTGTTCCGCCTTGGTGCACTTCGTCGACGGTATCAGGAGTGCAGCCGTCTACTGAAGTTTGCGACGAGCATTCGATCGGGATGTCAGGAATCTTGTTGAATTGCCCGACTTGATATTGAAAAGAGTTTTCGATTTTGAGACTAAAATGCGGGGTTTATAATTGTTAGGCATGCGATGTCTAAAGAATTCATTTGGTCAGGCATGCGATGTCTGAGGTGGTTGCGGATTCCAACTGTTGTAGTTTTACACTTTCTTTTATGCGACCGTAAGTGTAATATGTGATATCGCCGGTTTCGTTGCTATATGTCAACGACAATTGGGATGCGCATATTTACTTACGTTGATGACATGTGATGTTATGTGTTGCTGGATATGTTATATTGGATCGTCGTGTTTGAATAGCCGGGGCTTTTTATATGAGATGAGTGTTTTTCATTTTCATTCATGTAAAAACTTGTATGTAATATTCTTTTATTGGGGCACTTCCAGGTTGTGGAAGATGTCACCTTTTGTATATTATTTATTTTTCCGCACTAGGATAGACCCAAGGAGGGGAGCATAAGTAACCGGGTTCTGGAGTCCAGTGGGAGACCAACTCGAGGAGTCGAGTCCGGGTCTCCTAACTCTAGAATTGGTAGGGTTTCTTGCCGCTCTCGTAGGGGTCTAGGGGTGTGGGTTTGGCTATTCATCACGACCGTGGAATCCGTGTTTTATACTGGCTCGTATTGAAAACACGGACGTCCTAGTATATCCAATATTTCATATGATTCTTCTGCTGCGATATCTGTGATGTGATCATGTGATATGTTCTGTGATAGATACTATATATAGTATATATGATATATTATATAGGCGTTATTTATGTTTTACACCCGCGCTAGCCCTGCCCCGCTCTGCCGTTAGTTACCTAACCTAACGGTGCACGAGGGGACATCGAGGCGAATGCGGATGGCATAAGTGTACGTCGTATTTATCTGTGATGTTTAGGTACTTAAATGATGGGACTTTATTAATGTGATTAATGAAATAAAAGAAACCTAAGATGTTGTAGAATTGAATTTCAAAAATAAAACAGGTAGCTACAGTTCTTGCTTTGCACAGCGGTATATACGATATATCCTGCACCTTATTCGATGAGGAAAGGACCGAGATCCCTTCACCGGGAGTGACTCCTTTAGCAATAACTGGCAGATGTTACAACCTTCGGTTTGTCTTTTGATTGCTTTTAAGTGTTTTTGCTTTGCACAGTGATATATGTGATATATCCCGCACCTCATTCGACGAGGAAAGGACCGACGATCCCTTCACCGGGAGTGACTCCTTTAGCAAAACTAGAAAATCCTCAAAAACACTCCATTTCAAAATTCATTCGATCCTACAACGATATCAAGTTCATTACGCAATAGGTTTTCAGAAAAACCTGTCGTAGCCCTCCGTCATTTCAGATAAGTGCTAGTTAGTATTCGTGCTACGTTTGTTGGCCTGCGTCAAGGCGTAGTGTGCGGTAGCTAACTAGTATTTATCTGCTTATGCATATGATGCAGATTGGATTAGGGTAGTCGTGCGACTTTGTTGGCCTGCGTCAAGGGTCGTGCGGGTAGGTTTAATTCAATCAGGATATGACGGGTTGAACTTGACTAGCGCACTATGGTTTGTTAGCCTGCGTCAAGGTCATAGGACGCTAGGGGCAAAATTATCGGGAATTTCAAGTGTTGAAAATTGCAATGAGATTGCATACCTTCTATGAGATAGTTGGATCCTGATACCCGCTGCGAGTAATTGTTACTCCTGGGAGAGTTTTACACATTACAATTAGCCGATCAAGTAGGTGTCTAGAAAGGTGTCAACGGGGTTACGCCTCTGGGAAAACGAGGTTTACTGTAATTAGGTTCGTGCGAAAGCACGGGGGACCTCCCTCAAAGTACCGACACTGGCCTGGCTGAAAGATTGGCGAACTTGTAGTGTGTAATTAATCCCGGCTAGTCTTTCCTTTTAGGGTTTGAAGGAAGATTTGATAAAAAGCAGTGGAAGCCATCCTGATTAGATAAAATAATAACCAATCTTATCTTGCAAGAGCGCACGCTGAGTGTTTTCTTCTCTCTCTCTCCAGGTAGCGACCATATCACGCCTTAATCAAGATAATAATACGGATTATTAACCGAACCCGCTTGTTATACTGAGCTGGGGAACGTTGGTCCCGCTCCAACTTATAATTGTTATAAGACAGAGCAGGAAATTGGGGATTACCAGAATTCCCGTGCCGCCCAAACGAAGAGAGTGCATGCTGATGCATCATCTTCGGGTGTGTTCATTACAAAGAACTGTTTCTCTGTATCCTCTACGTCCTGGGTATGTGATACCAGATCAGGATCCCAGATATGTAATCTGTTACATAGGGCTACAGAAAGGTAAAGAACTGAGAATGGGTGATAAGTTTCATGAGACAGAAAACGGGGCAAGTGTTGCAGCCAAGTCTGTTGGTTACTGTCACCCTGTATTACCAATACATTGATTCTGAACGAATGTTATTAGATACCGAACCTGATATACAAAATCATATCTCTCTCTTTATTAGTAAAGAAAGGATATAATTTTGTATTGTTGGATAATGTTTTGAACATTTCCTATATCAAAAGTTGATCGGTTCAGGCACGTTATCTAAAAGCATTAATGTTCTAAATCAAACTACAGTTCTTTAGTATACTGAACACACACAAGAGGAAGAGTTCAGAATGAACGATTCCTTCTTGAGGTATTGTAGACTAGGTCAGATCAATGTGACCCGACTAGCTAGAGTTACATAAAGATGCATATTTAAATTAGTTTGAATTTACATCTTGTGAAACTCGCCAGTCATGTCACAAAGATAAAATGACCATAGCTCCGTTTATTGGAAACAGAGAAAGAGTTAAGTAAACTCTTGGGATGATACATGTTGATGTATGTAGGTCCCTTGTCTACATATACCAAGACTGGTTCTTTATACTTCATTACATTCTCTGATGATCTTTCGAGATTCAGACCTATGTTCCTGTTGAAACACAAGTCCGAACCTTTTGAGATATTCACGGAATATAAGTTAGAAGTAGAGAACCAAATGAGGGTATAAGTATTATGTCCTTTGATGCGATCAGGGAGGAGAATACTTGAGCAAGAAATTCTTGGACAATTCTAAAGGAGAATGAGATTCTCTCTCAGCATTACTCCTCTGTATACACCATAGCACGATGGTATATCGGGGTGGAGCAATTACACCCTATGTGATAAGGTGTGCTCTATGATGAGTACTACTGAGTTACCTATTTCCTTTTTGGGAGTTATGCACTTGAGAAGATGCATACCTATTGAATAGGGTTCGAATCAAATCAGTTGCCTACCACTTCATATTTGATATGATAAGGGAAGAGCCCATCTCTTAAGTTAGTTAAGATTTGGGGTTGTCCGGCCTATGTCTAAAAGCAAAATCCGGACAAACTCGAGGCAAGATCTGTTATGTAGAATTGGAAAGGTTCCAAGCTATACAAACTACAGCTGATGATTTGATAGAACCAAAGGATTCAATAGTTACCAACGAACCTCAGCCTCTCCGCCGATCTAGTAGGGTTCCTCACCCACCTGAGAGATACTTCGGTTTCTCTATGACAGTGGGAGAGAGGATTGCATCATGAGATGATGACCCAACTAGTTTCGAGCTGGCCATCAGGAGTGTGACTCTGTAAGAATGGCTGGATGCTTAGCGATCTGAGATGGAATCCATGTACACCAACAAAGTATGGACTTTGGTTGCTATATCTGAAGGGTTAAATCCCCATCAGGAGCAAGTATATCTTGAGAAGATTACTTGGTGTACATGGAAGAGTTGAGACTTTCAAAACTAGACTTGTTAAAGGTCTACATCATTGACCAGGTATGGATGATGATGAAACCTTTTCAAGTAGCCATGCTTAAGTCCATCCAGATCGTACTTGCCACGGCTACGTACCATGACTACGATATCTGGCGGTTGGGTGCCATGACTGCTTTTCTAAATGATGTTTTAGAAGAGAACGTCTATAAGTACACAGCCAGAGGGCTTCGTAGACAGTGGGAGCAGCGGAAACGTGTACAAGATGCTTTATAAGTTAAACAGGCATCGCGGAGTTGGAACATCTGTTTTAATGAAGTAGTCAAAGAAGTTGACATCATCAAAATGGTGGATGAACCTTGTATAAACAAAAAGGTAGTAGGGAGTATGGTGACGATCCTCGTAGAGTACGTAGATGACATACTCTTGATAAGAAAGGAGTTTCCTATGCTACGCTCGGTCAATCTCCGTTTATCATAATGATTCTCCATATAGGATAAAAGTGATACCTCCTAAATCCTGGGTTTTGGATCTATGAGATAGATCTAATTGGATGTTAGGATTCTCACTAGATGTAGTGAGATGGTATCAATTGATTCTGGGGAGAATCACTGGAAGCGTTCCAGGGTGATAAGGACGACTGAAAGTCAGTCGCAGGCATTGTCTTTACCCTCAGTAAAGGGACGGTATGTTGGAAGAGTTCCAAGCTAGATACCGTGGCATACTAGACGATAAAGGCTCGATACATCGCTACTTAAGATGCTACCAAAGAGGCTGTTTGGGTGTATATTAGTTCATGAGATGAACTTTGTTCCTGCCATTGTGAGACAATGGAGTTGTGGCTTATGCCAAGGAACGTCCGTCCCATCAGTGATCCAGACATATTCTAAGGCAGTATCACCTGATCATGGAGATAGTTGATCTCCAGGGTGATCGAGGTTTGGAGAGTAGACTCAGAGGACAACACAGCGGATCCACTCACGAAGGCCTATTCCCAGAGAGAGATTTTTATGGGATGGTTGAGTATGAGATACTACAACCACTGCTACAGATGGCCCTAGTGCAAGTGGGAGATTGTTAGTTATATGTATGCCCTAGAGGCCATTACTGTACATATGATGTATATTGTAGTGGATGCTAGGACATATATAGGGAGGACTTTCTTGCTCGACATGATAGTATGCTATCTGGTTGCTCTTTACCTTAACGTGTATACTGATTGTCTCTCTGTTACATGTTGGTAAAACCCTTAGGATGTGTACTTGACTACCTGGACTGTGATGCGGATCATACTAGTGGGGACATGGTAGTCTATAAGTACATCCTTCAAAGTCCCTAGTCGTGGGTGTATCGAGACGGGGCATCGATATACCAGAGTAGACTAGCGTATACCTTCTCGACCCATATAGATGGGCGATGGATGATCCCATATCCATTGGTGTTTGACATCAGAGATGATATACGGGTGCTCAGTGCAGACTGGGTACACTGGACGGACTCGCCGAGAACTCCCAGATGGTGTTATACCTTACGTCATATGGCAGTTCTCTGGTGACACTGGTACAGAGTAGTCTGTTGACCCGAGATCGTCATAGAGTCTTGTGTGGTTCCCACTGTGCTTTGATTTCCATCTTACCACGTCCAAGAGGGCGTGCAAAACGGTGGTTTTTGGGTACAGTCCCGAGTCACATGGAGGGAATGAGCGATAGGAGGGGATTCGTCTCTCCCGGTATAGGGAGTTGATGTTGCGCTGTGTTCGATTGGCTATAACAGGAAATCCCTGGCCAGGGTTGCTGAGATTTACTGGTAAGTGTTACCAGTAGTTTCTCGAATTGTTATAGAGCTCATATCGACACGACTTATCGAGCTATTGGGGTCTGACGTTTACCACCCCTAGGAGAGATATGCGACATATCAGACGACGAGACCGGACTGTACGGTAAGTGTTACTGGTTGGATTCACAGGAGTGTGAGCGGGCTTGCTCGTCGATCTTCTGATCGCTCAATACCCGGGTGGCCGTTACGTTTAGCAGACCGCTTGCGGCTTGTGGGTGTTTGATATGATCATCATCTGCTGCCGGCGTATTGACGAGTCTTTAGAGTCCTACACAGAGGTTTCCTGGCTCAAGCGAAACGAAATAGGAGCGCATATGAGATATGTGCGGGACCGAGAATAATGCGTGTATGTGATACCGTATTCTATTCTTGCGATGAATGTATCGAATGGTTGTATGCGATATAACCTAGTTATCGAATCAAGGATTGATTCGATAAATCGATACATTGGATATTAGTCGGTTATATGCGATATGACCGGATCGTTAAATCAAGTGTTGATTTAATGATTTAATGTATAATTATATATTTGATATATTACTTTGCATTAACTAATATTGGTTCACTTTAAATGGATTTTCTCGCTCGGATGTGCACATTGTATATTCGATATAGTTTTGTGCACTTGATTGTATCATGTTTGATGATACATGATTACTTGTGTTTGTGTGAAGATTGAACCATGGTTATATGAATGGTTAGGGTTATGATTATTTATTCATTCATTTATTTATTTATTAGTTTTGGAAAATAATAGCAAAAGAGAAAAATGGTGGCTTTCTTTGTTCTTTCTTGAAGCTTCATGAAGACTTTGACCAAGTGACCATTTTGTCTCATGCTTAACCCTAACCATTCCACTCAACCATGATTTATTCTCTACACTTGACCATGGTTATATTATGATAAGTATTCATATTATTTTCTTTGAGGATAATACTTATCATAAGATAACATTCTTTCTTCATCTTCCTCATCTTCTTTCATGAAGAAAGCTTCATTTCATCAATGGTGATTGATGAAAATGAGTGTGAAATCCAATTCTAAAATGAACCCACTTCCTATTTCTTCATCCTCTACCTCTTGCCAAGTAGTAGAGTGTGTTTCCTTCAGAAGTTTTCAAGGCTTGATGAAGGTGGAGCTTGATCTAGTGATGCCTCGACGTAGATCATCTTCGGCACGTTGTCGATGACCTAGCCCGCTCTTTCTCCGATGAAGCCGACGCTAGAGCCCGGGATTTGATATGGACAGTGGAGAGGACTTCATCATGGAGCCGTGGAGGTGGAGGACCGGATCTACAAAGGTTGTATTTCCGTTCCTTTAGTTAATTTGTTAACTATTTTCTTTTTCGCCTAGAATTCTAGCCAACGATCCGTAGTCTTGGGTTTCTCGGCACCCTTAAATTTTGAAATTGGCATGGTTGATGCCTTGTGAGACCTCTTAAGAGTGCCTAGGAACCCTACACTAGTCAAGTTCTACCCGTTATTTCGTGATTAATTAGACCCACCCATATGACCCTTGACTATGATCAATATAATCACATGAATGTCCTAACTTATCGTATCATATACTTTGTAGGAAGACATCACTTAGCTACCGTACACTACGTCTTGACTATGATCAACATACGTAGTACGAATACTAAGTACTCTGCTTCCTAAAATGACGAAGGGCTGCGGATGGTTTTCATGAAAAACTTTTAATGCTTTGAACTTGATTTTGTTGTAGAATCTAAATAGTTTTTAGAAAAGGAGTGGCTTAAGCTCCGCATCTTTTGAAACTTGCTTTTTCATAAAAAGGAGCTGAGTGGGTTTCAAATCCGATTCTACAACATCATTAGGTTTCTTTTCTTTTACATTAATCTCATTAATGTATTCCCATCATTTAAGTTGCTAAGCCATTACAGAAAGAAATGAAAAACAGTATTACATATCACATATATAACAATATTACATTCGTCTCAGATATTAAGCAATCACATCACAGAATAATTAGCAGTAGAAACACATATATGAAAATATAGGATATACTAGGAACTTCGTATTTTATATTTAGCCCAAGATAGAAAATACGGATTCCACGGTCGTGATGAATAGCCAAGCCCACACCCTTAGACCCCTACGAGAGCGGCAAATGACCCTTCCAATTCTGGAGTTTAAGAGACCCGGTCTCGACTCCTCGAGATGGCCTCCCACTCAATTCCAGAACCCGGTCACTCGTTTTCCCCTCCTTGGGTCTATCCTAATGCGGAAAAGTAAAATATACATCAATGGAGACATCATTCTCAACCCGGATGTGCCCCAATAAAAGAATAATATATACAATGAATTTTACATGAATGAAAAGATAAACTCTCGTCTCACATAAAAACCCCGGCCATTCGATCACGACGATCCTATACATCATATCATATCAACAATTGAAAAGCATAGACGACATTAAAATATATCAATCAACACATCAACATACCAACTGTTGATTTGGGTAATATCAACATAATAAGAAGTCTAAGCTAAAAGAAAAGGAAATACAACCTTTGTAGCCAACTCCTTCAGTCTTATAGACTCATATGGCTTTGCTCGAAGCTTGGATCAACTCCGCTAGAGGTCCTTCGTCGTCTACGATGATCCACCCGGAGATTTCTAGGTCAAGCTCTTTGCTTCACAAAATCAAGATGAAGTGAAGCAAACACTCTACACTAAAGGGCTAGGGTAGTGTAGAATGGTTATGTGGTTTGTAAACTCACTTAAAACCCCTTTCTTTTTGGTTCCTTACTCTTTTAACAAATTCAAGTGAGCTAGAAAGAGGAGGAAGATGAAGATGGCAAAAGCTTTTGTGAATAATGAAAAACTTATTTTCAATAATTGAAAAGAAAAGATTATATATGAGACACTCTCAAATATAACCATGGTTGGCTAAATATCTAGATATTATTTGGATGGGTTAAAGAACAAAGGAAATATAACCATAGTTAAAGTCAATGGTCAAAGAAGAAGTGTGTAGAAAAATGAGTCATTATAGCTAATTTCATTTTCTTTAAATCATTAACAAAATCTAGATATTTATCAACCATGTAAGTCTTGCATTGCCATCTCCTTTGTATCATCAACCATGACATATATGCATGTGTGTATGTGTGCATGCACATCATCATGTGTATGTGTAAACATACATGCATACATCCAAAAGAAAAAAAGGGTTAATTAAAAGTGAGCTAAAAGATAATATTAAATCAACACTTGATTTAATAAATCGGTCATATCAAATACAACCCAACCAACAGTGAACGCCCGATTAAAATAAGGTATCACATATTCGTATTTAATCGAGCTCCTGCGCATATCACATATGCACACCACATCATTTCGCCTGAGATAGAAAAAACCTATGTGGGACTCTAAGACTCGTCAATCTGCCGTCAGTAGGTGATGATCATATCAAAACACCTACAAGCTGTAAGCGGTCAGCTAAACGTAACGGCCACCTGGGTATTGAGTGATCAGAAGAAAAACAAGTGAACCCGTCAAAACTCCCGTCGAGCCATTGGCAACACTTACCGTACAGTCCGGTCTCTTCATCTGATATGCTGCATATCAAGTCTAGGGATGGAATCGTCGAGCCCTAATAACTTAATAAGTCATATCGATATGAACTATGACCGGTTGAGAAACTACTTATAACACTTATCAGTAAATCTCATCAGCCCTGGCCAGAGACTTCAAGTCAGAGCCAATCGCACATTGCACAACATCAACTCCTAATAGCGGGAGAGACGAAACCCCTCCTATCGCTCACTGTCTCCATGTGTCTCGGGACTATACCCAAAAGCCACCTGTTTGCACGACTCAGTAGAGCTGTGGTAGGGTGGAAATCAAAGTACAGTGGGAGAACACACAAGACTCTATGACGATCTCAGGTCTACAGACTAACCTGTACCAGTGTCACCAGATAACTGCTATCCAACAATAGATATAATACCATATAGGAATTCTCGGTGAGTCCATTCAGTGTACCCAGTCTCTACTGAGCACCCGTATACAATCTTCGATGTCACAACACCAATGGATATGGGATCATCCATCGCCCATCATATGGGTCAAAAAACGTATACGCTAGTCTACTCTGGAATATCGATGTCCTATCTCGATATACCTACGACTAGGAACATTTAAGGCTATGCTTATAGACCACACATGCCCCACTAGTATGATCTCTATCATAGCCATGGAAGTTAAGCAAATATCCTCAGGGCTTTATCAACATGTATCAAATGAACAGTATCAAGTAAACATGTCAGATAAAGTAAAACCAGATAGCATACTATCATGTCGAGTAAGAAAGTCATATATATAAATATACATATATACATGTCCAAGCATCCGCTATACATATAATGGCCTCTAGGGCATACATATATCCAACAGGTGGAGGAGGAGGTGGAGGGAGATGAGGAGGAAGAAGATGAAGCAAAAACAATGGGGTGAGGAATGAGGCAGCCCACTCTCTCTCTCTTTCTTATTCTCGCCCTCGCATAACTCATGTCTCACTCTCTCTCTCTAATAATTCACTCTTTTTCCCTTTTCTCTTTTTCTTTTCTTTTTTTCTTTTCTTTTTCCCCACTCATTAAAACCAAACACATAACATAAATGCAAATGAAACAACATGCAACAAAATGCAACATGCCATGGTGCACTAACCATGGAAAAATATACAAACACGGATTTGGCCTAATCGCGATTAGTAGTGCACTAATCAATTTTTATTTAAACTGCATATAATTAATTATAAAAATGCCAAATCCAATAAATATATATTTAAATGAATAAATTATTTTAATCTCCAATTATTTCACAATTATTGGTTTATATTTATACCATTTTACGAAAACCCCAAATTTGCAAATCGGGTAGTTTTCGCGAAATATATTATTTTAATATTAAATTCCAAAAATTATATTTTATATTTTCTGAAATGTTACAATCTTTCCCCTTTAAATAAATTCGGTCCCCGAATTTGAATTTAAATCCCCAAATACTAAAACATTTCAATAATCAGTTCAAATCACGGGGCTCCGAAATCACGGAAGATATAGAAATACCACAGCACATCGTGTGCACTTGAAAACGAGTACAAAACTCAAAATCGAACTCCGTCAAGTGTCACGCAAGTCATCAGATTTGCACGCAAATCATCGGAGTTACAATGGAGATACAGATCTTGAAATCCACTACTGAAATCCAATATGCACTGGTCAAATACTATAATACATGTATAGTACGCATCCTTGGAAAAACCTTCAAAAACTGAATAAAGCACATGCAAAATCTTTTCTGAATCGCCGTGTGATGCGTACTCACGGCACAAGTGACGGACGCTCATTTGTAAGTAATAAATATATGTTCATATATGTTTTGCTCAAATATACGTCCCGCCCTTTTTAAAATATCCCAAAAGGTTTTCCTTTGTAAACGTTCATATCGCTCATGGACACGTAGGAAATAGCGAGACTATAGCTCCTTTTTGAAAACCTCTTGTTAAACTTTTTATGCATGCAAAGTACTCAGGTACTGTCCTCAGATCAGTCATGTTCGGCTACTATATAATATAGTGCCCATCCTGAAAACAAAGTGATCAAGAGCAAAATCAGCCTCAAAAGGCGTATCCAACAATCACGTACGTCTGGTGCGCACGGAAATCAAAGCCAAATACGAGTGCTACGAATGTGCACAAAACCAAACTAAGTGCAACGGGTGTGCATGAAAGCATCTATCCAGTGCAACGGGTGTGCACGATAACAACATCTAGTGCATCTATAGTGCACGAAAATCTCAATCCAGTGCAACTAATATGCACGAATGAAAATCACAATCGAGTGCATCCGGTGTGCTCAAAATCGCATCACATACCATGCGCCAAACATGCACGAAAATCCAAATCAAGTGCATCCGTCATTCACAAATGAAATCAAAATCCCAAGCGCCTAATATGCGCAAAAATCTAACCTAAACGCGTGAGGTCCGTAAAAGCATCAAGTGCAGTAGCATGCATGAAAAAGAATGTCAAGTGCAAACGCGCACAAAAACACAAATCTGGTAACACAAATGCTTAAAGACATAAATCGGGTGCAACCAAGATACGGAGTATAAATCTAGTGCAGCAAATGCATGAAACTCGTCAATAACTCAAATGCGTATAAAAAGCAACACCGAGTGTATCAAGGTGTATAAAATCATAAACGTGTGCACTGCGTGCACAAAACACGTATCAATTCACTACAAGCATATATAAGCTGTACCGAGTGCATAAATCAAATTGAGTGTGTACCATATGCACAAAATCAAATCAACCGTATGAAATCCACGAAATCATAAACACGTGCAGTCAAGGCACAAAATCAACATCAAGTGTAATAAATATGCACTAATCATAAACCAACACAACGGTGTGTAAAATATATATCAAGTGCAATAACTAGGCACAAAAATGTAAATACCCAGTAGGTGCAGCCATGGTGCACAAAAACAATATCATGAAACTCAATCATCAAAACCCAAATCCAAGCGATATAAGTGTGATACTCGGATCACAAACGTAAATCGCAACAAATGACATTGATGTACACCTCCTACAATGTCGAAAAATGTCGGTGCGCCCAAAACTAGCAGAGCAATAACATCTGCTTGCCTCCTGCTCACGGTCTGGCGTCCTCTGTCTCTGGGTCCTCATTTTCTCTGTGGATTACCAATCTCGCTCGTCGGCCCGGTCAGGTGTGCTAACGGAAACGATTCCGCTCTGGAACTTCTCTGGTCATCTCTCGGCCAATTAGCATGACCACTCGTAAAGCAGCACGTCACTGGCATCGGCCTCTAGCCTTCTGAATACCTGTGACACAACTGATCATCGGTGCAACTCTTATCGCAGCAGTGTCCTGGAAGGAACCTGCTCAAGGTCTCTTCCGATCTCTCCTATGCCGAACTTTACGGAGGCTGGTACTCTTACCTAATCTTTTCTCGTTTTCTGGACATCTGCATTCTAAGCACAGCATTTCCTCGGGAACTTGCCACATCCCAACGAGTCTGTATATATATCCGATCTCTAATCTCAACAGGGAGTAGCAACGGCTCGTTAACGTCTTGCACGAACCTCTTGTTCCACTCGTATTTATTATCATCCACTTCGACGCCACGTCATGCTATCTGCTTACTGTAATTGTTCTCGGCTACAGTCAATCCGGAGTCTCTCATACGGACTCGAAATTACAAACTCGGTATCTTCATCACTATGTAGAAGATATCTAGCCGAACACGTCCTCGGGAACTCGTCCAACCTTCGGAGGAATATACATTATTCATCCGCTCACGATCAACTCACAACACATCTGGGTGAGGTCCTTATTGTTAGTTGTATGTATGCCCTAGAGGCCAGTATTGTACAGATGATGTATATTATATTGGATGCTTGGACATATATAGAGAGGACTTTCTTGCTCGACATGATAGTATGCTATCTGGTTACTCTTTATCTTAACATGTATACTTGTCTCTTGATACTGTCTTATAGTTACATGTTGGTAAAGCCCTTAGGATGTGTACTTGACTACCTGGACTATGATGCGAATCATACTAGTGGGGACATGGTAGTCTATAAGTACATCCTTCAAGGTCCCTAGTCGTGGGTGTATCGAGACGGGGTATCGATATACCAGTGTAGACTAGCGTATACGCTTCTCGACCCATGAGATGGACGATGGATGATCCCATATCCATTGGTGTTTGACATCAGAGATGGTATACGGGTACTCAGTGATGACTGGGTATACTGGACAGACTCGCCGAGAACTCCCAGATGGTATTATACCTCACGTCAGATGGCAGTTCTCTGGTGACACTTGTGCAGGTTAGTCTGTAGACCCGAGATCGTCATAGAGTCTTATGTGATTCCCACTGTGCTTTGATTTCTACCTTACCACGTCCATGAGGGCGTGCAAAACGGTGGTTTTTGGGTACAGGCCCGAGTCACATGGAGGCAATGAGCGATAGGAGGGGTTTCGTCTCTCCCCGTATTGGGGGTTGATGTTGCGCTGTGCTCGATTGGCCATAACAGGGAAGTCCCTGGCCAGGGCTGAGTTAGAGATTTACTGGTAAGTGTTACCAGTAGTTTCTCGACCCGTTATGAGCTTCACATCGGCACGACTTATCGGTTATTGGGGTCTGACGATTACCACCCCTAGACTTGATATGCGACATATCAGACGAGGAGACCGGACTGTACGGGAAGTGTTACCGGCAGGATTTTACAGGAGTTGGAGCGGGCTTGCTTGCTGAGCTTCTGATCGCTCAATACCCGGGTAGCCGTTACGTCCAGCTAGTACCGCTGACGGCTTGTGGGTGCGTAATGTGATCATCACCTACTACCGGCGTATTGATGAGTCTTTAGAGTCCTACATAGAGGTTTTACTGGCTCAGGCAAAATGAAATAGGTGCACGCATATGATATGTGCGGGACCGAGAATAATGCGTGTATGTGATACCGTATTCTATTCTCGCGACTTTTTGTATCGGTCGGTTATATATGATATAGCCGGGTTATCGAATCAAATGTTCATTCGATAAGTCGATACATTGGATGTTAGTCGGTTATATGTGATATGACCGGATTATTAAGTCAAGTGTTGATTTAATAATTTATTGTATAATTGTATATTTGATATACTAGTTTACATTAACTAACACTTGTTCACTTTAGGTTTTTTCTCATATGTACACAACTTTAATATATATGTGATATATATTAAAATGTGTTTTCTTTTTGTATCATGGTTGATGATACACTTGACATGGGTGTACAAGACATACACCATACTATTTTAGATGGTGGTTAATATTTATTTAAGGTAATTACAAATTAGTGGAGCTTAGGTCATAAGCATGAAGCTTGTAGAAGCTTGTGGATGCTTTGACAAAGTCCACCAAATTTGTTTTACTTTAGATTTTTATTAACCTAACCATTTTTAATTAGCTATGGTTATGTCTCTACATGAGTTAGTATATGATACTCACTCACCATGGTTAGCTCACTCACTTGATCATTATCCTCATCTCTTTCTTTTGTTCATCTTCTTCTTCTTTGTTCAAAAGAAAAGCTTGCTAGGGTTTGATCCTAAGTGAGAAAGATTGTAAGAAATAAAATTCTAAAGAGAACCCACTTCCTATTTCTCCATCCTCTACTAGACTAGCACTTTAGTTTAGGGTGTTTGCTTCACTAATTCTCTAGTTAGTGAAGTAGAAGCTTGAGTTGGCATCCCCTCGACGTAGATCATCTTTGGCCTCGAAGACTTCAAGCAAGAACGCTCCTTTAGCCTCGTGAAGCCATGCAAGAGTCTGGGAGAACCACGATCACAGCGAAGGGACTTCAACAAGGAGCTAAAGAAGTGAAGGACTGATCTACAAAGGTTGTATTTCGTATTCACTTAGTCGTAAACGTAGTTTACTAGCATATGAAACCCTAATTTTCTAGCAACGATATTGTTTAGGGTTATTCGGCACGACTAAAATTTGAAACGGGCATGGTTGATGCATTGTAGAACTTTATTAGAGTGCCTAGTAACCCTACACTTCTATCTGAAACTGGTCAACTTATTGATCTCCTATCGGATCATCCAACGAACAACGTCGTCTCTGGGTTGACCTACTCTAGATCTGAATAAGATTCTCCACACTGGAAATCTTCAACTCAACTGGGTCTGCGTCGGCACATCAAATCAGATGAATCATCTTCGTCTCTCAACTTAAGATAGACCAGCTATCAACCGTCGCATCTCTGCCTGAAAGCTCCAGCGATCTCAGCTCATAAGCTCTGGAAGCGACATCCCATCAATCTCAGCCACAACTGGATCATCTGTCTACAAGGTAGACAACATCACGAACTCTGAGGTAGGATGTACATCAACAGTCCTCTCACAACAGGCAGCCTCTATCAGTGGCCCGATCATCCGGTGCAAAACCGAACACTCGCCTTAAATGAGAGGTCACAACACAACACGAAATCGAGACGTTCCCATGTCACCTGAAAACACGATAGTCAGTCCTCGTCCATGACGAGCTCGCCCTGACCGCATCACTAGCAGCAGCTCAATCTGCGCTCAAACCAAGGTGACAGGAACCTCAAGCATGTATCGATGAAAATAGATCAAAGGAATGAAAGGAATCAACATATCCTAAATGGATACATGATCATAAGGAGGAACGGAATCAATGAGAGTATGATCATGGAAACGAATAGAATCAAAGATCTTAAATGGATGTATGATCAAGGGAACGAAGAGAATCACAAGTCTCAAGATATGTACATCCTAAGGTTTCTTAAGTGGAGTATCGTATCGTAAATATGCCGCGAAACATACGTACGGTACGTCATTCTACTCAAGCTACCTACTCCATCAATCAGGGTCAGCCTTTGTAACGAAAGTTCGGGTCTAATACCCTCCCCTCCGTTCAAGTCTAAGTTCCGTAAGGTCAAGCCAAGGTTCCGAAATAGATTATGCCCCAGACTCCACATAGTCAAACCTAGACTTGAACCAAGGTTAAACCTAGCGCTCTGATACCAACTTTGTAACGACCCGAAAATTTAGTTCATGGCCGTCACTTAAATCACGCAACGTCTACAGGCGTAACGTAATTCAAGTAAGCCGAAGCCCAGAAATCTAAACCTTTTTAAGAAAATAAAAGAGGTGAAGTTTTGAAATAAAGGTATGATGAAATCAAACGTTTTCTTAAATGCATAGATAAAGGAACGTGAAAAATGCAAGTGGATTTTACTAGTTGAAAAACATGTTTCGTCTTTTAAAAATTTGGGCAGCACCTCCTTTGTATATTTTGATCCAAAACCACATATACAAGATAATATAAAAGGCATCCCCAAACCGGGAGCTAGCTCTTCGGTAATCGGCGGAATCACAACCACGCAAGACAGAAACATATGTATACAACGCCCAACGGCGAAGATCAACACAAAGAATAATGTAAAGCAAGACATCAAACCCACCAAGCGAATATATAACTCATCGCTCAATGTCTCGTAACTATAAGTCTTTCTAAGTCTTACTATTTATACAAATACTAGTTTCTGATTGATGGAGTTGAATAGATACAATAGGAATACTAATACAATAGTGGTACGATCCAACATGTACCACCTACCAAAGAAAATCACCCGAATGCAAGCTGTGTGCCAGCGATGCCGCTACTGGTCCATGCGGTCAATCTGTAAGAACTGTAGCACAACGGTGGTGAGTTGCCAACTCGTGAGTAGAAAAAATCATCAGGTAGAAATCGAAATAATCAACGATTCCTAAGTCAACTATATTATAAAGGTAATACTATGATATCTAGGATGATCGTATCTGCATATGTGCCAACAATATAATCCATGCCTATCTGCATGTGGGTATCATCCAACAATATAATTAATGCCTGTATGCATGTGGATATCATCCAACAATATAATCAATGCCTGTATGCATGTAGATATCATGCAACAATATAATCAATGCCTGTATGCATGTGGATATCTGTCACGACCCGAAATAGCACGTGACTGGCACTTGAATCATGTGAAGTCTATAGAACCATACCTAATTCAAGTAAGTCAAAAGTCCAGAAATCTAAACCATTTAAAAGAATGAAGCGAAGGAAAACTTTTTTTAAAGTTTGCATATAAATCACTTTGAAAAGTCATAGTAATATTTTTAAAATATCAAGTCTTTTACGAAAATTTCGGCAGAGTCTCCCTTGTAAAAACTGGCCCCAAACGGGTACAAACATGAATAATATGAATAAAGGCATCCCCAAGTAGGAGCTAGCTCTGCGCTAATTGGCAGTCACAACCACGCAAGCAATATAATATACAACACCGAAGGCGAGGATCAAAACTCAAAAGAAAACCAATATCCACCAGAAAACCATAATAATACAACTGCGACTCTATGGTCAAAAGAATATACACTGGACTTCTAAGTCTAATCAATATACAAGTCTGGTTGATGGAGTTACTAGATACAGCAAAAAGTAAATAGTGTACAAGGGTGGTCACGATGCGAGTGAACCCACCCACCAAAGCAATCACCCGGAAGGAGCGGTTTGCCGGCAAGCCGCAATGAAACCTATACGGCAAAACCTGCAAGAAACTGTAGCACAACGGGCGTGAGTTGCCAACTCGTGAGTAGAAAACTTCACCGAGCAGAAATCGCATGTATGACTCAATCCTAGGTCATACGATAATAATATATCCACAATAAAATATCCTGAACCATCTACATATAAGTGTAATACCACGTGCTCGTGTCAGTGCCTCAGATAGCAACATATCATATATATGATGTATGAATGTATTACGAATGAAAACAGAATACATCATGAATGAGAAACTGTTTTCTTAATTTAGTGAGATTTCTGTATATATAAATCGAGATATCATCAATGAAATCAATATAAAATCCGTGTCAAGCATCGACACAAAACATATATCCAAATATCAAATATCTCGGGCTCCGGCTATCCGGACTGGCCCATATCATAAAATCTCAATACCTCAAAGTCTCAATATCTCGGGCTCCAGCTATCTGGACTGGCCCCTGGGCTCCGGCTATTTGGACTGGCCCCTCATAAAATCTCATAACTATGTCGGTATCCTCCGGATATCCGTCGCGTCACAAATAACCGGTCGGTAGTGCTTCCCTTCCAGGCTCAACGCCATCATCTGCGACCTTCTCACCCGGGGTACCGCACCGGGTCCACCATGCACCAACAAACGGTTCCTCTTCCTCCTCAAATCGGGTGTATGATATCGCTCAAGAGCCTAGAAAACTCATGGTGGACGTATCTCACATCATGTCACGAGAAAACCGCACTTTTATTCTTTTGAAATGAAAATGAGTTTATAAAATCTTGCGGTTTCTCTAAATCCAGAAATCTCATGGAAATCCGAAATCCTAAAATAAATAGTCAATAAACAGTGAATACCTGACTCCGGCAATCCGGACAGGCCCAAATATATCGCATGGCAAATGAATATGTAAATATCCATACACGGGTATATACGTAAAGAATGCAATATCTAAACTAGCACAGTAATGAAATATCAGAACTATCAGCTAACAAGCGATATCAATAAAGTAATATTCTCTAAAGTGTGCATGACATGGCAATTACCGATGATGATGTGTGTGACCCGGCAAGCAAGTGTACGTGGAGCATACGCAACATCGGTAATGGTGCTGGTGTCCTGACGACATGGTTTCATAATAACAAGAATCACAAGTATAAACATGCAATGCAATAATAACAACAAGGATATATGGAAAATGAACAGTAAACGCAACAATAAGGAAATATACGTTCCTATATACGAGTCATACGGTTTTTGGTGTCTGAAATCATACGAATCGTGGTTTTTAGAAAATAGGGGTACAGTGTTTTTGAGAAAAGATACATCCTTTGAAATCCGTATTATCCCTAGGCCTGTCTTTAAAATACTCACGATTCATTAAGTTTGAAAATAAGTATGACTCACTCCCAACCTAACATCTACCAAGTAACTACGGTATGAAGCCAAAAGACTAATCACAGGGGTAAGGGAAACAACCTAAGTCCGAGTCGATCTATACATCTAGTAGTCAGTGATCCCACCTCAATAGCGTCATATATAATAACATTTATAATACGACATCCTCGAGTCAATGGTGTGGTTCTTATCATCATTATATCTCGTACGGTAAATCCATCGTACGGCATCCCAAAATCGGGGTACGGGTCGCCTATCACATATACATCAATATCTGTATGGTATCTGTAGGGATGCTAGGAACACGCATAAAGGTCTACGAGGCATCAAACATGCCCGATTTATAATTTAGCCGTGCCGAACAACCCTAAGCCGGATCTTTAAACTAGAGATTAGGCGAAAACTAGCTTGTTAAACAGTTTAACACTAAGTGAGAGGGATTACAACCTTTGTAGATCCGGTCCTTCACTTCTAAAGCTCCGTGTTGAGGTCCCTTCGCTGCGATCATCGTGTTCTGGACTCTCGAGAGGCTCTACGAAGAGAATGATGCAAACTTGCTTCCAATCTTCGATAACAATGATGATCTACCTTGAAGTTTCATTAACACAAACTCTCACTCACACAATGAAGTGAACACCCTCATCTAAATGGCAAGGATAGATGAGGATGATGAAGTAGGATTTTTGCTCTCATTTATAATCTTTTTCTCACACATAATCATCACTTAGAAAAAGCTAGAAAGCTTTTTCCATGAAAGAAAGAAGGAAGAAGATCAATGAATAATCATGAATGCTTTTGTGATGAATAATGTAAAGATAATAATGATGAATAATGCAACCATGGTCAACTAAACCCTTATAGATTTAACTACGGCTAGGGTTTGGGTTGGGTTAAAAGTGAGTCACTTGAAAATATCAAGCATAATATCTTTTCCATGACAAAAGAAAAACCTTCTAGAATGTTCATGAAATAACTAACCCAATTCAAACCCTAACCTTGTTTAATCTCCACTAATCATATTGCATTAATAATCATATCATGTTACAATATTATATATCACATATATAATATTTATTGTAACAAAATTAACATATACCACATATATATCAATGTATTACCCAAGTGAGAAAGAGAATATTTTAGTGAGCTAATATTAGTTAATGTAATTTAATATATCATATATATTATTATACATTAAATTATCGAATCAACACTTGATCCGACAATCCGGCTATATCGCATATAACCGACTAATATGATGACCCGGTTATATCACATATACCCAGCCGATAACTCATATCGCGAGAATCCAATATGGTATCACATACCGCATTATCCTCGGTCCCGTACATATCACATATGTGCTCCTACTCCGTTTTTCCTGAGTCAAGAAAGCTCTGTGTAGGACTCTAAAGAATCTTCAATACGCCGGCAGTAGGCGATGATCATATCAAACACCCACAAGCTGCAAGCGATCAGCTAAACGTAACAGCTACCCAGGTATTGAGCGCTCAGAAGATCAACAAGCAAGCCTGTACATTCTCCTGTGAATCCAATCAGTAACACTCCCGTACAGTCCGGTCTCGTCGTCTGATATGTCGCATATCTCGCCTAGGGGTGGTAAACGTCAGACCCCAGTAGCTTGATAAGTCGTGTCGATATGAGGTGTATAACAGTTCGAGAAACTACTGATAACACTTACCAGTAAATCTCAGCAACCCTGGCCAGGGATTTCGAGTTATAACCAATCGAACACAGCACAACATCAACTCCCTATACCGGGAGAGACGAATCCCCTCCTATCGCTCATTGCCTCCATGTGATTCGGGACTGTACCCAAAAGCCACCATTTTGCACGCCCTCTTGGACGTGGTATGATGGAAATCAAAGCGCAATGGGAATCAGACAAGACTCTATGACGATCTCGGGTCAACAGACTACTCTGTACCAGTGTCACCGGAGAACTGCCATCTGACGTGAGGTATAGTACCATCTGGGAGTTCTCGACGAGTCCGTCCAGTGTACCCAGTCTCTACTGAGCACCCGTACACCATCCTTGATGTCAAACACCGATGGATATGGGATCATCCATCACCCATCATATGGGTCAAGATGCGTATACGCTAGTCTACTCTGGTGTATCGATGCCCTGTCTCGATACACCCTCGACTAGGAATAGTTATAGGATGTACTCGTCGACTACCGTGGCCCTACTAGTATGATCTCATCATAGTCCCAGTAGTCGAGTACATATCCTAAGGGCTTTATCAACATGTAACATAGAGACAATCAGAGTACACGTTAAGATAAAGTACAACCAGATAGCATACTGTCATGTCGAGCAAGAAAGTCCTCCCTATATATGTCCAAGCATCCATTACAATATACATCGTATGTACAGTAATGGCCTCTAGAGCATACATATAACTAACAATCTCCCACTTGCACTAGGGTCATCTGTTGTGGTATCGCATACCCAACAATTAGTTGCGGTTGAAGTATCTCATACGCAACCATCCCATAAAAGTCTCTACTGGGAAAAAGGCCTTTGTGAGTGGATCCGCGCTGTTGTCCTCTGTGTCTATTCTCCTAACCTCGATCTCCCTGGAGATCAACCATCTCCATGATCAGATGATACTGCCTAAGAATTATATCTGGATTTCTGATGGGACGGGCGTTCCTTGGCATAAGCCACAACTCCATTGTCACACAATGGTAAGAACGAAGTTCATCTTATGAACTTATATATCCAGACTGCCTATTTGGTAGCATCCTTGGGAACGATGTATCTTGCCTTTAATCGTCTAGTATGTCACAGTATCTAGCTTGGAACTCTTCCCACATACCGTCTCTCCACTGAGGGTAAAGACAATGCATGCGACTGACATTCAGTCGTCCTTATCACCCAGGAACTTTTTGTAACGTTTTAAAAATAATTAAATAAATAATTAAATAAATAAAATCGTTTAAGTGAATTTTATGATTTTCGGTAAAGTAAAACGTATTTTCGTAAAACTAAACCGTAATTATTTTTCACTATAAATTTAAAAATACCTATTTTAATTATGTTATTACTAGTAAATGGTGTTTATTTAGTCACTTATAAATTTTTAGTTTAATTAAATATTTTTCCTAAATTAATTATTTTAAATATTAACATAAGCTTTATTTATACACTAAATTAGTGTAAATTTCAAATTTGAAGGGGTTTAATTTGCAAAAATGAACCATTGCATATTAGAATCTAGTGTGTATCATGTAAAATTTATTTACAAATTTTTCCATGATTCTAGACATTTCTTTGGTGTAATTAGATTAGAAATGAAAGAAATTAAATAAAAATCATGAAAAGACATAAAGAAGTTGATATTTTGGGTGAAGTTTCTACACTTTTCTTCACTTTTCTCACTCTCTTCTCCCTCCTCCATGGTGTGTCCGGCCTCAACCCCCCATGGCAGCCCTCCATCTTCAAAATTTAATTTACCTCCAAAAATCATCAAAAATCCTACAAAAATCCAAATAAAAATCCACAAAATCCTAATTAATTCCTACCCTCTATTCTTTGCTCATCTTTACATGGATTTTGGAGATGGAAAGCATTCATTTTGGAGGCTTGTTTTCATGTTTGGGTTTCTTGTTATGAAGGTATAAATTTTCTTCTTTTGATTTATTGTTATTAAATGTTTCATTTAAGCATAATTAGATTTA
This sequence comes from Agapanthus africanus, assembly GCA_030015575.1. Classification (NCBI taxonomy): domain Eukaryota; kingdom Viridiplantae; phylum Streptophyta; class Magnoliopsida; order Asparagales; family Amaryllidaceae; genus Agapanthus; species Agapanthus africanus. The sequence goes on from JASDDO010000019.1 coordinate 523,426,812, forward strand.
ATAAATTAATTCTCTTTACAAGTTTTAAAATTCAAGTTATGGTTTGTAAAATCAAGTTAGGGTTTTTACTAATTAAGTGGGGTTATTATAACTAGTCTAACATTTTAGAAATGGGAAAAATCATGCATGGTTGATATATTGTAATTTGTTCATTCAAATTGTTTAAATTAAGTAAATTTACAAACTAGATTTATGTATATTATATTTATTGGTGAAATAAAATTCCAATTAATATTTATAACACTAGAGTGTGGTTTTAAAGAGGATATTAACTTGTTGGTGGAATGAAAAACTCAATTTGGTTACTAGTTTTTGTTGATAATTGAAAAATACTAATAAAAATGCTATTTTGGTTAACTAGATTTTAGAAATTCTTAAATAAATGAGATTTAAAATATAATTTATGGTTTAATTATATTATTATCATCATGAATTGTAGTTTAGTAAGTTAATTCATGTAAAATCATGTTTAGTTGTGATATTGTGAAATTTTTCTTATAGGTATCGAAATCGGGCAAGTTTAGAAACTAGAATTTTCAAACTAATATAAATTAGGGTATTAAAAATATAGTAATGGTTCCTATAATCTAGTTAGGTTATTTAATGAGTATTATGACCATTAGTTTCATATAAACAGTAAGTTTTAAAGTAAAACGGTAAATTGGCGTTTTCGGGTTTTTCGAAATCGGACGATTTGATCGATTTTTAGGAATTCAATGAATTAAATCATGTTTATATTATAAGTAATGAGTTTTAAAACTATGAGTTGTTTGTTGATGTTTATCTCGATCGATCGGCGTTTGTACGTCGATATCAAGCGATATTTGGTTCTTTTGCATGAGCGGGACATAGGTTTTAACCTATGCGCGTTTCGTGCGCCGTTTTGGTTTTGTCCGTGATTCAGTTTACGATATTATATGTGTTTGCGTATAGGTACCCCTCACATGGACTGCGGGCGATGAAGAAGAGGATGGCGACACGGTCTTCGGCAAATAAGGACCAGGTGAGTAGATGTATATCTACGGGGGGAAGTCGCGTGGATGGCGTTTAGCACCCCCGCAAGCGTAGAATAGGAATAAGTACTTATTGACATTAAGAAGTCAGACGTGACCTTAGAATTTCGGTGAGTAGGACCCTAGTAGTGACCTTAGGTTGGACTAGATTGATTTAGAAAGACCTTACCCGAGGATGAATATCTTGGAGGAGATTCGTAGGTTTCAGGTAGATACACACACATGCACACACTGAAACTCGACGTGGTGTATACGTGCATGTACATATATATATAGAACTAGGTGTAGGTATATATATATACACAATACGTATATATGATACAAGGATGTGATATGATACACGGGGATAAAACTATATAACTGGGCTGATGCCGTGATTCTTGGATATACAGTCGTGTTATGATATTAGCGGATCATTAGAAAATGAGATAATGGATTTGTATACATGAACAATAATAAAGAGTGGTGATGATATTGAAGTATATGGGACTCTAAAATAGAACCCGGACCGTAACCTGTGTCTGAAATTCTGATATGATATATTTGTGACTTGATTACGACATCATATAGGTATGACTTGATTTCGCTATGATATATATGTGTAACTTGATTACGATATCATATAGGTGTGACTTGATTACGATATGATTTAAGTGTGACTTAATCACAATATGATAGATATACATGATATTTCTGAGGATAAAGTAACGATGTACATTTATGTTGACAATGATATATGATTGATGTATGTGATTACAGTATGGTACCTTGATTATGACATGTGTTGATGATGATATTATACGAATGATGAGACACGTAGGTAATACTTGACCCGTACCCCGATTTTGGGATGCCGTATGATGGATTTTACCATACGAGGTATAGACGTGATGATTGATCCGCACTCTTGATTCGAGGAAGCCATACTATGTACGTGACGCTATTGAGGCTGGATCGCCGACTATTAGAGATATGACTCGGACTTTAGGTGTACTTTTATTTCTTATCGACTAGTATCTTAGGTTTAGTTCCTTAGGAGGTTAGATGGATACTAGTGTGAGTTCGAGTCATATAGTTGTAGTTTTACTTGTATATCACAGATGAGTGGTTATTACACATCCGTCTTTACATTCATACCATAATCATAATGTTGCATGTTCATACATATGTTTCTATAATCAGTATAAAACTCTGCCTGTTAGAACACCAACACTATTACCGATGATCCGCATATTCCACGTACACTTATTTGCCGGCTCACACACATCATCATCGGTAATTGCTATGTCACGTACAGTTTAGATCATATTATCTTTTAGTGATAGAATCAGCTAACAGCTAGATCGATATTACTTCGTGATTACTCTCTGGTGTTGGTATAGACATGGCATTTATTACTTAGACATTTCTTGCATTCGCATTTTCATGTTATCATGTAGTATTATGGGGCATATGCCGACACTTATCATATACTTACTCATGATTTTGGGATTTTGGATTTCTATGTGATTTCTGGATTTTTGGGGAAAACCGCAAGAATACATAAAAACTTCTCTCTCTCTCCTCCTCTCTTTTTTAAAAACATAAGATGCGGTTTTCTCGTGATGTATGTGTCGTCCACCATGAGATTTCATGTTTTCTGTTGGATTTCGAGACCCGATTCGAGAAGTGGTTGAACCGTCTCGGGTACATGGTGGGCCCGGTATGGTACCCCGGGGCAAGAAGATCGAGTTGTAGACGATGAGCCTGGCAGGGGAGGACTACCTACCGGTGATGTCTGGCGCGGCGGATATGCGGAGGATACCGACCGTTGTCGTGAGATTTGATGATATGGGCCGATCCGGACTGACGGAGCCCGAGATATTGAGACTATGAGACATTGAGATTATGAGGTATTGAGACTTGAGATTTACATGTTTTGTTTCGATTCTTGACACGGATTTCTATGGATTTCACCGTTGATATTTCAGATTTCTATACACATTTTACCATGATAAAAGCTAAAGATTTCTTATACAGATATATCTAGATTTCAGGATTGGTTATTTTACATTCATGGTGCATGCATACTCATTCACATGACATAGTACTATATGAGGCACTGATACGAGCACGGAGCATTTGCACTTACACGTAGTTTATTATCCTGTCTTTACTTGATGACTACTAGTATATTAGTATATTATTATGACCTAGGTAGCGTCGTGCATTTGATTTCTTTTCGCAGATATCTTCTACTCACGAGTTGGCAACTCACCACTGTTGTGCCAAATTTTATTACAGGTTCGATGAACAGGTTTCCCTGGCAGTTTGCTGGCACATCTTTTCATTCAGGGTGATTTGCACGGTAGGTTGGTTCACTTGTATCTGAACCGCCATTGTACTTTTATTATTTCATTTGTATCTAGAAAGCTCCATCAACCAAACTTGTATTACTTAATAGTTTACTGGATCAGTTGTTTATTTCGACCTTAGAGTCGCGCTTGTATTATTATGATATCTGGTGGTTTGTTTTCTTTTTTTAAGTTTTGAGCCTCGCCCTTTGGCGTTGTATACTATTGTGCAATGGTATGGTTGTTTCCGCCTGTTGGCGTAGAGCTTGCTCCCGTTTGGGGATGCTTTTTTTTGTTTATATGTATTTATACTTGTTTGTACCCGTTTGGGGCCAGTTTTTACAAAGGAGACTCTGCCGAAATTTTGAGAAAATTTGATCTTGTTTTTTTTTAAACTTGTTTTCTACATGTTTTCCTTCTTCTTCTTCTTTTATGGTTTAGATTTCTGGGCTTCGGCTTACTTAGGTTACGTTGCGCCTCTAGACGCTTCGTAATCTAAGTGTTGGTCACGTTCCGTACTTTCGGGTCGTGACAAAGTTGGTATCAGAACGCTAGGTTTAACCTTGTATAAGTCTAGGTGACCCTTGGTTGATGGAGTAGGCAACTTAGGTTGAGTGACATACAGTGGGTATGATCCGCGGCATACTTACGATACGCTACTCTTCTTAAGTAGCCTTAGGATATACATTTCTTTGCACTACATTTCGTTCGTTCCTTTGATCTATCTTCGTCGATATCGGAGGGTGGTTTCTGTTACCACGGGCGCACGGGCAGAGGGAGCTGCGGCTCGAATGCGATAAACATTAGGGTATTGGTTATTCTTGAGGATTGAAGTATTGTTTAGCGTGAGGACGAAAGGTATTCACATGCCGTCCATACGAAGTTAAAGGATTCGAACGATTGTCAGAAACCCATTTTCCCAAGTTTAAAGTATTCGGAAGAACATGCAGGTATTTCTATGGACCCTCTAGAAGAATGAAACCCTAACTCGATGTAATGACCATGAGAACGCCCTTGAGCCTTAGAGTTTACGGCAGTTCCGTGGTGCCATTAGTGAGGCTTGGGTTTGCCCTTCTACGGCTGGACCATCGATGCTGGGGTATGTACCGGATATTTTTAAACCGTACTTGAGTGTTGAGCTATCGGGGAATTATGGGATTTTGATGGATCGATCGAAAAGTTTAATGTAATCCGGATATCAGGTGAAGGGATCGACTACGTGGGAGACTCTAGATATGAGTATTGCCGTTGGTAGCGCAGTCAGCACATCTATGAAGAGACGAGTTCGAAGCAGTCGACACTAGAGGAAAGGGAGAAGAGGCGCACATTGACGATAGTGTTTACGATTGTGATTTGGTGATTTGAATTTCATATTTTCGTTGATCGGATTTTGGTATTTTGAGGACTTTGTTCTACGATTGGTATTTCTTCTATGTACCATCATTACATTCTATTTGTGTTTCATCTATCAGTTGTATTGATGTTGTTTAGTACATACCCAGTGCACTTGATTTGGTTTTAATACATTTTGAGATTTTGATTTGATTTCGTGCATATGGTTACACATGATTTTTGACATATGTTTCGACCCAGTTTTCATGAATTTTCGTACTGTGATTTCGATTTTTGATATGCGGTGTATGTTTTCGTGCACCATGTGCACCTGATTGAGATTCTTGCGCAGACTTGGCGCACTTGATGTGATTTTGTGCATACCAGATGCACTAAATCGGGGTTTTGTGCAGATTAGATGCACCTGATATTGAGTCGTGCACGCCCGTTGCACTTGACAGATGTTTTTGGTGAACACCTGTTGCACTTCGTTTTGTTTTGTGTGTATTCGTGGTATCTGTATTTGGTTCCGATTTCAGTGCGCACCGGACGCACATGATATTTGTATGATGTGATTGGGATTGATTTCAGTTTGAGCAGTATGTTTTTATAATCATTACTATTTGATTTAGTAACCAGGCGGGACGTGTATCTTAAATAAAATATATATATATATATATATAGCTATTTTTTTTATAAACGTCCGCTATTTATGCCGTGACAATTGCGTCACACGGCGATTTTAAAAAGGGGCTCTTGCATGCTTCTTTATCTAGATATTGGGACAATTTTACTATGATGCGCACTATATATAAGTTGTAGTTTTGATGTATAATATATTGATTTTCGTATTGGGTTTTGATATTTTATTTTTCACCATAACTCCGATGATTGTGTTATGTTTGACGGAGTTTTGATTTTGAGTTATGTTCTTGTTTTTCATACGCTTGTATCGTGCTAAAAAAACGTGTTTTATGTATTGATGATTTCGGAGCCCCGACGATTTGAGTGTTTTGCTGAATGTTTTAGTAATTGGGAGGGAGTTTTAATTTAAATTCGGGGACCGAATTTCTTAAAGGGGGAAGATTGTAACGTTTTAAAAATAATTAAATAAATAAAATCGTTTAAGTGAATTTTATGATTTTCGGTAAAGTAAAACGTATTTTTCGTAAAACTAAACCGTAATTATTTTTCACTATAAATTTTAAAATACCTATTTTAATTATATTATTACTAGTAAATGGTGTTTATTTAGTCACTTATAAATTTTTAGTTTAATTAAATATTTTTCCTAAATTAATTATTTTAAATATTAACATAAGCTTTATTTATACACTAAATTAGTGTAAATTTCAAATTTGAAGGGGTTTAATTTGCAAAAATGAACCATTGCATATCAGAATCTAGTGTGTATCATGTAAAATTTATTTACAAATTTTTCCATGATTCTAGACATTTCTTTGGTTTAATTAGATTAGAAATGAAAGAAATTAAATAAAAATTATGAAAAGACATAAAGAAGTTGATATTTTGGGTGAAGTTTCTACACTTTTCTTCACTTTTCTCACTCTCCTCTCCCTCCTCCATGGTGTGGCCGGCCTCAACCCCCCATGGCAGCCCCCCATCTTCAAAATTTAATTTACCTCCAAAAATCATCAAAAATCCTACAAAAATCCAATTAAAAATCCATAAAATCCTAATTAATTCCTACCCTCTATTCTTTGCTCATCTTTACATGGATTTTGGAGATGGAAAGCATTCATTTTGAAGGCTTGTTTTCATGTTTGGGTTTCTTGTTATGAAGGTATAAATTTTCTTCTTTTGATTTATTGTTATTAAATGTTTCATTTAAGCATAATTAGATTTAATAAATTAATTCTCTTTACAAGTTTTAAAATTCAAGTTATGGTTTGTAAAATCAAGTTAGGGTTTTTACTAATTAAGTGGGGTTATTATAACTAGTCTAACATTTTAGAAATGGGAAAAATCATGCATGGTTGATATATTGTAATTTGTTCATTCAAATTGTTTAAATTAAGTAAATTTGCAAACTAGATTTATGTATATTATATTTATTGGTGAAATAAAATTCCAATTAATGTTTATAACACTAGAGTGTGGTTTTAAAGAGGATATTAACTTGTTGGTGGAATGAAAAACTCAATTTGGTTACTAGTTTTTGTTGATAATTGAAAAATACTAATAAAAATGCTATTTTTGTTAACTAGATTTTAGAAATTCTTAAATAAATGAGATTTAAAATCTAATTTATGGTTTCATTATATTATTATCATTATGAATTGTAGTTTAGTAAGTTAATTCATGTAAAATCATGTTTAGTTGTGATATTGTGAAATTTTTCTTAAAGGTATCGAAATCGGGCAAGTTTTCAAACTAATATAAATTAGGGTGTTAAAAATATAGTAATGGTTCCTATAATCTAGTTAGGTTATTTAATGAGTATTATGACCATTAGTTTCATATAAACAGTAAGTTTGTACGCCGATATCGAGCGATATTTGGTTCTTTTGCATGAGCGGGACATAGATTTTAACCTATGCGCGTTTCGTGCGCCGTTTTGGTTTTGTCCGTGATTCAGTTTACGATATTATATGTGTTTGCGTATAGGTACCCCTCACGTGGACTGCGGGCGATGAAGAAGAGGATGGCGACACCATCTTCGACAGACAAGGACCAGGTGAGTAGATGTATATCTACGGGGGGAAGTCGGGTGGATGGCGTTTAGCACCCCCGCAAGCGTAGAATAGGAATAAGTACTTATTGACATTAAGAAGTCAGACGTGACCTTAGAATTTCGGTGTGTAGGACCCTAGTAGTGACCTTAGGTTGGACTAGATTGATTTAGAAAGACCTTACCCGAGGATAAATATCTTGGAGGAGATTCGTAGGTTTCAGGTAGATACACACACATGCACACACTGAAACTCGACATGGTATATACGTGCATGTACATATATATATAGAAATAGGTGTAGGTATATATATATACACAATACGTATATGTGATACAAGGATGTGATATGATACACGGGGATAAAACTATATAACTGGGCTGATGCCGTGATTCTTGGCTATACAGTCGTGTTATGATATTAGCAGATCATTAGAAAATGAGATAATGGATTTGTATACATGAACAATAATAAAGGGTGGTGATGATATTGAAATATATGGGACTCTAAAATAGAACCCGGACCGTAACCTGTGTCTGAAATTCTGATATGATATATATGTGACTTGATTACGACATCATATAGGTATGACTTGATTTCGCTATGATATATATGTGTAACTTGATTACGATATCATATAGGTGTGATTTGATTACGATATGATTTAAGTGTGACTTAATCACAATATGATACATATACATGATATTTCTGAGGATAAAGTAACGATGTACATTTATGTTGACAATGATATATAATTGTTGTATGCGATTACAGTATGGTACCTTGATTATGACATGTGTTGATGATGATATTATACGAATGATGAGACACGTAGGTGATACTTGACCCGTACCCCGATTTTGGGATGCCGTATGATGGATTTTACCGTACGAGGTATAGACGTGATGATTGTTCCGCACTCTTGATTCGAGAAAACCGTACTATATACGTGACGCTATTGAGGCTGGATCGCCGACTATTAGAGATATGGACTCAGACTATTGGTGTACTTTTATTTCTTATCGACTAATTTCTTAGGCTTAGTTCCTTAGGAGGTTAGATGGATACTAGTGTGAGTTCGAGTCATATAGTTGTAGTTTTACTTGTATATCACAGATGAGTGGTTATTACACATCCGTCTTTACATTCATACCATAATCATAATGTTGCATGTTCATACATAGTTTCTATAATCAGTATAAAACTCTGCCTGTTAGGACACCAGCACTATTACCGATGATGCGTATATTCCACGTACACTTATTTGCCGGCTCACACACATCATCATCGGTAATTGCTATGTCACGTACAGTTTAGATCATATTATCTTTTAGTGATAGAATCAGCTAACAGCTAGATCGATATTACTTCGTGATTACTCTCTGGTGTTGGTATAGACATGGCATTTATTACTTAGACATTTCTTGCATTCTCATTTTCATGTTATCATGCAGTATTATGGGGCATATGCCGACACTTATCATATACTTACTCATGATTTTGGGATTTTGGATTTCTATGTGATTTCTGGACTTTTGGGGAAAACCGCAAGAATACATAAAAACTTCTCTCTCTCTCCTCCTCTCTTTTTTAAAAGCATAAGATGCGGTTTTCTCGTGATGTATGTGTCGTCCACCATGAGATTTCATGTATTCTGTTGGATTTCGAGACCCGATTCGAGGAGTGGATGAACCGTCTCGGGTACATGGTGGGCCCGGTATGGTACCCCGGGGCAAGAAGATCGAGTTGTAGACGATGAGCCTGGCAGGGGAGGACTACCTACCGGTGATGTCTGGCGCGGCGGATATCCGGAGGATACCGACCGTTGTCGTGAGATTTGATGATATGGGCCGATCCGGACTGATGGAGCCCGAGATATTGAGACTATGAGACATTGAGATTATGAGGTATTGAGACTTGAGATTTACATGTTTTGTGTCGATGCTTGACACGGATTTCTACGGATTTCATCGTTGATATTTCAGATTTCTATACACATTTTACCATGATAAAAGCTAAAGATTTCTTATACAGATATATCTAGATTTCAGGATTGGTTATTTTACATTCATGGTGCATGCATACTCATTCACATGACATAGTACTATATGAGGCACTGATACGAGCACGGAGCATTTGCACTTACACGTAGTTTGTTATCCTGTCTTTACTTGATAACTACTAGTATATTTGTATATTATTATGACCTAGGATAGCGTCGTGCATTTGATTTCTTTTCGCAGATATCTTCTACTCACGAGTTGGCAACTCACCCCCGTTGTGCCAAATTTTATTACAGGTTCGATGAACAGGTTTCCCTGGCAGCTTGCTGGCACATCTTTTCATTCAGGGTGATTTGCACGGTAGGTTGGTTCACTTGTATCTGAACCGCCATTGTACTTTTATTATTTCATTTGTATCTAGAAAGCTCCATCAACCAAACTTGTATTACTTGATAGTTTACTGGATCAGTTGTTTATTTCGACCATAGTGTCGCGCTTGTATTATTATGATATCTGGTGGTTTGTTTTCTTTTTTTAAGTTTTGAGCCTCGCCCTTTGGCGTTGTATACTATTGTGCATTGGTGTGGTTGTTTCCGCCTGTTTTCGTAGAGCTTTCTCCCGTTTGGGGATGCTTTTTATTGTTTATATGTATTTATACTTGTTTGTACCCGTTTGTGGCCAGTTTTTACAAAGGAGACTCTGCCAAAATTTTTGAGAAAATTTGATCTTGTTTTTTTTAAACTTGTTTTCTACATGTTTTCCTTCTTCTTCTTCTTTTATGGCTTAGATTTCTGGGCTTCGGCTTACTTAGGTTACGTTGCGCCTCTAGACGCTTCGTAATCTAAGTGTCGGTCATGTTCCGTACTTTCGGGTCGTGACACTTTTCCAGTGATTCTCCCCAGGATCGTTTGATACCATCTCACTACACTTAGTGAGAATCCTAAAATCCTATTAGATCTATCTCACAGATCTAAAACCCAGGGTTTAGGAGTTATCGCATTGATCCTATATGGAGAATCCTTATGATAAGCGGAGATTGACCGAGCGTAGCATAGGAAACTCCTTCCATATCAAGAGTATGTCATCCACGTACTCTACGAGGATCACCACCATACTCTCTACTATTTTTTGTATATACAAGGTTCATCTACCATTTTGATGAAGTCAAACTCTTTGACTATCACAACAAAACATATGTTCCAACTCCGCGATGCCTGCTTTATCACATAAAACATGTTGCACACGTTTCCGCTGATCCCACTGTCTACGAAGCCCTCTGGTTGTGTACTTATAGACGCTTTCTTCTAAAACATCATTTAGAAAAGCAGTCATGACACCCAACCACCAAATATCGTAGTCATGGTATGTAGCCGTGGCAAGTAGGATCTGGATGGACTTAAGCATAGTTTTAAAAGTCTCAACTTTTCCATGTACACAAAGTAATCTTCTCAAGATATACTTGCTCCTGATGGGGATTTAACCCTTCAGATAAAGCAACCAAAGTCCATACTTTGTTGGTGTATAAGGATTCCATCTCAAATCACTAAGAATCCGGCCATTCTTACAGTGTCCCACTCCTGATGGCCAGCTCGAAACTAGTTGGGTCATCATCTCATGATGCAATCCTCGATCCCACTGTCATAGAGAAACCGAAGTATCTCTCAGGTGGGTGAGGAACCCTAGTAGATCGGCGGAGAGGCTGAGGTTCGTTAGAATCTATTGAATCCTTCGATTCTACCAAATCATCTGCTGTAGTTTGTATAGCTGGAACTCCTTCCAGTTCTACCTCATGACCACTAATTTCTTCACAAAAAATTCCATTTCACAAAGGTGGCATGTTGAGAAAAAAAAACATATTTTGTTCCTCTGTTAGGTAGAAGATATTCCCTTGCATATGCTTGGGATATCCAACAAACTTCCATAGATCTGACTTTGCCTCGAGCTTGTCCGGATTTTGCTTTTTAAACATAGGTCGGACAACCCCAAATCTTAACAAACTTAAGATATGGGCTCTTCCCTTTCCATATCATATATAAAGTGGTAGGCAACTAATTTGATTTGAACCCTATTCAATAGGTATGCAGCTTCTCAAGTGCATAACTCCCAAAAGGAAAATAGGAACTCAGTAGTACTCATCATAGAGCACACCATATCACATAGGGTGTAATTGCTCCGTCCTGATATACCATCATGCTATGGTGTATATGGAGGAGTAATGCTGAGAGAGAATCTCATTCTCCTTTAGAATAGTCCAGGAATCCCGTGCTCAAGTATTCTCCTCCTTGATCACATCAAAGGACATAATACTTATACCCGTTTTTGGTTCTCTACTTCTAACTTATATTCTGTGAACATCTCAAAAGCTTCGGGCTTGTGTTTCAACAGGAACACATGTGCGAATCTTAAGAGATCATCAGTGAATATAATAAAGTACAAACAACTGGTCTTGGCATGTGTAGACAGGGGACCTTACATACATCATCATGTATCAATCCTAAGAGTTCACTAACTCTTTCTCTGTTTCCAATAAACAGAGATGTGGTCATCTTATCTTTGTGACATGACCGGCAAGTTTCACAAGATGTAAATTCAAACAAATTTAAATATGCATCTTAATGTAACTTCAGCTAGTCGGGTCGCATTGATATGACCTAGTCTACAATGCCTCAAGAAGGATTCGTTCATTTCTGAACTCTTCCTCTTGTGTGTGTTCTGTATACTAAGAACTGTAGTTTGATTTAGAACGTCAATGCTTTTAGATAACGTGCCTGAACCGATCAACTCTTGATACAGGAAATGTTCAAAACATTATCCAACAATACAAAATTATATCCTTCTTTACTAATAAAGAGACTGATATGATGTTGTACATCAGGTTCGGTATCTAATAACATTCGTTCAGAATCAATATATTCTGGTAATACAGGATGATAGTGACCAATAGACTTGGCTGCAACACTTGCACCGTTTCTATCTCATGAAACTTATCACCCGTTCTCAGTTCTCTACCTATATGTAGCCCATGTAACAAATTACATATGCGGGATCCTGATCCGGTATCTCATACCCAGGACGTAAAGGATACTGAGAAACAGTTCTATGCAATGAACACACCCGAAGATGATGCATCAGCATTACTTTCTTCATTTGGACGGTACGGGAATTCTGGTAATCCCCAATTCCTGCTCTGTCTTATAACAATTATAAGTTGGAGTGGGACCAACGTTCCCTAGCTCAGTATAACAAGCGGGTTCAGTCAATACATCCGTATTATTATCTTGATTAAGGCGTGATATGGTCGCTACCAGGAAAGAGAGAGAAGAAAACACTCAGCGTATGCTCTTGCAAGATTAGATTGGTTATCTAATATATCTAATCAGGATGTCTCCCACTGTTTTAGTCAAATCTTCCTTCAAACCCTAAAAAGAAAGACTAGCCGGGATTAATTACACGCTACAAGTTCGCCAATCTTTAGCCAGGCCAGTGTCGGTACTTTGAGGGAGGTTCCCCGTGCTTTCGCACGGACCTAATTAAAGTAAACCTCGTTTTCCCAGGGGCGTAACCCCGTTAACACCTTTCTAGACACCTACTTGATCGGCTAATTGTAATGTGTAAAACTCTCCCAGGAGTAACTCTTACTCGCAGCGGGTATGGGGATCCAACTATCTCATAGAAGGCATGCAATCTCATTGCAAATTTCAACACTTGAAACTCCCAATAATATTTTACCCCTAGCAGCTATATGACCTTAATATAGTCAACAAATCATAAGTGCTCGTCAAGTTCAACCCGTCATTTCCCGATTGAATTAAACCCACCCGCACGACCCTTAACATAGTCAACAAAGTCGCATGACTACCCTAATCCAATCGCATCATATGCTTATACAGATAAGCACTAATCAGCTACCGCACACTACGCCTTAACATAGTCAACAAACGTAGCACGAATACTAACTAGTACTTATCTGAAATGACGGAGGGATACGACAGGTATTTAAGAAAACCCTTTGCATAATGAACTTGATATCGTTGTAGAATCGAGTGATTTTAAATAGAATGTTTTTTAGGCTTTTCTAGTTTTGCTAAAGAGGTCACTCCCGGTGAAGGGATCTTCGGCTCTTTCCTCATCGAATAAGGTGCAGGATATTTCACAAATATCACTATGCAAAGCAAGAACTATAGAAGCAATCAAAAGACAAACCGAGTATACAGTATCTGCTAGTTTCACTAAAGAGATCACGCCCGGTGAAGGGATCTCGGCTCTTTCCTTATCGAATAAGGTGCTGGATATTCTACAAGGAACACCGCTATGCAAAGCAAGAACTAGAGCTACCGGTTTTTAAACAAGTTTCTACAACATCTTAGGTTTCTTTTATTTCATTAATCTCATTAATGAAGTCCCATTTTATTATGCTTCACAAGCATCACATTTGAAACGAAATCTGCAATATAATATATATCTCATATATATAATATAAACATTCGTCTCAGGCAGTAATATGATCTCATCACAGAACATTGCAGCAGAAGAACATATATGAAATATTGGATATACTAGGACGTCCGTGTTTTAACACGAGCCTGTATAAAACACGGATTCCACAGTCGCGATGAATAGCCAAACCCACATCCCGAGACCCCTACGAGAGCGGCAAGTAACACTGCCAATTCTAGGGTTAGGAGACCCAGTCTCGACTCCTCGAGATGGCCTCCTACTATACCCTAGAACCCGGTTACTTGTGCTCCCCTCCTTGGGTCTACCTAATGCGGAAAAGTAAATAATATACAATGGTGACATCATCCTCAGCCCGGAAGTGCCCCAATAAAATAATATTACATACAAATGAATTTTACATGAATGAAAATGAAAAAATCTCATCTCACATAAAACCCCCGGCTATTCAAACACGACGATCCAATATAACATATCACAGCAACACATAACATCACATGTCATCAACGCAAGTAAGTGTGCATACACCGATTGTCGTTGATGTATAGCAACGAAAACCGGCAATACAACTACATACTACACTTACGGTCGCAGAAAAGAAAGTGTAAAACTACAACAGTTGGAATCCGCAACCTCATTAGACATCGCATGCCTAACCAAATGAATTCCTTAGATATCTCATGCCTAACAATTATAAACCCAGCATTTTAGTCTCATTATCGAAAACACTTTTCAATATCTAGTCGGGCAATTCAACAAGATTCCCCACATCCTGATCGAATGCTCGTCGCAAACTTTAGTAGACGGCCGCACCCCCGATACCGTCGACGAAGTGCACTAAGGCGGAACACCGCTGCCGCGAGCACCCGAACGGATGCTTTTGGTGACGGGGTTCTCCTACAGTCACTTGGTCGGGGCAATGGGGCATGGTTGTCTATTAAGTTTACCCGGCGAGTATCCGCGTACGTTACGTGATTGCGACGGACTTTTGATCACATCAAAATTCCGTGGCAACTGATCAATTGAGACGGAACTGCTAGATTTATAACATTCAAATTAGTTATCTCATAACTACTTGTGGATTCCAAATATTGTATCACATTCCAGATAAATAGACAATGTTAAACTTTCCGATCGAATAATCAAACACCCAAGTTTTCCCAAATAGTTCTCAACACTTGAAATTAGTTTAAAAAACATCCATCGCATGCCATAATACCAATGGTCCAGCCGTAGAAGGGTCAAGCCAACGCCTCACATGTGGCACACCGTACTGCCCCAAACCCTAAGGTTTAGAGGCAGTTCAAGACGGTCACATAATCGAGTTAAGGTTTGTTGTCTTCTAGAGGGTCCACCGCGTTACTTGCACAACTTAGAACGTTTTTAAAGTACGGAAAAATCCAACGCTTGGAAATTTTCCGGCAGGGGAAAAAAGTGAGTTATTGATATCCGTTCGAACTTTTTAGCACGTTCTAAAAATTACCCGGACAAACTAAACGAAGTTAAATTATCCGATCGAATCAACGAGTCCCCAATAGATCCCAGAAAACTCAACACTTGAGTATAATTAAAAATTCCCAGAAAAAATAATAAGAAAGGACCTAAGAATAAATATATGAAGTACCAGGGACCAGATCAGAATTTTGGCCGCAGAACCTCGGCCAAACTAAGGGTTTGGCGGCAGTTTCGCGGCCAGATGAGCGCATTAATGGGCCGTACTTCACAGTAATTCTTAGTTTTCCTGCTTGTTTTTCTGAGTATTTTTAATGCAGAAAAAATCACATTTTTAGAAAATGTCCAGAGAAGGGTATACTCGAGTGTGTCGGAGTTCGATCGGACTTTAAACTTCGTCTAGACTTCGCCAAAAACTCTAGCTTGGCTCTGATACCACTGTAGGGATGCTAGACACACGCATAAGGGTCTACGAGGCATCAAACATGCCCGATTTATAATTTAGCCGTGCCGAACAACCCAAAGCCGGATCTTTAAACTAGAGATTAGGCGAAAACTAGCATGTTAAACAGTTTAACACTAAGTGAGAGGGATTACAACCTTTGTAGATCCGGTCCTTCACTTCTAAAGCTCCGTGTTGAGGTCCCTTCGCTGCGATCATTATGTTCCGGACTCTTGAGAGGCTCCACGAAGAGAATGATGCAAACTTGCTTCTGATCTTCGATAACAATGATGATCTACCTTGAAGTTTCATTAACACAAGCTCTCACTCACACAATGAAGTGAACATCTAAATGGCAAGGATAGATGAGGATGATGAAGTAGGGTTTTTTCTCTCATTTATAATCTTTTTCTCACACATAATCATCACTTAGAAAAAGCTAGAAAGCTTTTTCCATGAAAGAAAGAAGGAAGAAGATCAATGAATAATCATGAATGCTTTTGTGATGAATAATATAAAGATGATAATGATGAATAATTCAACCATGGTGAACTAAACCCTTGTAGAGATTTAACTAGGGCTAGGGTTTGGGTTGCGTTAAAGGTGAGTCACTTGAAAATATCAAGTATAATATCTTTTCCATGACAAAAGAAAAACCTTCTAGAATGTTCATGAAATAACTAACCCAATTCAAACCCTAACCTTGTTTAATCTCCACTAATCATGTTGCATTAATAATCATATCATGTTACAATATTATATATCGCATATATAATATTTATTGTAACAAAATAAAATAATACAATTAACATATATCGCATATATATCAATGTATTACCCAAGTGAGAAAGAGAATCTTTTAGTGAGCTAATATTAGTTAATGTAATTTAATTTATCATATATATTATAATACATTAAATTATCGAATCAACACTTGATCCGACAATCCGGCTATATCGCATATAACCGACTAATACGATGACCCGGTTATATCACATATACCCGGCCGATATCTCATATCGCGAGAATCCAATATGGTATCATATACCGCATTATCCTCGGTCCCGCACATATCACATATGTGCTCCTACTCCGTTTCGCCTGAATCAAGAAACCTCTGTGTAGGACTCTAAAGAATCGTCAATACGTCGGCAGTAGGCGATGATCATATCAAACATCCACAAGCTGCAAGCGGTCAGCTAAACGTAACAGCTACCCAGGTATTGAGCGCTCAGAAGATCAACAAGCAAGCTTGTACATTCTCCTGTGAATCCAATCAGTAACACTCCCGTACAGTCCGGTCCCGTCGACTGATATGTCGCATATCTCGCCTAGGGGTGGTAAACGTCAGACCCCAGTAGCTTGATAAGTCGTGTCGATATGAGGTGTATAACAGTTAGAGAAACTACTGATAACACTTACTAGTAAATCTCAGCAACCCTGGCCAGGGATTTCCAGTTATAGCCAATCGAACATAGCACAACATCAACTCCCTATACCGGGAGAGACGAATCCCCTCCTATCGCTCATTGCCTCCATGTGATTCGGGACTGTACCCAAAAGCCACCTTTTTGCACGCCCTCTTGGACGTGGTATGATGGAAATCAAAGCACAGAAGGAATCACACAAGACTCAATGACGATCTCGGGTCAACAGACTACTCTGTACTAGTGTCACCGGAGAACTGCCATCTGATGTGAGCTATAATACCATCTGGGAGTTCTCGGCGAGTCCGTCCAGTGTACCCAGTCTCTACTGAGCAACCGTACACCATCCTTGATGTCAAACACCGATGGATATGGGATCATCCATCGCCTATCATATAGGTCAAGATGCGTATACGCTAGTCTACTCTGGTGTGTCGATGCCCTGTCTCGATACACCCTCGACTAGGAACAGTTATAGGATGTACTCGTCGACTACCGTGGCCCCACTAATATGATCTCATCATAGTCCCAGTAGTCGAGTACATATCCTAAGGGCTTTATCACATGTAACATAGAGACAATCAGAGTACACGTTAAGATAAAGTACAACCAGATAACATACTATCATTTCGAGCAAGAAAGTCCTCCCTATATATGTCCAAGCATCCATTACAATATACATCGTATGTACAGTAATGGCCTCTAGGGCATACATATAACTAACAGTATCATTATCACTATATCATAAGCAGGGTACTGATCTAAGGCTAGTACATTTTCTACCATGGCTTTTCTTTATTTTTTCATGCTTGGTTTGGTTTTAAAATGAGAGGAAAAGAAAACAAAAGAAAAGAAAAGAAAAAGAAAATGCATAAACAATAGAGTATGGGCATGAGAGAGAAGAGAGAGAGAGGGGTGAGGGGTCAAAATTCAATAAATATATTTCTAAATGAATAAATCATTTTAATTTCCATTTATTTCACAATTATCGGTATATATTTATACCCTTTTTCGAAACCCCCAATTTCGCAAATCGGGCGGTTTTCGAGAAATATATTATTTTAATATTAAATTCCAAAAATAATATTTTATACTTTCTGAAATGTTACAATATATATATATAGAATGCATCAAATGCTACGAAACTGCGGGGGTGCTTATACACCATCCACCCGACTCCCTCCGTAGATATATATCTACTCACCTTGATCCTTACTTGCCAAAGTCAATGTCGCCATGCTTTTGCGTGTCGTCCCGAAGTTCACGCGGGGTACCTACATGCCATAACATATCGTATCGCATTAAAATCCAATCCAAATCCAAAACGGCATGCAAGGTGCCTATAGGTTAGAACCTATAGCCTACGCATGCAAAAGAACCAAACAACACCCTATATCGACGTACAAACGTCAAGTGACCGATACCAAACACAAAATCCAAACCTTCAAGTCATAGAAAACCACGAAACCAAAGCAGCAACTTTGAAAACTTGTTCCAGATTTTAGTTCAGGTGAGATTAGGCTAAACAAACAGTACTGGGGTGTTGTATTGGGGGTATATGAGCTACAGAAGCAACCTGGACACCCTCACCCACCAAGTGGCCGGCCACATCCCCTCTAAATCCGGCCAAATCGGCCAAGTGGGCTTGGATTTGGTTCGTACTGGCAAGGTGGCCTCCTCGGGTCTTAATTAGGTCAATGGAGTTGTTTATTTTTCTCGTAATCATCCCAGGTTACACCAGATTCCCAGTTGGCTGCCAATTACACACAAACCGACATTCGATATCTAAAGTTCTGTGTTTGGGGTTCTAGCTCTGGTTTGGTCCAGCTTTTTAGCACTATGGGGGCTTAAGGTTACTACTAAACCTCAATTGAACCATCTCAATTCAAGAATTCCTCAAACCTCTTCTAAGAATTTTCCTATGTCACAAAACCCCATTAAACCAATTCTAAACTAAAATTTAAGCTAAAAGAAATGAAAGTCTACACTAATGGTGAAGAAAATACCTCATTTGGCAACTCAAGAATTTTCTTAAGTTGCCCCAAGTGCTCAAAATTCAAACTTGCTTGGTTCTCTATGCTTGTAGTGAGCTTGTGCATGTTTTTTGTGAAAGGGGTGTGTGATTTTGAGGTGATTTTGGTGGTGTTGTGAGGTGTTTGAGGAGATGGAAGGAGGAGGGCAGCCATGGTGAGAAGAGGAGGTGAGAGTGATGAAGATAAATAAAAGGGAGACAAATGAGAGCTAAGGTCAAGTGACCCCTCACCTCTCTCTCTCTTCTCTCTCATGCCCATACTCTATTGTTTATGCATTTTCTTTTTCTTTTCTTTTCTTTTCTTTTGTTTTCTTTTCCTCTCATTTTAAAACCAAACCAAGCATGAAGAAATAAAGAAAAGCCATGGTAGAAAATGTAACAATGTGAAACATGACATGGTGCATGTCATGTGCACAAATCAAGCTTAATGCACGATTAGCGATATTTAATCGCGATTGGCATTAGAATTGAATATAATTAATTATATAACAATCTATAAATGCATCAAATCTTGTAATCTCTTTCAAATTCAATAAATAACATAATTTCTGTAAGTGTACGGTAGCGCCCCGGCCGTCTTTCAGACGCCAAACGCGGAACAAAAACTTTTTAACTGGCGCTATCGCATACTATAACCCGGATCTTGCCATTAACGCTAAACTAACTAACTGTAAAGTGGGTAGAAAGGTTATACCGAACGATCTGATTCCTTCGTTCTTTAGCCATCATTCCACGCTCCTTTGCGGCATCTGTGATCTCGCTCGATCTCCGGTCTCCTCGTCTAGGTGGCACCACGTCAACGGATCTTTATACGGGCTCCCGCCTCTGAACCGAGGCAACTCGGACAAGAAATTTGCTAGCCGACATGTCTAAGATTAATGTAGAGAATGAGTAGAATACTTTGTCTCCTTTCAACCAAAACCATGGATGAACGGTTAATGAAGTTGCCTTTTTAATCAAGTAAGGATAAATGAGCTATATCTTTTTTTTTCATGAATCAAATCTATCATCTCATTTTTAAAAACCTTTGGCTACCAAAAGAATGGCCGGCCACTATATGAGGAGGGGGTGAGTGTAGGAGCAAGGAGGGTGACCATAATGGAATAATGTATCATAAAAGGTCTTAAGCATAACAAAAGCCATTAATGGAAAAGGTGACTCACTAATAACACCTCATCAAAACCATTAATGCAAAAGAATGACTCACTAAACACCTCATCAACCTAGTCATCATTCAAGAAGCTTCCACTCATGACTCACCCTCATGACTCACCCTCATGAAAAAGATAAATCCGCATTAAACCGAATGTTTAAGACGGGTGATAAAAAACAGGCAACTTCGAAAAGCGATCCCGAAACGAATTTCAGGATAACCCCGTAACTGTACAAACATACCCGCATTTGTATTACGACCGAATACAAATGCAACTGAGACAAAGATATTATATTTACACAGTATAATACTCGGATCCGGCTTAAACCAAAGCCCACCAGTATTATCTGCCCGAAATATGACACGTGCGTAAACGCACGTGCATTTTCCGAACCCTACCATAAAACCATACGGCCTCTACAACGTTTCGCCCGAACTTGGGAAACTATCTGTGAGGGACTCTAATGACTCATCGGTATCCTGGCAGAGGGTTTAACCACAAGCCGTCAGTGGCACTAGCTGTGCGTAACGGCTGCCCATGTACTGACCTCAAGGGAAGCCGATGAGCGAACTCATCCTGGAACCCTACTGAGCCTAACAGTGACAATATACATACAGTCCGGTCCGTTCGTCTATGAGTACCGCATATCGGGCCTAGAGGGCAAGTAACGTCAGACCCCTAATAGCGGTATAAGTCGTGTCGGAGACAAGCCCTGAACACCCTGAGAAACTACTGGAGTACCTACCAGTAATTCTCACCTGCCTTGGCCAAGGACTTGGTGTAATGGCTTTTCTAGACACAGCGTGATCTCACCCCCAATACCGGGAGAGACGAATCCCATGCCGATCCGCTCACTTGCCTCCATATGGCTCGGGACTGTACCCAAAAAAGACCGGTTTACACGACTCCTTTGAGCCGTGGTAGGGTAGAAATCAAAGCACAGTGGGAACTCACACGAGACAAATTACGACCTCAGGTCGATGAACTAACCTGTACACATGTCACCAGGGAACTGCTATCTGACGATAGGTATAATACCAACTAGCAGGTTCCCGGCGAGTCTTGTCCGGTGTACTCATAACCCAATGAGCACTTGTATACATCTTAGGTGATCCAACTGACATCAGTGGCTTATGAGACCGGCCACCACCCCTCGTCGGGGTCTCGACTGTATACACTAGTCTACTCCGGAGTATCAATGCCCTGTCTCAAAACTCCCACGACTAGGGACCACTATTAAGGATGTGCTTATAGACTACCCAACTCTCACGTATATGATCTCCATCATACTGTTGGTAGTCAAGCAAGATCCTAAGGGCTCTATCAACGTGTAACAGCGATCAGTCACTTGAACCTGTATACGACTGATAAAGGCAAACCAGATAGCATACTATCATCTCGAGTAAGACTGTGCTACAGGTATAGGTCCTCCTCAATCATTGCAATCACGTACCTGCGATCCAATAATTTACTTTGAGGGCACTATATCTAACAATCTCCCATTTGCACTTAAGGCTAATTACTGCGATGTCACATACTCACAGCCCATGTGATACCGAACATCCAACTCCTCTACTAATCAGTTTCACAAAGCCCGTTTGTAAAACTCTTGTGTTCGAGAAATAGCCTCAATGAGTGGATCCGTCCCGATGTTTCTTTCTATGTCTCTCTTAATCTCAAGTTCGCAGGGAAAGCCATCTCCCGAATTGAGTAATACATGTCTTAGAATATGTCTGGATATCTGATGGGACCTAGTTCATAAATGAACTCCAAATCCAAACTTCTTAGACTGTATCGATAACTGAACCTAATCAGTATCCTGCACCATGCTTCCCACAGTATCCTTTTGGACCATCTGTCCATAATATTGCCCCCTTCGTCAGAGGGAAAACTATAACTCTGTCATCCATGTCACCTTTGAAGCCTGGAATGATAACTGTCTCCGAAGGAGGCTGCCGTCATCAAATCAGTAGAACATCCACTTATGTTCTAAAACTGCTTCCTTACGTTTCTTCAGGATTGGATTAATATAAACTTATCGCATCTAGTGCAAAAACAATAACTGGTGTGGTACTTGACATCTCACGATTGACTCAATTGCCTAAGCAAGTGATCTGCCAATCATGCACATCCCTCTCCCCTTTAGTCTGTAAGAAACCTTTTAAAGAGGGTGACTCCATCATCTGCAGGTACACCACCATGCCAGGAGTCATCTATTCTAAAATACTATTAGAATACTGTCAAAGTATCCATATTGGGAAACTACCCAATTCTAGATCTAAAACCATAGATCTAGTAACCAGAATGTCAGATATTATATCCATATCCTTTGTGGAGAAACAACTGTGTGACAACCACAGTATAACCGATCGTAGCATAGGAATTTTACATCCTACTTTGTGTATGTCATCCAAATACCAGGACATCACACACCCTACTACCTTCTTAACAGATCCATCCCCTATTCTGATGAAGTCAAACCTATGACTGTCACATCAAAATTAGATGATCTTTCTCCGCTATATCTTCTCAAGTCTATAAATAGACATAAGCTACTTGCCCACTATGCCTCCGCTGCTCCCACTGACCACAACAACCCTCTGGCAGAATAATATATACATGCACTTCTAAAACTAGTTTAGAACGACGCTATACTTAACCTCCTGCCGGGTCTCATAGCCTGGAACAACAGTAGTGTCAAGTCTGGGTAAACAAGAACCTCCCTGTCACCGTCCTTGAGGCTACCGGAGTATCTCTCGGGTGTCAGAGGTTACCCACCATATCCGCGGAGTGGCAAATGGATTGTCAAACCTGATTGAATCTTTAGGTCCTATTAAATTTTCCGTAATCGTTTGCGGTTCTGGAATCACTTCCAGTTCTACCATACTCCCACTACTGTTTTCTGAAAAAATCCATTTTACTAAAACTGTGGCGAGTCAAGAAAAATATCACCATTGATCTTCTAGATGGTAGAAAGTCAACCCTCGACCTAGCCCGGGTCAACCCACAAACTGCCGTTACAGAAACGTGCCTTGAGTTATCCAGAGTCTGGTTTTAAGCATAAGCTGGACAACTCCCAGTACCTTAACATCGTTAAGATATGAACCATTCTATATCCAATATAGAAACTTTGGCACTTATTTAATTGGAACCAGATTCTAATCATGAAGTTGTCTCCAGTGCATATCAACTTAATAGAAAGAGGCTAATCAGCATTACTCAACTTAGGAATACATCCAATTATGAGTAACCTGAAAGAGAAACAAGTTTCTCAAAACCATTACTATCAACTGTAAGTCCACGTTGCGACCCCCGGTTCTTACGGGGAGGCGGAAACGGTATAAAAATCAAATTTTTAGCGCATGGAGCAACATGGACTAACAAAGTCGGGATCTTTTCTAAACTAAACTAGTAAACAAGCAAAGGAGAGTTAACTACTCGGCAAAGTGGTTATACCTAACTTGAACTCCTTCTTCTTGAAACCTAGTAGAGGTTGATGGTTCTCTTCTCGTCGCCTTCTTCCGTCGAAGATGGATCCACCTGAGGGTTCAACCTTCGGGCTCTTTCTCGAACTTGGAGAGAACTAGAATCTTCGGCTTGCTAAACCTTTGATCCTAGAGTGAGTAGAGAGTGTCTAAGGGGTGCTTTTCTTTTAAGGAGAGGGATTCTCAACATATGAGAAGGATTCTCCTTTTGCTAGAGGAAGAAGAAGATGAAGTGAGGAGAGAGAAGCTAAATGATAGAATGAGCTCTTTTCTTTTTGCAACCATAACATAAAGCAAAAGAATTATCAAATTAATAATAATAATGAAAATGAAAAGGTTGATGGAAGGTTTAGGAATGACCATTATCATTTCAAACATTAAATGAATTTGCTAGAATCAAAGAACATCTTTCTTTTGTAATGATGATGGTCAAAACTTCAACCATGGTCAACAAGTCAACCATGGTCAACAAGTCAACAAAAAAAACCAACCATGACACAATTTCATTTTATTAATATTATTAATTGATATAACATAAATCCATTAGGGTTTGGAAAAAGACGACTGTCAACTGTGCATACGCACCCGTTCCGAAACCCTAATGAAAGTCCTCTTCCTCTTCCTCAAATAACTGTGCATACACACCTGCATCCTTGTTTCGAGGAACATGAATACTGAGAGATAAAAGCAACCCCAAAACATATACCGGTATCTGACTCAAACCAGAGCCAGCCAGTAATATCCGTCCGGACTCCAAAACGTGCACAAGTGCGCGGATGAGAACGAACCCTATCGCAAAACCATGCGACCTCTACTCAGTTTTGCCCAGAGGCGAATACCCTCTGTGTGGGACTCTAAAGACTCGACACTACGCTGGCAGTGGGTTTAACCACAGACCGCAAGCGGCACTAGCTGTGCGTAACGGTCCCCAGGTAGATGCCGACAAGAAGGCTGACGAGGTGAAACCCCATCTGAACTCCTACTGAGTCTGAATGTGACAGTCTCCGTACAGTCCGGTCTGTTCATCTAATACATCGCATGTCGGGCCTAGGGGGCGGTAAAACGTCAGTCCCCTAATAGCGGTACAAGTCGTGTCGGAGTGAAGCCCAAAACACCCTGAGATAACACTGGAAGCCTACCAGTGTATCTCGCTTGCCCTGGCCAGGGACTACTCGTGTAATGGCTCTCCTAGACACAGCGCGATGTCAACCCCCAATACCGGGAGAGACGAATCCTGTCTAACCGTCACTGCCTCCAAGTGCTTCGGGACTGCACCCAACCACCACCTGTTTGCACGACTCCTTTGAGCCGTGGTAGGGCAGTGATCAAAGTGCAGTGGGAACACACTTGAGGCGAAGTGCCAGTGTCAAGTCAGCGGACTAAGCTGTACTCATGTCACCTGGGAACTGATAACTGACGATAGGTATAATACCAACCTGTCAGCTCCCGACGAGTCCTGTCCAGTGTACTCGTAACCCAACGAGCACCCGTATACTATCTCCAGTATGACGTACTGATGGCTGTGGGACAGACCATCTCCCACACTGGGATGAGAAGCGCATACGCTAGTCTACTCCGGAGTATCGATGCCCTGTCTCGATAGTCCTGCGACTAGGGACCTGTATAAGGATGTGCTTATAGATTACCCAGCCCCCACTAGTGTGACTTCCATCACAACGCTGGTAATCAAGCAAAGATCCTAAGGGCTCCACTAATGCGTATAAGTGATATACTAAAATAAACACAAGCACACATTGAAGTAGAAACAAACCAAGTAGCATACTACTATATTGAGCAAGATTGTTTATACAAGGTGAATATCCCAAGCTTCCATTAAGTAATATACAAACCAGTATGATACAGTAATGGCCTATAGGGCATATACACTAACAATCTCCCACTTGCACTAAGGCCATGTACTGGCGTATCGAAGACCTATCATCTCGATCAGCCGCTCGAACTGAGTCTGGGGCAGTGCCTTGGTGAATGGATCTGCAGTGTTTTCTTCTGAAGCAACCCTCCGAATCTCGATCTCCTTGCGATCCACGATCTCCCTGATCAGGTGATACCGCCTCAAGATGTGCCTGGATCTCTGATGGGACCTGGGTTCCTTCGCTAAAGCTATAGCCCCGTTGTTGTCGCAATACAGAGGTATTGGGTCAACAATGGACGGAACCACCTGAAGTTCTTTTAAGAACTTCCTCATCCAGACAGCTTCTTTTGCGGCATCAGATGCAGCGATATATTCCGCTTCCATAGTCGAGTCTGCAACGGTTTCCTGTTTGGAGCTCTTCCAACACACCGCCCCTCCATTGAGGGTAAAGACGAAACCCGACATGGACTTGGAATCATCCTTGTCACTCTGGAAGCTGGAGTCAGCAAAGGCCTCAATCTGGAGGTCTTTTCCGCCATACACCAAGAACATCTCCTTAGTCCTTCTCAGGTACTTGAGAATGTTCTTTACCGCTATCCAGTGTTTCTCCCCAGGGTTTGACTGATACCGGCTTACCACACTCAGTGCATAAGCTACATCCGGTCTGGTACATAACATCGCATACATTATAGAGCCTACCGCAGAAGCGTAGGGTATAATAGACATGCGATCCCTCTCCAAATCAGTCTTGGGAGACATCTCTTTAGAGAGGGTGATCCCGTGACAAGCCGGTAGGTTACCGCGCTTGGAATCTTCCATACTGAATCTTTTCACTATGGTGTCGATGTACCTGGACTGAGAAAGTCCTAATATCCTCTTGGATCTATCACGATGGATCCGGATCCCCAGGATGTATGAGGCATCACCCAGGTCTTTCATGGAGAACCTGTGTGACAAGAACCCCTTGACAGATTGTAGCATAGGAATGTCATTTCCTATTAAGAGAATGTCATCCACGTATAAAACGAGGAATACTACAGTTCTCGCTACAAATCTACTATAGATGCATGGTTCATCTGGATTTTTGATAAAGCCAAATTCCTTGACTGTCTCATCAAAACAGATGTTCCAACTCCGCGATGCCTGCTTTAGTCCATAGATGGACTTAAGCAACTTGCACACCTTTCCGCTGCTCCCACTCTGAATGAAACCCTCTGGCTGATCCATATAGACACACTCCTCTAAATTTACATTTAGAAAAGCGGTCTTTACGTCCATCTGCCAAATCTCATAATCGTGGAAGGCAGCAATGGCAAGAAGGATCCGAATGGATTTCAGCATAGCCACTGGAGAAAAGGTTTCGTCATAGTCCAAGCCAGGTCTTTGACGGAAACCCTTTGCTACAAGTCTAGCTTTATAGGTCTCAACCTGCCCATCTACACCAATCTTCCTTTTGAAGATCCACTTGCATCCTACGGGTTTTACCCCGTCTGGAGCAATGTCCAACGTCCATACTTTGTTGGTGTACATGGACTCCATTTCGGTCCGCATTGCATCCAGCCATTTTACCGAGTCAACGCTCTGAACGGCCTGCTGGAAGCTAGTAGGCTCATCATAATCTATGATGTAATCCTCTATATCCCCGTCTATGAGAAAACCGTAGTATCTCTCGGGCGGATGAGACTGCCTACTACTCCTGCGGAGCGGCGTAGGAATGTCCTGTTCTTTTAAACCCTCTGGTTCCTCTAAGCTTTCAGTAATGGTTTGTGGTTCTGGAATTTCTTCCAGTTCTACTGCGCTCC
Organism: Agapanthus africanus; assembly: GCA_030015575.1. Taxonomy (NCBI): domain Eukaryota; kingdom Viridiplantae; phylum Streptophyta; class Magnoliopsida; order Asparagales; family Amaryllidaceae; genus Agapanthus; species Agapanthus africanus. The sequence continues at coordinate 523,454,308 of JASDDO010000019.1, forward strand.
CACTTATCTGATTTTCTAAAAACTCAGTTTCCAAGAAGCGGGCATGACGAGAAACAAGGACTTTTTGCTCCTCTGTGTAATAGAAAAGATACCCCTTGGAGTTCTTTGGGTATCCCACAAACTTGCACTGTACTGAGCGTGCCTCAAGCTTGTCCGCATGCTGCTTTTTTACAAAAGCCGGACATCCCCATGTCTTAAAGGATTTAAGACAGGGTTTCTTCCCACTCCACATCTGATATGGTGTGGTAGGCACTGTTTTAGTAGGAACTTGGTTCAAGAGATGTGCAGCTGTTTCCAGTGCATAACCCCAGAAAGATCGCGGTAACTCAGCCTTACTCATCATGGACCGTACCATATCCAATAGGGTTCGGTTCCGTCTTTCCGATACACCGTTGTATTGCGGAGTGTATGGAGGAGTGAGCTGAGAGAGAATTCCGTTCTCTTTTAAATAATTCAGGAACTCGGCACTTAAGTATTCTCCACCTCGATCCGATCTTAGAATCTTGATACTTTTGCCGGTCTGTTTCTCTACTTCATTCTTATATTCCTGGAACTTTTCAAAGGCCTCGGACTTATGTTTCATTAAGAAGACATAACCGTACCTTGAAAAATCATCCGTAAAAGTAATGAAGTAAGAGTAACCGCTTCGCGCATGTGTAGACATTGGACCGCACACGTCGCTGTGTACGAGTCCCAAGAGCTCGCTCGCTCTTTCTCCGTGTCCAGTGAACGGAGTCTTTGTCATCTTTCCCATGAGACAAGATTCACAAGTGGCATAAGACTGATACTCGAACGGATCCAAGTATCCTTCTTTATGTAACTTAGTCAACCGTGTCTTATTGATGTGACCCAGTCTACAATGCCATAAGAAAGCCTGATTGATATCTGGAGACTTTCTTTTGTGTGTATTCTGGACATTGAAAATCTGTGGTTGGTTCAATACGTATATACCATTGCTCAGTGTACCTGACCCAATCAGAACTTGATTAAGGTGAATGTTTACAACATTACTTACAAACGCAAATTCATAACCTTCTTTAGAAACCAAAGATACAGAAATGATATTACAAGTTGCGTTGGGTACAAAAAAGCAATTACGCAAAACCAAAACATGCCCATCTGTCATTCCCAGGTGATAGTCCCCCACGGCTTTAGCATCCATGCTAGCTCCGTTCGCAACTCTGAGGGTCATGTCACCTGCCTTCAAAAACCTACGGTTTCTCAACGCCTGCAAAGAATTACAGATATGAGATCCTGATCCGGTATCCAATACCCAGGAAGTAGAGTTTATAGAAAGACAGTTTTCAATAACATACACACCTGAAGCTGAAGTCGCAACCTGCTTCAGTTCCTGTGTCCTGGCTTTCCAAGCCCTGCAATCTTTCTTTCAGTGTCCACTCTTATGACAATAGAAGCATTCTTCTTTTCCCACAAGCTTCCCCGCAATCTTTGTTGCCTTTTCCTTTCCCTTCGTACCCACTTTACTAACACCGCCTCTTGGTTTGGCGGGGGCTTTCTTCCTCTTTCCCTTGGCTTTCGCCTTGGACCTAGAGGAAGAAGATCCTCCTACAAACAAAGCGGGTGTTTCCCTACCTTTTTGTAGGGTGCCCTCTGCGCTCCTCAGCATGTTGAGGAGTTCTGAAAGTTCAACTTCCTTTTCTTGTAAGTTGAAGTTCAGTATAAACTGGGCGTAAGTGGATGGAAGGGACTGGAGAATTAAATCCGTATAGAGTTCACTTTCCAACGTGGTCCCAAGTTACGCGAGCTCCTCAATGTAGCCAATCATCTTAAGCACGTGGTCCGCTACCGATGATCCGACGGCCAACTTTGCCGAAAACAACTTCTTCGACACTTCGTATCTTGCGATACGAGACTGCTCTCCATACAGTTCTTTTGTATGAAGAAATATGGATTCCAGGTCCATATTCTCGTGCCTCCTCTGGTGTTCGTTGTCCATAGAGGCAAGAACGAGGCACTTGTCCTTCGCGCAATCAATCTCCCAAGTCTTACGGATTTCCTTATCCGCGACGCTGGAGGTGGGACCTGGGACGGGGGAGCTTTGGTGGTAAGAAGATACCCCAGCTTGTCGTAAGTGATTGCCATTTTGACATTCCTGAGCCAATCTTTGTAGTTTGGCCCTGTCAGTATGTTTTTATCTAGAAGTAACTTAAGTCCAGTCATTTCGATTTGGTCGCTGCAGGGGGGAGAGAAGAAACACTTTAGCACGATGCTCTTGCAAGTTTAGAGTGGTTTTTAATTTGTCTAAACAGGATGGCTCCCACTGTCTCTCGAATCCCTCCTCAAACCATAAAGGAAGAATTAGTCGGGATCAATCCCACCGCACAATACTTGCTTAACCGTTCAGCCAGGCCAGTGTCGGTACTTCGAGGGAGGTTTTCCAACGCTTTCGCGAAGTTCCTTAATTAGAGAACCTCTTTTCCCTGGGGGCGTAGCCCCGCTAACACCTTTCTAGACACCTACTAGGTTTATAGCATTGATCGTTTAGTGAAAAATTTCCCGAGGAGTAGCATATACTCACAGTAGGATCGGGATCCAAATATCATCGCGTGACGAAACTGAAGGAATCCTACCAGAATCACCACACTCCAAATGGTATGCAAATCTAGCAAGTTTCAGTACTTATGAAACTCCCGATGTGGATTTTTGCCCCATGCTCTTATGACCTTGACTAAGGCCAACAAATCATAAGTCACATGTCAAGTTCTACCCGTCGTTATCCAGGTTAATTTGAACCCACCCGTATATACCCTTGACTATGGCCAACAAGGCAATACGACTGTCCCAAACCAACGCATTCTATCTATGCAACATATGAATACCTACCAGCTACCAAACACTGTGCCTTGACTAAGGCCAACAAACACAGCTTGAATACTGTTGAATATTCATATGAAACGACGGAGGGCTACGGATGGTTTTGGCGAAACCGTGAACGTAGTGAACTTGATATAATCGATGGAACGAGATAGCTTTTAGAAGGAGTGGCTCAAGCTCCGCATTTAAAAGTTAGTTTTGAAAAGAACCGAATGGTTTTTCGAAAGTGTTCCAACGACTTTAGCTTGGTTTATTATCTTGCATTAGTTCTTTTAATGCGTGATATTCTTGCATTAGTTCTTTTAATGCGTCCCATCATTTAATCCTACCATTGCAGAAAACAACCAAAATATGACGTACGCTTATGCCATTCGCATTCGCCACGGGGTCCCGTCATCACCCGTTAGGTTACTTAACTAACGACAGAGCGGGGGCTGGGCTAGCGCGGCTGTAAAACATAAGCAACGCCTAAATATAAAGCAATGATAGACATTACAGATCACAGATGAATACATTGGATATACTAGGAATCCGCAATCCGTTCGAGCCTGCAACGAAAAGCGGATTACACGGTTGCGGTGAATAGCCAAAACCCCACCCAAGACCCCTACGGGTGCGGCAAACTACCCGCCAAGTACCCGGTAGTTTGTGCACCCCTCCATGGGTCTATCCTAGGAGCAAAAACAGTAAAAAGAATTATACAATGACGGCTACAACCCCGACCCGGTTGTGCGGCCATACAAATAATATTATTACATCAATTTACATTTACAATGAATGAAAGAAAAACAAAAGCTCATCTCACATCCACCCCGGCTATTCACCCGCGACAGTCCAACACATTCATATACACATTCCAATATCAAACACAGATCACAGAGATGTATAACCCCGACTAATCGACTTATAGCGATTAGCCGACGTTCAATACATTCAAACATCACAGATATAACCAATATAGTCCAAGTGTAGTGAAGTTCGGAAAAAAAATACGGAATTATAGGCCCCCAAAAACAAATTTCTATTCTGGAAAATCTGGGCACATATAATATATCTTAAAAATCCTAAAACCCTACCAGAAGAACACTGCACAAAACCCGATCACGAGAGGACCCTAAACGGCGGCGGTTCCGCGGCAAATGCCTACCTCATGCCGCGGAACCGCGGCGGTTTGAAGGAATCAGGGGATCGTTTTTCTTGGGTGTTCACACAAAACCCTGAGCCGAATTTAGGTGTATAACAAATTTTGTTTTGACCAGGAAAATTTTTAACAGAAACTAGGTTTTTTGTAAAAGTTTGGTTTTTGGATTTTTCGGTTCCGAACTTCGTTACACTTCACTACCAAGCTAGTTTAAGTTTAGTTAGGCTCTGATACCACTGTAAGTCCACGTTGCGACCCCCGGTTCTTACGGGGAGGCGGAAACGGTATAAAAATCAAATTTTTAGCGCATGGGGCAACATGGACTAACAAAGTCGGGATCGTTTCTAAACTAAACTAGCAAACAAGCAAATGAGAGTTAACTACTCGGCAAAGTGGTTATACCTAACTTGAACTCCTTCTTTTTGAAACCTAGTAGAGGTTGATGGTTCTCTTCTCGTCGCCTTCTTCCGTCGAAGATGGATCCACCTGAGGGTTCAACCTTCGGGCTCTTTCTCGAACTTGGAGAGAATTAGAATCTTCGGCTTGCTAAACCTTTGATCCTAGAGTGAGTAGAGAGTGTCTAAGGGGTGCTTTTCTTTTAAGGAGAGGGATTCTCAACACATGAGAAGGATTCTCCTTTTGCTAGAGGAAGAAGAAGATGAAGTGAGGAGAGAGAAGCTAAATGATAGAATGAGCTCTTTTCTTTTTGCAACCATAACATAAAGAAAAAGAATTATCAAATTAATAATAATAATGAAAATGAAAAGGTTGATGGAAGGTTTAGGAATGACCATTATCATTTCAAACATTAAATGAATTTGCTAGAATCAAAGAGCATCTTTCTTTTGTAATGATGATGGTCAAAACTTCAACCATGGTCAACAAGTCAACCATGGTCAACAAGTCAACAAAAAAACCAACCATGACACAATTTCATTTTATTAATATTATTAATTGATATAACATAAATCCATTAGGGTTTGGAAAAAGACGACTGTCAACTGTGCATACGCACCCGTTCCGAAACCCTAATGAAAGTCCTCTTCCTCTTCCTCAAATAACTGTGCATACACACCTGCATCCTTGTTCCGAGGAACATGAATACTGAGAGATAAAAGCAACCCCAAAACATATACCGGTATCTGACTCAAACCAGAGCCAGCCAGTAATATCCGTCCGGACTCCAAAACGTGCACAAGTGCGCGGATGAGAACGAACCCTGTCGCAAAACCATGCGACCTCTACTCAGTTTTGCCCAGAGGCGAATACCCTCTCTGTGGGACTCTAAAGACTCGACACTACGCTGGCAGTGGGTTTAACCACAGACCGCAAGCGGCACTAGCTGTGCGTAACGGTCCCCAGGTAGATGCCGACAAGAAGGCTGACGAGGTGAAACCCCATCTGAACTCCTACTGAGTCTGAATGTGACAGTCTCCGTACAGTCCGGTCTGTTCGTTTAATACATCGCATGTCGGGCCTAGGGGGCCGTAAAACGTCAGTCCCCTAATAGCGGTACAAGTCGTGTCGGAGTGAAGCCCAAAACACCCTGAGATAACACTGGAAGCCTACCAGTGTATCTCGCTTGCCCTGTCCTGGGACTACTCGTGTAATGGCTCTCCTAGACACAGCACGATGTCAACCCCCAATACCGGGAGAGACGAATCCTGTCTAACCGTCACTGCCTCCAAGTGCTTCCGGACTGCACCCAATCACCACCTGTTTGCACGACTCCTTTGAGCCGTGGTAGGGCAGTGATCAAAGTGCAGTGGGAACACACTTGAGGCGAAGTGCCAGTGTCAAGTCATCGGACTAAGCTGTACTCATGTCACCTGGGAACTGATAACTGACGATAGGTATAATACCAACCTGTCAGCTCCCGACGAGTCCTGTCCAGTGTACTCATAACCCAACGAGCACCCGTATACTATCTCCAGTACGACGTACTGATGGCTGTGGGACAGACCATCTCCCACACTGGGATGAGAAGCGCATACGCTAGTCTACTCCGGAGTATCGATGCCCTGTCTCGATAGTCCTGCGACTAGGGACCTGTATAAGGATGTGCTTATAGATTACCCAGCCCCCACTAGTGTGACTGCCATCACAACGCTGGTAATCAAGCAAAGATCCTAAGGGCTCCACTAATGCGTATAAGTGATATACTAAAATAAACACAAGCACACATTGAAGTAGAAACAAACCAAGTAGCATACTACTATATTGAGCAAGATTGTTTATACAAGGTGAATATCCCAAGCTTCTATTAAGTAATATACAAACTAGTATGATACAGTAATGGCCTCTAGGGCATATACACTAACATCAACTGAATACCAATCACAAGTATCTACATCTTCGATCTCTTTGAAGAATCCCGATACTTGCGACATCTGGTTCTCTACTTTATTTCTATACCCACAACTTCTCAAAACTTAGACATTGTATTTCTACGAAACACTTGTCTAAAAACTAGAGAAGTCATAAGTAAACAGAACATAGTATGAGGACCAATCCCTTTGTCCTGATGGACACTGGACAACATACAATACTCTGTATGAGTCCCCTGAGTCAAATAACTCAAAACCTGTGCATCGTAGGTTGAAAACTGTACTTACGGTTAAGAACTACTCCGCTGTTCAATGCTCCTTACCCAATCGACAACTGATATAGGTAAATGTCACGGACATAATTTCAAAAAGTTATATCTCACTTTATAAAAATAAACATATAGATATATCATTTTAAAATTGGTGCACAACAACGGATACTCAAAACCAAATACATGCCGTCCGGCAAAAACCCAGGCGATTTCCTCAAATATCACCAATTACAACGAATTCCGATATAATGAGGATGATCGCCTTATTCCCAATATCCTACTCCTACTCATCATCTGTAAAACCATACAGATGTGAGAATCATACCTGGTAAATACATACCCTGGAGTAAGTATCTAATCGGGAAATCAGTTTTCCTTTTAACAATGCACAGTTAAACTGAAACATGAAAATGCTTCGTAGGGGTATGGTATTCCAAGTAATGCCTCTTCCATAATCCAATTCATGACTGTAACCGTATATTTCTTTGCCATCTCTCCAAATCCCTTTATTTGTCTTTAGTCGTTACCTTCTGTACACCATCGTTAGGCTGAATGGTTTTCTTCCTTCCCTACCGTTCGGTACCAGCCTATGGTTTGGAAGAAGACTATCCAGTAAGCATAATAGGTGTACCCTCCTAAACCAAGGAGTACTCGCAACTTGAGAGAAGATGATGATAAAAGACAACTGAATAATACCTTATTCTATTTCTCCCGAACTGGGGAAAAAAGCAAAGGTGAAATAGGAGTGGCGATGAAGTACGCGGTTTGGTCGTGAATGATAGCAGTCGCAATTTACTTTGCCCTCTTTCTAATCCCTTTATTTTATCTTTAGTTATTACCTTCTGTACACCCTACTTAGGCTAATTGGTTTTCTTCATTCCCTACCTTTCGGCACCTGCCTATGGTTTGGAAAAAGACTATCCAATAAGCGTAATAGGTGTACTCTCCTAAACCAAGGAGCTCTCGCAACCTGAGAGAAGGTGATAATAAAAGACAACCGAATAAACCAATTCATTTTCTCCTAAATCTGGATCCATCCTCGAAGAAGTCCCTTCGAGTTCGTATATAACCATACGATGGATCTATCCAATGGAAGTGGATGTCCGTAGTAATACGGGGTGTTCTGAGAAATGCAAAAGGTAAAAGAAAAAGAGGCAATGACTTATGCAACTAAGACAATCCAAAAGCCAGTATTTTAAGAAAGTTCGGTCAACTTGGTCACTGAGTCATAGTCTAGGGTCGGTCAAAGGTCGCTGCCAAAGACAGAGAGAAAAGAAACACTCTGCGTGCACTCTAACCTAGATCAGAATGGTTATCACTTTATCTAATCAGGAAACCTCCCACTGTACTGTCAAATTCTTTTCCAAACCTGAAAGAAGAATCAATCGGGATCACCCGAAGAGTAAACCAACTCATCAGTGGGAATCGGGATCCAACTCTTATCGCATGATAACGTGACGGAATCCACTCACGTTATCACACTCCAGAAGGTATGCGCATGCCTGGTAAGTTTCAATTTCTTTAGAAACTCCCGATGTGATTTTTACCCCATGTTCTTATGACCTTGACGAAGGCCAACAAATCATAAGTCACATGTCAAGTTCTACCCATCATTATCTTGTCAATTCAAACCCACCCGTACATACCCTTGACGAAGGACAACAAGGTAATACGACTGTCCCAAACCAACTCATCTATCTATGCAACAGAAAAGTAACAAGCGGCTACCATCCACTATGCCTTGACGAAGGCCAACAAACATAGCATGAATACTACGTGCTACCCATCTGAAACGACGGAGGGCTACGGCTGGTTTTTGGCGAAAAACCTTTAACGTAATGAACTTGATCTCGTTGAAGGAACCTGATAGCTTTTTATAAAAATATAGTGGTGAAAACTTTTGCTAAAGAGGTCACTCCCGGTGAAGGGATCTCGGCTCTTTCCTCGTGGAATGAGGTGCAGGATATTCCAACTGAATACCACGATGCAAAGCAACATGTAATCGACTATAGTGAAGTTATTACCCTGACGCAAACTTCTGCCCAAAGGGTCACTCCCGGTGAAGGGATATCGGCCCTTGCCTCGTCGAATGAGGTGCAGGATATTACAACCGAATACCACTATGCAAAACAAAAGGAAACGTCTTTGTAATAACACTTTTTAAAATTGTTCCAACAACATCCAAACAGGTTTGTTTTCCTTTGCATTGATTAGAATCAACGCAGTCCCATCAATTAATCACACCAGAAAAGAACGAAAATAAAATGTACGTATATGCCATCAGCATTCGTCACTGGGTCCCGTCATCACCCGTTAGGTTACTTAACTAACGACAGAGCGGGGACTGGACTAGCGCGGGTGTAAAACATATACAACATGTACTAGTATATATACCAATATACAATAATCACTCCAGGCATGATAAATGCAACATTACAGAAAAGTAATAAGCATCACAGAACAATACAGATAATCTGGGATCCCCGGGTTTCACAGAGCCGCTACTGAAACCCGACGTTCCCCTGGTCGTGTGGATAGCCTGTGTAATGAAACCTAGACCCCTACGGGTGCGGCAAGTTACCCGCCAAAACTTGAAGCGAGGCAGCCCCCTACAGCAAAGTGAATGGACCACCCTGCACTTCACGGAATCCGGTAACTTGAGCACCACTCCTTAGGTCAACCTGTACCCCTACAAGTGCGGCGTGTAGGGTGTTTTTCGTCACCCCATTGAGATGGGAATACGCGCGCGCTTGTCAGGCGTACTACAGATTTCCCCTGCCTAGGGTAGGCCAGGGTTTAATGATTGTGGGGATCCAAATCTCCGGCAGCCGCGAACTAAGCTGCCGTTAATTACCCCTCACCTTTGGAGCGAGGGAAGCTCCGATTGACGGGTTAAACTGGTCATGCGAACTCAATGTGCAGTGTACGTGTGTTGTGTCGGCACATGGGCGCTTTGCGCTCGAGCGCTGGGCGCTTGAGCGCAAGTGCGCCATGTGTCGGCACATGGGCGCTTTGCGCTCGAGCGCAGGGCGCTGGCGAGGAAAAGGGGCTTTTAGTCCCAGAAATAGGGTTTAGAGTGGAGTTAAACTCCTAAAAATGTTTTGGTTGAGAAAATGGGTTCTTCTTCTTCCTCCTCTGTTGGCTGGCTCAAGAGATGTAAGATCCAAAAATCTCTTCTTTTTGAGATCTAATAACAGATCCAAGTTCCCCTTTATGGGTTTTGTGGTGAAAAACTATTTAGTTTTATAAAATGAAGAGTAAAACTCTTGATTTAATTCAAAAGAAAGAAGAAGGTTTTGGAACCTTGAAGAAGGAGGAAAGATCTCAGATCTATATTTTTTTTGGAGAGAGAAAAAGTTGTGAGATATTTCATTATCTTTGCCTTTATAAACCATACACTTCACACATAGCCCCTTGGGCTTCACAAAATGGCATTTTGCCTATCCCATGGCTCATATGCCATTTCTTTTTGCACATAAGCCATAGGCTTTATAAAAATTTGGCTTTATGCCTATTTTCCTTACATTTATCCATAAAATAAAATAAAGGAAATACAACAAAAAATTTTATCTTAGCATAGGGGAGGCCGGCCGCTTCATGTTCGGGCTCGACCCGGGCATGGGCCCACTGGATCTGGGTTTGGGCCCACTTGACTTGGGGTTGACTTTGATTTTAGCTTGGTCAACCGGGGTGTAAATTTTTACCCCAAAAAATTGCCCCCATCAATAAATGCACACCACATATGTGGGTCGTGTGCATGAAATTGATGGATCTTCTTTCACGTGGAGGCAACTTGATTCAGTTCCAACCTTTTGGGAAGCTGGCACTGCCCTTTTTACGACATGGATGGTCGATACTGCCTTTTTTGCGACTTGCACGGTCCGTTCTGCCCTTTTTGCGACTTGGACGGTCGGTTCTTCCCTTTTTGCGACTTGGACGGTCTGTTCTGCCCTTTTTGCGACTTGGACGGTCGTTACTGCCCTTTTAGCGACGTAGACGGTCGATGCTGCCCTTTTAGCGACGTAGACGGTTGATGCTGCCCTTTTTGCGACTTGGACGGTCGGTGCTGCCCTTTTTGCGACTTGGACGGTCGATTCTGCCCTTTTTGCGACTTGAACAGTCGTTGCTGCCCTTTTAGCGACGTGGACGGTCGGTTCTGCCCTTTTTGCGACTTGGACGGTCGTTGTTGCCCTTTTAGCGACGTGGACGGTCGGCTCTTCCCTTTTTGCGACTTGGACGGTCGTTACTGCCCTTTTAGCGACGTGGACGGTCGGTGCTGCCATTTTAGCGACGTGGACGTTCGATTCTGGATTTGACTTGCCCCGCTTCTTGCGGCGTCAGGGATGAAGTTGACTTGTTTCCGAGGTGGAATTTGGTTCTGCCAGGGAGGGCATTGGTTGTTTGACTTGATGTGATTTGGGTTGACATCAACATCGCTACGCTGGAATATGGTACCATGAGCGAATCATCATTTTTCGTGACAGGATTTCGGGATTTTGGTTTTGGTTTGGCATCAGCATCGCTATAATGGAATATGGTACCAGGAGCGAATCATCATTTACCGTAAGGGAATTTCCCCCGTTCCCAGTTTAACGACTTAGGGGTCATCTATTCCCAGTTTAACGACTTAGAGGTCATCTGTTCCCAGTTTAAAGACATAGGGGTCTATTGGATTGGAGTTTGGAATTTTGGGGTTAGGGTAGGCATCAGCGTTGCTAATACTGAAGCACATGTGCCAGGAGCAATTCATCATTTGCCTATTCCTGTTGGGGGAGCGATGGCTTAGGAGACAGGTTTAGGTCCATATCACCTAAGGCTTTTCAATTTTATGGGCCGTGAGGGTCCCATAGAAGCATTTTCTCCCTACGAGTCGTAAGGATCCCGCAGGTGTATTTTCTCCTTAGGAGTCATGAGGACTCCTAAGTGTGTTTTTCCTTTATGAGTCGTAAGGATCCTACAAAGGTTTGTTCTCCTCGTGTATCGTGAGGACACATGAGTGGGTCTTCTCAATGGAGCATAATTCCAAAGGCGGAGACCAGCCGCGTAACTGGTGATTATGGTGGGGCATGGGTATGACGAGAATTATTTGAGCCCGTGGATTGTATACGGCAGTCAATTTGGGGACTGGCCGTAGGGCTGGAGAATTTTGAGAAATTGGATTTTGGTTGGCGTCTGCATCGCTACACTGGAATATGGTACCAGGACCAACTCATCATTCGCCGCTTGAGAACTTGGAATTTGGATCTTGTTTGACATCAGCATTGCTGCACTGGAATAATGCCAGGAGCAACTCAACATTTGCCTTGGGAGGGCTTGGGATTTGGGTTTTTGGTCGACATCAGAACCGCTAACACTGAAGCGAAATGCCAGGAGCGACTCATTATTTGCCGTTGGGGAACGATGGCTTAGGAGACAGGTTTGGATCCCTATCACCTAAGGCTTTTCAATTTTATGAGGCGTGAGGGTCTCATAAAAGCATTTTCTCCCTACGAGTCGAGAGGATCTCACAGGTGTATGTTCTCCTTAAGAATCGTGAGGATTCCTAAGTGTGTTGTTCTTTTGTGAGTCGTAAGGATCTCACGTAGGGGTTTTCTCCTCACAAGGTCGAGAGGACTTTGCGAGTGTATCTCTTTTCACGAGTTGCGCCCTTTCGGGTTTTCACAAACTCGCCGGTAGTCCTGCTGTTTTTACTTACGGAGCCCTTTCGGGTTTTCATCCGTGCCCATTTTGCTTGTGGACATACCGTTTTTCTTTTCTTTTTTTCTCTTCTTCTCATCTTCTTCTTTTTTCTTTCTTTTTTTTTTTCGCTGGTGGGACTTTAAAAGTAGTCTCACCGGCAGGATTTGGGAGAGATGGGGGTCGTTTACGCCCGTAGATTGTATACGGTTTTGCAGGATGTATGATCCAGACCGCAGGGCTGATGTGCTCAATTTGCCTGCGACTTGGAGCATTCACGCGTAGTATTTCTTGAGATATCGGCCATTGATGGGTGGCATGGGCCTTTCTCCCTCGGCACTTATTAGTTGGTAGGATCCTCCGTCGAACACTTTCCCGATGACGTATGGTCCTTCCCAGTTTGGTTCGAATTTTCCCTTGGCATGTCGATTGGGGATGATCGGTCTTTTGAGGACCAACACCAATTCACCTTTCTTGAAAGCGAGGAGACGGGTTATCTTGTCATAAGCCCGTGACATTTGGGCTCGGTATAGCTCCAGACTTTGCTGCACCGCGAGCCTCTTTTCTTCGAGGGCATCGAGCTCTTCAAGTCGAAGGAGCACGTTTTCCTCCTCCGTCAACTCATGCTGAACGGCCATTCTTAAGCTTGGAACTTCGACTTCGAGGGGGAGGACCGCATCCACTCCGAACAGCAATGAGTATGGAGTGAACTGAGTTGGAGTACGGTGCATGGTACGATATGCCTACAACGCCTCGTGAAGCTTGAGATTCCAGTCTCTCTTGTTTGCTGAAGCATTTTTCCTCAGGAGCTTGCATAGAGTCTTATTGAAGGCTTCGGCGAGCCCATTGGCTCTTGGATTATAGATGGAGGAATATCTCCAGTCTATCTTGTGCTGAGTAGCGAACCTTGAGACATTGAAGCTCTTGAAAGAAGGCCCGTTGTCAGAAATGATTCTTCTTGGTGTACCGAAGCGGTATAGAATGTTATGCTGGAAGAATGTCAGAATATCTTTTGTCTTGACTTCTTTTAACGGGACAGCTTCAGCCCATCTGGAGAAGTAATCAGTTGCGGCCAGTATGAACCGGTGGCCTTTGGATGACGGAGGATCAATTGGGCCAACGATGTTGGTGCCCCAGACTTCGAAGGGCCACGACGCCACCGTAGGATGCAACGGATTGGGATGCTTGTGAATGAAATCACCATGGATTTGGCAGATCTGACATTTCTTTGCATGCTCTCCGCAATCCCGTATCATGGTGGGCCAGTAATACCCAAGCCGTTTGATTTAAAGTCGTATCTTGGGGCCAGATTGGTGAGCACCGCAAACGCCCGAGTGAACATCTTTCATGACCTTATGGGCTTCGGCCAATGACAGACACCTGAGCCAGAGTTGGTCATATGACCTGCAGTATAACATGTCATTTACAAACACGTATTAGAGAGCTCTTTTCTTCAGTTGAATCCTCGCAGATTTTTTTTCGGGCAGCATGTCGTATCGGAGATACTCTATGAAGGGTTCTCTCCAATCGGGCTCGTCTTGGATGATCGAAGCTTCTTTGGCGGGACTGCTCTTCTGTTCCGCGCTTTCCTCTTCTCGTAGAGAGACTGGGGGTAGAATTTGCCGGCTCCTGACTGTGATCAAAATTTCGTCCATGTCAGGATCAGCCAGCTCCCTTGCTAAGCGAGCGAGTACGTCAGCCTTTCCGTTCAACGCTCTGGGACTCTTGTTAGTTCAATATGAGTGAACCGTTTCATGAGTTCCACCACTTGGCCTCTGTACTGAGCTAATTCAGGTTTGTATATCTTATAATTGCTGCTTACTTGGTTGACGACAAACTGGGGGTCACCGTAAACCAATAGTCGAAGGATTTCCATTTCTATGGCGAGCTCCAAACCAGCTATCAGGGCTTAATACTCAGCTTCATTGTTTGCCCAAGGCTCGTTGAGAGCGAAAGAACGCCGTAGGGTTCCTATTGATAGCATGATGAACACCAATCCTATCCCCGCTTTTACCTCCGGGACGCTTGATCGGCCGGAGCTCCTTATTGATGAGGCCCTATCGAAGTAGTGCTCCCAACATAGCTCATCATTCTCTAGGTGCAGCACTTGTTCGTCGGGTAACTCGCAATTGAGTAGTGACCCCTCTGGTATAGGATAAGCAGCGAGAAAGTCTGCAAGAGCTTGCCCTTTTACTGCTTTCTGAGGAGTATATACTATGTCAAACTCAAGTAGCATGACAGCCCATCTTGCCATTCTGCCGTCTAGGCTTGCTTTGGTCATCAAGTGTTTGAGCGGGTCGACGTTGGAGATCAGCATAACCCAATGAGCGAGTAGATAGTGCCTCAGCTTCTTCACAGCAAATATCAGAGCCAGGCATTGCTTTTCGATTGGGGAATAGTTGTGTTCCGCCCCGACTAGAGTTCGACTAAGGTAGTAGAGGGCATTTTCTTTTCCCTCCTCGTTATTCTGGGCAAGGAGCGTACCGAGTGACTCATCTAGCACGGCAGTGTAGAGAATCAGCGGTTTATTTGGAATGGGAGCGGCCATCACTGGAGGGTGCAACAAGTATTGTTTGATGCTTTCGAACGCTGCTTGACATTCGGCATCCCAGATAAAAGGAGCTCCTTTCTTCATGAGCTTTGAGAAGAGCCTACAACTCCCCGATAAATTTGAGATAAACCTCTGTATATAAGCAAGCTTGCCTTGAAAAGATCTTAGCTGCGTCAGACTCTTCGGAGGGGGCATCTCCAAGATGGCCTTTATCTTTGATAGGTCAACTTCGATCCTTCGATGTCGGACTATGAAGCCCAGGAATTTTCCCGATGACACGCCAAAAGCGCATTTCAGAGGATTCATCTTCAGATCATATTCCCTCAGTCTGGTGAGAACGGTCCTAAGATCTTGGATATGATCAGCCTTGGTTTTAGTCTTGACGACCGGTTCATCAACATAACATTCGACGACTTTATGAATTAGGTCATCGAAGATATTGGTCATTGCCCTTTGGTACGTAGCACCTGCGTTCTTCAGTCCGAACGGCATCACCTTGTAGCAGTATATTCCGATCGGGGTTCGGAATGTGATTAGTCCAAAAATACTTGTTTACCGTAATCAGAAACGGCATCGCTTTGCAGCTAGCCGGTGAATACGGGTCGATCCACAGAGATGGGTAATTTCCTTAATGTGTTTTTACGAGTTGATTCCAAATGTTGTTTTGATTGATTTATTAAATCTAAAACCTAGATCTATCAATAAACTAAATTAATCTAAATTGAAGTCTTGCTAGGGTTAGGCTTAGGGGAAGTTTGGAGATTAAAGGTTTCCTCACCGCTTTCAATGCCTTATTTTTGATCTATTAGATGTTACGGTAATTATCAATAAAGTGGATTAGAGTCTTTTGGGAAGATGTTTCTTCCTCTAGATTCTTATCCTTCCTTTATCGATAATTTCCCTAACCTCCATGGAAAACACGCGCAACCGGTCCTTTATACTACGGTGTCACCGTTACCTCGAGGGGTAGGGTGCCGTAGGGGGCGGTTGTGCGTGCATGCATGGAGTTCTAATTCTTAGTTGTGAAAGGGCATGAAAGGGGTGAGAGATCTCATCTTTCAAACCTTTCCCTAAGGCTAACCCTAACAAGCGAGGAGATTACTCGCTCATTAGGGGATTAAAAGACATTCTACTTAATAAAGAATTAAAACAAAGAATTAAAAAGAACTTACTAGTTTATTGATGGCTCCCTCCAAGCAAGAATACAGAACAGATCTGAATTTGTTTATTGAAAAGAGGCATGAGTTTTACAGATCTGTGATTACAATTTATAGGAAAACAGGAAAACTAGGGTTACAGAGTCTCGCGCATGTGCATTTACAGATATGCCCACGAAAAATCCCAACACCCGCACCGACGCACCGACACAGAAAATTTGCACCGACACGGGCTTTAAATGGCCGCGGAACCGCGGCATTGGTGGGCTTGGGCCGCGGTTCCGCGGCCCTTTGGTGAGATCATCTCACCAAACTTTCTGGGTTGCTTCTTGTTGGCTTGGGCTTCTTATTTATATATATCTTTTTCCATTTGGGATTTTAGGTTGGTTCCAGATCTTCAGTGAACAATTTGCAATGGATTTTTAACCGTTCGCTTTGAGTCGATGTCTTGAATCTTGCTTTGTGAATTGTTCCTTATGTCGGCTTGATTAAGATTCTCTGTTTGTTGGTTAAAGTCCACATTTTCATCGTCTTTACATCGTTTGCACTGTTTTCTGTCCAAGAACCTGTAACCTGTAACATGTAGCAGACATGCGTCAAAAGCACCTGTTTATTTATAAAACGAATAAGAATTGGAGAATATAAACTGCAATATTATGATATGAACAAATACCCCCAAACTTATCTTTTGCTCATCCTCGAGCAAACTTATTTTTATTCACTAAAATCCTAACCGCACTTTCGCAGGGAAACGCGATTGCACTGAGCACGTGCAACAAGCCGTTAAACCTCTAGGTGTCCCTAGTAGGAGGAGTGTTGTCTCCTGAGGGTTTTCAGCGGATACTACCCACAAAATCCTATCAATTTGGCTTTTCGACTTTTGTTCTCCAATTAGGTTTTCTAACAAGGAATTCTGTTATCGTAGACTCGTAAATTATCCACCCATATTCTTCACACTTCCTCATCATCTAACTTAAGATTATATATGTTATGTAGACCTACTTAGCTTTCGGCATCTCTTAAGTTTTCCTTCTAAAGTTCCATCTCCACTTAGGAATTTCTATCAACCCTACTAAAGATACAAGTTTTATTCTTCATTCCTTTCTCTCATCTAAACTCTAATCACATATCCCCACGTATGTGTAAATATCACCCCTACACTTAGAAATTCAAATCAAGCAATCGTACTCTCGTCCATTGTCCAAAGCACTTATTAATTAGTGAATTTTTAAATGAAATTTTCTTACACATCCTTCATGCGACCGTTAATACTTCTTGAGGTACCAACGACCGATTACAAGATGTGTTTGCACTTTATAGCGTACTTCCTAGTTTTGCAACACCCAAGGCTTTAGCAGTGACTCCCAAACCAGTTGGTCTAAGGCACTAGGTGATGAAGCACCCTCACTAAATATTTTTCTATTCTTTACAGCCTTAAGTAATCACAAAAACCAGTGTCCATTTTTTCTTTATTCACACTTGTATTTTTTTTCATTGTACTAAGGAGTTTAGACAAGAGTATTTCAAGGTCTCTTCTACTATTCCAAGTTTCAAGGTGTATGATTGTGCAAATTGTAGGGTATACATTTTCAGAATCTAGACTTAAGCTAGGAACTATTTTTCAAACTTATACTCTAATAAGAACATCAATACTCTTCCCTCATTTTGACTTAGCCCAAGAAGTGAACCCAAAATTTGCCTATTTCTAAATAAACTACAAGGCATATACTTTCTACCGTTAAACTTTAAGGAAGGTTATGTTTAGGGTTTTTAATTTACTAAGTCTAAGATCTAGTTGTTCCTAGCTAGTTAACCTATTTGTCAAACTCAAGTCAATTAGCCAAAATTGAATACAATTATTTTTATAATTTTTTTGAAATTTTTCAAATTTTTATGGTTTTACAAATAAGTATGCAAATGCAAAAAATATATACAAATGAATGCGAAGGAAGAAAACGTACCGAGCATACCCCCAAACTTGAACTTGACAGTGTCCTCACTGTCATGCTAAACCAAGAGGATCAAAATACCGGCACTCCCCTGTTTATTTATTTATAAAATTTTTATTGTTAAGAAAAACAAAAATATATACAGAAAGGCCCTCCCCCAAACTTCATTTAAACTATGTTAGACATTACTGCCAAACCTTGCATAGACCAAACGTTAATACCAACCAGTTGAAAAATTTATCAGTAAAGAGTATCAGTTGGTGGAAGAATAGGTCGTAGCGATCCATAAAGAATTGGGGAAGATAGAAGTGGTGGTATGGAAGGTATGGAGGTGAATAGACAGGAGGTGGTGATGAATCAAAATGAGAATGCGAATGATCAGCAATCAGTGGAATGTTGGCATTCTCGTAGCTTCTTAACAGAAATGGGGGTGGTTCAACTGCTAAAGGAGGAGGTTGACTAACCACAATACCCCCAAAATGTTCCTGTGGGTCCTCTATTGACTTGGCATCATGATATTCAATTATAATGGAACTGATCTCCTCGATGTCCGCCATAGTCCAACCGAAAACTTGCCGCCTATCTTGTAAGACTTTTAAAATAGCGTTCTCTTGCTCGAAGGCTAGAGAGGCTGCTATTATAATGGGAAAAGTCTCATTCTCACCTATGTAAGCATATTTAAGGTGAGGCGGTAAGGACGTGAGTTCGAGTTTCGGAGGCAAAAGAATCATTGCGGAATCTACCTCGAACTCAAAGGACTCTAACACAGGTTCGAAATCACTGCAAACAACAGATTCGGATGGTTCAACTAACTCATCCACAAATTCAAAAGACTCATATTCGGGCTGTGAGTCGTCATCATCCGAAAAAGTGAAACATTCATAATCCATATCGGTTGTGTCAACGGTGGTAGGCTCAAGGAGGGACGCACTAGTGGCGTCAAAACTGTTTTCATCAAACAAGAATCTTTCAAGCTCGCAGTCCTCCTGTGTGATTTCGTGAACAGAGCAAACTTCTCGTGTACTAGTTTTAGGCACGGGGGGCAGACTTCCCATCTTATAAATATTGAACTCACTAGACATCTTCCCAAAGGATAGAGTCATGGAGCCATTGCGACAATTTATTACAGCATTGGAAGTGGCCAAAAATGATCGACCGAGAATCACCGGAATTTGGTTTCATGGGTTAGCAACAGGTTATGTATCCATAACAATAAAATCAACGGGGAATATGAACTCCCCAACTTTGATCAACACATCCTCTAGCTCACCCCTTGGATGGGTGATTGATCGATCAACCATTTGGAGAGTACAACGAGTGGGTTTCAACTCTCCAACCCCTAACTGTTCGTACACGGAGTAGGGAAGCAGGTTAACACAAGACCCAAGATCTAAAAGTGCTCGATTAATTTTCTTATCCCCAATTGTGATTGAAATCGTAGGACAGCCGGGGTCCTTTCGTTTTTGGGGTAAGATTTGATGGTGGTTAATAACATTGCTCACTGCACTAGCCACTAGCACTTTCTTGGGTACTTGAGATGCCTTTCTCTTCGAGGTGCATAAGCCCTTTAAGATTTTCGCGTATGAAGGGACTTGTTAGATAGCATCCAAGAGAGGTATATTTATGCTAACCTGCTTAAATAATTCCACAATCTTCTCTACTTGTGCAGTTGGTTTATTGGGACTCAACCTGTTTGGAAATGGTGCATTTTGAAAATTTGTTGAGTCAAATGTTTGTGGAGTAGAATGTAGAGTAGAAATGGATCCCAGTGTAGATGTGTTCGTGTTGTGAGAAATGGGTCCGTTCGAGCTAGAAGAAGTAGAGCCGTGTGAAGGGTGAAGAATAGGCTCTAAAGAAAAAGGTGAAGAAGAAGGTGAAGAAAATGAAGAAGGGGAAGGTGACGATGGAGAAGAAGAAGAAGAAAGAGAAGAAGAAGAACCACCGGCGGGGATGTCATCATTAGTTCCTACATTATTTTGCAACTCTCTTCCGGATCTCAACGTGGTAACCGCATTTACATTGTGATTGTGATATGCGTTTTGTGTGTGACCGGGATTTGGCATTGGTTGAGACGGAAGCTTTCCCTTTTCTCTCTCGCTCAACGCAGCAGTTAATTGTGCAATTTGTGCCTCAATAGATTTGATACTTTGATCGTGTGAGGCATTGTTATGCATCAAAGACTGAACATAATTTTCAAATCTTGCTGCGGATTCTGTAGATTGCTTGAGAAACGCATCTAGACTTTTTTCGAGCGAGATAACCTTATCATCATTTGGTTGAACCAAATTGTTCGTTTGATTTGTATAAGGTTGTTGTTGGAAAGGTTGCTGGTTTTGAGTTTGTGAAGGTGCTTGTTGTTGTTGTGGAGGAGGAGGTCTTTGAAAATTGTTATTTCCTTGGAATTGTTGATTTTGGTTCCAAGCGAAATTTGGGTGACTCCTCCACCCCGGATTGTATGTCGAAGAGTACGGATCATTTCTTTATCGTTGCTGAAAGGCAGCATTGACTTGATCTTGTCCTTGAATAGGTGTATTATAAGGACACTCTTCGGTTAGATGCGATGGATTCGAACAACAAGCACAAACAGTTCGTGTGGGTAAAGCAGGGGCAGGAGAAGACGATGAGATTTTGGTCTCAATGACTTCTAGCTTTTTCATAAGTGCGGCCATCTCGGCCTTCATAGCAATTGACATATCTACTTAATGTATGCCTGCCCTAGATTGACCAACAGAAGAAGATGATGTGGTCTTGGTACTCTCCCACTGAATTGTTTGCTCACTAAGATCCTTAAGAAACTGCCACGCTTCATCGCTAGACTTGGAGAAAAAATGACCTTGACATATGGTTTCTAGCAACTGCTTCGTTGCCGAGTTCAATCCCTCGTATAATGTTTGGCAAAGTTGCCAACTTTCGATCCCATGATGAGGGCATTGAATGAGTAGCTCCTTAAATCTCTCGAAGCACTTCCAAAATAGTTCGGAAGGAAGTTGTGAAAATTGAATTATTTCATTGCGGATTCTAGCAGTTTTGTGATGAGGATAGAACTTTTTCAGAAAAGCTCTCACAAACTCGTCCTAATTTCTAATGGAATGTGATGCGGTGCTGTATAGCCACTTCTCGGCTAGGTCACATAAGGTAAAAGGAATGACCCTTAGCCTTATAGCGTCATCACTTAATTGGGTCGTTTTCATCATAGCGCACACATTTTGGAATTTATTGATAAAGATATATGCATCTTCTGATTCCAAACCATGAAATTTTGGCAGCATATTGATGAAATGTGGTTTTATTTCAAAGTTGTCCCCATTTGCCGGTGGGGGTGAAAGACATGTAGGTAAAGAAGTGCGGACGAGGTAGAAGAGATCCTGGAGCGCAACTCGTGCGGGCGCTGCAACAGGCGGAAGATTCGGGTTATTCGCACCTAACGGAGGTGGAATCATTCCCGTCGGTAAGGTATCGTTGGGGTCATGTCCCGACATACCTTAGAAAGAAGAATTTGAAGGTGGAGGTAAGGAAATGGAGGGAATTTCGACTTCGGTGTCGAAAGGTTCGTCGGTCGGTACCAACGAAACACGGACTAATCGGGCGTTAGTATCCCTAGTCCAAAGTGACATACACTAAGGGGGTAGTGTAGTCAGAAAAAAGAAAAAAACAGAATGTGGGGGTAAGATAACGTCAATGAGAAGAAGTGGTGTAGGTGAGTTGCAAGTTCCTTTAGTGACAAGTTGCAAGTTTTGAAAAGATTTTTTTTTTTTTGTGAGAATGTTTGCAAAGAGATTTTTGAAAAGAGACTTATGACACAAATGTATCAACCACACATGCACAATCAGGCCTAAATCTAGGGTCACCTAGGTCTGCTAGACAGCTCCTAACTAGGACTAGAAATAGGACCTCAAACCGCCTCTTCACCGACAATTACGGCCAGGTAAGTGGGAAGGAACCACAATAGTGGGCCTAATTAATAACCACTAGCCTAGACACCGCAAAGTCAGTTAGGATAAACGGTCGATGCCTATACTAGTCCTTTTCCTATTGAGCTCGATGTCCTTAGGTCTGAGTCTAGTATTTTTTAATTAATTGTGGTCAATGCAAATGCTTTAGGTGTTTTCTGGGGTCCTGGGAAGGGTGATGAAATCCCCACCCAATCTGAGTTTGGTCAATTAGCCCCTTTAAAGTCCGATTAAATTATGCAAAACAATAAATTCACTTGCAATCAAATTTTTAGCGCGGCGCAAAGAAACCTGCAGAAAATCTGTTATTTAGAAGGGGAGAGAAGATTTTTAGCGTACAGAATTCCTGCAGAAAGTTTTTTTTACAGAAAAATATATGGAGGTTGACAGAGGAGAGAGGAAGAAAACAAACCATGCAATTTTTACGCAGAGAGGCCAACAGAAAGCCGCGGAACCGCGGTTCTGATAGGGTATACGCGGCGGAACCGCGGTCTCTTGTGGGGTTCAGGTCTCCAGAAAATTTGTATGGCTTTGTTGTGTCAATCCACCTCTGTTCCAATGTGCACTTTTCTGATTTGTCTTCTGTAAATTTCCAGATCCGAAAATCTTCGCTATTCCTGCAAAATTCAAAAGATACACCCTTCAAACAGATAAAAATTGATAATTTTTATTTTTTTTTATTTTTTTTATTTTCAGATTTTTATAATTTTTAAAATTTATATCAACCCGAAATTACACAGAAAGAAATTTTACGCCATCCCCGGCAACGGCGCCATTTGATTAGTCCAAAAATACTTGTTTACCGTAATCAGAAACGGCGTCGCTTTGCAGCTAGCCGGTGAATACGGGTCGATCCACAGAGATGGGTAATTTCCTTAATGTGTTTTTACGAGTTGATTCCAAATGTTGTTTTGATTGATTTATTAAATCTAAAACCTAGATCTATCAATAAACTAAATTAATCTAAATTGAAGTCTTGCTAGGGTTAGGCTTAGGGGAAGTTTGGAGATTAAAGGTTTCCTCACCGCTTTCAATGCCTTATTTTTGATCTATTAGATATTACAGTAATTATCAATAAAGTGGATTAGAGTCTTTTGGGAAGATGTTTCTTCCTCTAGATTCTTATCCTTCCTTTATCGATAATTTCCCTAACCTCCATGGAAAACACGCGCAACCGGTCCTTTATACTACGGTGTCACCGTTACCTCGAGGGGTAGGATGCCGTAGGGGGCGGTTGTGCGTGCATGCATGGAGTTCTAATTCTTAGTTGTGAAAGGGCATGAAAGGGGTGAGAGATCTCATCTCTCAAACCTTTTCCTAAGGCTAACCCTAACAAGCGAGGAGATTACTCGCTCATTAGGGGATTAAAAGACATTCTACTTAATAAAGAATTAAAACAAAGAATTAAAAAGAACTTACTAGTTTTTTGATGGCTCCCTCCAAGCAAGAATACAGAACAGATCTGAATTTGTTTATTGAAAAGAGGCATGAGTTTTACAGATCTGTGATTACAATTTATAGGAAAACAGGAAAACTAGGGTTACAGAGTCTCGCGCATGTACATTTACAGATATGTCCACGAAAAATCCCAACACCCGCACCGACGCACCGACACAGAAAATTTGCACCGACACGGGCTTTAAATGGCCGCGGAACCGCGGCATTGGTGGGCTTGGGCCGCGGTTCCGCGGCCCTTTGGTGAGATCATCTCACCAAACTTTCTGGGTTGCTTCTTGTTGGCTTGGGCTTCTTATTTATATATATCTTTTTCCATTTGGGATTTTAGGTTGGTTCCAGATCTTCAGTGAACAATTTGCAATGGATTTTTAACCGTTCGCTTTGAGTCGATGTCTTGAATCTTGCTTTATGAATTGTTCCTTATGTCGGCTTGATCAAGATTCCCTGTTTGTTGGTTAAAGTCCACATTTTCATCGTCTTTACATCGTTTGCACTGTTTTCTGTCCAAGAACCTGTAACCTGTAACATGTAGCAGACATGCGTCAAAAGCACCTGTTTATTTATAAAACGAATAAGAATTGGGGAATATAAACTGCAATATTATGATATGAACAGAATGTTGTGTGTTTCTCATCCTCAGGCGACATCTTGATCTGATTATATCCAGATGAGCTATCCATAAAAGTGAACAACTCGTAATTTGAGGTGTCATCGACCATCATTTCCATGACCGGTAGCGGAAAGTCGTCTTTAGGACATGCCTTATTGAGGTCCCTGAAATCGACACAAACTCGGATCTGCCCATTTTTCTTCTTCACTGGGACTATGCATGCGATCCAGTCCACATATTTCTCTTTCCTGATGAAGCCGGCATCAATGAGCTTCTTGGTTTCCTCGATGACCTTTTCTTCTAGTTCCCTTCTCATTCTTCGAGGAGCTTGTTTGACTGGCTTAGCATCAGGAGATATAGCCAGCTTATGCACAGCCACTTTAAGGGAAAGGCCAGGCATTTCTTTGTATGTCCACGTAAAGCAGTCGACGAACTCATGCAGCAGGGCAATTATCTGCTCTTTCATTTCCTCCGACAAGAGTGAGCTGATGTAGGTCGGCCTTGGATCATCGGGCGTTCCTAAGTCAATTTCGGTTAGCTCGTCAAAGGTTGCTTGTCCGCCATCTTCGAGCTCTTGAGGAGCTTCTTCTGGCTCGGTTAGCTCGTCAAAGGTTGCTTGTCCGCCATCTTCGAGCTCTTGAGGAGCTTCTTCTGGCTCGGTTAGCTCGTCTTCATCATTTGACTCTTCACTGGCTTCCCCAATATGGGTCATATAGCATGCCTTAGAATCAGGCTGGATGAAACCTATGCCCCGCCTATCTGGAATTCGTCCATCGATGAGTGCTCGGACCTGAGGTGGATGCTATAGCCCTTCGTAAAACTTTGCTTCGGACTCTGTTTGATATAATCGGCATCCGCACTTTTTAAAGTATTCCCGCATCTCGGGCGCATAGTATCTGGGATTGAGGACGGCTCTTATGCCTCTTTCGTATGGAAGGCATGCGACAGACAAATCGTCCGGGTGCACAACGGGGTTTGACCCATAAAACAGGATGCCCTTCTGTCCACTTTTCCTCCCGGGAACGTAGAAAGTTTTCAGTTGGTCCACGGTGGAGACTGACAATGCATCGAGCTCTTTGCACATCTGCTCTGGTACTCTTGTGACGTCTAGGGGCCCTTCTGCAATTTCGAAGGTCTCTCGTAGTTTCGCTTGTTGCATGGGGGTCCAATCTGCACCGCTATTGCACGGCAGATCCTCTTCCTCCGACTCTTCAATGTCGCTGCCAAGATGAGGGCGGACTTTGCTGCTAGATGGGACTTCGGTAACAGATTCGTCCGTATCGCTACCGAAATGAGGGCGAGTTTTATGGAAGGACGGACTTCCAGCATCGGACTCATCAGTGTCGCTACCGAAATGCGGGCGCACTTGGGCATTTTTGCTTTTGAAAGTGACAGCCAGCTCTGATTTGCCTTTGAGTCTTGGGGCCGCTCTATCTTCAGTCAGTTGTGGCTTAGCATTTTGGTGGTTCATAAAGTACCAAGAATCTTCATATCGGACTTCATGCACACCGAACGGCTGGATGTCTCCGTCAATGCGTCTTTCTTCGCCGTTTTTAGTATACTTCATGCATTGATGGAGAGTTGACGGGACGATGCCGTAATCGTGGAGCCACGGCCGTCCCAAGAGAATCTTATAAGACGTGTCGGCGTCGATCACGTATATCTTAGCTTCAGTTTGCAGATCCCCGAATTTGATTGGCAAAGCTATGGACCCCAGAACTTGCTGGCAGTTTTGATTGAAGCCTTGAATGACAATCCTTTCCCTTGACAGGTGTCGGACATCCATTGACAAACTCTTCAGTGTTCGCAAGTTCATGATGTTCACTGAGGACCCTGGATCAATCAATATGCGATTAATCCGATCTCCGTCGCTGTACCCGGTCACTTAAAGCAGCCGATTATGCTCAGTCGTTCCCAGTAGCAAGTCTTCATCCTTAAATGTGACTGCGGCGGCTTGCAAAGTGTACTGAGCTTCTTTCATATTAATTTCCACAATGCGAGCCTGATACCGCTCAGGGTTTTGTAGAGCGTGAATGAGGATATCCCTAAGCTCTTTAGATAGGACCAAGGCGTCGTAGATGCTAAGGAGAGACGGAAGCTTTCGGAGGTGAGCCAAGACATTGTAGTCCACTGAGGAAGGACTTGAGTTTTCATCAGCCGGTTCTCTGCCACCTTCATAATTAGTCACCTGTTTTTCTTTCCCTTTTGGGGCGTTGCCCTGATTTGGCGGTAGAGCCCTGCCGCTTCTGAGCTGGATTTGATTGGCCTTTGTGGCGAGCTCCTCGTCCTCTTCGGGAAAACAGAGCTCCTCCTTAGAGTCGCTGCCAAGATGGATGGCGTAGTAGGTCACTACTGGGATCTCTTCATTGGGGTCTTCTTCTAACTCCTCCAGAATTTCAGCCGCTTGTACAAGGAAGAACTCCTTCAATTGAATCAGAGTTCTTTCTTTCTGTTCATATTCTTCGAGGGAATCGACATATTTTTAAATGGTCGATCTCCCTGCAGACTCCTTTTCGCGCCGAGCTGCACTTTTCTTCTTCTTGAGCTTCTTGGATTTTGAGCCTGATGGAGCCGCATTGGCAGCTGGACTGGTAGGCTTCTTCTGCCCTTCCCATTCCGTCCTGGGCTCTTTCCGAAGTAGCTTTATCATCTTCTTTGTCTTATTAGATATGTGCGTACTCCACGGAGGCCGCGATGATTCCGTTTCATTGCTCAGGCCAGCGGGTTCGGCTGTCTGCTCCCAGAAGGCTTCAACTTCTGTCTGTATAAAGTTGGCAGTTGCAACTTGATTGTTCACCAACACGCTTTTGGACAGCTCGATCTCTCCAGCCTTGTACTGCTTCTTGACCCAGTCCTTGAAGATATAGCAATCCTCGATCGCATGGCTCACTACTCGGTGGTACGGGCAATACAGGGGATTGTCGGTCATTTTTGCTTCTTGGGGTCTTTTCGACTCCGGCAATTGTAGGCCGTTGTTCAAGGCATCTTTAAATATCTTACGGACCTTGTCCCTTCTGAAAGAGTAAACCTTGTTCTTCTTCTCCTCTAGGGAAGGCCCATCTCCTCCCAGCAATGGCTTTCGAGACCGGTTGATTTTGGATTCGCCCGCCCTTCGCTTTTCTTCATTGTCAGACGCATTGAAGACATTGGTACTGCTGGAACTCCCGTTCTATGGTTGTCGTCTCGCTTGCTTTTCCAAGTTTTGTCTCTCTGAGAGTCCGGCAGGGACTCTTGCTTCGAGTGTTCCAGCATTTGGACTTTCTTGGTTAGCTCCTAAAATGTCTTGAGGCCCGCTGTACACAAGAATGGGACCATCCAATTGCTGAGGTTCCCAATAAGAAGGCTGACGGACTGGTCCTGCTCCAGCGGCGGTTCGCACTTGACCGTGAGATTACACCATCGGGCGATAAAGTCGGTGTTGCTTTCATTCTTCCCCGGCTTGGTCCTCACAAGGTCGGCAATGGAGATTTTATCACTGACACTCATGAACTTTTGTTGAAACAGAGACTCCATTTGGGCAAAGGTAATGACGAACCAGTCTGGTATACTTTCGTACCAGTCGAAGGCGACACCGATCAGGCTGTTGACAAACTGACGAAGAAGGAGCGCATCATTGCCCCCTGTATTTCCTCACAATACTTTGAAGTGGGCGACGTGCTGATTTGCATTTCACGTTCAAATCTTCCGAACTTAGGAATGACGTAGCCGCTCGGGAACTCAATCAGATCGTACTGTGTGGGATATGGCCGCCCACTACTGCCAATCTCTTTCTGAGCTTCAGCTTCGGCCACCAATGTTTTAACTTTGCTGGTGACCAAATCCATTATCCGATCTTGTATCAGCGGGATGGTGCTATCCGGGGCCAAGGCGTCCCCAGAAGCGGAATGTGGCCGGCTTTCGCGCGGCTCGACCAGTCTTGGACCCAAAGGAACAGGCATTGGCTGCTTCGGATTGTCATCACCCGGCTGATTAGTAGCGACTTGTGCTTAATTGGGAGGCGCTCGAGCAATTTGAGCCTTAAGCTGCATCACAACGTTTGTTAGGTCGTTAATTTTCGAATAGAGCTTGGCCATCTCTCTATCATTGCTCTTGAGCTGTTTCCGAAGCTCTTGGAGCAGCTCTTGCTCCGCGGTCCTGGGGCGGAAAGTCGGCTCTTCCTCGCTCTCTGAGCTTGACTCTGCCTGGACCGAAGGGTCCTTCTGCCTATCGTCCTCATCAAGAAGGTTTTCATCATCTAGCGTAGGCGGCTGTTCTTGGGAAGCGGCAACCACATTCAAGCCAGATTGGACTTGGGATGTGGTGGCCCCATCCTTGCTTTTGCTGCGAAGGTTGTCGCTGGGGTGCCCGCCCGCCATATAGACTGTATGGATAATATATCCTGCCGTCTTTTTATCATCGGCGGCTGATTTCACAGATCGCTGTCTTGACCCCCTCGTTTCGGTAGCTGGCAGTCGATTGAAGGCGATTGGCCTAACCAGGTTCTTGAATGGTGCTAGCGCTTCTTTTCTGGGTTTGCCCCGCTGCTTTCATGCGGCACAGAGCGCCTGATAGACTCTTGAAGAGACAGTGTCATACTTTATCTATTGGGGCTGGTACATGTCTCTTTGTAGCATTGTTCGGACCGCTGTCTTCTTGATTCTGGCGATCATGGCATTTTTCTTAACACACTTCAGAGGCTCGAAGGAATTGCTGATTCTTACGTCCTACTCAGCCGTCGTCGCGGGGCGACCCTGCACTTGGAACTTCACAAGATTCCACTTGGCCGAAGCCCTGGCCCTCTTGTTGGCTCGATACCTGAGCCGCTTCTGCCTTAACTTTTCTATTTTAAGCACCTGGCAGACTTCGGTTATTTGGGAAGACGCCGTAAACCGGGAAATGGAGGATTTTGGAGATACGCTCGATTGTGCATTTGTTAGAGTCATCGCTTGAGCTCGTCCGCAACATTTGATGTTGCCCATTGTACTGGAAGTCTTGCCCCCAGCTGGAGCGCTAGAGAGTCGTTCAGTCACCGTCTTAAGCTTCGGTTGTGGTTCCTTGGCGATCACGACATTCGGCCTCTTGCCCCTTGAGACCGGCTTGGCCGCCTGTTTCGCCGGAATTTCTACCAGATGAGCGCTTCCGGCAGGGTAGATGATGACGGAACCAAACTGGTGGGGCAGTTCCTCCCACTGTCGACTGAGGCTTGCAGGGAGAACCACACGAGCATTGACCTTAACCACGTACGGGATCAGGGTCACGTTGGAAGCTGAATTCGTCTTGGGAGACATTGTCGTCGAAAGTTGATTGCTGCACAGAAAAAAACATCATTTCAGTATAGACAATCGATATGTATATTAATTGAGTTCACATGAACGTTTAACCCGAAATATGGGAGGAGAGAAATGTCCCACCGGGCGTTCCAGAATCTGTAGGGTGTTTTTCGTCACCCCATTGAGATGGGAATACACGCGCGCTTGTCAGGTGTACTACAAATTTCCCCTGCCTAGGGTAGGCCAGGGTTTAATGATTGGGGGGATCTGAATCTCCGGCAGCCGCGAACTAAGCTGTCGTTAATTACCCCCTCACCTTTGTTGCGAGGGAACCTCCGATTGACGGGTTAAACTGGTCATGCGAACTCAATGTGCAGTGTACATGTGTTGTGTTTTCAAAGGGGGTTTTAGATATATCGGGAGCCACGCAGAGTTTTTACGGGGGTCCCGCTACCCGGATAGCGGGCTAGGGGTCAAGGTGGCTAGCAGCCCCCTTGCGGGGTGCGGGGTAGCGCCCCGTTAGAAAAAAAATTTCCAACAGGGGCAGTGTCGTGAAGTACGTGTGTGTGTACATATGTATGCATATGTATATATATATATATATATATATATATGTATATATATAAAAAAAAAGAGGGGGGAAAGGCATCCAAGGGATGCGTGGGGCCGGCGCCTTGAGTGCTGTGCGTTTAGGCGCAAGCGCGCCACGTGTCGGCACGTGGGCGCT
Organism: Agapanthus africanus; assembly: GCA_030015575.1. Lineage (NCBI taxonomy): Eukaryota > Viridiplantae > Streptophyta > Magnoliopsida > Asparagales > Amaryllidaceae > Agapanthus > Agapanthus africanus. The sequence goes on from JASDDO010000019.1 coordinate 523,484,210, forward strand.
TTACGCTCGAGCGCTGGGCGCTGGAGCGCAAGCGCGCCACGTATCGTCACGTGGGCGCTTTGCGCTCGAGCGCAGGGCGCTGGCGAGGAAAAGGGGCTTTTAGTCCCAGAAATAGGGTTTAGAGTGGAGTTAAACTCCGAAAAATGTTTTGGTTGAGGAAATGGATTCTTCTTCTTCCTCCTCTGTTGGCTGGCTCAAGAGATGTGAGATCTAAAAATCACTTCTTTTTGAGATCTAATGACAGATCCAAGTTCCCCTTTATGGGTTTTGTAGTGAAAAACTATTTAGTTTTATAAAATGAAGAGTAAAACTCTTGATTTAATTCAAAAGAAAGAAGAAGGTTTTGGAACCTTGAAGAAGGAGGAAAGATCTCAGATCTAAATATTTTTTGGAGAGAGAAAAAGTTGGGAGATATTTCATTATCTTTGCCTTTATAGGCCATACACTTTACACATAGCCCCTTGGGCTTCACAAAATGGCATTTTGCCTATCTCATGGCTGATGTGCTATTTCTTTTTGCACATAAGCCATGGGCTTTACAAAAATTTGGCTTTATGCCTATTTTCCTTACATTTATCCATAAAATAAAATAAAGGAAATACAACAAAAATTTTATCTTAGCATGGGGGGAGGCCGGCCGCTTCATGTTCGGGCTCGACCCAGGCATGGGCCTACTGGATTTGGGCTTGGGCCCACTTGACTTGGGGTTGACTTTGATTTTGGCTTGGTCAACCGGGATGTAAATTTTTACCCCAACACGGCGAATAGTCTGCCAATTCTAGAGTGAGGCCCCTCTGCCTCTCAAAGCCATGAGATGTGGACCCGTTGCCCTCCAGAACCCGGCTATCCGTGCACTCCGTCGCGGGGTAAACCTAGTACAAAAATGAAAAATATGTACAACGGGTACATCGACCTCAGCCCGGTCATACCCCAAAAGAATATTATACAAACAGGCAGTGACGGCAGTCCACATGTTGGACGCTCGCCCCGCAATATCAAATGTATAAATAAATCCAAACTGCACTACCATTGCACACTGCTATCCACCACGACAAATCTGCAACATCACAGCACAACACAGAATATCAACGCGAATGTCACGTTCACAAATCCGTCTAAAAGGACTATAGCAATTAGACGCAATTTACCGCTCCAATGACATTCACGGTCGGAGATATAATGTAAGTACTGTAAACTAACAAGTTTAAAATTTCAATCAACTAAACTTTCCGAAGTGGGCCCCACGTACATCTGCAGTACTCAAATAAAATCTGGGCCCAAAAGAAATATTCCAGAAACCACAATTTTCCATGAAGACCCTACTGTAGAAAAATAGTTTACTGTAGCTCTAAAACGGCGGCGGAACCGCTGCCAAACTAGGGTTTGTGCGGCGGTTCCGCGGCGCTTTGGAAGCTTCATTCTACCAAATTTCTACAGTATTCTTAAAAAAGCCTGCACGATTTTCTGAGATGCTCAAAATAATTTTTAGACCTGTTTTAAAAATCGACAGAAACTTTACACAGAAAAATGCGGTTTTCGAAATTCCGTTCGATCGATATTTTAAACGCGTTAGAACAAATTAGTAAAGCTTAATGGCGTGGCTCTGATACCATGTAAGTGTACGGTAGCGCCCCGGCAATCTTTCAGACGCCAAACGCAGAACAAAAACTTTTTAACTGGCGCAATCGCATACTATAACCCGGATCTTGCCATTAACGCTAAACTAACTGACTATAAAGTGGGTAGAAAGGCTATACCGAACGATCCGAGTCCTTCGTTCTTTAGCCATCATCCCACGCTCCTTTGCGGCATCTGTGATCTCGCTCGATCTTCGGTCTCCTCGTCCAGGTGGCACCACGTCAACGGATCTTTATACGGGCTCCCGCCTCTGAACCGAGGCAACTCGGACACGAAGTTTGCTAGCCGACATGTCCAAGATTGATGTAGAGAATGAGTAGAATACTTTGTCTCCTTTCATCCAAAACCATAGATGAACGGTTAATGAAGTTGCCTTTTTAATCAAGTAAGGATGAATGAGCTATATCTTTTTTTTCATGAATCAAATCTATCATTTCATTTTTAAAAACCTTTGGCTACCAAAAGAATGGCCGGCCACTATATGAGGAGGGGGTGAGTGTAGGAGCAAGGGGGTGACCATAATGGAATAATGTATCATAAAAGGTCTTAAGCATAACAAAAGCCATTAATGGAAAAGGTGACTCACTAATAACACCTCATCAAAACCATTAATGCAAATGAATGACTCACTAAACACCTCATCAACCTAGTCATCATTCAAGAAGCTTCCACTCATGACTCACCCTCATGACTCACCCTCATGAAAAGGATAAATCCGCATTAAACCGAATGTTTAAGACGGGTGATAGAAAACTGGCAACTTTGAAAAGCGATCCCGAAATGAATTTCAGGATAACCCCGTAACTGTAAAAACATACCCGCATTTGTATTACGACCGAATACAAATGCAACTAAGACAAAGATATTATATCTACACAGTATAATACTCGGATCCGGTTTAAACCAAAGCCCACCAGTATTATCTTCCCGAAATATGACACGTGCGTAAACGCACGTGCATTTTCCGAACCCTGCCATAAAACCATACGGCCTCTACAACGTTTCGCCCGAACTTGGGAAACTATCTATGGGGGACTCCAATGACTCATCGGTACCGTGGCAGTGGGTTTAACCACAAGCCGTCAATAGCACTAGCTGTGCGTAACGGCTGCCCATGTACTGACCTCAAGGGAAACCGATGAGCGAACTCATCCTGGAACCCTACTGAGCCTAACAGTGACAATATACATACAGTCCGGTTCGTTCGTCTATGAGTATCGCATATCGGGCTTAGGGGGCTGGTAACATCAGACCCCCAATAGCGGTGAGAAACTACTGGAGTACCTAACAGTAATTCTCACATGCCCTAGCCAAGGACTTGGTGTAATGGCTTTTCTAGACACAGCGCGATCTCACCCCCAATATCGGGAGAGACGAATCCCCTGCCGATCCGCTCACTTGCCTCCATATGGCTCGGGACTGTACCCAAAAAAGACCTGTTTGCACGACTCCTTTGAGCCATGGTAGAGTAGAAATTAAAGCACAGTGGGAACTCACACGAGACAAATGACGACCTCAGGTCGATGAACTAACCTGTACACATGTCACCAGGTAACTGCTATCTGACGATAGGTATAATACCAACTAGCAGGTTCCCGGTGAGTCCTGTCCGGTGTACTCATAACCTAATGAGCACCTGTATACATCTTAGGTGATCCAACTGATACCAGTGGCTTGTGAGACCGGCCACTGCCCCTCGTCGGGGTCTCAACTGTATACTCTAGTCTACTCTGGAGTATCGATGCCCTGTCTCGAAACTCCAACGACTAGAGACCACTATTAAGGATATGCTTATAGACTACCCAACTCTCACGTATATGATCGCCATCATACTGTTGGTAGTCAAGCATGATCCTGAGGGCTCTATCAACGTGTAACAGCGATCAGTCACCTGAACCTGTACACGACTGATAATGGCAAACCAGATAGCATACTATCATCTCGAGTAAGACTGTGCTACCGGTATAGGTCCTCCTCAATCATTGCAACCACGTACCTGCGATCCAATAATTGACTTTGAGAGCACTATATCCAACAATTTCTAAATATTTCCCGATTTATCGGTATTTAATTATACCGCATTATCAAAATATTTATAATATTTATTTTTTAATTATATAAATTCCCAAAAATAATATTTTATTTTTCTGAAATGTTACAATCTCCCCCCTTAAATAAATTCAGTCCCCGAATTTAAATTTAAACCCCTCAAATACTAAAACATTTCAGTAAAATGATCAAGTCGTCGGGGCTCCGAAATTATAAATACACAAAACACATCGTAGCGCTATGCATGCGCATGAAAAACGAGTATATAAACTAAAATCAAAACTTCGTCAAGCATCCCGCAATCATCGGAGTTATGGTGAACACACCAATGTCAAAACCCAATACGAAAACAAACATGATATACATCAAAACTATAACATATACATAATACGCATCGTTGTAAACTCGTCACAACATCTTAAAGAAATGCATGCCAAACCTTTTTCAAATCACCGTGCAATGCGCGTATCATGACACAGTAGCGGACGTTTATTGTAAGAAAATAACTATATCTATATATACCCTTTGTTTAGCACACATGTCCCGCCGTTTTGAAATAAATTAGAAGGGTTTCCTTTGTAAAATGTTTCGTGTCATCTCGGACATGTAGGTAAATACTGAGACTATAGCTCTTTTTTAGAAATCCCTTCGAAAACTATCAATGCATGCAAAAATATATTCAGATACTGTCCTCAGACTAGTCCTGCTCAGCTACTATACCAAATAGTAAATAACATAAAACATACTGCTCCAAAAGAAATCGATCCCAAAATGTGTATAGAGATGCCACGTGCATCTGGTGCGCACAGAAATCGAAATCAATAAATGTGTCATACATGTGCACAGAAACAAAATCTAAGTGTAACGGGTGTGCACGAAAACACCTGTCAAAGGCAACGGTGTGCCTGACAACAACATCAGGTGTCTGATATGCACGAAAAATCCCGATTTAGTGCATCTGGTGTGCACCAAAATTGCTTCAAACGCGCCAAGTATGCGCAAAAAATCCAAATCAAGTTCACAAGGTGCACGAAAACAAATACCGAGTATCACAATTGAAAACGACGGTATACAGCACATCTCAATCCAAATCAGGTATACCATGGTATATAATCTCACAACCATGTGCATCAGCGGGCACAAAATCAAATCAACATACTAAAAGTGCATGAAAACTATGTCGAAGACAGAAGTCAAATCACATGCATACCATAGGCATAAAATCAAAATCAGCATCTTGAATGTCATCAAATCGAAGTCAAGTGCAACTGTGGTGCACAAAATCTCAATCAAGCAAATAAATTGCCCAAAATACCGAAATCAAAGATGATGGAAACCATCCCACTCTGGCACATCCTCTAAGATCTCTGTCCAACTATCATGGTCACTCATAACATGTCTCGTCGACAATACCGAACTCTGGCCTGCTGGGTGTGCACAATATGACCGCTCCTGGGTCCAAGTCTTCTTGTTTAGTATTCCAGAAAGGTTCTGCCGAGGTCTCTTCCAAATCCCGTTTCTGCCGAACTGCCCGGAAGTTATCACCCTTTACAAAATCTATTTCTTATTCCGGAGCGGCTGCATACTCATCATGACTCCTTCTGGAAGATATATCCATGTTCAACGCCTCTGTATGCGTATCACATCTCTAATGTCAGCGGAGTGGAACGTCATCTCATCGAAATCTCATACGAATCTCTTACTCTACTTTTATTCTTTTGTCAACTGATTCGGACTCGTCTCTTCGTGGCTGTATAGACTGCGCTCCAACGGCTATACTCATATCTGGAGTCTCCCAAGTAATGTATCCCACCACATTATATCCAGACGACGTCGAACTTTTCGATCGATTCGTCAAAGTTCCATAATCCCCCAAGAGCTCAACTCTTGAGTACAGTTTAATAATATCCAGTACATGCCACAGTACTTATGGACCAGCCGTAGAAGGGCAAACCCAAGCCTCACTAATGGCACCGCGGAACTGCTGCAAACCCTAAGGTTCAAATGTGTTCCCATGGTCATTATGTCGAGTTAGGGTTTCATTCTTCTAGAGGGTCCATAGAATTACTTGCCGAATACTTTAAACTTGGAAAAATGGGTTACTGACATTCGATCATCTTCTATCAACTCTCAACGTACCTGCGTGAAATCTTCTCAAGCTGGAATCAATCAATCTGATGACCTCGCATCGGGGTGTGCAAACGAACTACATGTCATAGTCATTCATCCTTGGGTGACTAGCGATCTTCTATCATATCTCTAAGTATAAACTAGTGCTGCAATAGCTCCAAACATCTGGGGCGATATCTCGTCATTCGCAGCAGCAACTGGCTCATTCGTCCGTACGCTGAACAGTGCCTCAATCCTCAAGAATAGGAGATACATCAAAGGTCATCACATTTTATCCGACCTCTATCAGTGGCCTAATCCTCTGGTGCTGATCTGCACGTTCGAGAAATTTTAGTAAAAGCAATCCATCATATGCTCATGGCGTGAAAATACAATAAAATGACACATCTATGAAATCGTGTGTCACTGGAATACATCCCTGGTCAGTCCTCGTCCAAGACGAGCTCATACTGACCGCAACTCTAGCCACAGATCTCTCTGCCTATGCAATCGCGGTAACAAAACCACCAACTGATATCGATGAGGATAGATCATAGGAATGAATATAATACTGTGCAAGGAAATGTACATCCCAAGGCTTCTTAAGCGGAGTAGCGTATTGTAAGTATGCCGCAGAATATATACACGGTACGTCACTCTCCTTAAGTCACATACTCCATCAACCAAGGTCAACCTATGCGATGAAAGTTCGGGTCTAATACCCCCTGAGCCAATTCTAAGTTCCGTAAGGTCAAGCCTAGGTTTTGAATATATATAAACGCCCTAGACTCCACATAGTCAAACATAGACTCGTGTTCATATCAGATTTTTGCATTTTTATACCGCCCATTCTTAATCACATTGCATATAAGTAGGTACTTTTGATCCATGTCTGCTAAATAGTTGCAGGTCACAGGCTATCAGCTCTTTACAGTGAAATTCATGAAAAGTCTCAACAAATGTGGGACTACGGCCAACAAACAGAGAAATACGGGTTTTCGCACACTATCCGTATAATACCGCCTACCAGTTCAAGGAACAAATGGAAAATCATTGAGCATTTCAATGCACAAAGCACAAGGGTAGCACAAGATTCAAGACTTCAACGCGAAGCTCAAGGCAAAAGTCCACATCATTCTGTACTGTTGGAAATCGGGAAGAGAACTGAAGAGTTTTTGAGAAACCAAGTCTTCCAAACAGAAGATAAAAGCAACAGAAAGAATCCCTAAAAAATTGATCACACAAGACCACCAAATGGCTGTGGAACCGCGGCCAAACAGGCACATCTGCCACGGTTCCGCGGTCGTGCTCTGCACGTGTCAGTGGGGTGTCGGTGCTTTGACTCGGTTTTTGGGGTTGTTTTGTAATTTCATGTATGGATCAGAATGTAAACCTAGGGTTTTTCCTATCTATAAATAGGAGAGCTCAAGTCCTTTCTTAGTGTGGCTCTTTTAGGGTGCCTCTTTGGAGGATGCCTCTCTTTATTTTTATTTTTATTTTTATTCTTAGATCTAAATTTAAATTCCAATTGTAATGCATTGTTTAGAAGTCATCAATAAAGTAAGTTTTATTTTTTATCTCGCATTCTTTTTATCTGAATTTTAATTCCTGCAATTTTTTATCTGTTCTTTTATTATATGCAATTTAGTTCATCTATTAAAATAAAAAAAATGAATTTTATTGTCATCTTGCTAATGAGTGAGTAATTCCTTACTTGTTAGGGATAGGAGAGGGAAGGTTTGAGAGAAGGAAATCTCTCTCACTCCTTTCTTTGCCCAAATAATTTTAATTAAGGACTCTCTTTAAATCAACCATACTCCGCTCACTACGGCACCCTATCCTACATGATAGCAGTGATTCCCTAATTAGACCGGTTGTGGTTGAATTAACCGGAGGTTAGGGCTAAGAGCCAAGAACGGACGGACAATGACCAAAAGGAAGAAACTAAGTTTCTTCCTAATTGTGCTAATCCCCATTGTTGACTATTAGCCTAACACCTATATTCTTAACTAGGGCATTGAAAGAAGTGAGAAGAATCCCTATTTCGAACTAACCTAATTAAAACCCTAGCAAGCTTTTATATCAATTTATTCTCATTCTTAGATCTTAAAACAAAACCCACCAAAGTTAGGACTTAACTCATTGGAACTTAAAGAAAAAGGACACCATTTCCCTGTGGATCGACTCGTACTCAACCGGATAGCTACCAAGCGACACCGTTTTGATTGCGGTATTCCTAAATTTAAAACGCATACAAAAACCCTTATCAATCAAATGGCGCCGTTGCCGGGGATCGAACCCGGGTCACCCGCATGACAGGCGAGAATCTTTAACAATCAAATGGCGCCGTTGCCGGGAAGACAGTAGTCTCTTTCTTTGTGTAATTTCGGGTTAATAAAAAAAAATTAAAAATTATAAAAAATTGAAAAATTTTAAAACAAAAAAATAATAATAATAAAAATCATCTTGTTATTTTTGAAGGGTTTTGTGCAAGTGTGCAGGCTTGGAGCAAACTGTGTTTCAGATCTGGAGCAAACTCAGTGAACAAATCCAGAAACAGGAAATCTGAACAGGTAGAAGAAAACCAACTCAGCACAGAGACAAAGTCAGAAGATCCAAACTCACTGATCCGCCGTGGAACCGCGGCAGAATCAAGGGTTTGACCGCGGAACCGCGGTCAACTGGTGACATCAGCACCCAATTTTCTCTGTAAGTATTTCTTTTCTCCTCTCCTTTCCTCTGCACTCCACTGAGAAATTTTTCCTGCAGGTTTCTTTGCACAGATTCTCTTTCTCCTATCCAATAAAATTTTTTTATGCAGGATTCTTTGCGCTGCCAAATAAAAAAAAATTTGCAAGTGTTTTAGATTTTTGGTGTGTTACTGCTTTGCATAATTAATACGGAATTTAAGGGGCTATAACACCAAATTAGTTTGGGTGGGGATTTCATCACCCTTCCTAAGACCCCAAAAATCACTAAAAGCATATGCATCACCCTTAAGCTTAATTAAAAAATATCTAGACTCAGCCAACTAAGGACTGTCGTGCTCAATAGGACAGAGGAAGGTTGTGGGCATTCAATCGTTTATCTAAACATGACTTTGTGGTGCCTAGGCTAGACAAGTGAGAAAGGTAATTTTAAAAGGTCCGTCTCATGGTGATTCGTGAGCGGAACCCTCCTTTCTTCATTTGTGCTTACCTGGTCACAATTGGCAGTGAAGAGATGATTTGAGGGTTATCTCACAACTTGTCACTTTGGAACAGTTAGGAGCAGTCTAGTGGACTTTAAAGACCCTAGCTCTAGGTGTGTTTGTGCATATTGTGATTATGATTGTGCTTGTAAAAAGTTTAGTCCCATAATTTCGTATTCTTTCAAACAACCAATTTTTTTTTTTAAAAACTCCAAAAAAAATAATTTTTTTTAAAATAAATAAAATTCACCACTCCCTCCCTTCCTATATTTTCACTCTTCCAACATGGGTACCCCACCTCGCAAAACTCTTGCCGAACTTTGGTACCTACAACCAGACATTACTTCCTACGGTTCTTGTTTTGGTCGAATTTCGAACGACCCCTCCATGCCTAAAATTTCTTTGAAAGATCGAATAGACGCGTCTAGGACAACCAATTGGACTCCGCAATCCACCTTATATCAACCATTTCAACCTTCACCACCTTTTTACTTTGATACTCCTTTTTTGAGTCCTGTTGTAACTCCGAAACCCGTGTCTATTGCTGAATATATTGAACAATCTCGTAACCGATCTTTCAATCCTTTCACCCCTGCGAATTCTTTGGATCAACAATTCCATTCACCTTCTTATCCAAATGTTGATCCCACTCCTGTCCAACCATTAAATTCCTACCAGTCCTACCAGACTTTTGCACTTTCCCTAGACATTGTTTCTGAACAGCCATTTAGGAGTTTCCAGTATCCAAACAACTTTGAATATTTTACTGAAACCCCTTCACAACCCATTTCTAGTCTGGAACAGGCATTGGAAGACTTTAGGGTAGCGTCATGCCAATAGATGATGGATTTGAATGCGTCCATGGCCGCCCCTATACAACCTAGTGACCCGGTAGCTGATTTCCAACTAGCTCCAAATTTTCCAATGTATGATGAGACGGTTGGACAGATTGAGAATTTGAGTGGTGAGAGTGAGCTGTACACCCTTCAAAATCAAACCTACGCATCCCCAATTGAATCCCACAACTCCGGTTTTGAATGTCTATCAAGTGTTCCAAATGATTCACCAGTTGAAGATAAAACGTTTAATGAGTTGTGTGACTTTATAGTGTTTGATTTACCTGATTGTGAAGGGTCCCTTTCGAGTGAAACCATCACCAATCCTTTTGACCTCTACACCTCCTTAGAACATGAATTGATTGATACTCATGCTTTTGATAAGGTGTCTGAAAAAATTGATTTTTACTTGATCGAGGATATTGACGCTGGGAATATTTTGGATGATGAACCCGCAGATTTGACTGAATTTTTCTTTTCAATTCATCATACCGAGTCATTAAATATTTCTCCCGAACTTCATATATGTCTTGATTTTGATGAGAATTGCATGGATAAGCTAAATTTTGAGGAGAGTATTGAGGAAATTATTGAGGATGAATCAGTTTTACTTGAGGAGTCGGATTTTCCAATTCATTCTATCCCTTTCATTGACTGAGCACACCCTCCTGAATCTTTAACCGACATCCTTCCTCAATCACTTCCCTCCATCCTCGCTCCGACCTTACAAGAAACCGTTACACTTCCATTTTCAATGTCTGGTTTACCAAGTTCGACATACCCATGTTTTCTCACGAATCTTGAGGGATTTGACCTCATTTCTCAGTGGGTTGATAAATTAGCACAATCGCTTTTTACACATCGGTCACTAAAAATTGTGCAAATTTATACACTCCATTCCCACCCTCAAGTTCATATTCCACTTCTTTCTCCCACTTTCTCTGGTTCTTCTTCTAATCTTCCTTTAATGATAGCGAGTGTTAATGAATCACATTCCGATATTTTGAGTTCGATAATTCTAGAAAAACAACTTGATTTAAACTCTTTTAAGAATAAGGTAGATGAGCCTTACGAGTCTCCTACCTCCATAATTTTTGAAAAATCAAGTGTGTTGAATTCTAGCGCGACACTTATTGACATTGAAACGTTCAATCAGACCATCGATGAAAGTTTCGAAGATATTTTCGCCGACGAACTCGCATTCCTAAATGACACGGATTTTGTGATTAATCAACCTCCACCTGAAGAAGTCGAACCACCACCATTTCTTCTTATCCCATACGAGAATGTGACCATTCTTCCCATTCTTAATCATCCACATTTTCGTTTCCGTTCACCATTATTGTTTCGTCTCCATAAATCGAGACGTAAACCTTTTCCATTACACCACTTATCTTTACCTCATTTCTTCCTGACTCTATACAACATGTTCTTTCATCAACCGCCGCTTTATAACGATAAAATTTTTGAATGGTTGGTGCTAACCTTTGGCCTGTGTAAGGCCTTGTATAGCTTGATACTGTGTTATTTTTCCCGCCTAACTCTGAACTTTAACGCTTAAACAGTGGAAACACTGTTTCACTTAAGTTTGGGGGAAGCCTTTTTTGTGTATATATTTTGGTTTGCTTTTTGTTTTTTGTTTTTTTTTTCTTTTAGGGAGTTCCGACAATTTTGACCCTCTTGGTGTAGCCTGACAGTGAGGGCACTGTCAAGTTTATGTTTGGGGGTGTGCTCGGTAAGCTTTCTACTTTCGCATTCATGTGTATATTTTGCATTTGCATACTTATTAAAACCCACAAAAATTGAAAAAAAAAATCATAAAACATAAAAACTTGCTGTACATATTTGTTTGCATATTTAATTCCGTATCTTATTTTTCTGCATTGCATCTTTATAAAGAAATATAAAAAAAATTAAAAAAAAATTTGGCCATATTTGACTCAAGTTCAACATGACGGTTGACTAGTTAGGAAAAACTAGATCATAAACTTAGTATATTAAAAACCCTAAAAATAACCTTTCTTAAAATTTAACTGTAGAAAATATACGACCTTTTAGTTTTTAGAAATAGGCAGATTTTGAGTTCAGTTCTTGAGCTAAATCGAAATAAGGGAAGAATATTGAATGCTCTATTTGAAATATAAGTCTGAAAAATAATTCTGAACCTTAAGTCCAAATTCTGAGAGTATATACCCTACTTTACGCACTCACACACATCTTGAAACTTGGGATAGTAGAGGATACCTTGAAATGCTCTTGTCTAAAATCTTTAGTATGAAGGAAAATAAAATAAAAGTATAAGTGGTGAATAAAGAGATAAAAGAAATGAACACTGATTTTGTAATTGCTTAAGGAAGCATACATAAAAAAATATAGCGAGAGTGCTTTATCACCTAGTGCCTTAGTCCGACTTGTTTGGGAGTCACTGCTAAGCCTTAGGTATTGCAAGACGAGGAATTACGCCTAAATGCTCAAGCACATTTTGTAATCGATCATTTAGTACCTCAAGAAGTATTAACGGTCGCATGAAGGATATGTGAGCAATTTCATCTAGAATTCACCAACTAAAAAGTATTTTGGAAGATGGACAAGAGTATGATAGCTTGAATTGAATTTCCAAGTGTGGGGGTGATAATTACACACACATAGGGGTATATGATTGGAGTTTGGAGGAGAGATAAGAATAAAAGATTGGGCTTATATTTTCAGTAGAGATGATAAAAATTCCTGAATTAATATTGCGCCTTAAGAGGAAAACTTAGGAGATGCTGAAAGCTTTTTAAAATGGCAAAACGTATATGATCTTAAGAAAAGGAAGCGTGAAAAATACGGATTGATGATTTCTAAGTTGAAGATAATAGAATTTCTTGCTAGAATACTGATTGAAGAATTAGAGTCAATGGCCAAATTGATCGGATTTTGTGGGTAGTATCCGCTGAAAACCCTCAAGAGACAACACTCCTCCTATTAGGGACACCTAGAAGTTTAACGGCTTGTTGCACGAGCTCGGTGCAATCGCGTTCCCTGCGAAAGTGAGGTTAGGAGTTTTTAAGAATAAAATTGCTTTGCTCGGGACGAGCAAAAGATAAGTTTGGGGGTATTTGTTCATATCAGATTTTTGCATTTTTATACCGCCCATTCTTAATCATATTGCATATAAGTAGGTACTTTTGATCCATATCTGCTAAATAGTTGCAGGTTACAGACTATCAGCTCTTTACAGTGAAATTCATGAAAAGTCTCAAAAAATGTGGGACTACGGCCAACAAACAGAGAAATACGGGTTTCCGCACACTATCCGTATAATACCGCCTACCAGTTCAAGGAACAAATGGAAAATCATTGAGCATTTCAATGCACAAAGCACAAGGGCAGCACAAGATTCAAGACTTCAACGCGAAGCACAAGGCAAAAGTCCACATCATTCTGTACTGTTGGAAATCGGGAAGAGAACTGAAGAGTTTTTGAGAAACCAAGTCTTCCAAACAGAAGATAAAAGCAACAGAAAGAATCCCTAAAAAATTGATCACACAAGACCACCAAATGGCCGTGGAACCGCGGCCAAACAGGCACATCTGCCGCGGTTCCGCGGTCGTGCTCTGCACGTGTCAGTGGGGTGTCGGTGCTTTGACTCGGTTTTTGGGGTTGTTTTGTAATTTCATGTATGGATCAGAATGTAAACCTAGGGTTTTTCCTATCTATAAATAGGAGAGCTCAAGTCCTTTCTTAGTGTGCCTCTTTTAGGGTGCCTCTTTGGAGGATGCCTCTCTTTATATTTTATTCTTTTTTTAATTCTTAGATCTAAATTTAAATTCCAATTGTAATGCATTGTTTAGAGGTCATCAATAAAGTAAGTTTTATTTTTTTATCTCGCATTCTTTTTATCTGAATTTTAATTCCTGCAATTTTTTATTTGTTCTTTTATTATCTACAATTTAGTTCATCTATTAAAATAAACAAAAAAATGAATATTATTGTTATCTTCCTAATGAGTGAGTAATTCCTCACTTGTTAGGGATAGGAGAAGGAAGGTTTGAGAGAAGGAAATCTCTCTCGCTCCTTTCTTTGCCTAAATAATTTTAATTAACGACTCTCTTTAAATTAACCATACTCCGCTCACTACGGCACCCTATCCTACATGAATGCGGTGATTCCCTAGTTAGACCGGTTATGGTTGAATTAACCGGAGGTTAGGGATAAGAGCCAAGAACAGACGGATAAGGACCAAAAGGAAAAAACTAAGTTTCTTTTTAGTCGTGGTAATCCCCGTTGTTGACTATTATCCTAACACCTATATTCTTAACTAGGGCATTGAAAGAAGTGAGAAGAATCCCTATTTCGAACTAACCTAATTCTAACCCTAGCAAGCCTTTATATCAATTTATTCTCATTCTTAGATCTTAAAACAAAACCCACCAAAGTTAGGACTTAACACGTTAAAACTTAAAGAAAATGACACCATTTCCCTGTAGATCGACCCGTACTCAACCGCCTAGCTACCAAGGAACACCGTCTTGATTGCGGTATTCTTAAATTTAAAACGCATACAAAAACCCTTATCAATCAACTCGAACCAAGGTTAAACCTAGCGCTCTGATACCAACTTTTTCACGACCCGAAATAGCACGTGACTAGCACTTGAATCATGTAAAGTCTATAGGACCACACCTAATTCAAGTAAGCCAAAAGCCCAAAAATCTAAACCATTTAAAAGAAGGAAGTGAAGGAAAACTTGTTTTAAAGTTTGCATATACATCACTTTGAAAAGTCGTAGTAACATTTTTAAAACATCAAGTCTTTTCCAAAAATTTCGGCAGAGTCTCCCTTATAAAAACTAGCCATAAATGGGTACAAACATGAATAATATGAATAAAGGCATCCCCAAGCAGGAGCTAGATCTGTGCCAATTGGCGGTCACAACCACGCAAGCAATATAATATACAACGCCGAAGGCGAGGATCAAAACTCAAAAGAAAACCAATATCCACCAGAAAACTATAATAATACAAGCACGACTCTAAGGTCGAAAGAATATACACTGGTTTTCTAAGTCTAATCAATATACAAGTCTGGTTGATGGAGTTACTAGATACAACAGAAAGTAAATAGAGTACAAGGGTGGTCGCGATGCGAGTGAACCCACCCACCAAAGCAATCACCCGGAAGGAGCGGTGTGCCGGCAAGCCACAATGAAACCTGTACGGCAAAACCTGTAAGAAACTGTGGCACAATGGGGGTGAGTTGCCAACTCGTGAGTAGAAAACATCACCGAGCAGAAATCGTATATATGACTCAATCCTAGGTCATACGATAATAATATATCCATAATTAAATATCCTGAACCATCTACACATAAGTATAATACCACGTGCTCGTGTCAGTGCCTCAGATAGCAACATATCATATATGTGATATATGAATGCATTACGAATGAAAACAGAATACATCATGAATGAGAAAACTGTTTTCTTAATTTAATGAGATTTCTGTATATATAAATCGAGGTATCATCAATGAAATCAACATAAAATCCGTGTTAAGCATCGACACAAAACATATATCTAAATATCAAATATCTCGGGCTCCGGCTATCCGGACTGGCCCATATCATAAAATCTCAATACCTTAAAGTCTCAATATCTCGAGCTCCGGCTATCCGGACTGGCCCCTGGGCTCCGGCTATCCGGACTGGCCCCTCATCAAATCTCATGACTATGTCGGTATCCTCCGGATATCCGCCGCGTCACAAATAACCGGTCGGTAGTGCTCCCCTGCCAGGCTCAACGCCACCATCTGCGACCTTCTCGCCCCGAGGTACCGCACCGGGTCCACCATGCACCCACAGACGATTCCTCCTCCTCCTCGAATCGGGTGTATGATATCGCTCAAGAGCCGAGAAAACTCATGGTGGACGTATCTCACATCATATCACGAGAAAACCGCATTTTTATTCTTTTGAAATGAAAATGAGTTAATAAAATCTTGCAGTTTCTCTAAATCCAGAAATCTCATGAAAATCCAAAATCCCAAAATGAATAGTCAATAAACAGTGAATATCGGGCTCCGGCAATCTGGACTGGCCCAAAAATATCGCATGGCAAATGAATATGTAAATATGCATGCACGGGTATATACGTAAAGAATGCAATATCTAAACTAACACAGTAATGAAATATTAGAACTATCAGCTAATAAGCGATATCAATTAAGTAATATTCTCTAAAGTGTGCGTGACATGGCAATTACCGATGATGATGTGTGTGAGCCGGCAAGTAAGTGTACGTGGAGCATACGCATCATCGGTAATGGTGCTGGTGTCCTGACAGCATGGTTTCATAATAACAAGAATCGCAAGTAAAAACATGCAATGCGATAATAACAACATAGTATATGGAAAATGAACAGTAAACGCAACGATAAGGAAATATATGTTCCTATATACGAGTCATACAGTTTTTGGTGTCTGAAATCATACGAATCATGGTTTTTAAAAAATAGGTGTACGGTGTTTTTGAGAAAAGATACATCCTTTGAAATCCGTAGTATCTCTAGGCCTGTCTTTAAAATACTCACTATTCGTTAAGTTTGAAAATAAGTATGACTCGCTCCCAAGCTAACATATACCAAGTAACTACAGTACGAAGCCAAGAGACTAATCACAAGGGTAAGGGAAACCACCTAAGTCCGAGTCGATCTATACATCTAGTAGTCAGTGATTCCGTCTCAATAGCGTCACATACAATAACATATATAATACGACAAGCTCGAGTCAAGAGTGCGGATCTATTATCATCATTATATCTCATACGGTCAATCCATCGTACGACATCCCAAAATCGGGGTACAGGTCGCCTATCACATATACATCAATATCAGTATGGTATCATTATCATTATATCATGAACAGGGTACTGATCTAAGTCTAGTACATACCGATACCGTCAAACATATATCTACGTGTGTATGAAAACAAAACGCCCACCAATCCGCTAATATAATATGCCGTATCTCATAACACGGCCCAAATCACATCACCGATCTCACGGCATCCTGCCCAATCACATCAACTTATCTCCAAGCATCAAATACTATCCTCATAAACCTGTATACATACACACACACACACCAAGCATCAAATACTATCCTCATAAACCTATATACATATACACACACACACACACACATATATATACATACTCACATACATATATGTATATATATATATATATATATATATATATATACATATCCCCATATACGCACAAGAACATCGAATGTATATGTGTGTGTGCGCGCGCGTGTGTGCAAATCATTACTCTAAGGTTTCGTGACTAAGAAACTAAACTAAAAGCATTTTTCCTACAATCACACTAAACTAACCCAAAGTCACCTAAGCATTTTATGCTAAATATACACATCTCAAAATATAACATATATATATGTCACGACATGAAATATTAGCTCGTGACCAGCACTTAAATCACGCAATGTCTAAAAGTGTAACGGAATTCAAGTAAGATGAAACCCAGAAATCTAAACCTTTTTAAGAAAATAAAAGAGGTGAAGTTTTGAAATAAAGGTATAATGAAATCAAGTTTTCTTAAATGCTTGGGAAAGGAATATAAAAATGCAAATGAAATTTACTAGTTTGAAAACGTGTTTCGTCTTTAAAAAATTTTTGGGCAGCACCTCCTTTATATATTTTGATCCAAAACCACAAATACATAACGAGAATAAAGGCATCCCCAAGCGGGAGCTAGCTCTTCGCCAAACGGCAGATCCATAACCTCGCAAAGCATAAATATATGTATACGACGCCCAACGGCGAAGTTCACCACAAAAGATAAATAAATAAGCAATACATCAATCCAAAATGCGAACATAAAACCCATCGCTCAAGTCTCGCAACTACAAGTCTTGCTAAGTCTCATTATTTATACAAATACTAGTTTGATTTGATGGAGTTGACTAGATACAATATGAAATATAAATACAATAGTGGATACGATACAAATTTCCCACCTACCAAAGCAATCACCCGAAAGCAACTGTATGCCAGCGATGTCGCTACCGATCCATGCGGTCAACCTGCAAGAACTGTGGCACAATGGGGGTGAGTTGCCAATTCGTGAGTAGAAAAACATCAACAAGTAGAAATCGAATAAACAACGACTCCAAGGTCAACTATATCATGAAGGTAATATATGATATCTAGGGTGACCATATCTATATATGTGCCAACACTAATACCAATATCAATCAGCATGTGGATATCGTCCAACCATATAACCAATGTATGTATGCATGTGGATCTCGTCCAACCATATAACCAATGTATGTAACCAATGTATGTATGCATGTGGATCTCGTCCAACCATATAACCAATGTATGTATGCATGTGGATCTCGTCCAACCATATAACCAATGTATGTATGCATCATAAAAGCATGTGCATGAAAGTATGAGGATATAAATCAACGTATGTCCCTCGCGACACCTCAAAAATCATGGAACTTGGGTGTCCGGCATCAACACCCAAAAACATCATGAAACCCGTGTCCAGCATCGACACGTAAATCCTCATATTTCGGGCTCCGTCAGTCTGGATCGGCTCTCGGGCTCCGTCAATCCGGATCGGCCCATCTCATCTCTCGACTCCGGTCGGTATCCTCCGGATATCCGCTGAGCCCGAATACTATCACCGATAGGTAGTAGTCCCTCTGCCAAGCTCACCGTCTACTGCACAGCAATCCGTTCTCGCTTCGGGGTACCATACTGGGTCCACCATGTACAGCAATCGGCCTCATCTAGCTCCTTGAATCGGGTTTCACATGTCATACGTCTTAAAACCGAGAAAACGCATGGTGGACGCAATGAAATATCATATCAAGAGAAACCGGGGTTTTAAAATAGTACATTCTTTCTTTTGAAATAGCCACGGTTCTCAAATCCAGAAATCTCATGAAAACAACATATCTCAATGCGTGTAATCATAAAGCAAGATGTATGTGATATATAACAGAAATGTAAGCATGTCCGTATATCATGCAACATGGAACGGTAATATGCACATATCGAGGGAAAACCGCTCTTTTAAATGAATCCAGTTTTTAAAATATATCGTGCAGTTCCCAAATCTCCAAAATCGAATGCAATATCATATAAAGGTGCATATGTGTATATACGCAAGTATAGACATACAAATGTGTATGTCCACAAGTATGGTGTACAATATATATGTACAAAAGTATGGTGTACAATATGTATGTACTCAAGTATGGTGTACAATATGTACGCACGCATGTATGGCATGCAAGGAGTTATATCATGATGCAGCAATCCTACTATGTAGTGACATGGAAATTATCGATGATTATTCATGTCAGAATTTTGCATTATTATATTCCCCATTCTTAATCATATTGCAAATAAATAGGTGCTTTTGATCCATGTCTGCTTAATAGTTACAGGTTCTCAGAATAATACAGTGAAATTCAGGAAAAGACGCTACAAATGTCAGACTACGACCAATAAATAGATGAATCTGTATGATACCGCCTACAATTTAAAGAACAAATGAAGATCAATGAACAGTTCGATTGCACAAAGTACGAGGGCAGCACAAAGATTCAAGACTTCAACGCGAAGCTAACAGTAAAAGTCCACAAATTCTCCACTGTTGGAAATCTGGAAGAAAGTAGAAAAGATTCTGAGGAACCAAGTGAAGAAACCAGAAGTAAAATGCAACATGAAGAATACCTGAGAAAACGAGATAGAGATCCTTCAAGATGGCCGCGGAACCGCGGCCAAACAAGGCTTATGGCCGTGGATCCGCGGCCGTGCTGTGCACGTATCGGTGCAAAGTGTCGGTGGTGTCGGTGCTTTGACCCGGCTTTCTTAGGGTAGTATTGTAATTTCAGATGTGGATTAGATGTAAACCCTAGGGTTTCTCCTATCTATAAATAGGAAAGCCTGCAGCCTCTTTTGGGGCATACCTCTTTTTAATTCTAGATTAAATTTTAATTCCCTTGTATCGTTAAGAGTGCATCAATAAAAGTAAGTTTTTTATTTTGAATTTTCCTTATTTGCAATTTAATTTCTGCAATTTTTCGTATCTGTCCTTTATTATCTGCACGTTAACTAGGAAATTAAAAAAAATTTAAAAAAATGAATTCCATTGTTAATACCCTAATGAGTGAGTAATTCCTCACTTGTTAGGGTTAGGATTGGATAGGTTTGAGAGATGGAAATTTCTCACTCCTTTCTTGCCCTCATAATTTTATAAATTAGGACTCTATGTAAAACAAACACCCACCGCTCACTACGGCACCCTATCCTACGAGATAGCGGTGATTCCCTAGTTAGACTGGTAGTGGTTGATTTACATAGAGGTTAGGGATAAGAGTTAAAAAAGGACAGATAAGGACCAAAAGGAAGAAACTATGTTTCTTCCTTGTCGTGCTAATCTCTTTTGTTAATTATTACCCTAACACCTATGTTCTTAATTAGGGCAAAGGAAGCAGTGAGTAGAATTAACTTTCCAAACTAACCTAATCCTAACCCTAGCATGGTTTTAATCCAAATTAAATTCAATCTTAGTTTTTATAAAATTCAAAACCTACCAAAAATAGGAATTAACTCGTTAAAACAATTAGAAAAGAACACGTTTTCCCTGTGGACCGACCCGTACTCAATCGGCTAGCTACCAAGCGACACCGTTATTGATTGCGGTGTTTTATTCTTTGATTTTAAAACGCACGCAAAAGAACGATCAATCAAATGGCGCCGTTGCCGGGGATAACGGTAGTTATTTTCTTTTTGTAATTTCGGGTTAGTTAATATTGAAAAGACATAAAAATTGAAAATATAAAAACATAAAAAAAAATATCATCTTGTTATTTTTTGAAGGGTTTTGTGTGAATTGCGCAAGAAAGGAAGACTGACAAATTCAGATCTGGAAAAAGCACAGTGAACAAATCAAGAAACAGAAGATCTGAACAAACATAGAAGAACCACAACAGCTCACAGCAAAATTTTGGAGAGCCAAACCCACCAAGACACCGCGGAACCGCGGCTGATTGAAACTTTTGACCGGGGAACCGCGGTCAAACCGTGACGTCAGCGCTTCAAAAAATCTCTGTAAGTATTTTTATCTTCTCTGTAACCCCCTGATCTCCACTGAAAAATTTTCCTGCAGGGTTCTTTGCGCAAAAACTTCTTCCCCTTCTCCAATAAATCAATCTTGTGCAGGATTCTTTGCGCCGCAAATAAAAAAAATTGGCAAGTGTTTTGGATTTTTGTGTGTTTACTGCTTTACATTTTTAAAATAGACTTTTAAGGGGCTATAACACCAATCCAGATTGAGTGGGGATTTCATTACCCTTCCTAGGACCCCAAAAATCACAAAAATCATATGCATCAACCCTCGAGTTAATTAAAAAATATTTAGACTCAGCCAATAAGGACCGTCGCGCTCATTAGGACAAAGGAAGATTGTGAGCAATCGGTCGTTTATCTAAACCTGACTTTATGGTGCCTAGGCTAGACAAGTGGGAAAGGTAATTTTAAAAGGCCCGTCTCACGGTGATTCGTGAGCGGATCCCTCCTTTCTTTACTTGTGCTTACCTGGCCACAATTGGTGGTGAAGAGGCGATTTGAGGGATATCTCACAACTTGTCGCTTTAGACCAGTTAGGAGCAGTCTAGTTGACTTAGGAGACCCTAGATCTAGGCTTGATTGTGCATGTTTAATTGTGGTTGATTAAAATTAATTTCGTACAAATCTTTGCACACAAATCCTTATAAAAAACAGAAATTTTATTTAAAAAAAACTTGCCATTTTTGTCGCTAGAATTCCATTGCACCCAACTTGCACCCACATTCTCTCATTGACGCTTTCTTACCCCCACATTCTACTTTTTGACTACACTACACCTCATTTAGTGTATGTCCAGTTGGACTAGGGACACTAGCGCCCGTTTAGTCCGTGTCTCGTTAGTGCCTGCTGACGACGCGTTCGACTCCGAAGTCGAAATTCCCTCCACTTCTTTACCTTCATCTTCAAATTCATCATCTTCTGAGGAAATGTTAGGATTCAATCCTAACAACCCTTTACCGCCTGTTGAAGCACCCCAACGAATCGCACACCAGGATCTTTTCTATCCAACCCGCACCGCACTTCCCACTTGTTTTTCACTTCCGCCGGCTAATGGGGATAACTTTGAAATTAAGCCCCACATCATCAATATGTTGCCCAAATTTCACGGGCTGGAATCCGAAGATGCTTACATCTTCATTAACAAATTCCAGAATGTTAGCGCAATGATGAAGACCAGTCAACTTTCCGATGATGCTATAAGGCTACGTGCTATTCCTTTCACTTTATGTGACCTAGCTGAAAAGTGGCTATATAGTTCAACATCGCATTCCATAAAAAATTGGGAAGAGTTTGTTAAGGCTTTTCTTAAAAAGTTTTACCCACACCACAAGACCGCGAGAATTCGTAATGAAATTAATCAATTTTCCCAGCTTCCTTCCGAACCTTTTTGGAAGTGTTTCGAAAGATTTAAGGACCTTCTTGTTCAGTGCTCTCACCACGGTATCGAGAGATGGCAACTTTGCCAAACTTTATACGAAGAACTGAACCCAGCAACTAAGCAGTTGTTGGAAACCATTTGTCAAGGTCACTTTCTTACAAAATCGAGCGAGAAAGCTTGGCAATTTCTCGACGATCTTGCTGAACAAACACTGCAGTAGGAAAGCACTAGACAGACCACTTCATCAGGTCAGTCTAGGGCAGGCATACATCAACTTGATATGTTGATTGGAATGAAGGACGAAATGGCTGCACTCACGAAAAAACTAGAGGCAATTGAGAGCAAATTCTCATCGCCTTCTCCTGCCCCTGCTTTACCCACTCGCACTATATGCGCTTGTTGTTCGGATCCATCACATCTTACTGAAGAGTATACTTATAATCCACCTGCTCAAGGACAGGATCAAGTCAATGCTGTAAGTCGATGTACAACACCCCAGTACTTGTGGGGAGGCGGAATTTTCAAAAACGAACTTGTTTAGTGAACAAACATCGACTAATGTTCATATCAGATTTTTGCATTTTCATACCGCCCAATTTTTATCACATTGCATATCGGTAGATACTCTTGAGCCGTGTTTGCTAGTCAATTGCAGGATACAGGTTACCGGTTCTCAAACGGAGAAATTCATGGAAAACACGACAAAATCCGGTTCCTGCCAACCACAGATAAAAACACGGTCTCCGCTCTTCATCCGTATGTTGCCAGTTACCAGTTTAGGAAGACAAGTGTCAAATCAACGTCATTCTCATGCATAAGGCTCAATAGTAGCACAAAATCCAAGAGATCTACACGGAGCTCGAGGCAATCATCCACAAAAAAGTCCACCTTTGCTCAATAGAAATTCTGGAAGAAATGGGATAGATTTTTCAGAAAATATACACACCAGACAAGAGGGGACAGGAGACCAGGAAAACACTCAGAAGCCCACACCCTAAACCCACAGTAGGGGCGCGGATCCACGGCCATAGGGGGCTATAGGCGGCGGATCCGCGGCCGTACAGACAGTTCAGAGCACGAGATTTCAGGGGCAGTTTGGTCATTTCGTCAGGGTTCTGTTGGTTGCCCTAGGGTTTCATTTCTTGGCCTATAAATAGCCCAGAATTTTGAGAAGGAAGGAGTCCATTCTTGTATTTTCTTTTTCTAGGATTTAGTTCACTTGTTCTTCTTCTTCTCATCTCTTCTCCATTAAACTTGTAGTGAGCTTTGTGAGGGAGGAATGATAAATAAAGAAGATCATTTTATTATCATGCTTGTCTTGCTCTTTCTTTACTTGTTGTAATTTTAATTGTTAAGTAGTTGTTGTTATTTCCTTGTTGTTTCTTTCTTCTCTCTTTTTCTTTATCCTTACATACGACAATGATACTTACGCTCGATCCTCGCCAAGGTGAGGTCGCAAACAGTTAGTCGTATTCTTCTAATCTCCTTCTTTCTATCTTCCTCTTTTGTTTTGTTTTGTTTTTCCTATCATGAAGTGTGAGTAGTTTTTTACTTGTTAGGGTAGGATAAGGGAAGTTTGAGAGAAGGAAATCTCTCTCACTCTTTCCTTGCCCAACAACTTGAATCGACTCCCGTTAATTGAACCACAATCCGCTCCTTACGGCACCCTATCCTACATGATAGCGGTGATTCCGTAGTGAGACCGGTTGTGGTTGAATTAACCGGAGGTTATGGATAAGAGCCAAGAACGGACGGACAAGCACCAAAATGAAGACTTATGCGTTGGAAAGCCTAGCTTATACTCGCAAAGTCCTTCCTAGTCATGCTAATCCCCGTTGTTGCCGATTACCGTAACACCGATATTAAGTGGGGCAACGAAAGATGTGGAGACTCCTAACTCAAACTAACCTAATCCTAACCCTAACAAGCTCTCTTTAAATATCAACTTAACACTTAGATAACCACAACAAAATCTGAACACAGGACTTAACTCGTCGAAAAACACATAGAAAAAGATTCCCATCTCCCTGCGGACGACCCGTACTCAACCGGCTAGCTACAAGCGAAACCGTCTTGATTGCGGTATTTAAACTAGAACTTGAACACGCTCGTACCCTAACAATCAAATGGCGCCGTTGCCGGGGAGACGGTAGTTTATTTCCTTGTGTAATTTCGGGTTAATTTGTAAGTATTAAAAAAATATATATATATATATATATTTACTTTGTAAAAATCATCTTGTTATTTTTTGATTAGCTTTTGTGCGAGTGTGCAGGAAAATACAAGGTTCGAGTTCAGTGGCCAAGACGTTGAAAATACGGAGTTCAAGTACAGTGCCAAAGACGTGGGAAGATAGACCCACTTTTCGCGGCTACACCGCGACGGACAAAACAAAGCATACGGTCTACTGTCAAGATCTGGAGCAGGTACAGTGAGCAAGTAAAAATTCAGAAGATCTAGACAAGCAGAGGACTCCAAGACCAGCAACCAGAAAAAAATTGGGATCCCAATCTCTCTTTCTAGCCGCGGAACCGCGGCTATTCCTGGTGTTTGGCCGCGGAAACGCGGCTAGTTGGTGCCTTCGGTTTGCCAAAAAATTTTGGTGAGTCTCTCTTGCTTCTCCCACTCCTCTGGACTCCACTGAATTGTGTTTTCTGCAGCTTTCTTTGCGCAAATTCTTCTCCCCCTTCCAATAAACTGTTCTTGTGCAGGATTCTTTGCGCCGCAAATAAAAATTGTTTGCAGTTGATTTGTTACTGTTTTGCATTCTTTAAATACGGACTTAAGGGGCTTGAAACCAATCCAGATTGGGGGAGGATTTCATCACCCTTCCCAGGACCCCAAAAATCACTAAAGCATATGCATTGTCCATTGTAAATTAAAAAATACTAGACTTCAGCCCTAAGGACTTCGCACTCATTAGGAGAAGATAAACCATGTTTAGAACCTCGCTTAACCGTATATTGATTACGGGGTGTCTAGGAAAGTGTTAAAGGCGCAACCGCCGAAAGAGAAAGGGTTATTTAATTAAGGAACTTCGCGAAAGCGTTGGACAACCTCCCCTTATCTCTGCACTTACCTGGCCCCGTGATCGGTGTATTTTTAAGCCTGTTTCTCGACACTGTTTAACTTCGAAAATCAAGTTCAGGAGGAAGGTCTAGTAGACCTAGGTTACCTTAGATCTAGGTGTGATTGTGCATATCTTGTTTGTGATTGCTTAAGCCGTATTTCCGTACATATTTCTGTAAATCTCTTTCTAAAAACAAAAAAAAAAAGAAAAAAAATCAAAAACTTTTATAAAAACTTGCCCTTTTGTCGCCAAATCCATTTTCACCCACCACCCATCGCCTTTCTCCATTGACGTTTTCTTACCCTCACCTTCTCCGCTTTGACTATACTAAACTCGTTTAGTGTATGTCCGCTTGGACTCGGGACACTAGCGCCCGTCTTGTCCGCGTTACGTTAGTCGCGACCGACTACGCGATCGACTCCGAAGTCGATACTCCGTCCACTCCTCTTTCACCCCTTCCTTTGCCGGCCAACTCCGACGTTGACCGGAATTCTGTTCATACATCTTCACCTTCACCTTCACCTTCACCAACCTCTTCTTCCGCGATGTCGGGATTTAATCCGAACATCTCTTTGACCACCCCTGGATTGGCTCCACCTCCTACGGAGACCAATCTTCCACCACCTCCGCCTGTTGTAGCGCCGCAGCGAATTGCGCTCCAGGATCGTTTCTACCCCACCCGTTCTGCACTTCCCACCTGCCTTTCTCTTCCTCCGGCCAATGGGGACAACTTTGAAATTAAGCCCCATTTCATCAACATGCTTCCACGTTTTCATGGGCTTGAATCTGAAGATGCCTATATCTTCATCAACAAATTTCAAAATGTCTGTGCCATGATGAAAACCACCCAGCTGTCGGACGATGCTATACGTCTACGGGTCATTCCGTTCACTTTATGCGACCTCGCTGAAAAATGGCTGTATAGCACCGCTTCCCACTCAATCACCAGCTGGGACGAGTTTGTTAAAGCATTTCTGAAAAAATTCTATCCAAATCATAAGACCGCAAGAATTCGAAATGAAATCAACCAATTCTCCCAGCTTCCTTCTGAACCCTTCTGGAAGTGCTTTGACCGATACAAAGACCTTCTTGTTCAGTGTCCTCACCACGGTATAGAGAAATGGCAGCTCTGCCAAACCTTATACGAGGGACTGAACCCAGCAACGAAGCAGTTGCTGGAAACCATCTGTCAGGGCCACTTCCTATCGAAATCTGACGAGGAAGCGTGGCAGTTCTTTGACGATCTTGCGGAGCAAACGCTACAGTGGGAGAGCACCAGACCGACTTCTTCTTCTTCTACCTCCACTTCTACCGGTCAGTCTAGGGTAGGGATCCACCAACTCGATGTCTCTATTGCGATGAAAGCTAAAATGGCTGCAATAACACGAAAGCTTGAAGCGATAGAGAGCAAATTTTCTCCTCCTGCCCCCACACCTGTTCTCCCCCTTCGTACCATCTGCGCTTGTTGTTCCGATCCTTCCCACTTGACTGAAGAGTGTCCTTACAATCCACCCTCGCAAGGACAGGATCAGGTTAATGCTGCCTTTCAGCAAAGACCGAGGAATGATCCATACTCTTCCACCTACAATCCCGGTTGGAGGAACCACCCCAATTTCGCCTGGAATCAGAATCAGAATCAATTCCAGGGCAACAATTTCCAAAGGGCCCCTCCACCGCAACAACAAGTGCAGCAACAAACTCAACACCAATATCAGCAGCCCTTCCAACCCCAGCCTTTCCAGAACCAGACGAACAACTTTGCACCGAACAACTCTTTTCCACCAAACAATTTTGTTCCGTCAAACACTGATAAGGTTTCCTCGCTCGAGCGAAGTCGGGAGGCGTTTGTTAAACAATCGACTCAATCCACCGCCAACATCCAGTCTTCGATTCAATCTTTAGTGCAACACACTGCCGCACACGGGCAAAGCATCAAGACCATCGAGGCCCGGATTGCACAGCTGAACGCGGCCTTGAGCGAGCGAGAGAAGGGGAAGCTCCCGTCCCAGCCACTTCCAAATCCCGGCCACCCACATAATGCACATGTTGCTCTTGAACAACAAAACCATAATATGAGTGCCGTGACCACACTGAGATCAGGGAGGGTGCTGCAAAACAACATTGGCAAACGGATCAACGATGACACCCCGGCCGCTGCTTCTTCTTCTTCTTCTTCTCCTCCTCCTTCTTCTTCATCTTCTGAGCCTATTCTCCGTTCTTCACAAGGCTCTCCTTCCTCTTCTTCTCTGAACGGACCCACTTCTCACTCCACGAAAACACCTATTCTGGGATCCGTTCCAACTCCACAATCTCCTCCTCCAGCTTTAGACTCAACCAATTTTCAAAATGTTCAATTTCCAAACCGGTTGAGGTCTAACAAACAAAATCCACAAATGGAGAAGATTTTGGAGTTATTCAAGCAAGTTAACATTAACATTCCTCTTTTAGATGCTGTCCAACAAGTCCCGTCTTACGCGAAAATCTTAAAGGACTTGTGCACGAAAAAGAGGAAGTCTCAGGTACCCAAGAAAGTTTTCTTGGCTAGTGCTGTGAGTGATGCCCTTACCCAATCTTTACCACAAAAACGGAAGGACCCTGGCTGTCCTACGATTTCAATTACTATTGGGGATAAGAACATCAACCGCGCACTATTAGATCTTGGTGCCAGTGTTAACTTACTTCCGTATTCAGTATACGAGAAATTAGGCGTCGGAGAGTTGAAACCCACACACTGCACTCTCCAAATGGCCGACCGATCGATCACCCACCCTAGGGGTGAGCTAGAGGATGTGTTAATAAGAGTCGGGGACTTCATATTCTCCGTCGATTTCATTGTCTTAGATACACAGCCTGTAGCTAACCCCAGGAATCAAATTCCGGTGATACTCGGTCGCCCATTTCTCGCAACCTCAAATGCTGTGATCAATTGTCGCAACGTTCAATGAACCTCTCGTTTGGAAATATGACGATTGAACTCAACATTTTTAGGTTGGGGAATCAGCCCGCCGAACCTAATGCTCATATACTGGATGTCTGCTCGATCCAAGAGATCACCCCCGAAGAGTGTGAATTCGAGGAGTTTCTGTTTGAACACGATAATCTTGACGCCACTAGTGCGTTTCTCTTCGAACCTGCTGCTACTTCTGCGCCCGACAACGAATATGAGTGTTTCACGTTCTTGAACGATCTTAGCCGCGCACAACCCGAGTTTGAATCTTTCGACTTTCCGGATGAGTTACCTGAACCATCCGACTCGGTTGCCTACACTCGTTTTGAACCTTTGCTGGAGTCCTTTGAGTTTGAGACCTTTGCACCAGTCTTGCCTTCCATCATTTCACCTCCAACGCTCGAACTCAAGCCTTTGCCGTCTCACCTTAAGTACGCCTACTTAGGTAAGAACGAGACCCTTCCGGTCATCATCTCGGCTTCTCTAGCTCCCGAGCAAGAGAAAGCCCTCCTCGCGGTCTTGCACAGCAACAGGCAAGCTTTTGGCTGGTCCATGGCGGACATCAAGGGGATTAGTCCCCTGATCGTTGAGCATCACATTCATCTGATGGATGATGCCAAACCAGCCCGGGATCCACAAAGACGTCTTAATCCAGTCATGAAGGAGGCTGTGAAGAAGGAGATCGTCAAATGTCTAGATAGTGGTATCATTTACCCTATCTCGGATAGCCAGTGGGTTAGCCCCATTCATGTTGTCCCCAAGAAGTCAGGCATCACGGTCATAACCAACGAGGCGAATGAGTTAATCCCTACTCGCACCCAAACTGGGTGGCGAGTTTGCATTGATTACAGAAAACTCAACGCCGCAACGCGGAAAGACCACTTTCCGCTACCTTTCATTGACCAGATGCTTGAACGATTAGCCGGACATGAGTACTATTGTTTTCTTGATGGCTACTCTGGCTATAATCAAATTCCCATCGCCGAAAAAGACCAGGACAAGACCACTTTCACTTGTCCTTTCGGCACGTTTGCATATCGACGCATGCCCTTTGGGTTATGCAATGCGCCCGCTACCTTCCAGCGGTGTATGATGGGAATTTTCTCTGACATGGTGGAAAAATTTCTGGAGATTTTCATGGATGACTTCTCCATCTTCGGCGACTCCTTTGACGAGTGTTTGCTGCATCTTGACGCTGTCCTTACCCGATGTAAGGACAAGAATCTCACTTTGAACTGGGAGAAATGCCACTTCATGGTGCGCGAAGGTATTGTCTTAGGACATATCATCTCGCAAAATGGCATAGAGGTTGACAAAGCAAAGATTGAGGTCATTTCCAATCTGCCTCCTCCCCGATGCGTCAGAGATATCCGAGCCTTCCTTGGCCATGCCGGTTTCTATAGACGGTTTATCAAGGACTTTAGCAAGATTGCTAGGCCCTTGACGCTTTTGCTGGCCAAGGACACGCCTTTCGACTTCAACTCGAGCTGTGTGACTGCATTCGAGTCACTGAAACGCTCACTCACTTCTGCTCCCGTTCTTTCTTCACCTGACTGGACGCACCCATTCGAGATTATGTGCGATGCATCCGACTTTGCCATCGGTGCTGTCCTTGGACAGCACATCAACAAGATGCCGCACGTAATCTATTACGCGAGCCGAACCCTGAACGACGCCCAACTTAACTATACAACAACTGAGAAGGAATTCTTAGCTGTTGTATTTGCTCTAGAAAAGTTCAGGCCCTACCTCATCGGCTCTCCAGTCATTGTCTACACGGACCATTCAGCTCTGCGCCATCTTTTTGTGAAGAAAGATGCCAAATCTCGGTTAATACGTTGGATCCTCTTGCTTCAAGAGTTTGACCTTGTCATTAAGGACAAACGAGGATGTGAAAACGTAGTTGCCGACCATCTCTCATGACTTCCTTCATCGCCTTCGCTTCCAATTCAAATCAACGACGTTTTCCCGGATGAACAGCTCTTGACAGTATCCTGCGAACCCTGGTTCGCAGATATTGTGAACTATTTGGCCAAGGGATTACTACCGACTGAATGGTCGAGTCAGGACAGACTTCGCTTCTTATCCCAAGTAAAAAACTTTTACTGGGACGAACCCTACTTGTTCAAGTACTGTCCCGACCAGATTATACGTCGGTGTGTCCCTGATGAGGAATTCAAGAGTGTGCTGTCATTTTGCCACGATCAAGCGTGTGGCGGGCATTTTGGGCCCAGAAAGACAGCTGAGAAGATCTTGCAATGTGGTTTCTACTGGCCACAACTTTTCAAAGACGCTCACGACTATTGCAAGACTTGCTCCCGGTGCCAACACATGGGCCGGATATCCCGGAGGAACGAGATGCCGCTCCAACCGATCTTGGTTGTGGAGATTTTCGATGTTTGGGGGATAGACTTCATGGGGCCGTTTCCCAGCTCTTTTGGGAACTTGTACATCCTTCTAGCTGTTGATTACGTCTCTAAATGGGTCGAGGCTGTGCCCAGCCGAACTAATGACAACAAGGTTGTCGTTAGGTTCCTTAAAGAAAACATTTTCTCACGGTTTGGGCACCCCCGAGCGATCATTAGCGACAATGGAAGTCATTTCTGCAATAAAACTTTTGAAGCCTTGATGCGGAAATACTCCATTAATCATAAGCTCTCTACGCCCTACCACCCCCAAACCTGCGGGCAGGCCGAAGTTTCAAATCGGCAGATCAAGCAGATACTGGAGAAGACGGTTTCCAAGAACCGTAAGGATTGGTCTCTGAAACTCACTGATGCCCTTTGGGCATTTAGAACCGCTTATAAGACCGACCTTGGCATGTCTCCCTATCGGCTTGTGTACGGAAAAGCCTGCCACCTTCCTGTCGAAATCGAGCATCGCGCATTTTGGGCGATAAAGGAGCTGAATCTGTCTCTCGAGGACGCGAGCAGCCATCGGAAGCTGCAGTTGAACGAACTGAACGAGCTTAGGGATGAGGCGTACGATAACGCGGTTGTCGTTAAGAATCGAACGAAGGTGTTTCACGATAAACACCTTTTGCGCAAAACCTTCGTACCTGGTCAGCAGGTACTGCTTTACGACACCCGACTTCATTTCCATCCAGGAAAGCTCAGATCTCGCTGGAAAGGGCCGTATTTTGTGCGGAATGTGTATCCGCAGGGCGCTGTGGATTTGGAGAATCCAAAGGACGGTTCACTTTTCAAAGTAAACGGACACCGATGCAAACCGTACCTTAGCGCCGAACCAACAGAGGAGCTCCTGTTCTTACAGGAGCCGGTTTACCCTGCATGATCTTCCTCTGCCCACCTCCAAACTTCGGTTATCCAGCCAAGAACAGTGGACACTGTTCCAAATAAGTTTGGGGGTATGTACAAACCATTTTGTTTATATTTGTGTATATTCTTTTTCTTTTCTTTAAAAAAAAAACAAAAAAAAAACATAAACAAATAAAAATTGTGTATCACTAACCGACAATTTTGAACCTTCAACCTGATCTCTTCATGCAACGACAGTGAGGACACTGTCCAGTTTAAGTTTGGGGGTACGCTCGATATGCATTTCTTCCCTTCGCATTCATATGTATATTTTGCATCTGCATATTTAAATCCATAAAATCCATAAAAATTTGAAAATTTTCTAAAAAATATAAAAACTTTTTTGTCAAGTTAGCTTGTGGAAGAACTCTGATTCAACATTCGACGGTTTTTGTTTGAAAAAATAGGAATAACTAGATCTTATGTTTGGATTTTGAAAACCTGAAAGATAACTCTCCTTTGAAGTTAACTATAGCTGATATACGTCTTTACATCACACTACACGTGTCGTAAGATTTTGGGAATTAGATGACAAGTCTTTCATATTTAAACTTTTAAACAGATAAATGATTTTCTGAGGATCAAATAGGTTTGTTCTGAAATAAGTAATGTCAAGAATAGTTTATGAAGTAAAGCGAATATGAAGGGATGTTATTGATGCCGTAATTGGAGCTAAGTCGGAAACATAACCCATCTAAAACTTGATTGGAATGATTACACACCAAACCCACTAAACACGTCTTTTATCCAAAAAAATATTTGAACTGCCGGTTATATCTCCGTTCGTATTGAATCATCTGATTTTCACGACAAACTGTCTTTTGTTTTTAGACCTAGGTAACTTGAGTAATTAAGTCCGCTGGGGTGTCTCTACACCTAATACCCTAAAACCAACTGGTTTGGGTGCATTGGCCCAAAGCTCGCTAAGAAGCCTAGAAAGTCCAGTTTAAAACAAAGTCAAGCAAGTGTTCTCTCCGAGTTAAAATTCCTAACGGTTCTTTGTGTGAGAATAATCTTGATAAAAGACAGGCTTTTAAAAAAAAATTTTACGGAGATATGAAGGTTTTACTCTTTGATAAAGACTATTGCACGTTCACAGAGGTGTGTATGAAATGAAAACAAGAAAAAGGTGGAGTGAAATATACGGCTTAGTTTCCTGTTAAGGAAGATAGAAATTCTGAAGTTGAAACCTTACTGGAAAACGAAACTTGAAAAATGCTTAACTCTTTATAAAACTTATGTGATCCTTTTAAAATTGTTATCTGGGCTTTATTGTGCGACATGATGACTTTAATCGATCCTTCTGGAACTTAACGACACTATTTGCACTGCACGTAAAGACATATAAAATCTGTAGTTAAATAAGAAGCGAGGTGTGAAAAATAAAGGTTCGATGGTCTAGACTTAGGATTATAGAATTGTTATTTTCTAAAACAAAACTTTAGGGTTTGAATCTTAGTTATTTTACAAAACCATCTTGACCGGATTTTGTGGGTAGTATCTGCTGAAAACCCTCAGGAGACAACACTCCTCCTATTAGGGACACCTAGAGGTTTAACGGCTTGTTGCACATGCTCAGTGCAATCGCGTTCCCTGCGAAAGTGAGGTTAGGAAATTTTTTGTAAATAAATGGGCTTTGCTCGGGACGAGCAAATGATAAGTTTGGGGGTATTTGTTCATATCAGATTTTTGCATTTTCATACCGCCCAATTTTTATCATATTGCATATCGGTAGATACTCTTGAGCCGTGTTTGCTAGTCAATTGCAGGATACAGGTTCCCGGTTCTCAAACGGAGAAATTCATGGAAAACACGACAAAATCCGGTTCCTGCCAACCACAGATAAAAACACGGTCTCCGCTCTTCATCCGTATGTTGCCAGTTACCAGTTTAGGAAGACAAGTGTCAAATCAACGTCATTCTCATGCACAAGGCTCAATGGTAGCACAAAATCCAAGAGATCTACGCGGAGCTCGAGGCAATCATCCACAAAAAAGTCCACCTTTGCTCAATAGAAATTCTGGAAGAAATGGGATAGATTTTTCAGAAAATATACACACCAGACAAGAGGGGACAGGAGACCAGGAAAACAGTCAGAAGCCCACACCCTAAACCCACAGTAGGGGCACGGATCCGCGGCCATAGGGGGCTATAGGCGGCGGATCCGCGGCCGTACAGACAGTTCAGAGCACGAGATTTCAGGGGCAGTTTGGTCATTTCGTCAGGGTTCTGTTGGTTGCCCTAGGGTTTCATTTCTTGGCCTATAAATAGCCCAGAATTTTGAGAAGGAAGGAGTCCATTCTTGTATTTTCTTTTTCTAGGATTTAGTTCACTTGTTCTTCTTCTTCTCATCTCTTCTCCATTAAACTTGTAGTGAGCTTTGTGAGGGAGGAATGATAAATAAAGAATATCATTTTATTATCATGTTTGTCTTGCTCTTTCTTTACTTGTTGTAATTTTAATTGTTAAGTAGTTGTTGTTATTTCCTTGTTGTTTCTTTCTTCTCTCTTTTTCTTTATCCTTACATACGACAATGATACTTACGCTCGATCCTCGCCAAGGTGAGGTCGCAAACAGTTAGTCGTATTCTTCTAATCTCCTTCTTTCTATCTTCCTCTTTTGTTTTGTTTTGTTTTTCCTATCATGAAGTGTGAGTAGTTTTTTACTTGTTAGGGTAGGATAAGGGAAGTTTGAGAGAAGGAAATCTCTCTCACTCTTTCCTTGCCCAACAACTTGAATCGACTCACGTTAATTGAACCACAATCCGCTCCTTACGGCACCCTATCCTACATGATAGCGGTGATTCCGTAGTGAGACCGGTTGTGGTTGAATTAACCGGAGGTTATGGATAAGAGCCAAGAACGGACGGACAAGCACCAAAAGGAAGACTTATGCGTTGGAAAGCCTAGCTTATACTCGCAAAGTCCTTCCTAGTCGTGCTAATCCCCGTTGTTGCCGATTACCGTAACACCGATATTAAGTGGGGCAACGAAAGATGTGGAGACTCCTAACTCAAACTAACCTAATCCTAACCCTAACAAGCTCTCTTTAAATATCAACTTAACACTTAGATAACCACAACAAAATCTGAACACAGGACTTAACTCGTCGAAAAACACATAGAAAAAGATTCCCATCTCCCTGCGGACGACCCGTACTCAACCGGCTAGCTACAAGCGAAACCGTCTTGATTGCGGTATTTAAACTAGAACTTGAACACGCTCGTACCCTAACAATCAACTAACCGCTTGAATCGAAGCTAAACGATAACTAACTACAAACATAGAGTTTCTATGCTACTATGTTTAAGGATTATACCTAATGAATCGTGTCCTTCGTCTTTGCGAACTCCACCTCATCCTCGGCCTTCTCGAAGTAGTAGACGATCCACCCGAGAGCTTTACTCCAAGCTTAGCCTCTAAACTTGAGGCAACTAACCTTCTTTAAGTGCTAATCAAAGAAGCTAGGTGATATAGAGTGAGGGTTATGGTTTAATTAGTCTAACTAATCCTTGTACTCAACACATGAGAGGGGAGGATTAGGGTTTGAAGAGGGAGAGCTTGAGGAGAGAGAAGGTGAAGATAATAGTGAAGTGAGAAGAATGAGTTATCATAATATATATCAAGCATTTCTTTTTATCAAGAAAAGAAAAGAAATCATTTTACAACCATGCTTGATAAATATCTTGTGGTGATTCATCTCCATGAGTCATTAAGCAATTATGAAGCATTAATGACATGGATGAATCATCCATATGACTCACTAATCTCATTCAATGTATATGCCACCTAAACCTCCTTAGTCACCATCTTCTAGAAGCTTCTCGCGCAATTACGAGAACACCCCTCCTTTCCGCAAAAATACGGAAAAACTTTAGACTGTATAAATCCAATAACCGGATACCAGTAACTGGCTTAAACCAAAGCCGACTGGTAAAAACTGTCCGAAAGTCGTACGTGCGTAAACACACGTATGCGTCCGAACCCTTGTCGTAAAACCATACGACCTCTATATCGTTTCGCCTGGAGTAGGGAAACTCTCTGTGTGGGACTCTAGAGACTCGACTACTACGCTGGCAGTGGGTTTAACCACAGACCGCAAGCGGCACTAGCTGTACGTAACGGTCCCCAGGTAGATGTCGATAAGAAGGCCGATGAGGAAACCCATCCGAACTCCTACTGAGCCTGATGTGACAATCTCCATACAGTCCGGTCCGTTCGTCTTAGACTATCGCATATCAGGCCTAGGGGGCGGCAAGCGTCAGTCCCCTAATAGCGGTATAAGTCGTATCGGAGGGAAGCCCATTACACCCTGAGAAACTACTGGAACCTACCAGCAAATCTCGCTTGCCCTGGCCAGGGACTTTGCGTAATGGCTCTCTGACACAGCGCGATATCAACTCCCAATACTGGGAGAGACGAATCCTGTCTAACCGCCACTGCCTCCAAGTGCTCGGGACTGCACCCAACTGCTACCTGTTTGCACGACTCCTTTGAGCCGTGGTAGGGTAGCAATCTAAGAACAGTGGGACACACTCGAGGCGAAGTAGCAGTGTCAAGTCTGCGGACTATGCTGTACTCATGTCACCTGGGAACTGTTCACTGACGACTGGTATAAAACCAACCAACAGTTCCCTGTGAGTCCTGTCCGGTGTACCCGTAACCCAACGAGCACCTGCATACTATCTCCAGTACGACGTACTGACGGCTGTGGGACAGACCATCTCCCCAACTGGGATGAGAAGCGTACACACTAGTCTACTCCGGAGTATCGATGCTCTATCTCGATAATCCAACGACCAGGGACCTGAATAAGGATGTGCTTGTAGACTACCCAGCCCCCACTAGTGTGACTGCCATCACAACGCTGGTAGTCAAGCAAGATCCTAAGAGCTCTATCAATACGTATACTCACATATTAAGATAGAAAAACCAAGTAGCATACTACCATGTTTAGCAAGACTGTTATATACATGTGAATATCCCAAGCTTCCATTAAGTAATATACAAACTAGTATGATACAGTAATGGCCTTCTAGGGCATAAACACTAATAATCTCCCACTTGCACTAGGGCCATGTACTGGCGTATCGAAGACCGATGATCTCGAGTAGTCTCTCGAACTGAATCTGAGGTAGGGCCTTCGTGAATGGATCAGCAATGTTCTCTTCAGAAGCAACTCTCCGAACCTCGATCTCCTGACGATCAATGATCTCCCTGATCAGGTAATACCGCCTTAAGATGTGTCTGGACTTCTGATGGGACCTTGGTTCTTTCGCTAAAGCTATAGCTCCGTTGTTGTCGTAATACAGAGGTATTGGATCAACTATGGTAGGAACCACCTGAAGTTCTGTTAGGAACTTCTTCATCCAGAATGCTTCTTTTGCGGCATCGCAAGCAGCTATATACTCCGCTTCCATCGTTGAGTCAGCAACAGTGTCCTGCTTGGAGCTCTTCCAGCACACCGCCCCTCCATTGAGGGTAAAGACATAACCCGACATGGACTTGGAATCGTCCTTATCACTCTGGAAGCCGGAATCAGCAAAGGCCTCCAACCTGAGGTCTTTTCCGCCGTAAACCAAGAACATCTCTTTAGTCCTTCTCAGGTACTTGAGAATGTTCTTTACTGCTATCCAGTGCTTCTCCCCTGGGTCTGACTGATACCGGCTTACCACGCTCAGTGCGTAAGCTATATCTGGTCTGGTGCACAACATCGCATACATTATAGAGCCTACCGCAGAAGCGTAGGGTATAATAGACATGCGTTCGCTTTCCAAATCAGTCTTGGGAGACATCTCTTTGGAGAGGGTGATTCCGTGACAAGCCGGTAGATTACCGTGCTTAGAATCTTCCATACTGAATCTTTTCAGTACAGTGTCGATATACCTGGACTGCGAAAGTCCCAACATCCTCTTGGATCTATCACGATAGATCCGGATCCCCAGAATGTAAGAGGCATCACCCAGGTCTTTCATGGAGAACCTGTGTGATAAGAATCCTTTGACAGATTGTAGCATAGGAATGTCATTTCCTATCAATAGAATGTCATCCACGTACAAGACGAGGAATACGACACTTCTGGCTACAACATTACTATATATGCACGGTTCATCTGGATTTTTGATAAAGTCATATTCTTTGACTGTCTCATCAAAACAGATGTTCCAACTCCGCGATGCCTGCTTTAGTCCATAAATGGACTTAAGCTGCTTGCATACTTTCCCGCTGCTTCCACTCTGATTGAAACCTTCTAGCTGATCCATATAGACGCTCTCTTCTAAATTTCCATTCAGAAAAGCCGTCTTTACGTCCATCTGCCAGATTTCATAATCATGGAAGGCAGCAATAGCAAGAAGGACCCGAATGGATTTGAGCATAGCCACTGGAGAAAAAGTTTCGTCATAGTCCAAACCAGGTCTTTGACGAAAACCATTTGCAACAAGTCTAGCCTTATAGGTTTCCACCTGTCCATCTACACCAATCTTTTTCTTGAAGATCCATTTGCATCCTATGGGTTTTACCCCATCTAGAGCAAAGTCCAAAGTCCATATTTTGTTGGTGTACATGGACTCCATTTCGGTCCGCATTGCATCTAGCCATCGTACCGAGTCGCCGCTCTGGATAACCTGCTGGAAGTCAGTAGGTTCATCATCATCTATGATGCAATCCTCTCTATCCCCATCTATGAGAAAACCGTAGTATCTCTCAGGCGGATGAGACGGCCTACTACTCCTGCGGAGTGGTGCGGGAATGTCCTGTTCTTCTTGAACTACCGGTTCTACCAAACTTTCAGTATTAGTTTGTGGTTCTGGAATTTCTTCCAGTTCTATTTCGCTCCCACTTATTTCCTTTTCTAAAAACTGATTTTCCAGAAAATGGGCATTACGAGAAACAAAAACCTTTTGTTCCTCTGCGTAATAGAAATAATATCCCTTGGAGTTCTTTGGATATCCCACAAATATACATTTTACTGATCGTGCCTCGAGCTTGTCCACATGCTGCTTTTTAACAAAAGCTGGACATCCCCAAATCTTCATATGTTGAAGATGGGGTTTCTTCTCAGTCCACATCTGATATGGAGTGGTAGGCACAGTCTTGGTAGGAGCCCTGTTCAAAAGATATGCCGCTGATTCTAGCGCATAACCCCAGAAAGATCGCGGTAACTCAACATTACTCATCATGGATCGTACCATATCCAATAGGGTTCGATTCCGTCTCTCCGATACACCGTTGTGCTGTGGAGTGTATGGAGGAGTAAGCTGAGAGAGAATTCCTTTCTCTTTTAGGTAACCTAGGAACTCGGCACTTAAGTATTCTCCACCTCGATCAGATCTCAGTGTCTTAATACTTTTGCCGGTTTGGTTTTCTACTTCATTCTTATACTCTTGGAATTTCTCAAAAGCCTTGGATTTATGTTTCATCAGATAAATGAATCCGTATCTTGAGTAATCATCCGTGAAAGTAATGAAATAGGAAAAACCACCTCTTGCATGTGTAGACATCGGACCGCATACATCGCTGTGTATGAGTCCTAAGAGCTCGCTCGCTCTTACTCCTTGTCCAGTAAATGGAGTCTTTGTCATCTTTCCTTTGAGACAAGATTGACAAGTGTCATAAGTTTGATATTCGAACGAGTCCAAATATCCTTCTCTATGCAACTTAGTCAACCTTCTCTCATTGATGTGACCCAGTCTACAATGCCATAAGAAAGCTTTATTTAAATCTGGAGACTTTCTTTTTAGTGTGTTTTGGACATTGAAAATTTGGAGTTGGTTTAAAACATATATACCGTTATTTAGTATACCTGACCCAATCAAACCATGATTAAGGTGGATGTTAACAACATCTCTTACAAACGTGAAATCATAACCTTTATTTGATAACAAGGAAACTGATATGATATTACACGTTAAGCTTGGTACAAAATAACAGTTATGTAAAACCAAATTGTGTCCACTCGTCAATCCTAGGTGATAATCCCCGACGGACGCAGCTCCCACGCTAGCTCCGTTAGCAATCTTTAGGGTCATATCACCTTCCTTCAGCACTCTACGGTTTCTCAGTGCCTGCAATGAATTGCAAATATGAGATCCTGATCCGGTATCCAATACCCAGGAAGTAGAGTTGATCGACAGACAATTCTCAATTACAAACACACCTGAAGTCGAAGCCACAGCTTGCTTCGGTTCCTGGTTCTTGGCGTTCCATGCCTTGCAATCTTTCTTCCAGTGCCCTTTCCTGTGACAATGGAAGCACTCATCCTGACCAACTACCGGTATCGCAAACTTTTTCTTTCCCTTCCCTCCCACCTTACTAACACCTCCTCTAGGTCTGGGGACGGCCTTCTTCTTCTTTCCTTTGGCCCTAGCCTTGGACCCGGAAGAAGATGCACCGCCAATAAACATAGCGGGTGTTTCCCTTGCTTTCTGCAAGGTGCCCTCTGCACTCCTTAACATGTTCAGGAGTTCCGGAAGTTCAACTTCTTTTCTTTGAAGGTTGAAGTTCAGGATAAACTGGGCGTAGGTGGGAGGAAGGGACTGGAGAATAAGGTCTGTATAGAGCTCATTATACAAAGTCGTCCCAAGGTCTGCGAGCTCTTCAATATACCCGATCATCTTTAGGACATGTTCTCCTACTGATGACCCGACAGCCAACCTCGCTCGAAACAAGTTCTTAGAGGTCTCGTATCTTGCTATACGAGATTGCTCTCCATAAAGTTCCTTTGTATGGAGAAATATGCCATCAAGGCCCATATCCTCGTGCCTCCTCTGATGTTCATTGTTTATTGAGGCAAGCACGATGCACTTGGCTTTCGTGCAATCTAAATCCCAGGTTTTGCGGATTTCCTTATCCGCATTGCTGGATTTGGGACCAGGGACAGCAGGTGCCGTAGCGGTGAGGACGTACCCCAATTTGTCATAGGTCAAAGCCATTTTGACATTCCGCAGCCAATCTTTATAGTTTGGCCCTGTCAGTATATTTTTCTCTAAAAGTAACTTAAGTCCAGTCATTTTCAGGGTCGCTGCAATTAGGAGAGAGAGAGAAAAACTCTTTAGCATGATGCTCTTGCAAGTTTAGAGTGGTTTTTAGTTTATCTAAATTGGATGGCTCCCACTGTTTCTCGAATCCTTCCTCAAACCATAAAAGAAGAATTAGCCAGGACTATTCTCACCGTACAATACTTGCTTAACCGTTCAGCCAGGCCAGTGTCGATACTTCGAGGGAGGTTTTCCAACGCTTTCGCGAAGTTCCTTAATTAAATAACCTCTTTTCTCTGGGGGCGTAACCCCGCTGACACTTTTCTGGACACCTACTTGGTTTATAGCATTGATCGTTAAGTGAAGAATCTCCTGATAAGTAGCATATACTCACAGTAGGATCGGGATCCAAATATCATTGTATGATAATGTTGAAGGAATCCTACCAACATTCATCAAACTCCAAATGGTTTGCAACTCTTTGCAAATTTCAGTTTCTTTAGAAATTCCTGATATATTTTTTTGCCCCATGCTCTTATGACCTTGGCTTTGGTCAAAATGTCATAAGTCACATGTCAAGTTCTACCCGTCATTATCTTGTCAATTTGAACCCATCCGTATATACCCCTGACTTTGGTCAAATGATAATACGACTGTCCCAAACTAACTCATCTATCTTATGCAACAAATGAAAACCCAGCAGCTACCAAACACTGTGCCTTGACTTTAGCCAAAATGCATAGCTTGAATACTACTGAATACCCAAATGAAATGACGGAGGGCTACGAATGGTTTTGGCAAAACCGTGAACGTAGTGAACTTGATATAACCGAAGGAACCAGATAGCTTTTAAAAAGGAGTGGTTAAAGCTCCGCATTTAAAAATATCTATTTTTTAAAATTAACCGAGTGGTTTCTTTTAAATTGTTCCAACGATTAAACTTTGGTTTGTTTTTCTTTGCATTATAGATAATGCGTCCCATCATTAACCTATCATTGCAGAAAACAATGAAAATACAACGTCCTCTTATGCCATCCGCATTCGCCACGGGGTCCCGTCATCACCCGTTAGGTTACTTAACTAACGACAGAGCGGGGGCTGGGCTAGCGCGGGTGTAAAACATAAGTGACGTCTAAATAGCTATCATATATAGATATTGTACATTCGTCAGACGCAATAATAGGCATTCCAGATCACAGATGAACTTTATTGGATTTGCAAGTAATCCGTGTTTGTTTTGAGCCTGCAACAAAAGACGGATTACACAGTTGTGATGAATAGCCATTACCCCACCCAAGACCCCAACGGGTATGGCAAACTACCCGCCCGGCAGTTTGTGCACCCCACCTTGGGTCTGTCCTAGGAGCAAAAACAGTAAAATGAAATAATACAACGGTGGCTACAACCGCAACCTGGATGTGCCCCGCAAAATAATATTACAACAAATTACATTTACATCAAATGAATTAAATAATAACCCATCACAAAACCCCGGCTATACATCACAACAGTCCAACACAGTTCATATCCACAAACAGAAAAAACCATTACAGAAATGTGCAACCCCCTGCCAACCGACATACTAGCAGTTAGGGGAGGTTTACGAACACATTATACAAACACAGATATAATCCAATAAGCAAATACTGTATAATTTCGATCGATTAAACACATTTAATATTGCTCCAATACTTCTCTGTAAACTTGAAACCTGAGCAAAATTAAAAAATACCAGAAAATCCCAAATATCACAGAGAACCATCACAAGAAAAATGGGTCCCTGAATCGTCAACTCGGCGGCGGAAGCGCGGCGGGATCAGTGCTATCCGCCGCGGTTCCGCGGCGCCGTAGGCGAATCAGGGGACCAAATTTTTTGTGTGTTCTACTACTGTCATTTTAAGCTTTCTGAACATCCCTGAAAAATTTTTGGACTTCATTTAGAAATCGACAGAAACTTGATATTTTAGGGTTTTCCGGTTTCGTTTTTTCCGTTAGAAATTCATACAAATTTGCAAAAAAGTTATTTATTGTTTAGCGAGGCTCTGATACCACTGTAAGTCGATGTACAACACCCCAGTACTTGTGGGGAGGCGGAATTTTCAAAAACGAATTTGTTTAGTGAACAAACATCGACTAACCGCTTGAATCGAAGCTAAACGATAACTAACTACAAACATAGAGTTTCTATGCTACTATGTTTAGGTATTATACCTAATGAATCGTGTCCTTCGTCTTTGCGAACTCCACCTCCTCCTCGGCCTTCTCAAAGTAGTAGACGATCCACCCGAGAGCTTTACTCCAAGCTTAGCCTCTAAACTTGAGGCAACTAACCTTCTTTAAGTGCTAATCAAAGAAGCTAGGTGATATAGAGTGAGGGTTATGGTTTAATTAGTCTAACTAATCCTTGTACTCAACACATGAGAGGGGAGGATTAGGGTTTGAAGAGGGAGAGCTTGAGGAGAGAGAAGGTGAAGATAATAGTGAAGTGAGAAGAATGAGTTATCATAATATATATCAAGCATTTCTTTTTATCAAGAAAAGAAAAGAAATCATTTCACAACCATGCTTGATAAATATCTTGTGGTGATTCATCTCCATGAGTCATTAAGCAATTATGAAGCATTAATGACATGGATGAATCATCCATATGACTCACTAATCTCATTCAATGTATATGCCACCTAAACCTCCTTAGTCACCATCTTCTAGAAGCTTCTCGCGCAATTACGAGAACGCCCGTCCTTTCCGCAAAAATACGGAAAAACTTTAGACTGTATAAATCCAATAACCGGATACCAGTAACTGGCTTAAACCAAAGCCGACTGGTAAAAACTGTCCGAAAGTCGTACGTGCGTAAACACACGTATGCGTCCGAACCCTTGTCGTAAAACCATACAACCTCTATATCGTTTCGCCTGGAGTAGGGAAACTCTCTGTGTGGGACTCTAGAGACTCGACTACTACGCTGGCAGTGGGTTTAACCACAGACCGCAAGCGGCACTAGCTGTACGTAACGGTCCCCAGGTAGATGTCGATAAGAAGGCCGATGAGGAAACCCATCCGAACTCCTACTGAGCCTGATGTGACAATCTCCATACAGTCCGGTCCGTTCATCTTAGACTATCGCATATCAGGCCTAGGGGGCGGCAAGCGTCAGTCCCCTAATAGCGGTATAAGTCGTGTCGGAGGGAAGCCCATTACACCCTGAGAAACTACTGGAACCTACCAGCAAATCTCGCTTGCCCTGGCCAGGGACTTTGCGTAATGGCTCTCTGACACAGCGCGATATCAACCCCCAATACCGGGAGAGAAGAATCCTGTCTAACCGCCACTGCCTCCAAGTGCTCAGGACTGCACCCAACTGCTACCTGTTTGCACGACTCCTTTGAGCCGTGGTAGGGTAGCAATCTAAGAACAGTGGGACACACTCGAGGCGAAGTAGCAGTGTCAAGTCTGCGGACTATGCTGTACTCATGTCATCTGGGAACTGTTCACTGACGACTGGTATAAAACCAACCAACAGTTCCCTGTGAGTCCTGTCCGGTGTACCCGTAACCCAACGAGCACCTGCATACTATCTCCAGTACGACGTACTGACGGCTGTGGGACAGACCATCTCCCCAACTGGGATGAGAAGCGTACACACTAGTCTACTCCGGAGTATCGATGCTCTGTCTCGATAATCCAACGACCACGGACCTGAATAAGGATGTGCTTGTAGACTATCCAGCCCCCACTAGTGTGACTGCCATCACAACGCTGGTAGTCAAGCAAGATCCTAAGAGCTCTATCAATACGTATACTCACATATTAAGATAGAAAAACCAAGTAGCATACTACCATGTTTAGCAAGACTGTTATATACATGTGAATATCCCAAGCTTCCATTAAGTAATATACAAACTAGTATGATACAGTAATGGCCTTCTAGGGCATAAACACTAACAAATGCTTCCTTTCAGCAAAGACAAAGAAATGATCCATACTCTTCAACTTATAATCCTGGTTGGAGGAGCCATCCAAATTTCGCCTGAAATCAAAATCAACAACAATTCCAAGGCAATAACAATTTTTAGAGGCCTCCTCCACAATAACAAGCCCCTCAACAAACTCAATATCAGCAACCTTTCCAACCCCAACTTACCAAAATCAAATGAACAATTTTGCACCAAACAACTCTTTTCCTCAAAATAATTTTGTTCAACCAAATAACGATAAGGTTCCTCGCTAGAACGAAATCTGGATGCGTTTTCAAAACAATCTACGCAATCCTC
This sequence comes from Agapanthus africanus, assembly GCA_030015575.1. Taxonomy (NCBI): domain Eukaryota; kingdom Viridiplantae; phylum Streptophyta; class Magnoliopsida; order Asparagales; family Amaryllidaceae; genus Agapanthus; species Agapanthus africanus. The sequence continues at coordinate 523,529,153 of JASDDO010000019.1, forward strand.
AGCCAGCATCCAATCTTCCATTCAGTCTTTGGTGCAACACACTGCATCACATGAGCAAAGAATCAAAACCATTGAAGCCCAAATTGCACAACTGAATGCTGCGTTAAACGAGCGAGAAAAAGGAAAGCTTCCATCTCAACCATTTCCAAATCCCAGTCACACACAAAATGCACTGTTGCTCATGAACAACAAAATCATAATGTGAGTGTCGTGACTACACTGAGATCTGGAAAGGTATTGCACAACAACGTTGGCAATAATAATGACACCCCGGCCGCCGCTTCTTCTTCTTCTACACCATCTTCTTCATCTTCTTCAGAGCATGTTCTTCATTCTTCACAAAGCTCTACTTCTTTTAGTAATTCGAACGGACCCACATCTCACTCCTCGAAAACACCAACACTGGGATCCGTTCTAACTCCGCAATCTACTCCATAAATATTGGACTCAACAAATTTTCAAAATGTTCCATTTCCAAACAGGTTGAGATCCAATAAACAAACTCCACAAATGGAGAAGATTGTGGAGTTATTCAAACAAGTTAGCATTAACATACCTCTCTTGGATGTAATCCAACAAGTCTCTTATTACGCTAAAATCTGTAAGGTTACTAGGCACTATCACAAGGGTCTATAAGGCATCAACCATGCCGAATTTAAAATTTTCAAGTGCCAAACAACCTAAAGCGAGGATCTTTGCTAGATAATTAGGATTAGCATAGCATGTAAACAACTTTACATCTAAGAGAAAGTGATTACAACCTTTGTAGTCCGTTCCATCACTTCATAAGCTCCGTATTGAGGTCCCTTCGCTGCGACCAACATGAACTCCAACTCTCGAGTGGCTCCATGAGGTAAATGAGACACCTTGCTTGTAGTCTTCATGATCTAAGATGATCTACCTTGAAGAATCTCTAACCCAAGCTTACACTTCACTAAACAACTCATTAGAGAAGTGAACACCCTAATCTAAGTGGCTAGAATAGATGAGGATGATGAAGTAGGAATTTAGCTCTTTTTTGTTTCCAATTTCTCACACCAACTCATCACATGCAAAAAACTAGCAAGCTTTTTCTTTCAATAGAATGAAGAAGAAGAAGAAGATCCTTTTGTGATGAATAATGAAATTGTTGTTGTGGTTACAATTGCAACCCTTGGTTAAGAATGAAAGACTTAACCATTATGGAGAATAAACCATGGTAAAGGGTTTAGGTTGGGTTAAGAAATATCTTCACAAAATATCAATGCAAAATATCTAAACTTAAAACAAAAAAAAGCTTCTAGAAGCTTCATGAAAAAGCTAACTCAAATGCTAACCCAAATCAAAGCCTAACTTTTTTAATCTCCAACAATCATGTTGCATTTGTAACCCTAACTTGTTACAAAATTATATATCACATATATAAAATATTTTTGTAACAATAGAAAATAATACAATTAACATATATCGCATATATATCAATGTATTATCCGGTGAGAAAATGAATCAATAAAGAGAGCTTATATTAGTTAACGTAATGTAATATATCACATATATAATTATACATTAAATCATCGAATCAACACTTGATCCGACAATCCGGCTATATCGCATATAACCGACTAATATTACATGTACCGATTTATCGAATCAACACTTGATCCGATGACCCGGCTATATCACATATACCCGGCCGATATCATATATCGCGAGAATAGAATACGGTATCTCATATCGTATTATTCTCGGTCCCGCACATATCACATATGTGCTCCTATTCCGTTTTGCCTGAGCCAGGAAACCTCTGTGTAGGACTCTAAAAAATCGTCAATACGCCGGCAGTGGGTGATGATCATATCAAACACCTACAAGCAGCAAGCGGTCAGCTAAACGTAACAGCCACCCAGGTATTGAGCGATCAGAAGATTAACAAGCAAGCCTGTACATTCTCTTGTGAATCCAATCAGTAACACTACCGTACAGTCCGGTCTCTTCGTCTAATATGTTGTATATCTAGTCTAGGGGTGGTATACGTCAGACCCTAGTAATTGATAAGTTGTGTCGATGTGAGGCTCATAATCGGTCGAGAACCTACTGATAACACTTGCCAGTAATACTCTATATCAGCCCTGGCCAGGGATTTCCAGTTATAGCCAATCGAACACAGTACAACATCAACTCCCTATACCGGGAGAGACGAAACCCCTCCCATCGCTCATTTCCTCCATGTTATTCAGGACTGTACCCAAAAGCCACCGTTTTGCACGCCCTCTTGGATGTGATAAGGTGGAAATCAAAGCACAGTGGGAATCACACAAGACTCTATGACGATCTCGGGTCTACAGACTAACCTGTACCAGTGTCACCGGAGAACTGCTATCTGATGATAGGTATATTACCATCTAGGAGTTCTCGGCGAGTCCATTCAGTGTACCCAGTCTCCACTGAGCACCCGTACACCATCTTTGATGTCAAACACCGATGGATATGGGATCATCCATCGCCCATCATATGGGTCAAGATGCGTATACGCTAGTCTACTCTGGTGTATCGATACTCTGTCTCGATACACCCTCGACTAGGAATAATTATAGGATGTACTCATTGACTACCCTGTCCCCACTAGTATGATCTCATCATAGTCCCAGTAGTCGAGTACATATTCTAAGGGCTTTATCAACATGTGAGGGCAAGACAGTAAATTAATACAAGTCAACATGTTAAGATAAAGTGAAACCAAATAGAATACTATCATGTCGAGAAAGAAAGTCCTCTCTATATATATCCAAGCATCCACTATAATATACATCATATGTACAACAATGGCCTCTAGGGCATATATATAACTAACAATCTCCCACTTGCACTAAGGCCAGCTATTGTAGTATCTCATACCCAACATCCCGAAGAGTCTCTCAAACTGTGTCTGGGGAATGGCCTTTGTGAGTAGATCCACAGTGTTGTCCTTCGTATCAACTCTCCTGACCTCGATCTCCCGGCGATCAACTATCTCCCGGATCAGGTGATACCGCCTCAGAATATGTCTGGACTTCTGATTGGACCTGGGTTCCTTAGCCAAAGCCACTGCTCCATTGTTATCATAATACAAAGGTATTGGATGCTCAATGGACGGAACCACTCCAAGTTCAGTAACGAACTTCTTCATCCAGACAGCCTCTTTGGCAGCATCGTTGGCAGCGATGTATTCGACCTCCATCGTCGAGTCTGCAACGGTTTACTGTTTGGAACTCTTCCAACACACCGCCCCTCCATTGAGGGTAAAGACAAATCCCGAGTGGGACTTAGAGTCGTCCTTATCACTTTGGAAGCTTGAATCGGTAAAGGACTCCACCTGGAGTTCACCGTTACCATACACCAAGAACATCTCCTTAGTCCTTCACAAGTACTTGAGAATGTTCTTCACAGCTATCCAGTGACTCTCTCCAGGATCTTCTTGATACCTACTCACTACACTTAGTGAGTATGCTACATCGGGTCTGGTACATAGCATCACGTACATGATAGAGCCTACTGCCGAAGCATAGGGTATCCCTTGCATGCGAGCTTTCTCCAAATAAGTCTTGGGAGACATCCCTTTGGAGAGAGTGAGTCCAGAGATCGTGGGTTGGTTCCCACACTTGGATTCTTCCATACTAAACCTCTTTAGTATGGTGTCAATGTACCTGGATTGGGACAATCCCAGTATCCGTTTAGATCTATCTCTATAGATCTTAATTCCCAGTATGCAGGAGGCATCACCTAGATCTTTCATTGAGAATCTTTTTGATAAGAAGAGTTTGACCGAGTACAGCATAGGAACATCATTTCCTATCAATAGTATGTCATCCACGTACAATACGAGGAAGACGACCTTACTCTCTGCAACCTTCTTGTATATACAAGGTTCATCTACGTTTTTGATGAAGTCAAACTCTTTGACTACAACATCAAAGTAGATGTTCCAACTCCGCGATACCTACTTTAACCCGTAGATGGATTTAAGCAGCTTGCACACCATTCCGCTGCTCACACTGTCTACGAAGCCTTCTGGCTGAGTCATGTACACGCTCTCTTCTAAATCACCATTTAGAAAGGCAATCTTAACATCCATCTGCCAGATTTCGTGGTCATGGTATGCAGCAATGGCGAGTAGGATCCGGATGGACTTAAGCACAGCCACTAGAGAAAAGGCTTCATCATAATCCACACCTGGTCGTTGACGAAAACCCTTTGCAACAAGTTTAGCTTTAAAAGTCTCAACTTTTCCATCTACACCTAGTTTCTTCTTAAAGATCCATTTGCTCCCAATGGGTTTTACCCCTTCAGGAGCAACTTCCAAAATCCATACTTTGTTGGTGTACATGGATTCTATCTCAGATCGCATTACATCCAGCCACTTCACAAAGTCCCCACTCGTGATGGCCTGCTCGAAGCTAGTTAGGTCATCATCTTCCATGATGCAATCCTCGCTCCCACCATCAATGAGAAAACCGTAGTATCTCTCAGGTGGATGAGAAACCCTACTAGATCGGTAGAGAGGCTGGGGTTCATTGGGTACTACTGAATCCCCTGGTTCTACTAAATCTTCAGTTATATTTTGTGGTGCTAGAACTTCTTCCAGCTCTACCTCTTTGCCACTAATTTTTTTTGCAAGAAATTCATTTTCTAAAAAGCTGGCATGTTGAGCAACAAACACCTTTTGCTCCTCACTGTGATAGAAAAAGTACCCATAAGAATTCTTTGGATATCCCACAAACTTGCAGAGAACTGATCGTGCCTCGAGTTTGTCCGGATTTTGCCTTTTGACATAGGCCGGACAACCCCATATCTTAACTCGTTTAAGATAAGGTCTCTTCCCACTCCATATCTCATATGGTGTGGTAGGTACAGATTTAGACGGAACTTGATTCAATAGGTATGCTGCTGTCTCAAGCGCATAACCCCAGAAGGAAATAAGCAACTCAGCAGTGCTCATCATAGAGCACACCATATCTAATAGGGTGCGATTCCTCCGCTCCGATACACCGTTGTGCTGTGGTGTATAAGGAGGAGTAAGCTGAGAGAGAATCCCATTCTCTTTTAGATAGTCTAAGAACTCATTGCTCAAGTATTCTCCTCCTCGATCAGATCGAAGGATCTTAATACTTTTGCCCGTTTGGTTCTCTACTTCGTGCTTATATTCCCTGAATTTCTCAAAAGCTTCAGACTTGTGTTTCATCAGGAACACATGTTCGTATCTTGAGAGATCGTCAGCGAATGTAATGAAGTAGGAAGAACCGTTCTTGGCATGTGTAGACATGGGTCCATATACATCACTATGTATCAGCCCTAAGAGTTCTGTAACTCTTATTCCGTGTCCACTAAACAGAGTTTTAGTCATCATTCCTTTGAGACATGACTGGCAAGTATCATAAAATGAAAATTCGAACGAATTCAAATATTCATCCTTATGTAACGCTAGCCGTGTCGCGTTGATATTACCTAGTCTACAATCCCACAAGAAGGATTCGTTCATTTCTGAACACTTCGTCTTGTGTGTGTTTTTGTTGGATATGTATGCCCTAGAGGCCATTATTGTATAGTACTAGTTTGTATAATACATTTTGGAAGCTTGGGATATATATACTGGTTTACGACAGTCTTGCTCAATACAGTAGTATGCTACTTGGTTTGTTTCTATCTTAATATGTGTATATGTTTCTTTTAACATATCACTAATACATATTGATGGAGCCCTTAGGATCTTTGCTTGACTACCGGCGTTGTGATGGCAATCACACTAGTGGGGGCTAGGTAGTCTATAAGCACATCTTTATACAGGTCCCTAGTCATAGGATTATCGAGACAGGGCATCGATACTCCAGAGTAGACTGGTGCATACGCTTCTCATTCCAGCAGAGGAGATGGTCTGTCCCACAGCCATCAGTACGTCGTACTGGAGATAGTATGCAGGTGCTCGTTAGGTTAAGAGTACACTGGACAGGACTCGTTGAGAACTGTTGGTTGGTATTATACCTATCGTCGGTTAACAGTTCCCAGGTGACATGAGTACAGTTTAGTCCGTTGACTTGACACTGCCACTTCGCCTCAAGTGTGTTCCCACTGTTCTTTGATTGCTACCCTACCACGGCTCTATTGAGTCATGCAAATAGGTAGCAGTTGGATGCAGTCCCGAAGTACTTGGAGACAGTGACGGTTTGACAGGATTCGTCTCTCCCGGTATTGGGAGATGATATCGTGCTGTGTCTAGGAGAGCCATTACACAAAGTCCCTGGTCAGGGCAAGCGAGATTTACTGGTAGTGTTTCCAGTAGTTTCTCAGGGTGTTCTGGGCTACACTCCGACACGACTTGTACCGCTATTAGGGGTCTGACGTTTACCGCCCCCATAGGCCCGACATGCGATACTCTTAGACGAACAGACCGGACTGTACGGAGATTGTCACATTCAGGCTCAGTAGGAGTTCGGATGGGTTCACCTCATCGGTCTTCTTATCGGCATCTACCTGGGGACCGTTACGTACAGCTAGTACCGCATGCGGCCTGTGGTTAAACCCACTGCCAGCATAGTGTCGAGTCTTTAGAGTCCCATACATAGGGTTTTTCACCTTTGGGCGAAACGAGTAGAGGTCGTATGGTTTTACGACAGGGTTCGTTCATATATGCGTAGTTGTGCGTGTTCGGTGTTCGGGTAGTTGATAATAGTGGGCTTTGGTTTAAGCCAAATCCTAGTATTTGGTTTTGGGTTGGTTCGGTCTCATTGTATTCGTGTTCCCTGGAACACGGATGCAGGTGTGTATACACAGTTGACAGAGGCAGAGGAACCTCATTAGGGTTTTGACCATTGACTTGATTAAAACCATAATGAGATGGAGAAAATTGATTAATGAGTTTTAATTAGAGATAATTGTATCATGGTTAATTGGTTTGACCATTTGACTAAGTTGACCCATGTTGACTAAGATATTTTTGTGAGCATGCTTAGCATTAATTGTGACATGATAATGGTCAAATCAACATCAACCATGACAATTTATCCTAATTTAAATTATCATTATTCTTTTTGTTCATATGAGAGCTATCTCTTTTCATTCTATCATGATACATTCTCTCTCTTGCTAGCTCTCTCCCCTTTCTCTCTCAAAGCTCTCTTGTTTCATGAGTTGAAAATAAAGAGTTTTATGAGATCTAACACTAAAACAACTCTTTACTCACTCTAGGGTTCTTAGTCTAGCAAGTAAAGCATTCTAGTTACTTCATGGTTGAGGTAGGAGCTCAAGGTAGAGGCCTTCGGGTGGATCTTCTTCGATATAGAGAAGCCGGTGAGGAGGAGCCATCTAGATCATTCCAAGGAGCTCACAACAAGGAGAAGAAGGAGTTCAAGTTTAAGGTATAACTTTCTATCATAGTAGATAGAACTCTATTCTTTTGCTAGTTAGGTTTATGGAAAAGATCCGGGTTTTAGTGTTATTCTAGCGCCAAGTTTATGTTCGTCGTAAAAATTTTGTTCCGCATTTGGCCACGGAAGTTGGCCGGGGCGCTAGTGTAACCCTTCATGGTATCAGAGCCTACCCATAAACCCTACTAGCTAGTTTGCACAAGGTTAAAATCTCGATTGACAAATTTTTCCGAATCACGAATCTATGTTCATGAGCTTGCTGTCGATTTCGAAGTTGTCCTAAAATTTTTCTGAGTATCTTAGAATTACATGTAGGCGAAACTATAGCTACAGAAAATATTTAGGGGCCTAACTCCGAAATTCCGCCGCGGAAAGTGAGCAAAATGGCGCATTTTGCGGCGCTTCCGCGGCTCTTTTTGGGCTACAGTACCCCAAAATTTTTCTGGGGCTCTAGTTCATGAAAATATGATATTTGTGATATATAGTTTTGGCCCAAGTTTATTTGAGTGCTGTATTTGATTTTTGGGGGCCTATTTAGAAAAGTTTAGTCGATCAAAATTTTAAATGTGTATTTTACAGTACATTCACTTTTATCTACGACCGGGAATGTCACTCGATCGGTAAAACTCATCTGATTGCTATATGTTCTTTTAGACGGGTTTTGCGAACGTGACATTCACGTTGATGTTGTGTGCTTGTTCTGTGATTGTGGTTGGATAGTCGTTATAGATAGCAAGTGTTGCAATGTTTGTAGTACAGTTTAAATTCATTTGTACATTTATTTTTGCGGGGCGAGCGTCCGACATGTGGACTGCCGTCTTTGCCGGGTTGTATGATATTTTGGGGCATAACCAGGTTGAGGTCGATGTCACCATTTGTATATATTATTTTCTTTTTCTGTACTAGTATTACCCCGCGGTGGAGTGCACGAATAGCCGGGTTCTAGAAAGGCAGCAAGCCCGCATCTCATGGCCTTGAGACGGAGGGGGCTTCTTTCTCATGGTGTTGAGACGGAGGGGGCTTCATTGTAGAATTGGAGGGCTATTCACCGTACTCGTAGGGGGTACTGGTTTTCATTGCATAGGCTATTCACACGACTGGGAACGTCGGGTTTTATTTGTGGCTTAAATGAAACCCGGGGCTCCAAGATTATCCACCATTCTGTATTGTTGGCTGTGTTTCTGTAATGTTGTTTATTATCATTCCTGGGACGAATGTTGTATATACTTATATATATATATATAAATATATATATATATACTAGTAGATGTTGTATATGTTTTGCACCCGCGCTAGTCCAAGCCCCGCTCTGTCGTTAGTTAAGTAACCTAACGGGTGATGACGGGCCCAGTGGCGAATGCGGATGGCATATACGTACATCGTATTTTCGTTCTTTTCTGGTGTGGTAGGTTACATTGATGGGACAGCGTTAATTTTGATTAATGCAAGAAAATAAACCTAAAAGATGTTGTTGGAACCAAGTTTTAAAAACTGACATTACAGACGTTCTTTTTTCTTTGCACAGTGGTATTCAGTTATGAATATCCAGCACCTCATTCGACAAGGCAAGGGCCGAGATCCCTTCATCGGGAGTGACCCCTTGAGTAAAAGTTTGCGTCAACGTAATAACTTCACTATAGTCGATTATTTTTGCTTTGCATCGTGGTATTTAGTTTGGAATTTTCTGAACCTCATTCGACGAGGAAAGAGCCGAGATCCCTTCACAGGGAGTGACCTCTTTAGCAAAATTTTTCGCCACTATATATTTTAAAAGGAAATCAGGTTCCTTCAACGATATCAAGTTCATTACGTTAATGGGTTTTTCGCCAAAAACCCAGCCGTAGCCCTCCGTCATTTCCTACAAGTACTACTTAGTATTCGAGCTACATATTTTGGCATTGTCAAGGCGTAGTGATCGGTAGCTGAGTATTGCTTGTTTGCAGCTTTATTTTCAGATTATTTAGGACATTCACATAGCTATGTTGGCATTGTCAAGGGATATGCGGGTGGGTCTAAGTTAATCAAGATAATGATGGGCCGAACTTGACTAGCGGTTTATGATATGTTGGCATTGTCACGGTCACAAACCATTAGGGGAAAAAACCACATCGGGAGTTTCAAACATACAGGAAACTTGCAGATTTAACATACCTTCTGGAGTGTAGTGACTAGAGTGGATTCCATCTAGGTCATTACACAATGATAGTTGGATCCCGATCCTACTGATGAGTTGGATTACTCTCAGGAGATTATTTCACTTAACAATCAATGCTATAAACTAAGTAGGTGTCTAGAACGGTGTTAGAGGGGCTACGCCTCCAAGGAAAAGAGGTTATGTAATTAAGGAACTTCGCGAAAGCGTTGGAAAACCTCACTCGAAATACCAACACTAGCCTAGCTGAAAGGTTAAGCAAGTATTGTGACGTGTAATTAAATCCTGACTAGTTCTTCTTTTAGGGCTTGAAGAAGAATTTGAGGAAACAGTGGGAGCCATCCTGATTAGATAAATTAATAACCAATCTAATCTTGCAAGAGAGCACGCTGAGTGTTTCTTTTCTCTCTCTCCAGGTAGCAACCATTTCACGCCATAATCAAGATAATAAAATGTATCGCTTGACTGATCCGAATTCTTATTCGGGGCTAGGGAATGTCGGTTCGGCTCTAACTTACGACAACAGTCATAAGTGTGAGCAAGGGAAAGAGGATTGTATGGATTCCAAGGAGACCCAGTTGAAGAAGAAGCATACTATTGCATCTACTTCAGGTGTTCTTGTAATTGAGAACTGCTTTTCAGTGAGTCCTGCCTCCTGGGTACTAGATACCGGATCAGGATCTCATATCTGTAATTTATTGCAGGGACTGAGAAAAAGTAGGAAGGTTGCACCTGGTGATATGTCCCTCAGGGTAGGGAACGGAGCACAAGTTAATGCTGCAGCCGTCGGTGAATATCACCTAGTGTTGCCAAATGGCAATACTATGATTTTGAACAATTGTTACTATGTACCTTCCATGGTTTGCAACATCATATCAGTTTCTTTACTTGATAAAGATGGATATTACTTTGTTCTTGATAGAAATATCATGAACATTTACCTTGATAAGGTACTGATTGCAGAAGGTACACTGTGTAATGGTATCTATGTTCTAAATCAGAATACAGTTCTCAATGTACAAAACACATGCAAGAGGAAGAGTTCAGATACGAACGAATCCTCCTTATGGCATTGTAGACTTGGTCATATCGGAGAGAAAAGACTAAGTAAGTTGCATAAAGATGGACTCTTGAATACGTTCGAATTTTAATCTTATGAAACTTGTCAGTCTTGTCTCAATGGAAAGATTACCAAATCTCCGTTCACCGGACATGGAGAAAAGGCAGCAGAGCTCTTGGGACTCATACACAGTGATGTGTGTGGTCCAATGTCTATACATGCAAGGGGAGGGTTCTAGTACTTCATCACATTCACCGACGATCTCTCTAGGTTCGGATATGTGAATCTCATGAAACATAAATCTGAAACTTTTGAGAAATTCAAAGAATTCAGAAACGAAGTAGAGAACCAGACTGGCAAACGTATCAAGATCCTCCGGTCTGATAGAGGAGGGGAGTACTTAAGCACGGAATTCCTAGATTACTTAAAAGAGAATGGAACTCTCTCTCAGCTTACTCCTCCGTACACACCATAGCACAACGGCGTATCAGGGTGGAGGAACCATACCCTATTGGACATGGTTCGGTCCATGATGAGTAATGCTGAGTTACCTCTTTCATTCTGGGGACTTGCGCTAGAAACAGCAGCGTACTTGCTGAATCAAGTTCCATCTAAATCTGTGCCTAAGACTCCATATGAAATATGGAGTGGTAAAAGACCATGTCTTGAACGTATTAAAATATAGGGATGTCCGGCCTATGTAAAGGTACAAAATCCAGACAAGCTTAAGGCACGATCAGTTTTGTGCAAGTTTGTGGGATATCCTAGAAATTCTCTGGGATATATGTTCTACCACACTGAGGAATAGAAGGTGTTCGTTGCTCGTCGCGCCACCTTTTTAGAGTGGCAATTTCTTGCAAAAGAAATAAGTGGGAGCACGGTAGAACTGGATGAAATATCAGATCCACAAACTCAAACTGAGGATTTAGTAGAACCAAAAAATTCAATAGTCCCAGACGAACCTCAACCACTCCGCAGATCTGGTAGGATTTCTCATCCGTCCGAGAGATACTACGATTTTCTCATAGACGGGGATCGAGAGGATTGCATCTTGGAATTATATGACCCTACTAGTTTCAGGCATGCCATTATCAGTAGGGAATCTAATAAGTGGCTGGATGCTATGCGATCCGAAATGGAGTCCATATACACCAATAAAGTGTGGACCTTGGATATTGCTCCACTTGGGGTAAAACCCGTTGGATGCAAATGGATCTGCAAAAGGAAACTTGGTGTAGATGGGCAGGTGGAAACCTATAAGGCTAGACTTGTTGCAAAAGGTTTTCGTCAAAGACCTCGTGTGGACTATGACGAAACTTTTTCTTCAGTGGCTGTGCTCAAATCCATCCGGATCCTACTTGCCATTGCTGTCTTCCATGACTATGAAATCTGGCAGATGGACGTAAAAACGGTTTTTTCTAAATGGCAGTTTGGAAGAGTGCGTTTATATGGATCATCCAGAAGGTTTTGTAGACAGTGGGAGCAGCGGGAAGGTGTGAAAGTTTCTTAAATCCATTTATGGGTTAAAGCAGGCATCGCGAAGCTGGAACATCTGTTTTGATGAAGCAATCAAGGAATTTGATTTCATCAAGAACGAGGATGAGCCTTGTATTTATAAGAAGATTGTAGGACGAACTGTCGTATTCCTAGTCTTGTACGTGGACGACATTCCTTTGATAGGAAATGACATTCATATGCTACAATCGGTCAAGCTATTCTTGTCACAACGGTTCTCCATGAAGGACCTGGGTGATGCCTCGAACATTCTGGGGATCAAGATCTACAGAAATAGATCCAAGAGATTACTGGGACTTTCGCAGTCCGGGTACATAGAGACCGTACTAAAGAGATTTAGTATAGAAGATTCCAAGCGTGGTAATATACCCGCATTGCACGGAATCACCATCTCCAAGAAGATGTCTCCTAAGACTGACGAGGAGAGGGTTCGCATGAGAACTATATCCTACGCTTCGGCAGTAGGATCTATAATGTATGCGATGGTATGTACAAGACCAGATGTAGCTTACGCGCTAAGCGTTGTGAGCCGGTATCAGTCAGACCCAGGTGAGAACCACTGGACGGCGGTGAAGAACATTTTCAAGTACCTGAGAAGAACTAAGGAGATGTTCCTGGTTTACGGTAATGGAGACCTCAGGGTCGAGTCCTTTACCGATTAAAGCTTCCAGAGTGACAAGGATGACAGCAAGTCTGTCTCGGGTTTTGTGTTTACCCTCAACGGAGGGGCGGTGTGTTGGAAGAGTTCCAAACAGGATACCGTCATAGACTCGACGATGGAGGCTGAATACATTGCTGCAAGCGATACCGCAAAAGAGGCGTTCTGGATGAAGAAGCTCATTAGTGAACTTCAGGTGGTTCCGTCCATTGTTGACCCAATACCTTTGTATTGCGATAACAATGGGGCTATAGTTTTAGCGAAGGAACTAAGGACCCATCAGAAGTCCAGACACATCTTAAGGTGGTATCACCTGATTAGGGCGATCATTGATCACCAGGAGATCGAGGTACGGAGACTGGACACAAAAGAAAATACGACGGATCCATTCACAAAGGCCCTCCCTCAAACACAGTTCGAGCGACTTTTTGAGCTATTAGGTATGCGGTACGCCAGCAGCTGGCCATAGAGCAGACGTTGGGTATGTGGTACACCAATTACTGGCCTTTAATGCAAGTGGGAGATTGTTGGATATGTATGCCCTAGATGCCATTATTGTATAGTACTAGTTTGTATAATACATTTTGGAAGCTTGGGATATATATATGGGTTTACGACAGTCTTGCTCAATATAGTAGTATGCTACTTGGTTTGTTTCTATCTTAATATGTGTATATGTTTCTTTTAACATATTACTAATACATATTGATGGAGCCCTTAGGATCTTTGCTTAACTACCACCGTTGTGATGGCGATCACACTAGTGGGGGATGGGAAGTCTATAAGCACATCCTTATACAGGTCCCTAGTCGTAGGATTATCGAGACAGGGCATCGATACTCCCGAGTAGACTGGTGCATACGCTTCTCGTCCCAGCAGGGGAGATGGTCTGTCCCACAGCCATCAATGCGTCGTACTAGAGATAGTATGCAGGTGCTCGTTAGGTTACGAGTACACAGGACAGGACTCGTCAAGAACTGTTGGTTGGTATTATACCTATCGTCGGTTAACAGTTCCCAGGTGACACGAGTACAGCTTAGTCCGTTGACTTGACACTGCCACTTCGCCTCAAGTGTGTTCCCACTGTTCTTTGATTGCTACCCTACCACGGCTCTATTGAGTCGTGCAAACAGGTAGCAGTTGGATGCAGTCCCGAAGCACTTGGAGATAGTGACGGTTAGACAGGATTCGTCTCTCCCGGTATTGGGAGATGATATCGTGCTGTGTCTAGGAGAGCCATTAAACAAAGTCCCTGGTCAGGGCAAGCGAGATTTACTGGTAGTGTTTCCAGTAGTTTCTCAGGGTGTTCTGGGCTACACTCCGACACGACTTGTACCACTATTAGGGGTCTGACGTTTACCGCCTCCATAGGCCCGACATGCGATACTCTTAGACGAACAGACCGGACTGTACGGAGATTGTCACATTCAGGCTCAGTAGGAGTTCGGATGGGTTCACCTCATCGGTCTTCTTATCGGCATCTACCTGGGGACCGTTATGTACAGCTAGTACCGCTTGCGGCCTGTGGTTAAACCCACTGCCAGCGTAGTGTCGAGTCTTTAGAGTCCCATACAGAGGGTTGTTCACCTTTGGGCAAAACGAGTAGAGGTCGTATGGTTTTACGACAGGGTTCGTTCACATATGCGTAGTTGTGCGTGTTCGGTGTTCGGGCAGTTGATACTAGTGGGCTTTGGTTTAAGCCAGATCCTAGTATTTGGTTTTGGGTTGGTTCGGTCTCATTGTATTCGTGTTCCTCGGAATACGGATGCGGGTGTGTATACACAGTTGACAGAGGTAGAGGAACCTCATTAGGGTTTGACCATTGACTTGATTAAAACCATAATAAGATGGAGGAAATTGATTAATGAGTTTTAATTAGAGATAATTGTATCATGGTTAATTGGTTTGACCATTTGACTAAGTTGACCCATGTTGACTTAGATATTTTTGTGAGCATGCTTAGCATTAATTGTAACATGATAATGGTCAAATCAACATCGATCATGACAATTTATCCTAATTAAAATTATCATTATTCTTTTTGTTCATATGAGAGCTATCTCTTCTCATTCTATCATGATACATTCTCTCTCTTGCTAGCTCTCTCCCCTTCCTCTCTCAATGCTCTCTTGTTTCATGAGTTGAAAATCAAGAGCTTTGTGAGATCTAACCACTAAAACAACTCTCTACTCACTCTAGGTTCTTAGTCTAGCAAGCAAAGCACTCTAGTTACTTCATGGTTGAGGTAGGAGCTCAAGGTAGAAGCCTTCGGGTAGATCTTCTTTGATATAGAGAAGTCGGTGAGGAGGAGCCATCTAGATCATTCCAAGGAGCTCACAATAAGGAGAAGAAGGAGTTGAAGTTTAAGGTATAACTTTATATTATAGTAGATTGAACTCTATTCTTTTGCTAGTTAGGTTTATGGTAAAGATCCGGATTTTAGTATTATTCTAGCGCCAAGTTTATGTTCGCCGTAAATTTTTGTTCCGCATTTGGCCACGGAAGTTGGCCGGGGCGCTAGTGTAACCCTTCAGTTTTGTACATTAAGTACTGTAGTTTGGTTGAGAACGTATAAGCCATTATTTAATAATCCTGATCCAATCAACTTTTGATTCAGGAATATGTTCATAACATTATCCTGTACTACAAAATTATATCCTTCTTTATTCAATAAAGAAACTGATATAATATTGCATATCAGGGTCGGAATGTAATAGCACTCGTTCAGAACCAATGTATTACCATTTGGTAATATAAGGTGATATTTGCCAACTCCCTTGGCTGCAACATTTGCACCATTCCCTACTCTTAGGGAATGATCACCCTCTCCCAGTTCCCTACCTTTTCGTAGCCCATGTAACATATTACATATGTGAGATCCTGATCCGGTATCTAATACCCAGGACGGAGAGTGAACTGAGAAACAGTTCTCGATAACTAACACACCTGAAGAAGATGCATCAACATGCTTATTCTTCATTTGGGCGGCATGAGAATCCAGATATTCTCCTATTTCCTGCTCAGTCTTATAATACTTATAAGAAAGAACGGGACCAACGTTTCTCTGCTCAGTATAACAAGCGGGTTCAGTCAATACATCCATATTATTATCTTGATTAAGGCCTGACATGGTCGCTACCTGAAGAGAGAGAGAAGAAAACACTTTAGCGTATGCTCTTGCAAAATTAGATTGGTTATGATCTTATCTAATCAGGATGGCTCCCACTGTTTTCATCAAATCTTCCTTCAAACCCTAAAAGGTAATACTAGCCGGGATTAATTACACCTTACAAGTTCGCCAATCTTTCAGCCAGGCCAGTATTGGTACTTTGAGGGAGGTTCCCGTGCTTTCGCATGGACCTAATTAAAATAAACCTCGTTTTCCCAGAGGCATTATCCCGTTAACACCTTTCTAGACACCTACTTGATCGGCTAATTGTCCTGTGTAAAATTCTCCCAAGAGTAACTCTTACTCGCAGTAGGTATCGGGATCCAACTATCTCATAGAAGGTATGCAATCTCATTGTAAATTTCAACACTTGAAATTCTCGATAATATTTTGCCCCAAGCATCCCATGACCTTGACGGAGGTCAACAAATCATAGAGTGCTAGTCAAGTTCAACCCGTCATTTCTTGATTGAATCAAACCCACCCGCACTACCCTTGACGAAGGTCAACAAGGCCGTACGACTACCCTAATCCAATCTGCATCATATGCATAAACAGATAAATACTAGTTAGCTACCGCACACTACGCCTTGACGGAGATCAACAAACGTAGCACGAATACTAAGTAGGACTTTTCTAAATGACAGACGCTACGACAGGTTTTGTCTGAAAACCTATTGTGTAATGAACTTGATATCGTTGTAGAAACAAGTGATTTTGAAAAGGAGTGTTTTTGAGGCTTTTCTAGTTTCGCTAAAGAGGTCACTCCCGGTGAAGGGATCTCGGCTCTTTCCTCATCGAATAAGGTGCAGGGTATATCATATATACCACTATGCAAAGCAAGAACTATAGAAACAATCAGAAACTAAACCGCGAGTTTGTATCATCTGCCAGTTTTGCTAAAGAGGTCACTCCCGGTGAAGGGATCTCGGCTCTTTCCTCATCGAATAAGGTGCAGGGTATATCATATATACCGCTATGCAAAGCAAAACTGTATCTACCCTTTTTATAAAGTTTTGATTCTACAACATCTTTTAGGTTTCTTTTCTTTTATTAATCTCATTAATAAATCCCATCAATTATGCTTCCTAGAATCATAGAAGAAACGAAAGCAGTAATATTTATATATCATTATATATATATATAGAATAAGCATTCGTCTCAAGCAGTAATATGATCTCATCACAGAACATTGCAGCAGAAGATAACATATGAAATATTGGATATACTAGGACGTCCGTGTTTTATTTCGATCCTGTATAAAACACGGATTCCATGGTCACGATGAATAGCCAAACCCACATCCCTAGACCCCTACGAGAGCGGCAAGTAACTCTGCCAATTCTAGGGTTAAGAGACCCGGTCTCGACTCCTCGAAATGGCCTCCCACTGGACCCTAGAACCTGGTTACTTGTGCTCCCCTTCTTGGGTCTATCCTAACTTCGTCTACACGTCGCTTAATGCTCTAGCTTGGTTTTGATACCACTGTAAGGTTACTAGGCACTATCGCAAGGGTCTATAAGGCATCAACCATGCCGAATTTAAAATTTTCATGTGCCGAACAACCTAAAGCGAGGATCTTTGCTAGATAATTAGGGTTAACATAGCATGTAAACAACTTTACATCTAAGAGAAAGTGATTACAACCTTTGTAGTCCGTTCCTTCGCTTCATAAGCTCCGTGTTGAGGTCCCTTCGTTGCGATCAACATGAACTCCGACTCTCGAGTGGCTCCATGAGGTAATGAGATACCTTGCTTGTAGTCTTCATGATCTAAGATGATCTACCTTGAAGAATCTCTAACCTAAGCTTACACTTCACTAAACAACTTATTAGAGAAGTGAACACCCTAATCTAAGTGGCTAGAATAGATGAGGATGATGAAGTAGGAATTTAGCTCTCTTTTGTTTTCAATTTCCTACACAAATTCATCACATGCAAAAAGCTAGCAAGCTTTTTCTTTCAAGAGAATGAAGAAGAAGAAGAAGATCCTTTTGTGATGAATAATGAAATTGTTGTTGTGGTTACAATTGCAACCCTTAGTTAAGAATGAAAGGATTAACCATTGTAGAGAATAAACCATGGTAAAGGGTTTGGGTTGGGTTAAGAAATATCTTCACAAAATATCAATGCAAAATATCTAAGCTTAAAACAAAATAAAGCTTCTAGAAGCTTCATGAAAAAGCTAACCCAAATGCTAACCTAAATCAAACCCTAACTTGTTTAATCTCCACAAATCATGTTGCATTTGTAACCCTAACTTGTTACAATATTATATATCACATATATAATATATTTTTGTAACAATAGAAAATAATACAATTAACATATATCGCATATATATCAATGTATTATCCGGTGAGAAAATGAATCAATAAAGAGAGCTTATATTAGTTAACGTAATGTAATATATCACATATATAATTATATATTAAATCATCGAATCAACACTTGATCCGACAATCTAGCTATATCGCATATAACCGACTAATATAACATGTACCGATTCATCGAATCAACACTTGATCCGATGACTCGGCTATATCACATATACCCGGCCGATATCATATATCGCGAGAATAGAATACGGTATCTCATATCGTATTATTCTCGGTCCCGCACATACTCCTACTCCGTTTTGCCTGAGCCAGGAAACCTCTGTGTAGGACTCTAAAGAATCATCAATACGCCGGCAGTGGGTGATAATCATATCAAACACCAACAAGCTGCAAGCGGTCAGCTAAACGTAACAGCCACCCAGGTATTGAGCGATCAAAAGATCAACAAGCAAGCCTGTACATTCTCCTGTGAATCCAATCAGTAACACTACCGTACAGTCCGATGTCTTCGTCTGATATGTTGCATATCTAGTCTAGGGGTGGTATACATCAGACCCCAGTAACCGATAAGTCGTGTCGATGTGAGGCTCATAATAGGTCGAGAACCTACTGATAACACTTACCAGTAGTACTCTATATCAGCCCTGGCCAGGGATTTCCAGTTATAGCCAATCGAACACAGCACAACATCAACTCCCTATACCGGGAGAGACGAAACCCCTCCTATCGCTCATTTCCTCCATGTGATTCAGGACTGTACCCAAAAGCTACCGTTTTGCACGCCCTCTTGGATGTGATAAGGTGGAAATCAAAGCACAGTGGGAATCACACAAGACTCTATGACGATCTCGGGTCTACAGACTAACCTGTACCAGTGTCACCGGAGAACTGCTATCTGATGATAGGTATATTACCATCTAGGAGTTCTCGGCGAGTCCATTCAGTGTACCCAGTCTCCACTGAGCACCCGTACACCATCTTTGATGTCAAACACCGATGGATATGGGATCATCCATCGCCCATCATATGGGTCAAGATGCGTATACGCTAGTCTACTCTGGTGTATCGATACTCTGTCTCGATACACCCTCGACTAGGAATAATTATAGGATGTACTCATTGACTACCCTGTCCCCACTAGTACGATCGCATCATAGTCCCAGTAGTCGAGTACATATCCTAAGGGCTTTATCAACATGTGAGAGCAAGACAGTAAACTAATACAAGTCAACATGTTAAGACAAAGTGAAACCAAATAGCATACTATCATGTTGAGCAAGAAAGTCCTCTCTATATATATCCTAGTATCCACTATAATATACATCATATGTACAACAATGGCCTCTAGGGCATATATGTAACTAACAAAATCTTGAAGGACTTATGCACCAAGAAGAGGAAATCACAGGTACCTAAGAAAGTTTTCTTGGCTAGAGCAGTAAGTGATGCTCTTACCCAACCTTTACCTTAAAAACGCAAGGACCCTGGCTATCCTATAATTTCAATAACAATTGGGGATAAGAACATCAATCGCGCACTTTTAGATCTTGGGGCCAGTGTTAATTTGCTTCCTTATCAGTATATGAACAATTAGGCGTTGGAGAGCTGAAACCCACACATTGTACTCTCCAAATGGCCGACCGATCCATCACCCATCCTAGGGGTGAGTTAGAGGATTTGTTGATTAAAGTAGGGGACTTCATTTTCCCCGTTGATTTCATTGTTATGGACACACAACCTGTAGCTAACCCCCGGAGTCAAATTCCGGTGATACTCGGTCGACCATTCCTTGCAACTTCTAATGCGGTGATCAATTGTCAAAATGGTTCGATAAACCTATCTTTTGGAAACATGAAAATTGAACTCAATATTTTTAAGTTAGGGAATCAGCCCTCCGAGCCTAATGCTAATATACTTGATATTTGCTCGATCCAAGAAATCACTCAGGAGGACTGTGAGTTCGAAAAATTTCTGTTCTATCACAACAATTTTGACGCCAATAGTGCGTTCCTACTTGAATCTGACACAGCTTTCACACCCGATAACGATTACGAGTGTTTCACTTTTTCGAACGATTTTGAAGAATCACCACCCGAATTCGAATCCTTTGAATTTTCGGATGAGTTAGCTGAACCATCCGACTCGGTTGCTTACACTCGCTTCGAACCTCTATTGGAATCCTTCGAGTTTGAGACAGTTTCACCAATTTTACCTTCAATTGTTTCGCCTCCAAAACTCAATCTCAAGCTATTGCCATCTCACCTTAAATACTCTTACTTAGGTGAGAATGAGAACCTTCCTGTTATCATCTTGGCCTCTCTAGCCCCCGAGCAAGAGAAATCCCTTTTAATGGTCCTACAAAATAATCGGTAAGCTTTTGGCTGGACTATGGCGGACATCAAGAGGATTACTCCCCTAATAGTTGAACATCATATTCATATGATGGATGATGCCAAGCCAGCAAGGGATCTACAGAGACGACTAAACCCTATCATGAAGGAGGCTGTTAAAAAGGAGATTGTAAAATGTCTTGATAGTGGTATCATTTACCCTATCTCTGATAGCCAGTGGGTTAGCCCCATTCACGTTGTCCCAAAGAAATCGGGCATAACGGTCATAACTAATGAGCTGAATAAGTTAATACCTATTCGCCCAAATTGGATGGCGAGTTTGCATCGATTATAGAAAACTCAAAGCCGCGACACGGAAAGACCACTTTCAATTACCTTTCATTGACCAAATGCTAGAACGATTGGCTGGGCATGAATTTTACTGCTTTTGGATGGCTACTCCAGCTATAATCAAGTTCCCATCGCCGAAAAGGACCAAGACAAGACCACATTTACTTGTCCTTTCGGTACATTCGCTTACCGTCGCATGCCCTTTGGGTTATGCAATGCACCCGCTACTTTCCAGCGGTGTATGATGGGCATTTTTTCAGACATGGTGGAAAAATTCTTGGATATTTTTATGGATGATTTCTCCATTTTCGGCGACTCCTTTGACGAGTGTTTGCTACATTTAGACGCAGTTCTTACCCGGTGTAGGGATAAGAATCTCACTTTAAATTGGGAGAAATGCCACTTTATGGTACGAGAAGGTATTGTCTTAGGACATATCATCTCACAAAATGGCATTGAGGTAGATAAAACTAATATTGAAGTCATCTCCAATCTTCCTCCTCCCAAATGCGTCCGAGACATTTGAGCTTTCCTTGGCCATACCGGTTTCTATAGACGGTTCATCAAGGATTTTAGCAAGATAACTAGACCCTTGACTCTTTTGTTGGCCAAGGACACCACTTTTGATTTTGACTCAACCTGCATGAAGGCGTTCGAATCATTGAAAAACTCACTCATTTCCGCTCCCATTCTTTCATCTCCTGACTGGACGCATCCATTTGAGATTATGTGCGATGCATCTGATTTCGCCATTGTTGCTGTCTTTGGACAGCACATAAATAAGATGCCGCATGTAATTTATTACGCTAGCCGAACCTTAAACGAGGCCCAATTAAATTACACAACAACTGAAAAAGAATTCTTAGCTGTTGTATTTGCACTAAAAAAGTTCAGGCCCTATTTAATCGGCTCTCCAGTCATCGTTTATACTGACCACTCAGCTCTTCACCATCTTTTCGCGAAAAAGGACGCTAAATCTTAGCTGATACGTTGGATTCTCTTACTACAAGTGTTTGACCTTGTCATCAGAGACAAGAGAGGATGCGAAAACGTAGTCGCCGACCATCTTTCACGCCTCCCTTCTTCGCCTACACTTCAAATTCCTATAAAAGACATTTTTTCAGATGAGCAGCTCTTAACTGTGTCATGCGAACCTTGGTTCATAGATATCGTAAATTATTTGGCCACCGGACTTATACCAAACGAATGGTCGAATCAGGACAAACTCCGATTCCTGTCCCAAGTAAAAAAATTTTACTGAGATGAACCGTATCTCTTCAAATACTGTTTCGACCAAATCATTTGTCGGTGTGTCCCCGACAACAAGTTTAAGAGCGTGCTGTCTTTTTGCCACGATCAAGCGTGTGGCGGGCATTTTGGCCCCAAAAAGACAGCAGAAAAGATCTTGCAGTGCGGTTTCTACTGGCTGCAACTTTTTAAAGACGCACACGAGTACTGCAAGACATGCTTCCAGTGCCAACACTTGGGCCGGATATCTCGAAGAAATGAAATGCCGCTCCAACCAATTTTGGTTGTTGAAATTTTTGATGTTTGGGGGACAGACTATATGGGACCATTTCCCAATTCCTTTGGGAACATGTATATTCTACTTGTTGTTGACTATGTTTCTAAATGGGTCGAGGCTGTGCCCAGCCGAACTAATGACAACAAGGTTGTCGTAAGATTTCTCAAAGAAAACATTTTTTCTCGGTTTAGGCATCCTCGCGCGATTATCAGTGATAATGGATCTCACTTTTGTTATAGGACTTTCGAGTCCCTAATATGAAAATACTCCATTACTCACAAGCTGTCAATGCCCTATCATCCCTAAACTTGTGGGCAAGCCGAGATTTCGAATCGGCAGATTAAACAGATATTGAAGAAAACGGTTTCCAAAAACCGTAAAGATTGGTCGTCAAAACTTATTGATGCCCTTTGGGCATTCCGAACTGCCTATAAGACCGATCTTGGCATGTCTCCATATAGGCTTGTTTATGGAAAGGCTTGCCACCTTCAGTTGAAATAGAGCATAAGGCATTTTGGGCAATAAAAGAGTTGAGCCTATCTTTGGGAGATGCGGGTAGCAATAGAAAGCTGCAGTTGAACGAATTAAACGAGCTGCACGATGAAGCCTATGAGAACGCAGTATTTGTTAAAAACCGAACGAAGGTGTTCCACGATAAACACCTTATGCGCAAAACTTTCAAACCTGGTCAACAGGTTTTACTTTACGACACTCGGTTATATTTCCATTTCGGTAAGCTAAGATCTCGATGGAAAGGGCCATTTTTTATACGCACCATATATCCGCACGGTGCGGTCGACCTAGAAAACCCGGAGGACGGTTCACTATTTAAAATGAACAGATATAGACTTAAACCGTTCCACACTGCAGACCCTTCAGAAGAGCTCCTGTTTTTGCAGGAGCCGATCTACATTGACTGATCTTCCTCCATTTATCCCTAAATTTCGATTATCTAGCCAAAACACTGTTTCAAATAAGCTTGGGGTATGTATCATTTGTAATTATATAAAAACAAAATAAAAATAAACATAAAAAAAAAATTTTAAAAAAATTGGGTATTTTTGTAAATTTTCAGTTTTAATAAAAAAAAAAAAAATTTATTTACAAATAATTCCTCTTTTTAAGAGGGTTTTTTTTGCAAATAACCAACACACTCCCCCTATAAATAGAACCCGACCCCTCTCTGTGTTTATCAAACCCTAAAAATTCCTCTCAGAAACCCTAGCCGCCGCAGTATCCAGAAGCAGGAGATCGCTCCACGTCGTCGCGCAACCGCCGCCATACCCTCCTTCCTGCCGCGGTTCAGCCGCTACTCTGTGTCTTCTCCCTATGAATTTTTTCAGAGGAGGTTTGCATCATCTTTCCCTCTCTGTTAAATTTTTTATAGATCTGTGAACTTTCTGAATGGCACCAACAATGCAATTAGAACGAGATTTTTCACAAGTTTTTGCACACACAATTTACGGAAGTTATTTTGGTGAAGAGATCACATGGCGAAGGTGGAATTTTTTAATTTACAATCATCCCATTGCCTACGCCCTTCCAGATCTAGTCACTCGTTTTTACGAGTGCATGGAGGAAGGTTGCCTAACACAATACGGTTTTATTAAATTACTTTGGAGCGATAGGGAAATAATCATTGACAGGGACTTCATCCATGAAGTCACTTTAATTCCTAGATTACATGTTCACAACCAACCCCTTCAATTTGAAGACTACATGCCCTTAATGGGTAATGACTGTTCGAGAGAACCTAGGAAGGGAATACAGGCTAGAACCCTCTTCACCAATGATTAACCATGTGCCGGTGGGCACAAAACAACATTTTTGGCAGTTCACATAATACCACATTTTTCACCCCATCTCTTCATATTGTGCACACCTTAATGACTAGGAACCCTAAATTTGACATGTGCACGGTTTTGCTTTATTCAATTTGTGCTGGAAAAAGGGCCGCAAATTACCCATGCCCTATGTTAGTGACACAACTGTGTTGCTATTTCCTCCCTGTGGAGGAATTTGAATTTTACATGCATGGAGGTATACCCATTAGGCCTCTTATTGAGGGTGTTTCCACGTCCTATACCCGCTTGACTGATGTGTGGTCGCAAACAGAATGGGCCGAACATGTACCCGCCAGGACACCCAGCTCCAGCTCGACCGCGAGCGATGAAGAGCTAACCCCTGCTGCGCAAGCGCGCTTACTTCGAAGAAATAATAGGGGGATAAAAATATTGATTGGAATGATGACGCAGCATGATCAGCGTCTAACACAAGTAAAGCAGGGGATAAGAACCCTGCTAGCTAGAGAGGAGCATTCTCGTTCACATTCAAAAGGGCGCCGAGGGCCTGAGTGTTAGTGTATATGCCCTAGAGGCCATTACTGTATCATACTAGTATGTATATTACTTGATGGAAGCTTGGGATATTCACAGTTGTATATACAATCTTGCTCGAAATGGTAGTATGCTACTTGGTTTGTCTCTGCTTTAATATGTGCATGTGTTTCTTTTAGCATATCGCTTATATACATATTAGTAGAGCCCTTCGGATCTTTGCTTGATTACCAACGTTGTGATGGTGCTCACACTCGTGGGGGCTGGGTAATCCATAAGCACATCCTTATATAGGTCCCTAGTCGTTGGACTATCGAGACAGGGCATCGATACTCCGGAGTAGACTAGCGTATGCGCTTCTCATCCCAGCGTGGGAGACGGTCTATCCCACAGCCGTCAGTACGTCGTACTTGAGATAGTATGCGGGTGCTCGTTAGGTTACGAGTACACTGGACAGGACTCGTCGGGAACTGTTGGTTGGTATTATACCTATCGTCAGTTATCAGTTCCCAGGTGACATGAGTACAGCTTAGTCCGCTGACTTGACACTGTCACTTCGCCTCGAGTGTGTTCCCACTGTACTTTGATTACTACCCTACCACGGCTCAAAGGAGTCGTGAAAACAGGTAGTAGTTGGGTGCAGTCCCGAAGCACTTAGAGGCAGTGACGGTTAGACAGGATTCGTCTCTCCCGGTATTGGGGGTTGACATCGCGCTGTGTCTAGGAGAGCCATTACACGAGTAGTCCCTGGCCAGGGCAAGCGAGATATACTGGTAGGTTTCCAGTGTTATCTTAGGGTGTTCTGGACTACACTCCGACACGACTTGTACCGCTATTAGGGGACTGACGTTCACCGCCCCCTAGGCCCGCCATGCGATGTATCAGACAAACAGACCGGACTGTACGGAGACTGTCACATACAGGCTCGGTAGGAGTTCAGATGGGGTCACCTCGTCAGTCTTCTTATCAGCATCTACCTGGGGACCGTTACGTACAGTTAGTGCCGCTTGCGGTCTGTGGTTAAATCCACTGCCAGCATAGTGTCGAGTATTTAGAGTCCCACACAGAGAGCTATTCGCCTTCAGGCAAAATGGGTAGAGGTCGCATGGTTTTGCGACAGGGTTCGTTCACATCCGCGCACTTGTGCACGTTTGTTGTCCGGACAGCTTTTACTAGCGGGCTTTGGTTTAAGCCGGATCCTAGTATATGATCTGGAATTGGTTTTATCTCTTTGTGTTCGTGTTCCTCGGAACATGAACGCGGGTGTGTATGCACAGTTTATTGAGGCGGAGGAAGAGGTTTTTCATTGGGGTTTTGGAACGAGTGTGTATGCACAGTTGACAGTCGTCTTTTTCCAAACCCTAATGATCTTGTGATATATCAATTGATAATATTAATTAAATGAAATTGTGTCATGGTTGGGCTTGTTGACTTGTTGACCAAGGTTGACTAGTTGACTAGGTTTGAAACTTTGACCATCATCATTACCTTTTTAGATGCTCTTTGATCTTTGCAAAATCATTTATGGTGATATGATAATGGTCTATTCAAACTAACCATCACCTTTTCATTTTTGGATTAATATTATTATTTGAAAATCACATATATTTTGTTATGGTTGTAAAAACCATTTCATTCCATCATATTGACTCTCTCTCCTCTTCTTCCTCTTCCTCAAGCTCTCCCCTCTCATGTGTTAAGAAACACTTGAGCTTGAGAAAAACCACTCCAAAACAATCTCTACTCTCATCTAAGGTTCTAGGATTGGCACTTCTAGCATCTTAGTTATTTCTAGCTTGAAGTTGAAGCCAAAGGTTGAGGCTCTCGGGTGGATCCTTCTTCGACGAGAGAAGACGACAAGGAGATCACTTCCGTTCACTCCAAGGAGCAAGGAGAGAAGGACGTAAAGCCCTAGGTATAATCTCTTTTCCGAGTAGCTAACTCTCTTTAGCTTGTTAGTTAGTTTTGTTTAGAAAAGATCCCGCCTTTAGTTAGTCCATGTTGCCTTGAGTGCTAAAAATCCGTTTTTTATACCGTTTCCGCCTCCCCGCAAGCACCGGGGTGGGCAACGTGGACTTACAGTGGTATCAGAGCCTAACTAAACATAAACTAGCTAGGTTAGTAAAGTGTATGGAAGTTTGATCGGAAAAATCGCAAAACCTAAACATCAAAACCCTAAGTTTCTGTTGAAATTTTTTCTGCTCTAAAAATAAAAAATCATACGTCAAAAATCATCTCAGGGTTTTGTGAAGAAAGCCACCAAAAACGATCCAGTGAATCGCTCAAAGCGCGGCGGTTCCGCAGCAAAAGCATGCCTATTACCGCAGAACCGCGGCCGTTTTGACTCGGTTCTGGTCCGAGTTTGGTGCAGTGTTCTTCTGACATGGTTTTGGGATTTTTAAGATGGTTTATTTGTGCCCAGGTTTTCCAGAAAAGAAATTTGTTATTGGGGGCCTATAAATCCGTATTTTTTTGATCAAACTTCACTACACTTTGACTAAAGGGTTATATCTGTGATGTTTATATGTATTGAACGTCCGCTAATCGCTATACGTCGATTAGTGGGGGTTATACATATATGTGTTTGTTGATGGTATGTGTATATGAATGCGTTGGATTGTCGCGGGTGAATAGCCGGGGGTTTTGTGAGACGAGAGTTTTCTTTTCTTTCAATTCATGTAACATGTAAATTGATGTAATATTATTTGTATGGCCGCACAACCGGGTCGGGGTTGTAGCCGTCATTGTATAATTCTTTTTACTGTTTTTGCTCCTAGGATAGACCCATGGAGGGGGTGCACAAACTACCGGATATCTCGAAGTGCCGAGTGGCCTACTCACGGTGTTGAGGGAGGTTGCTTCACTTCGGGTACTTGGCGGGTAGTTTGCCGCACCCGTAGGGGTCTTGGGTGGGGTATTGGCTATTCACCGCGACCGTGTAATCCGCTTTTCGTTGCAGGCTCGAACGGATTGCGGATTCCTAGTATATCCAATGTATTCATCTGTGATCTGTAATGTCTATCATTGCTATATATCTATATACGATAACTATTTAGGCGTTGCTTATGTTTTACAGCCGTGCTAGCCCAGCCCCCGCTCTGTCGTTAGTTAAGTAACCTAACGGGTGATGACGGGGCCTCGTGGCGAATGCGAATGGCATAAGCGTACGTCATATTTTGGTTGTTTTCTGCAATGGTAGGATTAAATGATGGGACGCATTAAAAGTGTAAGTGCACGGCGGCGCCCCGGTCGTCAATCCGACGGCCAAATGCGGAAACGGTGATAAACTTAATTTTGCGAACTTAGCAAACCGGCACCACCGCGCACTAAACCCCGGATCGGGCCATTAAACTAGATCTAGCTAACAACAAGACGGGTTAGAGATATATACCGAGTGATCCGAGTCCTCTGGTCTTCCCGTCATCGTCCCGATCTCCCGCGGAAACTCCGGTCGTTGCCTCCTCGCCGGAAGGGCACCACAACGCCTGTTTCTTTTACGGGCTCCCGCCTCTATACCGAGGCAACTCGGGCATGAAGCCGGCAAGTCGACATGCCCAAGATGTGCTGTAGAATGTGTAGGACTCATGTCTCATATTGGGGTAGTGGATGTTGCCATTTGATAGATGGAGGAATCAAGATAAGAAAAATGGTGCTTGCATTTTTCTAGCATGAAAATGAGATCAAGAATGCCACAAGCTCAAAAATGAAACTCTCTCATTTTTCTCCCCTCTCTCAAAAATGTGGCCGGCCAATTCTAGTGGGAAATGGTGGTGGAGTGATAACATAATCCAAGAGGGAGGTGATGGTAGGAGATGAGAAGAGGTGACCATAAACAAAACATTATCATCACAAACTTACATCAAACCCATACCCTTTCTAATCTCATTTAATGCAAGTGATGGAGGAAATCAAAGATGCTATCATAATCTCTCATCTCACAAATAAACCCTCCACAAAATGTTATTTGCAAACTTGCAAATAACCCCCTCCATCGGAAAAGTCCGGCCGGGAAAGAACAAAGGAAAACCGGCCGGAACGGAATGCAAACTGGCAACTCCATAAAACTGGTCCCGTAATAAATTACAGGAAAACCCCGATACTGTGCATACACACCCGCATCTGTATTCCGACCGGATACAAATGCAATGAGACAAAATCTACACTGTACTAAACCAGGATCCGGCTTAAACCAAAGCCGGCTAGTAATATCCGTTCGATCCTGATCCGTGCAATACCGCACGTATCTGATCGAACCCTGCCATATATCTATACGGCCTCTAGTACAAACCGTCCGATCCTGATCCGTGCAATACCGCACGTATCTGATCGGACCCTGCCATATCTCCATACGGCCTCTACAGCGTTTCGCCCGAAAGCTTGAGTAACTGAAAGTGTGGTGGACTCTAAAGACTCGTCAATACTATGGCTGTGGATTTAACCACTAGCACGTCAGAGGTATAAGCCAATACGTAACGGGCCACCAGCTATTGACCACAAGGGACGTCGATGAGCGAACTCATCCTGACACCCTACTGAGCCTGTCAGTGACAATATCCGTAAAGTCCGGTCCGTTCGTCTATGAGCATCGTATGGCGGGCCTAGGGGGTGGGTAAAAGTCAGACCCCCAAAAGTGGTACAAGTCGTGTCGGAGTGTAGCCCAGAACACCCTGAGATACTACTGGAATACCTACCAGTAAATCTCCTGCCTTGGCCAAGGACTTCGTGTAATGGCTCTCCTAGACACAGCGCGACCTCACCCCCAATACCGGGAGAGACGAACCCCTGAAGATCCGCTCACTGCCTCCATGTGGCTCGGGACTGTACCCAACTAAAACCTGTTTGCACGACTCCTTTGAGCCGTGGTAGGGTAGTAATCAAAGCACAGTGGGAACTCACACGAGACAAATGACGATCCCCAGGTCGATGAACTAACCTGTACACATGTCACCTGGGAACTGCTATCTGACGTCAGGTATAAGACCAACTAGCATGTTCCCGGCGAGTCCTGTCCGGTATACTCATAACCCAATGAGCACCTGTATACATCTTAGGTGATCCAACTGACACCAGTGGCTTGTGAGACCGGCCACCGCCCCTCGTCGGGGTCTCGACTGTATACACTAGTCTACTCTGGAGAATCGATGCCCTGTCTCGAAACTCCTACGACTAGGGACCTTTTAAGGATGTGCTTATAGACTCCAGCTCTCACTTATATGATCGCCCTCATACTGCTGGCAGTCAAGCAAGAATCCAAGGGGCTCTATCAACGTGCAATAGTGACCTGTCAGGTCACCTAAAGCAGTACACGATGATAAAGATAAACCAGATAGCAAACTATCATCTCGAGTAAGACTGTCGTCCCGGGATAGGTCCTCCCTCAATCATTGCAATCACGTGTCTGTGATCCAATAATTGACTCTGAGGGCACTATCTCCAACAATCTCCCACTTGCACTCAAGGCTAATTATTGCGATGTCGCATACTCACAGCCCGTGTGATACCGAACACCCAACTCCTCTACTAGTCAGTCTCACAAAGCCTGTTTGCGAAACTTATTGCGTTCGAGGAAAAGCCTCAGTGAGTGGATCCGCCTAGATGTTTCTTTCTATGTCTCTCTATATCTCAAGTTCGCGGAGAAAGCCATCTCCCGAAATGAGCAATACCTGTCTTGGAATGTCTGGATGTCTGATGGGACCGAGCTCATAAATGAACTCCAAATCCAAATTTCTTAGACTGTATCGTCAACTGATCTTAATCAGTATCCTGCGCCATGCCTCCCTCAGTATCTGCCTGGATCACCTGTCCAGAATACTGTCCCTCGTCAGAAGGAAAAATACAACTCTGACGATCACCCTGTCGTCCATGTCACCTTGGAAGCCTGGAGTGATAACCGTCTCCTAAAAGAGGCAGTCGTTATCATATCCCTAGAACATTCACTTATGTTCTGAAACTGCTTCCGACTGTTTCCCCAGGATTGGATCAATATCAACTTATTGCATCTAGTGCGAGAACAACATCTGGTGTGGTACTTGACATCTCATGATTGACTCAATTGCCTAAGCAAGTGATCTGCCAATCATGCACATCCCTCTCTACTTTAGTCTATAAGACACCTTTAGAGAGGGTGACTCCATTACCTGCAGGTACACTACCATGCGAGGAGTCGTCCATTCTAAATACTCTTAGAATGCTGTCAAAGTACCCTGATTGGGATACCACCCAAATCTAGATCTAAAACCATAGATCTAGTAACCAGTATGTCTGATATAATGTCCAAGTCCCATGTGGAGAAACCACTGTGTGACGACCAAAATATAACCGATCGCAGTATAGGAATGTCACTTCCTACTACCTTGTGTATGTCATCCAAAACCCGGATATCACACCCTACTACCTTCTCAACAGATCCATCCCCTATTCTGATGACGTCAAATCTATGACTGTCACATCAGAAAATAGATGATCTATCTCCGCTATATCTGCTTTAGTCTATAAATAGACATAAGCGTGATGTCCACCAATGCTTCCGCTGCTCCCACTGACTACGACAACTCTCTGGCAGAGTCATATAGACGTGCACTTCTAAAACTAGTTTAGAATGACGCTATATTCATCCTCCTGCCGGGTCTCGGAGCCTGGAACAACAACAATGGCAAGTGTGGGTAAACAAGAACTTCCCTGTCACCGTCCTTGAGGCTACCGGAGTACCTCTCGGGTGCCTGAAGTTACCCACCTTATCTGCGGAGTGGCCAATGGAATGTCAAAACAGATTGAATCTTTAGGTTCCTTATCAAATCTTCAGTAATCGTTTGCGGTTCTGGAATCACTTCCAGTTCTACCATACTCCCACTACTGTTTTTGAAAAATTCCATTTTTTATTAAAACTGTGGCGAGTAAAGAACAATATCACTATTGATCTTTCTTATGGTAGAAAGTCAACCCTCGTCATAGCCTGGGTCAACCCACAAACAGCCATTACAGAAACGTGCCTAGAGTTATCCAGAGTCTGGTTTTAATCATAAGCCGGACAACTCCCCGTACCTTAACAATGTTAAGATATGAACTGTACTATATCCAATATAGAACCAGAGGCACTGATTTAATTGAACCAGATTCAAATCATGCAGCTGTCTCCAGTGCATGTCAACTAAATGGAGAGAGGCCGATCAGCGTTACTCTACTTAGGAATGCTTCCAATTATGTGTAACCTGAAAGAGAAGCAATTTCTCTTTATCATTACTATCAACTGAATACCATACACAAGTATCTATATCTTCGATCACTTTGAAGAATCCCGATACTTGCTACACCTGGTTCTCTACTCTATTCAAATACCTATAACTCCTCAAAACTTAGACCCTGTGTTTCTACGAAACACATGTCTAAGAACTAGAGAAGTTAAAAGTAAACAGAATATAGTATGAGGACCAACCCCTCTGTCCTAATGGACACTGGACAACATACAATACTCTGTATAAGTCCGCCGAGTCTAACAACTCTTTCACTGTGTGTCGTAGGTTGAAAACTGTACTTATGGTTAAGAAGAATTACACCGCTGTTTAATGCTCCTTACCTAACCATCCACTGATATAGGTAAATGTCATCGACATAATATCAAAAGGTATATCTCACTCTATGAAAATAGACGTACAGATATATTGATTTGAAATTGGTGCACAACAGCGGATATTCAAAACCAAATATTTGCCGACCGGCAAACAGCCCAGGTGATCTCTTCAAATATCACCGATTACAACGAATCCCGATATAATGAGGATGATCACCCAATTCCCAATAACTTACTCCCACTCATCATCTGTAAAACCATACAGATGTGAGAATCAAACCTGGAAAATACATACCCTGCAGCAAGTGTCTAATCGGGAAATCAGTTTTCTTTTAACAGTACACAGTTGAACTGAAACATTGAAATGTTTCGATGGGGTATCCTGGTATTCCTAGTAATGCCTCTACCATTATCCAGATTCACAACTATAACCGCATAATTCTATGCCACCTCTCCAAATCCCTTTATATGTCTTTAGGCATTACCTTCTGCACACCCCTTAGGCCAAATGGTTTTCTTCCTTCCCTACCGTTCGGCACCAGCCTATGGTTTGGAAGAAGACTATCCAATAAGCATAATGGGTGTACTGTCCTAGTCATAGGAGCACTCGCAATGCGAGAGAAGGTGAGGATAAAAGACAACCGAATAAACCTTATTCCTATTTCTCCTGGACCAGAATCCATCCCCGAACTGGAACAAGTTCCTTTCGAGTTCGTATATAACCATACGATGGAGTATCCAATAAACTGTGGATCTTCGTAGTGATACGGAGTGTCCTGGAGAAATACAAAGGTGATTTAGGATTGGCGAAGAAATACTTGGTTTGGTCGTGAATATCAGTCGCAATTTACTTTGCCCTCTTGCTAATCCCTTGCTTTGTCTTAATCTTAATACCTTCTGCACACCGTTTAGGCTAATTGGTTTTCTTCATTCCCTACCGGTCGGCACCAGCCTAAGGTTTGGAAGAAGACTATCCAATTTGCATAATAGGTGTACTATCTCCTAAACCAAGGAGTACTCATAACTTGAGAGAAGGCAAAAGGGAAAAGACAACTGAATAACCCTATCCGTTTTCTCCAGAACCGGAAACCATCCTCGAATTCCTTCGAGTTCGTATCTAACCATACGATGGTTTTGTCCAATGGAAGTGGACGTTCGCAGTAATACTGGGTGTCCTGGAGAAAAGGGTAAAAGTAGGAGTGGCAATGAGGTCTGCAACTCTGACAATCCAAAAGCCAGTGTTAAGAAGGTTCGGTCAACTTGGTCACTGAGTCATAGTCTTAGGGTCGGTTCAATGGTCGCTGCCAAAGAGAGAGAGAGAAAAGAAACACTCAGCGTGCACTCTAACCTAGATCAGAATGGTTACCAATTTATCTAATCTGGAAACCTCCCACTGTACCTTAAATTCTCCTCCAAACCTGAAAGAAGAATTAGTCGGGGTCACCCGAGGAGTAAACCAACTCATCAGTGGGAATCGGGATCCAACTATCATTGCATGATAACGTGACGGAATCCGCTCACTCTATAACACTCCAGAATGTATGCGCATATCTGGCAAGTTTCAGTTCTTTTGAAACTCCCGATGTGATTTCTACCCCATGCTCTTATGACCTTGACGAAGGCCAACAAATCATAAGTCACATGTCAAGTTCTACCCGTCATTCTCCAGGTTGATTTGAACCCACCCGCACAAGCCCTTGACGAAGGCCAACAAGGCTATACGACTGTCCCAAACCAACGCATCTATCTATGCTGCAGAAAGGCAACAAGCAGCTACCAAACACTATGCCTTGACGAAGGCCAACAAACATAGCATGAATACTACGTGCTACCCGTCTGAAACGACGGAGGTCTACGAATGGTTTCTGGCGAAAACCTTTAACGTAATGAACTTGATATCGTTGAAGGAACGGATAGCTTTTTAGAAAATATAGTGACGAAAACCTTTGCTAAAGAGGTCACTCCCGGTGAAGGGATCTCGGCTCTTTCCCCGTAGAATGGGGTGCAGGATATTCCAAATGAATACCGCGGTGCAAAGCAAAAGTAATCGGCTATAGTGAAGTTAATGCCCTGACGCAAACTTCTGTCCAAGGGGTCACTCCCGGTGAAGGGATCTCGGCCCTTGCCTCGTCGACTGAGGAGCAGGATATTCCAAATGAATACCACGATGCAAAACAAAAGTGAACGTCCTTGCAATAACAGCTTTTTGAAAAGTGTTCCAACAACATCAGAATAGGTTTGTTTATTTTGCATTGATCCGAATCAACGCAGTCCCATCAATTGTCACACCACAAAGAACGAAAATATACTGACGTACGTATATGCCATCCGCATTCGCCACTGGGTCCCGTCATCACCCGTTAGGTTAGCTAACTAACGGCAGAGCGGGGACTGGACTAGCGCGGATGAAAAACATATACAACATCTACTAATATATATACCAATATATAGTATTTCGCTCAAGGCGTGAATAAAATGCAACATCACAGAAATGTACAGCATCACAGAACAATACAGATATCTGGGATCCCCGGGTTTCACAGAGCCACTACTGAAACCCGACGTTCCCCTGGTCGTATGGATAGCCTGTGCAATGAAATCCTAGACCCCTACGGGCGCGGCAAGTCACCCGCCAAAACCTGAAGCGAGGCAGCCCCCTTCAGCACCGTGAATGGACCACCCAGCACTTCACGGAATCCGGTAACTTGGGCACCCCTCCTGGGTCAACCTGTACCCCCTACGAGTGCGGCGAATGGCCCGGCAATCCTAGAGTGAAGCCCCCTCTGTCTCAATGCCATGAGATGCGGGCTTGTTGCCCTCTAGAACCCGGCTATCCGTGCACCCCTCCGCCGGGTAATCCTAGTACAGAAAGTAAAATATACATACAACGGGTACATCGACCGCAACCAGGTCGTGCCCCAAAAGAATAATACAAACAGGCAGTGACGGCAGTCCACATGTCGGACGCTCGCCCCGCAATATCAAATGTACATAATACAACAACACAGTACTAGCATTGCATCCAGGCTATCCCCCACGACCGATCCGCAACATCACAGCAAATACATAGAACATCAATGTGAAAGTCACGTTCGCAAATCCGTCTAACCGGGCTATAGCAGTTAGACTGGATTTACCGATCAAGTGACATTCACGGTCGCAGATATAATGTAAATACTGTGAAATAATGTGTTTAAATATATCCGATCGATCAAAAATTAACAAGTGGCCCCCCAAGCAATACTGTAGCACTCACAGAAAATCTGGGCCTAAAATTAATATTCCAAAACCCCTAAAATTAGCCCAGAAGCCCACTGGAGAAATTGGACACAGTGAGGACACTAATGTGCCGCGGAACCGCGGCCCAAGTGGGGATTTGGCAGCGGTTCCGCGCTTCAGTCGTCGACTGACTGTGTCGAATTTTCCCAGTTGTCTTAGAATTTCCAGTACATTAATGTTTTACAACCTGAAAAATTTTTCGAGACCAAAAATTTTCAACAGAAACTGATGCTAACAAAAAAGTAGATTTTGGAATTTTTGTCGATCGGAAATGCAAAACACATCAAACGAAGCTAGACGAAGTTAATGGCGAGGCTCTGATACCACTGTAAGTGCACGGCGGCGCCCCGGTCGTCAATCCGACGGCCAAATACGGAAACGGTGATAAACTTAATTTTGCGAACTTAGCAAACCGGTACCACCGCGCACTAAACCCCGGATCGGGCCATTAAACTAGATCTAGCTAACAACAAGACGGGTTAGAAATATATACCGAGTGATCCGAGTCCTCCGGTCTTCTCGTCATCGTCCCGATCTCCCGCGGAAACTCCGGTCGTCGCCTCCTCGCCGGAAGGGCACCACAACGCCTGTTTCTTTTACGGGCTCCCGCCTCTATACCGAGGCAACTCGGGCATGAAGCCGGCAAGTCGACATGCCCAAGATGTGCTGTAGAATGTGTAGGACTCATGTCTCATATTGGGGTAGTGGATGTTGCCATTTGATAGATGGAGGAATCAAGATAAGAAAAATGGTGCTTGCATTTTTCTAGCATGAAAATGAGATCAAGAATGCCACAAGCTCAAAAATGAAACTCTCTCATTTTTCTCCCCTCTCTCAAAAATGTGGCCGGCCAATTCTAGTGGGAAATGGTGGTGGAGTGATAACATAATCCAAGAGGGAGGTGATGGTAGGAGATGAGAAGAGGTGACCATAAACAAAACATTATCATCACAAACTTACATCAAACCCATACCCTTTCTAATCTCATTTAATGCAAGTGATGGAGGAAATCAAAGATGCTATCATAATCTCTCATCTCACAAATAAACCCTCCACAAAATGTTATTTGCAAACTTGCAAATAACCCCCTCCATCGGAAAAGTCCGGCCGGGAAAGAACAAAGGAAAACCGGCCGGAACGGAATGCAAACTGGCAACTCCATAAAACTGGTCCCGTAATAAATTACAGGAAAACCCCGATACTATGCATACACACCCGCATCTGTATTCCGACCGGATACAAATGCAATGAGACAAAATCTACACTGTACTAAACCAGGATCCGGCTTAAACCAAAGCCGGCTAGTAATATCCGTTCGATCCTGATCCGTGCAATACCGCACGTATCTGATCGAACCCTGCCATATATCTATACGGCCTCTAGTACAAACCGTCCGATCCTGATCCGTGCAATACCGCACGTATCTGATCGGACCCTGCCATATCTCCATACGGCCTCTACAGCGTTTCGCCCGAAAGCTTGAGTAACGGAAAGTGTGGTGGACTCTAAAGACTCGTCGATACTATGGCTGTGGATTTAACCACTAGCACGTCATAGGTATAAGCCAATACGTAACGGGCCACCAGCTATTGACCACAAGGGACGTCGATGAGCGAACTCATCCTGACACCCTACTGAGCCTGTCAGTGACAATATCCGTACAGTCCGGTCCGTTCGTCTATGAGCATCGCATGGCGGGCCTAGGGGGTGGGTAAAAGTCAGACCCCCAAAAGCGGTACAAGTCGTGTCGGAGTGTAGCCCAGAACACCCTGAGATACAACTGGAATACCTACCAGTAAATCTCCTGCCTTGGCCAAGGACTTCGTGTAATGGCTCTCCTAGACACAGCGCGACCTCACCCCCAATACCGGGAGAGACGAACCCCTGAAGATCCGCTCACTGCCTCCATGTGGCTCGGGACTGTACCCAACTAAAACCTGTTTGCACGACTCCTTTGAGCCGTGGTAGGGTAGTAATCAAAGCACAGTGGGAACTCATACGAGACAAATGACGATCCCCAGGTCGATGAACTAACCTGTATACATGTCACCTGGGAACTGCTATCTGACGTCAGGTATAAGACCAACTAGCATGTTCCCGGCGAGTCCTGTCCGGTGTACTCATAACCCAATGAGCACCTGTATACATCTTAGGTGATCCAACTGACACCAGTGGCTTGTGAGACCGGCCACCGCCCCTCGTCGGGGTCTCGACTGTATACACTAGTCTACTCTGGAGAATCGATGCCCTGTCTCGAAACTCCTACGACTAGGGACCTTTTAAGGATGTGCTTATAGACTCCAGCTCTCACTTATATGATCGCCCTTATACTGCTGGCAGTCAAGCAAGAATCCAAGGGGCTCTATCAACGTGCAATAGTGACCTGTCAGGTCACCTAAAGCAGTACACGATGATAAAGATAAACCAGATAGCAAACTATCATCTCGAGTAAGACTGTCGTCCCGGGATAGGTCCTCCCTCAATCATTGCAATCACGTGCCTGTGATCCAATAATTGACTCTGAGGGCACTATCTCCAACAAAAAGAACTAATGCAAGAATATAAACCAAGTAAAAGTCGATTGGAACACTTTGAAAACCACTCGGTTCTTTTCAAAACTAAACTTTTAAACGCGGAGCTTGAACCACTCCTTTTAAAAGTTATCTCGTTCCATCGATTATATCAAGTTCACTACGTTCACGGTTTCGCCAAAACCATTCGTAGCCCTCCGTCATTCCACATGAATGGTCAAAAAGTATTCAAGCTATGTATTTTGGCCAAAGTCAAGGCATAGTGATTGGTAGCTATTGGGTATTCATGTGCAGCATAGATAGATGCGTTGGTTTGGGACAGTCATGCTCCCATTTTGGCCAAAGTCAAGGGTAGGTACGGGTGGGTCCAAATTAACCAGGAGAATAACGGGTAGAACTTGACATGTGACTTATGATATTTTGGCCAAAGTTAAGGTCATAAGAGCATGGGGCAAAAATCCACATCGGGAGTTTCATAAGTACTGAAACTTGCTAGCGCTGCATACCATTTGTAGTGTGATGATTCTGGTAGGATTCCTTCGGTTTTACAACGCGATGATATTTGGATCCCGATCCTACTGTGAGTATATGCTACTCCTCGGGAAAACTCTCACTTAATTATCAATGCTATAAACCTAGTAGGTGTCTAGAAAGGTGTTAGTGGGGCTACGCCCACAGGGAAAAGAGGTTACTTAATTAAAGAACTTCGCGAAAGCGTTGGAAAACCTCCCTTGAAGTACCGACACTGGCCTGGCTGAACGGTTAAGCAAGTATTGTACGGTGAGATTGATCCCGACTAATTTTTTCTTTATGGTTTGAGAAGGGATTCGAGAGACAGTGGGAGACATCCTGTTTAGACAAACTAAAAACCACTCTAAACTTGCAAGAGCATCATTCTAAAGTGTTTCTTTTCTCTCTCCTAATTGCAGCGACCATTCAACATGACCGGACTTAAGTTATTACTAGATAAAAACATACTGACAGGGCCAAACTACAAAGATTGGCTCAGGAATGTCAAGATGGCAATCACTTACGACAAGTTGGGGTATCTCCTTACCACCAAAGCTCCCCCTGTCCCAGGTCCCAAAACCAGTGTCGCGGATAGGGAAATCCGTAAGGCCTAGGAAATAGATTGCGCGAAGGCCAAATGCCTCGTACTTGCCTCGATGGACAACGAACATCAGAGGAGGCACGAGAATATGGACCTAGAGTCCATATTTCTTCATACACAAGAACTGTATGGAGAGCAGTCTCGTATCGCCAGATACGAAGTGTCGAAGAAGTTGTTTTCGGCAAGGTTAGCCGTGGGATCATCGGTAGCGGAACACGTGTTTAAGATGATTGGCTACATAGAGGAGCTCGCGGAACTTGGGACCACGTTGGAGAATGAGCTCTATACGGACTTGATTCTTCAGTCCCTTCCTTCCACTTACGCCCAGTTCATCCTGAACTTCAACTTACAGGAAAAGGATGTTGAACTTTCAGAGCTCCTCAACATGCTGAGGAGTGCAGAGGGCACCCTACAGAAAGGTAGGGAGACATCCACTTTGTTTGTAGGAGGATCTTCCTCTTCTTGGTCCAGGGCGAAAGCCAAGGGCAAGAAGAAGAAAGCCCCCGCCAAACCAAGAGGCGGTGTTAGTAAAGTGGATACGAAGGGAAAAGGAAAGGCAAAAGCAACAATGGTAGCGGGGAATCTTGTGGGGGAAAGAAGAGTGCTTTTACTGTCACAAAAGTGGACACTGGAAACAGGATTGCAGGGCTTGGAAGGCCAGAACCCAGGATCTGAAGCAAGTTGCGGCTTCAGCTTCAGGTGTGTATGTTATTAAAAACTGTCTATCAATAAACTCTACATCCTGGGTATTGGATACCGGATCAGGATCTCATATCTGTAATTCTTTGCAGGCGTTGAGAAAGCGTAGAGTTTTAAAGGCAGGTGACATGACCCTCAGAGTTGCAAACGGAGCTAGCATGGATGCTGAGGCCGTGGGAGACCATCACCTGGGATTGTCAGATGGACACTTTTTGGTTTTGCGTAGTTGTTATTTTGTACCAAATGCAACCTGGAATATCATTTCTGTATCTTTATTATCTAAAGAAGGTTATGAATTTGCATTTGTAAGTAATGTAGTGAACATTCACCTTAATCAAGTTTTGATTGGGTCAGGTACATTAAACAACGGTATATACGTATTGAACCAACCACAAATTTTCAATGTCCAGAATACACACAAAAGAAAGTCTCCGGAAATCAATAAAACTTTCTTATGGCATTGTAGACTGGGTTACATCAATGAGAGAAGGTTGACTAAGTTACATACAAAAGGATATTTGGATTCGTTCGAATATCAATCGTATGCAACTTGTCAATCCTGTCTCAAAGGAAAGATGACAAAGACTCCGTTCACTGGACACGGAGTAAGAGCGAGCGAGCTCTTGGGACTCGTACACAGCGACGTGTGCGGTCCAATGTCTACGCATGCACGAAGCGGTTATTCTAACTTCATTACTTTTACGGATGACTTTTCAAGGTACGGTTATGTCTTCTTAATGAAACATAAATCCGAGGCTTTTGAAAAATTCCAAGAATATAAGAATGAAGTAGAAAAACAAACAGGCAAAAGTATCAAGGCACTGAGATCTGATCGAGGTGGTGAATACTTGAGTGCCGAGTTTCTGGGTTACTTAAAAGAGAATGGAATTCTCTCTCAGCTTACTCCTCCATACACTTTGCAACATAACGATGTATCGGAGAGACGGAACCGAACCCTATTGGATATGGTACGGTCCATGATGAGTAACGCTGAGTTGCCGCGATCGTTCTGGGGATATGCGCTAGAATCAGCTGCATACCTTTTAAACCGAGTTCCTAATAAGACTGTGCCTAGTACACCATATCAGATGTGGTGTGGGAAGAGACCCTATCTTAATCATATTAAGACATTGGGATGTCCAGCTTTTGTCAAAAAGCAGCATGCGGACAAGCTCGAGGCACGCTCAGTACAGTGCAAGTTTGTGGGATATCCAAAGAACTCCAAGGGATATTTCTTCTATTGCGAAGAGGAACAAAAGGTTTTTGTTTCTCGCCATGCCCACTTTCTAGAACACCAGTTCATAGAAAAAGAAATA
Organism: Agapanthus africanus; assembly: GCA_030015575.1. Taxonomy (NCBI): domain Eukaryota; kingdom Viridiplantae; phylum Streptophyta; class Magnoliopsida; order Asparagales; family Amaryllidaceae; genus Agapanthus; species Agapanthus africanus. The sequence continues at coordinate 523,570,466 of JASDDO010000019.1, forward strand.
AGTGGGAGCGCAATAGAACTGGAAGAAATTCCAGAACCACGAGCTATTACTGAAAGCATAGTAGAACCAGAGGGTTCGAAAGATCAGGACATTCCCACGCCACTCCGCAGGAGTAGTAGACAGTCTCATCCGCCCGAGAGATACTACGGTTTTCTCATTGACGGGGATAGAGAGGATTGCATCATAGATTGTGATGAGCCTACTAGCTTCCAGCAAGCCATTCAGAGCGTTGACTCGGTAAAATGGCTGGATGCAATGCGGACCGGAATGGAGTCCATATACACCAACAAAGTGTGGACGTTAGACATTGCTCCAGAAAGGGTAAAACCCATAGGATGCAAGTGGATCTTCAAAAGGAAGATTGGTGTAGATGGACAGGTTGAGACTTATAAATCTAGACTGGTTGCAAAGGGTTTTCATCAGCGACCTGGTTTGGACTATGACGAAACCTTTTCTCCAGTAGCTATGCTGAAATCCATTCGGATCCTTCTTGCCATTGCTGCCTTCCACGATTATGAGATTTGGCAGATGGACGTAAAAACTGCTTTTCTAAATGGACATTTAGAGGAGTGTGTCTATATGGACCAGCCAGAGGGTTTCATTCAGAGTGGGAGCAGCGGAAAGGTGTGCAAGTTGCTTAAGTCCATTTATGGACTAAAGCAGGCATCGCGGAGTTGGAACATCTGTTTTGATGAGACGGTCAAGGAATTTGGCTTTATCAAAAATCCAGATGAACCATGCATCTATTGTAGATTTGTAGCGAGAACTGTAGTATTCCTCGTTTTATATGGGGATGACATTCTCTTAATAGGAAATGACATTCCTATGCTACAATCTGTCAAGGGGTTCTTGTCACACAGGTTCTCCATGAAAGACCTGGGCGATGCCACGTACATTCTGGGGATCCGGATCTACCGTGACAGATCCAAGAGGATTTTAGGACTCTCACAGTCCAGGTACATCGACACCATACTGAAAAGATTCAGTATGGAAGATTCCAAGTGCGGTAATTTACCGGCTTGTCACGGGATCACCCTCTCCAAAGAGATGTCTCCCAAGACTGATTTGGAGAGGGATCGCATGTCTATTATACCCTACGCTTCTGGGGTAGGCTCTATAATTTATGCGATGTTGTGTACCAGACCAGATGTGGCTTATGCACTGAGTGTGGTAAGCAGGTATCAGTCAAACCCTGGGGAGAAACATTGGATAGCGGTAAAGAACATTCTCAAGTACCTACGAAGGACTAAGGAGATGTTCTTGGTGTATGGCGGAAAAGACCTCCAGATTGAGGCCTTTGCTGACTCCAGCTTCCAGAGTGACAAGGATGATTCCAAGTCCATGTCGGGTTTTGTCTTTACCCTCAATGGAAGGGCGGTGTGTTGGAAGAGCTCCAAACAGGAAACCGTTGCTGACTCGACTATGGAAGCGGAATACATCGCTGCATCTGATGCCGCAAAAGAAGCTGTCTGGATGAGGAAGTTCTTGAAAGAACTTCAGGTGGTTCCGTCCATTGTTGATCCAATACCTCTGTATTGCGACAACAACGGGGCTATAGCTTTAGCGAAGGAACCCAGGTCCCATCAGAAATCCAGACACATCTTAAGGCGGTATCACCTGATCAGGGAGATCGTGGATCGCCAGGAGATCGAGGTTCGGAGGGTTGCTTCAGAAGATAACACTGCAGATCCATTCACGAAGGCCTTACCCCAGACTCAGCTCGAGCGGCTGATCGAGATGATAGGTCTTCGATACGCCAGTACAAGGCCTTAGTGCAAGTGGGAGATTGTTAGTGTATATGCCCTAGAGGCCATTACTGTATCATACTAGTATGTATATTACTTGATGGAAGCTTGGGATATTCACAGTTGTATATACAATTTTGCTCGAAATGGTAGTATGCTACTTAGTTTGTCTCTGCTTTAATATGTGCATGTGTTTCTTTTAGCATATCGCTTATATACAGATTACCAGCGTTGTGATGGCGCTCACACTCGTGGGGGCTGGGTAATCCATAAGCACATCCTTATACAGGTCCCTAGTCGTTGGACTATCGAGACAGGACATCGATACTCCGGAGTAGACTAGCGTATGCGCTTCTCATCCCAGCGTGGGAGACGGTCTGTCCCACAGCCGTTAGTACGTCGTACTTGAGATAGTATGCGGGTGCTCGTTAGGTTACGAGTACACTGGACAGGACTCGTCGGGAACTGTTGGTTGGTATTATACCTATCGTCAGTTATCTGTTCCCAGGTGACATGAGTACAGCTTAGTCCGCTGACTTGACACTGTCACTTCGCCTCGAGTGTATTCCCATTGTACTTTGATTACTACCCTACCACGGCTCAAAGGAGTCGTGCAAACAGGTAGTAGTTGGGTGCAGTCCCGAAGCACTTGGAGGCAGTGACGGTTAGACAGGATTCCTCTCTCTCGGTATTAGGGGTTGACATCGCGCTGTATCTAGGAGAGCTATTACACGAGTAGTCCCTGGCCAGGGCAAGCGAGATATACTGGTAGGTTTCCAGTGTTATCTCAGGGTGTTCTGGGCTACACTCCGACACGACTTGTACCGCTATTAGGGGACTGACGTTCACCGCCCCCCTAGGCCCGCCATGCGATGTATCAGACGAACAGACCGGACTGTACGGAGACTGTCACATACAGGCTCAGTAGGAGTTCAGATGGGGCCACCTCGTCAGTCTTCTTATCGGCATCTACCTGGGGACCGTTACGTACAGCTAGTGCCGCTTGCGGTCTGTGGTTAAACCCACTGCCAGCGTAGTGTCGAATCTTTAGAGTCCCACACAGAGAGCTATTCGCCTTCAGGCAAAATGGGTAGAGGTCGCATGGTTTTGCGACAGGGTTCGTTCACATCCGCGCACTTGTGCACGTTTGTTGTCCGGACAGCTTTTACTAGCGGGCTTTGGTTTAAGCCGGATCCTAGTATATGATCTGGGATTGGTTTTATCTCTTTGTGTTCGTGTTCCTCGGAACATGAACGCGGGTGTGTATGCACAGTTTATTGAGGCGGAGGAAGAGGTTTTTCATTGGGGTTTTGGAACGGGTGTGTATGCACAGTTGACAGTCGTCTTTTTCCAAACCCTAATGATCTTGTGATATATCAATTAATAATATTAATTAAATGAAATTGTGTCATGGTTGGGCTTGTTGACTTGTTGACCAAGGTTGACTAGTTGACTAGGTTTGAAACTTTGACCATCATCATTACCTTTTTAGATGCTCTTTGATCTTTGCAAAATCATTTATGGTGATATGATAATGGTCTATTCAAACTAACCATCATCTTTTCATTTTTGGATTAATATTATTATTTGAAAATCACATATATTTTGTTATGGTTGTAAAAACCATTTCATTCCATCATATTGACTCTCTCTCTCCTCTTCTTCCTCTTCCTCAAGCTCTCCCCTCTCATGTGTTGAGAAACACTTGAGCTTGAGAAAAACCACTCCAAAACAATCTCTACTCTCATCTAAGGTTCTAGGATTGGCACTTCTAGCATCTTAGTTACTTCTAGCTTAAAGTTGAAGCCAAAGGTTGAGGCTCTCAGGTGGATCCTTCTTCGACGAGAGAAGACGACAAGGAGATCACTTCCGTTCACTCCAAGGAGCAAGGAGAGAAGGACGTAAAGCCCTAGGTATAATCTCTTTTCCGAGTAGCTAACTCTCTTTAGCTTGTTAGTTAGTTTTGTTTAGAAAAGATCCCGCCTTTAGTTAGTCCATGTTGCCTTGAGTGCTAAAAATCCGTTTTTTATACCGTTTCCGCCTTCCCGCAAGCACCGGGGTGGGCAACGTGGACTTACACTGAGCAGTGAGGGCACTGCTTTTGGTAAGTTTGGGGGAGGAGGTGGTTTATAAATAGTTATCATTGCATTGCATATTTTAATTTTTGTATATATTTTTCTTTTGCATGTTTATTTCTGCATTGCGTCTTTATAAAAAATTATAAAAATTTAAAAAAATGAAAAAAAAAACTATAAAAATAAAATCAAATAAAAAATTGAAAAATTTTAAAAATTATAAAAATTGAAAAATTCAATTTTGGCCATATTTGACTTAAGTTTGACAAGACGGTTAACTAGCTAGGAAAAACTAAATCCTAAACTTAGTAAATTAAAAACCCTAAAAATAACATTTCTTAAAGTTTAACGGTAGAAAATATATGTCCTTGTAGTTTAGTTAGAGATAGGCAAATTTTGAGTTCAGTTCTTGGGCTAAGTCAAAATAAATGAAGAGTATTGAAATTTTTATTGAAGTATAAGTCTGAAAAATAATTCCGAACCTTTAGTCTAAATTCTGAAAATATATACCCTACAACTCGCACATACACGCACCTTGAAACTTGGGATAGTAGAGAATACCTTGAATTGCTCTTGTCTAAAATCCTTAGTATAAAAAATTTAAATAAAAATATAAGTGTGAATAAAGGAATATAAAAAAATGAACACTGGTATTGTAATTACTTAAGGCTGCGTAAAATAAAATATATAGCGAGGGTGCTTTATCACCTAGTGCCTTAGACCAACTGGTTTGGGAATCACTGCTAAAGCCTTATGTATTACAAGACGAGGAATTATGCCTTAATGCGCAAACACATTTTGTAATCGGTCGTTAGTACCTCAAGAAGTATTAACGGTCGCATGAAGAATGTGTAAGCAATTTCATCTAAAATTCACCAACTAAAAAGTACTTTGGACAATGGACAAGAGTATGATAGCTTGAATTGAATTTCTAAGTGTAGGGGATACATACACACACGTAGGGGTATATGATTGGGTTTGGATGAGAGATAGGAATGAAAAATAGGACTTATATTTTCAGTAGAGATGATAAAAATTCCTAAGTTGAGATGGAACCTTAGAAGGAAAATTCAAAAGATGCTGAAAGCTTAATAAATTTGCAGAACATATACTATCTTATGTTAATTGAAAAGTGAGTGTGAAAAATACGGATTGATGATTTCTAAGTTGAAGATAATAGAATTTCTTGCTAGAACACCGAATTGAAGAATGAAAGTAAATAGGCCAAATTGATTAGATTTTGTGGGTAGTATCTGCTGAAAACCCTCAGGAGACAATACTCCTCCTACTAGGGACACCTAGAGGTTTAACGGCTTGTTGCACGAGCTCAGTGCAAACGCGATTCCCTGCAAAAGTGAGGTTAGGTTTTTTCGAGAATAAATAGTTTTGCTCGGAACGAGCAAAAGATAAGTTTGGGGGTATTTGTTAATGTCAGAATTTTGCATTATTATAATCCCCATTCTTAATCATATTGCAAATAAATAGGTGCTTTTGATCCATGTCTGCTTAATAGTTGCAGGTTACAGGTTCTCAGAACAATACAGTGAAATTCAAGAAAAGACGCTACAAATGTGAGACTACGACCAATAAATAGATGAATCTATATGATGCCGCCTACAGTTTAAAGAACAAATGAAGATCAATGAACAGTTCGATTGCACAAAGTACGAGAGCAGCACAAAGATTCAAGAGTTCAACACGAAGCTAACAGTAAAAGTCCACAAATTCTGCACTGTTGGAAATCTGGAGGAAAGTAGAAAAGATTCTGAGGAACCAAGTGAAGAAACCAGAAGTAAAATGCAGCATGAAGAATATCTGAGAAAATGAGCCAGAGATCCTTCAAGATGGCCGCGGAACGGCGGCCAAACAAAGCTTATGGCCGCGAATCCGCGGCCGTGCTGTGCACGTGTTGGTGCAAAGTGTCGGTGGTGTCGGTGATTTAACCCGGCTTTCTTAGGGTAGTATTGTAATTTCAGATGTGGATCAAATGTAAACCCTAGGGTTTCTCCTATCTATAAATAGGAAAGCCTACATGCTCTTTTGGGGCATGCCTCTTTTCAATTCTAGATTAAATTTTAATTCCCTTGTAAGCGTCAGGAGTGCATCAATAAAAGTAAGTTTTTTATTTTGAATTTTCATTATTTGCAATTTTATTTCTGCAATTTTTCGTATCTGTCTTTTATTATCTGTACGTTAATTATGTAATTAAAAAAAAGAAAATTAAAAAAAATGAATTCTATTGTTAATACCCTAATGAGTGAGTAGTTCCTCACTTGTTAGGGTTAGGATTGGGTAGGTTTGAGAGATGGAAATCTCTCACTCCTTTCTTACCCTCATAACTTTATAAATTAGGACTCTATGTAAAACAAACACCCACCGCTCACTACGGCACCCTATCCTACGAGATAGCGGTGATTCCCTAGTTAGACCGGTAGTGGTTGATTTACATAGAGGTTAGGGATAAGAGTTAAGAAAGTATGGACAAGGACCAAAAGGAAGAAACTATGTTTCTTCCTTGTCGTGCTAATCCCTTTTGTTAATTATTACCCTAACACCTATGTTCTTAATTAGGGCAAAGGAAGCGATGAGTAGAATTAACTTTCCAAACTAACCTAATCCTAACCCTAGCAAGGTTTTAATCCAAATTAAATTCAATCTTAGTTTTTATAAAATTCAAAACCTACCAAAAATAGGAATTAACTAGTTAAAACAATTAGAAAAGAACACATTTTTCCTGTGGACCGACCCGTACTCAATCGGCTAGCTACCAAGCGACACCGTTATTGATTGCGGTATTCTATTCCTTGATTTTAAAACGCACGCAAAAGAACGATCAATCAATGATGAAGTGTGTGAGCCGGCAAATCTGTGTAAGTGTAACATACGCATCATCGATAATGGTGTAAGTGTACTAGCACAGATATATGTCATGCAATGAGAATAACATGAATGCAGCATAAAGTAATCGTATGCGAATGCCAACAGGTATACGTATCTAACATGACCGAGTCGATGAATCTATCAATTGGCATCCAGCCTCATAGCATCACGAATGGTATAATCCATCGTACGGCATCCTCTAGTCAAGGGTATGGATCAAAACTCAAGTCAAACTCATCACGTACGGAAAATCATCGTATGGCGGCATTAATCTATCAGGGATCATATCAACCTATGAGACAATGAAGGGTGTGGACCTAACGTCTCGTACGACATATCACACATGATTCACGACATTCTATATATATCTATATACCTATATCCCAGGTCCCACTCATAACAATCTCGTATCAGGGGGACCGGCAAGGTATCAGTCACCTCAATCGACTCACATCCGTATACCAATATATCATCATATCATATGTCAAATCGTATTCTCTTTTCCTCATAATTATATCTCACATAAAGTCAAGATTACATATACATTCTACCTTTACTATAAGTATAAGTATCTAATCTAACATACACACCCGAACCATACAATCAGTTTTTAAAAGGTGCGAATCGTAGTTTTGAAAGTAAGGGTTACGGTGTTTTTAAGGAAAAGATATCGTTTGAAAATCTGTAACGTCCCTCCAGGTATCTGTTTAAAAGATGCATACGATTCTTCAATTTGGAAATAGGTATGGTTCGGATGACACATCTATGTCGACTATCTAGTCTTATAGTACCCTAAACGGCAATATCATTCTCAAATCCCGTCATCACATACTAGTCGTATCATATCACTTCTAACTATCCTTAGTTTCTAATATGGTTCTCTAACTACCTTTTTACTCTATCTATAGTTTTCTATTAAAGGTTTTATTAACCGTAATCTATATATAAATCGGTTTCCATCAAAGTGTACGAGGGTGCTATACGCCATCCACCCGACTTCCCTCGTAGATATAGATCTACTGACATTGCTCCTTGCTTGCCAAAGTCGATGACTCTACGCTCCGTCTCCTCGAAATCCATGCGAAGGTATCTACAATAATACACGGTCGCAATCGCTATTAAAATCGAATCCGAAAACCAAAACGGCACACGGATCGCCTATAGGTTAGAACCTATAGGCCACACATGAAAAACCAACCAATTATCCCTAGTCGTTGATGTAAAAATATTCAACAACCAATTACAATACCAATAACCAACATTCAAAATACGGAAAATACGAAAACAGCAATATAGGAAAACCCTTCCCAGATTTCACCCCAGGCCAAATTAAGAGATTTTGCACATTGGGTTGCTCTAGATATAGGATAACAATGCCACAGAACAAATTTCACCAAGATCCACACTTCTCTGGCCACAATTTGCGGCCAGAATGATTAAAATTGCATCCAGAAAATGGGGGGAAGGGCTCAGGTTTCTAGGGCTGATTCAAGGTTGCCAGCACGTCTCATGGTCAAGAGAACTTCTTTTATAAAGGTCTCGAGTGATACCAGATTCCATAATACTATCACAAAATCCACAAAAACCGGATGTCGACACATCTAAGTTCGTATTCCGGGTTCTAAACTCAGTTCCAGGTCTTGAATTTGATCCCTAGGGTCTTGTACAGCCACTACACATCACTAATTCCCCATAATTTCCCAAACCCTTCTCTTGGGATTTCTAAGATCACAATTCCACACAAAATCAACCTCTAAACTACACTATTATGCAAGGAGACTAGAAACTAAACTAAAGGAAATGGATTATACCTCATGGATGTAGCCAAGCAAAACCCTAGCTTCTCAATGTCATCAAAATCCAACTTTGCTTGGTCCATTTTGTAGAGGATGAAGATGTGGTCATTTTTTATGAAAGGGGTTTAGGATTTTGAGGAAGGATTTAAGATGGTTTCATGGGATTGAGGTGGAAGGAGATGAGGTTGGAGGAAGATGAAGAAAACAAAAGGGGAAGGGGAAATGAGGCAGCCCCTCTCTCTCTCCCCCACACTTATTCTCACTCCCTTTTCTCTCTCATAGCATGATCACCCCTCATCATTGTGTCCCCCTCTCTCTCTAATAATTCATTTCTTTTCTTTTCTCTTTTCTTCAGAATAACACCCATAATTTCAAATAAAACCACACAATGAAACAATATGTAACGTGTCATGGTGCACTAACCATAAAAAACTGTAGAAACACGGATTTGGCTTAATCGCGATTAGCAGTGCACTAATCGGATTTTCATTTAAACTGCATATAATAAATTTTTAAAATGCCAAATCCAATAAATATATTTCTAAATGAATAAATCATTTTAATTTCCATTTATTTCAGAATTATTGGTATATATTTATACCCTTTTTCGAAAACCCAATTTCGCAAATCGGGCGGTTTTCGAGAAATATATTATTTTAATATTAAATTCCAAAAATAATATTTTATACTTTCTGAAATGTTACAATCTTCCCCCTTAAAGAAATTCGGTCCCCGAATTTAAATTTAAACCCCCAAAATCTAAAACATTTCAATAATCAGCTCAAATCAACGGGGCTCCGAAATCACGGAAAATACTGAATGACACAGCGCGTCAGTGCGCATGAAAACGAGTACAAAAACTCAAAATCGAACTCCGTCAAGCATCACGCAATCATCTGATTTGCACGCATATCCTCGGAGTTATAATAGAGATACAGATCTCGAAATCCACTACTGAATCCAATATACACTAGTCAAATAATATAATACGTGTATAGTATGCATCTTTGGAAAACTTTCAAGAACTGAATAAAACTCATGCAAAATCTTTTCTGAATCACCGCGTGAATGCGTAACTCACGGCATAAATGACGGACGCTCATTTGTAAAATAATAATATATGTCCATATATGTTTTGCTAAATATACGTTCCGTCGTTTCAAAATATCCCAAAAGATTTTCCTTTAAAAACGTTCGCGTCACTCACGGACACATAGGAAATAGCGAGACTATAGCTCTTTTTCAAAAACCTCTTGGTAAACTTTTAATGCATGCAAAGTACTCAAGTACTGTCCTCAGATCAGTCCTATTTGGCTATTACGAAACATAGTGCCCATCATGAAAACAAAGTGCTCAAGAGCAAAATCAGTCCCAAAAGGCGTATCCAACAATCACATGCGTCTGGTGCGCACGGAAATCAAATCTAAATACAAGTGCTAAGAACGTGCACGAAAGAAAAACTAAGTGCAACGGATGTGCACGAAAGTATCTGTCCAGTGCAACGAGTGTGCACGCCAACAATATCAAGTGCATCTAGAGTGCACGAAATCTTAAACCAGTGCAACTAACATGCACGAATGAAAATCGCTATTGAGTGCATCCGGTGTGTACAAAATCACATCTCATATCATGCGCCCAACATGCGCGAAAATCCAATCAAGTGCATCTGACATGCACAAAAGAAATCTAAATCGTGTGCATCCAACATGCATAAATGAAATCTAAAACAAGGGCATCCAACATGCACGAGTACAATCTCACTCAAGTGCATCTGATGCGCACAAAATCCACTATCAAGCTCCTAATATGCGCAAAAATCCAACCCAAGCGCATCAGTCCATATAAATGCCCAGTGCGGTAAAGCACACGAAAAATGAACGTCAAGTGCAACGCGCACAAAAATACAAATCTGGTAAAACGAATGCTCGAGGACATAAATCGGGTGCAACCAAGGTACGGAGTATAAATCCAGTGCGACAAATGCACAAATACCCTTCTAGTGCAACAAATTCAAGAAATGCAAATCTAGTGTAACTAATGTACAAAATACGAATCTGGTGCAGCAAATGCACGAAATACGAATCTGGTGCATCCAGTGCATGAAATACGAATACAGTGTATCGAGTGCACGAAATACAAATACGGTGCATCGAGTGCACGAAATACAAATACGGTGCATCTATTGCACGGAATACAAATACAGTGCATCTAGTGCACGGAATATAAATACGGTGCATCAATTGCACAACATAAAAACCTAGTGCGACAATTGCACTGATTATAAATCGGGTGCAACAACGGCACGGAAACGCATTAATAACTCAAATGCGTATAAAAGCAACACCGAGTATACCAAGGTGTATAAAATCAAAAATTCGTGCAACTGCGTACATAAAACACGTATCAATGCACTGCAGGCACATGTAAGCTATACCGAGTGCATAAATCAAACCGAGTGCGTACCACATGCACAAAATCAAATCAACTGTACGAAATCCATGGATCATAAACATGTGTGGCCAAGGCACAAAATTGACATGAAGTGCAATAGATATGAACAAATCGCAAATCAACACAACGGTGTATAAAATATATATCAATTGCAATAACTATGCCCAAACATGTAAATACCCAGCAGGTGCAGCCATGGTGCACGAAAACCAATATCATAAAGCTCAATCATCAAAACTCAAATCCAAGCGATATAAGCATGATACTCGGATCACAAACACAAATCGCAACAAGTGACATTGAGGTACACCTTCTACAATGTCGAAAAAAAGTCGGTGCGCCCAAAACTGGCAGAGCAAGAAAATCCACTTACCTCCTGCTCATGGTATGGCGTCATCTGTCTCTGGGTCCTCACTTCTCTGTGGATTTACTAAACTCGCAATCCATCGGCTCGTCGACCCGGTCAGGTGTGCCAACAGAAATGATTCCGCTCTGGCACTTCTCTGGTTATGCCTCGGCCAATTATCACGACCACACGTAAAGCAGCACGTCACTGGCATCGGCCTCTAGCTCTCTGAATATTCTTGACACAACTGGTCCTCGGTGCAAATCCTATCGCAGCGGTGTCCTGGAAGGTACCTGCTCAGGGACTCTTCCGATCTCGCTTATACCGAACTGTACGGAGGCTGGTACTCTTGCATAATCTTTTCTCATTTTTCTGGACATCTGCGTTCTCAGCACTGCATCTTCTCGGGAACTGGCCGTATCCCAACACCTCTGTATACACATCAGATTTCTAATCTCAACGGAGAGTAACAACAGCTCGTCAGCATCTCGCACGAACCTCTGGTCCCACTCGTCTGTATCATCGTCCACTTCGACGTCACATCACGCCATCTGCGTACTGCAAATGTTCTCGGCTACTATCAATCCAGAATCTCTCACACGGACTCGAAATCATGAACTCGGTATCTTCGTCACTCTGTAGAAGATATCTAGCTGAACACATCCTCGGAAACTCGTCCCAGCCCTCGGAGGAATACTCAATACTCGTCCGTCCTCGATCAAATCACTACGCATCTGGGTGAGGTCCTCTATCCGAAGCTGGTTAGCCTGCTGATCTCTTATCACATGATATATGGACGACGTCTAACCTTTCGATAGATTCATCGAGGTCCCAAAATTTCCCAAAAGCTCAACACCTGAGCACAGTCTAAAAATATCTGGTACATACCGCAGTACCTCTGGACCAACAGTAGAAGGGCAAATCCAAGCCTCACTGATGGCACCGCTAAACTGCCGCAAACCCTAAGGTTTAAAAGCGGTTCCATGGTCAACATGTCGAGTTAGGGTTTCATTCTTCTAGAGGGGTCCATAGAATCACTTGCATGTTCTTCCGAACACTTTAAACTTGCGAAAAATGGGTTTCTGACACTCGCTCGAACTTTTTTAGCTTCGCCTAGCCGACATATAAATACCCTTCGTTCGCACACTAAAGAATGTCTCTATCTTCTAGGAAAGAAGGTGCATCAAGGTCATATCTGGATCGGTCATCTCTAGACTTGAGTAAGACTCTCCACACTGGAAATCTTCAACTCAACTGGGCCTGCATCGGCGCATCAATATGAAGAATCACCTTCGTCTCTCAACTCGGAATAGACTAGCTATCACCTGTTACATCTCTGCCTGGAAGCTCCAGCGATCTCGGCTCGTAAGCTCTGAAACGACATCCTGTCAATCTCAGCAACAGCTGGGTCATCTGTCTGCACAGTAGATGACATCACAATCTCTGAGGTAGGCTGTACATCAAAAGTCCTCTCACAATTGGCAGCCTCTATCAATGGACCGATCATCCGGTGTAAAACCAAACACTCACCTCATCCGAGAGGTCACAACACAAAAAACTAACTCGATACATTCCCATGTCACCAGAAAACACAATGGTCAGCCCTCGTACCAGACGAGCTCGCCCTGACCGCAACACTAGCAGCAGCTCAATCTGTGCTCAAACATAGTGATAGGAACCTCAATCGAGTATCGATGAAAACAGATCAAAGGGATGAAAGGAAACTACAGATCCAGAATGGATACATGATCATAAGAAGGAACAACATCAATAAGAGTATGATCATGGAACGGATAGAATCTAGGATCTCAAATGGATGTATAATCATGGGTACGAAGAGAATCACAGATCTCAAAATGTGTACATCCTAAGGTTTCTTAAGTGTAGTATTGTATCGTAAATATGCCGTGGAACATACGTACGGTACGTCACTCTACTCAAGCTACCTACTCCATCAATCAGGGTCAACCTATGAAACGAAAGTTCGGATCTAATACCCCCCCTCCCCCGTTCAAGTCCAAGTTCCGTAAGGTCAAGCCTAGGTTACGAAATACATACTCGCCCTATACTCTGCATAGATAAACATAGACTCAAACCAAGATTAAACTTAGCGCTTTGATACCAATTTTGTCACAACCCGAAATCTTATCTCGTGACCAGCACTTAAATCACGCAACGTCTAAAGGCGTAACGGAATTCAAGTAAGCTGAAACACAGAAATTTAAACCTTTTTAAGAAAATAAAAGAGATGAAGTTTTGAAATAAAGGTATAATGAAAATCAAGTTGTCTTAAATGCATGGGAAAGGAACATAAAAATGCAAGTGAAATTTAGTAGTTTGAAAACGTGTTTTGTCTTTAAAAAAAATTTGGGCAGCACCTCCTTTGTATATTTTGATCCAAAACCACAAATACATAACGAGAATAAAGGCATCCCCAAGCGGGAGCTAGCTCTTCGCCGAACGGCTGATCCATAACCACGCAAAGTATAAATATAAGTATAAGACGCCCAACGGCAAAGTTCACCACAAAAGATAAATAAATAAGAAATACATCAACCCAAAAAGCGAACATAAAACCCATCGCTCAAGTCTCGCAACTACAAGTCTTGCTAAGTCTCATTACTTATACAAATACTAGTTTGATTTGATAAAGTTGACTAGATACAATATGAAATATAAATACAAGAGTTGGTATGATACAAATGTCCCACCTACCAAAGCCATCACCCGAAAGCAAATGTGTGCCAGCGATGCTGCTACCGATCCATGTGGTCAACCTGCAAGAACTGTGGCACAACGGGGGTGAGTTGCCAACTCGTTAGTAGAAAAATATCAATAAGTAGAAATCGAATAAACAACGACTCCAAGGTCAACTATATCATAAAGGTAATATATGATATCTAGGGTGACCGTATCTATATATGTGCCAACACTAATACCAATATCAATCAGCCTGTGGATATCATCCAACAATATAACCAATGTATGTATGCATGTGGATATCGTCCAACCATATAACCAATGTATGTATGCATGTGGATCTCGTCCAACTATATAATCAATGTATGTATGCATCATAAAAGCATGAGCATGAAAGTATAAGGATATAAATCAACGTATGTCCCTCGCGACACCTCAAAAATCATAGAACCTGGGTGTCCAGCATCAACACCCAAAAAATCATGAAACCCGTGTCCAGTATCGACACGTAAATCCTCATATCTCGGGCTCCGTCAGTCCAGATCAGCCCTCGGGCTCCGTCAGTCCGGATCGGTCCATCTCATCTCTCGACTCCGGTCGGTATCCTCCGGATATCGGCCGATCCCAAATACTATCACCAGTAGGTATTAGTCCCTCTGCCAGGCTCACCGTTTACTGCACAGCAATCCGTTCTCGCCCCGGGGTACCATACCGGGTCTACCATGTACCCGCAATCGGCCTCATCCAACTCCTCGAATCGGGTTTCACATGTCATACGTCTCAGAACCGAGAAAACGTATGGTGGACGCACTGAAATATCATATCAAGAGAAACAAGGTTTTTAAAACAGTACATGTTTTCTTTTGAAATAGACACGGTTCTCAAATCCAGAAATCTCATGAAAACAACATATCTCAATGCGTGTAATCATAAAGCATGATGTATGCGATATATAACAGAAATGTAAGCATATCCGTATATCATGCAACATGGAACAGTAATATGCACATATCGAGGGAAAACCGCTCTTTTAAATGAATCTGGTTTTTAAAATAAATCGTGCGGTTCCCAAATCTCCAAATCGAATGCAATATCGTATAAAGGTGCATATGCGTATATACGCAAGTATGGACGTACAAATGTGTATGGCCGCAAGTATGGGTGTACAATATGTATGCACGCAAGTATGGTGTACAATATGTATGTACGCAAGTATGGTGTACAATATGTATGTACACAAGTATGGCATGCAAGGAGTTATATCATGATGCAGCAATCCTACTGTGTAGTGACATGGCAATTATCGATGATGAAGTGTGTGAGCCAGCAAATCTGTGTAAGTGTAACATACGCATCATCGATAATGGTGTAGGTGTACTAGCACAGGTATATATCATGCAATGAGAATAACATGAATGCAGCATAAAGTAACCGTATGTGAATGCCAACAGGTATACGTATCTAACATGACCGAGTCGGTGAATCTATCAATTGGCATCCAGCCTCACAGCATCACGTACGGTATAATCCATCGTACGGCATCCTCTAGTCAAGGGTATGGATCAAAACTCAAGTCAAACTCATCACGTACGGAAAATCATCGTAGGCAGCATTAAGCTATCAGGGATCCTATCAACCTATGCGACAATGAGGGGTACGGACCTAACGTCTCGTACGACATATCACATATAATTCACGACATTCTATATATATATCTATATATCTATGTCCTAGGTCCCATCCATAACAATCTCGTATCAGGGGGACCGGTAAGGTATCAATCACCTCAATTGACTCACATCCGTATACCAACATATCATCATATCACATGTCAAATCGTATTCTCTTTTCCTCATAATTATATCTCACATAAAGTCAAGTTTACATATACATTCTACCTTTACTATAAGCATAAGTATCTAATCTAACATACACACCCGAACCATACAATCAATTTTTAAAAGGTGCGAATCGTAGTTTTGAAAGTAGGGGTTACGGTGTTTTTAAGGAAAAGATATCGTTTGAAAATCCGTAACGTCCCTCCAGTTATCTGTTTAAAAGATGCATACGATTCTTCAATTTGGAAATAGGTATGGTTTGGATGACACATCTATGTCCACTATCTAGTCTTATAGTACCCTAAACGGCAATATCATCCTCAAATCCCGTCATCACATACTAGTCGTATCATATCATTTCTAACTATCCTTAGTTTCTAATATGGTTCTCTAACTACCTTTTTACTCTAACTATAGTTTTCTATTAAACATTTCATTAACCATAATCTATATATAAATCGGTTTCCATCAAAGTGTGCGGGGGTGCTATACGCCATCCACCCGACTTCCCCCATAGATATCTACTCACATTGCTCCTTGCTTGCCGAAGTCGATGATGCCACGCTCGGTCGCCTCGGAATCCATGCGAAGGTACCTACAATAATACACAGTCGCAATCGCTATTAAAATCGAATCCGGAAACCAAAACAGCACACGGATCGCCTATAGGTTAGAACCTATAGGCCACGCATACAAAACCAACCAATTATCCCTAGTCGTTGATGTACAAACATTCAAAAACCAATTACAATACTAATAACCAAAACCAAGCATTCAAAATACGGAAAATACGAAAACAGCAATATAGGAAAACTCTTCCCAGATTTCACCCCAGGCCAAACTAAGAGATTTTGCACATTGGTTTGCTCTAAATATAGGATAACAATGCCACAGAAAAAATTTCACCAAGATCCACACTTCTCTGGCCACAATTTGCGGCCAGAATGATTAAAATTGCATCCAGAAAATGGGGGGAGGGGCTCAGGTTTCTAAGGCTGATTCAAAGTTGCCTGCACGTCTCATGGTCAAGAGAACTTCTTTTACAAAGGTCTCGGGTGATACCAGATTCCATAATACTATCACAAAATCCATAAAAACCCGATATCGACACATCTAAGTTCGTATTCCGGGTTCTAAACTCAGTTCCAGGTCTAGAATTTGATCCCTAGGGTCTTGTTCAGCCACTACACATCACTAATTCCCCATAATTTCCCAAACTCTTCTCTTGGGATTTCTAAGATCACAATTCCACACAAAATAAACCTCTAAACTACACTATTATGCAAGGAGACTAGAAACTAAACTAAAGGAAATGGATTATACCTCATGGATGTAGCCAAGCAAAACCCTTGCTTCTCAATGTCATCAAAATCCAACTTTGCTTGGTCCATTTTGTAGAGGATGAAGATGTGGTCATTTTTTTGTGAAAGGGGTTTAGGGTTTTAAGGAAGGATTTGAGATGGTTTCATGTGATTGAGGCGGAGGGAAATGGGGTTAGAGGAAGATGAAGAAAACAAAAGGGGAAGGGGAAATGAGGCAGCCCCTCTCTCTCCCACACTTATTCTCACTCCCTTTTCTCTCTCATAGCATGATCACCCCTCATCATTGTGTCCCCCTCTCTCTGTCCAATAATTCATTTCTTTTCTTTTCTCTTTTCTTCACAATAACACCCATAATTTCAAATAAAAGCACACAATGAAACAACATGTAACGTGTTATGGTGCACTAACTATGAAAAACTGTAGAAATACGGATTTGGCTTAATCGCGATTAGCAGTGCACTAATCGGGTTTTCATTTAAACTGCATATAATAAATTTTAAAAATGCCAAATCCAATAAATATATTTCTAAATGAATAAATCATTTTAATTTCCATTTATTTCACAATTATCGGTATATATTTATACCCTTTTTCGAAACCCCCAATTTCGCAAATCGGGCGGTTTTCGAGAAATATATTATTTTAACATTAGATTCCAAAAATAATATTTTATACTTTCTGAAATGTTACAATATATATATATATATAGAACGCATCAAATGCTACGAAACTGTGGGGGTGCTATACGCCATCCACCCGACTCCCCCCGTAGACATATATCTACTCACCTTGATCCTCACTTGCCAAAGTTGATGTCGCCATGCTTTTGCGTGTCATCCCGAAGTTCACGTGGGGTACCTATATGCCATAACACATCGTATCGCATTAAAATCCAATCCAAATCCAAAATGGCACGTGAGGTGCCTATAGGTTAGAACCTATAGCCTACGCATGCAAAGAAACCAAACAACACCCTATATCGACGTACAAATGTCAAGTGACCGATACTAACACAAAATACAAAACTTCAAGTCATAAAAAACCATGAATCCAAAGCAGCAACATTGAAAACTTGTTCCAGATTTTAGTTCAGGTGAGATTAGGCTAAACAAACAGTACTTGGGTTTGTATTGGGGGTATATGAGCTACAGAAGCAACCTAGACACCCTCACCCCCAAGTGGCCGGCCACATCCCCTCTAAATCCGGCCAGATTGGCCAAGTGGGCTTGGATTTGGTTCATACTGGCAAGGTGGCCTCCTAGGGTCTTAATTAGGTCAATGGAGTTGTTTATTTTCTCGTAATCATTCCAGGTTACACCAGATTCCCTGTTGGCTGCCAATTACACACAAACCGACATTCGATATCTAAAGTTCTGTGTTTGGGGTTCTAGCTTTGGTTTGGTCCAGCTTTTTAGCACTATGGGGGCTTAAGGTCACTACTAAAACTCAATTGAACCATCTCAATTCAAGAATTCCTCAAACCGCTTCTAGCAATTTTCCTATGTCACAAAACCACACTAAACCAATTCTAAACTAAAATTTAAGCTAAAGGAAATGAAATTCTACACTAATGGTGAAGGAAATACCTCGTTTGGCAACTCAAGAATTTTCTTGAGTTGCCCCAAGTGCTCAAATTCAAACTTGCTTGGTTCTCCATGCTTGTAATGAGCTTGTGCATGTTTTTTGTGAAAGGGATGTGTGGTTTTGAGGTGATTTTGGTGGTGGTGTGAGGTGTTTGAGGAGGTGGAAGGAGGAGGGCGGTCATAATGAGAAGAGAAAGTGATAGTGATGATGTGAAATGAAGGGGATACAAATGGAAGCTAAGATCAATTGACCCCTCACCTCTCTCTCTCTCTCTTCTCTCTCATGCCCATACTCTATTGTTTATGCATTTTCTTTTTCTTTTGTTTTCTTTTCCTCTCATTTTAAAACCAAACCAAGCATGAAGAAATAAAGAAAATCCATGGTAGAAAATGTAACAATGTGAAACATGACATGGTGCATGTCATGTGCACAAATCAAGCTTAATGCACGATTAGCGATATTTAATCGCGATTAGCTTTAGAATGGAATATAATTAATTATATAACAATCTATAAATGCATCAAATCTTGTAATCTCTTTCAAATTCAATAATTAACATAATTTCCAAATATTTCCCGATTTATCGGTATTTAATTATACCGCATTATCAAAATATTCATAATATTTATTTTTTAATTATATAAATTCCCAAAAATAATATTTTATTTTTCTGAAATGTTACAATATCATCAACTATATAATCAATGCATGTATGCATGTGAATCTCGTCCATTCGAAATATCATGAAAACATATGCATGTAAATATATGAGGATATCAAAGAACGTGTGTCCATCAATGACACATCAAATCATGGAACCTGAGTTTCCAACACTGACACCCGAAACATCATGAAACCCGTGTCCAGCATCGACACGTAAATCCTCATATCTCAGGCGCCACATCCTCAGATCGGCCCTCAGGTGCCGCATACTCTGGTCGGCCTTCATATCCATCTCATGACTTCGATCGGTATCCTCCGGATAACCGCCTAGTCCAAATACTATCACCGGTAGCTAGTACTCTCCTGCCAGGCTCACCTCATAACCATACGAGTCTTCTTGCCCCGGGGTACCTCACCGGGTCCACCATGTACCCGCAGACGGTGCCTACCGCTCCTCGAATCGGGTTTCACATACCAATCTCAGAACCGAGAAAACTCATGGTGGACGTCTCGAAATATCATATCAAGAGAAACCGGGTATTTTAAACAATACATATTTTCCTTTGAAATATAACCACAGTTCTCAAATCCAGAATCTCATGAAAACAGCATGTCAATGCGTAATATCATAAAGCATGATGTATGCAAATATAGAACAAAAATATAAGCATATCTGTATATCATGCAACATATCAAAATGATGTGAACATAGCAAGTATATCATGCAAAGAGTCATATGACAGTACTGACCAATTAAGAGTCATAGCATGATATAGCAATTCTACTGTATAGTGACATAGCAATTATCGATGATGAAAGTGTGTGAGCCGGCCAATCTGTGTAAGTGTAACATACGCATCATCAATAATGGTATAGGTGTACTAGCACAGGTATATGTAATGCAATGAGAATGTCCTGAATGTAGCAGAAAGTAAATCTTCAGCGCAATGCTATAAGATATATGTATCTACAACATGTCCGAGTCGGTGAATCTATCAATCGGCATCCAGCCTCACAACATCACGTACGGTATAATCCATTGTACGCCATTTTCTATTCAAGGGTATGGATCAATCATCAAATAAAACTCATCACGTACGGTAATCCATCGTACGGCGGCATTAAACAATTAGGGATCCTATCAACCTATATGACAATGAGGGTACGGACCTAACGTCTCGTACGACATATCACTCATTATTCACATATTCACATATATATATACCTATATCTCGGGTCACATCCATATCAATCTCATATCAGGGGACCGACAAAGGTATCAATGATCTCATATCGACTCGCATCTGTATAACGACATATCAACCAAGTCATCATATCTCATCGTATACTCTTTTCAGCACATCAATCTTTCACATCAAGTCTTTTTATTAATCTCATAACAAGCCACTAAAAATCTCATACCTACTCTCTTGCAACTATGTATATTCATATATCGTGATTCATATTTACGTTTCACATCCTTATATATATATCAAATCGAGACATCCATTCTATCATATCATTTCACTCTAAAGCCATTAACTATAACCTAAGTCGTGGCATATCTTGTCTCCAATTTACAAATCACATATCGATAATTGTGGGGGTGCTGTACGCCATCCACCCGACTTCCCCCGTAGATATAAATCTAATTACTTGTGGAACTCCTCATTCAGCCGTCGTCGATGTGCTTCATTGTCTCGGAATCCATGCGAACGTACCTACAATCAATACACAATCGAAATGCTTATTAAAATCAAATCTCGAAATGCGATATGGCATACGAATTTCCTATAGGTTAGAACCTATAGCCTACACATGCCAAAACAACCAACCAACCCACGTTGTTGACGTAAAAACATCCAACGACCAAATCTCATATCAAATATCAAAACCAAGAATTCCAATATCGGAAAACCATAACCAAAACCAACCCAATATGCTCCCAGATTTTGGCTCAGGTAAAATAGGATTAAACAAGCAAGTATAGGAGATAGGTTACAGGTATTAGGAGCTTCAGTCAAAAACACAACCCCAGACCCCACTAGAAAACCGGTGACATCACTCCCAGATCCGAGCTCGCCGGCCATATGGAGGAATTGGCATCTCGTGCTTGGGTTGTGGGTTCCTAGTGGTTTATATAGGTCACTGGACTTGCTAGATTTTCCTGAAACTACCCCAAATAGCTCCAGATACCCTGTAGGCAAACATCGCTTCACAAAACCGACACGGGGAATTTCCTAAGTCCGTATTTTGGTTTCTAATCCGGGTCTTGGCCAGTAAAATCAACACTAATATCTTGTAACGGCCCCTAAACATCACAAACCCACACAATCACCCAAACCCTCTCTTGGGATTTCCAAACATCACTAATCTAAACAAGTTTAACTCTAAACTAAACTAGGATGCTAGGAAACTTAAAACTAAACTAAATGAAAGGAATTATACCTTATGGATACAACTAAAGAAAAACCCTAGCTTCCCAAAGTCTCCAAAATTCAAACTTGAGAGGTCTATAGGGTGTAGGATGAGGTGGGAATCATTTTTAATGAAGAACGTGTATGGTTTTGGTGAAGAAATGGAGATGATTCTTGGAGGTGCAGGTGGAGGGAGATGAGGAGGAAGAAGATGAAGCAAAAACAATGGGGTGAGGAATGAGGCCGCCCTCTCTCTCTCTCTCTCTCTCTCTCTCTCTCTCTCTCTTATTCTCACCCTCTCACAACTCATGTCTCACTCTCTCTCTCTCTCTCTAATAATTCACTCTTTTTCCCTTTTCTCTTTTTCTTTTCTTTTTCCCTCACTCATTAAAACCAAACACATAACACAAATGCAAATGAAACAACATGCAACAAAATGCAACATGTCATGGTGCACTAACCATGGAAAAATATAGAAACACGGATTTGGCCTAATCGCGATTAGTAGTGCACTAATCAATTTTTATTTAAACCGCATATAATTAAACATTAAAATGCCAAATCCAATAAATATATATTTAAATGAATAAATCATTTTAATCTCCAATTATTTCACAATTATTGGTATATATTTATACCATTTTACGAGAACCCCAAATTCGCAAATCGGGTATTTTTCGCGAAATATATTATTTTAATATTAAATTCCAAATAATATTTTATATTTTCTAAAATGTTACAGGAATACATATAACTAACAATCTCCCACTTTCACTAAGACCATTTGTTACAGTATCTCATACTCAACAATTTAGCAGTGGTTGTAGTATCCCATACTCAACCATCCCAAAATCTCTCAAATAGTATTTGTGGAAGCAGGCCTTGGTGAGTGGATTCACCGTGTTAACCTCAAAATCTACCCTCCTTACCTCGATCCCTTGGAGATCAACCATCTCCCTGATCAGGTGATACTTGCCTCAGAATATGTCTGGATGCTAATGGGACCGACGTTCCTAAGCCAAAGCCATAACTCCATTGAAGTCACAATAACAGTTATTGGACACTCAATGGTAGGAACCATGTTCATCTCATGAACAAGAAATGCCCAGACAGCCACTTTAGCAGCATCGTTGGTAGCGATGTATTCAGCCTTTATCGTCTAGTATGCCTTGGTATCTAGCTCGGAACTCTTCCAACATACCGTCCCTCCACTGAGGGTAAAGACAAAGCCTGTGACTAAATTTCAGTCGACCTTATCACTCTGGAAGCTTGAACCAAGAACATTCATTTAGTGCTTCTCAAGTACTTAAGAATGTCCTCCATAGTTGTCCAGTGATTCTTCCAAGATCCGATTGATTCCTTATCACTACACCTAGTGAGTCGTTTACATCTGGTCTGGTACATAACATAGCACATATGATAGAGCCTACTGCCGAAGCATAGGGTATCCCTTGCATGCAAGCTCTCTCCAAATCAGTCTTGGAAGACATCTTTTGGAGAGAGTGATTCCTGAGTAAGTGGGCAAACCACTACGCTTAGAATCTTCCATACTAAACCCCTTTAGTATGGTGTTAATGTACCTGGATTTGGGACACTCCCAATATCCACATAGATCTATCACCATAGATCATAATCCACAAGATGTAATGGTATCATCTAGATCTTCTATTAAGAATCCTCGTGATAAAAGGAGCTTGACCAAATATAGCATAGGAAACCATTTCCTATCAAGAGTATGTCATCTACGTACAATACGTGTAAGACAACCTCACTCTCTACAACCTTCTTGTATATACAAGGTTCATCTATCTTTTTGATGAAGTCAAACTCTTTGACTGCCATATCAAAACAGATGTTCCATCTCCACGATGCGTGCTCTAATCCTGATGGACTTAAGCATAGATTTGAAAGTCTCAACTTTTCCATCTACACCAAGAATCTTCTCAAGATCCATTTGCTCCCAATGGGTTTTACCCCTTCAGGTGCAACATTCAAAGTCATACTTTGTTGGTGTATATGGATTCCATCTTTGATCGCATAGCATCCAGCCATTTCACAGAGTCCCCATTCGTGATGGCCTGCCTGAACCTAGTTGGGCCATCATCTACCATGATACAATTCTCGCTCCCACTGTCACCGAGAAGACCGTAGTATCTCTCAAGTGGATGAGGAACCCTACCAGATTCGCGGAGAGGCTGAGGTTCGTTGGAGACTATTGAATCCTTTGGTTTCACCAAATCATCAGTTGTTAGTTTATCTAGTTGGAACTCCTTCCATCTCTACCTCATGTCCACAAATTTCTTCACAAGAAATTCCTTTTCTAAAAAGATGGCATGCTGAGAAACAAAACGCCTTTTTCTCCTCAGAGTGGTAGAAGATATTCCCTCGCAAATGTTTGGGATATCCTAACAAACTTATACAGAACTGACCTTGCCTCAAGCTTGTCCGGATTTTGCTTTTCAATATAGCCCGGACAACCCCATATCTTAACTCGTTTAAGACATGCTCTCTTCCCATTGCATATCTCATATGTAGTGGTAGGCACTGATTTGGACGGAACCCCATTCAATAAATATGCAGCTTCTCAAGTGCATAACTCCAAAAGAAAATAGGTGACTCAGCAATACTCATCATAGAGCGCGCCATATCTCATAGGGTGCAATACCTCTGCTCCGATACACCGTTGTGCTGTGGTGTATGCAAAGGAGTAAGCTGAGAGAGAATCCTATTCTCCGTTTAGAAAATTCAGGAACTCCATGCCCAAGTATTTGCCTCCTCGATCACATCGAAGGACTTTAATACTTCTACCCATCTGGTTCTTAACTTCAAGCTTATATTCCTTGAATTTCTCAAAAGTTTCAGACTCGTGTTTCAACAAGAACACATGTCCGAATCTTGAGAGATCGTCGATGAATATAATGAAGTACAAAGAACCAACCCTGGCATTTATAGACATAGGACCGTATACATCATTATGTATCTGTCCCAAGAGTTCAGTAACTCTTTCTCTGTTTCCAGTACATGGAGTATTGGTCATCATATCTTTGAGACAAGACTGGCAAGTATCATAAGATAAAAATTCAAACAGATTCTCATATTCATCCTTATGTAACTTAGCCGGTCGTGTCACATTGATATGACCTAGTCTACAATGCAACAAGAAGGATTCGTTCATTTCTGAACTAGTCCTCTTGTGTGTGTTCTACATACTCTGAACTGTGGTTTGATTTAGAACGTATATGCTATTATATAACATGTCTGATCCAATCAACTCTTGATTCAGAAAATGTTCACAACATTATCCTCCAATACATAATTATATCCTTCTTTAACTTAATAAAGAAACCGATGTAATGTTGTATATCAGGTTCGGTATGTAATAACATTCGTTCAGAATCAATGTATTGATACAAGGTGATATTTGCCAACTGGTTTGGCTGCAACAATTGCACCATTCTCTACACTAGAGAACAATCACCTATTCTCAGTTCTTCACCTGTCTGTAGCCCATGTAACAGATTACATTTGTGGGATCCTAATCCGGTATCTCATACCTAGGACGTAGAGGATACAGAGAAACGGTTCTTGGTAATGAACACACCCGAAGAATATGCATCAACATGCTTAATCCTCGATTGGGTGGCATGGGAATCCGGATATTCCCTTATTCCCTGCTCGGACTTGTAACAATTATAAGATAGAGCGGAACCAATGTTCTCCAGCTCAGTATAATAAGCAGGTTCGGTCAATGCATCCATATTATTTTCTTGATTAAGACGTGACAAGGTCGCTACCAGGAGAGATAGAGAGAGAAGAAAACACTCTGCGTATGCTCTAGCAAGATCAGATTGGTTATTATTTTATCTAATCAGAATGGCTCCCACTATTTTTATCAAATCTTCCTTCAAACCCTAAAAGGTAAGACTAGCCGGGATTAATTACACCCTACAAGTTCTCCAATCTTTCGGCCAGGCCAATGTCGGAACTTTGAGGGAGGTTTCCCATGCTTTCGCATGGACCAAATTAAAATAATCCTCGTTTTCCCAGGGGCGTAACCCCGTTAACACCTTTCTAGACACATACTTGATCGGCTAATTGTAATATGTAAAACTCTCCCAGGAGTAACTCTTACTCGTAGTGGGTATCAGGATCCAACTATCTCATAGAAGGTATACAATCTCATTGCAAATTTCAACCCTTGAAATTCCCGATAATATTTTGCCCCTGGAGACTTATGACCTTAACATGGTCAACAAATCATAAGCGCTAGCCAAGTTCAACCCGTCATTTCCTGATTTAATTAAACCCACCCGCACGACCCTTAACATAGTCAACAAAATCGTACGACTATCCTAATCCAATCGCATCATATGCTTAAGCAGATAAGCACTAATCAGCTACCGCACACTACGCCTTAACATAGTCAACAAACGTAGCACGAATACTAAATAATACTTATCTGAAATAACGGAGGGCTACGACAGGTTTTTAAGAAAACCTTTTGCGTAATGAACTTGATATCGTTGTAGAATCAAGTGATTTTGAAAATGAGTGTTTTTTAGGCTTTTACTAGTTTTGCTAAAGAGATCACTCCCGGTGAAGGGATCTCGGCTCTTTCCTTATCGAATAAGGTGCAGGATATTTCATAAATACCACTATGCAAAGCAAAAACTATAGAAGCAATCAAAAGACAAACCGAGTGGGTTGTAGCATCTGCTAGTTTCGCTAAAGAGGCCACTTCCGGTGAAGGGGTCTCGGCTCTTTCCTTATCGAATAAGGTGCTGGATATTCTACAAGGAATAGCGCTATGCAAAGCAAGAACTAGAGCTACCAGTTTTCGTGACAAATTTCTACAACATCTTTAGGTTTCTTTTATTTCATTAATCTCATTAATGAAGTCCCATCTTTTATGCTTCCTAAGCATTACAAAAGAAATGAAAACAGTAATATTTAATATATATCATATATATAATATAGGCATTCGTCTCAGAACATATCAAGTGATCACATCACAAAATATCAGCAGCAGAAGAATCATATATGAAATATTGGATATACTAGGAATTCCGTGTTTTATTTAAGCCAGTAAAAACGCGGATTCCACAGTCGCGATGAATAGCCAAACCCACATGCCTAGACCCCTACGAGAGCTGCAAGCAACCCTACCAATTCTAGAGTTAGGAGACCCGGTCTCGACTCCTCGAGATGGTCTCCCACTGGACCCTAGAACCCGGTTCCTTGTGCTCCCCTCCTTGGGTCTATCCTAATACGGAAAAGTAAATAATATACATCGATGGTGACATCATCCTCAACCCGGAAGTGCCCCAATAAAAGAATATTACATACAAGCTTTTACATGAATGAAAATGAAAACCTCTCATCTCACATATCACAACAACTCATAACATCGCAAGCCATAAACGTAAGTAAATATGCGTATCCTAATTGTCGTTGACGTATAGCAACGAAATTGGTGATACACTACATATTACACTTACGGTCGCAGAAAAGAAAGTGAAAAACTATAACAATTGGAATCCGCAATCACCTTAGACATCATAAACCAAATGTATCTCATACTTTGGATTTCATGCCCAATCAAATGAATTCCTTAGACATCACGTGCCTAACAATTATAAACCCCGCATTTTAGTCTTAATATTGAAAACACTTTCCAATAACCTGTCGGGTAATTCAACAAGATTCCCGATAACCTGATTGAATGCTCGTCGGAAACTTTAGTAGACGGCCACACCCCCGATACCGTCGACGAAGTGCATTAAGGCGGAACACCGCGGACGCGAGCACCCGAACGGATGTTTTTGGCGACGGGGTTCTCCTACAGTCACTTGGTCAGGGCTATGGGGCATGGCTATCTAGTAAGGTTACCCGGATAGTATCCGCGTATACTACGTAATTGTGACAGAATTTTGATCAACATCGAAATCCCGTGGCAACCGATCAAATGAAACTAAACTGCTAGATTTATAAAATTCAAACTAGTTATCTCATAACTAATTATGTGGATTCCAAATATTGTATCACAATCACAAATAACTAGATGATGTTAAACTTTTCGATCGAATAAAAAAACACCCAAAAATTCCCAACAAGCTAAACACTTGAGCGGAGTTCAAAAAGTACCCAGAACACGCCACAGCTCCTATGAACCATCCATAGAAGGGCCGACCCATGCCTCACTCATGTCGCCACGGAACTTCCGCACACCTTAGGGTATGACCGCGGTTCCACGATCCAAAAAGTCGAGTTTGGGTATTGTTCTTCTAGAGGGTCCACAGAATCGCTTGCATGATTTTATAAAGATTTTAAACTCGGAAAAAATCCAACTCTTGGAAAATTTCCAGCGAGGGAAAATATGGGTTATTGATATCCGTTCGAACTTTTTAACGTCGTCTAAATAACCCGAATACATGTTAGAATTACAACTACAAAACACCCCGAGTTGCCTTTGCAGAAAGTTAACATCACATGCAAATTTAGCAAAAACAAGTAACACCTGAAACACAAAAACCCAGAGACCGGAACACCCTAAAAATTTGAAGCCAAAAACCCACCTTTGGACCGGTGAGCTCGGTTTTTAGGGCTATGTGACCGGTCACTTTGAGGCCAAATTGCTTCAAATTTTCACAGTGTTCATGTTATATCTCATACAACATTCTGCAGTTTCTTAAAAAAAATTTGATGCCATTTAAAATTCGACAGAAACTAGGATTGTATATCGGGTGTTTCGGAGTTTTTAGGTTTCGTAATTCTAACAAACATCGTCTAATTCTCTAACCTGGCTTTGATACCACTGTAGGGTTACCTAGCACGGCATCAAGGTTTCGGGAGGCATCGTCCATGCCGTTTTCAAATTTTTGCCGTACTAAAGAACCCTAACCCTAGAATCTTAACTATAGATTTAGACGAACTACAATGTAAACAACTTTACATCTATGTGAATGAGGAATACAACCTTTGTAGACATGTCCTTCACTTCTAAAGCTCCGTGTAGTAGTCCCTTCGCTCCAAGTAGTGAACACCCGAACTCTATTAAGGGTTCACATGAAGAAATGAACAAACTTGCTCGAAATCTTCGAGGCCGAAGATGATTTACGTCGAGAAGACTCAAGCTCATGCTATCTCTTCACTAATTGTATATTAGTGAAGCAAACACTCTAAACTAAATGGCTAATATAGTAGAGTATGATGAAGTAAGAAATGGGCTCACTTTAGATTTAATTTTCTCACAATATTTTCTCACTTAGAAAAAAGCTAGCAAGCTTTTTTTTCATGAAGAAGAAGATGAAGTTAGAACTAATGAGGTGAGAATGGCAACCATGGGTGAGTTAGTGTAATACACTAACTCATGTAGAGAATAAACCATGGCTAACAATAATGGTTAGGTTAATAAATATCTACAAGTAAAACAAAATTAGTGGACTTGGTCAATGGTTCCACAAGCTTCTACAAGCTTAAACCATGTGACTAATTACCATTAATTTTGATTAACTTTAAATAAATAAAACCATTCATTATATTAAGCATGGTGTGAGTCTCATACACCCATGAAGCATATGGCATCAAGCAAGACACAAAATAATGTATATTAATATATATCACATATATACTATATGCACACATGTGAGAAAAAGAAATGTTTGGTGTGCAAATATTAGTTAATATAAGTTAATATATCAAATATATAATTATACATTAAATTATCAAATCAACACTTGATTTAATAATCCGGTTATATCATATACAACCGACTAATATCAAATGTAATAACTTATTGAATCAACACTTGATCCGATAACCCGGCTATATCTCATATAACCGTCCGATACCACATATCGCGAGAATAGAATGAGGTGTCACATACTCGATGTTAGTGATATGTATGCCCTAGAGGCCATTACTGTACAGACGATATATATTGTAGTGGATGCTTGGACATATATAGGGATGACTTTCTTACTCGACATAATAGTATGTTATATGGTTGCTCTTTATCTTAACATGTGCTCTGATAGTCTCTATGTTACACGTTGATAAAGCCCTTAGGATGAGTACTTGACTACCAGGACTATGATGCAGATCATACTAGTGGGGATAGTGTAGTCGCTAAGTACATCCTTCAAATGTTCCTAGTCGTAGGTGTATCGAGACAGGGCATAGATATACCAGAGTAGACTAGCGTATGCTTCTTGACCCATGTAGATGGGCGATGGATGATCCCATATCCATTGGTGTTTGACATCAGAGATAGTATACGGGTGCTCAGTGGAGACTGGGTACACTGAACAGACTCACCGAGAACTCCCAGAAGGTATATACCTCACGTCAGATGGCAGTTCTCTGGTGACACTGGTACAGGTTAGTCTGTAGACCCAAGATCGTCATAGAGTCTTGTGTGATTCCCACTGTGCTTTGATTTCCATCATACCACGTCCAAGAGGGCGTGCAGAACAGTGGCTTTTGGGTACAGTCCCGAATCATATGGAAGCAATGAGTGATAGGAGGGGTTTCGTCTCTCCCGGTATAGGGAGTTGATGTTGCGCTGTGTTCGATTGGCTATAACTGGAAATCCCTGGCCAGGGTTGCTGAGATTTATTGGTAAGAGTTATCAGTAGTTTCTCAAATTGTTATGGACATTATATCGACATGACTTATCAAGCTACTGGGGTCTGACGTTTACCACTCCTAGGCGAGATATGCGACATATCAGACGAAGAGACCGGACTGTTGTCACGACCCGAAAGTACGGAACGCGACTGGCACTTAGATTACGAGACGTCTAAAGGCGTACCGTAACCTAAGTCAGCCAAAGCCCAGAAGAATCTAAACCAAAATCAAAAGAGAGTGAAGGAAAACCTTTAATGAAAACGATTTTCAAATCAATTAAGTTGCAAAGAATCCCTTTTTTAAAAACATCATAAATTTCTGAAAATTTCGGCAGAGTCTCCCCTGTATTTTCTATCCCCCAAAATGGGTACAACAAGATAATAAACCTGTAATCATAAAAATGGCATCCCCAAGCGGGAGCTAGCTCTTCGCCCAAGGCGGATCACAACCACATGCAATATAATAGTAGTATCAAGAAAAGAGCAATAAAGAGATGCAAAATATCAGAAAACACAACGCCGGCTCAAGTGAGCTAGACCCAAAAGAACCACAATTATACAAGTCTCTCAGTCTCATCACTAGGTCGCATATACAATATAAAATGGTAGATGGAGAATACTAGATACAATGATAAAGCAAAAAAGAAATAAAGTGTGCTCGCAACCCACCTACAGGCGATGTCGCGAGTCTGAGCAAAAGGAGCTGATGATAAGATAGCCGCTGCTACAAGACTGATGAGTCCGACCTGCAAGACACTGTGGCACAACGGGGGTGAGTTGCCAGCTCGTGAGTAAATATAACATCTAATAAGGCAATCGTAAGAATGCACGCAATGCACCACAACATGCATGTCCATATGTGATATAATATCTCTAGTATGCATGCACAAGTATACAATGTCATTATTAAGTCTTTAAGTGTTTTAAATGCTAAGGGTATTGAATTCTTAACTTAAAAAAAATATCTGTATAATAGCTAAGTATCATCAAGAAATCATCTGAAAACCCGTGTCAAGCATCGACACCAAATAGGAATCATATCTGTCTCAATATCGGGCTCCGTCAGTCCGGATCGGCCCATATCATAAATCTCACGACAACGGTCGGTATCCTCCGGATATCCGCCGCGCCAGACATCACCGGTAGGTAGTCTTCCCCTGTCAGGCTCATCGTCTACAACTCGATCTTCTTGCCCCGGGGTACCATACCGGGCCCACCATGTACCCGAGACGGTTCATCCACTCCTCGAATCGGGTCTCGAAATCCAACAGAAAACATGAAAACTCATGGTGGACGACACATACATCACGAGAAAACCGCAACTTTGTTTTAAAAATGATAATTACAAGCTTTTGTTAAATTCTTGCGGTTTTCCCCAAAAATCCAGAAATCACAGAAAAACATGAAATCCTTAAGAAAATCATAGTGTACACATGTTAAATATGATAAATGTCTATGATATCAATGTATATGATGTGAATTTTGGATAGAATCTATATAAATATGATGATGATGCGAGGTATACGTATGCTATGCAATTTCATATATCAAGTATGAATGCAAGTGGCGATATTATGATAAACAGGTTCTATAGTGCACGTGGCATGGCATTTACCAAAGGCGTGTGTGTCACATGAATAGTGCGCGTGCAACAGATGCCAATGGTAATGGTGTTCGTGTCCTACAAAGTGATATCGCATAAGTATGGATGAATGTCCATGCAATCTAATATACTGTTCGCTATAAGGGTATGCAGTGTACATGAATGGATAAGCTAGCTAACAATATGAATCTTGCAAAAAGTAGGGTAATCCTAACTAGAGGGGGGGCGCCTCGCGCCATTCAGACGATTCCCCCATAGATGAATACATCTACTCACCTGAAATCTCCGCTAATCCGGTCCGGCCACCGCCTTGCCTTTTCGCGCCGTGTCCGATGTTTCCCCGACCGATCCTATATTTGCACAACACCAAGCATAAGATTACAAAACCTAAAACGATGCAAGTCACAATATACAATTATCGACGCTCTCGAATTAAACATAGTATGCACTCGGTGCGCGGGAAAACGCACGAAAATTGCTAACCTTTAACTAGAATCGTCATTTCGGGGAAATCGACAAAACTACAACCCGACTAGAAGAAACCCCGCGTTCGCGCACTCTAATAGTCCTATACGAAGCTAATTATATCGCTAACATAACACAATTTGATCGCATTCTAATTTTTGTAAAAATCTAGTAAGCAATTTGCTTACCGATTCGATACAAACATCGCAATTTTGTCGATTTATCGAGCATAACACTACACTATTAACCACTCCAATCAATTAGATAACCAAACCCTAACTTAAATCCAACCACCATGCTACAAACCCAAATCTAGAACATCATCCCTTTCTTGAAATTTCAAAACTAACCATTACAATGAAATTAATCACTTTAAAATACTAAACTAGATTTATTAAACTACAAATTAACAACTAGTTTAGGAATTATACCTCCCAAGCTATGATCCTCTTGTAATTAGCCTCTAAAGATGCCTCCTTTCTCCACTTCTCAAACAAATTAGGGTTTGGGAAAGGTTGGATTAGGGTTTTGGTTTGAATGGGTTAATGAATTTGTTGATTTTTTATGGATTTTTGCATGAAAATGAAGCAAAAAGAAATGAGAAGTGAGGGGATTTCCAGCAGCAAGGGGTCGGCCAGCAGGTGAGGGAGAGGAGGTGGGGAAATTTGGAGAAGTTTCTAGGTCAATAAACACCCCATGTTGTCATTTAATGCTTTCATATCAACAATTTACAAAAAAAACCTCATTTTACACCATTTTTCCATTAAATTTCCCACCCTAAAACCAAAAGTTTGCAAGTCATGATATAATTTTATTAACACCATATTTTAGCTTATAAAGACTCCTAATTATGAAATTTACCTAATTAAATTTGTATTTATCACTAATTTAATGTATTTAAAAAGGCTTTAAAAAATTAAAAAAATAATTAATTACGAAAATTTTTTTATTTAACTAGATAATTATAAGTGACATTTTAGTGACAAAATTATAGTAATATCTTATCTAAATTTTGTATAATTAGGTCTACAATGAAAAATACCTATTTTGACTTTTTACGGAAAAAGCCGAAAAATTAACCGATTACCGAAAAACTGCCTAAACGATTTTCGAAGGGTTACAATCTTCCCCCCTTAAAGAAATTCGGTCCCCGAATTTAGAATTTAACTACGCGTACCTTCAAAAAGATGGGGATATATCTTCCTCATCTCGACCTCGGTCTCCCAGGTAACCTCCTCGCTGTTCGGGCCACGCCAAAGGACTTTGACGGACGGTATAACCTTCGACCTCAATTTCTTCACCTGCGATCCAAAATGACAACCGGCTGCTCGGTGAAAGAAAGATCACGCTCTAACTGGATCGTCTGGTGCTGAATCGCCTGGAAAGGATCATGAAGGTACTTGCGAAGTATCGAGACATGGAATACGGGGTGAACATCGGGGAAGCTGGGCGGAAGAGCTAACCGATAAGCGACTGGACCAACACGCTCTAGGATCTCGAAAGGACCAACATATCTAGGACTCAGTTTCCCTTTCCGCCCAAATCTTATCACACCTTTCATCGGAGAGACCTTCAGGAAAACATGATCGCCAACAGCGAACTCGAGTCGGCGACGGCGCCTGTCAGCATAAGATTTCTGCCTGCTCTGTGCCGCTCTCATCCTGTCCCGAATCAGCTGTATCTTCTCGGTCGTCTCCTGTACGATCTGAGGCCCAAAAATACTGCTCTCCCTAAGCTCTGTCCAACATACAGGCGATCGACATCTCCTCCCATATAAAGCCTCGAAAGATGCCATCTGAATCGTCTCCTGGAAGCTATTATTGTAGGAAAACTCGATCAAAGGCAAATGACGATCCCAGCTACCACCGAAATCTAAAACACAAGCTCTGAGCATGTCCTCAAGAGTCTGAATCGTACGCTCCGACTGACCATCAGTCTGCGGATAAAAGGCTGTGCTAAAACTCAATCGGGTGCCCAAAGCTTCCTGGAGTTTCTGCCACAATCGGCTGGTAAACTGGGTGCCACGGTCAGATACGATGCAAGTCGGAACGCCATGCAGTTGCACTATCTCATCAATATAAACCTGGGCGTACTGAGAAAATCCAAAAGTGGTCTTCACTGGCAGGAAGTGAGCTTCTTTCGTCAGTCGATCCACAATCACCCAAATAGAGTCGTACCCTCGACTGGTCCTGGGTAGACCCACAACGAAGTCCATGGAGACCTGCTCCCACTTCCACTCAGGGATGGGCAAAGGCTGTAACTCGCCGGCTGGCCTCTGGTGCTCGGCCTTGACTTGCTGACAAGTCAGGCATCTCGACACAAAGTCTGTAATATCCTTCTTCATCCCGTCCCACCAGTAAACCTCTCTCAAATCACGGTACATCTTGGTGGAACCTGGGTGAACACTGTATACTGATCTATATGCCTCCTCGAGAATATCACGCCTCAGTCCCTCTGAATCTGGCGCACACAGTCGAGTCCCAAATCGAAGTATCCCCTGATCATCAATCACGAACTCAGAAACTCTGCCCTGCCGAATCTGCTCAATAATCTCTAATGTACGGGCATCGCCGGACTGTGCCTCGTGGATACGGTCAAGTAACTGTGGGCGTGCTCTGAAATGGGCCAGCTGTCCCTCTGTAGGAGTAAACTCGAACTGCACTCTGCTATCACATAACACCTGCCAATCCGCCGTCGACTGCATCTGCACTGCGCTCAAACAAGATAAGCTACCTCCGGGCTTCCTACTCAAAGCATCTGCCACCACATTCGCCTTGCCCGGATGGTATAAAATATCGCAGTCATAATCCTTCACCAACTCCATCCAACGGCGTTGTCTCAGGTTCAGGTCTCGCTGCTGGAAGATATACTTCAAACTCTTGTGGTCAGTGAATATCTGGCACGACTCACCGTATAGGTAATGTCTCCAGATCTTAAGTGCAAATACCACTGCAGCCATCTCTAAATCATGGGTGGGGTAGTTCTGCTCATGTTTCCTCAGCTGCCGAGAAGCATACGCGATAACTCTGTCGTGCTGCATCAACACACATCCCAGCCCCACTCTAGAAGCATCACAATATACCACGAACCCGCCTGATCCTGAAGGCAATGCTAACACTGGTGCAGTAGTCAGACGAGTCTTCAACTGCTGGAAACTATCCTCACATGCCTGGGTCCAATCAAAAGGAACCCCCTTCCGGGTCAACCCGGTCAAAGGTGCAGCAATGCGGGAGAAATCCTGGACAAAACGTCAATAATAGCCGGCCAGACCTAGAAAACTGCGAACCTCTGTAACTGATACGCTGAACTGCCTCGATCTTCTTCGGGTCCACACAAATACCATCTCTCGTCACTACATGACCCAAGAAATCGACACTGTCTAGCCAGAATGCGCACTTGGAGAATTTGGCGAACAGCTGATGCTCCCTCAAAGTCTGCAAGGTGATACGTAAGTGCTGCTCATGTTCCTCCCGGCTCCGAGAATAAACCAAGATGTCGTCAATGAACACAATGATGAACTGATCGAGATACGGCCTGAATACGTGGTTCATCAAATCCATAAATGCTGCCGGGGCATTGGTGAGCCCGAACGACATCACCAAGAACTCGTAATGACCATATCGAGTACGGAAGGCGGTCTTCGGAATATCCTCCTTCCGAACTTGCAACTGGTGATAACCTGACCGTAAATCAACCTTCGAGAAGAACCCTGCACCC
Source organism: Agapanthus africanus (assembly GCA_030015575.1). Classification (NCBI taxonomy): domain Eukaryota; kingdom Viridiplantae; phylum Streptophyta; class Magnoliopsida; order Asparagales; family Amaryllidaceae; genus Agapanthus; species Agapanthus africanus. Next base: position 523,606,695 of record JASDDO010000019.1, read on the forward strand.
TGGAGCTGATCGAATAAGTCATCAATGCGGGGTAGGGGATACCTGTTCCGCACAGTAACCCGGTTCAGCTGACGATAATCAATGCATAAACGCATACTTCCGTCCTTCTTCTTAACAAACAAGACGGGAGCGCCCCAAGGTGACACACTCGGTCTGATAAGCCCTTTGTCCAGCAAGTCCTGTAACTGATCCTTTAGCTCTCTCAGCTCCGCCGGGGCCATCCGATAAGGAGGTATAGAAATAGGCCCCATGCCAGGGATCAAGTCAATACAGAACTCAATCTCGCGCTCTGGTGGCAGACCAGGCAGCTCATTAGGGAATACATCAGGAAACTCTCTCACAACAGGGACCTGGTCCAACGGAACCTCTGTGGAGCTAGTATCACAAATATAGGCTAAGAATCCCTGACACCCTTTCCTTAAGAGCTGACCAGCGCGAAGAGAAGAAATCAAGCTGGGAAGGGTAGCACTACGATCTCCCTGAATAATAAGAACCGGCTCACCAGGAAAACTGAATCTGACTGCTTTTTCACGGCAGTCCACGGATGCATAACAGGTGGCTAGCCAGTCCATACCAAGAAGAACGTCAAAGTCTAGCATATCGAGGAGAATCAAATCAACTGAAGAATCTCTCTCCCCGATACGAACGGAACACGATCGGTACACAAAACGGGTAACAAAAGACTCGCCTACCGGGGTAATAACGACAAGCGGCTGATCTAACGGAGAAGACTCTCGGCCCAACCTCGGTGCAAAGTACGTGGATACATAGGAATGTGTGGAGCCTGGATCAAATAATACCCGTGCATCAAAAGAACATACTGGCAGAGTACCTGTCACGACGGCATTGGATGCCTGTGCATCCTGAGGAGTCAACGCGAACACTCGGGCCTGTCCACCACTAATAGCTGGCTGTCCTCTGCCTCTACCTCGGCCTCTGCCTCTGCCTCTGTCGCCTCGTCCTCTCGGAACTGGACCGCCATGCCCACGGCCTCTAGAAGCATCTGGCTGGCGTGGAGCATCATCAGGAGTAGGAAGTAAAGCTCTCTGAGAAGGTGGTGAGGGTGGTAAAGTCACATATGGTATTGTCGCCGCGCCCTGGCGTCCCATGGTACAGTCTCTGACACGGTGGTACTGACTCCCGAACGAAAACATCCTGGAGACGACTGCTGGGTCTGTGGATATGAACCAAATAACTGACCTCGTCTCAATCCTCTGCCTCCACCATCTCCCGGAAATAATCTATCACGATGTCTGCCCATCTGCCGCTGAGCTGGCGTATCAGTATGGATCCTCTTCGGCCCAGAAACGACCGGAGTCTCAGAAATACGCTCCTCCAAAAGTAAGGCTGCGTCCATCGCGGCTGCGTATGTATCAAAGTGCTGAGTGCCGATGGCAAGGAATAGCTGTGTATCAAGCCCTCGTACAAACCTCTTTATTCTCTTCTCTTCTGTGTCGACTAGGTACGGAGCATATCGAGACAACTGGGTAAACTGTATATCATACTCCGACACTGTCATCCCAGGAGTCTTGCGCAAAGACTCAAAACTACGGGCTCGAGCATCTCGGACACTCTCCGGAAGAAAACGGGCAAGAAATGCAGATGTAAACTCATCCCAGGTCATAGAAGGCAGACCTGCAGCTCGGCCTCTCTCTACTGAATCGTACCATGTCTGGGCAAGACCCTCCAGACGAAAACTCGCAAACTCCACCAATCTATCATCAGAACACCTCAACGAACGGCCAATCCGAGCCATCCTATCAAGAAAAGCCTGTGGGTCCTCTGTCGCATCTGTACCGGTAAAAGCTGGAGGTTTCAATCTCATGAACTCCTGTAGTGAAACAGGGATAGTCTCCGTAGTAGCAGCAGGAGTGACCATATGTGCAGCAGGTACGATCGTGGTCTGTGCGGTGGAAGGAACGTCCTCGGATCTCTGTGCCCGGCTGGACTCAACTAAAGATCCCATCATCTGCCGCAACTCTTGCATGTCGGCCTCTAATCTGGCAATACGGTCAGGATAAGGTGGATCAGTATGACCCTGAGGGGTAGGCATATCCTCCCGCTCGATCCTCGCCTCAGACGAGCCAGCCCGAATCTCATCCCTAGCGGCAGCCCGCTGAGCTCTCGTAGTCTTTGGCGGCATCGAAGCTGGAATAAGAAACAGGACCGATAAGGACATTGCAATTGAATCAAGGAATGCAAGGAATCAAGAAAGGAAATACAAGCAATTATGTCCTAAGATCACTTAGGCGGAGTACCGTATCGTAAGTATGTCGTGGATCATACCCACGCTACGCCACTCTGCTTAAGTCACCTACTCCATCTACCAAGGTCGTCCTACACTCAGAAAGGTAAAACCTACGCTCTGATACCAACTTTGTCACGACCCGAAAGTACGGAACGCGACTGGCACTTAGATTACGAGACGTCTAAAGGCGTACCGTAACCTAAGTCAGCCAAAGCCCAGAAGATTCTAAACCAAAATCAAAAGAGAGTGAAGAAAAACCTTTAATGAAAACGATTTTCAAATCAATTAAGTTGCAAAGAATCCTTTTTTTAAAAACATCATAAATTTCTGAAAATTTCGGCAGAGTCTCCCCTATATTTTCTATCCCCCAAAATGGGTACAACAAGATAATAAACCTGTAATCATAAAAATGGCATCCCCAAGCGGGAGCTAGCTCTTCGCCCAAGGCGGATCACAACCACATGCAATATAATAGTAGTATCAAGAAAAGAGCAATAAAGAGATGCAAAATATCAGAAAACACAACGCCGGCTCAAGTGAGCTCGACCCAAAAGAACCACAATTATACAAGTCTCTCAGTCTCATCACTAGGTCGCATATACAATATAAAGTGGTAGATGGAGAATACTAGATACAATGATAAAGCAAAAAGAAATAAAGTGTGCTCGCAACCCACCTACAGGCGATGTCGCGAGTCTGAGCAAAAGGAGCTGATGATAAGATAGCTGCTGCTACAAGACTGATGAGTCCGACCTGCAAGACACTGTGGCACAACGGGGGTGAGTTGCCAGCTCGTGAGTAAATATAACATCTAATAAGGCAATCGTAAGAATGCAAGCAATGCACCACAACATGCATGTCCATATGTGATATAATATCTCTAGTATGCATGCATAGGTATACAATGTCATTATTAAGTCTTTAAGTGTTTTAAATGCTAAGGGTATTGAATTCTTAACTTAAAAAAAATATCTGTATAATAGCTAAGTATCATCAAGAAATCATCTGAAAACCCGTGTCAAGCATCGACACCAAATAGGAATCATATCTGTCTCAATATCGGGCTCCGTCAGTCCGGATCGGCCCATATCATAAATCTCACGACAACGGTCGGTATCCTCCGGATATCCGCCGCGCCAGACATCACCGGTAGGTAGTCTTCCCCTGTCAGGCTCATCGTCTACAACTCGATCTTCTTGCCCCGGGGTACCATACCGGGCCCACCATGTGTAGGGTTCCTAGGCACTCTATTGAGGTCTCACAAGGCATCGAACATGCCAATTTCAAAAAATCTAGGTGCCGAGAGACCCGACTACGGATCGTTTGCTAGAAAACTAGGCGAAAAAGCTAACTAGTTAACACTTAACTACAAGATACGGAAATACAACCTTTGTAGATCCGGTGCTCCACCTCCATAGCTCCGCAACGAGGTTCTCTCCGCTGTCCAAATCAAATCCGGGCTCAAGCGTCGGCTTCGTCGGAGAATGGGCAAGCTAGGTCGTCGATGTCCATGCCGAAGATGATCTACGTCGAGGCATCGAAAGATCAAGCTCCACCTTCACCAAGTCATGAAAACTTGTGAAGGAAACACACTCTACTACTTGGCAAGAGGTAGAGGATGAAGAAATAGGAAGTGGGTAGACTTTAGAATTGAATTTCTCACTTGTTTTCATCAATCACCATTGATGAAGTGAACTTTCTTCATGTGAAGAAGATGAAGAAGAAGAAGAAAGAAATATGATAAGTTAATTATATTTGGAAAAGAAAATGAATACTTATCATATTAGAACCATGGTCAAGTGTAGAGAATTAACCAAGGTTAGATTAATGGTTAGGGTTTTAAGATGAAGACAAGAATGGTTACAAAGTCAAAGCTTCATGAAGCTTCAACTAAGCTCCAAAATTAGCAACCATTCTTTTCTTATCTATTCAAAATAAATAAATAAATAAATAAGTAATAAAAAGAAAACCCTAATCATTAGTTTAACCATGGCTTAATTCATTACACTTAACTATAGTTAAACATGTATCATCAAACATGATACAATCAAGTGTACAAAAGTATATCACATATACAATGTGCACAAACCAAGTGAGAAAATCCGTTTAAAGTGAACCAATACTAGTTAGTGCAAAGTAATATATCAAATATATAATTATGCATTAAATCATTAAATCAACACTTGATTTAACGATCCGGTCATGTTGCACATAACCGACTGGTATCATCAGTAACAACTTATCGAATCAACACTTGATCCGATAACCCGGCTATATCGCATATAACCGATCAATGTCACATCGCGAGAATCGAATACAGTATCACATACCGTATTATTCTCGGTCCCGCACATATCTCATATGCGCTCCTATTTCGTTTTGCTTGAGCCAGGAAACCTCTGTGTAGGACTCTAAAGACTCGTCAATACGCCGGCAGCAGATGATGATCATATCAAACACCCACAAGCCGCAAGCGGTCTGCTAAACGTAACGGCCACCCGGGTATTGAGCGATCTGAAGATCGACGAGCAAGCCCGCTCACACTCCAGTGAATCCGACCAGTAACACTACCGTACAGTCCGGTCTGATCGTCTGATATGTCACATATCTCGCCTAGGGGTGGTAAACGTCAGACCCCAATAGCTCGATAAGTCGTGTCGATATGAGGTCTATAACTGTTCGAGAAACTACTGGTAACACTTACCAGTAAATCTCAGCAACCCTGGCCAGGGATTTCCTGTTATAGCCAATCGAACACAACGCAACATCAACCCCCTATACCGGGAGAGACGAATCCCCTCCTATCGCTCATTGCCTCCATGTGACTCGGGACTGTACCCAAAAACCACTGTTTTGCACGCCCTCTTGGACGTGGTAAGATGGAAATCAAAGCACAGTGGGAACCACACAAGACTCTATGACGATCTCGGGTCAACAGACTACTCTGTACCAGTGTCACCAGAGAACTGCCATCTGACGTGAGGTATAATACCATCTGGGAGTTCTCGGCGAGTCCGTCCAGTGTACCCAGTCTCTACTGAGCACCCGTATATCATCTCTGATGTCAAACACCGATGGATATGGGATCATCCATCGCCCATCTGTATGGGTCGAGAAGGTATACGCTAGTCTACTCTGGTATATCGATGCCCCGTCTCGATACACCCACGACTAGGGACTTTGAAGGATGTACTTATGGACTACCATGTCCCCACTAGTATGATCCGCATCATAGTCCAGGTAGTCAAGTACAGATCCTAAGGGCTTTACCAACATGTAACAGAGAGACAAACAGTATACACGTTAAGGTAAAGTTCAACCAGATAGCATACTATCATGTCGAGCAAGAAAGTCCTCCCTATATATGTCCCAGCATCCACTACAATATACATCCTATGTACAGTAATGGCCTCTAGGGCATACATATAACTAACAATCTCCCACTTGCACTAGGGCCATCTGATAGCAGTGGTTGCAGTATCTCATACTCAACCATCCCATAAAAGTCTCTCTCTGGGAACAGGCCTTTGTGAGTGGATCCGCTGTGTTGTCCTCTGAGTCTACTCTCCTAACCTCGATCTCCCTGGAGATCAACCATCTCTATGATCAAGTGATACTGCCTTAGAATATGTCTGGATCACTGATGGGACCGACGTTCCTTGGCATAAGCCACAACTCCATTGTCACACAATGGGAGGAACATAGTTCATCTCATGAACCAATATACATCCAAACAGCCTCTTTGGTAGCATCTTAAGTAGCGATGTATGCTGCCTTTATCGTCTAGTATGTCACGGTATCTAGCTTGGAACTCTTCCAATATACCGTCCCTTTACTGAGGGTAAAGACAATGCATGTGACTGACATTCAGTCGTCTTTATCACTCTGGAACACTTCCAGTGATTCTCCCCAGGATCGATTGATATCATCTCACTACAACTAGTGAGAATCCTAACATCCAATTAAATCTATCTCATAGATCCAAAACTCAGGATTTAGGAGGTATCATTTTGATCCTACACGAAGAATCTTTGTGATAATCGGAGATTGATCGAGCGTTGCATAAGAAACTCCTTTCTTATCAAGAGTATGTCATCCACGTACTCTATGAGGATCATTACCATACTCCCTACTACCTTTTTGTATATACAAGGTTCATCTACCATTTTGATGATGTCAAACTGTTTGACTATTACATCAAAACAGACGTTCCAACTCCGCGATGCCTGCTTTATCATATTAAACATCTTGCACACGTTTCCGCTGCTCCCACTGTCTACGAAGCCCTCTGGCTGTGTACTTACAGACACTCTCTTCTAAACATCATTTAGAAAGGCTGTCATGACACCCAACCACCAGATATCGTAGTCATGGTATGTAGCCGTGGCAAGTAGGATCTGGATGGACTTAAGCATAGCTACTTAGAAAAGGTTTCATCATCATCCATACCTGGTCAATGATGTAGACCTTTAACAAGTCTAGCTTTGAAAGTCTCAACTCTTCCATGTACACCAAGTAATCTTCTCAAGATATACTTGCTACTGAAGGGGATTTTGTAAGTGCACGGCGGCGCCCCGGCCGTCAATCCGACGACCAAATGCGGAAGCGGTGATAAACTTTAATTTTTCTTGAACTGGCAAACCGCCGCGCACTAATACCCGGATTGAACCATTAACTAGTCCTAGCTAACTACAAGATAGGGAAGAGAAGTATACCGACAGATCCGAGTCCTCCGGTCTTCTCGTCGTCGTCCCGATCTCATGCGAAATGTCCCGTCTCCTTCTCGTCGCCGGAAGTGCACCACATCGCCTACATCGTTTACGGGCTCCCACCTCAATGCCGAGGCAACTCGGGCACGAAGCCGGCTACTCGACGTGCCCAAGATTCGCTGTAGAATATGTAGTCCTCAAGTCTCACTTTGGGGTTGTGGAATTGCCATTTTGTGGAGGGATGAACTATGGAGTTTGGAGATGGAACTTGTGGGATTTTTGCAACATCAAATGAGCCAAAAACCCACCACCAAAATTTTGGACAGCCCACTTTTTGGGAGTGGCCGGCCATTGGAGGGAGGAGAATGAGAGTGAGAATGAGGAAGAAGTCTCAAAAAAATGGAAGCCATTCTCATATCATGCAAGAGAGAGAAAGGAAAGCTCATCATGAAAAGAAATGATCACCAAAACAAACCCATACTCCACACACTAATCATCAACAACCATGATGCTTACAAAGTCAAGCCATCATGAAGACTATCATGAAGCAAAAGTCAAGTAAGGTCAAAGGATGGTGCACCATCATGATGCAACAAGATGCAAAGAACCCCCTCCACAAATGCCTATTTGCAACAATGCAAATAAACCCTCCTCCACCAATCTTCGGCCAATGAACGATACAAAGGAAATTGGCCGAAACAGAAAGCAAACTGGCAACTCCAGAAAATTGGTCCCGTAATAAATTACAGGAAAACCCCGATACTGTGCATACACACCCGCATCTGTATTTCGACCGAAATACAAATGCAATGAGACAAAGTCTACACTGTACTATACTAGGATCCGGCTTATACCAAAACCGTCTAGTAATACCTGTTCGATCCTGATCCGTGCAATACCGCACGTATCTGATCGAACCCTGCCATATAACCATACGGCCTATAGTACAGACTGTCCGATCCTGATCCGTGCAATACCGCACGTATCTGATCGGACCTTGCCATATCTCCATACGGCCTCTACAACCTTTCGCCCGAAAGCTGAGTAACTAAATGTGGGGGACTCTAAAGACTCGTCAACACCTTGGTTGTGGATTTAACCACCAGCACGTCAGAGGTATAAGCCAATACGTAACGGGCTACCAGGTATTGACTAAAAGGGATGTCTGTGAGCGAACTCAGCCTGACACCCTACTGAGCCTGTCAGTGACAATATCCGTACAGTCCGGTCCGTTCGTCTATGAGCATCGCATGGCGGGCCTAGGGGGTTGGTAAAAGTCAGACCCCCAAAAGCGGTACAAGTCGTGTCGGAGTGTAGCCCAGAACACCCTAAGATACTACTGGAATACCTACCAGTAAATCTCCTTGCCTCGGCCGAGGGCTTCGTGTAATGGCTCTCCTAGACACAGCACGACCTCACCCCCAATACCGGGAGAGACGAACCCCTGAAGATACGCTCACTGCCTCCATGTGGCTCGGGACTGTACCCAACTAAAACCTGTTTGCACGACTCCTTTGAGCCGTGGTAGGGTAGTAATCAAAGTACAGTGGGAACTCACACGAGACAAATGACGATCCCCAGGTCGATGAACTAACCTGCACACATGTCACCAGGGAACTGCCATCTGACGTCTGGTATATGACCAACTAGCATGTTCCCGGCGAGTCCTGTCCGGTGTACTCATAACCCAATGAGCACCTGTATACATCTTAGGTGATCCAACTGACACCAGTGGCTTGTGAGACCGGCCACCGCCCCTCGTCGGGGTCTCGACTGTATACACTAGTCTACTATGGAGAATCGATGCCCTGTCTCGAAACTCTCACAACTAGGGACCATTTAAGGATATGCTTATAGACCCCAGCTCCCACTTATATGATCGCCCTCATACTGCTGGTGGTCAAGCAAGAATCCTAGGGGCTCTATCAACGTGTAATAGCGACTTGTCAGGTCACCTGAAGCAGTACACGATGATAAAGGTAAACCAGATAGCATACTATCATCTCGAGTAAGACTGTCCTACCGGGATAGGTCCTCCATCAATCATTACAATCACGTACCTGTGACCTAATAATTGACTCTGAGGGCACTATCTCCAACAATCTCCCACTTGCACTCAAGGCTAATTATTGCGATGTCGCATACTCACAGCCCGTGTGATACCGAACACCCAACTCCTCTACTAGTCAGTCTCACAAAGCTCGTTTGCGAAACTATTGCGTTCGAGGAATAGCCTCAGTGAGTGGATCCGCTTTGTTGTCTCTTTCAATGTCTCTCTATATCTCAAGTTCGCGGAGAAACCCATCTCCCGAAATGAGCAATACCTGTCTTAGAATGTGTCTGGATGTCTGATGGGACATAGCTCATAAATGAACTCCAAATCCAAACTTCTTAGACTGTATCGTCAACTGAACTTAATCAGTATCCTGCGCCATGCCTCCCTCAGTATTGCCTTGGACCAACTGTCCAAAATACTTCCCCTCGTCAGAAGGAAAAAACTATAACTCTGACAACCTCCTTGTCGTCCATGTCACCTTGGAAGCCTGGAATGATAACTGTCTCCCGAATGAGGCTGTCGTTATCATATCCCTAGAACATCCACTTATGTTCTAAAACTGCTTCCGACCGTTTCTCCAGGATTGGATTAATGTCAGCTTATTGCATCTAGTGCAAGAACAATGTCTGGTGTGGTACTTGACAACTCATGATTGACTCAATTGCCTGAGCAAGTGATCTGCCAATCATGCACATCCCTCTCCCTTTTAGTCTGTAAGACACCTTTAGAGAGGGTGACTCCATCACCTGCAGGTACACTACCGTGCCAGGAGTCGTTCATTCTAAATACCCTTAGAATGCTGTCTAAGTACCCAGATTGGGAAACTACCCAAATCTAGATCTAAAACCATAGATCTAGTAGCCAGTATGTCTGATATAAAATCCATTTCCTTTGTGGAGAAACTACTGTGTAACGACCAAAGTATAACCGATTGTAGTATAGGAGTTTCTTTTCCTACTCTGTGTATGTCATCCAAATACTAGGATATCACACCCTACTACCTTCTCAACAGATCCATCCCCTATTCTGATGAAGTCAAACCTATGACTGTCACGTCAGAAATAGATGATCTATCTCCGCCACTGGTGCTTCAGTCTATAAATAGACATAAGCTACCTGTCCACCAATGCTTCCGCTGCTCCCACTGACTACAACAACCCTCTGGCAGAGTCATATATACGTATACTTCTAAAACTAGTTTAGAACGACGCTATACTCATCCTCCCGCCGGGTTTCGCAGCTTGGAACAACAGCAATGGTAATTGTGGGTAAACAAGAACTTCCCTGTCACCGTCCTTGAGGCTACCGGAGTACCTCTCGGGTGCCTGAAGTTACCCACCTTATCTGCGGAGTGGCCAATGGAATGTCAAACCAGATTGAATCTTTAGGTTCCTTATCAAATCTTCAGTAATCGTTTGCGGTTCTGGAATCACTTCCAGTTCTACCATACTCCCACTACTGTTTTCAGAAAAAAAAATCCATTTTTAATAAAACTGTGGCGAGTCTGGAACAATATTGCTATTGTTCATCCAGATGGTAGAAAGTCAACCCTCGTCATAGCCTGGGTCAACCCACAAACAGCCATTACAGAAACGTGCCTTGAGTTGTCCAGTGTCTGGTTTTAATCATAAACCGGACAACTCCCCGTACCTTAACAACGTTAAGATATGAACTGTTCTATATCCAATATAGAAACAGAGGCACTGATTTAATTGAACCAGATTCAAATCATGCAGCTGTCTCCAGTGCATGTCAACTTAATGGAAGGAGGCCGATCAGCGTTACTCAACTTAGGAATGCTTCCAATTATGAGTAACCTGAAAGAGAAGCAAGTTCTCTTAATCACTACTATCAACTGAATACCATTGACAAGTATCTACATCTTCGATCACTTTGAAGAATCCCGATACTTGCTACACCTGGTTCTCTACTCTATTCAAATACCAATAACTTCTCAAAATTCGGACCCTGTGTTTCCTACGAAACACCTGTCTAAAAACTAGAGAAGTCATAAGTAAACCGAATATAGTACGAGGACCAACCCCTCTGTCCTGATGAACCCTGGACAACATACAATACTCTGTATAAGTCCCTTGAGTCTGAAAAATCATTCACTGTGTGTCGTAGGTTGAAAACTGTACTTATGGTTAAGAAGAATTACACCGCTGTTTAATGCTCCTTACCTAACCATCCACTGATATAGGTAAATGTCGTAGACATAATTTCAGAAAGGTATATCTCACTCTATGAAAATAGACGTACAGATATATCAATTTGAAATTGGTGCATAACTGCGGATATTCAAAACCAAATATTTGCCGACCGGCAAACAGCCCAGGTGATTTCCTCAAATATCACCGATTACAACGAATCCCGATATAATGAGGATAATCACCCAATTCCCAATAACTTACTCCCACTCATCATCTGTAAAGCCATACAGATGTGAGAATCGTAACTGGTAAATACATACCCTGGAGTAAGTATCTAATCGGGAAATCAGTTTCCCTTTAACAGTACACAGTGAGACTGAAACATTGAAATGTTTCGATGGGGTATCCTGGTATTCTTAGTAATGCCTCTTCCAGATTCACGACTGTAACCGTATAATTCTTTGCCACCTCTCCAAATCCCTTCTTATGTCTTTAGTCTTTACCTTCTGCATACCCCTTTAGGCCAAATGGTTTTCTTCCTTCCCTACCGTTCGGCACCAGCCTATGGTTTGGAAGAAGACTATCCAATAAGCATAATGGGTGTACTGTCCCAATCCTAGGAACACTCGCAATGAGAGAGGGTGAAGATAAAAGACAACCGAATAAACCTTATTCCTATTTCTTCTGGACCAGAATCCATCCCCGAACTGGAACAAGTTCCTTTCGAGTTCGTATATAACCATACGATGGAGTATCCAATAAACTGTGGATCTTCGTAGTGATACGGAGTGTCCTGGAGAAATTCAAAGGTGATTTAGGATTGGCGAAGGAATACTTAGTTTGGTCGTGAATATCTGTTGCAATTTACTTTGCCCTCTTACTAATCCCTTACTTTGTCTGAAGTTAATACCTTCTGTACACCATCGTTATGCTAATTGGTTTTCTTCATTCCCTACCGGTCGGCACCAGCCTAAGGTTTGGAAGAAGACAATCCAATTTGCGTAATAGGTGTACTACCCCTAAACCAAGGAGTACTCGTAACCTGAGAGAGGGTAAAAGGAAAAGACAACTGAATAATCCTATCCGTTTTCTCCAGAACCTGAAACCATCCTCGAATAAATTCTTTCGAGTTCGTATCTAACCATACGATGGTTTTGTCCAATGGAAGTGGACGTTCGTAGTAATACGGGGTGTCCTGGAGAAAAGGGTAAAAATAGGAGTGGCAATGAGGTCTGCAACTCTGACAATCCAAAAGCCAGTGTTAAGAAGGTTCGGTCAACTTGGTCACTGAGTCATAGTCTTAGGGTCGGGTCAATGGTCGCTGCCAGAGAGAGAGAAAAGAAACACTCAGCGTGCACTCTAACCTAGATCAGAATGGTTACCAATTTATCTAATCTGGAATCCTCCCACTGTACCTCAAATTCTCCTCCAAACCTGAAAGAAGAATTAGTCGGTGTCACCCGAGGAGTAAACTAACTCATCAGTGGGAATCGGGATCCAACTCTCATCGCATGACAACGTGACGGAATCCGCTCACGGTATCACACTCCAGAAGGTATGCGCATATCTGGCAAGTTTCAGTTCTTTTGAAACTCCCGATGTGATTTCTGCCCCATGCTCTTATGACCTTGACTTTGGCCAACATATCATAAGTCACATGTCAAGTTCTACCCGTCATTCTCCAGGTTAATTTGAATCCACCCGTACCTACCCTTGACTTTGGCCAAAATGGCAGTACGACTGTCCCAAACCAACGCATCTATCTATGCTGCATATGAATACCCAATAGCTACCAATCACTGTGCCTTGACTTTGGCCAACATACACAGCTTGAATACTATTGACCACCCATATGAAACGACGGAGGGCTACGAATGGTTTCTGGCGAAAACCTTTAACGTAATGAACTTGATATCGTTGAAGGAACGGATAGCTTTTAAAAATATAGTGACGAAAACCGTTGCTAAAGAGGTCAATCCCGGTGAAGGGATCTCGGCTCTTTCCCCGTAGAATGGGGTGCAGGATATTCCAACTGAATACCATGATGCAAAGCAAAAGTAATCGGCTATAGTGAAGTTAATGCCCTGACGCAAACTTTTTGTCCAAGGGGTCACTCCCGGTGAAGGGATCTCGGCCCTTGCCTCGTCGACTGAGGAGCAGGATATTCCAAATGAATACCACGATGCAAAACAAAAGTGAACGTCCTTGCAATAACAGCTTTTTGAAAAGTGTTCCAACAACATCAGATTAGGTTTGTTTTAAACTTGCATTGATCCGAATCAATGCAGTCCCATCAATTGATCACACCACAAAGAACGAAAATATACTGATGTACGTATATGCTATCCGCATTCGCCACTGGGTCCCGTCATTACCCGTTAGGTTAGCTAACTAACGACAGAGCGGGAACTGGACTAGCGCGGATGCAAAACATATACAACATCTACTAATATATATACCAATATATTATATTCGCTCAAGGCGTGAATAAAATGCAACATCACAGAAATGTACAGCATCACAGAAACAATACAGATATCTGGGATCCCCGGGTTTCACAGAGCCACTACTGAAACCCGACGTTCCCCTGGTCGTGTGGATAGCCTGTGCAATGAAAACCTAGACCCCTACGGGCGCGGCAAGTCACCCGCCAAAACCTGAAGCGAGGCAGCCCCCTTCAGCACCGTGAATGGACCACCCAGCACTTCACGGAATTCGGTAACTTGGGCACCCCTCCTGGGTCAACCTGTACCCCTTACGAGTGCGGCGAATAGCCCGCCAATCCTAGAGTGAAGCCCCCTCCATCCCAATGCCATGAGATGCGGGCTTGTTGCCCTCTAGAACCCGGCTACCCGTGCACCCCTCTGCGGGGCAAGCCTAGTACAGAAAGTAAAATATACATACAACGGGTACATCGACCGCAACCAGGTCGTGCCCCAAAATAATAATACAAACAGGCAGTGACGGCAGTTGTTCATATCAGATTTTTGCATTTTCATACCGCCCAATTTTTATCACATTTGCATATCCGTAGATACTCTTGAGCCGTGTTTGCTAGTCAATTACAGGATACAGGTTCTCGGTTCTAAAATGGTGAAATTCATGGAAAACACGAAAAAAGTCCGGGTTCCTGCCAACCACAGATAAAACACGGTCTCTGCTCTTCATCCGCATGTTGCCAGATATCAATAGGAAGACAAAAGGTCAAATCAATGTCACCTTCATGCACAAGGCTCAATGGTAGCACAAAATCCAAGAGATCTACGCGGAGCTCGAGGCAATCATGACAAAATCTTGACAAAAAGTCCACCTTTCCCTCAACAGAAATTCTGGAAAAATCGGGGAGCCAAACTGAGAAAATATATGTACCAGAATGAAGTACACTGCAGATCAGGCCACCACAAGAAATCCCCAAGCCCAATTCCTCTAAACGGCCGCGGAAGCGCGGCCAAAGGGGGGTCTTGGCCGCGCTTCAGCGGCCATCTTGGCGCCAATTGCGCAGAAATTTTGGGGGCACTCTGGTCTTTTCATATGGCCCCGTATTGTTGCTCTAGATTCTCATTTCTCACCCTATAAATACCCCAGAATTCTGTGAAGAGGGGGTCCAATTCTTGTATTTCTTTTGCTAGGTTTTAGTTACATGTTCTTCTTCCTCTTCTCACCTCTTCTCCATTAACTTGTAAGTGAGCTTTTGAGTGAAGAGTGATGAATAAAGAAGACCATTTTATTATCATGCTTGTCTCCTTATCTTTATGCTTGTTGTAATTTTAATTCGTTAAGTAGTTGTTGTTATTTCCTTGTTGTTTATTTCTTCTCTCTTTTTCTTTATCATTCATACGACAATGATACTTACGCTTGATCCTCGCCAAGGTGAGGTCGCAAATAGTTAGTCGTATTCTTCTAGTCTCCTTCTTTCTATCTTCCTCTTTTGTTTGTTTTATTTTTCCGTATGATGAAGTGTGAGTAGTTTTATACTTGTTAGGGTAGGATAAGGGAAGTTTGAGAGAAGGAAATCTCTCTCACTCTTTCCTTGCCCAACAACTTAAATCGACTCCCGTTAATTGAACCACAATCCGCTCCTTACGGCACCCTATCCTACATGATAGCGGTGATTCCGTAGTGAGACCGATTGTGGTTGAATTAACCGGAGGTTATGGATAAGAGCCAAGAACGGACGGACAAGCACCAAAAGGAAGGACTATGCGTTGGAAAGCCTAGCTTATACTCGCAAGTTCCTTCCTAGTCGTGCTAATCCCCGTTGTTGCCGATTACCGTAACACCGATATTAAGTGGGGCAACGAAAGATGTGGAGACTCCTAACTCAAACTAACCTAATCCTAACCCTAACAAGCTCTCTTTAAATATCAACTTACACTTAGATAGTTACAAACAAAATCTGAACAACCGGACTTAACTCGTCGAAAAACACATAGAAAAAGATTCCCATCTCCCTGCGGACGACCCGTACTCAACCGGCTAGCTACAAGCGAAACCGTCTTGATTGCGGTATTTTAAACTAAACTTGAATACGCTCGTATCCTAACAATCAAATGGCGCCGTTGCCGGGGAGACGGTAGTTTATTTCCTTGTGTAATTTCGGGTTAATTTGTGAATATAAACTCTAACCGAAAAACAAAAAAAAAAGTATATACATTGTAAACAAAACCATCTTGTTATTTTTGATTAGTTTTTGTGCAAGTGTGCAGGAAAATACTAAGTTCAAGATCGACGCCAAGGACGTTGAAAATACGGAGTTCAAGTACAGTGCCAAAGACGTGGGAAGATAGACCCACAGTTCACGGCTACACCGCGACGGACAAAAACGAAGCATCCGGTCTACTGTAAAAATCTGGAGCAGATACAGTGAGTATATCAGAATTCCACACATCCAGACAAGCAGAGGACCCCACCCAGAACCCACACCAGAAAAATGAAGAGCCAACTCTTCATTTCCGCCGCGGAACCGCGGCATTAGGGCCTTATTGCCGCGGAACCGCGGCCACTTCGTGGGATCACTCTGCAATTTTCTCTGTAAGTGTTCCTCCTCTCTCTCCAACTCCTCTGGACTCCACTGAATTGTGTTTTCTGCAGGCTTCTTTGCGCAAACTCTTCTCCCCCTTCCAATAAACTGTTCTTGTGCAGGATTCTTTGCGCCGCAAAATAAAAATTGTTTGCAGTTGATTTGTTATTGTTTTGCATTCTTTAATACGGACTTAAGGGGCTTGAAACCAATCCAGATTGGGTGGGGATTTCATCACCCTTCCCAGGACCCCGGAAATCACTAAAGCATATGCATTGTCCATTGTAAATTAAAAAATACTAGACTTCAGCCCTAAGGACTTCGCGCTCATTAGGAGAAGATAAACCTTGTTTAGAACCTTGCTTAACCGTATATTGTTTACGGGGTGTCTAGGAAAGTGTTAAAGGCGCAACCGCCGAAAGAGAAAGGGTTATTTAATTAAGGAACTTCGCGAAAGCGTTGGACAACCTCCCCTTATCTCTGCACTTACCTGGCCTCGTGATCAGTGTATTTTTAAGCCCGTTTCTCGACACTGTTTAACTTCGAAAATCAAGTTCAGGAGCAGGTCTAGTAGACCTAGGCGACCGTAGATCTAGGTGTGATTGTGCATATCTTGTTTGTGATTGCTTAAGCCGTATTTCCGTATATATTTCTGTAAATCTCTTTCTAAAAAAAAAAAAAAAATCAAAAACTTTTATAAAAACTTGCCCTTTTGTCGCCAAATCCATTTTTCACCCACCACCCATCGCCTTTCTCCATTGACGTTTTCTTACCCTCACCTTCTCCGCTTTGACTATACTAAACTCGTTTAGTGTATGTCCGCTTGGACTCGAGACACTAGCGCCCGTCTAGTCCGCGTTATGTTAGTCGCGACCGACTACGCGATCGACTCCGAAGTCGATACTCCGTCCACTCCTCTTTCACCCCTTCCTTTGCCGGCCAACTCCGACGTTGACCGGAATTCTGTTCATACATCCTCACCTTCACCTTCACCTTCACCAACCTCTTCTTCCGCGATGTCGGGATTTAATCCGAACATCTCTTTGACCACCCCTGGATTGGCTCCACCTCCTACGGAGACCAATCTTCCACCACCCCCGCCTGTTGTAGCGCCGCAGCGAATTGCGCTCCAGGATCGTTTCTACCCCACCCGTTCTGCACTTCCCACCTGCCTTTCTCTTCCTCCGGCCAATGGGGACAACTTTGAAATTAAGCCCCATTTCATCAACATGCTTCCACGTTTTCATGGGCTTGAATCTGAAGATGCCTATATCTTCATAAATAAATTTCAAAATGTCTGTGCCATGATGAAAACCACCCAGCTGTCGGACGATGCTATACGTCTACGGGTCATTCCGTTCACTTTATGCGATCTCGCAGAAAAATGGCTGTATAGCACCGCTTCCCACTCAATCACCAGCTGGGACGAGTTTGTTAAAGCGTTTCTGAAAAAATTCTACCCAAATCATAAGACCGCAAGAATTCGAAATGAAATCAACCAATTCTCCCAGCTTCCTTCTGAACCCTTCTGGAAGTGCTTTGACCGATACAAAGACCTTCTTGTTCAGTGTCCTCACCACGGTATAGAGAAATGGCAGCTCTGCCAAACCTTATACGAGGGACTGAACCCAGCAACGAAGCAGTTGCTGGAAACCATCTGTCAGGGCCACTTCCTATCCAAATCTGACGAGGAAGCGTGGCAGTTCTTTGACGATCTTGCGGAGCAAACGCTACAGTGGGAGAGCACTAGACCGACTTCTTCTTCTTCTACCTCCACTTCTACCGGTCAGTCTAGGGTAGGAATCCACCAACTCGATGTCTTTATCGCGATGAAAGCTGAAATGGCTGCAATAACACGAAAGCTTGAAGCGATAGAGAGCAAATTTTCTGCTCCTGTTCTCCCCCTTCGTACCATCTGCGCTTGTTGTTCCGATCCTTCCCACTTGACTGAAGAGTGTCCTTACAAACCACCCTCGCAAGGACAGGATCAGGTTAATGCTGCCTTCCAGCAAAGACCGAGGAATGATCCATACTCTTCCACCTATAATCCCGGTTGGAGGAACCACCCCAATTTCGCCTGGAATCAGAATCAGAATCAATTCCAGGGCAACAATTTCCAAAGGGCCCCTCCACCGCAACAACAAGCGCAACAACAAACTCAGTATCAGCAGCCCTTCCAACCCCAACCTTACCAAAACCAGACGAACAACTTTGCACCGAACAATTCTTTTCCACCAAACAACCTTGTTCCGTCTAACAACGATAAGGTTTCCTCGCTCGAGCGAAGTCTGGAGGCGTTTGTTAAACAATCGACTCAATCCACCGCCAACATCCAGTCTTCGATCCAATCTTTAGTGCAACACACCGCCGCACACGGGCAGAGCATCAAGACCATCGAGGCCCAGATTGCACAGCTGAACGCGGCCTTGAGCGAGCGAGAGAAGGGGAAGCTCCCGTCTCAGCCACTTCCAAATCCCGGCCACCCACATAATGCACATGTTGCTCTTGAACAACAAAACCATAATGTGAGTGCCGTGACCACACTGAGATCGGGGAGGGTGCTGCAGAACAACATTGGCAAGCAAATCAACGATGACACCCCGGCCACTTCTTCTTCTTCTTCTTCTGCTTCTTCTTCTTCTTCTTCGTCTTCTGAGCCTATTCTCCATTCTTCAACAGGCTCTCCTTCCTCTTCTTCTGCTCTGAACGGACCCACTTCTCACTCCACGAAAACACCTATTCTGGGATCCGTTCCAACTCCAAAATCTCCTCCTCCAGCATTAGACTCAACCAATTTTCAAAATGTTCCATTTCCAAACCGGTTGAGGTCTAACAAACAGAATCCACAAATGGAGAAGATTTTGGAGTTATTCAAGCAAGTTAACATTAACATTCCTCTTTTAGATGCTGTCCAACAAGTCCCGTCTTACGCGAAAATCTTAAAGGACTTGTGCACGAAAAAGAGGAAGTCTCAGGTACCCAAGAAAGTTTTCTTGGCTAGTGCTGTGAGTGATGCCCTTACCCAATCTTTACCACAAAAACGGAAGGACCCTGGCTGTCCTACGATTTCAATTACTATTGGGGATAAGAACATCAACCGCGCACTATTAGATCTTGGTGCCAGTGTTAACTTGCTTCCGTATTCAGTATACGAGCAATTAGGCGTCGGAGAGCTGAAACCCACACACTGCACTCTCCAGATGGCCGACCGATCGATCACCCATCCTAGGGGTGAGCTAGAGGATGTGTTAATAAAAGTCGGGGACTTCATATTCCCCGTCGACTTCATTGTCTTAGATACACAGCCTGTAGCTAACCCCCGGAATCAAATTCCGGTGATACTCGGTCGCCCATTTCTCGCAACCTCAAATGCTGTGATCAATTGTCGCAATGGTTCAATGAACCTCTCTTTTGGAAATATGACGATTGAACTCAACATTTTTAGGTTGGGGAATCAGCCCGCCGAACCTAATGCTCATATACTGGATGTTTGCTCGATCCAGGAGATCACACCAGAAGAGTGTGAATTCGAGGAGTTTCTGTTTGAACACGATAATCTTGACGCCACTAGTGCGTTTCTCTTCGAACCTGCTGCTGCTTCTGCGCCCGACAACGAATACGAGTGTTTCACATTCTTGAACGATCTTAGCCGCGCACAACCCGAGTTTGAATCTTTCGACTTTTCGGATGAGTTACCTGAACCATCCGACTCGGTTGCCTACACTCGTTTTGAACCTTTGCTGGAGTCCTTTGAGTTCGAGACCCTTGCACCAGTCTTGCCTTCCATCATTTCACCTCCAACGCTCGAACTCAAGCCGTTGCCATCTCACCTTAAGTATGCTTACTTAGGTGAGAACGAGACCCTCCCTGTCATCATTTCGGCTTCTCTAGCTCCCGAGCAAGAGAAAGCCCTTCTCGCGGTCTTGCACGGCAACAGGCAAGCTTTTGGCTGGTCCATGGCGGACATCAAGGGGATTAGTCCCCTGATCGTTGAGCATCACATTCATCTGATGGATGATGCCAAACCAGCCCGGGATCCACAAAGACGTCTTAATCCAGTCATGAAAGAGGCTGTGAAGAAGGAGATCGTCAAATGTCTAGATAGTGGTATCATTTACCCTATCTCTGATAGCCAGTGGGTTAGCCCCATTCATGTTGTCCCCAAGAAGTCGGGCATCACGGTCATAACCAACGAGGCGAATGAGTTAATCCCTACTCGCACCCAAACTGGGTGGCGAGTTTGCATTGATTACAGAAAACTCAACGCCGCAACGTGGAAAGACCACTTTCCGCTACCTTTCATTGACCAGATGCTTGAACGATTGGCCGGACATGAGTACTATTGTTTTCTTGATGGCTACTCTGGCTATAATCAAATTCCCATCGCCGAAAAAGACCAGGACAAGACCACTTTCACTTGTCCTTTCGGCACGTTTGCATACCGACGCATGCCCTTTGGGTTATGCAATGCGCCCGCTACCTTCCAGCGGTGTATGATGGGAATTTTTTCTGACATGGTGGAAAAATTTCTGGAGATTTTCATGGATGACTTCTCCATCTTCGGCGACTCCTTTGACGAGTGTTTGCTGCATCTTGACGCTGTCCTTACCCGATGTAAGGACAAGAATCTCACTTTGAACTGGGAGAAATGCCACTTCATGGTGCGCGAAGGTATTGTCTTAGGACATATCATCTCGCAAAATGGCATAGAGGTTGACAAAGCAAAGATTGAGGTCATTTCCAATCTGCCTCTTCCCCGATGCGTCAGAGATATCCGAGCCTTCCTTGGCCATGCCGGTTTCTATAGACGGTTTATCAAGGACTTTAGCAAGATTGCTAGGCCCTTGACTCTTTTGCTGGCCAAGGATACACCATTCGACTTCAACTCGAGCTGTGTGACTGCATTCGAGTCACTGAAACGCTCACTCACTTCTGCTCCCGTTCTCTCCTCACCTGACTGGACGCACCCATTCGAGATTATGTGCGATGCATCCGACTTTGCCATCGGTGCTGTCCTTGGACAGCACATCAACAAGATGCCGCATGTAATCTATTATGAAAGCCGAACCCTGAACGACGCCCAACTCAATTATACAACAACTGAGAAGGAATTCTTGGCTGTTGTATTTGCTTTAGAAAAGTTCAGGCCCTACCTCATCGGCTCTCCAGTCATTGTTTACACTGACCACTCTGCTCTGAGCCATCTTTTTGCGAAGAAAGATGCCAAATCTCGGTTAATACGTTGGATCCTCTTGCTTCAAGAGTTTGACCTTGTCATTAAGGACAAACGAGGATGTGAAAACGTAGTTGCCGACCATCTCTCACGACTTCCTTCTTCGCCTTCGCTTCCAATTCCAATCAACGACGTTTTCCCGGATGAACAGCTCTTGACAGTATCTTGCGAACCCTGGTTCGCAGATATTGTGAACTATTTGGCCACGGGATTGCTACCGACCGAATGGTCGAGTCAGGACAGACTTCGCTTCTTATCCCAAGTAAAACACTTTTACTGGGACGAACCCTACTTGTTCAAGTACTGTCCCGACCAGATTATTCGTCGGTGTGTCCCTGATGAGGAATTCAAGAGTGTGCTGTCATTTTGCCACGATCAAGCGTGTGGCGGGCATTTTGGTCCCAGAAAGACAGCTGAGAAGATCTTGCAATGTGGTTTCTACTGGCCACAACTTTTCAAAGACGCTCACGACTATTGCAAGACTTGCTCCCGGTGCCAACACATAGGCCGGATATCCCGGAGAAATGAGATGCCGCTCCAACCGATCTTGGTTGTGGAGATTTTCGATGTTTGGGGGATAGACTTCATGGGGCCGTTTCCCAGCTCTTTTGGGAACTTGTACATCCTTCTAGCTGTTGATTACGTCTCTAAATGGGTCGAGGCTGTGCCTAGCCGGACTAACGACAACAAGGTTGTCGTTAGGTTCCTGAAAGAAAACATTTTCTCCCGGTTTGGGCACCCCCGAGCGATCATTAGCGACAATGGAAGTCATTTCTGCAATAGGACTTTCGAGGCCTTGATGCGGAAATACTCCATTAATCATAAGCTCTCTACGCCCTACCACCCCCAAACCTGCGGGCAGGCCGAAGTTTCAAATCGGCAAATCAAGCAGATACTGGAGAAAACGGTTTCCAAGAACCGTAAGGATTGGTCTTTGAAACTCACTGATGCCCTTTGGGCATTTAGAACCGCTTATAAGACCGACCTTGGCATGTCTCCCTATCGGCTTGTGTACGGAAAAGCCTGCCACCTACCTGTTGAAATCGAGCATCGCGCATTTTGGGCGATAAAGGAGCTGAATCTGTCTCTTGAGGATGCGGGCAGCCATCGGAAGCTGCAGTTGAACGAACTGAGCGAGCTTAGGGATGAGGCTTACGACAACGCGGTTGTCGTTAAGAATCGAACGAAGGTGTTTCATGATAAACACCTTTTGCGCAAAACCTTCGTACCTGGTCAGCAGGTACTTCTTTACGACACCCGACTTCACTTCCATCCTGGAAAGCTCAGATCTCGCTGGAAAGGGCCGTATTTTGTGCGGAATGTGTATCCGCAGGGCGCTGTGGATTTGGAAAATCCAAAGGACGGTTCACTCTTCAAGGTCAATGGACACCGATGCAAACCGTACCTTAGCGCCGAACCAACAGAGGAGCTCCTGTTCTTACAGGAGCCGGTTTACCCTGAATGATCTTCCTCTGCCCACCTCCAAACTTCGGTTATCCAGCCAAGAACAGTGGACACTGTTCCAGATAAGTTTGGGGGTATGTACAAACCATTTTGTATATATTTGTGTATATTCTTTTTTTTCTTTTCTTTAAAAACAAAAACAAATAAAAATTTGTGTATCACTAACCGACAATTTTGAACCTTCAAACTGATCTCTTCATGCAACGACAGTGAGGACACTGTCCAGTTTAAGTTTGGGGGTACGCTCGGTACGCATTTCTTACCTTCGCATTCATATGTATATTTTGCATCTGCATATTAAATCCATAAAATCCATAAAAATTTGAAAATTTTCTAAAAATATAAAAACTTTTTTGTCAAGTTAGCTTGTGGAAGAACTCTGATTCAACATTCGACGGTTTTTGTTTGAAAAAAATAGGAATAACTAGATCTTATGTTTGGATTTTGAAAACCTGAAAGATAACTCTCCTTTGAAGTTAACTATAGCTGATATACGTCTTTACATCACACTACACGTGTCGTAAGATTTTGGGAATTAGATGACAAGTCTTTTATGTTTGAACTTTTAAACAGATAAATGATTTTCTGAGGATCAAATAGGTTTGTTCTGAAATAAGTAATGTCAAGAATAGTTTATGAAGTAAAGCGAATATGAAGGAATGTTATTGATGCCGTAATAGGAGCTAAGTCTGAAAAATAACCCATCTAAAACTTGATTGGAATGATTACACACCAAACCCACTAGACACGTCTTTTATCCAAAAAATATTTGAACTGCCGGTTATATCTCCGTTCGTATTAAATCATCTGATTTTCACGCCAATCTGTCTTTTGTTTTTGGACCTAGGTAACTTGAGTAATTAAGTCCGCTGGGGTGTTTCTACACCTAATGCCCTAAAACCAACTGGTTTGGGAGCATTGGCCCAAAGCTCGCTAAGAAGCCTAGAAAGTCCAGTTTTAAAACAAAGTCAAGCAAGTGTTCTCTCCGAGTTAAAATTCCTAACGGTTCTTTGTGTGAGAATAATCTTGATAAAAGACGGGCTTTTAAAAAAAAAATTTAACGGAGATGTGAAGGTTTTATTCTATGATAAAGACTATTGCACGTTCACAGTGGTGTGTATGAAATGAAAACAAGAAAAGGTGGAGTGAAAAATACGACTTAGTTTCCTGTTAAGGAAGATAGAAATTCTGAAGTTGAAACCTTACTGGAAAACGAAACTTGAAAAATGCTTAACTCGTTATAAAACTTATGTGATCCTTTTAAAATTATTATCTGGGCTTTATTGTGCGACATGATGACTCTAATCGATCCTTCTGGAACTTAACGACACTATCCGCACTGCACGTAAAGACATATAAAATCTGTAGTTAAATAAGATGTGAGGTGTGAAAAATATAGGTTCGATAGTCTAGACTAAGGATTATAGAATTGTTATTTTCTAAAACAAAACTTTAGGGTTTGAAACTTAGTCATTTTTACAAACCAACTTGACCGGATTTTATGGGTAGTATCCGCTGAAAACCCTCAGGAGACAACACTCCTCTTACTAGGGACACCTAGAGATTTAACGGCTTGTTGCACATGCTCAGTGCAATCGCGTTCCCTGCGAAAGTGAGGTTAGGAAATTTTTTGTGAATAAATGGGCTTTGCTCGGGACGAGCAAATGATAAGTTTGGGGGTATTTGTTCATATCAGATTTTTGCATTTTCATACCGCCCAATTTTTATCACATTTGCATATCCGTAGATACTCTTGAGCCGTGTTTGCTAGTCAATTACAGGATACAGGTTCTCGGTTCTAAAACGGTGAAATTCATGGAAAACACGAAAAAAGTCTGGGTTCCTGCCAACCACAGATAAAACACGGTCTCTGCTCTTCATCCGCATGTTGCCAGATATCAATAGGAAGACAAAAGGTCAAATCAATGTCACCTTCATGCACAAGGCTCAATGGTAGCACAAAATCCAAGAGATCTACGCGGAGCTCGAGGCAATCATGACAAAATCTTGACAAAAAGTCCACCTTTCCCTCAACAGAAATTCTGGAAAATCGGGGAGCCAAACTGAGAAAATATATGTACCAGAATGAAGTACACTGCAGATCAGGCCACCACAAGAAATCCCCAAGCCCAATTCCTCTAAACGGCCGCGGAAGCGCGGCCAAAGGGGGGTCTTGGCCGCGCTTCCGCGGCCATCTTGGCGCCAATTGCGCAGAAATTTTGGGGGCACTCTGGTCTTTTCATATGGCCCCGTATTGTTGCCCTAGATTCTCATTTCTCACCCTATAAATACCCCAGAATTCTGTGAAGAGGGGGTCCAATTCTTGTATTTCTTTTGCTAGGTTTTAGTTACATGTTCTTCTTCCTCTTCTCACCTCTTCTCCATTAACTTGTAAGTGAGCTTTTGAGTGAAGAGTGATGAATAAAGAAGACCATTTTATTATCATGCTTGTCTCCTTATCTTTATGCTTGTTGTAATTTTAATTCGTTAAGTAGTTGTTGTTATTTCCTTGTTGTTTATTTCTTCTCTCTTTTTCTTTATCATTCATACGACAATGATACTTACGCTTGATCCTCGCCAAGGTGAGGTCGCAAATAGTTAGTCGTATTCTTCTAGTCTCCTTCTTTCTATCTTCCTCTTTTGTTTGTTTTATTTTTCCGTATGATGAAGTGTGAGTAGTTTTATACTTGTTAGGGTAGGATAAGGGAAGTTTGAGAGAAGGAAATCTCTCTCACACTTTCCTTGCCCAACAACTTAAATCGACTCCCGTTAATTGAACCACAATCCGCTCCTTACGGCACCCTGTCCTACATGATAGCGGTGATTCCGTAGTGAGACCGGTTGTGGTTGAATTAACCGGAGGTTATGGATAAGAGCCAAGAACGGACGGACAAGCACCAAAAGGAAGGACTATGCGTTGGAAAGCCTAGCTTATACTCGCAAGTTCCTTCCTAGTCGTGCTAATCCCCGTTGTTGCCGATTACCGTAACACCGATATTAAGTGGGGCAACGAAAGATGTGGAGACTCCTAACTCAAACTAACCTAATCCTAACCCTAACAAGCTCTCTTTAAATATCAACTTACACTTAGATAGTTACAAACAAAATCTGAACAACCGGACTTAACTCGTCGAAAAACACATAGAAAAAGATTCCCATCTCCCTGCGGACGACCCGTACTCAACCGGCTAGCTACAAGCGAAACCGTCTTGATTGCGGTATTTTAAACTAAACTTGAACACGCTCGTATCCTAACAATCAGCAGTCCACATGTCGGACGCTCGCCCCGCAATATCAAATGTACATAATACAACCACAACTGTACTAGCATTGCATCCAGGCTATCCCCACGACCGATCCGCAACATCACAGCAAATACATAGAACATCAACGTGAAAGTCACGTTCGCAAATCCGTCTAACCGGGCTATAGCAGTTAGACCGGATTTACCGATCAAGTGACATTCACGGTCGCAGATATAATGTAAATACTGTGAAATAATGTGTTTAAAATATCCGATCGATCAAAATTATAATAAGTGGGCCCCAAGTACTACTGTAGCAGATCAGGAAATTCTGGGCCCAATGTTATTATTCCAAAACCCCAAAAATCCCCCCAGAAGCCCACTGTAAAAACCCAACCCACTGATTCCTCCATACTGCGGCGGAACCGCGGCAACAAGTGGGTTTTGGCCGCGGTTCCGCGCTCTGGTTAGAAGATCAGTGCGTCGAATTTGTACAGTAGTCTTACAATTTCTAGTACATCAATATTTTACAACCTGAAAAAATTTTCGAGACCAAAAATTTTCAACAGAAACTGATGCTGAAGGAAATGCGGGTTTTGGGATTTTTGATCGATCCGAATTGCAAACACATTAAACCAAGCTAGACTAAGTTAATGGCGAGGCTCTGATACCACTGTAAGTGCACGGCGGCGCCCCGGCCGTCAATCCGACGGCCAAATGCGGAAGCGGTGATAAACTTTAATTTTTCTTGAACTGGCAAACCGCCGCGCACTAATACCCGGATTGAACCATTAACTAGTCCTAGCTAACTACAAGATAGGGAAGAGAAGTATACCGACAGATCCGAGTCCTCCGGTCTTCTCGTCGTCGTCCCGATCTCATGCGGAATGTCCCGTCTCCTCCTCGTCGCCGGAAGTGCACCACATCGCCTACATCGTTTACGGGCTCCCACCTCAATGCCGAGGCAACTCGGGCACGAAGCCGGCTACTCGACGTGCCCAAGATTCGCTGTAGAATATGTAGTCCTCAAGTCTCACTTTGGGGTTGTGGAATTGCCATTTTGTGGAGGGAAGAACTATGGAGTTTGGAGATGGAACTTATGGGATTTTTGCAACATCAAATGAGCCAAAAACCCACCACCAAAATTTTGGACAGCCCACTTTTTGGGAGTGGCCGGCCATTGGAGGGAGGAGAATGAGAGTGAGAATGTGGAAGAAGTCTCAAAAAAATGGAAGCCATTCTCATATCATGCAAGAGAGAGAAAGGAAAGCTCATCATGAAAAGAAATGATCACCAAAACAAACCCATACTCCACACACTAATCATCAACAACCATGATGCTTACAAAGTCAAGCCATCATGAAGACTATCATGAAGCAAAAGTCAAGTAAGGTCAAAGGATGGTGCACCATCATGAAAGCCATCATGATGCAACAAGATGCAAAGAACCCCCTCCACAAATGCCTATTTGCAACAATGCAAATAAACCCTCCTCCACCAATCTTCGGCCAATGAACGATACAAAGGAAATTGGCCGAAACAGAAAGCAAACTGGCAACTCCAGAAAATTGGTCCCGTAATAAATTACAGGAAAACCCCGATACTGTGCATACACACCCGCATCTGTATTTCGACCGAAATACAAATGCAATGAGACAAAGTCTACACTGTACTATACTAGGATCCGGCTTATACCAAAACCGTCTAGTAATACCTGTTCGATCCTGATCCGTGCAATACCGCACGTATCTGATCGAACCCTGCCATATAACCATACGGCCTATAGTACAAACTGTCCGATCCTGATCCGTGCAATACCGCACGTATCTGATCGGACCTTGCCATATCTCCATACGGCCTCTACAACCTTTCGCCCGAAAGCTGAGTAACTAAATGTGGGGGACTCTAAAGACTCGGCAACACCTTGGTTTTGGATTTAACCACCAGCACGTCAGAGGTATAAGCCAATACGTAACGGGCTACCAGGTATTGACTAAAAGGGACGTCTGTGAGCGAACTCAGCCTGACACCCTACTGAGCCTGTCAGTGACAATATCCGTACAGTCCGGTCCGTTCGTCTATGAGCATCGCATTGCGGGCCTAGGGGGTTGGTAAAAGTCAGACCCCCAAAAGCGGTACAAGTCGTGTCGGAGTGTAGCCCAGAACACCCTGAGATACTACTGGAATACCTACCAGTAAATCTCCTTGCCTCGGCCGAGGGCTTCGTGTAATGGCTCTCCTAGACACAGCACGACCTCACCCCCAATACCGGGAGAGACGAACCCCTGAAGATACGCTCACTGCCTCCATGTGGCTCGGGACTGTACCCAACTAAAACCTGTTTGCACGACTC
This sequence comes from Agapanthus africanus, assembly GCA_030015575.1. Lineage (NCBI taxonomy): Eukaryota > Viridiplantae > Streptophyta > Magnoliopsida > Asparagales > Amaryllidaceae > Agapanthus > Agapanthus africanus. The sequence goes on from JASDDO010000019.1 coordinate 523,635,175, forward strand.
CTTTGAGCCGTGGTAGGGTAGTAATCAAAGTACAGTGGGAACTCACACGAGACAAATGACGATCCCCAGGTCGATGAACTAACCTGCACACATGTCACCAGGGAACTGCCATCTGACGTCTGGTATATGACCAACTAGCATGTTCCCGGCGAGTCCTGTCCGGTGTACTCATAACCCAATGAGCACCTGTATACATCTTAGGTGATCCAACTGACACCAGTGGCTTGTGAGACCGGCCACCGCCCCTCGTCGGGGTCTCGACTGTATACACTAGTCTACTATGGAGAATCGATGCCCTGTCTCGAAACTCTCACGACTAGGGACCATTTAAGGATATGCTTATAGACCCCAGCTCCCACTTATATGATCGCCCTCATACTGCTGGTGGTCAAGCAAGAATCCTAGGGGCTCTATCAACGTGTAATAGCGACTTGTCAGGTCACCTGAAGCAGTACACGATGATAAAGGTAAACCAGATAGCATACTATCATCTCGAGTAAGACTGTCCTACCGGGATAGGTCCTCCATCAATCATTACAATCACGTACCTGTGACCTAATAATTGACTCTGAGGGCACTATCTCCAACAGATTTAACCCTTCAGATATAGCAACCAAAGTCCATACTTTGTTGGTGTATAAGGATTCCATCTCAGATCGATAAACATCCAGCCATTCTCACAGAGTCTCACTCCTGATGGCCAGCTCGAAACTAGTTGGGTCATCATCTCATGATGTAATCCTCGCTCCCACTGTCATAGAGAAACCGAAGTATCTCTCAGGTGGGTGAGGAACCCTACTAGATCGGCGGAGAGGCTGAGGTTCGTTGGTATCTACTGAATCCCTTGGTTCTATCAAATCATGTGCTGTAGTTTGTATAGCTGGAACATTTCCAGTTCTACATTACAGACCTTGCCTCGAGCTTGTCCGGATTTTGCTTTTAGACATAGGCCGGACAACCCCAAATCTTAACTAACTTAAGACATGGGCTCTTCCCTTTCCATATCACATATGAAGTGGCAGGCATTGATATGATTCGAACCCTATTCAATAGGTATGCATCTTCTCAAGTGCATAACACCCAAAAGGAAACAGGTAACTCAGTATTACTCATCATAGAGCACACCTTATCATATAGGGTGTGATTGCTCCGCCCTGATATACCATCATGGTATGGTGTATACAGAGGAGTAATGCTGAGAGAGAATCTCATTCTCCTTTAGAATAGTCCAGTATTTCCGTGCTCAAGTATTCTCCTCCTTGATCTCATCATAGGACATACTACTTATACCCGTATTTTGGTTCTCTACTTCTCGCTTATATTCTGTGAATATCTCAAAAGGCTCGGACTCATGTTTCAACAGGAACATATGTCTGAATCTTGAGAGATTATCAGAGAACGTAATGAAGTATAAAGAACCAGTCCTGGCATTTGTAGACTGGGGACCTACATACATCAACATGTATCATCCCAAGAGTTCACTAACTCTTTCTCTGTTTCCAATAAACAGAGCTGTGGTCATCTTATCTTTGTGACATGACTGGCGAGTTTCACAAGATGTAAATTCAAACTGATTTAAATATGCATCTAAATGTAACTCAGCCAGTCGGGTCGCATTGATATGACGTAGTCTACAATACCTCAAGAAGGATTCGTTCATTTCTGAACTCTTCCTCTTGTGTGTGTTCTGTATACTAAAGAACTGTAGTTTGATTTAGAACGTTAATGCTTTTAGATAACGTGCCTGAACCGATCAACTTTTGATATAGGAAATGTTCAAAACATTATCCAACAATACAAAATTTTATCATTTCTTTACTTATAAAGAGACTGATATGATTTTGTATATCAGGTTCGGTATCTAATAACATTCGTTCAGAATCAATGTATTGTAATACAGGGTGACAGAGACCGACAGACTTGGCTGCAACACTTGCCCCGTTTTCTGCCTCATGAAACTTATCATCCGTTCTCAGTTCTCTACCTTTCTGTAGCCCTATGTAACAGATTATATATCTGGGATCCTGATCTGGTATCACATACCCAGGACATAAAGGATACTGAGAAACAGTTCTGTATAAAGAGCACACCCGAAGATGATGCATCATCATGCACTCTCTTCGTTTGGGCGGCACGGGAAATCTGGTATTCCCCAATTTCCTGCTCTGTCTTATAACAATTATAAGTTGGAGCGGGACCAACGTTCCCCAGCTCAGTATAACAAGCGGGTTCGGTCAATAATCCGTATTATTATCTTGATTAAGGCGTGATATGGTCGCTACCTGGAGAGAGAGAGAAGAAAACACTCAGCGTGCGCTCTGTCAAGAATAGATTGGTTATTATTTTATCTAATCAGGATGGCTCCCACTGCTTTTTATCAAATCTTCCTTCAAACCCTAAAAGGAAAGACTAGCCGGGATTAATTACACACTACAAGTTCGCCAATCTTTCAGCCAGGCCAGTGTCGGTACTTTGAGGGAGGTCCCCCGTGCTTTCGCACGAACCTAATTATTGTAAACCTCGTTTTCCCAGAGGCGTAACCTTGTTAACACCTTTCTAGACACCTACTTGATCGGCTAATTGTAATGTATAAAACTCTCCCAGGAGTAACACTTACTCGCAGCGGGTATCGGGATCCAACTATCTCATAGAAGGTATGCAATCTCATTGCAAATTTCAACACTTGAAATTCCCGATAATATTTTGCCCCTAACGTGCTATGACCTTGACGAAAGCCAACAAACCATAGCCCGCTAGTCAAGTTCAACCCGTACATTTCTTGATCGAATTAAACCCACCCGCACGACCCTTGACGAAAGCCAACAAAGTCGCACGACTACCCTAATCCAATCGCATCGTATGCTAGCAGATAAGCAGCATATAGCTACCGCACACTGCACCTTGACGAAAGCCAACAAATGCAGCACGAATACTATATACAACTTATCTGAAATGTCGGAGGGCTACGACAGGTTTTTCTGAAAACCTATTGCGTAATGAACTTGATATCGTTGTAGAATCAAATGGTTTTTAAAATGGAGTGTTTTTTAGGCTTTTCTAGTTTTGCTAAAGGAGTCACTCCCGGTGAAGGGATCGTCGGACCTTTCCTCGTCGAATGAGGTGCGGGATATATCACATATATCACTGTGCAAAGCAAAAACACTTAAAAGCAATCAAAATACAAACCGAGTGTGTAGCATCTGCCAGTTATTGCTAAAGGAGTCACTCCCGGTGAAGGGATCTCGGTCCTTTCCTCATCGAATAAGGTGCAGGATATATCTCATATACCGCTGTGCAAAGCAAGAACTGTAGCTACCTGTTTTATTTTGAAATTCGATTCTACAACATCTTAGGTTTCTTTTATTTCATTAATCACATTAATGAAGTCCCATCATATAAGTACCTAATCATCACAGATAAATACGACGTACACTTATGCATCCGCATTCGCCTCGATGTCCCCTCGTGCACCGTTAGGTTAGGTAACTAACGGCAGAGCAGGGCAGGGCTAGCGCGGGTGTAAAACATAAGTAACGTCTATATAATATATCATATATACTATATACTGTATCTATCACAGAACATCACATGATCACATCACAGATATCGCAGCAGAAGAATCATATGAAATATTGGATATACTAGGACGTCCGTGTTTTCAATACGAGCCAGTATAAAACACGGATTCCACGGTCGTGATGAATAGACAAACCCACACCCCTAGACCCCTACGAGAGCGGCAAGCAACCCTACCAATTCTGGAGTTAGGAGACCCGGACTCGACTCCTCGAGTTGGTCTCCCTCTGGACTCCAGAACCCGGTTACTTGTACCCTCCTCCTTGGGTCTATCCTAGTGCGGAAAAGTAAATAATATACAACAGGTGACATCTTCCGCTACCTGGAAGTGCCCCAATTAAAAGAATATTACATACAAGTTTTTACATGAATGAAAATGAAAAACAGTCATCTCACATAAAAACCCCCGGCTATTCAAACACGACGATCCAATATAACATATCCAGCAACACATAACATCACATGTCATCAACGTAAGTAAATATGTCCATCCCAATTGTCGTTGACATATAGCAACGAAACCGGCGATATCACATATTACACTTACGGTCACAGAAAAGAAAGCGTAAAACTACAACAGTTGGAATCCGCAACCACCTCAGACATCGCATGCCTGACCAAATGAATTACTTAGACATCGCATGCCTAACAATTATAAACCCCGCATTTTAGTCTCATTATCGAAAACACTTTTCAATATCGAGTCGGGCAATTCAACAAGATTCCCGACATTCTGATCGAATACTCGTCGCAAACTTTAGTAGACGGCCGCACCCCCGATACCGTCGACGAAGTGCACCAAGGCGGAACACCGCTGCCGTGAGCACCCGAACGGATGCTTTCGGCGACGGGGTTCTCCTACAGTCACTTGGTCGGGGCTATGGAGTGAGGCTGTCTATTAAGTTTACCCGGCGAGTATCCGTGTACGCTACGTGATTGCGACGGACTTTTGATCGCATCAAAATTCCGTGGCAACCGATCAAGTGAGACTAGAGTGCTATGTTTATAACATTCATTTAGTTATCTCATAACTTCTTGTGAATTCCAATTATTGTATCCCATTCCGGATAATCAGAAAATGTTAAACTTTCCGATCGAACATTCAAACACCCAAGTTTTCCCGATACAGATCAACACATGAAATAAGTCTAACAACATTCAGTTCGTGCCTCAGTACCGACGGTCCAGCCGTAGAAGGGTCAAGCCAATGCCTCACATGTGGCACGCCGTACTGCCCCAAACCCGAAGGTTCAAAGGGCAGTTCAAGACGGTCACATAATCGAGTTAAGGTTTGTTGTCTTCTAGAGGGTCCATCGAGTTACTTGCACTACTTAGAACGTCGTTAAACTACGGAAAAATCCAACACTTGGAAATTTCCCGACAGGGGAAAAATTGGGTATTTATATCCGGTCGAACTTTTTAACATATTCTAAAATTTATCCGGAAAGCCACACAGACAAAATTTGATGCTCCGATCGAAACACCGAATCCCCAAAACAATCCCAGATTATTCAACTCTTGAATGACTTTTAAAAATTCCCAGAAAACTCAGAAGAATTTATCAGGAATTACTGTGTAAAAATATAGGGCTGACGTCATCAAGGGGCCGCTGATCCGCCGCAGAAGCCATGCTTCTGCCGCGGATCAGCCGCGAAATATACTGTTCACCAGAAACTTTTTGCACCGTAATTCTTATTTTTCCCTGATGAATTTTTTAGCAATTTTTAATTTGGAAAAACTCACTGTTTTCAAAAAAGTACAGAGAGCAAGATTGATTTGGTGTTTCGGGTTTCAAATTCCGTCTAGACTTCGCCTAAGGCTCTAGCTAGGCTCTGATACCACTGTAGGGTTCCTAGGCACTCTAGTGAGGTCTCACAAGGCATCGAACATGCCAATTTCAAAAAATCTAGGTGCCGAGAGACCCGACTACGGATCGTTTGCTAGAAAACTAGGCGAAAAAGCTAACTAGTTAACACTTAACTACAAGATACGGAAATACAACCTTTGTAGATCCGGTGCTCCACCTCCATAGCTCCGCAACGAGGTTCTCTCCGCTGTCCAAATCAAATCCGGGCTCAAGCGTCGGCTTCGTCGGAGAATGGGCAAGTTAGGTCGTCGATGTCCATGTCGAAGATGATCTACGTCGAGGCATCGAAAGATCAAGCTCCACCTTCACCAAGTCATGAAAACTTGTGAAGGAAACACACTCTACTACTTGGCAAGAGGTAGAGGATGAATAAATAGGAAGTGGGTAGACTTTAGAATTGGATTTCTCACTTGTTTTCATCAATCACCATTGATGAAGTGAACTTTCTTCATGTGAAGAAGATGAAGAAGAAGAAGAAAGAAATATGATAAGTTAATTATATTTGGAAAAGAAAATGAATACTTATCATATTAGAACCATGGTCAAGTGTAGAGAATTAACCAAGGTTAGATTAATGGTTAGGGTTTTAAGATGAAGACAAGAATGGTTACAAAGTCAAAGCTTCATGAAGCTTCAACTAAGCTCCAAAATTAGCAACCATTCTTTTCTTATCTATTCAAAATAAATAAATAAATAAATAAGTAATAAAAAGAAAACCCTAATCATTAGTTTAACCATGGCTTAATTCATTACACTTAACTATAGTTAAACATGTATCATCAAACATGATACAATCAAGTGTACAAAAGTATATCACATATACAATGTGCACAAACCAAGTGAGAAAATCCGTTTAAAGTGAACCAATACTAGTTAGTGCAAAGTAATATATCAAATATATAATTATGCATTAAATCATTAAATCAACACTTGATTTAACGATCCGGTCATGTTGCACATAACCGACTGGTATCATCAGTAACAACTTATCGAATCAACACTTGATCCGATAACCCGGCTATATCGCATATAACCGATCAATGTCACATCGCGAGAATCGAATACAGTATCACATACCGTATTATTCTCGGTCCCGCACATATCTCATATGCGCTCCTATTTCGTTTTGCTTGAGCCAGGAAACCTCTGTGTAGGACTCTAAAGACTCGTCAATACGCCGGCAGCAGATGATGATCATATCAAACACCCACAAGCCGCAAGCGGTCTGCTAAACGTAACGGCCACCCGGGTATTGAGCGATCTGAAGATCGACGAGCAAGCCCGCTCACACTCCAGTGAATCCGACCAGTAACACTACCGTACAGTCCGGTCTGATCGTCTGATATGTCGCATATCTCGCCTAGGGGTGGTAAACGTCAGACCCCAATAGCTCGATAAGTCGTGTCGATATGAGGTCTATAACTGTTCGAGAAACTACTGGTAACACTTACCAGTAAATCTCAGCAACCCTCGCCAGGGATTTCCTGTTATAGCCAATCGAACACAGCGCAACATCAACCCCCTATACCGGGAGAGACGAATCCCCTCCTATCGCTCATTGCCTCCATGTGACTCGGGACTGTACCCAAAAACCACCGTTTTGCATGCCCTCTTGGACGTGGTAAGATGGAAATCAAAGCACAGTGGGAACCACACAAGACTCTATGACGATCTCGGGTCAACAGACTACTCTGTACCAGTGTCACCAGAGAACTGCCATCTGACGTGAGGTATAATACCATCTGGGAGTTCTCGGCGAGTCCGTCCAGTGTACCCAGTCTCTACTGAGCACCCGTATATCATCTCTGATGTCAAACACCGATGGATATGGGATCATCCATCGCCCATCTGTATGGGTCGAGAAGGTATACGCTAGTCTACTCTGGTATATCGATGCCCCGTCTCGATACACCCACGACTAGGGACTTTGAAGGATGTACTTATGGACTACCATGTCCCCACTAGTATGATCCGCATCATAGTCCAGGTAGTCAAGTACACATCCTAAGGGCTTTACCAACATGTAACAGAGAGACAAACAGTATACACGTTAAGGTAAAGTTCAACCAGATAGCATACTATCATGTCGAGCAAGAAAGTCCTCCCTATATATGTCCCAGCATCCACTACAATATACATCCTATGTACAGTAATGGCCTCTAGGGCATACATATAACTAACACCATGTACCCGAGACGGTTCATCCACTCCTCGAATCGGGTCTCGAAATCCAACAGAAAACATGAAAACTCATGGTGGACGACACATACATCACGAGAAAACCGCAACTTTGTTTTAAAAATGATAATTACAAGCTTTTGTTAAATTCTTGCGGTTTTCCCCAAAAATCCAGAAATCACAGAAAAACATGAAATCCTTAAGAAAATCATAGTGTCCACATGTTAAATATGATAAATGTCTATGATATCAATGTATATGATGTGAATTTTGGATAGAATCTATATAAATATGATGATGATGCGAGGTATACGTATGCTATGCAATTTCATATATCAAGTATGAATGCAAGTGGCGATATTATGATAAACAGGTTCTATAGTGCACGTGGCATGGCATTTACCAAAGGCGTGTGTGTCACATGAATAGTGCGCGTGCAACAGATGCCAATGGTAATGGTGTTCGTGTCCTACAAAGTGATATCGCATAAGTATGGATGAATGTCCATGCAATCTAATATACTGTTCGCTATAAGGGTATGCAGTGTACATGAATGGATAAGCTAGCTAACAATATGAATCTTGCAAAAAGTAGGGTAATCCTAACTAGAGGGGGGGCGCCTCGCGCCATTCAGACGATTCCCCCATAGATGAATACATCTACTCACCTGAAATCTCCGCTAATCCGGTCCGGCCACCGCCTTGCCTTTTCGCGCCGTGTCCGATGTTTCCCCGACCGATCCTATATTTGCACAACACCAAGCATAAGATTACAAAACCTAAAACGATGCAAGTCACAATATACAATTATCGACGCTCTCGAATTAAACATAGCATGCACTCGGTGCGCGGGAAAACGCACGAAAATTGCTAACCTTTAACTAGAATCGTCATTTCGGGGAAATCGACAAAACTACAACCCGACTAGACGAAACCCCGCGTTCGCGCACTCTAATAGTCCTATACGAAGCTAATTATATCACTAACATAACACAATTTGATCGCATTCTAATTTTTGTAAAAATCTAGTAAGCAATTTGCTTACCGATTCGATACAAACATCGCAATTTTGTCGATTTATCGAGCATAACACTACACTATTAACCACTCCAATCAATTAGATAACCAAACCCTAACTTAAATCCAACCACCATGCTACAAACCCAAATCTAGAACATCATCCCTTTCTTGAAATTTCAAAACTAACCATTACAATGAAATTAATCACTTTAAAATACTAAACTAGCTTTATTAAACTACAAATTAACAACTAGTTTAGGAATTATACCTCCCAAGCTATGATCCTCTTGCAATTAGCCTCTAAAGATGCCTCCTTTCTCCACTTCTCAAACAAATTAGGGTTTGGGAAAGGTTGGATTAGGGTTTTGGTTTGAATGGGTTAATGAATTTGTTGATTTTTTATGGATTTTTGCATGAAAATGAAGCAAAAAGAAATGAGAAGTGAGGGGATTTCCAGCAGCAAGGGGTCGTCCAGCAGGTGAGGGAGAGGAGGTGGGGAAATTTGGAAAAGTTTCTAGGTCAATAACACCCCATGTTGTCATTTAATGCTTTCATATCAACAATTTACAAAAAAAACCTCATTTTACACCATTTTTCCATTAAATTTCCCACCCTAAAACCAAAAGTTTGCAAGTCATGATATAATTTTATTAACACCATATTTTAGCTTATAAAGACTCCTAATTATGAAATTTACCTAATTAAATTTGTATTTATCACTAATTTAATGTATTTAAAAAGGCTTAAAATAATTTAAAAAATAATTAATTACGAAAAAAAATTTATTTAACTAGATAATTATAAGTGACATTTTAGTGACAAAATTATAGTAATATCTTATCTAAATTTTGTATAATTAGGTCTACAATGAAAAATACCTATTTTGACTTTTTACGGAAAAAGCCGAAAAATTAACCGATTACCGAAAAACTGCCTAAACGATTTTCGAAGGGTTACAACTGTACGGGAGTGTTACTGATTGGATTCACAGGAGAATGTACAGCCTTGCTTGTGGATCTTCTAATTGCTCAATACCTAGGTAGCTGTTACGTTTAGCTGACCGCTTGCAGCTTGTGGGTGTTTGATATGATCATCACCTACTGCCGGCGTATTGACGATTCTTTAGAGTCCTACACAGAGGTTTCCTGGCTCAGGCAAAACGGAGTAGGAGAACATATGTAATATGTGCGGGACCGAGAATGATACAATATGAGATATCGTATTCTATTATCGCGATATGAGATATCGGCCGAGTATATGTGATATAGTCGGGTCATCGGATCAAGTGTTGATTCGATGAAATGGTACATGTTATATTAGTCGGTTATATATATTATAGCCGGGTTATAGGATCAAGTGTTGATTCGATAATTTAATGTATATTATATATGAGATATATTACATTGCATTAACAAATATAAGCTCGCTTTATTGATTCATTTTCTCACGGGATAATACATTGATATATATGCGATATATGTTAATTGTATTATTTTCTTTTGTTACAAATAATATTATATATGTGATATATAATATTGTAACAAGTTAGGGTTACAAATGCAATATGTTTTGTAGAGTTTAAACATGGTTAGGGTTTGGATTACGGTTAAGGTTGGATGAAGCTTCCATGAAGCTTCATGAAGTTTTGACTTTGACCTTTGATATTTTGCGTTGATATTTATTAACCCAACCCAAACCTTAGCCTCTAGTTAATTCTCTACAAGGGTTAAGCCCTCATTCTTAACCCATGGTTGATTTGTAACCACAACACAATAATTCATTATTCATCACAAAAGAATTTGATCATCTTCTTCTTCTTGCTTCCTTGATGAAAAGCTTCACTAGCTTTTTCATTTGTGATGTTTATAAGTAAGAATATGAAAACAAAAGAGAGAGAAATTCCTACTTCATCATCTTCATCTATTCTAGCCACTTAGATTAGGGTGTTTGCTTTGCTAATACTTGATTAGTGAAGCAAGAGCTTGAGTTTGAGATTCTTCAAGGTAGATCATCTTGGATTAGTGAAGTCTTCAAGTAAGGTGCATCATTCTCTTCATGGAGCCTCTCAAGGGTCGGAGTTCATGATGATCGCAGTGAAGGGACCTCAACACGGAGCTTATGAAGCGAAGGAACGGACTACAAACGTTGTAATCCCTATCTCTTTACTTCTTTGTATGTGATACAAACATGTTACCCTAGAAATTCTAGCATGATTCATGGTTTACTTGCTTTGCACCTCTCTAAAATTTTAAGGTGGCATGTGTGATACTACCAAACCCTAGACTAGGTGCAAGGGAAGCCCAACAGTGGTATCAGAGCCAAACTAGAATTCTAGATATGGTGTTATAACAATTACGAAAATGAATATCACTTCGAAATACGATGTTAGGAAACCTCATTCTTGCTCTCTGGAAATTTTGCAAAAAGTCCTTTAAAAATTTTTCAAACAGGTGCAGAATGGTCTCTGGGCCAATAAATGAACATAGGTGAAATACGGGGATGGGAAACCGGTTTTGAACTGGCCACATAAAGGGAAAATCCGGCTAGGCCGGCCCTAGGTCTTCATCTGGCCTCCGTATTCCATTTGTGCTCTTTTGGGTTCATTTTGGGTTTCCTAGTATTGTTTATTTAGCCCAAATTTTCATGTGATGATTGGTTTGACCTAGGGCTTCGTAGTGCTTCATAATCGTATAACTTAACACTGTAATGGTAACCTTGACTATTTTTAGCAGTTCGATCGAACATCGCACACCACATTTTGTACCCCGCTGAAATTTCCAAGTGTTGTAATTTTCCGAAATTGATTGTACTCGTTAAATCGTGCAAGTACTCCTATGGACCCCTTAGAAGACATAATAACCTTAACTTGATTCTATGCCTAAGGAACCACGATCGAACCTTCAGGTTTGCCGCAGTTCCGTGGTGTCATAGGTGAGGCGTTGGTTAACTCCTTCTACGGCTGGACCATGGACACTGTGGCACGGTTTTTGAGTGTTTTGACTTTGCTCAAGTGTTGAGCTCACGGTGGTAATATATGAGTGTATGTTGATTCGATCGAAAGGTTAAACATCTTCATGATATTCTGCAATGTGATACAATATTTGGAATCCACAAGTAGTTATGAGATAACTAATTTGAATGTTATAAATCTAGCAATTTAGTCTCATTTGATTAGTTGCCACGGGATTTTGATGCGATCAAAAGTCCGTCGCAATCACGTAGCGTACGCGGATACTCGCCGGGTAAATTTAAGAGATAGCCATGCTTCATAGCCCCGACCAAGTGACTGTAGGAGAACCCCGTTACCAAAAACATCCGTTCGGGTGCTCGCGGCAGCAGTGTTCCGCCTTAGTGCACTTCGTCGACGGTATCGGGAGTGCGGCCGTCTACTAAAGTTTCTGACGAGCATTCGATCAGTATATCAGGAATCTTGTTGAATTGCCCAACTTGATATTGAAAAGTGTTTTCGATATTGAGACTAAAATACGGGGTTTATAATTGTTAGGCATGCTATGTCTAAGGAATTCATTTGGTTAGGCATGAAATCCAAAGTATGAGATACGTTAGGTTTATGATGTCTAAGGTGGTTGCGGATTCCAACTGTTATAGTTTTTCACTTTCTTTTATGCGACCGTAAGTGTAATATGTGGTGTATCACCGGTTTCGTTGCTATACATCAACGACAATTAGGGTACGCATATTTACTTAAGTTGATGATATGAGATATTATGTGTTGCTGTGATATGTTATATTGGATCGTCGTGTTTTGAATAGCCGGGGGTTTTATGTGAGATGAGAGTTTTTTATTTTCATTCATGTAAAATTCATTGTATGTAATATTCTTTTATTGGGGCACTTCTGGGTTGAGGATGATGTCACCATTGTATATTATTTACTTTTCCGCATTAGGAAAAACCCAAGGTGGGGAACACAAGTAACCGGGTTCTAGGGTCCAGTGGGAGACCATCTCGAGGAGTCGAGACTGGGTCTCCTAACTCTAGAATTGGTAGAGTTGCTTGCTGCTCTCGTAGGGGTCTAGGGTTGTGGGGTTGGCTATTCATCGCGACCGTGAAATCCGTGTTTTATACAGGCTCGTATTAAAACACGAACCTCCTAATATATCCAATATTTCATATATGTTCTTCTGCTGCAATGTTCTATGATGAGATCATATTACTGCCTGAGACGAATGTTTATATTATATATATGAGATATATATTATATATTGTTGATTTCATTTCATATCTGATGCTTGTGAAACATAATTAAATGGGACTTCATTAATGAGATTAATGAAACTAAAAGAAACCTAAAAATGTTGTGGAATCGAATTTTCAAATACAGGTAGCTCTAGTTATTGCTTTGCATAGCGGTGTTCCTTATAGAATATCCAGCACCTTATTCGATAAGGAAAGAGCCGAGATCTCTTCACCGGGAATGACCTCTTTAGCGAAACTAGCAGATGCTATAACCCTCGGTTTGTCTTTTGATTGCTTCTATAGTTTTGCTTTGCACAGCGGTATTTGTGAAATATCATGCACCTTATTCAATAAGGAAAGAGCCGAGATCCCTTCATCGGGAGTGACCTCTTTAGCAAAACTAGTAAAGGCCTCAAAAACACTCCATTAAAAAATCACTCGATTCTACAACGATATCAAGTTCATTACGCAAAAGGTTTTCTTAAAAACCTGTCATAGCCCTCCGTCATTTCAGATAAGTACTTCATAGTATTCGTGCTGCGTTTGTTGGCTTTCGTCAAGGCGTAGTGTGCGGTAGCTATTTATGCTTATCTGTATAAGCATATGATGCGATTGAGTTAGGGTGGTCGTGCGACTTTGTTGGCTTTCGTCAAGGGTCGTGCGGGTGGGTTTAATTCAATCAGGAAATGACGGGTTGAACTTGACTAGTAGCCTATGGTTTGTTGGCTTTCGTCAAGGTCATAGGATGCTAGGGGTAAAATATTATCGGGAATTTCAAGTGTTCAAATTTGCAATGAGATTGCAAACCTCCTATGAGATAGTTGGATCCCGATACCCACTGCGAGTAAGAGTTACTCCTGGAAGAGTTTTACACATTACAATTAGACGATCAAGTAGATGTGTAGAAAGGTGTTAAATGGGGTTACGCCTCTGGAAAAACGAGGTTTATTTTAATTAGGTCCGTGCGAAAGCACGGGGAACCTCCCTCAAAGTACCGGCACTGGCCTGGCTGAAAGATTGGCGAATTTGTAGGGTGTAATTAATCCCGGCTAGTCTTTCCTTTTAGGGTTTGAAGGAAGATTTGACTAAAACAGTGGGAGACATCCTGATTAGATATATTAATAACCAATCTAATCTTGCAAGAGAATACGCTGAGTGTTTTCTTCTCACTCTCTCCAGGTAGCGACCATGTCACGCCTTAATCAATATAATAATACGAATGTATTGACCGAACCCGCTTGTTATACAGCGCTAGGGAAGGTTGGACCCGCTCCAACTTATAATTGTTATAAGATCGAGTAGGAAATTGGGGATTACCAGAATTCCCGTGCCGCCCAAACGAAGAAAGTACATATTGATGCATCTTTTTCGGGTGCGTTCATTACAGAGAACTGTTTCTCAGTATCTTTTACGTCCGGGGTATGAGATGCCGGATCAGGATCCCGCAAAATGTAATCTGTTACATGGGTTATAGATAGGTAGAGAACTGAGAATGGGTGATAAGTTTTAAGAGTTAAAAATGGTGCAAGTGTTGCAGCCAAGTCCGTTGGCAGTTATCACCCTGTATTACCAAATACATTGATTCTGAACGAATATTATTAGATACCGAACCTGAAATACAACATCATATCAGTCTTTTTATTGAAATAAAGAAGGATATAATTTTGTATTAATGGATAATGTTTTGAACATTTCCTATATCAAGAGTTGATCGGTTCAGGCACGTTATCTAAAAGCATAAACGTTCTAAATCAAACTATAATTCTTAACGTACAGAACACACACAAAGGGAAGAGTTCAGAAATGAACGAATCCTTCTTGAGGCATTGTAGACTAGGTCATATCAATGCGGCCCGACTAGCTAAGTTACATAGAGATGCATATTTAAATCTGTTTGAATTTACATCTTATAAAACTTTCCAGTCATGTCACAAAGATAAGATGACCATAGCTCCGTTTATTGGAAACAGAGAAAGAGTTAGTGAACTCTTAGGATTGATACATGATGATGTATGTAAGGTCCCCTGTCTACACATGCCAGGACCGGTTCTTTGTACTTCATTATATTCACTGATTATCTCTCAAGATTCGGATATATGTTCCTGTTGAAACACAAGTCAGAAGCTTTTAAGAAATTCAATGAATATAAGTTAGAAGTAGAGAACCAAAACGGGTATAAGTATTATGTCCTTTGATGTGATCAGGGAGGAGAATACTTGAACACGGAATTCCTGGACTATTCTAAAGGAGAATGAGATTCTCTCTCAGCATTACTCCTCCATAAACACCACAGCACGTCGGTGTATCGGGGCGGAGCAATCGCACCCTATATGATATGGTGTGCTCTATGATGAGTACTACTGAGTTGCCTATTTCCTTTTGGGTGTTATGCACTTGTGAAGCTGCATACCTATTGAATAGGGTTCAAATCAAATCAGGTGCCTACCACTCCATATGTGATATGGTATGGGAAGAGCCTATCTCTTAAGGATGTTAAGATTTGGGGTTGTCCGGCCTATATCAAAAGTATGATCCGGACAAGCTCGAGGTAAGGTCAGTTCTGTGGAACTTTGTTGGATATCCCAAGCATACGCAAGGGAATATCTTCTACCGAACCGAGGAACAAAAGGTGTTTTGTTTCTCATCATGCCACCTTTGAGAAAAGGAATTTCTTGTGAAGAAATTAGTGGTCATGATGTAGAACTGGAAGGAGTTCCAGCTATACAAACTGCAGCTGATGATTTGGTAAACCCGGAGGATTCAATAGTTTCCAACGAACCTCAGCCTCTCCCCCGATCTGGTAGGATTCCTCATCCACCTGAGAGATATTTCGGTTTCTCTATGACAGTGGGAGCGAGGATTGCATCATGAGATGATGACCCAACTTGTTTCGAGCAGGCCATCAAGAGTGGGGACTCTGTAAGAATGGTTGGATGCTAAGCGATCTGAGATGGAATCTATATACACCAACAAAGTATGGACTTTGGTTGCTTTATCTGAAGGGTTAAATCCCCATCAGAAGCAAGTATATCTTGAGAAGCTTACTAGGTGTACAAGGAAAAGTTGAGACTTTCAAAGCTAAGGCTTATTGTAAGAGGTTTTCATCATCGACCGGGTATGGATAATGATGAAACCTTTTCTAGTGTCTATGTTTAAGTCCATCCAGATCCTACTTGCCACTGCTACATACCATAACTACGATATCTGGTGGTTGGGTGTCATGACTGCTGTTCTAAATGATTATTTAGAAGAAGGCGTCTATAAGTACATAGCCAGAGGGCTTCGTAGACAGTGGGAGCAGCGGAAACGTATGCAAGTTGTTTTATAGGATAAACCAGGCATCGTGGAGTTGGAACGTCTATTTTGATGTGGTAGTCAAAGAGTTTGACTTCATCAAAATGGTAGATGAACCTAGTATATACAAAAAGGTAGTAGGGAGTATGGTGGTGTTCCTCGTATTGTACATGGATGACATACTCTTGATAGGGAAGGAGTTTCCTATGCTACGCTCGGTCAATCTCCTCTTATCACAAGGATTCTCCATATAAGGATCAAGGTGATACCTCCTAAATCCTAGGTTTTGGATCTATGAGATAGATCTAATTAGATATTAAGATTCTCACTAATTGTTAATGAGATGGTATCAATCGATCCTGGGGAGAATCACTGGATAGCTTCCAGGATGGTAAGGTCGACTGAATGTCAGTCACAGGCATTGTCTTTACCCTCAGTGGAGGGACGGTATGTTAGAAGAGTTCTAAGCTAGATACAATGACAAACTAGACAATGAAAGGCAAGATACATCATTACCTAGGATACTACCAAAGATGTAGTCTGGATATATATAAGTTCATGAGATGAACTTCGTTCCTACCATTGTATGACAATGGAGTTGTGTCTTATGCCTAGGAACCCCCATCCCATCTAAGATCTAGACATATTCTTGGGCAGTATCACCTGATTATGGAGATAGTTGATCTCCAGGGAGATCGAAGTCAGGAGAGTAGATACAGAGGACAACAGCACTGATCCACTCACAAAGGCCTATTTCTCAGTAGAGATTTTTATGGGATGGTTGAGTATGAGATACTTCAACCACAGCTGATTGTTGGGTATGCGATACCACAACAGATGACCCTAGTGCAAGTGGGAGATTGTTAGTGATATGTATGCCCTAAAGGCCATTACTGTACATACGATGTATATTGTAGTGGATGCTCGGACATATATAGGGATGACTTTCTTGCTCAACATGATAGTATGCTATCTGGTTGCTCTTTATCTTAACATGTACTCTGATAGTCTCTATGTTACATGTTGATAAAGCCCTTAGGATGAGTACTTGACTACCAGGACTATGATGTAGATCATACTAGTAGGGACAGTGTATCGCTAAGTACATCCTTCAAATGTTCCTAGTCATAGGTGTATCGAGACAGGGCATCGATATACCAGAGTAGACTAGCGTATGCTTCTTGACCCATGTAGATGGGCGATGGATGATCCCATATCCATTGGTGTTTGACATCAGAGATAGTATACGGGTGCTCAGTGGAGACTGGGTACACTGAAAGGACTCGCCGAGAACTCCCAGATGGTATTATACCTCACGTCAGATGGCAGTTCTCTGGTGACACTGGTACAGGTTAGTCTGTAGACCCGAGATCGTCATAGAGTCTTGTGTGATTCCCACTGTGCTTTCATTTCCATCATACCACGACCAAGAGGGCATGCAAAACGGTGGCTTTTGGGTACAGTCCCGAATCACATAGAGGCAATGAGCGATAGGAGGGGTTTCTTCTCTCCCGGTATATGGAGTTGATGTTACGCTGTGTTCGATTAGCTATAACTGGAAATCCCTGGCCAGGGTTGCTGAGATTTACAGGTAAGAGTTATCAGTAGTTTTTCGAACTGCTATGGACCTTATATCGACACGACTTATCAAGCTACTGGGGTCTGACGTTTACCACCCCTAGACGAGATATGCAACATATCAAACGAAGAGACCGGACTGTACGGCAGTGTTACTGATTGGATTCGCAGGAGAATGTACAGGCTTACTTGTTGATCTTCTGATCGCTCAATATCTGGGTAGCTGTTACGTTTAGCTGACCGCTTGCAGCTTGTGGGTGTTTGATATGATCATCACCTACTGCCGGCGTATTGACGATTCTTTAGAGTCCTACACAGAGGTTTCCTGGCTCAGGCAAAACGGAGTAGGAGCACATATGTGATATATGCGGGACCGAGAATGATACGATATGAGATACCGTATTCTATTCTCGCGATATGAGATATCGGCCGAGTATATGTGATATAGTCGGGTCATCGGATCAAGTGTTGATTCGATGAAATGGTACATGTTATATTAGTCGGTTATATGTATTATAGCCGAGTTATCGGATCAAGTGTTGATTCGATAATTTAATGTATATTATATATGAGATATATTACATTGCATTAACTAATATAAGCTCGCTTTATTGATTCATTTTCTCACGGGATAATACATTGATATATATGCGATATATGTTAATTGTATTATTTTCTTTTGTTACAAAATATATTATATATGTGATATATAATATTATAACAAGTTAGGGTTACAAATGCAACATGTTTTGTAGAGTTTAAACATGGTTAGGGTTTGGATTAGGGTTAAGGTTGGATGAAGCTTCCATGAAGCTTCATGAAGCTTTGACTTTGACCTTTGATATTTTGTGTTGATATTTATTAACCCAACCCAAACCTTAGCCTCTAGTTAATTATCTACAAGGGTTAAGCCCCCATTCTTAACCCATGGTTGATTTGTAACCACAACACAATAATTCATTATTCATCACAAAAGGATTTGATCATCTACTTCTTCTTGCTTCCTTGATGAAAAGCTTCACTAGCTTTTTCATTTGTGATGTTTATAAGTGAGAATATGAAAACAAAAGAGAGCAAAATTCCTACTTCATCATCCTCATATATTCTAGCCACTTAGATTAGGGTGTTTGCTTTGCTAATACTTTTTTAGTGAAGCAAGAGCTTGCGTTTGAGATTCTTCAAGGTAGATCATCTTGGATTAGTGAAGTCTTCAAGTAAGGTGCATCATTCTCTTCATGGAGCCTCTCGAGGGTCGGAGTTCATGATGATCGCAGCGAACGGACCTCAACACGGAGCTTATGAAGTAAAGGAACGGACTACAAAGGTTGTAATCCCTAACTTTTTAATTCTTTGTATGTGATACAAACTTGTTACCCTAGAAATTCTAGCATGATTCATGGTTTACTTGCTTTGCACCTCTCTAAAATTTTAAAGTGGCATGTGTAATGCTACCAAACCCTAGACTAGGTGCAAGGAAGCCCAACACTCGCATTAATCTCGGTCCCACACATATCACATATGTGCTCCTACTTTGTTTCGCATGAATCAGGAAACCTCTGTGTAGGACT
Source organism: Agapanthus africanus (assembly GCA_030015575.1). Lineage (NCBI taxonomy): Eukaryota > Viridiplantae > Streptophyta > Magnoliopsida > Asparagales > Amaryllidaceae > Agapanthus > Agapanthus africanus. Next base: position 523,654,454 of record JASDDO010000019.1, read on the forward strand.
ATAAAGACTCATCAATACGCCGGCAGTAGGTTATGATCGTATCAAACGCCTACAAGCCGCAAGCGGTCTTCCAAACGTAACGGCCACCCGGATATTGAACGATCAGAAGATCAACAAGAAAGCCTGCTCATACTCCTATGAATCCTATCGGTAACACTACCATACAGTCTGGTCTCTTCGTCTGATATGTCGCATATCACAGCCTGGGGGTAGTATACCGTCAGACCCCAATAGCCTGATAAGTCATGCTGATGCAAGGTCCATAACGGTCCGAGAAACTACAGATAACACTTACCAGTAGATCTCAGCAACCCTGGCCAGGGATTTCCTGTTATGGCCAATCGAGCATAGTGCAACATCAACTCCCAATACCGGGAGAGACAAATCCCCTACTATCGCTCATTGCCTCTATGTGATTCGGGACTGTACCCAAAAACCACCTTTTTGCACGATCTCTTGACCGTGGTATGGTGGAAATCAAAGCACAGTGGGAATCACACAAGACTCTATGACGATATCGGGTCGACAGACTAATCTGTACCAGTGTCATCAGAGAACTGCTATATGACGATAGGTATAATAGCAGCTAGGAGTTCTCGGCGAGTCCGTTCAGTGTACCCAGTCTCCACTGAGCACCCGTATACCTTTTCTGATGTCAAACACCAATGGATATGGGATCATCCATCGCCCATCATATGAGTCAAGAAGCGCATATGCTAGTCTACTCCGGAATATCGATGCCCTGTCTCAATACTCCCACGACTAGGAACAATTATAGGGTGTACTTGTGGACTACCCTTAGCCCAACTAGTATGATCTTCATTATAGTCCTGGTAGTCAAGTACACATCCTAAGGGCTTTATCAACATGTGAGAGCAAGACAGCATCATTTATACAAGTCAACATGTTAAGACAAAGTGCAACCAGATAGCATACAATCATATCGAGCAAGAAAGTCCTCCCTATATATGTCCAAGCATCCACTACAATATACATCACATATACAGTAATGGCCTCTAGGGCATACATATAACTAACATCCATCACCAGAAATCCTTGGCCAAGGTAGTCGAGAATTACTGATCTAGGATCGGTAGTTTCTCAGGTGGTGATGGGCTTCATACCGACACTAAATGTCACGTTATTAGGGGTCTGACTTTATCCACCCCCTAGACTCGATATGCGATACTCATAGATTAACGGACCGGACTGTACTGATATTGTCATTGTCAGGCTCAGTAGGGTTTCAGGATGAGTTTGCGCGTCGGCCTCCCTTTCGCTCAATACCTGGGTAGCCATTACGTACAACTAGTACCACTGACGTGCTTATGGTTAAACCCACTGCCAGCGTATTGACGAGTCTTTAGAGTCCTACACAGAGGGTTTCCCTGGTTCAGGCGAAACGTTGTAGAGGCCGTATGGTTATATGGCAGGGTTCGATCATATACGTGCACTTATGCATGGATCATGATCGGACGGATGATACTAATGGGCTTTGGTTTAAGACGGATCATAGTATTATAATATTGGATTACTTTCGTCTCGTTGTATTCGTATTCAGTCGGAATACGGATGCGGGTATGTATATACGGATGAGGGGTATTCTTATAATTCGTTACAAGATTTCTTTAGTTGATGCCATTTTATTTTTTAGGATTAAACATTTAGTTTAAATGTTTAAATTGGTGGAAAGTGTGAGTGCAAGTCTTGGCCTTGTGCATTGATTCATTGCACATGCATTTGGTAACTCATAGTATTGGGTCTAGTGTTGTTTTGTTTTAGCTAAGATATTTGTTGTGGGCAATGGTGAGAGGAGGCAGATCTTTTCTAGCCTTGGGATTTTTCTTTAGTTGTATATGTGCTCACAATATATCACACACAATACTTAAGCCATTTCTTCACTTGCTTCTTTCTTGAGCTCACAATTTCCTCCATAGGAATCTTCTTCAACCTCCACCCATCCCTCTCATGAGTTGAGAATCCATGGGTGTATTGAGACAAAATATCCACACACTATCCCTGCTTTATCTTGGGCATCTAGTCCAGCAAACTAGATGTTCGAGTTGCTTCGGTTTTGAAGCGGGAGCCCGTATTACGAACCATCGACGTGGATCTTCTTCAGCGGAGGGAGACCGGAGATCAAACTTGATCGGGGAAGCCACGAGGAGCTTGGGACAGAGGTTGAAGACCGAAGAACACGGATCGATTGGTATAACCTCTCTAAACTCCTTTTGTAGAACTAGTATAGGGTTAATGGTACGATCCGTTGTATAGGGTTCCGTTAGCGTCGATTTTCTAAAGTTTTTGTTCCGCGTTTGGCCACAAATTGATGGCCAGGGCACTGGCATTGCCTTACATGGTACAGAGCCAACCCATTAACCACATACTAGTTGGTTTAGATAATGTTAAAGTATCGAAACAGAAACAACTCCAAAATATCACTCGATGTATTTCATTCTCTATCGAATTTTAAATGGTCTTCTAAAAATATTTAAGCAACTGCAGGAGAACACTCTGATGACAACTAGAACACACCCCAAACACGAACCCCAGATTCAAAAATTGGACCGGCCACATCACCCAAAATTCCGAGCTGGCCGGTTTAGTTGATGCTTCTGGACTTGATTTTTGTGGTGTGGTTTAGTCTCTGGAATACTGGTTTAGTGGTGTTGCTTGTTTAGCCCAGTTTAGATATGGTTTTATCTAGTTGTTTAGGGCTATTCGGGGTTATTTCGAAGTCCATATTTCTAACACTGTTTAAAGTTTACAGTACTTATATTACTATCTGTGACTATGAATGTCATTAGAGCGGTACAACTTGTCTAATTGCTATAGTTCTTTTAGACGGGTTTGCGAACGTGACATTCGCGTTGATGTTCTTTGTTGTGCTGTGATGTTGGCTAGTTCGTCATGGTGGATAGCTTGGTTGCAATGATAGTACAGTTTAGTTTTATTTGTACATTTAATATCGCGGGGCGAGCGTCCGACTAGTAGAATGCCGTCACTGCCTTCTTGTATATTATTTGTTTGGGGCACGACCGGGTTGAGGTCGATGTCACCGTTGTACATATTTTTTCTTTTTTGTACTAGGATTACCCCACGGTGGAGTGCATGGATAGCTGGGTTCTAGAGGGCAACGGGTCCGCATCTCATAGTGTTGAGAAGGAGGGGGCCTCACTCTAGAATTGGCAGGCTATTCGCCGCACTCGTAGAGGGTACAGGTTGACCCAAGGAGGGGTGCTCAAGTTACCGGATTCCATGAAGTGTAGAGTGGCCCATTCACTTTGATGAAGGGGGCTGCCTCACTTCTGGTTTTGGCGGGTAACTTGCCGCACTCGTAGGGGTCTAGGTTTTCATTGCACGGGCTATCCACACGACCCGGGGAACGTCGGGTTTCAGTTGCGGCTCAAAGGAAACCCGGGGCTCCCAGATTATCAGTATTGTTCTGTGATGCTTATCGCTTGTCTGTGATGTTGCATTTATCATATCTGGAGTGATCATTATATATTGTTATATATATACTAGTAGATGTTGTATATGTTTTTCACCCACGCTAGTCCAGTCCCCGCTCTGTCGTTAGTTAAGTAACCTAACGGGTGATGACGGGACCCAGTGACGAATGCGGATGGCATATACGTACATCATATTTTCGTTCTTTTCTGGTGTGATTAATTGATGGGACTGCGTTGATTCAGATCAATGCAAAGAAAATAGACATATTCGATGTTGTTGGAATAATTTTAAAAAGGGCTATTATTACAAGGACGTTTTCTTTTGTTTTGCACAGTGGTATTCGGTTATGAATATCCAGCACCTCATTCGATGAGGCAAGGGCCAAGATCCCTTCATCGGGAGTGACCCCTTGGGTAGAAGTTTGCGTCAGGGTAATAACTTCACTATAGTCGATTACTTTTTGCTTTGGATCATGGTATTCAATGGGAATACCCTGAACCTCATTCTACGAGGAAAGAACCGAGATCCCTTCACCGGGAGTGAACTCTTTAGCAAAGGTTTTCGCTACTATATTTTTGTAAAAAGCTATTCGGTTCCTTCAACGATATCAAGTTCATTACATTAAAGGTTTTTCGCCAAAAACCATTCGTAGCCCTCCGTCAATTCAGACAGGTAGCACTTAGTATTCATGCTATGTTTGTTGGCCTTCGTCAAGGCATAGTGTATGGTAGCTGCTTGTTACATTTCTGTTGTATAAATAGATGCGTTGGTTTGGGACAGTCGTACTACTTTGTTGGCCTTCGTCAAGGGTATGTATGGGTGGGTTCAAATTAACCTGGACAATGACGGGTAGAACTTGACATGTGACTTTTGATTTGTTGGCCTTCGTCAAAGTCATAAGAGCATGGAGTAAAAATCACATCGGGAGTTTCAAACATACTGGAAACTTGCCAGATATGCGCATACCTTCTGGAGTGTGATAACTTGAGTGGATTCCATCAGGTTATCATGCGATGATAGTTGGATCCTGATTCCCACTGATGAGTTAGTTTACTCCTCGGGTGATTTTAGATGATCTCGACTAATTCTTCTTTTGGGTTTGGAGGAGAATTTGACGATACAGTGGGAGACATCCTGATTAAATAAAGTGATTAACCATTCTGCTCTAGGTTAGAGTGCATGCTGAGTATTTTTTTCTCTCTCTCTCTCTTTGGCAGCAACCATGTCCCGACCCTAGACTAGAACTCACAAACCAAGTTAACCGGACCTTCTTAAAACACATTGGCTTTTGGATTGTCAGAGTTGCATACTTCATTGTCACTCCTACTTTTACCCTTTACTTTTCTCCGGAACATTCCGTATCACTACGAAGATCCCATTTTCATTGGATATGACCATCGTATAGTTACATACGAACTCGAAGAAACTTGTTTCAGATTCGAGGATGGTTTCTGGTTCTGGAGAAAATGAATAGGACTATCCAGTTGTCTTTTCCTTTTACCTTCTCTCAGGATGTGAGGACTCCTAGGATTAAGAGAGGGTACACCTATTGCGCTTTTTGGATAGTCTTCTTCCAAACAATAGGCAGGTGTCAAAAGGTGGGGAAGGAAGAAAACCGATTAGCCTAAGTATGGTGTACAGAGGGTAATAAGTAAAGACAAATAAAGGGATTAGAAAGAGGGCAAAGTAAATTGCGACTGCTATCCTTCACGACCAAACCAAGTATTTCATCGCCACTTCTACTTCACCTTTGCATTTCTCCGGTTCAGGAGAAATAGAATAAGAATTATTCAGTTGACTTTTATCTTTACCTTCTCTCAGGTTGCGAGGGCTCCTAGGATTAGGAGAGTACACCTATTACGCTTATTGGATAGTCTTCTTTCAAACCATAAGCTGGTGTCGAACGGTAGGGAAGGAAGAAAATCAATTAGCCTGAGGGTAGTTTACAGAAGGTAATGAGTAAAGACAAATAAAAGGATTTGGAGAGACGGCATGGAAATATACAGCCACGGTCATGAATCTGGATAATGAAAGAGGCATTACTAGGAATACCAAGATACCCCTTCAAAAAAATTTCATGTTTCGGTTTCACTATGCGTTGTTAATTGAAAACTGATTTCCCAATTAGATCCTTACTCCAGAGTATGTATTTACCAGGTTTGATTCTCACAACTGTATGGGTTTATAGATGATGAGTGGGAGTAACTTATTGGGAATTAGGTGATTATATCCTCATTATATCGGAATTCGTTGTAATTAGTGATATTTGAGAAATTCACCTAGGGTTTTGCCTAACGGCAAATATTTGATTTTGAATATCCGTTGTTATGCATAAATTTCAAATTGATATATCTGTACGTTTATTTTATAAAGTGAGATATAACCTTTTGAAATTATGTCCATGACATTTACCTATATCAGTTGATGATTGGGTAAGAAGCATTGAACAGCGGTGTAATTCTTCTTAACCATAGTACAGTTTTCAACCTACGACGCACATGGTTTGAGTTATTCAACTCAGGGGAAATATACAAAGTATTATATGTTGTCCAGTGTCCATTAGGACAAAGGGGTTGGACCTCGTACTATATTCTGTTTACTTGTGATTTCTCCAGTTTTAGAATAGTATTTCGTAGAAATACAAGGTCCAAGTTTTGAGAAGTTATAGGTACAAGAATAAAGTAGAGAACCATGTGTTGTAAGTATCGGGATTCTTCAAGGTGATCGAAGATTTAGATACTTGTGTTTGGTATTCAGTTGATAGTAATGGTTTTGAGAACTTGCTTCTCTTTCAGGTTACTCATATTTGGATGCACTCCTAGTTGAGTAATGCTGACCGGCTTCCTTCCATTTAGTTGACATGCACTGGAGACAGCTGCGTGATTTGAATCTGGTTCCAATTAAATTAGTGCTTTTGTTTCTATATTGTATATAAAATGGTTCATATCTTAACGATGTTAAGGTATATTTAGTTGTCCGGCTTATGCTTAAAACCAGACTCTGGATAACTCAAGGCACGTTTCTGTAATGGCGGTTTATGGGTTATCCTGGGCTATGAAGAGGGTTAACTTTCTACCATCTGGAAGATCAATAGTGATATTGTTCTTGACTCGCCACAGTTTTAGTAAAATGGATTTTTTCAGAAAACAGTAGTGGGGGTATGGTAGAACTGGAAGTGATTCCAGAACCACAAACGATTACAGAAAATTTAATAGAACCTAAACATTCAATCAGGTTTGACATTCCAGTAGCCACTCCGCAGATATGGTGGGTAACCTCAGGCGCCCGAGAGGTACTCCGGTATCCTCAAAGACGGTGACAGGGAGGTTCTGTTTACCCAGATTTGACACTACTGTTGTTCCAGACTATGAGACCCGGCAGGATGATGAGTATAGCGTCGTTCTAAACTAGCTTTAGAAGTGCACGTGTATATGACTCTGCCAGAGGGTTGTTATAGCCAGTGGGAGCAGCGGAAGCATAGTGGACAAGTAGCTTATGTCTATTTATAGACTAAAGCAAGTATAGCGGAGATAGATCATCTAATTTTTATGTGACAGTCATAGGCTTTAACTTCATCAGAATAGGAAATGGATCTGTTAAGAAGGTAGTAGGGTGTGATGTCCTAGTATTTGGATGACATGCACTTTATAGGAAGTGAAATTCCTATACTGCGATCGGTTATACTGTGGTTGTCACACAGTGGTTTCTCCACATAGGATATGGATATAATATCAGGCATTCTGGTTACTAAATCTATTGTTTTAGATCTAGATTTAGGTAGTTTCCCAATCTGGGTACTTAGACAGTGTTCTAAAGGTGTTTTAGAATGGAAGACTCTTGGCATGGCGGTGTACCTCCAGGTGATGGAGTCACCCTCTCTAAAGGTGTCTTACAGACTAAAGGGTAATTGAGTCAATCATAAGATGTCAAGTACCACACCAGATATTGTTTTTGCACTAGCTGCGATAAGTTTATATTAATCCAATTCTGGAGAAACGCTCTGAAGCAGTTTTAGAACATAAGTGGATGTTCTAGGGATATGATAACGGCAGCCTCTTTTAGGAGACGGTTATCATTCCAGGCTTCCAAGATGACCTGGATGACAGAGTGACTGTCAAAGTTATAGTTTTCCCTCTTTTGAGGGGAAGTTGTTTGGACAGGTGGTCCAAACGGATATTGAGGGAGGCATGGCGCAAAATACTGATTAAGTTCAGTGGACGATACAGTCTAAGAAGTTTACTGGATTTGGAGTTTATTTGTGAACTGGGTCCCATCAGATATCCAGACATATTCTAAGACAGGTATTGCTCATTTCGGGAGATGGCTTTCTTCGCGAACTTGAGATATTGAGAGACATAGAAAGAAACATTAGAGCGGATCCACTCACTGAGGCTATTTATCGAACGCAATAGTTTCGCAAACGAGCTTTGTGAAACTGATTAGTAGAGAAGTTGGGTATTCGGTATCACACGTGCTGAAAGTATGCGACATCGCAATAATTAACCTTAAGTGCAAGTGGGAGATTGTGGCTATAGTGCCCTCAAGTCAATTATTGGATCGCAGGCACGTGATTGCAATGCTTAAGGGAGAACCTATACCGGTAGGACAGTCTTACTCGAGATGATAGTATGCTATCTGGTTTGTCTTTATCATCGTGTACATGTTTCAGGTGACACTACAGATCACTATTACATGTTGATAGAGCCTTTAGGATTCTTGCTAGACTACCAGCAGTATGATGACGATCATATACGTGGGAGCTGGGTGGTATATAATCACATCCTTAAAGTGTCCCTAGTCGAGGGAGTTTCGAGACTGGGCATCGATACTCCAGAGTAGACTAGTGTATACGGATCGAGATCCCGACGAGGGTCGGTGGCCGGTCTCACAAGCCATTGGTGTCAGTTGGTTCACCTAAGATGTATACAAGTGCTCATTGGGTTATGAGTATACTGGACGGACTCGCCGGGAACATGCTAGTTGGTATTATATCTATTGTCAGATAGCAGTTCCCTGGTGACATGTGTACAGGTTAGTCTATCGACCTGAGATCATCATTTGTCTCGTGTGAGTTCCCACTGTTCTTTGATTACTACCCTACCACGGCTCAAAATGTTAGTGTATATGCCCTAGGGGCCATTATTGTATCATACTAGCTTGTATATTACTTAATGGAAGTTTGGGATATTCACAGTTATATTAACAGTCTTGCTAAACATGGTAGTATGCTACTTGGTTTATATCTATCTTAATATGTGTATATGTTAGCATATCGCGAATACATATTGATAGAGCCCTTAGGATCTTGCTTGACTACCAGCGTTGTGATGGCAGTCACACTAGTGGGGGCTGGGTAGTCTACAAGCACATCTTTTTTCAGGTCCCTAGTCGTAGGATTATCGAGAAAGGGCATCGATACTCCGGAGTAGACTAGTGTGTACGCTTCTCATCCAAGTTGGGGAGATGGTCTGTCCCACAGCCATCAGTATGTCGTACTGGAGATAGTATACAGGTGCTCGTTGGGTTATCGGTACACCGGACAGGACTCGCAGGGAACTGTTGGTTGGTATTATACCCGTCGTCAGTTAACAGTTCCCAGGTGACATGAGTACAGCATAGTCTACAGACTTGATACTGCTACTTCGCCTCGAGTGTGTTCCCACTGTTCTTAGATTGCTACCCTACCACGGCTCAAAGGAGTCATGCAAACAGGTAGCAGTTGGGTGCAGTCCCGAAGCACTTGGAGGCAGTGGCGGTTAGATAGGATTTGTCTCTCCTGGTATTGGGAGTTGATATCGCGCTGTGTTTGGAAAGCCATTATGCAAAGTCCCTGGCCAGGGCAAACGAGATTTACTGGTAGGATTTCCAGTAGCTTCTCAAGGTGTAATGGGCTTCACTCCGACACGACTTATACCACTTATAGGGGACTGACGCTTGCCGCCCCCTAGGCCGGATATGCGATAGTCTTAGACGAACAGACTGGATTGTATGGAGATTGTCACATCAGGCTCAGTAGGAGTTCGGATGGGTTTCCTCATCGGCCTTCTTATCGACATCTACCTGGGGACCGTTACATACAACTAGTGCCGCTTACGGTCTGTGGTTAAACCCACTGCCAGCGTAGTGTCGAGTCTTTAGAGTCCCACACAGAGAGTTTCCCTGCTTCGGGCGAAACGATATAGAGGTCGTATGGTTTTACGACAGGGTTCGGACACATACGTGTATTTACGCACGTACGATGTTCGGACAGTTTATACTAGCAGGCTTTGGTTTAAGCCAGATTCTAGTATTGGATTATTGGATTTATACAGTCTCGGTATTTTCGTGTTTTCACGGATGGGAGGGGTGTTCTCGTAATTAGTCGAGAAGCTTCTAGAAGATTGATGAGTTGGAGGCTTAGGTGGAATTTGCATTAAATGGATTAACGACTCATGGTGTGATTCATCCAAATGAGTTAATGAAGCATTTATTGCTTAATGACTCATGAGGTGATTCATACATAGTGAGTTAATGAAGCATGGTTGATATTATCATATATTATTCATTTAATAATTATCATGCTTCATATATGTTCACAAATGAGATATTATTCATATCATTCTCACTCTCACCTTCTCTCTCCTCAAGCTCTCTCCCTCTTCAAAGAACTAACCCTAACCTCTCATGTATTGAGATCCAAGGGTTAGCAAGACTAATAGATCCCTAATCCTCTTCTATATCCTCTAGGTTACCTTGATTAGCACTCATAGCAACCTAGTTACCTCAAGTGAGAGGTTAAAGCTTGGAGAAGTAGCTCTCGGGTGGATCTTCTATCACAACGAGGAGGCCGACGAAGAGGTAGTCAACGAGAACAAGAAGGACTTGATTCATTAGGTATAATCATCTATCATAGTAGATAATCACTTCTATATAGTTGTTAGTTAGGGTTTGGCAAAGATCCGTAAAGTTAGTCGATGTTAGTTTAAACAAAATGATTGTTTTACCTATTCCTCCTCCCCGCATCTTATGGGGTGTCTAACGTCGACTTGCAGTGGTATCAGAGCCTCGGTAAACCATAACTAATTTATTGGCAAAGTCGTTAGAAATTCGATCGCATAACGAACCCGAAAAACATCATTTTAACCATGTTTCTGCCGATTTTAAAACGGGTCTAAAAATTTTTCAGGGACCCTTAAAAATACATGCATGGAATTATAAGATTACTGGAGAAATTTGGGATCGTGACACGGCCAAACCGCCACGGAACCGCGGCCGATCCAAATGATCCGCCGCAGATCCACGGCCGAGTTAAAGCCGAGTCAGCCCAAATTTGCCCAGTAATTCTTCTGAGTTGATTTTGTATTTTCTGGGATGTTTTGTTTCTGCTCAGGTTTCAGGTGCACAGAGAATTATTTGGAATAGAATCATTTGTGTTTTCTTGATCGAAATTCTAAGATATTTGGCTAACTTGATTATATCTGTGATGTGTTTAATGTGTTCGTAAACCTCCCCTAACTGCTAGTATGTCGGTTAGCAGGGGGTTGCACATTTCTGTAATGGTTTTTACTGGTTTGTGTTTGTGAACTTGTTGGATTGTCGTGAATGGATAGCCGGGGATGTGAGACGAGTGTTTCTTTCATTCAAATGTAATTTGTAAATTGTTGTAATATTCTTTTGCAGCGCACATACGGGTTGAGCTTGTAGCCACCGTTGTATTATTTCATTTACTGTTTTCTGCTCCTATAATAGACCCAAGGTGGGATACACAAACTACCAGGTACTTTGAAGTGTTTAGTGTCCTACTCACGTTGTTGAGGGAGACCGCTTCACTTCGGGTACTAGGCGGGTAGTTTGCCGTACCCGTAGGGGTCTAGGGTGGAGTTTTGGTTATTCATCGCGACTGTGTGATCCGTCTTTCTTTGCAGGCTCAAAAAGAATGCGGATTCGTAGAAAATCCAATATGTTCATCTGTGATCTGGAATGCCTATTATTGCGTCTGACGAATGTACAATATCTATATATGATATCTATTATGCGTTATTTATGTTTTACACCCGCGCTAGCCCAGCCCCCGTTCTGTCGTTAGTTAAGTAATCTAACGGGTGAATGACGGGGCCCAGTGGCGAATGCGGATGGCATAAGAGGACGTTGTATTTTCGTTGTTTTCTGCAATGATAGTTTAATTGATGAGACACATTATATTAATGCAAATAAAATAAACCAAAGTTGAATCGTTGGAACAGTTTAAAAGAAACCACTCGGTTATTTTAAAACAGAAGATATTTTTTAAATTGCGAAGCTTTAACCACTCCTTTTAAAAGCTATCAGGTTCCTTCGATCATATCAAGTTCACTACGTTCACGGTTTTGCCAAAACCATTCGTAGCCCTCCGTCATTTCATTTGGGTATTCAGTAGTATTCAAGCTATGTATTTTGACCAACGCCAAGGCATAGTGTTTGGTAGCTGCTGAGTATTCATTTGTTGCATAGATAGATGAGTTAGTTTGGGACAGTCGTATTATCATTTGGCCAACGTCAGGGGTATGTACGGATGGGTTCAAATTAACAAGATAAAGATGGGTAGAACTTGATGTGTGACTTATGATATTTTGACCAACGCTAAGGTCATAAGAGCATGGGGCAGAAATTTATATCGGGAATTTCTAAAGAAACTGAAATTTGCTAAGAGTTGCATACCATTTAGAGTGTGATAATTCTGGTAGGAGTCCTTCAGCTTTATCACACGATGATATTTGGATCCCGATCCTACTGTGAGTATCCGCTACTCATCAGGGGATTCGTCACTTAACGATCAATGCTATAAACCAAGTAGGTGTCGAGAAAGGTGTCAGTGGGGCTATGCCCCTAGAGAAAAGAAGTTATTTAATTAAGGAACTTCGCGAAAGCATCGTAAAACCTCCCTCGAAGTACCGACACCGGCCTGGCTGAACGGTTAAGCAAGTATTGTATGGTGAGAATAGTCCTGACTAGTTCATCCATTTTGGTTTGAGGAAGGATTCGAGAAACAGTGGGAACCATCAAGTTTAGATAAACTAAAAACAACTCTAAACTTGCAAGAGCATCATGCTAAAGTGTTCCCTCTCTCTCTCTCATTGCAGCGACCCAGAACATGACAGGCCTTAAGTTACTATTAGATAAAAATATTTTTGACAGGGCCAAACTATAAAGATTGGTTCCGGAATGTTAAGATGGATATTACGTATGACAAATTGGGGTATGTCCTTACCACTAAGGCACCTGTTGTCCCTGGTCCAGAATCCAGTGTCGCGGATAAGGAAATCCGCAAGACCTGGGACATTGATTGCGCGAAGGCCAAATGCATCGTGCTTGCCTCTATGAATAATGAACATCAGAGAAGGCATGAGAATATGGATCTTGAATCCATATTTCTCCACACCAAAGAACTGTATGGAGAGCAATCTCGTATAGCTAGATACGAGACCTCGAAGAACTTGTTTCAGTCGAGGCTGGCCGTCGGATCATCTGTAGGAGAACATGTCCTAAAGATGATTGGCTATATAGAAGAGCTCACGGACCTCGGGACGACTTTAGAGAACGAACTCTATACAGACTTGGTTCTTCAGTTCCTTCCTTCCACCTACGCCCAGTTTATTCTGAATTTCAACATTTAAGGAAAAGAAGTTGAACTTCCAGAACTCCTTAACATGTTGAGGAGTGCAGAGGGCACCTTGCAGAAAGCAAGGAAAACACCCACTATGTTTGTTCGCGGTGCTTCCTCTTCCGGGTCCAAGGCAAAGGCTAAAGGAAGGAAGAAGAAGGCCGCTACCAAACCAAGAGGTGGTGTTGGTAAGGTGGGAGTTAAGGGAAAAGCAAAGGTTGCGGTGCCAGTAGTGGCAAAGGACGAGTGCTTCTACTGTCGTAGGAAAGGCCATTGGAAGAAAGATTGAAAAGCTTGGATTGCCAAGAACCAGGACCGAAGCAAGCTGTGGTTTCGACTTCAGGTGTGTTTGTAATTGAAAATTGTCTGTCAATCAACTCTACTTCCTGAGTATTGGATACCGAATCAGGATCTCATATATGCAATTCATTGCAGACACTGAGAAACCGTAGAGCGCTGAAGGTTGGTGATATGACCCTCCAGGTTGCTAACGGAGCTAGCATGGGTGCTGTGTCTATAGGGGATTATCACCTTGGATTGACGAGTGGACATATTTTGGTTTTGCATAATTGTTTTTTTGTACCCAGTTTAACATGTAATATCATATCAGTATCGTTGTTATCAAAAGAAGGTTATGATTTCACGTTTGTAAGCGATGTTGTTAACATCCACCTTAATCATGGTTTGATTGGGTCTGGTACACTAGATAACGGTATATATGTGTTAAACCAATTACAGATTTTCAATATCCAGAACACACTAAAAAGAAAGTCTCCAGATATAAATCAGGCTTTCTTATGGCATTGTAGACTGGGTCACATCAATGAAACAAGGTTAACTAAGTTACATAGAGAAGGATATTTAGATCCGTTCGAATATCAATCTTATGCAACTTTTCAATCATGTCTCAAAGGAAAGATGACAAAGACTCCATTCACTGGACATGAAGTAAGAGCGAGCGAGCTCTTAGGACTCATACACAGCGATGTATGCGGTCCAATGTCTATACATGCAAGAGCTGGTTTTTCATATTTCATTACTTTTACGGATGATTACTCTAGGTATGGATTCATTTTCTTAATAAAACATAAATCCGAGTCCTTTGAGAAATTCCAAGAATATAAGAATGAAGTAGAAAACCAAACTGGCAAAAGTATCAAGACACTGAGATCTGATCGAGGTGGTGAATACTTAAGTGCCGAGTTTCTGGGTTACCTAAAAAAGAAAGGAATTCTCTCTCAACTTACTCATCTATACACTCCACAGCATAACGGTGTATCGGAAAGACGGAACCGAACCCTATTGGATATGGTACGTTCCATAATGAGTAATGCTGAGTTACCGCGATCTTTCTGGGGTTATGCGCTAGAATCAGCTGCATATCTTTTGAACAGGGCTTCTACCAAGACTGTGCCTACCACACCATATCAGATGTAGAGTGGGAAAAAACCCTATCTTCAGTATCTGAAGATATGGGGATGTTCATATTTTGTTAAAAAGTAGCATGCGGACAAACTCGAGGCACGATCAGTATAGTGTAAGTTTGTGGGATATCCAAAGAACTCCAAGGGGTATTTTTCTATTACGTAGAGGAACAAAAAGTTTTTGTTTCTCATAATGCCTTCTAGAACAGCAGTTTTTAGAAAAGGAAACAGGTGGGAGCGAAATAGAACTGGAAGAAATTCCAGAACCACAAACTACTACTGAAAGTTTGGTAGAACCAGTAGTTCAAGAAGAATAGAACATTCCCGCACCCCTCCGCAGGAGTAGTAGGCCGTCTCATCCGCCTAAGAGATACTACGGTTTTCTCATAGACGGGGATAGAGAGGATTGTGTCATTGATAATGATGAACCTACTAGCTTCCAGCAGGCCATCCAGAGCGGCGACTCGGTAAGATGGCTGGATGCAATATGGACCGAGATGGAGTCCATGTACACCAACAAGTATGGACTTTGGACTTTGCTCCAGATAGGGTAAAACCCATAGGATGCAAGTGGATCTTCAAGAAAAAGATTGGTGTAGATGGACAGGTGGAAACCTATAAGGCTAGACTTGTTGCAAACGGTTTTTGTCAAAGATCTGGTTTAGACTATGACGAAACTTTTTCTTCAGTGGCTATGTCAAATCCATTCAGGTCCTTCTTGCTATTACCATCTTCCATGATTATAAGATCTGGCAGATGGACGTAAAGACGGCTTTTCTAAATGGTAATCTGGAAGAGTGTGTCTATATGGATCAGCCAGAAGGTTTTAATCAGAGTGGGAGCGGCGGGAAAGTATGCAAGTTGCTTAAGTCCATTTATGGACTAAAGCAGGCATCGCGGAGTTGGAACATCTGTTTTGATGAAACGGTCATAGAATATGACTTTATCAAAAATCCAGATGAACCATGTATATATAGTAAAATTATAGCACGAACTGTCGTATTCCTCGTCTTGTACGTGGATGACATTCTCTTGATAGGAAATGACATTCCTATGCTACAATCTGTCAAAGGATTCTTATCACACAGGTTCTCCATGAAAGACCTGGGTGATGCCTCTTACATTCTGGGGATCCGGATCTGTCGTGATAGATCCAAGAGGATGTTGGGACTTTCGCAGTCCAGGTATATCAACACTATACTGAAAAGATTCAGTATGGAAGATTCTAAGCGCGGTAGTTTACCGACTTGTCACAGAATCACCCTATCTAAAGAGATGTCTCCCAAGACTGATTTGGAAAGAGATCACATGTCAATTATACCCTATGCTTCTGTAGTAGGCTCTATAATATATGCGATGTTGTGCACCAGACCAGATATAGCTTACGCACTGAGTGTGGTAAGCCGGTATCAGTCAGACCCAGGGAAGAAGCACTGGATAGCAGTAAAGAACATTATCAAGTACCTGAGAAGGACTAAGGATATGTTCTTGGTTTACGGTGGAAAAGACCTCAAGATCGAGGCTTTTGCTGATTCCAGCTTCTAGAGTGACAAGGATGACTCCAAGTCCATGTCAGGTTATGTCTTTACCCTCAATGGAGGGGTGGTGTGCTGGAAGAGTTCCAAGCAGGATACCGTTGCTGACTCGACGATGGAAGTTGAGTATATCGCTGCTTGCGATGCCGCAAAAGAAGCAGTCTGGATGAAGAAGTTACACACAGAACGTCAGGTGGTTCCATCCATTGTTGATCCAATACCTCTGTATTGTGACAACGGGGCTATAGCTTTAACAAAGGAACCCAGGTCCCATCAAAAGTCCAGGCACATCTTAAGGCGGTATCACCTGATCAGGGAATCATTGATCGCCGGGAGATCGAGGTCTGGAGAGTTGCTATAGAGGAAAACACTGCAGATCCATTCACAAAGGCCTTACCCCAGACTCAGTTTGAAAGGATATTCGAGATGATAGGTCTTCGATACGCCAGTACATGGCCCTAGTGCAAGTGGGAGATTGTTAGTGTATATGCCCTAGGGGCCATTATTGCATCATACTAGCTTGTATATTACTTAATGGAAGCTTGGGATATTCACAGTTATATTAACAGTCTTGATAAACATGGTAGTATGCTACGTGGTTTATATCTATCTTAATATGTGTATATGTTAGCATATCGCGAATACATATTGATAGAACCCTTAGGATCTTGCTTGACTACCAGCGTTGTGATGGCAGTCACACTAGCGGGGGCTGGGTAGTCTACAAGCACATCCTTTTTCAGGTCCCTAGTCGTAGGATTATCGAGACAGGGTATCGATACTCCGGAGTAGACTAGTGTGTACGCTTCTCATCCCAGTTGGGGAGATGGTCTGTCCCACAGCCATCAGTACGCCGTAATGGAGATAGTATACAGGTGCTCGTTGGGTTACGGGTACACCAGACAGGACTTGCAAGGAACTGTTGGTTGGTATTATACCCGTCGTCAGTTAACAGTTCCCAGGTGACATGAGTACAGCATAGTCCGCAGACTTGACACTGCTGCTTCGCCTCGAGTGTATTCCCACTGTTCTTAGATTGCTACCCTACTACGGTTCAAAGGAGTCATGCAAACAGGTAGCAGTTGAGTGCTGTCCCGAAGCACTTGGAGGCTGGTAGGATTTCCAGTAGCTTCTCAAGGTGTAATGGGCTTCACTCCGACACGACTTATACCGCTTATAGGGGACTGACGCTTGCCGCGCCCTAGGCCGGATATGTGATAGTCTTAGACGAACAGACCGGACTGTACGGAGATTGTCACATCAGGTTCAGTAGGAGTTCGGATGGATTTCCTCATCGGCCTTCTTATCGACATCTACCTGGGGACCGTTACGTACAGCTAGTGCCGCTTGCGGTCTGTGGTTAAACCCACTGCTAGCGTAGTGTCGAGTCTTTAAAGTCCCACACAGAGAGTTTCCCTGCTTCGGACGAAACGATATAGAGGTCGTATGGTTTTACGACAGGGTTCGGACATATACGTGTATTTACGCACGTATGATGTTCGGACAGTTTATACTAGCAGGCTTTGGTTTAAGCCAGATTCTAGTATTGGATTATTGGATTTATACAGTCTCAGTATTTCCGTGTTTTCTTGAATGGGAGGGGCATTCTCGTAATTAGTCGAGAAGCTTCTAGAAAATTGATGAGTTGGAGGCTTAAGTGGAATTTGCATTAAATGGATTAATGACTCATGGTGTGATTCATCCAAATGAGTTAATGAAGCATTTATTGCTTAATGACTCATGAGGTGATTCACACATAGTGAGTTAATAAAGCATAGTTGATATTATCATATGTTATTCATTTAATAATTATCATGCTTCATATATATTCACAAATGATATATTATTCATATCATTCTCACTCTCACCTTCTCTCTTCTCAAGCTCTCTCTCTTCAAAGAACTAACCCTAACCTCTCATGTGTTGAGATCCAAGGGTTAGCAAGACTAATAGATCCCTAATCCTCTTCTATATCCTCTAGGTTACCTTGATTAGCACTCATAGAAACCTAGTTACCTCAAGTGAGAGGTTAAAGCTTGGAGAAGTAGCTCTCGGGTGGATCTTCTATCACAACGAGGAGGCCGACGAGGAGGTGGTCAACTAGAACAAGAAGGACTTGATTCATTAGATATAATCATCTATCATAATAGCTAATCACTTCTGTATAGTTGTTAATTAGGGTTTGGCAAAGATCCGTAAAGTTAGTCGATGTTAGTTTAAACAAAATGATTGTTTTACCTATTCCGCCTCCCCGCATCTTATGGGGTGTCTAACGTCGACTTACACAAAGGAGTCATGCAAACAGGTTTTAGTTGGGTACAGTCCCGATCCACATGGAGACAGTGAGCGGATAGTCAAGGGATTCATCTCTCCCGGTATTGGGGGTTGATGTCGCGGTGTGCACGGATGGCCATCACCAAAAATACTTGTCCAAGGTAGTCGAAATTACTGATCTAGGATCGATAGTTTCTCAGGTGGTGATGGGCTTCATACCGATACTAAATGTCGCGTTATTGGGGGTCTGACTTTATCCACCTCCTAGACTCGATATGCGATACTCATAAACGAACGGGCCGGACTGTACGGATATTGTCACTGTCAAGCTCAGTAGGGTTTCAAGATGAGTTTGCTCGTCGGTCTTCCTTTCGCTCAATACCTGGGTAGCCGTTACGTACAGCTAGTGCTACTGACGTGCTTGTGCTTAAACCCACTGCCAGCATATTGACCAGTCTTTAGAGTCCCACACAGAGGGTTTCCCTGGTTCGGGCGAAACGTTGTAGAGGCCGTATGGTTTTATGGCAGGGTTCGATCATATACGTGCACTTATGCACGGATCATGATCGGACGGATGATACTAGTAGGCTTTGGTTTAAGCCGGATCCTAGTATTATAATGTTGGATTACTTTCGTCTCGTTATATTCGTATTCAATCGGAATAAGGATGCAGGTATATATATACGGATGAGGGGTATTCTTGTAATTCGTTACAAGATTTCTCTGGTTGATACCATTTTCTTTTTGGGATTAAACATTAAGTTTAAATGTTTAAATTGGTGGAAAGTGTGAGTGCAAGTCTTGGCCTTGTGCATTGATTCATTGCACATGCACTTGGTGACTCATGGTATTGGGTCTAGTGTTGTTTTATTTTGGATAAGATATTTGTTGTGGGCAATAGTGAGAGGAGGCAGATCTTTTCTAGCCTTGGGATTTTTCTTTAGTTGTATATGTGCTCACAATACATCACACACAATACTTAAACCATTTCTTCACTTGCTTCTTTCTTGAGCTCACACTTTCCTCTATAGGCATCTTCTTCAACCTCCACCCATCCCTCTCATGAGTTGAGAATCCATAGGTGTATTGAGACAAAGTATTCACACACTATGTCTACTTCATCTTGGGCATCTAGGCTAGCAAACTAGATGCTCGAGTTGCTTCGGTTTTGAAGCGGGAGCCCGTATTACGAACCATCGACGTGGATCTTCTTCGGCGGAGGGAGACCGGAGATCAAACTTGATCGGGGAAGCCGCGAGGAGCTTGGGACAGAGGTTGAAGACCGAAGGACACGAATCGATCGGTATAACCTCTCTAAACTCCTTTTGTATAACTAGTATAGGGTTAATGATACGATCCGTTGTTTAGGGTTCCGTTAGCGCCGGTTTTCTAAAGTTTTTGTTCCGCGTTTGGCCACGAATTGATGGCCGGGGCGCTGGCATTGCCTTACAAATTAGCACCCCAAATTTTTTTAAAATGGCATGCTTGATGCTGTGAAACCCAGTGGTGGAGCTAACAAACACTATCATCTTCCTCGTATTGTACGTGGATGACATACTCTTGATAGGAAATGATGTTCCTATGCTACATTCGGTCAAGCTCTTCTTATCAGAAAAGTTCTCCATGAAAGATCTAGGTGATACCTCCTACATCATGTGGTTTAAAATCTATAGAGATAGAACTAAGAGGATGTTGGGATTGTCCCAATCCAGGTACATTGACACCATACTAAAGAGATTTAGTATGGAAGATTCTAAGCGTGGTAATTTACCCACTTGTTCAGGAATCGCCATCTCCAAAGAGATGTCTCCTAAGATTGATTTGGAGAGGGCTCGCATGCAAGGGATACCCTATACTTCTGCAGTTGGGTCAATCATGTACGCGATGTTATGTACCAGACCGGATGTAGCTTACGCACTTAGTGTGGTAAGTAGGTATCAATCAGATCCAGGGGAGAAGCACTGGACGGATGCAAAGAACATTCTTAAGTGCTTGAGAAGGACTAAAGAAATGTTCTTTGTGTATGGTAACAGAGAACTCCAGATGGAGTCCTTTACCGATTCGAGCTACCAGAGTGATAAGGACGACAGTAAGTCGGTCTTGGATTTTGTCTTTACCCTCAATGGAGGGGCGGTATGTTGGAAGAGTTCCAATTAAGATACCGTGACAGACTCGACGATAGAGGCATAATACATCGCTGCCAACGATACTGCTAAAGAGGCTGTCTGGATAAAGAAGTTCATTGCTGAACTTGGTGTATTTCCATCCATTGAGTATTCAATACCCTTGTATTGTGATAACAATGGAGCTGTGGTTTTGGACAAGGAACCTCGGTCCCATCAGCGATCTAGACATATTCTTAGGCAGTATCACCTAATCGGGGAGATAGTTGATCACCGGGAGATCGAGGTCAGGAGAGTTGACACGAAGGATAACACAAAGGATCCACTCACGAAGGCCCTCCCCCAGACGCAATTTGAGAGACTTTTTGGGATGTTGGGTATGAGATACTACAACAACTGGCCTCAGTGCAAGTGGGAGATTGTTAGGAATATGTATGCCTTAGTGGCCATTATTGTATGATATAGTGGACGCTTGGACATATATATAGAGGGCTTTCTTGCTCGACATGATAGTATTCTATCTGGTTACTCTTTATCTTAATATGTACACTTGTATTGGTATACTGTCTCTCTGATACATGTTGATAAAACCCTTAGGATGTTAGCTTGACTACCAGGACTATGAAATTGGATCATACTAGTGGGCTTGTATAGTCCGCAAGCACATCCTTTAACAGTTCCTAGTCGAGAGAGTATCGAAATAAGGCATCGATATTCCAGAGTAGACTAGTGTGTACGTTTCTTGACCCTGTATGGGGAGATGGTTGATCCTACATCCATTGGTGTTTGACATCAAAGATTGTACAAAGGTGCTCATTAGAGAATGGGTACACCGAACAGGACTTGCCGAAAACTCCTAGTTGGTACTATACCTATCGTCAGATAGCAGTTCTCAGGTGACACTTGTACAGGTTAGTCTGTAGACCCGAGATTGTCATAGAGTCTTGTGTGATTCCCACTGTGCTTTGATTTCCTCCCTGCCACGGCTCAAAGGAGTCGTGCAAAACAGATGTATTTTGGGTACAGTCCCGAGTCACATGGAGGCAATGAGCGATAGAAGGGGTTTCGTCTCTCCCAGTATAGGGAGTTGATGTTGCGCTATGCTCGATTGGTTATAACAGCAAGTCCCTGGCCAAGGCTGATGTGATTTACTGGTAAGTGTTATCAGTAGTCGGTTATAGGCCACACATCAGCATGACTTATCAAGTTATTAGGGTCTGACGATTCCACCCCTAGACTTGATATGTGACATATCAGACGAAGAGACCAGACTGTACGGTAAGTGTTGCTTATCGGCTTTGCGGGAGTGTGGACAAGCTTGCTTGTTGATCTTCTATTCGCTCAATACCTGGGTAGTCGTTACATCCAGCAAGTACCGCTGACGGCTTGTGGGTGACCGATGTGATCATTACCTATTGCTGACGTATTGACGAGTCTTTAGAGTCCCACACAGAGGTTTTCTAGCTCAAGCGAAACGAAGTAGGGCACATATGGTGATATGTGCGGGAGCTTGATTAAATACGAGTATGTGATACTGTTCATATCAGAATTTTGCATTATTATATCGCCCATTCTTAATCACATTACATATAAATAGGTGCTTTTGATCCATGTCTGCTAAATAGTTGCAGGTTACAGGTTCTCAGCTCGTTACAGTGAAATTCATGAAAAGTCGCTACAAATGTGAGACTACGACCAACAACAGATGAATCCGTATGATGCCGCCTACCCGTTCAAGGAACAAATAGAAAATCATTAGACAGTTCAATGCAAAAAGCACAAGGGCAGCACAAGATTCAGAACTTCAACGCGAAGCTTAAGGCAAAAGTCCACATCATTCTGCACTGTTGGAAATCTGGAAGGAAATAGAAGAGATTCTGAGAAACCAAGTGAAAAAAACAGAAGATAAAAGCAACATGAAACAACCCTGAAGAAATAAGCCCACGACTCCACCAATTGGCTACGGAACAGTGGCCAAACAGGCTATTCTGCCGCGGAACCACGGCCATATGGTGCACGTGTCGGTGCACATGTCGGTGGAGGTGTCAGTGCTTTGACCCGGTTTTCTTAGGGTAGTTTGGTAAACTCATGTATGGATCAGAATGTAACCTAGGGTTTTTTCTATCTATAAAAAGGAAAGCCAAAAGCCTAATTAGGTGTGCCTCTTTTAGGGTGCCTCTTTTGAGGATACCTCTTTCTAATTCTTAGATCTAAATTTTAATTTCAATTGTAATGCATTGTTGAGAGGTTATCAATAAAGTAAGTTTTATTCTTTTTTATCTCGCATTCTTTTTATCTGAATTTTAATTCCTGCAATTTTTTATCTGTTCTTTTATTATCTGCAATTTAGTTCATCTATTAAAATTAAAAAAATGAATTTTATTGTTATCTTCCTAATGAGTGAGTAATTCCTCACTTGTTAGGGATAGGAGAGGGAAGCTTTAAGAGAAAGAAATATTTCTCACTCCTTTCTTTGCCCAAATAATTTTAATTAAGGACTCTCTTTAAATCAACCATAATCCGCTCACTACGGCACCCTATCCTACATAATAGCGGTGATTCCCTAGTTATACCGGTTGTGGTTGAATTAACCGGAGGTTAGGGCTAAGAGCCAAGAACGGACGGATAAGGACCAAAAGGAAGAAACTAAGTTTCTTCCTAGTCGTGCTAATCCTCGTTGTTGACTATTACCCTAACACCTATATTCTTAATTAGGGCATTGAAAGAAGTGAGAAGAATCCCTATTTCGAACTAACCTAATCCTAACCCTAGCAAGTCTTTTATCATCTTTTATCTCATTCGTAGATATTAAAACAAAACCAGACTTAATTGGACTTAACTCGTTAGAGTATAAAGAAAAGGATTCCTTCTCCCAGTGGATCGACCCGTACTCAACCGGCTAGCTACCAAGCGACACCATCTTGATTGCGATAAATTTAAACACAGAAAATCTCTGACAATCAAATGGCGTTGTTGCCGGGGAGACGGTAGTCTCTTTCTTTGTGTCGGGTTAATTGAAAAAATTGAAAAAAATTATAAAAATTGAAAAATTTTAAAACAAAAAAATAAAAAAATAAAAAATAAAAATCATCTTGTTATTTTTGAAAGGTTTTTATGCGAGTGTGCAACCTTAGAGCAAATTCTGATTCAGATCTGGAGCAAGCTCAGTGAACAAATCCAGAAACAGGGGATCTGAATAAATAAAGGAGAACCAACTCAGCACAGAGAAAAAATTTGGAGATCTAAACCTACTTCTCTGCCATGGAACCGCGGCAGAATCAGGCCTTTGACCGCGGAACCGCGGTCAACCTGTAACGTCAGCACCCCATTTTCTCTGTGTGTATCTTTTTTCTTCTCTCCTACCCCCTGAACTCCACTGAAATAATTTTCCTGCAGGTATTCTTTGCACAACAGCCTCTTCTCCCTCTCCAATAAAATGGTTTTGTGCAGGATTTTTTGCGCTGCAAAATAAAAAAAAATTTGAAAGCGTTTTAGATTTTTTTGGTTGTTCCAGCTTTGCATAATTAATATGGAATTTAAGGGGCTATAACACCAACTCAGATTGGGTGGGGATTCATCACCCTTCCTAAGACCCCAAAAATCACTAAAAGCATACGCATCACCCTTGAGCTTAATTAAAAAATATCTAGACTCAGCCAATTAAGGACTGTCGCGCTCATTAAGACAGAGAAAGGTTGTGGGCATTCAGTCGTTTATCTAAACCTGACTTTGTGGTGCCTAGGCTAGACAAGTGAGAAAGGTAACTTTAAAAGGCCCGTCTCATGGTGATTCGTGAGCGGAACCCTCCTTTCTTCGTTTGTGCTTACCTGGCCACAATTGGCGGTGAAGAGGCGATTTCAGGGATATCTCACAACTTGTCACTTTGAAACAGTTAGGAGCAGTCTAGTTGACTTAGGAGACCCTAGCTCTAGATTTGATTGTGCATGTTTAAACTGTGGTTGTTTGAAATTGTGCTATAGTTCCGTACAAATCTTTGCAAAACCCTTTCTAAAAAAAACACTTTCAAAAATTTCAAAACTCCAAAAACAAACAATTTTTTTTAAAATATAAAAAAAATTAAAAAAATTAAAAAATTAAAAAAAATCATATTCTTTTTCTTCTCATTTCTCTTATCACATCATGGGTACCCCACCTCGCAAAACTCTTGCCAAACTTTGATACCCACAACCAGACATTACTTCCTATGATTCTTGTTTTAGTCGAATTTTGAACGACCCCTACATGCCCAAAATTTCTTTGAAAGATCGGATAGACGCGTTTAGGACAAACAATTGGACTCAGAAATCCACTTCGTATCAACCATTTCAAACATTCACCCATTCTCATATTGATACCGCTTTTGAGAGTCCAGTTGTAATCCCAAAACCTATGTCTATTGCTGAACATATTGAATAATCTCGTAACCGATCTTTCACTCCTTTCACCACTACGAATTCTTTGGATCAACAATTCCATTCATCTTCTTATTCAAATATTGATCCTACCCCTATCCAACCATTCTATTCCTATCCATCCTACCCAACTTTCGCACCTTCCCTAGACATTGCTTCTACACAGCCATTTGGGAGTTTCCAGTATCCAAATAATTTTGAATCTTTTACTGAAACTCCTTCACAACCCATGTCTAGTCTGAAACAGGTGTTGGAAGACTTTAGGGTAGCGTCATGCCAACAGATGATGGATTTGAATGCGTCCATGGCCACCCTCATACAACCTAGTGACCCGGTAGCTAGTTTCCAATTAGCTCCACATTTTCCAATTTATGATGAGACGGTAGGACAGGTTGAGAATTTGAGTGGAAAAAGTGAGCTGTACACCCTTCCAAATCAAACCTACCCATTCCCAATTGAATCCCACAACTTCGGTTTTGAATGTCTATCAAGTGTTCTAAATGATTCACCAGTTGAAGATAAAACGTTTAATGAGTTGTTCGACTTTGTAGTGTTTGATTTATCTGATTGTGAAGGGTCCCTTTCGAGTGAAACCATCACCAATCCTTTTGACCTCTACACCTCCACTCTAGAACCTAAACTGATTGATACCCATGCTTTTGATGAGGTGTATGAGAAATTTAATTTTCACTTGATCGAGGATATTGACGCTGGGAATATTTTGGATGATGAAACCACAGATTTGGATGAGTTTCTCTCTCCAATTCATTATCCCGAGTCATTAAATGTTTCTCCCGAACTTCATATGCGTCTTGATTTTGATGAGAATTGCATGGATAAGCTAAATTTTGAGGAGAGTATTGAGGAAATTGTTGAGGATGAAACAGTTTTACTTGAGGAGTCGGATTTCCTAATTCATTCTATCCCTTTCATTGACTGCGTATACCCTTCTGAAC
Source organism: Agapanthus africanus (assembly GCA_030015575.1). Lineage (NCBI taxonomy): Eukaryota > Viridiplantae > Streptophyta > Magnoliopsida > Asparagales > Amaryllidaceae > Agapanthus > Agapanthus africanus. Next base: position 523,680,250 of record JASDDO010000019.1, read on the forward strand.
CTTTAACCGATACCCTTCCTCAATCACTTCCTTCCATCCTCGCTCCGACCTTGCAAGAAACCATTACACTTTCATTTTCAATGTCTGGTTTACCAAGTTCGACGTACCCATGTTATCTCACGACTCTTGAGAGATTTGACCTCATTTCTCAGTGGGTTGATAGATTAGCACAATCGCTTTTTACACATCGGTCATTACAAATTGTGCTAATTTATACACTCCATCTCCACCCTCAAGTTCATATTCAACTTCTTTTTTCCACTTTCTCTGGTTCTTCTTCTAATCTTCCTTTAATGATAGGGAGTGTTAATGAATCACAATCCGATATTTTGAGTTCGATAATTCTAGAAAAACAACTTGATTTAGACTCTTTTGAGAATAAGGTAGATGAGCCTTACGAGTCTCCTACCTCCGTAATTTTTGAAAAATCAAGTATGCTGAATTCTGGCGTGACACTTATTGATATTGAAACGTTCAATCGGACCATCGACGAAAGTTTCGAAGATATTTTTGCTGACGAACTCGCATTCCTAAACGACACGAATTTTATGATTAATCAACCTCCACCTGAAGAAGTTGAAGCACCACCATTTCTTCTTATCCCATGCGAGAATTTTACCATTCTTCCCATTCATAATCATCCACATTCTCGTTTCCGTTCACCATTATTGTTTCGTCTCTACAAATCGAGACGTAAACCCTTTCCATTACACCACTTATCTTTACCCCATTTCTTCCTGACTCTATACAACATGTTCTTCCACCAACCGGTGCGCTTCACTGATAGATTCTTTGAATGGTTGGTGCTAACTTTTGGCCTGTGTAAGGCCTTGTATAACTTGATACTGTGTTTTTCTTCCCCCAACTCTGAACTTTAACACTTAAACAGTGGAAACACTGTTTCACTTAAGTTTGGGGGGACCTTTTTGTATATATATTTTGTTTTCTTTTAATAAAAAAAATTAAATAAATAAATTAATAATAAATAAACAAACATGGGAGTACCGGCAATTTTGACCCTCTTGGTGTAGCCTGACAGTGAGGGCACTGTCAAGTTTAAGTTTGGGGTGTGCTCGGTAAGCTTTCTTCCTTCGCATTCATATGTATATTTTTGCATTTGCATACTTATTTTAAAACCCATAAAAATCAAAAATTAAAGAAAATTTCAATTTTGGCCATATTTGACTTAAGTTCAACATGACGGTTGACTAGTTAGGAAAAACTAGATCCTAAACTTAGTAAATTAAAAACCCTAAAAATAACCTTTCTTAAAAGTTTAACTGTAGAAAATATACATCCTTATAATTTATTTAGAAATGGGCAGATTTTGAGTTCAGTTCTTAGGCTAAATCGAAATAAGGAAAGAGTATTGAAAGCTCTATTTGAAGTATAAGTCTGAAAAATAATTCTGAACCTTAAGTCCAAATTTTGAAAATATATACCCTATTATACGCACTTACACGCATTTTGAAACTTGGGATAATAGAGGATACCTTGAAATGCTCTTGTCTAAAATCCTTAGCATGAAGGAAAATAAAATAAAAGTATAAGAGGTGAATAAAGAGATAAAAAAATGAACACTGGTTTTGTAATTACTTAAGGCAGCATAAATAAAAAATATAGCGAAGGTGCTTTATCACCTAGTGCCTTAGACCAACTGGTTTGGAAGATACTGCTAAGCCTTAGGTATTGCAAGACGAGAATTTACGCCTAAATACACAAGCATGTTTTCTAATCGGTTGTTTAATACCTCAAGAAGTATTAATGGTCGCATGAAGAATGTGTGAGCAATTTCATCTAAAATTTACCAACTAAAAGTACTTTGGGCATGGACAAGAATATGATAGCTTGAATTGAATTTCCAAGTGTAGGGGTACAAATTACACACACGTAGGGGTATATGATTGGGGTTTGGATGAGAGATAGGAATGAAAGATAGGCCTTATATTTTCAGTAAAGATAATAAAAATTCCTGAGTTGAGATTGCACCTTAGAAGGAAAATTCAAAAGATGCTGAAAGCTTTATAAATTTGCAAAGCGTATATGATTCCAAGGTTAAATGAAAAGGAAGTGTGAAGAATACAGGTTGATGATTTCTAAGTTGAAAATAATAGACTTCCTCGCTAGAATACTGAATTGAAGAATTAGAGTCAATGGCCAAATTGATTGGTTTTTGTGGGTAGTATCCGCTGAAAACCCTTCGGAGACAACACTCCTACTAGGGACACCTAGAGGTTTAACGGCTTGTTGCACGAGCTCAGTGTAATCGCGTTCCCTGCGAAAGTGAGGCTAGGATTTTTTCGAGAATAAAATTAGCTTTGCTCAGGACGAGCAAAAGATAAGTTTAGGGGTATTTGTTCATATCAGAATTTTGCATTATTATATCGCCCATTCTTAATCACATCACATATAAATAGGTGCTTTTGATCCATGTCTGCTAAATAGTTGCAGGTTACAGGTTCTCAGCTCGTTACAGTAAAATTCATGAAAAGTCGCTACAAATGTGAGACTACGACCAACAACAGATGAATCCGTATGATACCAGCTACCAGTTCAAGGAACAAATGGAAAATCATTAGACAGTTCAATGCATAAAGCACAAGGGCAGCACAAGATTCAAGACTTCAACGCGAAGCTCAAGGCCAAAGTCCATATTATTCTACACTGTTGGAAATCTGGAAGGAAATAGAAGAGATTCTGAGAAACCAAGTGAAGAAAACAGAAGATAAAAGCAACATAAAGCAACCCTGAAGAAATAAGCCCACGACTCCACCAATTGGCAGCTAAACAGGCTATTCTGTCGCGGACCCGCGGCCGTATGGTGCACGTGTCGGTGCACGTGTCGGTGGAGGTGTCGGTGCTTTGACCTGGTTTTCTTAGGGTAGTTTGGTAAATTCATGTATGGATCAGAATATAACCTAAGGTTTTTTCTATCTATAAATAGGAAAGCCAAAAGCCTAATTAGGTGTGGCTCTTGTAGGGTGCCTCTTTTGAGGATGCCTCTTTCTAATTCTTAGATCTAAATTTTAATTCCAATTGTAATGCATTGTTGAGAGATTATCAATAAAATAAGTTTTATTCTTTTTTATCTCTCATTCTTTTTATCTGAATTTTAATTCCTGCAATTTTTTATCTGTTCTTTTATAATCTGCAATTTAGTTCATCTATTAAAATAAAAAAAATGAATTTTATTGTTATCTTCCTAATGAGTGGGTAATTCCTCACTTGTTAGGGATAGGAAAGGGAAGGTTTGAGAAAAGAAAATCTCTCTCACTCTTTTCGTTGCCCAAATAATTTTAATTGAGGACTCTCTTTAAATCAACCATAATCTGCTTACTACGGCATCCTATCCTATATGATAGCGGTGATTCCCTAGTTAGACCGGTTGTGGTTGAATTAACCGGAGGTTAAGGCTAAGAACCAAGAACGGACGGACAAGGACCAAAAGGAAGAAACTAAATTTCTTCCTAATCGTGCTAATCCCCGTTGTTGAGTATTATCCTAACACCTATATTCTTAACTAGGGCATTGAAAGAAGTGAGAAGAATCCATATTTCGAACTAACCTAATCCTAACCCTAGCAAGTCTTTTATCATCTTTTATCTCATTCGTAGATCTTAAAACAAAACCCGACTTAATCGGACTTAACTCGTTAGAGCATAAAGAAAAGGATTCCTTCTCCCTGTGGATCGACCCGTACTCAACCGGCTAGCTACCAAGCAACACCGTTTTGATTGCGGTAAATTTAAACACAAAAAATCTCTGACAATCAAATACCGTATTCTAATCTCGCGATATGAGATGTCGGTTAGGTTATATGTGATATGACCGGGTTATTGAATCAAGTGTTGATTCAATAATGTGATATACATATAAATAATATTAATCGGTTATATATGATATAACCGGATAATTGAATTAAGTGTTGATTTAATAATTTGATATATATTTTTATATTTGATATACTAATATATATTAACTAATATTATGCTCACTAAAGATTTTCTCCTCTTTAAAATACATTAATATATATGTGATATATATATTAATATATGTATTTATAAATTGTGTCATAGTGGATGATACATAGAACATGGGTGTATGAGACTCACACCAAAACTAAAGATAATTTGGGTGTTTGTTTAGAGTAATTCAAAATTAGGTGGAAATGAGCATAGCTTAGACGCTTGTAGAAGCCTTGACTCATTCCACTAATTTTGTTTTTACTCTAGATATTTTATAACACAACCATTATCTTTAGCCCATGGTTACCTCTCACGCTTATCACTTGAGATTTTTTTCCACCCAAGTTCAGCTTCTTACTCTCTAGCTTTTCATGAGATGAGAAAAGAAAAAGAAATAGAGATTTCTGAAGTGAGCAAAATTCCTACCTCATCAACCTACCCTCATCTAGCCCATAAGATTAGGTTGTTTGCTTCACTAATTCTTGATTAGTGAAGAGCTAGCTTGAGTTAGAGTAATTTCTGTAAGTGCACGGCAGCGCCCCAGCCGTCATTCCGAGGCCAAAATGCGGAAACGAAAACTTTTTCTTTAAACTTTAAAACCGGCGCTACCGCGTACCAAAAACCCGGATCGGGCCATTAACCTGCTCCTAGTTAACTAGAGAATGGGTAGAATGCTATACCGAGCGATCCGTGTCCTTCGGTCTTTGGCCTCCATCCCGGTCTCCTCGCGGAATCTCCGATCTTCATCTTCTAGTCGGAAAGGGCACCACACTGCCGGGTCTTTTTACGGGCTTCCACCTCTGGACCGAGGAAACTCGAACACGAAGTTGGCAAGCCGACGTGTCCAAGAATACTGTAGGCTAAGTGTAGAATCATTTGTCTCAAGGGGTTATGTGAAGTTGCTATATTGATGGAAGAAGGAGATATGGAGATGAACTAGAATTTTTATAGCAAGAAAAGAAAAATGAGATGAATGATTTATGCCACACCAAAATAATTTTCTCTCCTCCTCTCCTTCTCTCTGTGGCTAGCCCCTTCAAGAATGAGGAGGGAAATCTCCAAAAAAGAATAAAGCAAGAGAAGAAATTGTTATGATAATGAGAAGAAAGTGTCACCCTCACATCCTATCTTAATCCCATCTCATTTAATGCTAGCCATGAGCATAAGAAAAGAATCTAATGATGCTAAGAAAACTCATGAACCCTCATATCACAATTAACCCCCTCCACTTATCTAATTTGCACATTTGCAAATTAGCCCCTCCATCAGAAAAATCCGGCCATGAAGGAACAAAGAAAAACTGGCCGAAATGGAATGCAAACTGGCAACTTCAAAAAAACGATCCCGTAATAAACTACAGGAAAACCCCGCGACCGTATATACATACCCGTATTTGTATTCCGACCGAATACAAATGCAATGAGATAAAATCTACACTGTACAATACTAGGATCCGGCTTAAACCAAAGCCCGCTAGTATTATCCATCCGATCATGATCCGTGCAATACCGCACGTATAAGATCGAACCCTGCCATAAATCTATACGGCCTCTACAGCGTTTCGCCCGAAACTTGAGAAACTGTCTGTGGGGGACTCTAAAGACTCGTCAATACTTTGGCTGTGGATTTAACCACTAGCACGTCAGAGATATTAGCCATACGTAACGGGCTCCCAGGTATTGACCAAGAGGGACGTCGATGAGCGAACTCATATTGACACCCTACTGAGCCTGTCAGTAACAATATCCATACAGTCCGGTCCGTTCGTCTATGAACATCACATGGTGGGCTTAGGGGGTTGGTAAAAGTCAGACCCCCGAAAGTGGTACAAGTCGTGTCGGAGTGTAGTCCAGTGTAGGGTTCCTAGGCACTCTTGTGAGGGTTCATAAGGCATCAAACATGCCCGAATAAAATTTTAGACGTGCCGAACAACCCAAAGCCGGGATCTTTGCTAGATTATTAAGATTTAACATGCAAGTAAACATCTTTACTACTAACTGTGAGGGATTACAACCTTTGTAGTCCGCTCCATCGCTTCACAAGCTCCGAGTAGAAGTCCCTTCGCCGCGATCCATGATCTCCCGGACTCAAGAAAGGCTCCACGACTCGAACGATCCATGCTAGCTTGTAGTGTTCCGCTTCTCCGATGATCTACGTCGAAGTTGCTATAACTCAAGCTCTCTCACTCTAATGAGGTGAACACCCTAATCTAATGGGCTAGATTAGATGAGGATGATGGAGTAGTATTTATGCTTTCTTTTTATATCATTTTCTCACAAGAAATCATCACAAAAGAAGTCACTAGTGAGCTCTTTCAAAAACTCAAGAGAGAAGAAGATGAAGAATAATGAGATAATCCTTTTGTGATGAATAGTAGATAAAAATATATGATTGATCATAGAACCATGGTCAAGGATGAGAAGCTTAACCTTTGTAGAGAATAAACTAAGGCTAGGGTTTGGTTAGGTTAGAAAATGAGTCATGGATAAATATCAACCATAATATCTTAACCAAGACAAAAGCAAAGCTTCTAGATGGTGCAAGAAGAAGCTAACCCTAATCAAACCCTAATCCCTTTTTATCATCTCTAAACTTGTTTCATTATCAATCATATCATGTTACTATAATATATATCACATATATATTATATTTGTAACAAAAGAAAATAAAACAATTAATATATATCGCATATATATCAATGTATTATCCGGTGAGAAAATGAAATAATAAAAGCCAATATTAGATAATGTAATACAATATATCATATATATTATTATACATCAAATCATCGAATCAACACTTGATCCGACGATCCGGCTATATCGAATATAACCGACTAATATATCATGTACCGATTCATCGAATCAACACTTGATCCGATGATTCGGTTCATATCTAAATATCGCGAGAATAAAGTATGGTATCGCATATAGCATTATCCTCGGTCCTGCACATATCACATATGTGTCTCTACTCCGTTTTGCCTGAGCCAAGAAACCTCTGTGTAGGTTTCTAAAGAATCGTCAATACGCCGGTAGCAGGTGATGATCATATCAAACACCCACAAGCTGCAAGCGGTCAGCTAAACATAACAGCCACCCAGGTATTGAGCGATCAGAAGATCAACAAGCTAGCCTGTTCGTTCTCCTGTGAATCCAATCAGTAACACTCCCGTACAGTCTGGTCTGTTCGTCTGATATGTCGCATATCAAGTCTAGGGGTGGTATACGTCAGACCCCAGTAACCGATAAGTCATGTCGATGTGAGGCTCATAACAGGTCGAGAAACTACTGGTAACACTTACCAGTATATCTCTATATCAGCCCTGGCCAGGGACTTCCAGTTATAGCCAATCGAACACAGCACAACATCAACTCCCTATACCGGGAGAGACGAATCCCCTCCTATTGCTCATTGCCTCCATGTGATTCGGGGCTGTACCCAAAAGCCACCGTTTTGCACGCCCTCTTGGACGTGGTAAGGTGGAAATCAAAGCACAGTGGGAATCACACAAGACTCTATGACGATCTCGGGTCTACAGACTACCCTGTACCAGTGTCACCGGAGAACTGCCATCTGATGTGTGGTATATCACCATCTAGGAGTTCTCGGCGAGTCCATCCAGTGTACCCAGTCTCCACTGAGCACCCGTACACCATCTCTGATGTCAAACACCGATGGATATGGGATCATCCATCGCCCATCATATGGGTCAAGATGCGTATACGCTAGTCTACTCTGGTGTATCGATGCCCTGTCTCGATATACCCTCGACTAGGAACAGTTATAGGATGTACTCATCGACTACCGTGGCCCCACTATTATGATCTCATCATAATCCTAGTAGTCGAGTACAGATCCTAAGGGCTTTATCAACATGTGAGAGAAAGACAGTAAACCAATACAAGTCAACATGTTAAGATAAAGTGAAACCAAATAGCATACTATCATGACGAGCAACAATGGCCTCTAGGGCATATACATAACTAACAATCTCCCACTTGCACTAAGGCCAGCTGTTGTAGTATCTCATACCTAGCATCCCGAATAATCTCTCAAACTGTATCTGGGGAATGGCCTTCGTGATTGGATCCGCAGTGTTGTCCTTCGTATCTACTCTCCTGACCTCGATCTCCCGGCGATGAACTATCTCCCTGATCAGGTGATACCGCCTCAGAATATGTCTGGACTTCTGATGGGACCTGGGTTCCTTGGCCAAAGCCACAGCTCCATTGTTATCGCAATACAAAGGTATTGGATGCTCAATGGATGGAACCACACCAAGTTCACTAATGAACTTCTTCATCCAGACAGCCTCTTTGGCAGTATCGTTGGCAGCGATGTATTCAGCCTCTATCGTCGAGTCTGCAACAGTATCCTGTTTGGAACTCTTCCAACATACCACCCCTCCATTGAGGGTAAAGACAAATCCCGAGTGCGACTTAGAGTCGTCCTTATCACTTTGGAAGCTGGAATCGGTAAAGGACTCCACCCGGAGTTTTCCGTTACCATACACCAAGAACATGTCTCTAGTCCTTCGCAAGTACTTGAGAATGTTCTTCACAGCTGTCCAGTGACTCTCTCCAGGATCTGCTTGATACCGACTCACTACACTTAGTGAGTATGCTACATCGGGTCTGGTACATAGCATCGCATACATGATAGAGCCTACTGCCGAAGCATAGGGTATCCCTTGCATGCGAGCTCTCTCCAAATCAGTCTTGGGAGACATCTCTTTGGAGAGAGTGGGTCCAGAGATAGTGGGTTGGTTCCCACGCTTGGATTCTTCCATACTAAACCTCTTTAGTATGGTGTCAATGTACCTGGATTGGGACAATCCCAGTATCCTTTTGGATCTATCTCTATAGATCCTAATCCCCAATATGCAGGAGGCATCACCTAGATCTTTCATTGAGAATCTTTATGATAAGAAGAGCTAGATTAATTGCAGCATAGGAATATCATTTCCTATCAAGAGTATGCCATCCACGTACAATACGAGGAAGACAACCTTACTCTCTGCTACCTTCTTATAGATACAAGGTTCATCTATGTTTTTGATGAAGTCAAACTCTTTGACTACAACATCAAAACAGATGTTCCAACTCCGCGATGCTTGCTTCAACCCATAAATGGATTTAAGCAGCTTGCACACCTTTCTGCTGCTCCCACTTTCTACGAAGCCCTCTGGCTGAGTCATGTACACGCACTCTTCTAAATCACCGTTTAGAAAGGCGGTCTTAACATCCATTTGCCAGATTTCATAGTCATGGAATGCAGCAATGGCAAGTAAGATCCGGATGGACTTAAGCATAGCCACTGGAGAAAAGGTTTCGTCATAATCCACACCTGGTCGTTGACGAAAACCCTTTGCTACAAGTCTAGCTTTGAAAGTCTCAACTTTTCCATCTACACCAAATTTCTTTTTAAAAATCCACTTGCTCCCAATGGGTTTTACCCCTTCAGGAGCATTTTCCAAAGTCCATACTTTATTGGTGTACATGGATTCCATCTCAGATCGCATTGCATCCAGCCATTTCACAGAGTCACCACTCGTGATGGCCTGCTCGAAACTAGTTGGGTCATCATCTTCCATGATGCAATCCTCGCTTCCACCATCAATGAGAAAACCATAGTATCTCTCAGGCGGATAAGAAACCCTGCTAGATCGGCGGAGAGGCTAGGGTTCGTCGGGTACTATTGAATCCTCTGGTTCTACCAAATCATCTGTTGTAGTTTGTTCTGCTGGAACTTCTTCCAGTTCTACCTCAATGCCACTAATTTGTTTCATAAGAAAACCTTTTTCTAAGAAAGTAGCATGTCGAGAAACAAACACCTTTTGTTCCTCGGAGTGGTAAAAGATATACCCTCACGAATGTTTGGGATATCCAATAAACTTACATAGGACAGACTTTGCCTCGAGCTTGTCCGGATTTTGTGTTTTAACATAGGCCGGACAACCCCATATCTGAATAAAATTAAGACATGGTCTCTTACCATTCCATATCTCATATGGAGTGGTAGGCACTGATTTGGTTGGAACTCTATTCAATAGGTATGCAGCTGTCTCCAGTGCATATCCCCAGAAGGAAATAGGTAACTCAGCAGTGCTCATCATAGAGCGCACCATATCTAATAGAGTGTGATTTCTCCGTTCCGATACACCGTTGTGTTATGGTGTATAAGGAGGAGTAAGCTGAGAGAGAATCCCATTCTCTTTTAGATAATCTAGGAACTCATTGCTTAAGTATTCACCTCCTCGATCAGATCGAAGAATCTTAATACTTTTAACCGTTTGATTCTCTACTTCGTGCTTATATTCTCTGAATTTCTCAAAAGCTTCAGACTTGTGTTTCATCAGGAATACATATCCGAATCTTGAGAGATCGTCAATGAATGTAATGAAGTAGGAAGAACCGTTCCTGGCATGCGTAGACATGGAACCGCATACATCACTATGTTCCAGTCCTAAGAGTTCCGTAACTCTTTCTCCGTGTCCACTAAACGGAGCTTTGGTCATTTTTCCTTTGAGACATGAATGGAAAGTATCATAAGATGATAATTCGAACGGATTCAAATATCCATCTTTATGTAACTTAGCCAGTCGTGTCGCATTGATATGACCAAGTCTACAATGCCACAAGAAGGATTCGTTCATTTCTGAACTCTTCCTCTTGTGTGCGTTTTGTATATTGAGGACTGTATTTTGATTTAGAATGAATATGCCATTATGTAACGATCCTGATGCAATCAACTTTTGATCTAGGAATATGTTCATAACATTATCCTGTCCTACAAAATTATATCCTTCTTTACTTAATAAAGAAACTGATATAATGTTGCACATCATGTTCGGTATATAATAGCACTCATTCAGAATCAATGTATCACCACTTGGTAATACTAGGTGATATTCGCCAACTGCTTTGGCTGCAACATTTGCCCCATTCCCTACTTGAACGGAATGATCACCTTTTCCCAGTTCTCTACCTTTACGTAGCCCATGTAACAATTTACATATGTGGGATCCTAATCCGGTATCTAATACTCAGGACGTAGGGTGAACTGAGAAACAGTTCTAATAACTAACACACCTGAAGAAGATGCATCAACATGCATGTTCTTTTGGGCGGCTTGAGAATCCAGATATTCTCCTATTCCCTGTTCAGTCTTATAACTCTTATAAGAAAAAACGGGTCCAACGTTTCCCTGCTCAGTATAATAAGCGGGTTCAGTCAATATATCCATATTATTATCTTGATTATGGCCTGACATGGTCGCTACCTGGAGAGAGAGAGAAGAAAACACTTTAGCGTATGCTCTTGCAAGATTAGATTGGTTATTATCTTATCTAATCAGAATATCTCCCACTGTTTTTATCAAATCTTCCTTCAAACCCTAAAAAGTAAGATTAGCCGGGATTAATTACACCCTACAATTTCGTCAATCTTTCAGCCAGATCAGTGTCGGTACTTGAGGGAGGTTCCCCGTGCTTTCGCACGAACCTAATTAAAGTAAACCTCGTTTTCCCAGAGGCGTAACCCCGTTAACACTTTTCTAGACACCTACTTGATCGGCTAATTGTCCTGTGTAAAACTCTCCCAGGAGTAACTCTTACTCGCAGTGGGTATCGGGATCCAACTATCTCATAGGAGGTATGCAATCTCATTGCAAATTTCAACACTTGAAATTCCGATAATGCTTTTACCCCTAGCGTCCCATGACCTTGACGGAGGCCAAACTACCCATAGGGCGCTAGTCAAGTTCAACCCGTCATTTCTTGATTGAATTAAACCCACCCATACGACCCTTGACAGAGGCCAAACTACGTCGTACGAATACCCTAATCCAATCGCATCGTATGCTAGCAGATAAGCACTAGTTAGCTACCGTACACTACGCCTTGACGGAGGCCAAACTACCGCAGCACGAATACTAAGTATTATTTATCTGAAATGACGGAGGGCTACGCAAGTTTTTCAGAAAACCATGAGCGTAATGAACTTGATATCGTCGTAGAATCAAGTGAATTTTGAAAATGAGTGTTTTTGAGGTTTTTCTAGTTTCGCTAAATAGGTCACTCCCGGTGAAGGGATCTCGGCTCTTTCCTCATCGAATAAGGTGCAGGACATATCATATATATCGTTGTGCAAAACAAAACTCTAAAAGCAATCAAAAGACAAACTGAGTTTTGTAGCATCAGCCAGTTTCGCTAAAAAGGTCACTCCCGGTGAAGGGATCTCGGCTCTTTTCTTATCGAATAAGGTGCAGAGTATATCATATATACCGCTATGCAAAGCAAAACTGTAGCTACCCTTTTTATAAAGTTTTGATTCTACAACATCTTTTAGGTTTCTTTTCTTTTTATTAATCTCATTAATAAAATCCCATCAGCTTATGCTTCCTAAGCATCACAGAAGAAACGAAAACAGTAATATTTATATATCAACATATATATATATAGTATAAGCATTCGTCTCAGACAGTAATATGATCTCATCACAGAACATTGCAGCAAAAGAACATATATGAAATATTGGATATATTAGGATGTCCGTGTTTTCAATACAAGCCTGTATAAAACACGGATTCCACGGTCGCGATTGTCACGCCCCGCTTCCCAGTGTACGGCGAAGTGGACGCGACGAGGTCCGCTACGTATGTACTCAGAAGTACATACGCTAAGCGTAGCTAAGCAATATAAATACACAAGAGACAAGAGTATAAAAAGAACAGCAACTTTTATTTATTAACATTCTTTGTACAATACATGGAAAGGAAAATACAACTGAAATAAAGATGCCTAAACAGTGGCATAACAGGAAAAGGAAAGTACTGAAAAGAAAAGTGTACAATGAAATTATACTGCTGGGTCGTCGGCAAATTGCTCCAAGTCTTCTTCTGTTGGCTCTACTTCTGCCGGGTCCAAGTCACCTGACGACATTCAAAGAAGAGAGACAGAATGTCGTCAGCGAACAGATCGCTCGGTAAGTCCCAAAGGTAAGAGGGAAGTAGAGAAGACAGAATAAGAAGATACATTTTTACAGTGTAAACTATTGTTGTAATGTTATGTAACGCTGTTGTTTGTAGCTTGGTACAGAAGAATGCCAGTGTATACGAGGGGAGTCTCACTTGCCAGAGACTAAGGCACGTGTAGTACAAGGAACCGTTATGCCACGGTACAACAGCAATGGGATTCAGGTTAGGTGTATTAATCTGACCACCTCGCGCCACCTTTAACATCTTCTGTACCAATCTACCCCTTAAACCCCGTAGTGTTTTTAACAGTATTGTTATCTTGTAAAATTGTATTGATTGTAAGATTGATTAACCGACTGTCCGAAACCATGATATCAGGAAACGGTTATAACCGTAGAGTCATGTAACTGGAATACTGGGAAACATGTAAAAGGAATATGTCCATTGTTCGGTTCAGTCGGGTTATATAGATTGTTAACTGGATCCTGGGATTCATGTATTCATCTTGAGTTGAAATATACAGAATATAGATTGACTTGAATCATATTCAAGTCAGAAATAGTCAGACTCTAACCCGAGTCAGACTAAAAGAAAGATAATTTGAAGTTCTATATTTGTTAGGGGCCTTATTGTAATTTATAAAACTTGAGGCGGTTTATTGTAAAAAGTAATATTGTATAGTTTTCAAAATACACCTCAAGTAATTATTATTCGTCTTTATAGTTATAATGAGTGTAAATTTTATTTGTGTTATTCTAGTGAATATATCCTAATAAAAGTATTAATTTATTTATTTGAAATTCATGGTATTTTAATGTAACTTTTAATCTTGTAATTTTTAGAAAAAAAATGGAAACTTTATCTTATGATAAAATAGGTGTTTAAATGATAATTATATATATATTAACACATGAATAATTTTAAATAAATATTTTATTTTCCCAAAATCTCATTTTTCTTAAATGCCGTATTTTAAACCTTTCGAGACCGAATGCTCCTTGCGGAGGTCTGAATCTCGCACTACTAGCCTGCGGGTGCACGATGAACCGTACTATCCCTAACGGGTTCCCCAAAGTAGGTTGTAGTGGCACTTTGCTCAGGTTTAACAAATACTATTCATTTAGGAAAACGGTTTTATAAATAAAAGGTATTTATTTGTAAAAGAGTATAGTTTTCTGTATTTTAGTTTCTAGGGTTTCCTAAGCCAACTAGCCTATTTCTAAGGATCTAAACGACAAGTCATTAGAAGCCTCAAATCGCCTCTTCACCGCCAATTGTGGCCAGATAAGTACAAGTGAGGAGGGAGGGATCCGCTCACGAATCGTGAGACGGGCCTTTTAAAGTTACCCAAGCTCACTTGCCTAGCCTAGATACCACAAAGTCAGTTTAGATAAACGATCGATGTCCATGACATATCGTATTTTCCTATTAAAAGATATTGTTTTAAAAATTGTAAACAACTTAGAACTTTTTAGAAAAGGTTTATAAAGAAAAATGTATTTTAGTGAAAAGTCTTATATTTTCGTATTCTATATTTTGACGTTTATCAATTAAGGTTATATTTGTGTGTGTGTAGAGGTAGGTCATTATCTCGTGACTTATTTTAAGTTCTGATGAAGTTTAGAGGTAAAACATGATATATTAAACTTAAAGGTATTAAAGCGCAAGAATACGGTATTTGAAAACGTTATCATTTTATGTGTGAAATTTCATTGAAATTTATTTCTACAAGTTTAATGATCAAGATAAACATATTTAGGAGTGAGGGATTTATTTAGAACAATAAAAACAAACTTTATGGTATTTTTATGAAAAGAATACGGTTTTACAAGAAAGCTATCATTTCATGTGAGAAACTTTGTTTAAATTGGTTTCTATGTGATTAATAGTCATCATGTATATGGGTAGGTATCATGGATTAGGTGACAAGTGGAATTTTGTAGAAAAACCGAATCGGAAATCGGTTTGTTCCGATTTCCGTCGGGTTTCATATTTCCGTATTTTAAGAAATAGAAAAGAGAGAGGGGGATGGGACTTACGGGTTTTAAGCTCTTCTAAAGAGTAAAGAGAACTAGGGAGAAAGACCGAGGGGTGGTTTCGTCGCCGGTTGCTTCAAAGCACGTCGCCGGAATTCCGTCAGAATCTCGTCGGAGCTTCGCCGCGAACTTGTTTTCAAAGCACACACTTCTTGGAAAACTTTTGAGAGAGTGGCTCAAGATTTTGGGGGTGAGAGGGTAGTGTGTAGGGTTGGTATTTATAGGGTTAGGCTAGGGTTAGGGTAGATGAAAAGTTAAAAATAAAAATGTGATAAAATGTAATAAAAAATGTATTAAAAGTAGAGTAATTGGGGTTTTTTAAGATCTCTGGAAGTGGTATGAGGCTGAAACATTGCAGGTGCGTAGGGAATATGAAAAGACACAACTTTCATGTTGTGACCATCGCCGGAATCGGCCGAATCGGGGGTGACTCGGCCGTTACTCGGTCGGATCACAGAGTCGGCCGAGTCAAGGCCGAGTTGGCCGATTCCCGACCAAGTCCAGTGGCCTGGATCCCCCCCGACGGTTCATCTAACTCCTGCAAGTGTTACATGTTTGGGTGTAGTGGGGTTTTTGTGAGATATGCACATGTAAACTCTTGGTATTCTAAAGGTTTTTAAAAAAATCAATATTAAAAATAATGTGGGGTATGGGATTTGAACTCTGATGGCTTGGTTCAGCAGTGCAAGGTATTACCAATGAGCTACAAGCTCCTTCTTGTAATTATTGTAGAGAGATGGATACTTAAAGTGTTATCAGCAATATTAATACTCCAAGTATACTTCAAATTTAATTCAAATTTAAGTATACAAAAATTGGAGTTGTTACAGCGATGATAGCCAAACCCACATCCCAAGACCCCTACAAGAGCGGCAAGTAACACTGCCAATTCTAGAGTTAGGAGCCCCGGTCTCGACTCCTCGAGATGGCCTCCCACTGGACCCCAGAACCCGGTTACTTGTGCTCTTCTCCTTGGGTCTACCTAATGCGGAAAAGTAAATAATATACACTGGTGACATCAACCACAACCCGGAAGTTCCCCAAATAAAAGAATATTACAGACAAATGAATTTTACATGAATGAAAATAAAAACCCTCATCTCACATAAAACCCCCGGTTATTCAGAACGCGACGATCCAATATAACATATCACAGCAACACATAATATCACATATCATCAACGTAAGTAAGTATGCATACACCGATCATCGTAGATGTATAGCAACGAAGACCGGCAATACAACTACATACTACACTTACGGTCACAGAAAAGAAATTGTAAAACTACAATATTTAGAATCCACAATCACTTTAGACATCGTAAATCCGAAATATCACATACTTCGCATTTCATGCCTAACTCTATGAATTCCACATATTGTATCACATTCCAGATAAATAGACAGTATTAAACTTTTCGAACAGATAATCAAATACCCAAAATTTCCTAAATAGCTCAACACTTGAGCGGAGTTCAAATAATGCCAGAATATGTCACAGTACCAGTGATCCAGCCGTAGAAGGGTCAAGCCAACGCCTCACATGTGGCACGTCGTACTGCCCCAAACCCTAAGGTTTAGAGGTAGTTCAAGACGGTCACATAATCGAGTTAAGGTTTGTTGTCTTCTAGAGGGTCCACCGTGTTACTTGTACAATTTTTTCGAAAAATTTAAACCCGATAAAAATTCAACACTTAAAAGTTTTTCGTGCCGGGAAAAAATGAGTTAATGATATCCGTTCGAACATTTTAACAGTTTCTAAATATCCGGAAATAATAACGAATTTAAATTTTCCGATCGAATCAACGATTACAAAATAAACCCCAGAACACTCAACACTTGAGTCAAATAAAAAATACCCAGAAATTATCACTAACAGAGACGGTCATAATAGTGTAAGACAAAAAGTCAAACTTCACTGTACGGCCGCGGATCCGCGGCCCAAGCAAGGATTGGCCGCGGTTCCGCGGCAGTACATACGGTTTAGACTGTCGGTTTTCACTGTTATTCTTATATTTCCCTGCTGATATTTTTAGGTATTTTTAATTCAGAAAAATCACAGTTTTTGAAAAATATCCAGAGAGGGGTTTTATTTTGTCGGTTCGGGTTCGATCGGAGTTTTAACTTCGTATACACGTCGCCTAATGCTCTAGCTAGGCTCTGATACCACTGTAGGGTTCCTAGGCACTCTTGTGAGGGTTCATAAGGCATCAAACATGCCCGAATAAAATTTTAGACGTGCCGAACAACCCAAAGCCGGGATCTTTGCTAGATTATTAGGGTTTAACATGCAAGTAAACATTTTTACTACTAAGTGTGAGGGATTACAACCTTTGTAGTCCACTCCATCGTTTCACAAGCTCCGAGTAGAATTCCCTTCGCCGCGATCCACGATCTCCCGGACTCAAGAGAGGCTCCACGACTCGAACGATCCATGCTAGCTTGTAGTGTCCCGCTTCTCCGATGATCTACGTCGAAATTGCTATAACTCAAGCTCTCTCACTCTAATGAGGTGAACACCCTAATCTAATGGGCTAGATTAGATGAGGGTGATGGAGTAGTATTTATGCTTTCTTTTTATATCATTTTCTCACAAGAAATCATCATAAAAGAAGTCACTAGTGAGCTCTTTCAAAAACTCAAGAGAGAAGAAGATGAAGAATAATGAGATAATCCTTTTGTGATGAATAGTAGATAAGAATATATGATTGATCAAGGAACCATGGTCAAGGATGAGAAGCTTAACCTTTGTAGAGAATAAATTAGGGTTAGGGTTTGGTTAGGTTAGAAAATGAGTCATGGATAAATATCAACCATAATATCTTAACCAAGACAAAAGCAAAGCTTCTAGATGGTGCAAGAAGAAGCTAACCCTAATCAAACCCTAATCCCTTTTTATCATCTCTAAACTTGTTTCATTATCAATCATATCATGTTACTATAATATATATCACATATATATTATATTTGTAACAAAAGAAAATAATACAATTAATATATATCGCATATATATCAATGTATTATCCGGTGAGAAAATGAAATAATAAAGCGAGCCAATATTAGATAATGTAATACAATATATCATATATATTATTATACATCAAATCATCGAATCAACACTTGATCCGACGATCCGGCTATATCGAATATAACCGACTAATATATCATGTACCGATTCATCGAATCAACACTTGATCCGATGATCCGGTTCATATCTAAATATCGCGAGAATAAAGTACGGTATCACATATCGCATTATCCTCGGTCCTGCACATATCACATATGTTCCTTTACTCCATTTTGCCTGAGCCAAGAAACCTCTGTGTAGGACTCTAAAGAATCGTCAATACGCCGGTAGCAGGTAATGATCATATCAAACACCCACAAGCTGCAAGCGGTCAGCTAAACATAACAGCCATCCAGGTATTGAGCGATCAGAAGATCAACAAGCTAGCCTGTCCGTTCTCCTGTGAATCCAATCAGTAGCACTCCCGTACAGTCCGGTCTGTTCGTCTGATATGTCGCATATCAAGTCTATCGGTGGTATACGTCAGACCCCAGTAACCGATAAGTCGTGTCGATGTGAGGCTCATAACAGGTCGAGAAACTACTGGTAACACTTACCAGTATATCTCTATATCAGCCCTGGCCAAGGACTTCCAGTTATAGCCAATCGAACACAGCACAACATCAACGCCCTATACCGGGAGAGACAAATCCCCTCCTATCGCTCATTGCTTCCATGTGATTCGGGACTGTACCCAAAAGCCACCGTTTTACACGCCCTCTTAGACGTAGTAAGGTGGAAGTCAAAGCACAGTGGGAATCACACAAGACTCTATGACGATCTCGGGTCTACAGACTACCCTGTACCAGTGTCACCGGAGAACTGCCATCTGACGTGTGGTATATCACCATCTGGGAGTTCTCGGCGAGTCCGTCCAGTGTACCCAGTCTCCACTGAGCACCCGTACACCATCTCTGATGTCAAACACCGATGGATATAGGATCATCCATCATATGGGTCAAGATGCGTATACGCTAGTCTACTCTGGTGTATCGATGCCCTGTCTCGATATACGCTCGACTAGGAACAATTATAGGATGTACTCATCGACTACCGTGGCCCCACTAGTATGATCTCATCATAATCCCAGTAGTCGAGTACAGATCCTAAGGGCTTTATCAACATGTGAGAGAAAGACAGTAAACCAATACAAGTCAACATGTTAAGATAAAGTGAAACCAAATAGCACACTATCATGACGAGCAAGAAAGTCCTCTCTGTATATATCCAAGCATCCATCATAATATACATCATATGTACGACAATGGCCTCTAGGGCATATACATAACTAACATCCAGAACACCCTGAGATACTACTGGAATACCTACCAGTAAATCTCCTGTCTTGGCCAAGGACTTCATGTAATGGCTCTCCTAGACACAGCGCGACCTCACCCCCAATACAGGGAGAGACGAACCCCTGCAGATCCGCTCACTGCCTCCATGTGGCTCAGGACTATACCCAACTAAAACCTATTTGCACGACTCCTTTGAGCCGTGGTAGGATAGTAATCAAAGTACAGTGGGAACTCACACGAGACAAATGACGATCTCAGGTCGATGAACTAACCTGTACACATGTCACCAGGGAACTGCTATCTGACGTCAGGTATAAGACCAACTAGCATGTTCCCGGCGAGTCCCTTCCGGTGTACTCATAACCCAATGAGCACCTGTATACATCTTAGGTGAACCAACTGACACCAGTGGCTTGTGAGACCGGCCACCGCCCCTCGTCGGGGTCTCGACTGTATACACTAGTCTACTCTGGAGTATCGATGCCCTGTCTCGAAACTCCCACGACTAGGGACCTTTTAAGGATGTGCTTATAGACCCCGGCTCCCACGTATATGACCGCCATCATACTGCTGGCCGTCAAGCAAGAATCCTAAGGGCTCTATCAACACGCAATAGTGACCTGTAAGGTCACCTAAAGCAGTACACGATGATAAAGATAAACCAGATAGCATAATATCATCTTGAGTAAGACTGTCCTACCGATATAGTTCCTCCCTCAATCATTGCAATCACGTGCCTGTGATCCAATAATTGACTCTGAGGGCACTATGTCCAACAACCTCCCACTTTCACTCAAGGCTAATTATTGGCGATGTCGCATACTCACAGCCCGTGTGATCCCGAACACCAAACTCCTCTACTAATCAGTCTTACAAAACCCGTTTGCGAAACTAATGCGTTCGAGGAATAGCCTCAGTGAGTGGATCCGCTCTGATGTTTCTTTCTATGTCTCTCTTTATCTCAAGTTCGCGGAGAAAGCCATCTCCCGAAATGAGCAATACCTGTCTTAGAATATGTCTGGATATCTGATGGGACCTAGTTCATAAATGAACTCCAAATCCAAACTTCTTAGACTGTATCAACGACTGAACTTAATCAGTATCCTGCGCTATGCCTCCCTCAGTATCCGCCTGGACCACCTGTCCAAGCTACTGCCCCTCGTCAGAGGGAAAACTATAACTCTGACAGTCACTCTGTCATCCAGGTCACCTTGGAAGCCTGGGATGATAACCGTCTCCCGAATGAGGCTGTCATTATCATATCCCTAGAACATCCACTTATGTTCTAAAACTGCTTCCGAATGTTTCTCCAGGATTGGATCAATATCAACTTATTGCATCTAGTGCAAAAACATCTGGTGTGGTACTTGACATCTCATGATCGACTCAATTGCCTAAGCAAGTGATCTGCCAATCATGCACATCCCTCTCCCCTTTAGTCTGTAAGACACTTTTAGAGAGGGTGACTCCATCACCTGCAGGTATACTACCGTGCCAGGAGTCGGCCATTCTAAATACCTTTAGAATGCTATCTAAGTACCCAAATTTGGAAACTACCCAAATCTAGATCTAAAACCATAGATCTAGCAATCAGAATGTCTGATATAATATTCAAGTCCTATGTGGAGAAACCACTGTGTGATAACCAAAGTATAACCGATCGTAGTATAGGAATTTCACTTCCTACTCCGTGTATGTCATCCAAATACCAAGACATCACACCCTACTACCTTCTTAACAGATCCATCCCCTATTCTGGTGAAGTCAAATCTATGACTGTCTCATCAGACATAGATGATCTATCTCCGCTATATCTGCTTTAGTCTATAAATAGACATAAGCCACTTGTCCACTATGCTTCTGCTGCTCCCACTGACTACGACAACCCTCTGACAGAGTCATATACACGTGCACTTCTAAAGCTAATTTAGAACGACGCTATATTCATCTTCCTACCGGGTCTCACAGTCTGGAACAATAGCAATGGCAAGTCTGGGTAAAAAAGAACCTCCCTGTCACCGTCTTTGAGCATACCGAAGTACCTCTCGAATGCCTGAGGTTACCCATCATATCTGCGGAGTGGCCAATAGAATGTCAAACCAGATTGAATCTTTAGGTTCTTATCAAATTTTCAGTAATCGTTTGCGGTTCTGGAATCACTTCCAGTTCTACCATATTCCCACTACTGTTTTCTGAAAAAATCCATTTTTATTAAAACTGTGGCACGTCAAGAACAATATCACTATTGATCTTCCAGATGGTAGAAAGTCAACTCTCGTCATAGCCCGGGTCAACCCACAAACAGCCATTACAGAAACGTGCCTTAAGTTATCCAGAGTCCGGTTTTAAGCATAAGCCGGAAAACTCCCCGTACCTTAACAATGTTAAGATATGAACTATTCTATATCCAATATAGAAATAGAGGCACTGATTTAATTGGAACCAGATTCAAATCATGCAGCTGTATCCAGTGCATGTCAACTAAATGGAAGAGAGGCCGATCAATATTACTCAACTTAGAAATGCTTCCAATTATGAGTAACCTGAAAGAGAAACATGTTCTCTTAATCATTACTATTAACTGAATACCATACACAAGTATCTACATCTTCGATCACCTTAAAGAATTCCGATACTTGCAACACCTGGTTCTCTACTTTAATTCTTATACCTATAACTTCTCAAAACTTGGACCTTGCATTTCTACGAAACACATGTCTAAGAACTAGAGAAGTCACAAGTAAACAGAATATAGTACGAGGACCATCCCCTCTGTCCTAATGGACACTGGACAATATACAATACTCTGTATAAGTCCCCTGAATTAATAACTCATTCGCTGTATGTCGTAGGTTGAAAACTGTACTTATGGTTAAGAAGAATTACACCGCTGTTTAATACTCCTTACCTAACCATCAACTGATATAGGTAAATGCCATCGACATAATTTCAAAAAGTTATATCTCACTCTATAAAAATAGACGTACAGATATATCAATTTGAAATTGGTGCATAACAACGGATATTCAAAACCAAATATTTGCCGTCGGGCAAACAACCCAGGTGACTTCCTCAAATATCACCAATTACAACGAATTCCAATATAATGAGGATGATCACCTAAGTCCCAATAACATACTCCCACTCATCATCTGTAAAACCATACAGATGTAAGAATCAAACCTGGTAAATACATACCCTGGAGCAAGTGTTTAATTGGGAAATCAGTTTTCTTTTAACAGTATACAGTGAAACTGAAACATTGAAATGTTTCGTAGGGGTATCCGGGTATTCATAGTAATGCCTCTTCCATTATCCAGATTCACAACTGTAACCGTATATTTCTTTGCCATCTCTCCACATCCCTTCATATGTCTTTAGTCATTACCTTCTGTACACCCTCTTAGGTTAAATGGTTTTCTTCCTTCCCTACCGTTCGACACCAGCCTATGGGTTGGAAGAAGACTATCCAATAAGCGTAATAGCTGTACTGTCCTAATCCTAGGATCACTCGCAATGCGAGAGAGGGTAAAGATAAAAGACAACTGAATAAACTTTATTCCTATTTCTCCTGAACCAGAATCCATCCCCGAACTGGAACAAGTTCCTTTCGAGTTCGTATATAACCATACGATGGAGTATTCAATAAACTGTGAATATTCGTAGAGATACGGAGTGCTCTGGAGAAATACAATGGTGAAGTGGGAGTGGTAATGAAATACTTGGTTTGGTCGTGAATAGCAGTCGCAATTTACTTTGCCCTCCTTCTAATCCCTTTATTTGTCTTTACTTAATACCTTCTGTACACCTTCGTTAGGCTAATTGGTTTTCTTTATTCCCCACCGTTCGGCACCTGCCTATGGTTTGGAAGAAGACTATCCAATTAGCGTAATAGGTGTACTGTCCTAATCCAAGGAGCACTCGCAACCTGAGAGAAGGTAAAAGGAAAAGACAACTGAATAGTTCTATTCGTTTTCTCCAGAACCAGAAACCATCCTCGAATAAATTCCTTCGAGTTCGTATATAACCATACGATGGTTTTATACAATGGAAGTGGACTTTCGTAATAATACGGGGTGTTCTGGAAAAAAGGGTAAAAGTAGGAGTGGTAATGAGGTATGCAACTCTGACAATCCAAAAGCCAGTGTTTTAAGAAGGCTTGGTTATTCTTGGTCACTGAGTCATAGTCAAGGGTCGGGCCATGGTCGCTGCCAAAGATAGAGAGAGAAAAAACACTCAGCGTGCACTCTAACCTAGATCAGAATGGTTATCACTTTATCTAATCAGGAAAGCTCCCACTGTAACGTCAAATTCTCCTCCAAACCTAAAAGAAGAATTAGTCGGGATCACCCGAGGAGTAAACCAACTCATCAGTGGGAATCGGGATCCAACTATCATCGCATGATAACGTGATGGAATCCACTCATGTTATCACACTCCAGAAGGTATGTGTAACAACCCTAATTTTCATATACACTTTTCTGTACAAATTTTTTTTTAAAATTTTTAATCCATAAAGGAGTATTTTAATCTGAGCACAAGATATATATAATTAATTATTTTGTTTTTAAATAATTTCATTTTTTTGTGTACATAAAATTGTTTTAAAATTAAAGTGTACTTGGGGTATTTAATGTTGCTGATAACACTTTAAGTATCTATTTTCCTACAATAATTACAAGAAGGAGTTTGTAGCTCATTGGTAATACCTTGCACTGCTGAACCAAACCACAAGAGTTCAAATCCCATGCCCCATATATTTTTTATATTATTTTGTTTTAACTTTTTTGGAAGGTCAACGGTCAAACAGCCATAACTCTCAAAATTTATACTGAACCCAAAAAGTTAAGTATACCAAAATCCCCCCATGTGATTCCCCACCCAACGGTGCCCCGACTCGGCCGAGTCGTCAACACGGATTTTCTCCGTGTTGACTTGGTCAACCCCCCTGTATACACTAAATTTTCAGATCAGTTATTAATTTCCCATTAAACCTCTTTTATTCAAAAATTTAATGAATTTTAATGTTTTTCTTAATTATTTTTATATTTTTTTAATCAAAACCCTATCCCTAGCCTAGCCCTATATAAACACCCCTACCCTCTACCATTTCACCCTACAATTCTAAGTCCACTCTCTAAAATTCTCAAGAGAACTCGGTACGTTAGAAAAAGAGCGAAAAGCGAAGCGCTGCCGAAACCGACGACGAATTCCGGCGACCGTACTAGGATCCTTCACAACGTTTCGACGCACCGACAACCCACTACTTTCTTAGCCTCCCTAACTTGTCCAAACTTGTAAGTCCCACTCTTTCTATCTTCCTTTTCTTTGAAAGAAAATACGACTTTATGAAACCCGACGGAAATCGGAACAAACCGATTTCCGATTCGGTTTTTCTACAAAATCCCACTTGTCACCTAATCCATAACACCTAAACATATCCATGATGACTATTAATCACATAAAAATCAATTTAGACAAATTTTCTCACATGAAATGATAACTTTCTTGTGATATCGTATTCTTTTCACAATAATACCATAAAGTTTATTTTTTTCTTCTTCTAATCAATTCCCTCATTCCTAAACATATTTATCTTGATCACTAAACTTGTAGAAATCAATTTGAATGAGTTTTCATACATGAAATGATAACGTTTACAAATACCGTATTCTTACACTTAAATACCTTCATATTTAATATATCATATTTAACCTCTAAACTTCACTAAACCTTAAAATAAGTCACGAAGTAATGACCTACCTCTACACATACACAAATATAAGCTTAATTGATATCGTTAAAACATAGAATACGAAAATACAAGTCTTTTCACTAAAATACCATTTTCTTTATAAACCTTTTCTAAAAGTTCTAAGTTGTTTACAATGTTAAAACAATATCTTTTAATAGGAAAATACGATATGTCATGGACATCGATCGTTTATCTAAACTGACTTTGTGGTGTCTAGGTTAGGCAAGTGAGCTTGGGTAACTTTAAAAGGCCCGTCTCACTATTCGTGAGCGGATCCCTCCCTCCTCACTTGTACTTACCTGGCCATAATTGGCGGTGAAGAGGCGATTTGAGGCTTCTAATGACTTGTCGTTTAGACCTTTAGAAATAGGCTAGTTGGTTTAGGAAACCCTAGAAACTAAAATACGGAAATTACACTTTTACAAATAAATACCTTAACTTTATAAAACCGTTTTTCTAAATGAATGGTATTTGTTAACCCTATGCAAAGCGCCACTACAACCCACCTTTGGGAAACCCGTTAGGGATAGTACGGTTCATCGTGCACCCGCGGGCTAGTAGTGCGAGATTCAGACCTCCGCAAGGAGCATTCGGTCTCGAAAGGTTTAAAATACGATATTTAAGAAAAATGAGATTTTGGAAACTAAAAATATTTATATAAAATTATTCATGTATTAATATATATATAATTATCATTTTAACAACTATTTTATTATAATATAAAGTTTCCACTTTTCCTAAAAATTATAAGATTAAAAGTTACATTAAAATACCATGAAATTTCAAATAAATCAATTAATACTTTTATTAAGATATATTCACTAGAATAACACAAATAAAATTTACACTTATTATAACTATAAAGACGAATAATAAATACTTGAGGTGTATCTTGAAAACTATACAATAGTACTTTTTACATAAAACCCCCTCAAGTTTTATAAATTACAATAAAGCCCCTAACAATTACAGAATTTCAAATTACTTTTCTTTTAGTCTGACTCGGGTTAGAGTCTGACTATTTCTGACTTGAATATGATTCAAATCAATCTATATTCTTTTATATTCCAACTCAATATGAATACATGAATCCCAGAATCCAGTTAACATTTTATATAACTTGACTGAATCAAACCATGGATATACATCCATTATCCTGTTATTCCATTTACCTGATTATGCATTTGCAACATGTTTACTGATATCATGGTTTTGGTCAGTCACCCAACTTACACAATACAATACAACAATACTGTTAAAACACTACGGGGTTTAAGGGGTAGATTGGTACGGAAGGTGTTAAAGGTGGCACGAGACGGTAAGATTAAGACACCTAACATGAATCCAATTGCCGTTGTTCCGGGTTGTATAACGGAGCCTTGTACTCTATTTCCGTTTGCCCTGGTCTCTAGCATATAGAGACCCCTCTTGTATACACTGGCATTCTTCTGTACCAAGCTACAAACAACAACGTTAATAAAACATTACAACATTACAACAATACAATACAACATTAAAAGCTACTCTCTCTCTCTCCTACTCTTTGTCTATTTCTCCCTTATCTTTGGGACTTACCGAGCGACCTGTTCGCTGACGACATTCTATTTCTCTCTTCTTTGAATGTCGTCAGGTGACCTAGACCCGGCAGAAGTTGAGCCAACACAAGAAGACTTGGAGCAATTTGCCGAAGACCCTGCAGTATAATTTCATTGTACACTTTTCTTTTAAGTACTTTCCATTTCCTGTTATGCTACTGTTTAGGCATCTTTATT
Organism: Agapanthus africanus; assembly: GCA_030015575.1. Taxonomy (NCBI): domain Eukaryota; kingdom Viridiplantae; phylum Streptophyta; class Magnoliopsida; order Asparagales; family Amaryllidaceae; genus Agapanthus; species Agapanthus africanus. The sequence goes on from JASDDO010000019.1 coordinate 523,707,122, forward strand.
TCAGTTGTATTTTCCTTTCCATGTATTGTACAAAGAATGTTAATAAATAAAAGTTGCTGTTCTTTTTATACTCTTGTCTCTTGTGTATTTATTTTATATTTCTTAGCTACGCTTAGCGTATGTACTTCTGAGTATATACGTAGCGGACCTCGTCGCGTCCTCTTCGCCGTACACCGGGAAGCGGGGCGTGACAGTATGCGCATATCTGGCAAGTTTCAGTTTCTTTAGAAACTCCCGATGTGATTTTTACCCCATGCTCTTATGACCTTGACGAAGGCCAACATATCATAAGTCATATGTCAAGTTCTACCCGTCATTATCCAGGTTAATTTGAACCCACCCGTACATACCCTTGACGAATGCCAAAATAGTAGTACGACTGCCTCAAACCAACGCATCTATCTATACAGCAGAAAAGTAACAAATAACTACCATACACTATGCCTTGACAAAGGCCAACATACATAGCATGAATACTATGTGCTACCTTTCTGAAATGGCGGAGGGCTGCGAATGGTTTTTGGCGAAAAACCTTTAACGTAATGAACTTGATATCGTTGAAGGAACCGGATAGCTTTTTATAAAAAATATAGTGACGAAAACCTTTACTAAAGAGGCCACACCCGGTGAAGAGATCTCGGCTCTTTCCCTGTAGAATGAGGTGCGGGATATTCCAACTGAATACCACGATGCAGAGCAAAAGTAATCGACTATAGTGAAGTTATTGCCCTGACGCAAACTTCTGTCCAAGGGGTCACTCTCGGTGAAGGGATCTCGACCCTTGCCTCGTCGACCGAGGTGCTAGATATTCATAACCGAATACCACTGTGCAAAACAAAAAATGAACGTCCTTACAATAACAGCTTTTTGAAAAATTGTTCCAACAACATCATAATAGGTTTGTTTAGTTTGCATTGATCCGAATCAATGCAGTCCCATCAATTGATCACACCAATAAAGAACGAAAATAATGATGTATGTATATGCCATCCGCATTCGCCACTGGGTCCCGTCATCACCCGTTAGGTTACTTAACTAACGACAGAGCGGGGACTGGACTAGCACGGATGCAAAACATATACAACATCTACTAGTATATATATCAATATATAATATTCACTCAAGGCATGATAAAATGCAACATCACATAAATGTAATAAGCATCACAGAACAATACAGATATCTGGGATCCCCGGGTTTCATAGAGCCACTACTGAAACCCGACGTTCCCCCGGTCGTGTGGATAGCTTGTGCAATGAAATCCTAGACCCCTACGGGCACGGCAAGTTACCCGCCAAAACCTGAAGCGAGGCAGCCCCCTTCAACAAAGTGAATGGACCACCCAGCACTTCACGGAATCCGGTAACTTGGGCACCCCTCCTTGGGTCAACCTATACCCCCTACGAGTGCGGCGAATAGCCCGCCAATTCTAGAGTGAAGCCCCCTCTGTCTCAAAGCCATGAGATGCGGGCCCGTTGCCCTCTAGAACCCGGCTACCCGTGCACCCCTCTGCAGGGTAATCCTAGTACAGAAAGTAAAATATACAACGGATACATCGACCTCAGCCCGGTCATGCCCCAAAAGAATAATATACAACGGCTATCCGGTCATCCACATGTTGGGCGCTCGCCCCGCAATATAAAATGTACATATACAACCAAACTGTACTACCATTGCATCCAGGGTATCCACCACGACAAATCCGCAACATCACAGCACAACATAGAACATCAACGTGAATGTCACGTTCGCAAATTCGTCTAAAAGGGCTATAGCAGTTAGACAGGATTTACCGATCAAGTGACATTCACGGTCGCAGATATAATGTAAATACTGTGAACTAACATGTTTAAAATTTTCGATCGACTAAGTTTCCCGAAGTGGGCCCCAAGTACAATACTCAGTACACAAAATAAATCTGGGCCCAAACAGAACATACCAAAAACCCCAATTCCAACTATAAAGGTCACTGTAGAAAAATGGTATTATGTTGACCCTTGACTGCGGGGGAACCGAGGCCGGAACAGGGGTTTGGCCGCAGTTCCGTGGTCTTCCTGTAGCAACACACTACCAGATATTTACAGAATTCTTAAAATCACCTGCACAAATTTCTGCAACACTCAAACAAATTTTTCGAGCACAAATAAAATCGACAGAAATTGATGCTCTTGAAATCGCGGTTTTGGAATATTTGTTCGATCGAAGTTTTAAACACGCTAGAGCAAGCTAGTAAGGGTTAATGGCCTGGCTCTGATACCAGTGTAAGTGCACGGCAGCGCCCCGGCCGTCATTCCGAGGCCAAAATGCGGAAACGAAAACTTTTCTTTAAACTTTAAAACCGGCGCTACCGCGTACTAAAAACCCGGATCGGGCCATTAACCTACTCCTAGCTAACTAGAGAATGGGTAGAATGCTATACCGAGCGATCCGTGTCCTTCGGTCTTCGGCCTCCATCCCGATCTCCTCGCGGAATCTCCGATCTCCATCTTCTCGTCGGAAAGGGCACCACACTGCCGGGTCTGTTTACGGGATCCTACCTCTGGACCGAGGCAACTCGGACATGAAGTTGGCAAGCCGACGTGTCCAAGAATACTGTAGGCTAAGTGTAGAATCATTTGTCTTAAGGGGTTATGTGAAGTTGTGTCACGACCCGAAAGTACGGAACATGACCGGCACTTAAACTACGAAACGTCTCGAGGCGTTCGTAATCTAAGTAAGCCGAAAACCCAGAAATCCAAACCAAGAAAAGTAGTAGAGTGAAGGAAAACCAATTTAAATCAAGTAGTTTTAATAGCATAAGCCGAATTATGCGGGTTTCTAAAAACATCAAAAATTTACTGAAAATTTCGGTAGAGTCTCCTTTGTAAATACTGGCTCCCAAACGGGATACAACATGAATAGTATACGAAATCAATAAAAAGGCATCCCCAAGCGGGAGCTAGCTCTTCGTCAATCGACGGCCACAACCACACAAGCAATATAATATACAACGCCAACGGAGAGGATCAAAATTCAAAAGGAAACTCAAAACCACAAGAAAACCACAGAAATAAAACGCGCGACTCTAAGGTCGAAGGAATAACATCACTGGTCTCTATCTCAAAATAAATACATGTTTGGTTGATGGAACTTCTAGATACAACAGAATAATGATATACAAGATATATAATAGGGGTACGATACAAGTAAACCCACCTACTAGCAAATCACCCGAAGGAAACTATGCCCGCAAAGCCGTAATGAAACCTGTACGGCAACCTGCAAGAAACTGGGGCACAACAGGGGTGAGTTGCCAACTCGTGAATAGAAAAACATCTACGCACAGAAATCGCATAAATAACGCAACCTAGGTCAATGATCATAATATATCCTCAAATATAAGAATAACATGCAACCTATAACAAGGCTAGGGTAGATATCTAACCCGAGTGTAATCTCATGTGCCCGTGTCAGTGCCTCAGGTAGCAATATATCATATGAATGAGGTATGAATGCATGAAAACAGAATACATGTAAATGAAGAACTGTTTTCATAATTTAGTGAGATTTCCTTTGTATTTTTAAAATGAGGTATCATAATGAAATCAGCATAAAACAGTGCCTAGCATCGGCACAAAACGTAATCCCAATATCTCGATATCTCTGTATCACAGTCGCTGTACCTCAATATCTCGAAATCTCAATATCACAGTCTCAATATCTAGGGCGCCGTCAGTCCAGACCGGCCCCTACCATCCATCTCAAGACCACGACGGTATCCTCCGGATATCCGACGCGTCGGGTAAAATCACCGGTAGGTAGTGCTCCCCTGCCAGGCTCACATCGTCATCATCACACGCTTCTTGCCCCGGGGTACCTTACCGGGTCCACCATGTACCCAAAACGGTTCATCCGCCTCCTCGAATCGGGTCTCGAAATCCATCAGCAAACTCATGGTGGACGACTCATACAGCATGGGAAAAACCGCACTTTTTATTTAAAAGAGCGAAATCAGTTTATATAAGTTTTGCGGTTTTCCCCCCAAATCCAGAAAATTTCATGGAAATCCGAATCCAAATCATCAATAGCATGTAAAACCATGAATATAGGCATAACAATGAATAACAGTATGCATGAAGTGACAAGTAATAACTACAATGTTAAGCTGGCATATAAGGCAGGTACACTAATATCATGTCAAATTACTAACTAACAAGCTAAGTCAAGCAATAATATTTTCTAAGGTGTACGTGACATGGCAATTACCGATGAAGATGTGTGTGAGCCGGCAAGTAAGTGTACGTGGTACATACGCATCATCGGTAATGATGCTGGTGTCCTAACAGCATGATATCAATAATGGAGTATGAAACATAATATAAGCATGCGATGCGAAGCGAACCACAATAAAGAGCGGGAGCTGAATACTAGATGCAACTATAACTAATCTGCATTAACCTAATATAAGTCCTACAAATGGTGCCTTTTGAAATAACACGAATCATGGGGTTTTGAAAATAGGGGCTACGGTGTTTTTATGAAAGATACGTCTTTTGAAATATCTGTAGGATCCCTTGGGCTGTCTTTTAAAATACCCACGATTCGTTGGTTTTGAAATAGGTAAGAATCGAATCTAATCTAACAACTAAACTAAACTAAAGGGCTAAGCTGACCAACTGGGCTACAGGTAAGGAAACCGCCTAACATCTGAGTCGATACATATACATACCTGTATATATATATTAGTCGGTGATCCCGCCTCAATAATATCATATCCGATACCATATCTATAATCAGACATCCCAAGTCAAGAGTGCAGATCAATCATCAAAATATAGCTCGTACGTAAATCCGTCGTACGGCATCCCCAAATCTGGGTACGGGTTAATATCATATTCATCACACTATTCATCTAGTATCCTCTTTATCCAAGATCATAGTCCAGGGTACTGACCTATGTCTAGTACAATACTAATATCATCAATATAGTCATGATATGACTACTGATCGACAGTCTCGTACAAACCGATATCACAACCACAAAACAAATCTCATCGACTCAGCTCAATCCCTAGTATCGTCCTCATATCCGTATGTGAACACATAGTCCCATACCCATGTGAACACATAACTATAAAGAATCCCATGAACACATATAAATAGGAATGTATGCAAGTATGTATGTGTGTATGTATGTGTGTATGTGTAGTGCAACACTACCCTAGGGTTCGCAACACTAAAGTAATCCAACACACCAATATCCATCCTAACATCGTTATTAATCCCAAATAACATATAATAATTGTTGGTGTGTATACGCATCCGTATACACCACCACGGACTGTGGGGGTGCTATACGCCATCCACCCGACTTCTCCCCGTAGATATAAATCTACTCACCTGGTCCTCGCACGCCGGTGCCGACGTCGCCACGCGCTTGCTTGTCGTCTCGAAGTCCACATAGGGGTACCTACATATCACAACGCATCGTATCGCATTAAAATTCGACTCATGACCAAAACGACATACGAATCCCGCATAAGTCAAAACCTATGGTTGCTTTCACAAATGAACCCAAAAACCCTCGATGTCGGCGTACAAACGCCAAACAATCAAGAAAACTCCCAACACACTCATTTGTACAATTACAAGCACTAATTATAATATAAAATAGCTTACAATTCCCAAAAACCCCAATTTCATTTAAAAAGTCATTTTTCCGAAAATATAGCAAGCACAAATTACCGTTTTTGTACAAAACATGATGTTTTAATAATTCTAGTGACCAAGATGATAACTTAATATCTTAATTATGCCATAGAAACCACTACGTAAATTTTAAACCCACAATTTAATTCAATTTCAAAAACCTAGTTTGCAATTTTAACCAATTTCAACCATTTTATAGCAAAAATGCACATACAACAATCTAGCTTGGATTTGCATGATTTAAAGCATTAAACTACATTTTAAAATGTTAATGAAGTCATAAAACCCTAATTACATTTTTAATCTCACACATGCAATTAAATTCCAAAACCTAGTTTGCAAAACAAAAAAACTTATTTTGGACATTTTAAATGTTACAATTTGGAAAATAGCAACTAGATTAATTTTGCATAGTATTAACATGTTAAATACATCACACAACTATAATCTCATTTCCCAAAACCCTAACTACATTTTCACAAACCCTAATCTCATGAATTTGGACTTGCAAATTTCAAACCTAAAATTAAACCCTTTACTAACTTAATTTGAAGTAATAACACATAATGTAACAAAAGATCAAGATTTTATACCTCACAAACTATGGATCAAACCTTGCAATCTAGCCTCTCAAATGCAAATTTTTCTCCAAGAATCATGTTAGAATGGGCTAAGGAAAAATGGGTAGAGATTGGATTTGGGTTTAGCTTTGAATTTGTGAGAGAAATGGTTGATTTTTGTTGGGTTTTGATGAGGAAATGAGAGGAGAAATTTGGGGGGGCTGCCCAAGAGAGGCTCGGCCAGAAATTGGTGAGGGAGTGAGAGAGAGGTGTGGGTTTCAAGTCAACACAAGACCAAGTCAACAATTACCCATACTTCATTAATAAAACATTACCCCTTTTCTTTTTTTCTTTTTCTTTTGCTTTTCTCTTCAAATTCAAGTGGGGAAAAGGGTGGGGGCTGCTGAATTCAGCCAAGGGGAGAAGTAAATGGGGGGTGTGAGTGTGGGTATGGGTGTGGGGTGATGAAAAATGATAAATATAACACCCCAAATATCCATTTACACTAAAAAAAGCCTTTTTTCTTCAATAATTTCTAAACCGATTTGGCAACCGATTTCGTTTCAAAAACCACATAATAAAATTTTATTTAATGTTTTATGATGCACAAAATTTGTTTCAACTCATTCCAATCTGTAATTTTCCCTAATTAAATGTATTAGTGACGGCTTAAAATAATATTAAAATAATATTTTTTTCAGAAAATTTGAAATTTCACCAGTGGCTCAATAAACACCAAATACTAGCAATTACATAGCTAGAATATGTATATTTAATTTTTATAATAAGATATTTGTATTTTGACTTTTTACAGAAAACCCCCTTATTTTACCGATTTTCCGAAATTTCACCGAAACGATTTTCAAAACGCTACAAGTTGCCATATTGATAGAAGAAGGAGATATGGAGATGAACTAGAATTTTTGTAGCAAGCAAGGAAAAATGAGATGAATGATTTATGCCACACCAAAATAATTTTCTCTCCTCCTCTCCCTCTCTTTGTGGCCGGCCCCTTCAAGAATGAGGAGGGAAATCTCCAAAAAAGAATAAAGCAAGAGAAGAAATTGTTATGATAATGAGAAGAAAGTGTCACCCTCACATCCTATCTCAATCCCATCTCATTTAATGCTAGCCATGAGCACAAGAAAAGAATCTAATGATGCTAAGAAAACTCATGAACCCTCATATCAGTTATTAACTCGGCCGAGAAACCCTAATACGGATCGTTAGCTAGAAGTTTAGGCGAAAAAGAACCTAGTTAACAACTTAACTAAATGGTATACGGAAATACAACCTTTGTAGATCCGGTGCTCCACCTCCATAGCTCCGTGATGATGTCTCCTCGCTGTCCAAAACGGATCCCGGGCTCTAGCATCGGCTTCATCGGAGAAAGAGCGGGCTAGGTCATCGACGACGATGCCGAAGATGATCTACGTCGAGGCATCACTAGATCAAGCTCCACCTTCACCAAGCCATGATAACTTGTGAAGGAAACACCCTATACTACTTGGCAAGAGGTAGAGGATGAAGAAATAGGAAGTGGGTTCACTTTAGAATTGGATTTCTCACTCTTTTTCATCAATCACCATTGATGAAGTCAAGCTTTCTTCATTGAAGAAGATGAATAAGAAGAAGCTAATATTATGATAAGTTATTTTAAAATGAAAAGAAAATGAATACTTATCATAATTTAAACCATGGTCAAGTGTAGAGATTAAACCAAGGTTAGTTGGAATGGTTAGGGTTAAGGATGAGATAAGAATGGTGGACTTGTTCAAAGCTTCAAGAAGCTTCAACATAAAAACAAAATAAGCCACCATCCTTAATAATTTCCAAAATGAATATATAAATAAATAACTAAGTAAATAATCAAAACCCTAACCATTCATATAACCATGGTTTAATCTTTACACAAACCCAAGTGAGCAAGTATCATCAAACATGATACAAACTAGTGTACAAAAGTATATCACATATACAATGTGCACATCAAGTGAGAAAATCCATTTAAAGTGAACCAATACTAGTTAATGCAAAGTAATATATCAAATATATAATTATGCATTAAATCATCAAATCAACACTTGATTTAACGATCCGGTCATATCGCATATAACCGACTAGTATCTAATGTATCGGCTTATCGAATCAACCCTCGATTCGATAACTAGGTTATATCGCATATAACCATTCGATACATTCATCGCGAGAATAGAATACGGTATCACATACACGCATTATTCTCGGTCCCGCACATATCTCATATGCGCTCCTATTTCGTTTCGCTTGAGCCAGGAAACCTCTGTGTAGGACTCTAAAGACTCGTCAATACGCCGGCAGCAGGTGTTGATCATATCAAACACCCACAAGCCGCAAGCGGTCTGCTAAACGTAACGGCCACCCGGGTATTGAGCGATCAGAAGATCGACGAGCAAGCCCGCTGACACTCCAGTGAATCCAACCAGTAACACTACCGTACAGTCCGGTCTGATCGTCTGATATGTCGCATATCTCGCCTAGGGGTGGTAAACGTCAGACCCCAATAGCTCGATAAGTCGTGTCGATATAAGGTCTATAACAGTTCGAGAAACTACTGGTAACACTTACCAGTATATCTCAGCAACCCTGGTCAGGGATTTCCGGTTATAGCCAATCGAACACAGCGCAACATCAACTCCCTATACCGGGAGAGACGAATCCCCTCCTATCGCTCATTGCCTCCATGTAATTCGGGACTGTACCCAAAAGCCACCGTTTTGCACGCCCTCTTGGACGTGGTAAGGTGGAAATCAAAGCACAGTGGGAACCACACAAGACTCTATGACGATCTCGGGTCAACAGACTACTCTGTACCAGTGTCACCAGAGAACTGTCATCTGACGTAAGGTATAATACCAGCTGGGAGTTCTCGGCGAGTCCGTCCAGTGTACCCAGTCTCCACTGAGCACCCGTATATCATCTCTGATGTCAAACACCAATGGATATGGGATCATCCATCGCCCATCTGTATGGGTCGAGAAGGTATACGCTAGTCTACTCTGGTATATCGATGCCCTGTCTCGATACACCCACGACTAGGGACCTTGAAGGGTGTACTTATGGACTACCATGTCCCCACTAGTATGATCTGCATCATAGTCTAGGTAGTCAAGTACACATCCTAAGGGCTTTACCAACATGTAACAGAGAGACAATCAGTGTACACGTTAAGGTAAAGATCAACCAGATAGCATACTATCATGTCGAGCAAGAGAGTCATCCCTATATATGTCCAAGCATCCACTACAATATACATCCTATGTATAGTAATGGCCTCTAGGGCATACATATAACTAACAATCTCCCACTTGCACTAGGGCCATCTGATAGCAGTGGTTGTAGTATCTCATACTCAACCATCCCATAAAAATCTCTCTCTGGGAAAAGGCCTTTGTGAGTGGATCCGCCGTGTTGTCCTCTGAGTCTACTCTCCTAACCTCGATCACCCTGGAGATCAACTATCTCCATGATCAGGTGACACTGCCTTAGAATATGTCTGGATCACTGATGGGACGGGTGTTCCTTGGCATAAGCCACAACTCCATTGTCACACAATGGGAGGAACGAAGTTCATCTCATGAACTAATATACACCCAGACTGCCACTTTGGTAGCATCTCAAATAGCGATGTATCTAGCCTTTATCGTCTAGTATGCCACGGTATCTAGCTTGGAACTCTTCCAACATACCGTCCCTTTACTTAGGGTAAAGACAATGCCTGTGACTGACATTCAGTCGTCCTCATCACCCTGGAACCCTTCCAGTGATTCTCCCCAGGATCGATTGATACCATCTCACTACATCTAGTGAGTTTCCTAACATCCAATTACATCTATCTCATAGATGAAAACTAAGGATTTAAGAGGTAGCACTTTGATCCTATATGGAGAATCATTGTGATAAGCGGAGATTGACCGAGCGTAGCATAGGAAACTCCTTCCCTATCTAGAGTATGTCATCCACGTACTTTACGAGGATCGTTACTATACTCCCTACTACCCTTTTGTTTATACAAGGTTCATCTACCATTTTGATGATGTCAAACTCTTTGACTAATCACATCAAAACAGATGTTCCAACTCCGCGATACCTGCTTTATCCTATAAAGCATCTTGTACACGTTTCCGCTGCTCCCACTGTCTATGAAGCCCTCTGGCTGTGTACTTATAGATGTTCTCTTCTAAAACATCATTTAGAAAAGCAGTCATGGCACCCAACCGCCAGATATCGTAGTCATGGTATGTAGCCGTGGCAAGTAGGATCTGGATGGACTTAAGCATAGCCACTTGAAAAGGTTTCATCATTATCCAAGCCTGGTCGATGATGAAAACCTTTAACATGTCTAGTTTTGAAAGTCTCAACTTTTCCATCTACACCAAGTAATCTTCTTAAGATATACTTGCTCCGGATGGGGATTTAACCCTTCAGATATAGCAACCAAAGTCCATACTTTGTTGGTGTACATGGATTCCATCTCAGATCGCTAAGCATCCAGCCATTCTTACAGAGTCCCACTCCTGATGGCCTGCTCGAAACTAGTTGGGTCATCATCTCATGATGCAATCCTCGCTCCCACTGTCATAGAGAAACCGAAGTATCTCTCAGGCGGGTGAGGAACTTTACTAGATCGGCGGAGAGGCTGAGGTTCGTTGGTAACTATTGAATCCTTTGGTTTTATCAAATCATCTGCTGTAGTTTGTATAGCCGGAACCTTTCCAGTTCTACATTACAGACCTTGCCTCGAGCTTGTCCGGATTTTGCTTTTCAGACATAGGCTGGACAACCCCAAATCTTAACTAACTTAAGATATTGGCTCTTCCCTTATCATATCAAATATGAAGTGGTAGGCAACTGATTTGATTTGAACCCTATTCAATAGGTATGCAGCTTCTCAAGTGCATAACTCCCAAAAAGGAAATAGGTAACTCAGTAGTACTCATCATAGAGCACACCTTATCATATAGGGTGAAATTGCTCCGCCCCGATATACCATCGTGCTATGGTGTATACGGAGGAGTAATGCTGAGAGAGAATCTCATTCTCCTTTAGAATAATCCAGGATTTCCGTGCTCAAGTATTCTCCTCCTTGATCTCATCATAGGACATAATACTTATACCCGTATATTGGTTTTCTACTTCTAACTTATATTCTGTGAATATCTCAAAAGGTTCGGACTTGTGTTTTAACAAGAACATATGTCTGAATCTCGAGAGATCATCAGAGAACGTAATGAAGTACAAAGAACCGGTCTTGGCATGTGTAGACAGGGGACCTTACATACATCAACATGTATCATCCCAAGAGTTCACTAACTCATTCTCTGTTTCCAATAAACAGAGCTATGGTCATCTTATCTCTGTGACATGACTGGTAAGTTTCACAAGATGTAAATTCAAACTAATTTAAATATGCATCTAAATGTAACTTCAGCCAGTCGGGTCGCATTTGATATGACCTAGTCTACAATGCCTCAAGAAGGATTCGTTCAGTTCTGAACTCTTCCTCTTGTGTGTGTTCCGTATACTAAAGAACAGTAGTTTGATTTAGAACATTAATGCTTTTAGATAACGTGCCTGAACCGATCAACTTTTGATATAGGAAATGTTCAAAACATTATCCAACAATACAAAATTTTATCATTTCTTTACTAATAAAGAGACTGATATGATTTTGTATATCAGGTTCGGTATCTAATAACATTCGTTCAGAATCAATGTATTTGAAATACAGGGTGACGGTGACCAACAGACTTGACTGCAACACTTGCCCCGTTTTCTGGCTCATGAAACTTATCACCCGTTCTCAGTTTTCTACCTTTCTGTAGCCCTATGTAACATATTACATATCTGGGATCCTGATCTGGTATCACATACCCAGGACGTAAAGGATACTGAGAAACAGTTCTCTGTAATGAACACACCCGAAGATGATGCATCAGCATGCACTCTCTTCGTTTGGGCGGCACGGGAATTCTGGTAATCCCCAATTTCCTGCTCTTTCTTATAACAATTATAAGTTGGAGCGGGACCAACGTTCCCCAGCTCAGTATAACAAGCGGGTTCGGTCAATATTCCGTATTATTATCTTGATTAAGACGTGATATGGTCGCTACCTGGAGAGAGAGAGAAGAAAACACTCAGCGTGCGCTCTAGCAAGAATAGATTGGTTATTATTTTATCTAATCAGGATGGCTCCCACTGCTTTTCATCAAATCTTCCTTCAAACCCTAAAAGGAAAGACTAGCCGGGATTAATTACACACTACAAGTTCGCCAATATTTCAGCCAGGCCAGTGTCGGTACTTTGAGGGAGGTCCCCCGTGCTTTCACACGAACCTAATTAATGTAAACCTCGTTTTCCCAGAGGCGTAACCTCGTTGACACCTTTCTAGACACCTACTTGATCAGCTAATTGTAATGTGTAAAACTCTCCCAGGAGTAACTCTTACTCGCAGCGGGTATCGGGATCCAACTATCTCATAGGAGGTATGCAATCTCATTGCAAATTTCAACATTTGAAATTCCCGATAATATTTTGCCCCTAACCTCCTATGACCTTGACAAAGGCCAACAAACCATAGGATGCTAGTCAAGTTCAACCCGTCATTTCTTGATTGAATTAAACCCACCCGCACGGCCCTTGACAAAGGCCAACAAGGCCGCACGACTACCCTAACTCAATCTGCATCATATGCATAAACAGATAAATACTAGTTAGCTACCGCACACTACGCCTTGACGGAGGTCAACAAACGTAGCACGAATACTAAATAGGACTTATCTGAAATGACGGAGGGCTACGACAGGTTTTTCTGAAAACCTATTGCGTAATGAACTTGATATCGTTGTAGGATCGAATGAATTTTGAAATGGAGTGTTTTTGAGGCTTTTCTAGTTTTGCTAAAGGAGTCACTCCCGGTGAAGGGATCGTCGGTCCTTTCCTCGTCGAATGAGGTGCGGGATATATCATATATATCACTGTGCAAAGCAAAAACACTTAAAAGCAATCAAAAGACAAACCGAGTGTGTAGCATCTGCCAGTTATTGCTAAAGGAGTCACTCCCGGTGAAGGGATCTCGGTCCTTTCCTTATTGAATAAGGTGCAGGATATATCATATATACCACTGTGCAAAGCAAGAACTGTAGCTACCTGTTTTATTTTGAAATTCGATTCTACAACATCTTAGGTTTCTTTTCTTTCATTAATCTCATTAATGAAGTCCCATCATTTAAATTACCTAAACATCACAGATAAATACGACGTACGCTTATGCCATCCGCATTCGCCTCGATGTCCCCTCGTGCACCGTTAGGTTAGGTAACTAACGGCAGAGCGGGGCAGGGCTAGCGCGGGTGTAAAACATAAGTAACGTCTATATAATATATCATATATACTATATACTGTATCTATCACAGAACATCACATGATCACATCACAGATATCGCAGCAGAAGAATCATATGAAATATTGGATATACTAGGACGTCCGTGTTTTCAATACGAGCCAGTATAAAACACGGATTCCACGGTCGTGATGAATAGCCAAACCCACACCCCTAGACCCCTACGAGAGCGGCAAGCAACCCTACCAATTCTAGAGTTAGGAGACCCGGACTCGACTCCTCGAGTTGGTCTCCCACTGGACTCCAGAACCCGGTTACTTGTGCTCCCCTCCTTGGGTCTATCCTAGTGCGGAAAAGTAAATAATATACAAACGGTGACATCTTCCGCAACCTGGAAGTGCCCCAATAAAAGAATATTACATACAAGTTTTTACATGAATGAAAATGAAAAACACTCATCTCACATAAAAAACCCCGGCTATTCAAACACGACGATCCAATATAACATATCCAGCAACACATAACATCACATGTCATCAACGTAAGTAAATATGCGTATCCCAATTGTCGTTGACATATAGCAACGAAACCGGCGATATCACATATTACACTTACGGTCACAGAAAAGAAAGTGTAAAACTACAACAGTTGGAATCCGCAACCACCTCAGACATCACATGCCTGACCAAATGAATTTCTTAGACATCGCATGCCTAACAATTATAAACCCCGCATTTTAGTCTCATTATCGATAACACTTTTCAATATCAAGTCGGGCAATTCAGCAAGATTCCCGACATCCTGATCGAATGCTCTCGCAAACTTTAGTAGGCGGCCGCACCCCCGATACCGTCGACGAAGTGCACCAAGGCGGAACACCGCTGCCGCGAGCACCCGAACGGATGCTTTCGGCGACGGGGTTCTCCTACAGTCACTTGGTCGGGGCTATGGAGTGAGGCTGTCTATTAAGTTTACCCGGCGAGTATCCGCGTACGCTACGTGATTGCGACGGACTTTTGATCACATCAAAATTCCGTGGCAACCGATCAAGTGAGACTAAAGTGCTATGTTTACAACATTCATTCAGTTATCTCATAACTACTTGTGAATTCCAATTATTATATCACATTCCGGATAAATAGAAAATGCTAAACTTTTCGATCGAACAATCGAACACCCAAGTTTTCCCGAAACAGATCAACACATAAAATAAGTTTAAAAACATTCACTTCGTGCCTCAGTACCAACGGTCCAGCCGTAGAAGGGTCAAGCCAACGCCTCACATGTGGCACGCCGTACTGCCCCAAACCCGAAGGTTCAAAGGGCAGTTCAAGACGGTCACATAATCGAGTTAAGGTTTGTTGTCTTCTAGAGAGACCATCGCGTACTTGCACTACTTAGAACGTCTTTAAACCTCGGAAAAATCCAACACTTGGAAATTTTCCGGCAGGGGAAAGATTGGGTATTTTTATCCGGTCGAACTTTTTAACATATTCAAAAATTATCCGGAAATCCAATAGACAAAGTCCGGTAATCCGATCGAATAAACGAATCCCCAAAACAACTCAGAATATTCAACTCTTGAATAAATATTAAAAATTCCCAGAAAATCCAGCACCTGAAAACATGAATTACTGTGCAAAAATTGTTGGATGATATGACAATTTGGCCGCGGAACCGCCGCACAAGCCATGCTTGTGCCGCGGTTCCGCCGCGCAATGAGGGAATCATGGGTACGGGCTTCACAGTAATTCTTACAATTCCCTACTGAATTTTCTGCATATTTTTAATCTGGAAAAATCCCAGAAATTGAAAAAAGTCCAGAGAGCATATTGTATTAGGGTTTCGATGTCCGATCGGGTCTCAAACGTCGTCTAGGCATCGCCTAAGGCTCTAGCTAGGCTCTGATACCACTGTAGGTCAGGCAGCAACCCCATCCAATGGGGTCGCCGTGGCACCAACGGGTCCCTCAGCAGCTACTTTTTATGCATGCCCCCTCGCGAGGACTACAACCCGCCGGAACACCTTCCGGTCTCGGGACACCCTGGGGGTAAGAGCCTATGCTTCGCCATACTGTCACACAGTGAGAACCCCCCATAGGTCGACATCTAATGCTTAGTAGCTCTGATACCACTGTAGGGTTCCTAGGCACCGTAATGAGGTCTCACAAGGAATCAACCATGCCAATTTCAAATTTTAGGGGTGCCGAGAAACCCTAATACGGATCGTTGGCTAGAAGTTTAGGCGAAAAAGAACCTAGTTAACAACTTAACTAAATGGTATACGGAAATACAACCTTTGTAGATCCGGTGCTCCACCTCCATAGCTCCGTGATGATGTCTCCTCGCTGTCCAAAACGGATCCCGGGCTCTAGCATCGGCTTCATCGGAGAAAGAGCGGGCTAGGTCATCGACGACGATGCCGAAGATGATCTACGTCGAGGCATCACTAGATCAAACTCCACCTTCACCAAGCCATGATAACTTGTGAAGGAAACACCCTATACTACTTGGCAAGAGGTAGAGGATGAAGAAATAGGAAGTGGGTTCACTTTAGAATTGGATTTCTCACTCTTTTTCATCAATCACCATTGATGAAGTCAAGCTTTCTTCATTGAAGAAGATGAAGAAGAAGAAGCTAATATTATGATAAGTTATTTTAAAATGAAAAGAAAATAAATACTTATCATAATTTAAACCATGGTCAAGTGTAGAGATTAAACCAAGGTTAGTTGGAATGGTTAGGGTTAAGGATGAGATAAGAATGGTGGACTTGTTCAAAACTTCAAGAAGCTTCAACATAAAAACAAAATAAACCACCATCCTTAATAATTTTCAAAATGAATATATAAATAAATAACTAAGTAAATAATCAAAACCCTAACCATTCATATAACCATGGTTTAATCTTTACACAAACCCAAGTGAGCAAGTATCATCAAACATGATACAAACTAGTGTACAAAAGTATATCACATATACAATGTGCACATCAAGTGAGAAAATCCATTTAAAGTGAACCAATACTAGTTAATGCAAAGTAATATATCAAATATATAATTATGCATTAAATCATCAAATCAACACTTGATTTAACGATCCGGTCATATCGCATATAACCGACTGGTATCTAATGTATCGGCTTATCGAATCAACCCTCGATTCGATAACTAGGTTATATCGCATATAACCATTCGATACATTCATCGCGAGAATAGAATACGGTATCACATACACGCATTATTCTCGGTCCCGCACATATCTCATATGCGCTCCTATTTCGTTTCGCTTGAGCCAGGAAACCTCTGTGTAGGACTCTAAAGACTCGTCAATACGCCGGCAGCAGGTGTTGATCATATCAAACACCCACAAGCCGCAAGCGGTCTGCTAAACGTAACGGCCACCCGGGTATTGAGCGATCAGAAGATCGACGAGCAAGCCCGCTGACACTCCAGTGAATCCAACCAGTAACACTACCATACAGTCCGGTCTGATCGTCTGATATGTCGCATATCTCGCCTAGGGGTGGTAAACGTCAGACCCCAATAGCTCGATAAGTCGTGTCGATATGAGGTCTATAACAGTTCGAGAAACTACTGGTAACACTTACCAGTATATCTCAGCAACCCTGGCCAGGGATTTCCGGTTATTGCCAATCGAACACAGCGCAACATCAACTCCCTATACCGGGAGAGACGAATCCCCTCCTATCGCTCATTGCCTCCATGTGATTCGGGACTGTACCCAAAAGCCACCGTTTTGCACGCCCTCTTGGACGTGGTAAGGTGGAAATCAAAGCACAGTGGGAACCACACAAGACTCTATGACGATCTCGGGTCAACAGACTACTCTGTACCAGTGTCATTAGAGAACTGCCATCTGACGTAAGGTATAATACCAGCTGGGAGTTCTCGGCGAGTCCGTCCAGTGTACCCAGTCTCCACTGAGCACCCGTATATCATCTCTGATGTCAAACACCAATGGATATGGGATCATCCATTGCCCATCTGTATGGGTCGAGAAGGTATACGCTAGTCTACTCTGGTATATCGATGCCCTGTCTCGATACACCCACGACTAGGGACCTTGAAGGATGTACTTATGGACTACCATGTGTAGGGTTCCTAGGCACTCTAGTGAGGTCTCACAAGGCATCGAACATGCCAATATAAGATTTTATCGGTGCCGAGAGACCCGACTACGGATCGTTTGCTAGAAAACTAGGCGAAAAAGCTAACTAGTTAACACTTAACTACAAGATACGGAAATACAACCTTTGTAGATCCGGTGCTCCACCTCCATAGCTCCGCAACGAGGTCCTCTCCGCTGTCCAAATCAAATCCGGGCTCAAGCGTCGGCTTCGTCGGAGAATGGGCAAGCTACGTCGTCGATGTCCATGCCGAAGATGATCTACGTCGAGGCATAGAAAGATCAAGCTCCACCTTCACCAAGTCATGAAAACTTGTGAAGGAAACACACTCTACTACTTGGCAAGAGATAGAGGATGAAGAAATAGGAAGTGGGTAGACTTTAGAATTGGATTTCTCACTCTTAATCATCAATCACCATTGATGGACTTAGGTTTTCTTCACTTGAAAAATGAAGAAGAAGAAGAATGTTATTATGATAAGAATAATAAAAATGAGAAAAGAAATTCATTCTTATCATAATGAAACCATAGTTAGGTGTAGAGAATCAATCATGGTTTAGTGGAATGGTTAGGTTAAGCATGAGACAAAAATGGTTGCAAAGTCAAAGACTTCATGAAGCATTTAAAGAAAGCCACCATTTTCTCATGCTCATTTTCTTTTCCAAAAAGAATAAACAAATGAATAAAATGAATAATCAAATAGTAAACCCTAACCATTCCATTAACCAAGGTTTAATTCTATACACTTAACAAAAAGGGCATGCACCATCAAACATGATACAAGCAAGTGCACAAATCATATCGCATATGAAATGTGCACACCCGAGTGAGAAAATCCATTTAAAGTGAACCGATACTAGTTAATGCAAAGTAATATATCAAATATATAATTATGCATTAAATCATTAAATCAACACTTGATTTAACGATCCGGTCATGTTGCACATAACCGACTGGTATCATCAGTAACAACTTATCGAATCAACACTTGATCCAATAACCCGGCTATATCGCATATAACCGATCAATGTCACATCGCGAGAATCGAATACAGTATCACATACCGTATTATTCTCGGTCCCGCACATATCTCATATGCGCTCCTATTTCGTTTCGCTTGAGCCAGGAAACCTCTGTGTAGGACTCTAAAGACTCGTCAATACGCCGGCAGCGGATGATGATCATATCAAACATCCACAAGCCGCAAGCGGTCTGCTAAACGTAACGGCCACCCGGGTATTGAGCGATCTGAAGATCGACGAGCAAGCCCGCTCACACTCCAGTGAATCCGACCAGTAACACTACCGTACAGTCCGGTCTGATCGTCTGATATGTCGCATATCTCGCCTAGGGGTGGTAAACGTCAGACCCCAATAGCTCGATAAGTCGTGTCGATATGAGGTCTATAACTGTTCGAGAAACTACTGGTAACACTTACCAGTAAATCTCAGCAACCCTGGCCAGGGATTTCCTGTTATAGCCAATCGAACACAGCGCAACATCAACCCCCTATACCGGGAGAGACGAATCCCCTCCTATCGCTCATTGTCTCCATGTGACTCGGGACTGTACCCAAAAACCACCGTTTTGCACGCCCTCTTGGACGTGGTAAGATGGAAATCAAAGCACAGTGGGAACCACACAAGACTCTATGACGATCTCGGGTCAACAGACTACTCTGTACCAGTGTCACCAGAGAACTGCCATCTGACGTGAGGTATAATACCATCTGGGAGTTCTCGGCGAGTCCGTCCAGTGTACCCAGTCTCTACTGAGCACCCGTATATCATCTCTGATGTCAAACACCAATGGATATGGGATCATCCATCGCCCATCTATATGGGTCGAGAAGGTATACGCTAGTCTACTCTGGTATATCGATGCCCCGTCTCGATACACCCACGACTAGGGACTTTGAAGGATGTACTTATGGACTACCATGTCCCCACTAGTATGATCCGCATCATAGTCCAGGTAGTCAAGTACAGATCCTAAGGGCTTTACCAACATGTAACAGAGAGACAATCAGTATACACGTTAAGGTAAAGTTCAACCAGATAGCATACTATCATGTCGAGCAAGAAAGTCCTCCCTATATACGTCCCAGCATCCACTACAATATACATCCTATGTACAGTAATGGCCTCTAGGGCATACATATAACTAACAATCTCCCACTTGCACTAGGGCCATCTGTAGCAGTGGTTGCAGTATCTCATACTCAACCATCCCATAAAAGTCTCTCTCTGGGAAAAGGCCTTTCGTGAGTGGATCCGCTGTGTTGTCCTCTGAGTCTACTCTCCTAACCTCGATCTCCCTGGAGATCAACCATCTCCATGATCAAGTGATACTGCCTTAGAATATGTCTGGATCACTGATGGGACCGGCGTTCCTTGGCGTAAGCCACAACTCCATTGTCTCACAATGGTTGGAACGTAGTTCATCTCATGAACTAATATACACCCAAACAGCCTCTTTGGTAGCATCTTAAGTAGCGATGTATCCTGCCTTTATCGTCTAGTATGCCACAGTATCTACCTTGGAACTCTTCCAGCATACTGTCCCTTTACTGAGGGTAAAGACAATGCCTATGACTGACACTCAGTCGTCTTTATCACTTTGGAACCTTTCCAGTGATTCTCCCCAGGATCGATTGATACCATCTCACTACAGCTAGTGAGTATTCTAACATCCATTTAGATCTATCTCATAGATCCAAAAACCCAGGATTTAGGAGGTATCACTTTAATCCTATATGGAGAATCATTGTGATAAGCGGAGATTGATCAAGCGCAGCATAGGAAACTCCTTCCCTATCAAGAGTATGTCATCCACGTACTCTACGAGGATCGTCATCATACTCCCTACTACCTTTTTGTTTATACAAGGTTCATCTACCATTTTGATGATGTCAACTTCTTTGACTAACACATCAAAACAGACGTTCCAACTCCGCGATGCCTGCTTTATCCTATAAAGCATCTTGCACACGTTTCCGCTGCTCCCACTGTCTACGAAGCCCTCTGGCTGTGTACTTATAGACGCTCTCTTCTAAATCATCATTTAGAAAAGCAGTCAAGACACCCAACCACCAGATATCACAGTCATGGTATGTAGCCGTGACAAGTAGGATCTGGATGGACTTAAGCATAGCTACTTGAAAAGGTTTCATCATTATCCACACCTGGTCAATGATGCAAACTTTAACAAGTCTAGCTTTGAAAGTCTCAACTTTTCCATCTACACCAAGTAATCTTCTCAAGATATACTTGCTCCTGATGGGGATTTAACCCTTCAGATATAGCAACCAAAGTCCATACTTTGTTGGTGTATATGGATTCCATCTCAGATCACTAAGCATCCAGCCATTCTTACAGAGTCTTACTCTCGATGGCCAGCTCGAAACTAGTTGGGTCATCATCTCATGATGCAATCCTCGCTCCCACTGTCATAGAGAAACCGAAATATCTCTCAGGTGGGTGAGGAACCCTACTAGATCGGCGGAGAGGCTGAGGTTCGTTGGTATCTACTGAATCCCTTGGTTCCATCATATCATCTGCTGTAGTTTGTATAGCTGGAACCTTTCCAGTTT
Source organism: Agapanthus africanus (assembly GCA_030015575.1). Lineage (NCBI taxonomy): Eukaryota > Viridiplantae > Streptophyta > Magnoliopsida > Asparagales > Amaryllidaceae > Agapanthus > Agapanthus africanus. Next base: position 523,728,492 of record JASDDO010000019.1, read on the forward strand.
TACATAACTTACCTTGCCTCGAGCTTGTCCGGATTTTGCTTTTAGACATAGGCCGGACAACCCCAAATCTTAACTAACTTAAGATATGGGCTCTTCTCTTTCCATATCACATATGAAGTGGTAGGCATTGATTTGATTCGAACCTAATTCAATAGGTATGCATCTTCTCAAGTGCATAACTCCCAAAAGGAAATAGGTAACTCAGTAGTACTCATCATAGAGCACACCATATCACATAGGGTGTGATTGCTCCGCCCCGATATACCATCGTGCAATGGTGTATATGGAGGAGTAATGCTGAGAGAGAATCTCATTCTCCTTTAGAATAATCCAGGATTTCCGTGCTCAAGTATTCTCCTCCTTGATCTCATCATAGGACATAATACTTATACATTTATTGGTTCTCTACTTCTAACTTATATTCTGTGAATATCTCAAAAGGTCCAGACTTGTGTTTCAACAGGAACATATGTCTGAATCTTGAGAGATTATCAGAGAATGTAACGAAGTACAAAGAACCAGTCCTGGCATATGTAGACAGGGGACCTAACATACATCAACATGTATCATCCCAAGAGTTCACTAACTCTTTCTCTGTTTCCAGTAAACAGAGCTATGGTCATCTTATCTCTGTGACATGACTGGCGAGTTTCACAAGATGTAAATTCAAACTGATTTAAATATGCATCTTTATGTAACTCCAGCTAGTCGGGTCATATTGATCTGACCTAGTCTACAATGCCTCAAGAAGAATTCGTTCATTTCTGAACTCTTCCTCTTGTGTGTGTTCAGTATACTAAGAACTGTAGTTTGATTTAGAACATTAATGCTTTTAGATAACGTGCCTGAACCGATCAACTTTTGATATAGGAAATGTTCAAAACATTATCCAACAATACAAAATTTTATCATTTCTTTACTAATAAAGAGACAGATATAATTTTGTATATCAGGTTCGGTATCTAATAGCATTCGTTCAGAATCAATGTATTGGTAATACAGGGTGACAGTGACCAACAGACTTGGCTGCAACACTTGCCCCGTTTTCTGCCTCATGAAACTTATCACCCGTTCTCAGTTCTCTACCTTTATGTAGCCCTATGTAACTAATTACATATCTGGGATCCTGATCTGGTATCACATACCCAGGACGTAAAGGATACTGAGAAACAGTTCTCTGTAATGAACACACCCGAAGATGATGCATCAGCATGCACTCTCTTCGTTTGGGCGGCACGGGAATTCTGGTATTCCCCAATTTCCTGCTCTGTCTTATAACAATTATAAGGTGGAGCGGGACCAACGTTCCCCAGCTCAGTATAACAAGCGGGTTCGGTCAATAATCCGTATTATTATCTTGATTAAGGCGTGATATGGTCGCTACCAGGAGAGAGAGAGAAGAAAACACTCAGCGTGCGCTCTTGCAAGAATAGATTGGTTATTATTTTATCTAATCAGGATGGCTCCCACTGCTTTATATCAAATCTTCCTTCAAACCCTAAAAGGAAAGACTAGCCGGGATTAATTACACACTACAAGTTCGCCAATCTTTCAGCCAGGCCAGTGTCGGTACTTTGAGGGAGGTCCCCCGTGCTTTCGCACGAACCTAATTAATGTAAACCTCGTTTTCCCATAGGCGTAACCCCGTTGACACCTTTCTAGACACCTACTTGATCGGCTAATTGTAATGTATAAAACTCTCCCAGGAGTAACACTTACTCGCAGCGGGTATCGGGATCCAACTATCTCATAGAAGGTATGCAATCTCATTGCAAATTTCAACACTTGAAATTCCCGATAATATTTTACCCCTAGCGTCCTATGACCTTGACGGAGGTCAACAAACCATAGGCTACTAGTCAAGTTCAACCCGTCATTTCTTGATCGAATTAAACCCACCCGCAAAACCCTTGACGGAGGTCAACAAGGCCGCACGACTACCCTAACTCAATCTGCATCATATGCATAAACAGATAAATACTAGTTAGCTACCGCACACTACGCCTTGACGGAGGTCAACAAACGTAGCACGAATACTAAATAGGACTTATCTGAAATGACGGAGGGCTACGACAGGTTTTTCTGAAAACCTATTGCGTAATGAACTTGATATCGTTGTAGGATCGAATGAATTTTGAAATGGAGTGTTTTTGAGGCTTTTCTAGTTTTGCTAAAGGAGTCACTCCCGGTGAAGGGATCGTCGGTCCTTTCCTCGTCGAATGAGGTGCGGGATATATCATATATATCACTGTGCAAAGCAAAAACTCTTAAAAGCAATCAAAAGACAAACCGAGTGTGTAGCATCTGCCAGTTATTGCTAAAGGAGTCACTCCCGGTGAAGGGATCTCGGTCCTTTCCTCATCGAATAAGGTGCAGGATATATCACATATACCGCTGTGCAAAGCAAAAACTGTAGCTACCTGTTTTATTTTGAAATTCGATTCTACAACATCTTAGGTTTCTTTTAATTCATTAATCACATTAATGAAGTCCCATCATTTAATTACCTAAACATCACAGATAAATACGACGTACGCTTATGCCATCCGCATTCGCCTCGATGTCCCCTCGTGCACCGTTAGGTTAGGTAACTAACGGCAGAGCGGGGCAGGGCTAGGACGGGTGTAAAACATAAGTAACGTCTATATAATATATCATATATACTATATACTGTATCTATCACAGAACATCACATGATCACATCACAGATATCGCAGCAGAAGAATCATATGAAATATTGGATATACTAGGACGTCCGTGTTTTCAATACGAGCCAGTATAAAACACGGATTCCACGGTCGTGATGAATAGCCAAACCCACACCCCTAGACCCCTACGAGAGCGGCAAGCAACCCTACCAATTCTAGAGTTAGGAGACCCGGACTCGACTCCTCGAGTTGGTCTCCCACTGGACTCCAGAACCCGGTTACTTGTGCTCCCCTCCTTGGGTCTATCCTAGTGCGGAAAAGTAAATAATATACAAACGGTGACAACTTCCGCAACCTGAAAGTGCCCCAATAAAAGAATATTACATACAAGTTTTTACATGAATGAAAATGAAAAACACTCATCTCACATAAAAACCCCCGGCTATTCAAACACGACGATCCAATATAACATATCCAGCAACACATAACATCACATGTCATCAACGTAAGTAAATATGTCCATCCCAATTGTCGTTGACATATAGCAACGAAACCGGCGATAACACATATTACACTTACGGTCACAGAAAAGAAAGTGTAAAACTACAACAGTTGGAATCCGCAACCACCTCAGACATCGAATGCCTGACCAAATGAATTCCTTAGACATCGCATGCCTAACAATTATAAACCCCGCATTTTAGTCTCATTATCGAAAACACTTTTCAATATCGAGTCGGGTAATTCAACAAGATTCCCGACATCCTGATCGAATGCTCGTCGCAAACTTCAGCAGACGGCCGCACCCCCGATACCGTCGACGAAGTGCACCAAGGCGGAACACCGCCACCGCGAGCACCCGAACGGATGCTTTCGGCGACGGGGTTCTCCTACAGTCACTTGGTCGGGGCTATGGAGTGAAGCTGTCTATTAAGTTTACCCGGCGAGTATCCGCGTACGCTACGTGATTGCGACGGACTTTTGATCACATCAAAATTCCGTGGCAACCGATCAAGTGAGACTAAACTGCTAGATTTATAACATTCATTCAGTTATCTCATAACTACTTGTGAATTCCAATTATTGTATCCCATTCCAGATAAATAGAAAATGCTAAACTTTTCGATTGAACAATCGAACACCCAAGTTTTCCCGATACAGATCAACACATGAAATAAGTCTAACAACATTCCATTCGTGCCTCAGTACCAACGGTCCAGCCGTAGAAGGGTCAAGCCAACGCCTCACATATGGCACGCCGTACTCCCCCAAACCCGAAGGTTCAAAGGGCAGTTCAAGACGGTCACATAATCGAGTTAAGGTTTGTTGTCTTCTAGAGGGTCCATCGCGTTACTTGCACTACTTAGAACGTCGTCAAACTACGGAAAAATCCAACACTTGGAAATTTCCCGACAGGGGAAAAGTTGGGTATTTATATCCGGTCGAACTTTTTAACATATTCTAAAAATTTATCCGGAAAGCCACACAGAAAAAATTCGATAATCCGATCGAACATTCGAATCCCCAAAACAACCCAGAAAATTCAACTCTTGAATAAATTTTAAAAATTCCCAGAAAATCCAGAAGAATTTATCAGGTATTACTGTGCAAACAGTAAGGGATGACGTTATGATTGGGCCGCGGATCCGCCGCGAAAATTACTGTTCATCCAATAATTTTTGCATCGTAATTCTTATTTTTTCTTACTGAATTTTTTAGCAATTTTTAATTCACAAAAATCCAGAAAAACAGAAAATGTCCAGAGAGCTAGTTTGATTCGGGGTTTCGGGTTCGTTCGGACTTCAAATTCTGTCTAGACTTCGCCTAAGGCTCTAGCTAGGCTCTGATACCACTGTAGGGTTCCTAGGCACTCTAGTGAGGTCTCACAAGGCATCGAACATGCCAATATAAGATTTTATCGGTGCCGAGAGACCCGACTACGGATCGTTTGCTAGAAAACTAGGCGAAAAAGCTAACTAGTTAACACTTAACTACAAGATACGGAAATACAACCTTTGTAGATCCGGTGCTCCACCTCCATAGCTCCGCAACGAGGTCCTCTCCGCTGTCCAAATCAAATCCGGGCTCAAGCGTCGGCTTCGTCGGAGAATCGGCAAGCTAGGTCGTCGATGTCCATGCCGAAGATGATCTACGACGAGGCATCGAAAGATCAAGCTCCACCTTCACCAAGTCATGAAAACTTGTGAAGGAAACACACTCTACTACTTGGCAAGAGGTAGAGGATGAAGAAATAGGAAGTGGGTAGACTTTAGAATTGGATTTCTCACTCTTAATCATCAATCACCATTGATGGACTTAGGTTTTCTTCACTTGAAAAATGAAGAAGAAGAAGAATGTTATTATGATAAGAATAATAAAAATGAGAAAAGAAATTCATTCTTATCATAATGAAACCATAGTTAGGTGTAGAGAATCAATCATGGTTTAGTGGAATGGTTAGGTTAAGCATGAGACAAAAATGGTTGCAAAGTCAAAGACTTCATGAAGCATTTAAAGAAAGCCACCATTTTCTCATGCTCATTTTCTTTTCCAAAAAGAATAAACAAATGAATAAAATGAATAATCAAATAGTAAACCCTAACCATTCCATTAACCAAGGTTTAATTCTATACACTTAACAAAAAGGGCATGCACCATCAAACATGATACAAGCAAGTGCACAAATCATATCGCATATGAAATGTGCACACCCGAGTGAGAAAATCCATTTAAAGTGAACCGATACTAGTTAATGCAAAGTAATATATCAAATATATAATTATGCATTAAATCATTAAATCAACACTTGATTTAACGATCCGGTCATGTTGCACATAACCGACTGGTATCATCAGTAACAACTTATCGAATCAACACTTGATCCGATAACCCGGCTATATCGCATATAACCGATCAATGTCACATCGCGAGAATCGAATATAGTATCACATACCGTATTATTCTCGGTCCCGCACATATCTCATATGCGCTCCTATTTCGTTTCGCTTGAGCCAGGAAACCTCTGTGTAGGACTCTAAAGACTCGTCAATACGCCGGCAGCGGATGATGATCATATCAAATATCCACAAGCCGCAAGCGGTCTGCTAAACGTAACGGCCACCTGGGTATTGAGCGATCTGAAGATCGACGAGCAAGCCTGCTCACACTCCAGTGAATCCGACCAGTAACACTATCGTACAGTCCGGTCTGATCGTCTGATATGTCGCATATCTCGCCTAGGGGTGGTAAACGTCAGACCCCAATAGCTCGATAAGTCGTGTCGATATGAGGTCTATAACTGTTCGAGAAACTACTGGTAACACTTACCAGTAAATCTCAGCAACCCTGGCCAGGGATTTCCTGTTATAGCCAATCGAACACAGCGCAACATCAACCCCCTATACCGGGAGAGACGAATCCCCTCCTATCGCTCATTGCCTCCATGTGACTCGGGACTGTACCCAAAAACCACCGTTTTGCACGCCCTCTTGGACGTGGTAAGATGGAAATCAAAGCACAGTGGGAACCACACAAGACTCTATGACGATCTCGGGTCAACAGACTATTCTGTACCAGTGTCACCAGAGAACTGCCATCTGACGTGAGGTATAATACCATCTGGGAGTTCTCGGCGAGTCCGTCCAGTGTACCCAGTCTCTACTGAGCACCCGTATATCATCTCTGATGTCAAACACCAATGGATATGGGATCATCCATTGCCCATCTATATGGGTCGAGAAGGTATACGGTAGTCTACTCTGGTATATCGATGCCCCGTCTCGATACACCCACGACTAGGGACTTTGAAGGATGTACTTATGGACTACCATGTCCCCACTAGTATGATCCGCATCATAGTCCAGGTAGTCAAGTACAGATCCTAAGGGCTTTACCAACATGTAACAGAGAGACAATCAGTATACACGTTAAGGTAAAGTTCAACCAGATAGCATACTATCATGTCGAGCAAGAAAGTCCTCCCTATATACGTCCCAGCATCCACTACAATATACATCCTATGTACAGTAATGGCCTCTAGGGCATACATATAACTAACACCATGTCCCCACTAGTATGATCTGCATCATAGTCCAGGTAGTCAAGTACACATCCTAAGGGCTTTACCAACATGTAACAGAGAGACAATCAGTGTACACGTTAAGGTAAAGATCAACCAGATAGCATACTATCATGTCGAGCAAGAAAGTCCTCCCTATATATGTCCAAGCATCCACTATAATATACATCCTATGTATAGTAATGGCCTCTAGGGCATACATATAACTAACAGCTATCATACTGCTGGCCGTCAAGCAAGAATCCTAAGGGCTCTATCAACGCGCAATAGTGACCTGTAAGGTCACCTAAAGCAGTACACGATGATAAAGATAAACCAGATAGCATACTATCATCTTGAGTAAGACTGTCATACCGGTATAGGTCATCTCTCAATCATTACAATCACGTGCCTGTGATCCAATAATTGACTCTGAGGGCACTATGTCCAACAATTTCAAGGTGGATCATATTCGGCCTCGAAGACGACGAAGCATGCTCGTTTCTTTCGCCTAGTGGAGCCTAAGAAGAGTTCTAGGGACCACTACTTGGAGCTAAGGGACTACTAATTGAAGCTTTAGAAGTGAAGGACCGGTCTACAAAGGTTGTATTCTCTATTTACTTAGTGTAAAGTTTGTTTACATGCTATCCAACCCCAATTCTCTAGTTCGATTCTAAGTTAGTGTAGCTTAGACCTCTAGATTTTTTAAAATTGCATACTTGATGCATATAGAAACCAAGTAGAGGTACTAAGAAACATTTTCAATTTCCACTATGTAGATACTCCATTTTTGAAAAATCAATAATTCTTTTATGTAAAAACCAATCATTATTAATGAAATGTACAGTAACACAAATATAACTCATGTCCCATTTTGTAGTCCAAAAATTAAAAATTAATGCAATTTTACTTTTAAGATTTGCAAAAATATCGATCAAATTGGATTTACTATCATGAAATTTTTTTAAAACATCATTTTTAAGTGTTGTTCTTAATACTCTTTGAAATGCTGGATTATATACATTTTTTACCAATCTATCAAATTTTTTATTTTCTACAAAACTAAATGATTATTCAGCATGTATGACATATCTTGCAAGTTCTCTTCTATTAGCATCTTGCGAATAAAAAAACTAGTTAAAGAGTTAGACGACATACTTAGAGTCGTCTGCCGAGAATCTTCTTTTCGTGTTTGATTAAATGTCTTTTAGGTGGGTAGTTTTACCTGAAACAGCACAAGTAAAATATGCTTGGTAATGAGTACAAACTGCATACTCGCATTTACCTGCAACTGTTTATACTACAAAATGTTTAAAAAGTCAAAAGTTTTAGCTTTTTATCTTTAGGGCCAGAAGCTTTTGCTTCAGAAACGGTAGGATCAGAAATTTATTCAGGGACATGACTCTGTGACGCAGCAGGGATTTCAAAATTAGAAGATTCATACTTAGAAGAATAAGAATCAAATTAGTTTGCAGCATGTTAGTTAATCTCTGTCTTTCTTGTGAATCCATATCGATTTGAAATGAACGTCTCCGTGAAGATGAAGCACCCCTGTTACCTTGTGAAGATGAACCTAACATTCTAAATTAAAAATATTAGTAAGACGGTAAAAGAGATGATAAAAAATATACGAGAAAAATATATAATCAATACAAAAAAAAACCTGATTCCAAATGGCAGAATCAAATTAGTAGAACTGATGTGACGACTAAGACTGCAGAAATGAATATTGCGCGATTCTAATTTTAATAGTAAGCTTCTCGAAAATTAAAGGGAGTGACTGAGAGATTGAAAATTTTGTTATTGTGAATTGTGAGAAAAATGAGAAGTGTAGAGAGCTATTTATAGAGTTTTGGATTAGAAGTATATGAATGTATAGTTTTGAATGGGGAGATTTTAAATAATTTTACAAACCATAATTTAATTCAAATTCTCTCTCTTTATTAAAAAAAAACTCACTCACATTTTTCAACAAAAAAGCCCAGGACGATGACCGGCCACCATCCCAAACCTCGAGGCCAAACAGGTCAAATTCAAATTTGACCGGTTTGGCCAGGCCGGGCCGGGCGACGGAATTGATCGGGCCTGACCGGGCGCGCCACATGGTACTCGGGCCCCCTTAGGCACCTTGACCTCCAACTTTCCAATGGCAATCTCCATCCTCACTCATCCCTCTCCCCCTCTTCAACTCCAAACCCCAAAACCCCCAAATCAAAGAAGCCCAAGCCCCCAATCTCAACAAACCCATCTCAACCCTCACCATCTCCAGCACCTCCTCTTCTCCTCCAACTATTCCTGTCACCGCTTCCCCATCCTCTCCTCCAATGGCCGCCCCGTGCATGTCGATGTCCGAAAGCTCGATATCGCCGTTTCCAACAGCTTCGTTGTGGTTTCTGGGTCCTCGAATGAGAAGTTTTAGGAAGAAAATGGTGACCCAGTTGAGGATTCTTCTGGGTTTCTTGGGTTCGAGGATTTTCTCCAGAGGTTGGCGATGGAGCCGGGTTCTGATTGTAGATTGGTTGGTTTTGGAAGGGCGGTTTCGGATGGCGGATTAACTGCTTCAATTCATGATGTTGTGGTATGAATTATGCTCAATTCTCTAAGGCCTTGTTAGGCAATCGAGTTAAGTTTAGAGAACCAGAGTTTCATGGATATATATAACTTAACTCCAAAATCCTCACCGTGCCAGGCTTTCATTTTGGAGTTTAGAGAACTCTGGTTTTCTATACTCCAAAGTTGACATAATAGGAGTTTACTGAACTCCGATCCTATCTCAACTCCCAAAAGAAAATAGTGCCATGTTTGGGATGGTTTTGGAGCTTAGGAAACTATGGTTATCTAAACTTCAAAGTTGCTATAATTCAGATAACCTTAGTTCACTAAATTCCAAACCAGCCAAAGTTTTCTAAACTCCAATATTTGTAAAGAAAACATCCATTTATGGAGTTTAGATAACTCTAAATCAAGATTTTGGAGTTTAGATAACTACAAAGTCAAACACCCCATCAAAGTCAAAGTTTTAAATGGAGTTTGAGTTGCAAACCATACTTTGCATACTCTCTACTTCCACTTAAAAATAATAAACTCCGGTTATCCTAAATAGGGCCTAGAAGAAAACACACATTTTGGAGTTTAGATAACTCTAGAATTTTTTTTGGAGATTACATAACTCCAAAGCCAAACACCCTATCAAAGTTAAATTTTAGTTGGAGTAGAGCCTTGCAAACTAGAGTTTACATCTCCTCTGCCTCCGCTTAAAATGAACTCCGGTTATCCTAACTCCATACCCAAAAAGGGCCTAAGATTTTTATATCTTATATTTGGGCATTTTCATGAGTGAATATGTATTGTGATTTATCGCGTGCTTGTTCTTCATCCATCTTGGTTTGACATGAAATTTGATTGAGTATTTATGGTTGATATTTTGGTTGTGTAAATGACTTCAATTTTGATCTTCTTATTTTATGTGGATTGGAGTTGAACATAATTCTATATAGTCAGTCGTCATCTTAATATTCATGTAGAATTTCTCCCAAGTCTTAGGATAACTAGTCAATCCCCTAGTCTGGAAGAATTTGGAGATGACAAGTTTTTCCACTCCTCCACGGGTTTCCTAGGCCAAAAATTTGTCTCTAAAAAAGAGTGACATTAGGTTGACGGCTGGTTGTAAAATGTTGTCAATTATTTCATGGAGCATAGCTTCAATCCTGTACCCATCTGATTGGAAAAGGCTTAGATGATGGCAGTAGAATTTGAAGATAAGAATTAACCGTCTACTTAGACATATACTTTACGTCCTAAAATTGCTATTATTTAGCTCTATCGTACTTAAGTTTTTGCTATAAAAATATCAAAAATTTAAACCCCTATCAAGCTAATGAAGACCTGTTTGAAAGGGTGTGATTTTCTAATTTTTTTTTAATGTTTACGTGGATAGTTTTCTTGAATTGCAAGGTGTGATTTTGGTTTAATAACATCGTACTTTCTTTATATCTAATAAATAGATTAACTATTGTGAACTGAGATTCCTTTTCTTATTCATTTTGCTCTCTTTGAGTAACTATCTGAAGTTGCTTCAGCTATATGTTCTTAAAGCCGTTGTCGCTGCACCAGAACTCCGAAATTATGATGATACTCGAGGAGCAAATTTTATATTCTAACATACTCCTATAGGTTGAGCGCTCTTTATATGTGTTGAACACCTAGGCTTCTAAGCAACAATATTTTTATATAGATTAATCCGTTTTACACACACGTCTGATGAGAAATAAATCTTAGGTTGCTTTGAGACCATTATAATTTTTTAATGTCATTGCCACTGCATCAAAACTCTGAAATAATAGTGAGGGCTGATATATATATATATATATATATATATATATATATATATATATATATATATATATATATATTTATTTATTTATTTATTTATTGTAAATTGCTTAATAATACCTCACTGTTTCACCACTTTTGCATTTTAAGACCATATATTTTTCTTATCAACACTTTAAAACCCTAATATATTTTTCTTATCAACACTAAAAGACATCGTTATAATTTTTTTTCCTTTCTGAAGCATTTCTGTTTCCCACTCTATGGGTCTGGTGCACCAAATTTCTTAGGAGAAATTAACATCAACTCCCGAATTATTAATTATGTTGGCACATATGCATCCCCTGCACAGCTGGTAAATTCCACTTATAAACATTCACATCCTTAATAGATATTTAAATCATTTATATCCAGTGGTTTTCAGGTTATGCCTTCATTGCGGAGATTGGGTATTGGCCGAAAGATTGTTCAAAGGATCATAAGGTATGATCAGGTATCAAATATGTCTTTCCTATTTTGCCAAAGGGGAAAATAACATTTTTCCTAGCTTTACAACTAAATAAAAAGATAATATTCTATGTTTGTATACATCTTCTCCATTAAGGAGAACTAATTAATATTACAAAGTTGTCACTATATTCATTTGTAAGAGCATCTATCTGTAGGTAGATAAGAGACAGAGGTTAGTCCCCCTCCCCCATTAATAATACTGGGACGGTCCATTCTTAGAACATATATGGGCTTTAAGACGAAGTTTATTGATTTTATCTTCATGTTTTTTATTACCTACTTTTCGTGTGTTTTAGGATTGTCTTTTATCGATCTTTTTTCCCTCAAAAATATTTTTTCAGGGTTCTCACTGGTCGTGGAATCTATGACATATCAGTCTTGTGCTCAGAAAAGGAGAGGTATAAAGAAAATGAAATGATCCTTCAATTGCTACAATTTCCTGGTTGATGGTATGCTTTGTATTGTTGTATTGGAGTGACACCAACTATAGGATTTCATAATGTCAAGTTTTTAGATGAAAGGAGCAGCAAAATATCAGCCTTGCATGATCTAATTTATTATTGCGATCACTATCGTTTGTAATACCTTCATGATGTTGTAACTCATAGCTTTGTTGGATACTGTTATAGGTTAGAAACGCTCCTACGCTGTCACTATACGTGTATCCATGAAACAATACACCGGTAGATTCATCTTGGCTTCATGATAATATAAACCAAAACAAATCTTTTCCAGAAATCTTGAGGCAAATGCATGTTAAATAGGACATGTATTTGGACCAAATTTCTTATTATCTTATATCATTGTGATCTATCGGCATGTACTTTCTGCTGTTGCTTTATTTTGCATATGGCGCTGAAACAGAATTTATTCTGAACATATCATTCATGAATTAACTTATGATACTATAATGAAATTTCAATGTATTTTTGCTAAATGCTGCAATGTTTACGATGCATTTTAATTTTAGCTACTGTATCTTCACCAAGCTGTTTGTGATACTTTGATATTTTTCTATCAGATTATTCTTTGAAGCGTGTGGATTTGGGGAAGATTCTCTAGGATCTACCACAATGATCTACACTCGAACTGCTTCAAGTTTCTCTCAAAATAATCAAATGTTGACATCTGCTGGTCGAATGCTGCTATTGATCCCTCCTATTAAAGAACCAATTCTATCCAATATAGTTGCTGCTGAGGCCAATGATACTGTTATTACCTCGACAGAAATTCCTTAACGCAGAGAAGCTTAGACATTTTATTATTAGGGTAATTTTAGTACAATACCATCAATTTATCAAATTTTTATCATTTCTGAGATAAATATTATAAACTTTATAAATTATATTAATTTTACCATGAACTTCCATGCTTGCTGCAGAAAAATGTCACCTGTTAGTTATATTACGAAAACCTATAGTAGTCGCATGATCAAAAGGCGACCATTATATCTCTATCTTACCCTTGTATGTTTATAAAAATTATCTCTCTATCTCCTCTTTTAACTCTTCTATTTCGGAGAACAAATCAATTGTTTAAAGATATATAGAGCCAGGAGCCGAGTGAGAAGAATTAGAACAAGAGAGTTGACGGGAAATGAGAATTTATAGAATTCAGGACAGTGAAATTGTACTGGTCACTTTACAGCCACATGACCATGTAATGTTTTGGAATGATAACCAAAGAATGATATCTTAATGCCACAAGTGGTTAAGTTCATGGTATTTTAAGGCAATATATAAAGTTCATGGTATCAATGTGTTATATACGAGCGTTTTATATGAAACAACTTTTCATTTTCCATCACAGAAGGACCCAATGCATGTTTGGCATGATCAAGACTAGATTTGGGTGAATATGGCGTTGAATTGGCCACTGGGTGAAAACTATGCTTCTATAGGCTTCAGAGTAAACGCTGTGATTGAAGATATCGAGATTGTGTGGTTAACAAGAAATGCAAAAGGGCAGCTCCATCAAAGATAGGGTTGAAATTTGAACTATTGGGGGGGGGGGGGGGGGGTATCAAAGATGATGTGTATAATTGGTTCTGATTTGGATTGTAATAATGTAATATATTTTGCTTTTTAGCAGAGCATTAGATGAAATGGAAAAGAACTATGTTTGCATGAACAATGTAACAAAGCAGATTATGTAATCAACTGCAATTACATTTTTGGTATTGATCATTGTTAGGCGCTGTAGTCATGGCAATAATATTTAAAATTTTGCACGTCGCATTGCGCACAAACTGTTAAACAAGCATAGGCACAAAAAACATGACACAGCCCAGCACAAATTGCACACAACTTGTGTCGGGCCATGGCCAAATTTCTCAGGCTTATGACAATTGTTACAGGCGTCGTTCTTAACTCTTTTGATATATAATTTTATTTCGATCTGTTGACCTGCCAGTAGATGGTTCTTTCATCTGTGTATGTATGCAGTTATCGCACGCCGTTTATTAAAATTATGCTCAAGCAAGTATGAACACATATTTCAACTTTTGTGTTCAGGCATTTTGCCCATTTGACCTGCAACTCGTAATGAGCCGTTCATTTTCTGAAAGAAAAATCTAAACCACATGCTCTGGGCCATGAGAAATAAGAAATATTAAATGCATTGCGCTCCGAATAATTTCTTCCATATTAAACTTGTAGGCTGTAGAATTTGCAATCCAATCACATATTTGAGAATCCGAAACCCGAACCGATAACGGTTCTGATCCTGTCAGATTTTTTAGGGCAAGATATGCTGAGAGTTTGTTATCTAAATTAACAGCCAACTGCTCAAAACTCATGTGTTTTTATCTTAATTATTATTTAAATTGCTACTAATTTATTTTTAGGGAATTTGCAGGCAACTAAAATAGCAACCCATTTCTGGTTCACCATCATAAGCAAGACCATTGTTTTCTTTCATTTAAAATAGCCATCATCTTCCTTTTCATTTGGGTCTAAGGGCATTTCTCCTTCGGGTTTGGAGGTAAGTTTTAAATAAATTTCCTTTTATTGTTCATCTACTTTTTCTTTTGCATATTTCATGCCCAATTATGGTTTTTTCTGTATTGAGATTAATTGTTAATTGTTAAAGGAACCTGATAATTTATGAAGGATTTTTTCATTTGATGTGAACAAAAAAAATTAGGTACAATTTATCTTTTGAAATCGCAGGTTTTATCAATACAAGTTTATGCATAGAACCTTAAACCTAGATAATTATTCTATGGAAATAAAAAAAAAATTACTATTCTCTTTATTCTTCTTTTTATAGATTGGCATGAATTTGATATTGATCAATATTTAACTTCTCAGAGGACATTCTTGACAAAATATTCTGAACTATTGTATCGCATATCAAAATATTCTTGCTCATTGGATCCTACATATTATACTTGAGCATATCATTATCTAACCTAAATATAAATTTTTATCTTAAAACAGGAGAAAAATGTCTGATATCAAGATAGATTCCCACACTGTAAGATCCCATGGAAGAGAAGTGGCCAAGATCCACTTACATGATTGGATCATACTAGTAGTTCTCATCGGGATTGATGCCGGTTTAAATTTTATCGAACCTTTTCATCGATTCGTCGGAGAAGATATGATGACTGACCTAATGTTTCCGTTCAAGAGACAAGACACGATTCCGTTTTGGGGCGTTCCGGTACGTCTTTTTGGTCTAGCTAAATTGAAAGGAAAAAAATACCCTTGCATTTGCATGTATAGCAGAAAACCACCTTACCATTTTTTGATAGGCATTTATGTGTTGAAGACGAACATAATTTCTTATAAGAAATCCCTCACCTTTCTTTCTTCGTGAATTCTTTTCTATGATCTAGGGGAAATTGGAGGAATATAGTAAGTCCCTAGGACAAATGATTGGGGAGAGGATCCACAGATACTCCCGTAGCCTTTATTATGCTCTCCGCTCAACTAAAACAATTCAAAAAACAAATACGGACCAAAACAAAGGACTCTCTCTTCTTCCTCTAGGTTTTGATTCGGTTGCCTAGAGTTTGCTTCATAGCGACGCCATTTCTACGGAAAGGCTTTATATGATAATGACTACGACGAAACTATTAAATGTGCGAAGTCTGTGAAATGAATAAAATTACGCAATACCACTGGAAAATGTGGCAAAAGAGTAGCAATTATTCCAAGAGAAGATTAAGAAATCCTAAAGTGACGAAGAAAATAATAATTTCTATTGGTTTCTACAGTTTGGAAAAATAAAAGTAAGGTAGTTTTCTGCTATATGTATAAAACAGAAGAAAATTTCGTGTAATTCAGGCCTTCTTCAACTTGAGAGAGTAACAGTCCTATGGTTTCCTTGTGGTCAGATTGTTGCAGTTTTGTTGCCTATTCTAATTTTCACTGCATTCTACTTCAAAAGGAGGGATGTGTATGATTTGCATCACGCTATACTTGGTATTTTTTTTCCTCCTATGGCTATATACTTACTATGATAAATACTAAAATTTGCAATTCATTAATCAAGGCATTTTCTACGCGGTGCTTATAACGGGTGTTATAACGGATGCAATTAAGGATGCTGTTGGCCGACCACGCCCCAACTTCTTCTACCGATGTTTTCCTGATGGAATTGCGGCGAGTTATTAGAAATCATAGGCCTAATCATTTTTTAATTTTATTTTTTTTTATTTAAGTTTTGATTTAGTTCTTATATATTAATCCGGTATGAATTTCTTCTAGACTTTTGATCCTACGAAACAAGGAGATGTGTATTGTAGCGGAGACCTGGCAGAAATTAAGGAGGGATATAAGAGTTTTCCAAGTGGCCATTCATCATGTAAGCAATACAATTCTTTACATTATACTACTGTAATGCTAAGAATCATGCGACATAGCAAAATTGCATAGTTTGAAAAGAATTATGGAAAAATAACTTCTCTAACCAACTTTTGATACATACTTTCTTTAAATATGAAACCATTTAACATTTGCTATTTGTATAAACAATAAATTATCCATATTGTAAGTAGAAATTGTTACAAATTTGCCTTCCAATTTCCATATAAATTATTTAACTATCATTATTAAAAATCCCATTCTTCATACAAATAATTCTTGTTAGCATTATGTTTTACATATTAAACTTCTGAACCTTCTATAAATGATAGAGTCTGGATTCTAATAAGTTATACACAAATTCGTAACTTTTTTCTATATTTAATAGCATTGTTCATGCACACCGTGTGCGCTTATATATATTTCTTGTTAGTGCACTTAAAATATCTATAACACAATATCTAATAAGTTTTACACAGGTTCGTAACTTTTTTCCATATTTAAAAGCATTTCTTTATAAATTATAGGGCATTGTATGATGTGAACTAAGTGTATGCATATGTAGGCATATGTAGGCATTGTTTGTGATGAATAGCGATGCATGAATGCGTTCTGACTATTCCCATGAAAACCTATTTACTTGTCTTTGCGATTAAAATTTATTTCAATAGAATAGCAATGCATGAATGCGTTCTCACTTTTCCCTGTAAATCTATTTATTTGTCTTTGCGGTAAAAAAGTTTTCAATCTGCCATTCCTCGATATTTTAATTAGTATAAGTTCCTTTAATTCAAATTTCAGGGAATTTGAGATCCATTCACTTAAACCTTTGAGTAAATTAAAAAAAAGGACATTAGTCTGTCAGCAAGAGATTCAAAATATATAAATATATGCATACGGTAAAATTTGTTTTTCAGTTTTTTTGTTTTAAGATAGAAACTTGTTTTACAGTTTTATTGCCTCTCATGGTAATTCAATCAAAATTCATTTAATCTATTTCTATATATGCAGGGTCATTTGCAGGGCTAGGTTTTCTTGCATGGTATCTTTCTGGAAAACTCAAGGCTTTCGACCGGAGAGGTCATGTTGCAAAACTTTGCGTTGTGTTTCTTCCTTTGCTCACTGCATCCCTCGTAGCGGTTTCTCGAGTCGATGATTACTGGCATCATTGGCAAGATGTGTTTGTTGGCGGATCCTTAGGTTCTTTTCTTTTCCATTATCATATTTGACATTGTTTGCATTTAAATGTTATTTAACCTTGTTTCATGCAGGGATGATAATTGCATCCTTTACTTACCTGCAATTCTTCCCACTCCCTTGTGATGCTCAAGGTATGTTTCATATACTTGTGTGTGTCGGGTTTGGATTTCTTGCTCTTTTTTTTCTTGCTGGAAAATCCAACGGTCCATATTAGTGTAAATAGGGGACCCATGGTTGAGGGAAATCCAAAGGCCGTGATTCATCTGAGTAGTAAAAAACAGAGTAGGGGATCCTGATGGTGTGTCCTTAGATGTAATATATTTTGCTTTTCAATCATTGATAACTCAGTAATCGTAGATCTTCTATAGTATATATTCTCTTTTAATATATGGTACTAGTTTTTTTGCATGTGTGATGAATGTGAATATATGTAGAAATTATTGAATTCTATAATTGAGATTATAACTGTCATTGCTCATTGCAGCAATTTTTTTAATATGAATTCTTTTTTTCAAGAGTTGTTTTGTTATTTAAACTACCCTATTTTTTAGGCTATGCAATGATTTATTTAAAAAGTCTTGATGATGTGGATTATCTAAGAATAAATCAATTTTTTCCGTTTTTAAAATTTTCTCTTTTAATTAAAGTTGGAAGTGCCACATGCCCCCCTCCCCTTCGCATTAAAATAGTTGAGATTTTTTGTACCAGACGAAAGCAAGGGTCTTGAATTTGAAATTTCAATTTAATACTACACGTGGCAAGAGAAATCTCATTATTTTAAAAGAAAATATCAAAAGAAATAATAACTAATTTTTCCAAATCTACACAAATCTTTCAAAAAATAAATATAAAAAATCTATAAGAAGTCTATAAAAATCTATATTATCTTAACTAAATTTTTAACAAATCCTCTAAAAAAAATCTTTAAGCATACTGTTAACATTTACATATGTGCTTCGCATATGCAAAACGCAAGTTGGTGTATAATTAAACATGCTAGAACCAACATAACTTTGTAAACATGCATGTTTGGAGATTGGAAAATGAAAAGAAAGCAGTGGGAAAATGAAATGGAAAGAAAGTGAAGAAAAAGTATTAATTCTAGTTTATTTTGTTAATAACAAAATGGAAAGGAAGCTGAGTTGGTGCTTCTGGACAATGGCAAGTGAGAATGAATTGTTTGGTTGGAATAGCAGAAAATAAGAAAATATGAAATAGAAATGAAAGTAAGATAAAATATAATAAAATTTCTTTTTTTTCTCACTTTCTAAGCTTTTGGAGAGAAACTAAATAACAAAGAAAATATGATGCAGAAGGAAAGTGGAAAAGTACTTTCTAAACCTTTTTTTGTGCCTAAACAAAGAAAGTTAGAAAGTTATTGTTACTTTCTCACTTTCTTTTACACTTTTCTAGTACCAAACATGCCCATGGAAGCTTGTTAGAGATTATATAGCAAGTAGTCAGAGATGTTAACTATGATAGTTAGAGATAAGATTGCTAGAGTTTTATTAGATATTGTTAGGAGTAAATAAACAAAATTTAATTTGTTTCTTTGAGGAGCCGAAGAACCAATTCTGTCCTGATTTGAAGTTATTTTCCCTCCCTTTTCGCCATTTTTTTGAACTCGGTTTATGTTGATAGATATTGTTAAGTTGGGTTCCAAACAAAGCTACTTTTGAATCTCTTGATTATTAGCAAGTCTCATAAGCATTTATGATTTAATTGTTGGAAAGTAGAATTCTGTAAAACAAGGACTCTTAGGGCCTGTTTGGTTGCAGGATTTCTTTGCATTTGGATCGTGGAATCCTAGGATTTCATAATTTTGTATTTGGTTGGGGATTTGGATTTCTAGGATTCCTTTGTTTTTTATGGAGAGCCCACCACAAAATATGGATTCCTGAATCCTAAATTTTTTTAAGGATTTTCAAGGATTTGACACTATTCATTGTACTTTTAGATGGGACCCGTGTACTTTATTTATTTAATAATCCTCTTTCTATCTCTCTCTCTCTAAAATCCTCAAATCCAAATCCCATTTTATTTTCACCAACCAAACAAAGATTACAAGAATCTACAAATCCAATACTAAAAATCCAAAACCAACCAAAAAACAAATTACCAAATCCAGAAATTTTCAACCGTACTATTTTGGAATCCAAATTTCATAATCTTGCAACCAAACACGCCCTTATCATGACATGTACATTCTCTGTTTGCATCTTTTATGTCGATTTTTGCTTCAGCAGGAAAATTTCATAATTCCTGCAATACATGTACGTAGAATGCGATATAATAAAAATGTCTGAACCTTTTCTTCATTTTAATGCAGGTTGGGGGCCTCATGCATATTTCCAACTACTGGCTGCTTCGCGGCGCGAAATTCAACCAAATGCAGGCAATGCATCTGAGGTGAAGATGGTGGACTCAAGCTCAGACATGGAGGAATTAGAAAGTGGAAGGAGATATTAACTCAAAATTATATGCAACATAAAAATTTGGCATTCTTTAATTTCCATGATACATAAAATTACAGTTTTGTTGAGATCATATGATCAAGGTAGAATGTGTTTTCTTCCTATTAATAATGATGATCTTTTTCACCATTACAATCAAACTGAAGTTTGTATCTTGATATTTTCTCTTGTTTTCTATGATTTTGAGTTCAGAATATTTCTTTTTCACAAGCAGACATACAAACCATGCGCAAGTGTCAGTATCTATCATGCACATATAGAAAACATTTATGAAGGACCCTGTGATTCACTTTATGAATGATCCTGTAGGATTAAATGGATACATCATGAATATCTTTGATGTTGAAATTTGGAGTTGTGTGATGCATATGAGTAGATCCAATTCTGAATATGAACTTCATTTGAGATTCCAAAATACGGAAAAAGAAATTGAGGAAATATGTCACCATTGCACGTAAGCCTTAAATTTTTGTTGAGCATTTAAATTCTTGCTGAGCATTCTTCTCCTCCTTTTCTCAAATTGCATTGCTGTATGCATTGCGTGCCAAAAATCACAGTATTTTTTTTGATGATTTCATACAATCTTTCTACTAAAATCCACCACCGGACCCTTACGCAGAATTCGATTGGCGATCTTTTCCTCTAAATAAATTTCTGCACTTACATTTGCATATCATTAAAAACAACTACTCACATCAAAATTCAAATAAAATAAACCACTGCCATGAGATTCAGATTTCTAAGTGGGGGGGTTCTAATTTTAGATAAACCGAATTGAAATCATTGATTCATATATGTACACAATATCATATTTACAAAAGTGAGTTAAAAAGAAAAATCTAAGCACATGTGTCATGCTCAGTGCTTTTGACTTCTAGAAACCGAACAAATTCCTGCTGCACCATTGCTCCACCATTCACCGGATCAAAGCTGCATCGGTAGAAACTGAAAGATTGAAAAACAAGGAGTTAATTGCATATAATACATGTCATGTATATTCTATCACCCCTCAACCGGTTTATTAGAATACAACAACCACAAGGTGTCAATGCTCAGGAAAATTTTTCTTCGTTGGGTCCAATCGAGATCGATTAACATTCTTTTTTATTTTATAACACATAACACTATATGTTAGGAATATATATGCCCTTGAGGCCATTATTGTATGATATAATGGATACTTGGACATATATATAGAGGAGTTCCTTGCTCGACATGATAGCATGTTATCCGGTTGCTCTTTATCTTAACATGTACACTATTATTATTATTCTGTCTCTCTGATACATATTGATAAAACCCTTAGGATGCTGGCTAGACTACCAGGACTATGATATAGATCATACTAGTGAGACTTGTGTAGTCCGTAAGTACATCCTTTAACAGTTCCTAGTCGAGAGAATATCGAGACAGGGCATCGATATTCTAGAGTAGACTAGTGTGTACGTTTCTTGTTCCAGTATGGGGCGATAGTTGATCCCACAACCATTGGTGTTTGATATCAAAGATGGTACACATGTGCTCATTAGAGAATGGGTACACCGAACAGGACTTGCCGAGAACTTTTAGATGGTACCATACCTATCGTCATATAGCAGTTCTCAGGTGATACTTGTACAGGTTAGTCCGTAGACCCGAGATCGTAATAGATTCTTGTGTGGTTCTCACTGTGCTTTGATTTCCTCCCTACCACGGCTCAAAGGAGTCGTGCAAAGCAGGTGGATTTTGGGTACAGTCCCGAGTCATATGGAGACAGTGGGCGATAGGAGGGGTTTCGTCTCTCCCAGTAAAGGGAGTTGATGTTGCGCTATACTCGATTGGCTATAATAGGTAGTCTCTGGCCAGGGCTGATGAGATTTTCTGGTAATTGTTATCAGTAGTTTCTCGAAAAGTTATAGGCCATACATCGACATGACTTATCAAGTTACTGGGGTCTGACGATTTCACACCTAGACTCGTATGCAACATATCAGACGAAGAGACCGGACTGTATGGTAAGTGTTGCTTATAGGCTTTACGAGAGTTTGGACAAACTTACTTGTTGATCTTCTATTCGTTCAATACCTACGTAGACGTTACGTCTAGCTAATACCGCTGACGACTTGTGGGAGACTGATGTGATCATTATCTACTGCTGGCGTATTGATGAGTCTTTAGAGTCGCACACAGAGATTTCCTAGCTCAAGTGAAACGAAGTAGGGCACATATGTGCGGGAGCTTAATTAAATATGTATATGCGATACCGTATTCTAATCTCGCAATATATGATATCGGTTAGATTATATGTGATATGACCGGATTGTTGAATCAAGTGTTGATTCAATAATATGTTATATGTATATATGTTTGATACTGGCCGGTTATATATGATATAACCGGATTATTGAATCAAGTGTTGATTTGATATTGAATATTGAATATTGTCGGTTATATGTGATATAACCAGGTTATTGAATCAAGTGTTGATTTGATAAAACGATATACATATTTATATGATATTAGTCGGTTATATATGATATAACCGGATTATTGAATCAAGTGTTGATTTAATAATTTGATATGTATTTATATTTAATATATTTATATATTAACTAATATTAAAGCTCACTAATAATTTTCTTCTCTTTAAATACATTTAATATAT
This sequence comes from Agapanthus africanus, assembly GCA_030015575.1. NCBI lineage: Eukaryota > Viridiplantae > Streptophyta > Magnoliopsida > Asparagales > Amaryllidaceae > Agapanthus > Agapanthus africanus. The sequence continues at coordinate 523,751,168 of JASDDO010000019.1, forward strand.
GTGTGATATATATTTAAATATGTATTTGGATTATGTATCATGGTTGATGATAACATAGAACATGGGTGTATGAGACTCGTACCTAAAGCTAAAGATTATTGAGGATTTATTTATTTTGAGTAAAAAGAAAAGAGGAAAATGAGTCATGGCTTAGATGCTTGGAGAAGCATTGAGAAGCCATGACTCATGCTCTCCTTTTTGTTTTACTCTTAGATATTTATTGACCTCACCCTTATCTTTAACCTATGGTTAATTCTCTCATTATTCATCACAAACTCATCCAAGTTCATTATCTTCTTCTTCTCGAGTTTTAGGCTCTAGGGTTTTTTCTTGAGTTGAAGAAAGAGAGGAAAAAATTTCTAAAATGGGCATATCTCCTACTTCATCAACCTACACTATCTAAGCCCTTTAGTATAGGTTGTTTGCTTCACTAATACCATGATTAGTGAAGAGTTAGCTTGACCTAAAGAGGCTTAAGGTGGATCATTTTCGGCTTCGAAGATAACGTAGCAAGCTCGATCATTTCTTCAAGTGGAGCCAAGAAGAGTTCTAGGGACTACTACTTGGAGTTTAGGGACTACTACTTGGAGCTTGAAGTGAAGGACTTGATCTACAAAGGTTGTAACCCTCTTCACTTAGTTATAGAACTTGTTGGCTTGCTAAAAATCCTAATTCTCTAGTTCGATTCTAGGTTAGTGTAGCTTAGACTTCTAGATTTTTCAAAATTGCATACTTCATGCATGTGGAAACCTGGTAGAGGTGCTTAGACACACTTTCACTGTAGTGAATCGAGAATCAAGTCAAAATTTCCTCTTCTAAGTCATACCGAAACTAATCCCTAGGGATGTCGCTTGCTAAAAAAGTCCTTGAGGCAACACATTATGGTTATATGCAATTAACCCAAAAAATAAAGATTACATTAGTCAGAAACAAAGCATCAAAACAGAGGAAAATCAAGGAAAGGTAAACGACAATTGTAGACGCAATAGTTTCTATAAAGAACATAAAAATAATACTGATGATAAAAGAAAAGAATACTACTTCCATGGAGGTGCAAAGGATTAACTCTTGGGAAAACTAAATAACTCTATCTCCTAAATGAAAACTTTCTTCTTCTTTTGATCTCTAATTACTGTTATATGCCACCAGTTGGATCTAAATACATATGGGAGCCTCTGCAAGTCACATTCTGCTTTCTTTTAAAGATCTTATAGATAGGATGATCGTGCCCAATATCATGGAATTGAGGAACTTAAGCGCAACAACCCTTCTATTCAAATTTATTTTCAGTAACATAAAAGCATAACGAGCACTGAAACTATCACGGAGAGGTTGAATTTATTCAGTCAATGCACTGAGCTAAGAAAAGCTACAAGGTGGTTCAGTTCTTAGATTACATTTTCGATGATATCTTAGGAAAATTCATCAGTTGCTACATTTAACTATAATACATAGTATCATCTCATTTTAGAAAAAATAAATAAATAATAACAGATAAGAAAAGCATTCAAGGTCATTTTTCTTTTCATAGTTCGTTTTGACTTCAGATCACCGGTTATGTTTGTTTATCATTGGTGGTTGTGCTTTTGCTCAGTAAAAGCTTTTTAATGAATATTGCGTGAATATCGCATCTATATTTCAAAATTTTCCAATAGTGCATATTTAAGCAGGAAAATTGTGATCGTTGTTTGGATTATTAAAAAAACTAATAGATGTAAAGCTTATTTACAGCTTACAAACCCCAAAACTAAACTAAAAAATTTAAAATCCAAACAAATAGATAACTAGCTCGATATTTTTTTTGGGTGTTAGATCGTACAAAATGGATGACAACCAAATCATCTATTCTTATGGTACTGAAGATAATATGAACTTATGAAAGTTGCTTCATTGATAAATAACTGAGAAGAAAACCAAGTATTGGACAGTTCTGGTAATAAATCTACCTTGTAAAGGTTGGGAAATAACTAATATTCTGTTGGGTATGGGAGACAGTGAGGAAAAAGAAAAGAAATCAATAAAAGAAAGTAGCTTTCTTTTGTTTGATTCCAAAAGGAAAATGAGAAAGAGAAAATTTTAGCCAAAATTTAATTTTGGGGGTTTCTTTAATTTCACCTAACGAAAGTAAATAAAATATAATTAGAATAATTGGATTTTTTCCGAAACACATCATATCTAACTGAAACTCTTGCCAGATCTTTAATTGAATCAGGTTTGAATTTCCACTGTGATAATATTTTTTGTTCAATTCTTTCTTGATCCCAGCAAGAAAATTAATTTCCCTTCATTTCTTTTCCTTTTCCATTTCTCTTTCTTTTGATTTTCTGATCCCTTATTTTCTCTCCAGCCAAACAGAACCTAAGGGTCAAAAGTGTAGTGCCCCAGAAAAAAGGAAAAAGAAAAGAAAAGACAGTTGTGGACCAATACCTGCCATCCATGCCAGTAATTACAACTGTATTCTGAGCTCCAAATGCAGCAACGTAGCGTGTTACTTCTGGCAAGTGAAATTGAGCAAACGACCACTCAGAACTAAAATACTTTGGCAACACACCTGGAGAAATTTCAATCCTGGTGAGGGTCCAAGTTCACATACCACTATTTGCATATATATCAATAGTCGCAAGCAATAACAAGCATAAATTATCGAAAAATAGCTTATAAATTAAAGAAAAACGCCTATCATCTACTATGCCTGTCTTGATTAAAAAAAGGGATCAACTATAAAATTTACAGACTAGAGTAGTCAATTGGCGGCCTACCTTCTGGGTTCATGGAACCCAATGAGCAATGATCGAAAAATTTAAATAATTACATAAGGAAACATTCTACAAGAAGGAATGAAGCAGATAAATTTGTTATTGGGAGTTGCATTCAACTTTAAGACATGATGGAGGGGCAAAGAGATTTAAGAAAAGAAGAAGACCACATTCATGGAATAGAAAAAAAGTATACAAAATTTAATTAATCGAGTCTATTGTGTATGCAACATCGTATTTGTAATTTCAGTCAGTAAAAATCAGCTGTGCACTTCTATTTAAGATTGATCCTATATTAGACAGCTAAAATGGACTAAATTGCCCTCAAAATAATCTGAACCAAGCTCCCAGCAGAGAAAAACATGAACATTGGAATTTAACATGGAACACATCCAACAGTTTTATGAAAGAAAATTTCAAAATAATTTATCTGCTACTCTGGACATACAACAACAAAGTCTTTTCCCAAATTTTTGGGGTCACTTATATGGATTCTTTTCTTCCATTATGCTCTGTTAGGGGTCGTTTTCTCAGTTAAACCAACAATTAACACATCTGGCGCATCCCTGATTTGGGTGCTGCACTTTTTAGGCTGATTTGAGAGGAGGGTGAAAGGAATAGAAAATAACAATGGTAATTTCGCCAAAGAAACTAGGTTTTTTTTAATTAATCAAAAGTTGCCTTACAATTTCAGAACGAGTCCTTTGATAGACTTACAATCGAAATCAAAACTAATTTGCTAACAAAATAAAAACCGCTAAAAAATAGAAACGGCTAAAAATAGAAAGTTGCTATAATTCAAAACTAATTATTGGATTGCGTCCCAAATTGATTCCCGATGCTGCCTATCAAATCTTAACTGATTCCGGAACTGATTTTATCCCTTAATTCGAAAGTCAGTTTGTAATGAATCTTTGACCGCGGTTTTCGGGGGCCTAAATGATGGATTTTCGCGATTCCGAGATACGTCAATGAAATGCCTGCGGCCTATCAATTGACCCAGACGATTTGGCTGGTCAAACGCGCGAATCGGACAAGATTTGGCAGTTCGGATTCTCGGGTTGAACTAGACGCGACTTGTTTTGGAACGGTTGAGCCGCTCCATATAGGCTAGGGCTGCATTATCCACCCCGTCGTAAAAAGAGCTCGACCTCAAGCTCGGGCCGTCGTCCTTGGAAGAGCTCCCGTCACCTGCATATGGGATCAAGTGTCGGACATTGAATATGTCTGAGGTCTTCAAATGACCAGGCAACTTCAATTGATACGCGTTGTCCCCCATCTTCTTGAGAATCTCATAAGGTCCCACCTTCCTGTTGCTCAGTTTATTATACTCACATACCGGGAAGCGGTCTTTGGTGAGGATGGCCCAAACAAAATCACGTTCTTCGAAAACTACACGACGACGATGCTTGTTCGCAGCTGCCTCATATTTGGAGTTGGCAGCGTCAATCTGCTATCAAACTTGATCATGAATGCTTTTCAGGTGCTCAGTCATGTCTTCAGCTTTAATATTGAGGTGTCCCATGTGGGGCATTGGTGCTAAGTCCAGGACGCCAATGAGGTTACTCTCATACACAATCTCAAATTGACTCATCTATGTCGTGCGATTAACAGAACGGTTGTAAGCGAACTCAACTGGTGCGAGGACGAGGTCCCACTTTCTTGGGCTGTCTCCTACCAGGCTATGGAGGAGGTTACCGAGGTTTATGTTGACCACTTCAATTTGGCCATCTGTTTATGGATGGTAAGCGCTGTTAAAACACAGTTTGGTGCCCAAGTTCCTCCATAGAGTCTTCCAAAACTGGCTCACGAATTTGGTGTCCCTGTATGGATTCGGATACCCCATTTAGGCGCACAATTTCCTTGAAATACAGGTCACCGATCCGAGATGCGTCCATAGTCTTCTTACAGGCCAGAAAATGGGCCATCTTAGAGAATCGATCGACCACAACATAGACTGAATCCATGCTCCTTCGAGTTCGGGGCAGGCCTAGGACAAAGTCCATGCCGACGTCTTCCTATGGTGCTACTGGGATCGGGAGCGGGGTGTACAAACCCGCGTTCGTGGCTGTTCCCTTAGACACTTGGCAAATATGGCAGCGCTCTCTGAAACGTATCACATCTCTTTTCATGTTAGGCTAATAATAGTCACGAGAGATAAAGGCTAAGAGTTTATCGAGCTCAAAATGGCCCTCCTTAAGAAGTTCCTCCACATTCTTTTTTCTCAGTGAACACTCTGGGATGCAGAGTTGTGGCCTCCGAAAAAGACAGTCGTCCATCAGCAGATAGCCCGACTTGCGTTGCTCGGGCCCATGTTGAGATTGCTTTAATGCTCTTTGGATAGGACCGAAGAACGGGTCCGCGGGTTAAAGTTCGCGAAAGGTATCGAACCCCATGACCCGAGCTTACATTACGGAGAGTAAGGTCGCTCTTCTGCTCATAGCATCTGCCACTCGGTTATCAACCCCCGTGATATACTTTAAAAAGAAGGTGAATTGTCGGATATATTCAACCCATCGACCATGTCGGCGGTTCAGCTTATGCGACCCATTAATATACTTGAGCGCTTCATGATCAGAATGAAAGATGAACACACGCTGCAATAAGTAGTGCTCCCAATGTCGCAAGGCTGGGGCAATGACATAGAACCCGGCGTCGTAAGTGTTGTACTTGGCCCTGGTGCCATTTAATTTCTCGCTGAAGAAGGCCACTGGTCACTTTTCTTGGCTGAGTACGCCACCGATACCCAGCCCCAATGCATCACATGCCACCTCGAATACTTTGTCAAAATCCGGCAAAGCCAGCAAATGAGCGGTAGTTGGTTTCTCTTTGATGGCGTTGAATGCTTGTTGTGCTTCGTCGCCCCAGTGGAAACCTACCTGCGACTTGGGACAGTCTGTGGTTGAAGCTATTATTCCGCTGAAATTTGGTATGAAGCGAGGGTAGAAAGAAGCGAGGTTGTGGAAACTCCGGGCTTCATGAATGTTCCATGGTGCTGGCCAGTCCCGAACTACATGTACTTTAGATGGGTATGCACGTACCTCCTCACTGGAGACAATGAATGTAAGTCCGCGGCGGCGCCCCGGACGTCGATCCGACGCCGGAAACGCGGAAACAAAAACTTTGCAAACTAGCAAACCGGCACCACCGCGCACTTTTAACCCGGATCGGGCCATTAACCTAGCTACTAGCAAAATACAAGATGGGTAGAGAAGTATACCAAGCGATCCGTGTCCTTCGGTCTTCGTCTCCACTCCGATCTCCCGCGGAATCTCCGTCCGTCACCTCCTCGTCGGAAAGGGCACCACGTAGCCGGGTACTTTTACGGGCTCCCACCTCTGGACTGAGGCAACTCGGACGCGAAGTTGGCTAGCCGACGCGTCCAAGATTTGCTGAAGGCAAGTGTAGAATCGTAGTCTCTTTGGGGTTTTCAAGTTGCCTTGATGATGGTGGAGGTGGAGAATTAAAGAAGTTTTCGGAAGAAGAATGATGCTCTCATTTTTCTTTAGCAAGGAATCAAAAAAAAATGAGAATGAAATTTTTTTCCACACCTAAATGAATTCCTCTCTCTATCCCTCTAGTGTGGCCGGCCCCACATTTATGAGAATGGTGGTAAAAGAATAATTTTAACCAAGAGAAGAAAAAGAGATAAATCAAAAGAAAACCTTTCTCATCCAAATCAACTCCTAATCTTTTCCAATTCTAATCTCATAAATGCAAGTGATTGATTCAAAAGGAATCCCATCATGAGGAAGCCACAATCACAATAAACCCCCTCCACAAAATGTTATTTGCAAACTGCAAATAACACCCTCCAACGATAAAGTCCGGCCGTGAAGGAACAAAGGAAAATCGGTCGGAACGGAATGCAAACTGACAACTTTAGAAAACTGATCCCGTAATAAATTACAGGAAAACCCCGCAACTGCAAATACATGCCCGCATTTGTATTCCCACTGAACACAAATGCAAAGAGACAAAATCTACACTATCTAATACTAGGATCCGGCTTAAGCCAAAGCCGGCTAGTAAAATCCGTCCGATCACGATTCGTGCAATACCGCACGTATCTGATCGAACCCTGCCATATCTCCATACGGCCTCTACAGCGTTTCGCCCGAAACTTGAGTAACTGTGTGTGGTGGACTCTAAAGACTCATCAATACTATGGCTGTGGATTTAACCACTAGCACGTCAGAGGTATCAGCCATACGTGACGGGCCACCAGCTATTGACCAAAAGGGACGTCGATGAGCGAACTCGTCCTGACACCCTACTGAGCCTGTCAGTGACAATATCCGTACAGTCCGGTCTGTTCGTCTATGAGCATCGCATGGCGGGCCTAGGGTTGGTAAAAGTCAGACCCCCAATAGCGGTACAAGTCGTGTCGGAGTGTAGCCCAGAACACCCTGAGATACTACTGGAATACCTACCAGTAAATCTCCTGCCTTGGCCAAGGACTTTTCATGTACTGGCTCTCCTAGACACAATGCGATCTCACCTCCAATACCGGGAGAGACGAACCCCTGCAGATCCGCTCACTGCCTCCATGTGGTTCGGGACTGTACCCAACTAAAATCTGTTTGCACGTCTCCTTTGAGCGTGGTAGGGTAGTAATCAAAGCACAGTGGGAACTCACACGAGACAAATGACGATCTCAGGTCGATGAACTAACCTGTACACATGTCACCAAGGAACTGCTATCTGACGTCAGGTATAATATCAACTAGCAGGCTCCCGGCGAGTCATGTCCGGTGTACTCATAACCCAATGAGCACCTGTATACATCTTAGGTGAACCAACTGACACCAGTGGCTTGTGAGACCGGCCACCGCCCCTCGTCGGGGTCTCGACTGTATACACTAGTCTACTCTGGAGAATCGATGCCCTGTCTCGAAACTCCCACGACTAGGGACCTTTTAAGGATGTGCTTATAGACCCCAGCTCTCACGTATATGATCGCCTTCATACTGCTGGTAGTCAAGTAAGAATCCTAGGGGCTCTATCAACGTATAATAGCGACTCGTAAGGTCACCTAAAGCAGTACACGATGATAAAGATAAACCAGATAGCATACTATCATCTCGAGTAAGACTGTCCTACCGGCATAGGTCCTCCTCAATCATTGCAATCACGTGCATGTGATCCAATAATTGACTCTGAGGGCACTATATCCAACAATCTCCCACTTGCACTCAAGGCTAATTATTGCGATGTCGCATACTCACAGCCCGTGTGATACCGAACACCCAACTCCTCTACTAGTCAGTCTCACAAAGCTCGTTTGTGAAACTATTGCGTTCGAGGAATAGCCTCAGTGAGTGGATCTGCTATGATGTTTCTTTCTATGTCTCTCTATATCTCAAGTTCGCGGAGAAAGCCATCTCCCGAAATGAGCAATACCTGTCTTAGAATGTCTGGATGTCTGATGGGACCTAGTTCATAAATGAACTCCAAATCCAAACTTCTTAGACTGTATCGTCAACTGAACTTAATCAGTACCCTGCGCCATCCTTCCCTGAGTATCCACCTGGACCACCTGTCCAAAATACTGCCCCTCGTCAGAGGGAAAACTATAACTCTGCCATCCAGGTCACCTTGGAAGTCTGGAATGATAACTGTCTCCCGAAAGAGAATGTCGTTATCATATCCCTAGAACATCAACTTATGTTCTAAAACTTCTTCCGACTGTTTCTCCAGGATTGGATTAATATCAACTTATTGCATCTACTGCAAGAACGACATCTGGTGTGGTACTTGATATCTCATGATTGACTCAATTGCCTAAGCAAGTGATCTGCCAATCATGCACATCCCTCTCTACTTTAGTCTACAAGACACCTTTAGAGAGGGTGACTCCATCACCTGCAGGTACACTACCGTGCCAGGAGTCGTCCATTCTAAATACTCATAGAATGCTGTGTAAGTACCCAGATTGGGAAACCACCCAAATCTAGATCTAATACCATAGATTCAGTAACCAGAATGTCAGATATAATATCCAAGTCCTATGTGGAGAAACCACTGTATGACGACCAAAGTATAACCGATCGTAGTATAGGAATATCACTTCCTACTCTGTGTATGTCATCAAATACCAGGACATCACACCCTACTACCTTCTTAACAGATCCATCCCCTATTCTGATGAAGTCAAACCTATGACTGTCACATCAGAAATAGATGATCTATCTCCGCTACATCTGCTTTAGTCTATAAATAGACATAAACCTCTTGCCCTCTATGCTTCCGCTGCTCCCACTGACTACGACAACCCTCTGGCAGAGTCATATACACGTACACATCTAAAGCAAGTTTAGAACGACGCTATACTCATCCTCCTGCCGGGTCTCACAGTCTGGAACAACAGCAATGGCAAGTCTGGGTAAACAAGAACCTCTCTGCTACTGTCCTTGAGCAATACCGAAGTACCTCTCGGGTGCCTGAGGTTACCCACTTTATCTGCGGAGTGGCCAATGGAATGTCAAAGCAGATTGAATCTTTAGGTTCTTTATCAAATCTTCAGTAATCGTTTACGGTTCTGGAATTACTTCCAGTTCTACCATACTCCCACTACTGTTTTTTGAAAAAATCCATTTTTATTAAAACTGTGGCGAGTCAAGAACAATATCACTATTGATCTTCCAGATGGTAGAAAGTCAACCCTCGTCATAGCCCGGGTCAACCCACAAACAGCCATTACAGAAACGTGCCTTGAGTTATCCGGAGTCTGGTTTTAAGCATAAGCCGGACAACTCCCCGTATCTTAACAATGTCAAGATATGAACTGTTCTATATCCAATATAGAAACAGAGGCACTGATTTAATTGAACCAGATTCAAATCATGCAGCTGTCTCCAGTGCATGTCAACTAAATGGAAAGAGCCCGATCAGCGTTACTCAACTTAGGAATGCTTCCAATTATGAGTAACCTGAAAGAGAAGCAAGTTCTCATTACTATCAACTGAATACCATACACAAGTATCTACATCTTCGATCACCTTGAAGAATCCCGATACTTGCAATACATGGTTCTCTACTTTAATCTTATACTTATAACTTCTCAAAACTCAGACCCTGTGTTTCTACGAAACACCTGTCTAAAAACTAGAGAAGTCACAAGTAAACAGAATATAGTACGAGGACCAACCCCTCTGTCCTAATGGACACTGGACAATACACATAACTCTGTATAAGTCCCTTGAGTCAAATGACTCATTCACTGTGTGTCGTAGGTTGAAAACTGTACTTATGGTTAAGAAGAATTACACCGCTGTTCAATGCTCCTTACCTAACCATCCACTGATATAGGTAAATGTCATAGACATAATTTCAAAAAAATATGTCTCACTCTATAAAAATAGACGTACAGATATATAAATTTGAAATTGGTGCATAACGGATATTCAAAACCAAATATTTGCCGACCGGCAAACAACCCAGATGACTTCCTCAAATATCACCAATTACAACGAATCCCGATATAATGAGGATGATCACCTAATTCCCAATAACTTACTCCCACTCATCATCTGTAAAACCATGCACATGTGAGAATCAAACCTGGTAAATACATACCCTGGAGCAAGTGTCTAATTGGGAAATCAGTTTTCTTTTAACAGTACACAGTGAAACTGAAACAATGAAATGTTTCGATGGGGTATCCCGGTATTCCTAGTAATACCTCTTCCAATATCCAGATTCACAACTGTAACCGTATATTTCTTTGCCACCTCTCCAAATCCCTTTATATGTCTTTAGTCATTACCTTCTGTACACCCTTTTAGGCCAAATTGTTTTCTTCCTTCCCTACCGTTCGGCACCAGCCTATGGTTTGGAAGAAGACTATCCAATAAGCATAATGGGTGTACTGTCCTAATCCTAGGAGCACTCGCGATGCGAGAGAAGGTGAAGATAAAAGACAACCGAATAAACCTTATTCCTATTTCTCCTGAACCAGGATCCATCCCCGAACTGGAACAAGTTCCTTTCGAGTTCGTATATAACCATACGATGGAGTATCCAATAAACTTGGGATCTTCATAGTGATACGGAGTGTCCTGGAGAAATACAAAGGTGATTTAGGATTGGCGAAGAAATACTTGGTTTGGTCGTGAATAGCAGTCGCAATTTACTTTGCCCTCTTACTAATCTCTTTCTTTGTCTTAACTTAATACCTTCCGTACACCGTTTAGGCTAATTGGTTTTCTTCATTCCCTACCGGTCGACACCAGCCTAAGGTTTGGAAGAAGACTATCCAATTTGCGTAATAAGTGTACTGTCTCCTAAACCAAGGAGTACTCGCAACCTGAGAGAAGGTAAAAGGAAAAGACAACTAAATAATCCCATTCGTTTTCTCCAGAACCAGAAACCATCCTCGAATTCCTTCGAGTTCGTATATAACCATACGTTGGTTTTGTCCAATGGAAGTGGACGTTCGTAGTAATACGGGGTGTCCTGGAGAAAAGGGTAAAAGTATGAGTGGCAATGAGGTTTGCAACTCTGACAATCCAAAAGCCAGTGTTTAAAAAGGTTCGGTCAACTTGGTCACTGAGTCATAGTCTAGGGTCGGGTCAATGGTCGCTGCCAAAGAGAGAGAAAAGAAACACTCAGCGTGCACTCTAACCTAGATCAGAATGGTTATCACTTTATCTAATCTAGAAACCTCCCACTGTAACGTCAAATTCTTCCCCAAACCTGAAAGAAGAATTAGCCGGGATCACCCGAGGAGTAAACCAACTCATCAGTGGGAATCGGGATCCAACTATCATCGCATGATAACATGACGGAATCCGCTCACGTTATCACACTCCAGAAGGTATGCGCATATCTGGCAAGTTTCAGTTTCTTTAGAAACTCCCGATGTGGATTTTTTCCCCATGCTCTTATGACCTTGACCTTGCCGCATGGAGAGATCGATAGTGATGTTAATCAAAGGATCCAAGCTGGTTGGTTGAAATGGAGGAGTGCAACAGGGATTTTGTGTGATCGTAACTTTCCGTTAAAATTGAAAGGGAAGTTTTATCGGAGCGCTATTCGGCCTGCCTTATTATATGGTACAGAATGCTGGGCTCCTAAGAAGCATCATACACAGAAGATGCACGTAGCGGAGATGCGCATGCTTCGTTGGATGTGCGGTAACACTAGAAAAGATAAGGTACGAAATGAGGATATTCGTGCAAAAGTTGGTGTCGCACCTGTGGAGGAGAAGATACGGGAAAACCGGCTAAGATGGTTTGGTCATGTGCGACGCAGACCTATGAAAGCACCGGTTCGACGAATAGATACTCTCGATATGGGCAATGGCAAAAGGGCAAAAGGAAGACCGAAGAAAACATGGATGGAGGTGATACGAAACGATATGGTTGCCAAAGGACTCAATGAAAGTATATTGCTCGATAGAAGTGAGTGGAAACAGAGGATTCATGTGCTGGACCCGGCGTGATTCTCATGTTGGTTCATGTAGCCTACCCCATATGCTTGGGATAAAAGGCTCAGTTGTTGTTGTTGTTGTTGTTGTTGCTCTTATGACCTTGACTTTGGCCAACATATCATAAATCACATGTCAAGTTCTACCCGTCATTCTCCAGGTTAATTTGAACCCACCCGTACATATCCTTGACTTTGGCCAAAATAGTAGTACGACTGTCCCAAACCAACGCATCTATCTATGCTGCATATGAATACCCAACAGCTACCAAACACTGTGCCTTGACTTTGGCCAACATACACAGCTTGAATACTATTGACTATCCATATGAAACGACGGAGGGCTACGAATGGTTTCTGGCGAAAACCTTTAACGTAATGAACTTGATATCGTTGAAGGAACCGGATAGCTTTTAAAAATATAGTAACGAAAACCTTTGCTAAAGAGGTCACTCCCGGTGAAGGGATCTCGGCTTTTTCCCGTAGAATGGGGTGCAAGATATTCCAACTGAATACCACGATGCAAAGCAAAAGTAATCGGCTATAGTGAAGTTACTGCCCTGACGCAAACTTTTGTCCAAGGGGTCACTCCCGGTGAAGGGATCTCGGCCCTTGCTTCGTCGACTGATGAGCAGGATATTCCAACTGAATACCACTGTGCAAAACAAAAGTGAACGTCCTTGCAATAACAGATTTTTGAAAAATGTTCCAACAACATCAGAATAGGTTTGTTTATCTTGCATTGATCTGAATCAACGCAGTCCCATCAATTGATCACACCACAAAGAACGAAAATAATGACGTACGTATATGCCATCCGCATTCGCCTCTGGGTCCCGTCATCACCCGTTAGGTTAGCTAACTAACGACAGAGCGGGGACTGGACTAGCGTGGATGCAAAACATATACAACATCTACTAGTATATATATAATATATAATTTTCGCTCAAGGCGTGATAAAATGCAACATCACAGAAATGTAACCAGCATCACAGAACAATACAGATATCTGGGATCCTCGGGTTTCATAGAGCCGCTACTGAAACCCGACGTTTCCCTGGTCGTGTGGATAGCCTGTGCAATGAAATCCTAGACCCCTACGGGCGCGGCAAGTTACCCGCCAAAACCTGAAGCGAGGCAGCCCCTTCAGCAACGTGAATGGACCACCCAGCACTTCACGGAATCCGGTAACTTGGGCACCGTTCCTGGGTCAACCTGTACCCCCTACGAGTTCGGCGAACTGCCCGCCAATTCTAGAGTAAAGCCCCCTCCGTCTCAACGCCATGAGATGCGGGCCCGTTGCCCTCTAGAACCCGGCTATCCGTGCACCCCTCCTTGGGGGTAATCCTAATACAGAAAGTAAAATATACATACAACAGGTACATCGACCTCGACCCGGTCGTGCCCCAAAAGAATAATACAAACAGGCAGTGACGGCAGTCCACATGTCGGACGCTCGCCCCGCAATATCAAATGTACATATAAAACAAAGCTGTACTAACATTGCATCCAGGCTATCCCCCATGACCGATCCGCAACATCACAGCACAACACAGAACATCAACGTGAATGTCACGTTCGCAAATCCGTCTAAAAGGGCTATAACAGATAGACTGGATTTACCGATCAAGTGACATTCACGGTCGCAGATATAATGTAAATACTGTGAACTAACATGTTTAAACTTTTCGATCGATCAAAAATTATCCAAGTGGGCCCCAAGTAATACTGTAGCACTCACAGAAAATCTGGGCCCAAAAAGAATATCCCAAAACCCCTATTCCCTAATCAGAAGCCTACTGTGAAAATATGGTACAACGATTCCACTTACCCACCGCGGAACCGCGGCCAAACCAGGGGTTTGGCTGCGTTTCCGCGGTCATAGTAAGGAATCATTGAACCGTATTTTCCCAGAATTCTTAGAATTTCTTGCATGTCTTTCTGCAATGACCTGAACAATTTTGGAGCTGAAAAAATTTCAACAGAGAACACATGCACTAAAAATACGGTTTTTGGGATTTTGTTCGATCGAGTCTTTAAACATACTAGAGCAAGCTAGGTAGGTTAATGGCGTGGCTCTGATACCAATGTAAGTCCGCGGCGGCGCCCCGGCCGTCGATCCGACGCCGGAAACGCGGAAACAAAAACTTTGCAAACTAGCAAACCGGCACCACCGCGCACTTTTAACCCGGATCGGGCCATTAACCTACCTACTAACAAAATACAAGATGGGTAGAGAAGTATACCAAGCGATCTGTGTCCTTCGGTCTTCGTCTCCACTCCGATCTCCCGCGGAATCTCCGTCCGTCACCTCCTCGTCGGAAAGGGCACCACGTAGCCGGGTACTTTTACGGGCTCCCACCTCTGGACCGAGGCAACTCGGGCGCGAAGTTGGCTAGCCGACACGTCCAAGATTTGCTGTAGGCAAGTGTAGAATCGTAGTCTCTTTGGGGTTTTCAAGTTGCCTTGATGATGGTGGAGGTGGAGAATTAAAGTTTTTGGAAGAAGAATGATGCTCTCATTTTTCTTTAGCAAGGAATCAAAAAAAAAATGAGAATGAAATTTTTTTCCACACCTAAATGAATTCCTTTCTCTATCCCTCTAGTGTGGCCGGCCCCCCATTTATGAGAATGGTGGTAAAAGAATAATTTTAACCAAGAGAAGAAAAAGAGATAAATCAAAAGAAAACCTTTCTCATCCAAATCAACTCCTAATCTTTTCCAATTCTAATCTCATAAATGCAAGTGATTGATTCTAAAGGAATCTCATCATGAGGAAGCCACAATCACAATAAACCCCCTCCACAAAATATTATTTGCAAACTGCAAATAACACCCTCCAACGATAAAATCCGGCCGTGAAGGAACAAAGGAAAATCGGTCGGAACGGAATGCAAACTGGCAACTTTAGAAAACTGATCCCGTAATAAATTACAGGAAAACCCCGCAACTGCAAATACATGCCCGCATTTGTATTCCCACTGAACACAAATGCAAAGAGACAAAATCTACACTATCTAATACTAGGATCCGGCTTAAGCCAAAGCCGGCTAGTAAAATCCATCCGATCACGATTCGTGTAATACCGCACGTATCTGATTGAACCCCGCCATATCTGTAGGGTTCCTAGGCACACTATAGAGGTCTCACAAGGCATCAACCATGCCAATTTAAAATTTCACGGGTGCCGAGAAACCCTAATACGGATCGTTGACTAGAAGTCTAGGCGATGAATGAAACTAGTTAACAACTTCACTAAAGATAAGAAGCTACAACCTTTGTAGATCCGGATATCCACTTCCTTGGCTCCACGTAGGTGTCCTCTCGCTGTCCATCTCGAATCCCGGACTCAATCGTCGGCTTGATCGGAGAAATGGGCGGACTAGGTCGTCGGCTTCGTGCCGAAGATGATCTACGTCGAGGCATCACAAGTTCAAGCTCCGACTTCACAAAGTTGTGAAACTTGTGAAGAAAACACCCAAAACAACTTGGCAAGAGGTAGAGGGTGAAGAAATAGGAGGTGGGTTCACTTTAGAATTAGATTTCTCACTTTAGAACTCAAGTTGCCATTGATGGCATCAAGCTTTCTTGAAGAAGATGAAGAAGAAGAAAGAATATGATAAGTTTCTTATTTAAAAAAGAAACTAATATGAATACTTATCATATACTAACCATGGTCAAGTGTAGAGATTAAACTAAGGTTAGTTGGAATGGTTAGGGTTAAGGATGAGATAAGAATGGTGGACTTTGTCAAAGCTTCAAGAAGCTTCAACATAAAAACAAAATAAGCCACCATTCATAATAATATCCAAAATGAATAAATAAATAAATAACTAAGTAAATAATCAAAACCCTAACCATTCATATAACCATGGTTTAATCTTTACACAAACCCAAGTGAGCAAGTATCATCAAACATGATACAAACAAGTGCACACAAAAGCATATCATATATACAATGTGCACTTCAAGTGAGAAAATCCTTTTAAAATGAACCAATACTAGTTAATGCAAATTAATATATCAAATATACAATTATACATTAAATCATTAAATCAACACTTGATTCAATGATCCGGTTATGTCGCACATAACCGACTAGTATACAATGTATCGATTTATCGAATCATTGATTCGATAACTAGGTTATATCGCATACAACCAATCGAAACATTCATCGCGAATGAAATACGGTATCACATACACGCATTATTCTCGGTCCCGCACATATCTCATATGCGCTCCTATTTCGTTTCGCTTGAGCCAGGAAACCTCTGTGTAGGACTCTAAAGACTCGTCAATACGCCGGTAGCAGATGATGATCATATCAAGCACCCACAAGCCGCAAGCGGTCTGCTAAACGTAACGGCCATCCGGGTATTGAGCGATCAGAAGATCGACGAGCTAGCCCGCTCACACTCCTGTGAATCCAACCAGTAACACTTACCGTACAGTCCGGTCTGTTCGTCTGATATGTCGCATATCAAGTCTAGGGGTGGTAAACGTCAGACCCCAATAACCGATAAGTCGTGCCGATGTGAGGCTCATAACGGGTCGAGAAACTACTGGTAACACTTACCAGCAAATCTCTGATCAGCCCTGGCCAGGGACTTCCCTGTTACGGCCAATCGAGCACAGCGCAACATCAACCCCCAATACCGGGAGAGACGAAACCCCTCCTATCGCTCATTGCCTCCATGTGACTCTGGACTGTACCCAAAGACCACCGTTTTGCACGCCCTCATGGACGTGGTAAGGTGGAGATCAAAGCACAGTGGGAATCACACAAGACTTTATGACGATCTCGGGTCTACAGACTAACCTGTACAAGTGTCACCTGAGAACTGCCATCTGACGTGAGGTATAATACCATCTGGGAGTTCTCGGCGAGTCCGTCCAGTGTACCCAGTCTCCACTGAGCACCCGTACACCATCTCTGATGTCAAACACCAATGGATATGGGATCATCCATCGCCCATCTCATGGGTCGAGAAGCGTATACGCTAGTCTACACTGGTATATCGATGCCCTGTCTCGATACATCCACGATTAGGGACTTTGAAGGATGTACTTATGGACTACCATGTCTCCACTAGTATGATCTGCATCATAGTCCAGGTAGTCAAGTACACATCCTAAGGACTTTACCAATATGTAACTATAAGACAGTTTAAAGAGACAAGTGTACATGTTAAGATAAAAAGAACCAGATAGCATACTATCATATCGAGCAAGAAAGTCATCTCTATATATGTCCAAGCATCCAATATAATATACATCATCTGTACAATACTGGCCTCTAGGGCATACATACAACTAACAATCTCCCACTTGCACTAGGGCCAGCTGCTGTAGTATCGCATACCGAGCATCCCGAAGAGTCTCTCAAACTGTATCTGGGGAATGGCCTTCGTGAGTGGATCCGCCGTGTTGTTCTTCGTGTCAACTCTCCTGACCTCGATCTCCCGGCGATCAACTATCTTCCGGATCAGGTGATACCGCCTCAGAATATGCCTGGATCGCTGATGGGACCTGGGTTCCTTGGCCAAAGCCACCGCTCCATTGTTATCGCAATACAAAGGTATTGGATGCTCAATGGATGGAACCACTCCAAGTTCAGTAATAAACTTCTTGATCCAAACAGCCTCTTTGGCAGCATCGTTGGCAGCGATGTATTCAGCCTCCATCGTCGAGTCTGCCACTGTTTCCTGCTTGGAACTCTTCCAGCTAACCGCCCCTCCGTAAAGGGTAAAGACAAAGCCCGACTGCGACTTAGAGTCGTCCTTATCACTCTGGAAGCTCGAATCGGTAAAGGACTCCACTTGGAGTTCTCCGTTACCATACACCAAGAGCATCTCTTTAGTCCTTCGCAAGTACTTGAGAATGCTCTTCACAGCTGTCCAGTGATTCTCTCCAGGATCAGCTTGATACCTGCTCACTACACTTAGTGAGTATGCTACATCGGATCTGGTACATAGCATCGCATACATGATAGAGCCTACAGCCGAAGCATAGGGTATCCCTTGCATTCGAGCTCTCTCCAAATCAGTCTTGGGAGACATCTCTTTGGAGAGAGTGACTCCAGAGATCGTAGGCAAGTTCCCACGCTTGGAATCTTCTATACTAAACCTTTTTAGTATGGTGTCAATGTACCTGGATTGGGACAATCCCAATATCCGTTTGGATCTATCTCTATAGATCCTAATTCCCAATATGCAGGAGGCATCACCAAGATCTTTCATTGAGAATCTTTGTGATAAGAAGAGCTTGACCGCTTGCAGCATAGGAATATCATTTCCTATCAAGAGTATGTCGTCTACGTACAATACGAGGAAGACAACCTTACTCTCTGCCACCTTCTTGTAGATACAAGATTCATCTGGATTTTTGACGAAATCAAACTCTTTGATAACGACGTCAAAGCAGATGTTCCAACTCCGCGATGCTTGCTTTAATCCATAAATGGATTTAAGCAGCTTGCACACCTTCCCGCTGCTCCCACTGTCTATGAAGCCCTCTGGCTGAGTCATGTACACGCACTCTTCTAAATCACCATTTAGAAAGGCGGTCTTAACATCCATTTGCCAGATTTCGTAGTCATGAAAGGCAGCAATGGCAAGCATGATTCGGATGGATTTAAGCATAGCCACTGGAGAAAAGGTTTCGTCATAGTCCACACCTGGTCTTTGACGAAAACCTTTTGCAACAAGTCTAGCTTTGAAGGTCTCCACTTTCCCATCTACACCAAGTTTTTTCTTGAAGATCCACTTGCTCCCAATGGGTTTTACCCCTTCAGGAGCAACTTCCAAAGTCCATACTTTATTGGTGTACATGGATTCCATCTCGGACCGCATAGCATCCAGCCATTTCACTGAGTCCCTACTCGTGATGGCCTGCTCGAAGCTAGTTGGGTCATCATCCTCCATGATGCAATCCTCGCTCCTACCATCCATGAGAAAACCGTAGTATCTCTCAGGTGGGCGAGAAACCCTACTAGATCGGCGGAGAGGCTGGGGTTCATTGGGAGCTACTGAATCTTCTGGTTCCACTAAATCTTCAGTTACGGTTTGTGTATCTGGAACCTCTTCCAGCTCTACCACTTTGCCACTAATTTCTTTTTCAAGGAATTCCTTTTCTAAAAAGGTGGCATGTCGAGAAACAAACACTTTTTGTTCCTCTGCATGGTAGAAAAGATATCCATGTGAATATTTGGGATATCCCACAAACTTGCATAGAACTGACCGTGCCTCGAGTTTGTCCGGATTTTGCCTTTTGACATAGGCCGGGCAACCCCATATCTTAACTCGTTTAAGACATGGTCTCTTCCCACTCCATATCTCATATGGTGTGGTAGGTACAGATTTAGTTGGAACTTGATCCAATAGGTATGCTGCTGTTTCCAGCGCATATCCCCAGAAGGAAATAGGTAACTCAGCTGTGCTCATCATCGAACGCACCATATCTAATAGGGTGCGGTTCCTCCGTTCTGATACACCGTTGTGCTGTGGTGTATATGGAGGAGTCAGCTGAGAGAGAATCCCATTCTCTTTTAGGAAGTCCAGGAATTCATTGCTTAAGTATTCACCTACTCGATCAGATCGTAGGATTTTAATACTTTTTCCGGTTTGGTTCTCAACTTCTTACTTATATTCTCTAAATTTCTCAAAAGCTTCTGATTTGTGTTTCATCAGGAACACATACCCGAACCTAGAGAGATCGTCAGTGAATGTAATGAAGTATGAAGAACCATCCCTGGCATGTGTAGACACAGGACCGCATACATCACTATGTATCAGTCCTAAGAGTTCAGTAACTCTTTCTCCGTGTTCCGTAAACGGAGTTTTAGTCATCTTGCCTTTGAGACATGACTGGCAAGTGTCATAAGATGAAAATTCAAACGGATTTAAATATCCATCTTTATGCAACTTAGCTAGTCGTGTCGCATTGATGTGACCCAGTCTACAATGCCATAAGAAGGATTCGTTCAGTTCAGAACTCTTCCTCTTGTGTGTGTTAGTTATGCTCAGAACTGTTGATTGATTTAGAACATAAATGCCATTGCACAACGTGCCTGATCCAACCAACTTTTGGTTACGGAAAATGTTCATAACATTGTCCTGTAATACAAAATTATATCCCTCTTTACTCAATAAAGAAACCGATATAATGTTGCATATCAGGTTCGGCATGTAATAGCATTCGTTCAGAACCAATGTATTACCAGTTGGTAACACAAGGTGATATTCCCCGACAGTCTTAACTGCAACAATTGCACCATTTCCAACTCTAATGTCTTTATCACCTTCTCCAAGTTCTCTACCTTTTCTAAGCCCATGTAACTGATTACATATATGGGATCCTGACCCGGTATCTAATACCCAGGACGTAGGACAAATGGAGAAACAGTTCTCTGTAACAAACACACCCGAAGAAAATGCATCAACATGTACTTTCTTCAATCGGGTGGCATGGGAATCCTGGTATTCCCCTATATCCTGTTCAGTCCTATAACTTTTATAAGAAAGAACGGAACCAACGTTCCCCAGCACAGTATAACATGCGGGTTCGGTCAATACATCCATATTATTATCTTCATTAGGGCATGAAATGGTCGCTACCTGGTGAGAGAGAGAAGAAAACACTTTAGCGTATGCTCGTGCAAGATCAGATTGGTTATTATCTTATCTAATCAGGATGGCTCCCACTGGTTTTTATCAAATCTTCCTTCAAACCCTAAAAGGAAAGACTAGCCGGGATTAATTACACACTACAAGTTCGCCAATCTTTCAGCCAGGCCAGTGTCGGTACTTTGAGGGAGGTCCCCCGTGCTTTCGCACGAACCTAATTAATGTAAACCTCGTTTTCCCAGAGGCGTAACCTCGTTGACACCTTTCTAGACACCTACTTGATCGGCTAATTGCAATGTGTAAAACTCTCCCAGGAGTAACTCTTACTCGCAGTGGGTATCGGGATCCAACTATCTCATAGAAGGTATGCAATCTCATTGCAAATTTCAACACTTGAAATTCCCGATAATATTTTGCCCCTAGCGTCCTATGACCTTGACAAAGGCCAACAAATCATAGCATGCTAGTCAAGTTCAACCCGTCATTTCTTGATTGAATCAAACCCACCCGCACGGCCCTTGACAAAGGCCAACAAGGTCGTACGACTACCCTAAAACAATCTGCATCATATGCATAAGCAGATAATCACTATTCAGCTACCGCACACTACGCCTTGACAAAGGCCAACAAACGCAGCACGAATACTAAACAGTTCTTATCTGAAATGACGGAGGGCTACGACAGGTTTTTCTGAAAACCTATTGCGTAATGAACTTGATATCCTTGTAGAATCAAATGAAGTTTTAAAATGGAGTGATTTTGAGGCTTTTCTAGTTTTGCTAAAGGGGTCACTCCCGGTGAAGGGATCGTCAGCCCTTTCCTCGTCGAATGAGGTGCGGGATATATCATATATATCACTGTGCAAAGCAGAAACTATAGAAGCAATCAAAAGCAGACCGAGTGTGTAGCATCTGCCAGTTATTGCTAAAGGAGTCACTCCCGGTGAAGGGATCTCGGTCATTTCCTCATCGAATAAGGTGCAGGGTATATCATATATACCGCTATGCAAAGCAAGAACTGTAGCTACCTGTTTTGTTTAAAATCTGATTCTACAACATCTTAGGTTTCTTTTCTTTCATTAATCACATTAATGAAGTCCCATCATTTAAATACCTAAACATCACAGATAAATACGACGTACACTTATGCCATCCGCATTCGCCTCGATGTCCCCTCATGCACCGTTAGGTTAGGTAACTAACGACAGAGCAGGGCAGGGCTAGTGCGGGTGCAAAACATAAGTAACGTCTATATAATATATCATATATACTATATAAAGTATCTATCACAGAACATCACATGATCTCATCACAGATATCGCAGCAGAAGGAACATATGAAACATTGGATATACTAGGACGTCCGTGTTTTCAATACGAGCCAGTATAAAACACGGATTCCACGGTCGTAATGAATAGCCAATCCCACACCCTTAGACCCCTACGAAAGCGGCAAGCAACCCTACCAATTCTAGAGTTAGGAGACCCGGACTCGACTCCTCGAGATGGTCTCCCACTGGACCCTAGAACCCGGTTACCTGTGCTCCCCTTCTTTGGTCTATCCTAGTGCAGAAAAGTAAATAATATACAAAGGGTGACATCTTCCGCAACCTGGAAGTGCCCCAATAAAAGAATATTACATACAAGTTTTTACATGAATGAAAATGAAAAACACTCATCACACAAAAAAAAAACCCGGCTATTCAAACACGACAATCCAATATAACATATCCAGCAACACATAACATCACATGTCATCAACGTAAGTAAATATGCGCATCCCAATTGTCGTTGACATATAGCAACGAAACCGGCGATATCACATATTACACTTACGGTCACAGAAAAGAAAGTGTAAAACTACAACAGTTGGAATCCGCAATCTCTTAGACATCACATGCCTAATCAAATGAAATATTTAGACATCACATGCCTAACAGTTATAAACCCCGCATTTTAGTCTCATTATCGAAAACTCTTTTCAATATCAAATGAAACTAAACCGCTAGATTTATAACATTCATTCAGTTATCTCATAACTGTTTGTGAATTCCAATTATTGTATCCCATTCCGGATAAATAGAATATATTAAACTTTCCGATCGAACATTCGAACACCCAAGTTTTCCCGAAACCGTCCAACACATGAAATAGGTTCAAAGACATTCACTTCATGCCTCAGTACCAACGGTCCAGCCGTAGAAGGGTCAAGCCAACGCCTCACATATGGCACGCCGTACTGCCCCAAACCCGAAGGTCCAAAGGGCAGTTCAAGACGGTCACATAATCGAGTTAAGGTTTGTTGTCTTCTAGAGGGACCATCGCGTTACTTGCACTACTCAGAACGTCCTTAAACCACACAAAAATCCAACACTAGGATATTTTCCGGCAGGAGAAAAGTTGGGTATTTATATCCGGTCGGACTTTTTAACATATTCTAAAGTTATCCGGAAAAACACATAGACGAAGTTTAACAATCCGATCGAATCTACGATTCCCAATGCAACACCAGAATACTCAACTCTTGAGTCAATTTAAAAATTCCCAGAAAACTCAGCATAATTAAATAGGAGTTACTGTGCAAACGAGGAGGGCTGACGTCATCATCAGGCCGCGGAACCGCCGCATAAGCCATGCTTATGCCGCGGTTCCGCCGCACTATATACTGTTCATGTGAAAAAATTTGCACCGTAATTCTTAGAATTCCCTGCTGAATTTTTTAAGCATTTTTAATATGGAAAAATCCCAGATTTTAGAAAAAGTCCAGAGAGCATGAAAAAGTTAGGGTTTCGGGTTCGATCGGGTTTCAAACATCATCTAAGCATCGTCTAAGGCTCTAGCTAGGCTCTGATACCACTGTAGGTTTCCTAGGCACACTATAGAGGTCTCACAAGGCATCAACCATGCCAATTTAAAATTTCATGGGTGCCGAGAAACCCTAATACGGATCGTTGACTAGAAGTCTAGGCGATGAATGAAACTAGTTAACAACTTCACTAAAGATAAGAAGCTACAACCTTTGTAGATCCGGATATCCACTTCCTTGGCTCCACGTAGGTGTCCTCTCGCTGTCCATCTCGAATCCCGGACTCAATCGTCGGCTTGATCGGAGAAATGGGCAGACTAAGTCGTCGGCTTCGTGCCGAAGATGATCTACGTCGAGGCATCACAAGTTCAAGCTCCGACTTCACAAAGTTGTGAAACTTGTGAAGAAAACACCCAAAACAACTTGGCAAGAGGTAGAGGGTGAAGAAATAGAAGGTGGGTTCACTTTAGAATTGGATTTCTTACTTTAGAACTCAAGTTGCCATTGATGGCATCAAGCTTTCTTGAAGAAGATGAAGAAGAAGAAAGAATATGATAAGTTTCTTATTTAAAAAAGAAACTAATATGAATACTTATCATATACTAACCATGGTCAAGTGTAGAGATTAAACTAAGGTTAGTTGGAATGGTTAGGGTTAAGGATGAGATAAGAATGGTGGACTTTGTCAAAGCTTCAAGAAGCTTCAACATAAAAACAAAATAAGCCACCATTCATAATAATATCCAAAATGAATAAATAAATAAATAACTAAGTAAATAATCAAAACCCTAACCATTCATATAACCATGGTTTAATCTTTACACAAACCCAAGTGAGCAAGTATCATCAAACATGATACAAACAAGTGCACACAAAAGCATATCATATATACAATGTGCACTTCAAGTGAGAAAATCCTTTTAAAATGAACCAATACTAGTTAATGCAAATTAATATATCAAATATACAATTATACATTAAATCATTAAATCAACACTTGATTCAATGATCCGGTTATGTCGCACATAACCGACTAGTATACAATGTATCGATTTATCAAATCAATGATTCGATAACTAGGTTATATCGCATACAACCAATCGAAACATTCATCGCGAGAATGAAATACGGTATCACATACACGCATTATTCTCGGTCCCGCACATATCTCATATGCGCTCCTATTTCGTTTCGCTTGAGCCAGGAAACTTCTATGTAGAACTCTAAAGACTCGTCAATACGCCGGTAGCAGATGATCATATCAAGCACCCACAAGCCGCAAGCGGTCTGCTAAACGTAACGGCCATCCGGGTATTAAGCGATCAGAAGATCGACGAGCTAGCCCGCTCACTCCTGTGAATCCAACCAGTAACACTTACCGTACAGTCCGGTCTGTTCGTCTGATATGTCGCATATCAAGTCTAGGGGTAGTAAACGTCAGACCCCAATAACCGATAAGTCGTGCCGATGTGAGGCTCATAACGGGTCGAGAAACTACTGGTAACACTTACCAGCAAATCTCTGATCAGCCCTGGCCAGGGACTTCCCTGTTACGGCCAATCGAGCACAGCGCAACATCAACCCCCAATACCGGGAGAGACGAAACCCCTCCTATCGCTCATTGCCTCCATGTGACTCGGGACTGTGCCCAAAGACCACCGTTTTGCACGCCCTCATGGACGTGGTAAGGTGGAGATCAAAGCACAGTGGGAATCACACAAGACTCTATGACGATCTCGGGTCTACAGACTAACCTGTACAAGTGTCACCTGAGAACTGCCATCTGACGTGAGGTATAATACCATCTGGGAGTTCTCGGCGAGTCCGTCCAGTGTACCCAGTCTCCACTGAGCACCCGTACACCATCTCTGATGTCAAACACCAATGGATATAGGATCATCCATCGTCCATCTCATGGGTCGAGAACCGTATACGCTAGTCTACACTGGTATATCGATGCCCTGTCTCGATACACCCACGACTAGGGACTTTGAAGGATGTACTTATGGACTACCATTTCCCCACTAGTATGATCTGCATCATAGTCCAGGTAGTCAAGTACACATCCTAAGGGCTTTACCAACATGTAACTATAAGACAGTTTAAAAAGACAAGTGTACATGTTAAGATAAAGAGTAACCAGATAGCATACTATCATATCGAGCAAGAAAGTCATCTCTATATATGTCCAAGCATCCAATATAATATACATCATCTGTACAATACTGGCCTCTAGGGCATACATACAACTAACAATATCTCCATACGGCCTCTACAGCGTTTCGTCCGAAACTTGAGTAACTGTGTGTGGTGGACTCTAAAGACTCGTCAATACTATGGCTGTGGATTTAACCACTAGCACGTCAGAGGTATCAGCCATACGTGACGGGCCACCAGCTATTGACCAAAAGGGACGTCGATAAGCGAACTCATCCTGACACCCTACTGAGCCTGTCAGTGACAATATCCGTACAGTCCAGTCCGTTCGTCTATGAGCATCGGATAGCGGGCCTAGGGGGTTGGTAAAAGTCAGACCCTCAATAGCGGTACAAGTCGTGTCGGAGTGTAGCCCAGAACACCCTGAGATACTACTGGAATACCTACCAGTAAATCTCCTGCCTTGGCCAAAGACTTTTCATGTACTGGCTCTCCTAGACACAGCGCGACCTCACCCCCAATACCGAGAGAGACGAACCCCTGCAGATCCGCTCACTGCCTCCATGTGGTTCGGGACTGTACCCAACTAAAACCTGTTTGCACGTCTCCTTTGAGCGTGGTAGGGTAGTAATCAAAGCACAGTGGGAACTCACACGAGACAAATGACGATCTCAGGTCGATGAACTAACCTGTACACATGTCACCAAGGAACTGCTATCTGACGTCAGGTATAATACCAACTAGCAGGCTCCCGGCGAGTCATGTCCGGTGTACTCATAACCCAATGAGCACCTGTATACATCTTAGGTGAACCAACTGACACCAGTGGCTTGTGAGACCGGCCACCGCCCCTCGTCGGGGTCTCGACTGTATACACTAGTCTACTCTGGAGAATCGATGCCCTGTCTCGAAACTCCCACGACTAGGGACCTTTTAAGGATGTGCTTATAGACCCCAGCTCTCACGTATATGATCGCCCTCATACTGCTGGTAGTCAAGCAAGAATCCTAGGGGCTCTATCAACGTGTAATAGCGACTCGTAAGGTCACCTAAAGCAGTACACGATGATAAAGATAAACCAGATAACATACTATCATCTCGAGTAAGACTGTCCTACCGGCATAGGTCATCCTCAATCATTGCAATCACGTGCCTGTGATCCAATAATTGACTCTGAGGGCACTATATCCAACAATGAAGCCTAAAAATATGACTTGATTTGCCAAGAAGTGGCATTTCTTTGGATGGGCATAAAGTTGTTGCTTTCTTAACATCTCGAGAATATTTCTCATATTCTGCAAATGAGCCTTACGAGAAGGACTATAAATAAGAATGTCGTCAAAGTATACAACCACGAACCTAAAGAATGGCCATAAAAGGTGGTTCATGACCCTCATGAATATGCTTGAGGCATTGGACAAACCAAACGGCATCACCAACCATTCGTAAAGCCCATCCTGTATTTTGAACGCGGTCTTCCATTCATCCCCCTATCGGATGCAGATTTGGTGATACCAGCTCTTCAAGTCTATCTTCGAAAAGACCTTGGCACCCACAAGTTGATCGAGCATGTCGTCGAGTCGCGGTATCGGGAAGCAATACTTCACAGTGATTTTATTGATGCTACGACTATCGATGCACATGAGCCATGATCCGTCCTTCTTGGGAGTTAAAAGGGCTGGTATAGCGCAAGGACTCATGTTGGGTCGCATAAATCCTTTCTCCAGTTGCTCCTCCACCTGCCTCCTCAGTTCATGGTGTTCTCTCGGGTTCATACGGTATGCTGGTCTGTTGGAAAGGCTTGCGCCAGGAACAAGATCGATGCAGTGATGTATGTCCCTCATTGGTGGGAGATTCTTAGGAAGATCGTCTGGGAATACGTCGGCGTAATCCCGCAGTAGTGGCTTAACCATATTAGGAACTTCTAAGGGTTTAGGTTCTACACGTGCTTCTGCGCTCACCAGGGCATAGATAACCTCAGTTTCTTATGCCTCCTCCTCGAACGGACGCGCCTCATTGGTAAGCGTTACCTTGTAAAAGACTACTTCCCTCTCCCGACACGGGTTTGGGTCCAGCCTCTTCTCTTATGAGTCCTAGCACAAAATTCTGGTCATCTTTCATGAAGGTATAGATATCTGCTACTCATCATGCACTGTCTTCCGATCGTATTGCCACGGTCGCCCTAGTAGTAGATGGCATGCATCTATGGTCATGATGTCATACCAGACTTCATTAAAATACTTGTTCCCAATAGAGAAGGTGTTAGTTATATGTATGCTCTAAAGGCCATTATTGTACATGACTGTATATTATAGTGGATGCTTGGACATATATAGAGAGGACTTTCTTGCTCGACATGATAATATGGTATGCTATCTGGTTGCTCTTTATCTTAACATGTATACTAGTATTATTATACTGTCTCTCTCTGATACATGTTGATAAAACCCTTAGGATGTTAGCTTGACTACCGGGACTATGATGCAGATCATACCAGTGGGGCTTGGGTAGTCCGTAAACATATCCTTTAATTGTTCCTAGTCGAGAGAATATCAAGACATGGCATCGATATTCCAGAGTGGACTAGTGTGTACATTTCTTGACCCTGTATTGGGCGATGGATGATCCCACATCCATTAGTGTTTGACACCAAAGATTGTACACAGGTGCTTATTGGAGAATGGGTACACCGAACAGGACTCGCCGAGAACTCCTAGATGGTATTATACCTAACGTCAGATAGCAGTTCTCTGGGGACACTGGTACAGGTTAGTCTGTAGACCCGAGATCGTCATAGAGTCTTGTATGGTTTCCACTGTGCTTTGATTTCCTCCCGCTCAAAGGAATCGTGCAAACAGATGGATTTGGGTACAGTCCCGAGTCACATGGAGGCAATGAACGATAGAAGGGGTTTCGTCTCTCCCGGTATGGGGAGTTGATGTTGGCTATAGTGCTCTCAAGTCAATTATTGGATCACAGGAACGTGATTGCAATGATTGGGGGAGAACATATACTGGTAGAACAGTCTTACTCGAGATGATAGTATGCTATCTGGTTTGTCTTTATCATCATGTACATGCTTCAGGTGACATTACAGATCACTATTACATGTTGATAGAGCCCATAGGATTCTTGCTTGACTACCAGCAGTATGATGGCGATCATATACGTGAGAGTTGGGTCGTCTATAAGCACATCCTTAAAGTGTCCCTAGTTGTGGGAGTTTCGAGATTGGGCATCGATACTCCATGAGTAGACTAGTGTATACGGATCGAGACCCCGACGAGAGACGGTGGCCGGTCTCACAAGCCATTGGTGTCAGTTGATTCACCTAAAATGTATACAGGTCTCATTGGGTTATGAGTACACCGGACGGACTCGCCGGGAACATGCTAGTTAGTATTATACCAATTGTCAGATAGCAGTTCCCTGGAAACATGTGTACAGGTTAGTCTATCAACCTAAGATCGTCATTTGTCTCGTGTGAGTTCCCACTATGCTTTGATTACCACCTTACCACGGCTCAAAGAAGTCGTGCAAACAGGTTTTAGTTGGGTACGGTCCCGAGCCACATGGAGGCAGTGAGCGGATCGTCAGGGGATTCATCTCTCTCGGTATTGAGGGTTGATGTCGCGATGTGCACAGGTGGCCATCACCAGAAATTCTTGGCCAAGGTAGTCGAGAATTACTGATTCGGATCAGTAGTTTCTCAGATGGTGATGGGCTTCATACCGACACTAAATATCGCGTTATTATGCGTCTGACTTTATCCACCCCCTAGATTCAATATGCGATACCCATAGACGAACGGACCAGACTGTACGGATATTGTCACTGTCAGGCTCAGTAGGGTTTTCAGGATGAGTTTGCTCGCCGGCCTCCCTTTCGCTCAATACCTGGGTAGCCGTTACGTACAGCTAGTGCCACTGACGTGCTTGTGGTTAAACCCACTACCAGCATAATGACGAGTCTTTAGAGTCCCACACAGAGCGTTTCTCTAGTTCGGGCGAAACGTTGTAGAGGTCGTATGGTTTTATTGCAGGGTTCGATCATATACGCGCACTTGTGCACGGATCATGATCGAACGGATAATACTAGTGGGTTTTGGTTTAAGCCGGATCCTAATATTATATTGTTGGATTATTTTCGTCTCGTTGTATTCGTATTCAGTCGGAATACGGATACAGGTATGTATATACGGATGAAGGGTATTCTTGTAATTCGTTACGAGTTTACTTTAAAAGTTGTCATTCTCCTTTTTGTTTAAACATTTAGTTTAATGTTTAATTTTTGATGAAAGTGTGAGTCATGTTTTTGGCCAATTCCTTGTGCTAGAAATTTCTTGTGCTGGCAGTTCTTTGGCTGGGCAAATTCGAAAGTCTTGGGTGTGCACTTAATTTTTGTGCTTGCACTTGTGAGTCAAGTTTATACATTAATGGTTTTTGTTTTGCTTTGGATATTTTGTATGAGATATTTTGGGTGTGTGGCCGATGTTTATTGTTGTGTGGATTTCTTGAGTTGCTTAATTAATCACATAACCTCACCACTACACAAAAATATCTCATACAAAATATTCAAAGCAAAACAAAAACCATTAATGCATAAACATGACTCACAAATGCAAGTACAAAAATTAAATGCACACCCAAGACTTTCGAATTTGCCCAGCCAAAGAATTGTCAGCACAAGAAATTTCCAGCACGAGGAATTGGTCAAAAACACGACTCACTTTCATCAAAAATTAAACATTAAACTAAATGTTTAAACAAAAAAGAGAATGACAACTTCTAAAGTAAACTCGTAACGAATTACAAGAATACCCCTCATCCGTATATACATACATGTATCCGCATTCCGATTGAATACGAATACAACGAGACGAAAATAATCCAACAATATAATATTAGGATCCGGCTTAAACCAAAACCCACTAGTATTATCCGTCCGATCATGATCCGTGCACAAGTGCACGTATATGATTGAATCCTGCCATAAAACCATACGGCCTCAACAATATTTCGCCCGAACTAGAGAAACCCTCTGTGTGGGACTCTATAGACTCGTCAATACGCTGATAGTGGATTTAACCACAAGCATGTCAGTGGCACTACCTGTACGTAACGGCTACCCAGGTATTGAACGAAAAGGAGGTCGACGAGCAAACTCATCCTGAAACCCTACTGAGCCTGACAGTGACAATATCTGTACAGTCCGGTCCGTTCGTCTATGAGTATCGCATATCGAGTCTAAGGAGTGGATAAAGTCAGACCCCTAATAACGCGATATTTAGTGTCGGTATAAAGCTCATCACCATCTGAGAAACTACTGATCCGAATCAGTAATTCTCGACTACTACTTTGGCCAAGGATTTCTAGTGATGGCCACCCGTGCACACCGCGACATCAACCCCCAATACCGGGAGAGACGAATCCCCTGACGATCCGCTCTCTGCCTCCGTATGGCTCGGGACTGTACTCAACTAAAACCTGTTTGCACGACTCCTTTGAGCCGTGGTAGGGTAGTAATCAAAGCACGATGGGAACTCACACGAGACAAATGACGATCTCAGGTCAATAGACTAACCTGTACACATGTCACCAGGGAACTGCTATCTGACAATAGCTGTAATACCAACTAGCATGTTCCCGGCGAGTCCGTCCGGTATACTCATAACCCAATGAGCACTTGTCTACATCTTAGGTAAACCAACTGACACCAATGGCTTGTGAGACCGGCCATCGCCCCTCGTCGGGGTCTTAATCCATATACACTAGTCTACTCATGGAGTATCGATACCCAATCTCGAAACTCCCACGACTAGGGACACTTTAAGGATGTGCTTATAGACCATCCAACTCTCACGTATATGATCGTCATCATACTGCTGGTAATCAAGCAAGAATCCTATGGGCTCTATCAACATGTAATAGTGATCTGTAATATCACCTGAAGCATGTACACGATGATAAAGACAAACCAGATAGCATACTATCATCTCGAGTAAGACTGTTCTACCGGTATAGGTCCTCTCTCAATCATTGCAATCACGTGCCAGTGATCCAATAATTGACTTGAGGGCACTATATCCAACAATCTCCCACTTGCACTTAAGGCTAATTATTGCGGTGTCGCATACTCACAGCCCGTGTGATACCGAACACCCAACTCTCTACTAATCAGTTTCACAAAACTCGTTTGTGAAACTATTGCGTTCGAGAAATAGCCTCAGTGAGTGAATCCGCTCTGATGTTTCTTTCTATGTCTCTCTTTATCTCAAGTTCGTGGAGAAAGCCATCTCCTGAAATGGGCAATACCTGTCTTAGAATATGTCTGGATATCTGATGGGACCCAGTTCACAAATGAACTCCAAATCCAGCAAATTTCTTAGACTGTATCATCAACTGAATTTAATCAGTATCCTGCGCCATGCCTCCCTCGGTATCCGCTTGGACCACCTGTCCAAACTACTGCCCCTCGTCAGAGGGAAAACTATTACTCTGACAGTCACTCTGTCATTCAGGTCACCTTGAAAGCGTAGAATGATAACTGTCTCCCGAAAGAGGCTGTTGTTGTCAAATCCCTAGAACATCCACTTATGTTCATAAACTGCTTCCGAACGTTTATCCAGGATTGGATTAATATATTAACTTATTGTATCTAGTGCAAAAACAATATCTGGTGTGGTACTTGACATCTCATGATTGACTCAATTATCTAAGTAAGTGATATGCCAATCATGCACATCCCTCTTCCCTTTAATCTGTAAGACACCTTTAGAGAGGATGACTCCATCACCTGCAGGTAGACTACCGTGCCAGGAGTCGTCCATTCTAAAATACCTTTAGAATACTGTCTAAGTACCCAGATTGGGAAACTTCCCAAATCTAGATCTAAAACCATACATCTAGTAACCAGAATGCCTGATATAATATTCATATCCTATGTGGAGAAACCACTGTGTGACAACCACAGTATAACCGATTGTAGTATAGGAATTCACTTCCTACAAAGTGCATGTCATCCAAATACCAGGACATAGCACCCTACTACCTTCTTAACAGATCCATCTCCTATTCTGATGAAGTCAAAGCCTATGACTGTCACATCAAAAATAGATGATTTATTTCCGCTATACTTGCTTTAGTCTATAAATAGACATAAGCTACTTGTCCACTACGCTTCCGCTGCTCCCACTGACTACAACAACCCTATGGCAGAGTCATATACACGTGGACTTCTAAAGCTAGTTTAGAACGACGCTATACTCATCCTCCTGCCGGGTTTCATAGTCCAGAACAGCAGTAGTGACAAATCTGGGTAAACAAGAACCTCCCTGTCACCGTCTTTGAGGATACCGAATACCTCTCGGGCGCATGAGGTTACCCACTATATCTGCGGAGTGGCTAATGGAATGTCAAACCCGATTGAATCTTTAGGTTCTATTAAATTTTCAGTAATCGTTTGTGGTTCTGGAATCACTTCCAGTTCTACCACACTCCCACTACTGTTTTCTGGAAAAAAAAATCCATTTTACTAAAACTGTGGCGAGTCAAGAACAATATCACTATTGATCTTGCAAATGGTAGAAAATTACCCCTCGTCATAGCCCGGGATAACCCACAAACTGCCATTACAGAAACGTGCCTTAAGTTATCCAGAGTCTGGTTTTAAGCATAAGCCGGACAACTCCATATACCTTAACATCGTTAAGATATGAACCATTCTATATATAATATAGAAACAGAGGCACTGATTTAATTAGAACCAGATTCAAATCATGCAGCTGTCTCCAGTGCATGTCAACTAAATGGAGAGAGGCCGATTAGCATTACTCAACTAGGAGTGCATCCAGATGAGTAACCTGAAAGAGAAGCAAGTTCTCAAAATCATTACTATCAACTGAATACCAAACACAAGTATCTACATTTTCGATCACCTTAAAGAATCCTGATACTTGCAACACGTGGTTCTCTGCTTTATTCTTATATCTATAACTTCTCAAAACTTGGACCTTATATTTCTACGAAACACTTGTCTAAAACTGGAGAAATCACAAGTAAAAAGAATATAGTACGAGGACCAACCCCTATGTCCTAATAGACACTGAACAACATACAATACTTTGTATAAATCCCCTGAGTTGAATAACTCAAACCATGTGCGTCGTAGGTTGAAAACTGTACTATGCTTAAGAAGAATTACACCGATATTTAATGCTTCTTACCTAACCATCAACTGATATAGGTAAATGTCATCGACATAATTTCAAAAAGTTATATCTCACTTTATAAAATAAACGTACAGATATATCAGTTTGAAATTGGTGCATAACAACGGATATTCAAAACCAAATATTTGCCGTCAGGCAAAACTCCAGGTGATTTCCTCAAATATCAACAATTACAACAAATTCCGATATAAAGAGGATATAATCATCTAATTCCCAATAACTTACTCCCACTCATCATCTGTAAACCCATACAGATGTGAGAATCAATCTTGGTAAATATATATCCTGGATTAAAGATCTAATTGGGAAATCAGTTTTCAATTGACAGCGGACGGTGAAACTGAAACATGAAAATATTTCGAAGGGGTAGCTCCCTGTAATGCCTCTTCGATTATCCTGATTCATAACTGTAACCTTATATTTCCTTGTCATCTCTCCAAATCCCTTTATTTGTCTTTACTCATTACCTTCTGTACACCACCCTTAGGCTAAATGGTTTTCTTCCTTTCCTACCGTTCGGCACCAGGCTATGGTTTGGAAGAAGACTATCCAATAAATGTAATAGGTGTACTCTCCTAATCCTAGGAGTACTCGCAACTTGAAAGAAGGTAAAGATAAAGGACAACTGAATAAACCTTATTTTATTTCTCCTGAACCAGAATCCATTCTCGAACTGGAATAAGTTCCTTCGAGTACGATGGATTATCCAATAACCGTAGATCTTCGCAGTGATACGGGGTGTTCTGGAGAAATTCAAAGGTGAAGTAGGAGTGGTGATGAAATACGTGGTTTGGTCGTGAATGATAGCAGTCGCAATTTATTTTGCCCTCTTTCTAATCTCTTTATTTGTCTTTACTTATTACCTCATGTACACCACACTTAGGCTAATTGGTTTTCTTCCTTCTCCACCTGTCGGCACCTGCCTATAGTTTGGAAGAAGACTATCCAATAAGCGCAATAGATGTACCCTCTTCTAATTCTAGGAGCCCTCACAACCTGAGAGAAGGTAAAAGGAAAAGACAACTGAATAGTCCTATTCAATTTCTCCAGAACCGGAAACCATCCTCGAATCCGAAACAAGTTTCTTCGAGTTCGTATGTAACTATGCGATGGTCATATCCAATAACTGTGGATCTTCATAGTGATACAGAATGTTCCGGAAAAAAGCAAAGGGTAAAAGTAGGTGTGGCAATGAAGTATGCAACTCTGACAATCCAAAAATCAGTGCTTTAAGAAAGTTTGGTTAACTTGGTCACTGAGTTATAGTCTGGGGTCGGAACATGGTCGTTGCCAAAGAGAGAGAGAAAAGAAACACTCTGCGTGTAACTCTAACCTAGATCAGAATGGTCAATCACTTTATCTAATCAGGATGTCTCCCACTGTATCCTCAAATTCTCCTCCAAAGCTGAAAGAAGAATTAGTCGGGATCATCTAAAATCACCCGATGAGTAAACCAACTCATTAGTGGGTATCGGGATCCAACTATCATCGCATGATAATCTGATGGAATCAACTCACGTTATCACACTCCAGAAGGTATGCTCATGCCTGGCAAGTTTGCTGTATGTTTGAAACTCCCGATGTGATTTTTAAACCATGCTCTTATGATCTTGACAAAGGCCAACAAATCATAAATCACATGTCAAGTTCTACCCGTCATTGTCTAGGTTAATTTGAACCCACCCGTACTCGCCTTTGACGAAGGCCAACAAGGCTGTACGACTGTCCCAAACCAACGCATCTATCTATGCAACAAAAAGGTAACAAGCAGCTACCATACACTATGCCTTAACGCAGGCCAACAAACATAGCATGAATACTAAGTGCTACCCGTCTGAAATGACGGAGGGCTACGAATGGTTTTTGACGAAAAAACTTTAACGTAATGAACTTGATATCATTGAAGGAACCGGATAGCTTTTTACAAATATATAGTGGCGAAAACCTTTGCTAAAAAGGTCATTCCCGGTGAAGGGATCTCGGCTCTTTCCTCATGGAATGAGCTGCAGGATATTCTCACTGAATACCGCGATGCAAAGTAAAAAGTAATCGACCATAGTGAAGTTATTACCCTGACGCAAACTTCTGCCCAAGGGGTCACTCCCGATGAAGGGATCTCGGCCCTTGCCTCGTCGAATGAGGTGCTGGATACTCATAACCGAATACCGCTGTGTAAAACAAAAGAAAACGTTCTTATAATAACAGCTTTTTGAAAATTGTTCTAACAATATCGAATAAGTCTGTTTTTCTTATATTGATCTGAGTCAATGCGGTCCCATCAATTAATCACACCACAAAAGAACGAAAATATAATGTACGTATATGCCATCCGCATTCGCCACTGGGTCCCATCATCACTTGTTACATTACTTAACTAATGACAGAGCGGGAACTGGACTAGCACGGGTGTAAAACATATACAACATCTACTAGTATATATATAGTAATATATAATAATCGCTCCAGGTATAATAAA
The DNA here is from genome assembly GCA_030015575.1 of Agapanthus africanus. Lineage (NCBI taxonomy): Eukaryota > Viridiplantae > Streptophyta > Magnoliopsida > Asparagales > Amaryllidaceae > Agapanthus > Agapanthus africanus. The sequence goes on from JASDDO010000019.1 coordinate 523,787,646, forward strand.
TGCAACATCACAAGCGATAAGCATCACAGAACAATGCAGATAATCCGGAAACATTTGAGCCACAAGTGAAACCCGACGTTTCCCTGGTCGTGTGGATAGCCCGGCACTTCACGGAATCCGGTAACTTGAGCACCCCTCCTTAGGTCAACATGTACCTCCTACGAGTGCGGCGAATAGCCCGCCAATTCTAGAGTGAGGCCCCCTCCTTCTCAACGTTATGAGATGCGGACCCGTTGCCCTCCAGAACCCGGCTATCCGTGCACTCCATCGTGGGGTACTCCTAGTACAGAAAAGAAAATATATACAACGATAACATCGACCTCAACCCAGTCGTGCTCCAAATAAATAATATACAAACAGGCAGTGACGGCAGTCCACAAGTCGGACGCTCGCCCCGCGATATCAAATGTACAAATAAAACTAAACTGTACTAACATTGCACGCAAGCTATCCACCACGACGATTCCGCAACAAACACGGCACAACACAGAACATCAACGTGAATGTCACGTTCGCAAATCCGTCTAAAAGAACAATAGCAATTAGACAAGTTGTACCGCTCTAATGACATTCACGATCGCAGATAGAAATATATGTACTGTAAACTTTAAACAATGTTAGAAATATCGACTTCAAAATAACCCCGAATAGCCCCCAAACACCTAGATAAATCCATATCCAAACTGGGCTAAACTAGCAATACCACTGAACCAATATTCCATATACTAGACCACACCCAAAACACTAAGTTCAAACACCATTATAAAACCGGCCACCTCGGTTTTTAGGGTGATCTGGCCCGGTCCAAACATGATGGATTAGGCTCATATTTGGGAAATGTTCTAGTAGTCGCCTAGGTAGTCTTCTGCGGTTGCTAAAATATTTTTAGAAGACTCAGGAAAAATCGACAGAGAATGGAATATGGTTGGTATTGAATTGGAGTTGTTTCGGTTTCGATAGTTTAATATTGTCTAAACCAACTAGTATGCGGTTAATGGGTTGTCTCTGATACCATGCAAGGTTACGGTAGCGTCCCGGCCATCAATCCGTGGCCAAACGCGGATTGATGGTCGGGACGCTGCCGTAACCTTATAGTTGCGCTATACTCGATTGGCTATTACATGAAGTCCCTGGCCAGGACTGTTGATGAGATTTATTGGTAAATGTTATCAGTAGTTTCTCGACCCGTTATGAGCCTCATATCGGCATGACTTATCAAGTTATTGGGGTCTGACGATTCCACCCCCAGACTCGATATACGACATATCAGACGAAGAAACCAGACTGTACGGTAGTGTTACTTGTAGAATTCATGGGAGTTTGGACAAGCTTGCTTGTTGATCTTCTATTCGCTCAATACCTGAGAAACCATTACGTCCATCTAGTGCCGCTGACGGCTTGTGGGCAACTGATATGATCATTACCTACTGCTGGCGTATTGACGAGTCTTTAAAGTCCCACACAGAGGTTTCCTAGCTCAAGCGAAATGAAGTAGGGCACATATGTGATATGTGCGGGACCTTGATTAATACGTGTATGCGACACCGTATTCTGATCTCGCGATATAGGTTATATGTGATATAACCGGATTATTGAATCAAGTGTTGATTCAATGATCTGTTATATGTATATTTGATATACATATAAATGATATTAGTCGGTTATATATGATATAGCCGGATTATTAAATCAAGTGTTGATTTAATAATTTGATATATATTAATATATTTGATATATAAATATATATTAACTAATATTAGCTCACTAAAGAATTTCTTCTCTTGATTTGTATATATGATGATATATACATTTATATGATATATATATATATATATTATTGTGTCATGGTAGATGATACATTGGACATGGATGTATGAGACTCACACCAAACTAAAGATAATTTGGGTGATTTAATTATTAAGGGATAAACCAAAATTATGTGGAAATTGACATGGCTTAAGATGTTTGTGGAAGCATGTAGAAGCCTTGACTTAGTCCACTAATTTTGTTTTACTCTAGACATTTATTAACCCAACCATTATCTTTAACCATGGTTAAGTCTCTACAAATATCATTTGAGATATTTTTATTCACCATGGTTGTTCACAAGTTTATCTTCATATTATTTTTGCTCTCTAACTTTTCATGAGTTGAAAAAGAAAAAGAGAAACAAAATTCTAAAGTGAGCAAAATTCATACTTCATCAATCTATACCAAACTAGCCCTTTAGTATATGTTGTTTGCTTCACTAATTCCTTCGTTAGTGAAGAGGTAGCTTAAGTTAGAGATTCCTCAAGGTGGATCGTCTTCGGCCTCGAAAATCCTTAAGCAAGCTTGTTCCTTTCGACTAGTGGAGCCTAAGAAGAGTTTGGGAGACCACTACTTGGAGCTTTAGAAGTGAAGGACCGGTCTACAAAGGTTGTATTCCTTGTTCACTTTTTGGGTTACGGCAGCGTCCCGGCCGTCTTTCCGAGGCCAAATATGGAACAAAAACTTTTCAAAACTTGACGTTACCATAACCTTTATCCGGATCGTACCATTAATACTAAACTAGCGGACTACAAGAAGTTAGAATGGCTATACCGATCGATCCATGTCCTTCGGTCTTTAGCCACCATTCTTAGCTCCCCGCGGCATCTCCGATCTCACTCGATCTCCGGCCTCCTCGTCGAAATGGCACCACATCAAGAAGTCTTTTTACGGGCTCCCACTTCAAACCGAAGCAACTCGGACATGAAGTTTGCTAGTCGACATGTCCAAGATGAAGTAGAGAATGTGTGTGATAACTTTGTCTCAAGCATCTATTGATTCTCAACTCATGAGATTATATGGATGGAGGTTGAAGATGAAGCCATGGATGAAACTTGTGAGCTAAAGAAGGAAGACGAAGAAGAGCAAGACTTATTATTGTGTTGGAATGAAAAATGATAGCACTCCTACTAAAACTCAAGACCAACCCCACTACCTGTGGCTGTCCATTCTCTCTCCACACATCATTTCAACACAATAATCAATCACAAATGTTGACATAGCACAAAAAATAAGACCATGAGTTATCACCCATGCACATGCCACATTAATTGCTCTTCGTGATGATTTCCACTCACAATTTCCACCACAAAACATTTAAACCAAAATGTTTAATCCAACAAAAAGATATGGCACCAACTAAAATAAACGCGTGACGGATCACAAGAATACCCCTCATCTGTAAATACATACCTGCATCCGCATTCCAACTGAATACGAATGCAATGAGACTAAAGCAATCCAACAAATCTAATACTAGGATCCGGCTTAAACCAAAGCTTACTAGTATGATCCGTCCGATCATTATCCGTGCACAAGTGCACGTATATGATCGAACCCTGCCATAAAACCATACGGCCTCTACAACGTTTCGCCCGAACTTGGGAAACTTTCTGTGGGGGGACTCTAATGACTCATCAATACGCTGGCTGTGGATTTAACCACAAGCACGTCAGTGGCACTAGCTGTGCGTAACAGCTGCCGAGGTATTGAGCGAAAGGGAAGCCGATGAGCGAACTCATCTAGGAACGCTACTGAGCCTAACAGTGACAATATCCGTACAGTCCGGAACGCGATAATTCGTGTCGGTATAAAGCCCATCACTTCTTGAGAAACTACTGATCCGAATCATTAATTCTCGACTACCTTGGCCAAGGATTTCTGGTGATGGTCACCCGTGCACTGTGCGACATCAACCCCCAATACCGAAAGAGACGAATCCCCGACAATCCGCTCACTGCCTCCATGTGGCTCGGGACTGTACCCAACTAAAACCTGTTTGCACGACTCCTTTGAGCCGTAGTAGGGTAGTAATCGAAGCACAATGGGAACTCACACGTGACAAATGACGATCTCAGGTCGACAGATAACCTATACACATGTCACCTGGGAACTGCTATCTGACAATAGGTATAATACCAGCTAGCAGGTTCTCGGCGAGTCCATCCAGTGTACTCATAACCCAATGAGCACATGTATACTATCTTAGGTGAATAAACTAACACTAATAGCTTGTGAGACCCGGCCACCGCCTCTCGTCGGGGTCTCGATCAGTATACACTAGTCTACTCTGGAGTATCGATGTCCAGTCTCGAAACTCCCATGACTAGGGACATTTAAGGATGCGCTTATAGACCCACAGCTCCCACGTATATGATCGCCATTATAATACTGGTAGTCAAGCAAGTATCCTATGGGCTCTATCAACATGTACATGATAAAAACAAACCAGATAGTATACTATCATCTTGAGTAAGACTATTTTATCGGTATAGGTTCTCTCTCAATTATCATAATCACCTGCCTGCGATTACGATAATTTCCTTGAGGGCACTATATCCAACAATCTCTCACTTGCACTTAAGACTAATTATTGTGATGTCATATACTCACAACCCGTGTGATACCGAACACCCAACTTCTCTACTAATTAGTTTCACAAAGCTCGTTTGTAAAACTATTGCGTTCGAGAAATAGCCTCAGTGAGTGGATCCGCCCTGATGTTTCTTTCTATGTCTCTCTAAGTTCGCGGAGAAAGTCATCTCCTGAAATGAGCAATACCTGTCTTAGAATATATCTGGATATCTGATGGGACCTAGTTCACAAATGAACTTCAAATCCAGTAAACTTCTTAGACTGTATCATCCACTGAATTTAATCAGTATCCTGCACCATGCCTTTCTCAGTATTTGCTTGGACCACCTGTCTAAACTACTGCCCCTCGTCAGAGAGAAAACTATAACTCTGACAGTCACTCTGTCAGCCAGGTCACCTTGGAAGCCTGGAATGATAACCGTCTCCCGAAGGAGGCTGCCGTTATCAAATCCCTAGAACATCCACTTATATTCTAAAACTGCTTCCGAACGTTTCTCCAGGATTGGATTAATATCTCAACTTATTGCATCTAGTGCAAAAACATCTGATGTGGTACTTGACATCTCATGATTGACTCAATTGCCTAAGCAAGTGATATACCAATCATGTGCATCCCTCTCCCATTTAGTCTGTAAGACACCTTTAGAGAGGGTGACTCCATCACCTGCAGGTACACTACCGTGCCAGGAGTCGTGCATTCTAAAATACCTTTAGAATACTGTCTAAGTATCCAGATTGGGAAACTATCCAAATCTAGATCTAAAACCATAGATCTAGTAACCAAAATGCCTGATATAATATTCATATCCTATGTGGAAAAACCACTATGTGACAACCACAGCATAACCGATCGTAGTATAGGAATTTCACTTCCTACTCTATATATGTCATCCAGATACCAGAACATCACACCTTACTACCTTCTTAATAGATCCATCCTCTATTCTGATGAAGTCAAAGCCCATGACTGTCACATCAGAAATAGATGATCTATCTCCACTATATCTGCTTTAATCTATAAATAGACATAAGCTACTTGTCCACCACGCTTCCGCTGCTCCCACTGACTATGACAACCCTCTGACAGAGTCATATACGCGCATTTCTAAAGCTAGTTTAGAACGACGCTATACTCATCCTCCTGCCAGGTTTCATAGTCTAGAACAGCAGTAATAGCAAGTCTGGGTAAACAAGAACCTCTCTGTCACCGCCCTTGAGAATACCAGAGTACCTCTCGGGTGCCTGAGCTTACCCACCATATCTGCGGAGTGGCTAATGGAATGTCAAAGCTGATTGAATATTTAGGTCATATTAAATTTTCAGTAATCGTTTGCGGCTCTGGAATCACTTCCAGTTCTACCATACTCCCACTACTGTTTTATGAAAAAATCCATTTTACTAAAACTGTGGCGAGTCAAGAACAATATCACTATTGATCTTCCAAATAGTAGAAAATTACCCCTCGTCATAGCCCGGGATAACCCACAAACTGCCATTACACAAAAGTGCCTTGAGTTATCCAGAATCTGGTTTTAAGTATAAGCCGGACAACTCCCCGTACCTTAACATCGTTAAGATATGAACCATTCTAGATACCATATAGAAACAGAGACACTGATTTAATTGGAACCAGATTCAAATCATGCAGCTGTCTCCAGTGCATGTCAACTAAATGGAGAGAGACCGATCAGCATTACTCAACTTAGGAGTGCATCCAATTATGAATAACCTGAAAGAGAAACAAGTTTCTCAAAACCATTACTATCAACTGAATACCAAACACAAGTATCTACATTTTCGATCACCTTGAAGAATCCTGATAGTTGCAACACATGGTTCTCTACTTTATTCTTGTACCTATAACTTCTCAAAATTTAAACCTTGTATTTCTACGAAACACTTGTCTAAAAACTAGAGAATTCATAAGTAAACAGAATATAGTACTAGGACCAACCCCTTTGTCCTAATGGACACTGGACAATATACAATACTTTGTATAAGTCCTCTGAGTTGAATAACTCAAATCATGTGCGTCGTAGGTTGAAAACTATACTATGGTTATGAAGAATTACACCGTTATTGAATGTTCCTTACCTAACCATCAACTGATATAAGTAAATGTCATCGACATAATTTCAAAAAGTTATATATCACTTTATAAAATAAACTTACAGATATATCGGTTTGAAATTGGTGCATAACAACGGATATTCAAAACCAAATATTTGCCGTCCGGCAAAAACCAAGGCGATTTCCTCAAATATCACCAATTACAACGAATTCCGATATAATGAGGATGATCACCTAATTCCCAATAACTTACTCCCACTCATCATCTGTAAAACCATATAGATATGAGAATCATACCTGGTAAATACATATCCTGGAGTAAGGGTCTAATTGGGAAATCAGTTTTATATTAACGCACAGTGAAACTGAAACATGAAAATGTTTCGAAAGGGTATACAGGTATTCATAGTAATGCATCTTCCATTATCAGATTCATGACTGTAACCATATATTTCGTTGCTATCTCTCCAAATCCCTTTATTTGTCTTTACTCATTACCTTAAGTACACCCCCTCAGGCTTAATGGTTTTCTTCATTCCCTACCGTTCGGCACCAGCCTATGATTTGGAAGAAGACTATCTAATAAGCATAGTAGGTGTACTCTCCTAATCCTAGGAATACTCACAACCTGAGAGAATGTGATGATAAAAGACAACTGAATAAACTTTATTCCTATTTCTCCTGAACCAGAATCCATCCTCGAAACTGGAACAAGTTCTTTCGAGTTCGTATATAACCATACGATGGATTTATCCAATGGAAGTGGATGTTCGTAGTGATACGGGGTGTTCTGGAGAAATACAAAGGTGAAATAGGAGTGGCGATGAAATATATGGTTTGGTCGTGAATGATAGCAGTCGCATTTTACTTTGCTCTCTTTTTAATCCCTTTATTTGTCTTTACTTATTACCTTCTGTATACTACACTTAGGCTAATTGGTTTTCTTCATTCCCTACCTTTCGGCACCTGCCTATGGTTTGAAAGAAGACTATCCAATAAGCGCAATAGGTGTACCATCTCCTAATCCTAGGAGCCCTCACAACCTGAGAGAAGGTAAAAGGAAAAGACAACTGAATAATCCTATTCTATCTCTCCAGAACCAAAATCCATCCTTGAATCTGAAACAAGTTCTTTCGAGTTCGTATATAACCATATGATGGATTTATCCAATGGAAGTGGATGTTCGTAATAATACGGGGTGTTCTGGAGAAACTCAAAGGGTAAAAGGAGTGGCAATAATGTATGCAACTCGGACAATCCAAAATCCAGTGTTTTAAGAAAGTTCGGTTAATTTGGTTACCGAGTTATAGTCTAGGATCGGGTCATGGTCGCAGCCAAAGAGAGAGAGAGAAAAGAAACTCAGCGTGCACTCTTAACCTGGATCAGAATGGTTAATCACTTTATCTAATCAGGAAACATTCCACTGTTTCCTCAAATTCTCCTCCAAACCTAAAAGAAGAAATAGTCGGGATCACCCGAGGAGTAAACCAACTCATCAGTAGAAATCGGGATCCAACTATCATCGCATGATAACCTGATGGAATCCACTCAAGTTATCACACTGCAGAAGGTATGCGCATGGCTGGCAAGTTTCCTGTATGTTTGAAACTCCCGATGTGATTTTTACCCCTAACGACCTATAGCCTTGACGCTTGCCAACAAGTAATAGGCCACTAGTCAAGTTCAACCCGTCATTGTCTTGGATTAACTCGAACCCACCCGCACAAACCTTTGACGCTTGCCAACAAAGATGTACGACTGTCCCGATCAATCGCATATCCATGATACAAATAAGTATTATTCAGCTACCGTACACTATGCCTTGATGCTTACCAACAAACATAGCACGAATACTAAATAGTACTTATAAGAAATGACGAAGGGCTACGGCTGGTTTTTGGCGAAAACTTTTAACGTAATGAACTTGATATCATTGAACGAATCCAAGTGGTTTTATAAATATATAGTGGCGAAAACTTTTGCAAAAGAGGTCACTCCCGGTGAAGGGATCTCGGCTCTTTTCTCGTAGAATAAGGTGTCGGATATTCCAAACTGAATACCACGATACAAAGCAAAAGAATCGACTATAGTAAAGTTATTACGTTTACGTAAACTTTTACTCAAGGGGTCACTCCCGATGTGTTTGCCGTGGTTGCGCGGCGGAACACATGTTGGGTTACGGCAGTGTCCCGGCCGTCTTTCCGAGGCCAAATGCGGAACAAAAACTTTTCAAAACTTGACGCTACCATAACCTTTACCCGTATCGTACCATTAACACTAAACTAGCAGACTACAAGAAGTTAAAATGGCTATACCGATCGATCCGTGTCCTTCGGTCTTTAGCCACCATCCTTAGCTCCTCACGGCATCTCCGATCTCGCTCGATCTCCGGCCTCCTCGTCGAAGTGGCACCACATCAAGAAGTCTTTTTACGGCCTCCCGCTTCAAACCGAAGCAACTCGGACATGAAGTTTGTTAGTCGACATGTCCAAGGTGAAGTAGAGAATGTGTGTGATAATTTTGTCTCAAGCATCCATTGATTCTCAACTCATGAGATTGTATGGATGGAGGTTGAAGATGAAGCCATGGATGAAACTTGTGAGCTAGAGAAGGAAGAAGAAAAGCAAGACTTATTATTGTGTTGGAATGAAAAATGAGAGCACTCCTACTAAAACTCAAGACCAACCCCACTACTTATAGCTGCCCATTCTCTCTCCACACATCATTTCAACACAATAATCAATCACAAATGTTGACATAGCACAAAAAATAAGACCATGAGTCATCACCCATACACATGCCACATTAATTGCTCTTCATGATGATTTCCACTCACAATTTCCACCACAAAACATTTAAACCAAAATGTTTAATCCAACAAAAAGATATAGCATCAACTAAAGTAAACTCGTGACGGATCACAAGAATACCCCTCATCTGTAAATACATGCATGCATCCGCATTCCAACTGAATACGAATATAATGAGACTAAAGCAATCCAACAAATCTAATACTAGGATCCGGCTTAAACCAAAACCCACTAATATGATCCGTCCGATCATGATCCGTGCACAAGTGCACGTATATGATCGAACCCTGCCATAAAACCATATGGCCTCTACAACGTTTCGCCCGAACTTGAGAAACTTTCTGTAGGGGGACTCTAATGACTCATCAATACGCTGGCTGTGGATTTAACCACAAGCACGTCAGTGGCACTAGCTGTGCGTATCGGCTGCCGAGGTATTGAGCGAAAGGGAAGCCGGTGAGCGAACTTATCCATGAACCCTACTGAGCCTAACAGTGACAATATCCGTACAGTTCGGTCTGTTCGTCTAAGAGTATCGCATATCGAGTTTAGGGGGTGGATAAAGTCAGACCCCTAATAACGCGATAATTTGTGTCGGTATGAAGCCCATTACCTCTTAAGAAACTACTGATCTGAATCATTAATTCTAGACTACTTTGGCCAAGAATTTCTGGTGATAGCCACCTATGCACTGTACGACATCAACCCCCAATACCGAGAGAGACGAATCCCCGACGATCCGCTCACTGCCTCCATGTGGCTCGGGACTGTACCCAACTAAAACCTGTTTGCACGACTCCTTTGAGCCGTGGTAGGGTAGTAATCAAAACACAGTGGGAACTTACACGAGACAAATGACGATCTTAGGTCGACAGACTAACCTGTACACATGTCACCTGGGAACTGCTATCTGACAATAGGTATAATACCAACTAGCAGGTTCCCGGCGAGTCCGTCCAGTGTACTCATAACCCAATGAGCACCTGTATACTATCTTAGGTGAATAAACTAACACCAATGTCTTGTGAGACCTGGCCACCGCCCCTCGTCGGGGTCTCGATCAGTATACACTAGTCTACTCTGGAGTATCGATGCCCAGTCTCGAAACTCCTACGACTAGGGACATTTAAGGATGCGCTTATAGACCCCAGCTCCCACATATATGATCGCAATCATAATGCTGGTAGTCAAGCAAGTATCATATGGACTCTATCAACATGTACATGATGATAAAGACAAACCAGATAGCATACTATCATCTTAAGTAAGATTGTTTTATCGGTATAGGTCCTCCCTCAATCTTCATAATCACCTGCCTGCGATTACGATAATTGCCTTGATGGCACTATATCCAACAGTTCACTTAGTGTAAAGCTTGTTTACTAGTTTAAAACCCCTAATTCTCTAGTCTGATTCCAGGACAGCATGCAATAGCACACTAGATTTTTTAAAATTGTATACTTGGTACTTCTAAAAACCTAGTATCGGTGCTAAGGCATACTTTCAGAAGGAAACCAAGCAACATGAATCTACAATCACTTCGCTACCCTTTTTGAGCCAGTGAAATTTGTATGGGCGAGGATGTTTCTGGGTGACTAGGCTGAGCCTCTAGACCACCTCCTTAGAGATGAGGTTCTCACAACTTTCTCCATCGATGGCGACCTTGAAGACTTTTTCTTTGATGGTACATGTGGTGTGGAAGACGTTGGTTCGCAGCCAATCCTTTTACTCTTCTTGTCTAGGTGCGAGAATGGTCCTCTAGACGACAAAGGCGATGTGGGTCCCATCACCGTCCAACAAGAACTCCTCTTGGTCTTTGTCTTTGTCCTCACCTGCTTGATCTTCATCGGGTTCTTCCTCGTCTTCAGTACCGACCATCAACTGCTTACCTTTGTTCAATCGTTTGGGGCAGTTTGTTACACGATGCCTCGGTTCCCAGCAATCAAAACAATGGAAGTTGGACTTTGCGACTGTTGATCATGTGTTCAGACCTGCTGTTGTTGGCATAGCTGCTGTTGGAGCTGTAGAGCGGTTGTTCACATCTCCTCGGGAATAGGTTCTTCTACCGCCTCGAAACCGTTTCTTCTCGACAAGTAAGACATGCTAACACGCCTTGGAGAGTTTGAATAGTAGATGAAGGATATGCTCGTCCTGGATCAATTGTCGGAGTCCCCCAAGATAGCAAGTTACTCGCTGTTCCTCGGTCTCTGCTGGATTGTTGCAAGCGATCAGCAGATGAAAATCTTCTGTGTAGACGTCCACAGATCGAGTCCCTTGCTGCAATTGTTGTAGTCGCTGGTACATGGTTTGGATGTAGTTGAACGGAAGAAACACTTTTTTCATTTTTTCCTTCATCTTTTCCCAACTCATGATCTTAGGCTTCTTTCTCATACCATGCCGAAACCTGACCTTTAAGTTTGGGGAGGGCGTTTTTATATTCAAAGACGCGTTCCACCGTGTTGAGCCAATCAAGGAACTCTTCGGGTTGGGAACCGCCTGCATAATCAGGGAGATCCACCTTCACACCAAATCCAGGGTCGTTCATAGCCCCTGGAAGCCACGCTCTTCCCAGTAACTCGTTTCGGAACCTGGATCGTTATAATGATCCGAATCATTAGCATGTCGCCTCTAAGGACGTGCTTGTTCTATCTCAACGCCTCGATCCACCTCAGCAACTCTGTGTTCTACCTTCGTACGTCATCTACTATGACGTCCCAGAGTCCTTGTTCGCGAAAGATGCCTCCATCTTTTGACATCGCATCTCTACGACCACCACGTCCTCCATGACCCCCATGATTTCCATACGCGGCCATTGAATGTTGTCGACGAGTCTCGAACAAGTCGAACGTTACACTCTGATACCACTTGGTGTAGCCCTGATCTGGGTGTTGCACTTTTTAGGCTGACTTGAGAGGAGGGTGAAAGGAATAGAAAATAATAATGATAATTTTGCAAAAGAAACTAAGTTTTTTTATTAATCAAAAGCCGCCTTACAATTTCAGAACGGGTCCTTTAATAGACTTACAATCGAAATCAAAACTAATTTACTAACAAAATAAAAACTGCTTAAAAATAGAAACTGCTAAAATAGAAAGTTGCTAAAATTCGAAACTAATTATTGGATTGCGTCCCAAATTGATTCCCGATACTGCCTTGCCTGTCAAATCTTAACTGATTCTGAAGCTCATTTTATCCCTTAATTTGAAAGTCAAAGTTTGTAACGAATCTTTGACCGTGGTTTTCAGAGGCCTAAACAATGGATTTTCACGATTCCGAGATTTGTCAATGAATGCCTACAGCATATGACCCAGACGATTTTTTGAGATCTTCGATTTGGCTGGTCAAACGTGCAAATCAGACAAGATTTGGCAGTTCAGGTTCTCGGGTTGGACTAGATGCGACTTGTTTTGGAACGGTCGAGCCGCTCCATGTAGGCTAGGGCTGCATCAACATCGCTCTTAATTGTATGTAATTATGATGGTCTAGTTCTATCCCTATTCTTATTTGCTTCATTAACTACAATTTTGTCACTTCTCCTAATCAGGACATTGATCGGTCTCTGTTTCACATGATCAAACCAGCTCAATCAGTTCTCACCTCTAATCTATTATGAATATTCTTATTTCTTATCCTCTCTGTATTACCACTCATCCATTTTTTACATTCTCCTATTAGTCACATTAATTTTTTTGGACATGTTTCTTTATTCCCCAACATTCCGATTCATGAAGACATGCCGATCTTATCACCGTCTTATAAAATTTTTACTTTCAATTTCAAAGATATCCTACGATAACACTCCAACACTTTTCCATTTCAACCATCCCGGTTTGTTTCGATGAGCTACATCCTCCTTGATCTCCCCATCATGATTAATTATAGATCCTACGCAGTGACAATGATTATTTCTAGATATAATGAGGCCACTAATTTACTCTAGAAATAATGAGGCCTCTAATTTATTGTAGTGGTCCACATCATTGCCTATTTAGGTTGATAGGTTAAACAAAGTTCAGGTTCATAAATTTGATTCTGACAGAGAGCGAGAGGTAATTCCTTCTCATAATCATATCAAGGGAAGAGTTACTGATGTTCATATAAATTTGTATAAAGGTAGATTGCTGATCTTTATGAAGCTTAATTAATTTTTTCCTGCAAACTATGAAGTCTCATTATGTTTTTAACAGCAAAATATGAGCCCTCTAGGCTTTTTTATGTCACTGTTGCAAGAAAGAATGCAGGAACCAAGGGAACAAATGCCATAAAATCGCAGAATTTACAATCACTGGTTGAAACTAAAAGGAAATAATAATAGACATGGCATTTTTTCCTCTTACCTTTCAAAAAGGATAACGATGAGCTAGTGTTAGCACCTTTATTTGGGGATACATGAGCATCAATGGTAGCATAAGACTTCTGATTTCTCGATCCTTGGATAGATGCATCATCTCCTACAACCTGAACTCTGAGATTAAATATATGGATGGTACCTTTGTCACTAGACACCACCATCCACTGCACCAAGGGAGAAAAAGCAATGCTGTATATATCAGCTCTTTCAGTACCCCTTCGGACCTACATTAAAGTTGACTGTCAGAAATGAATTACATAACATCTAAGCAGAAGGCAACAGAATATTCATAGAATAAAAAAATAAGAGCGAGCTTTCATGTTTTACTACATTAATAATTTGAAATATTCTATATTTGCATAGTATTAGTTTTAATAATCTAGGAAGTACATGTGGGGCATGGGTAAATATGTAAGCTTCAAGTTTATAGGGGAGTATATGGACAAACACATTCAAATGATTGACTTGTAATTATTCCAAAGTTTCTTTTATAAAAGATGCATATACAAGAAGGTGAATTGAGAGGGATACGTATGCAAAACTAACTTTGCATGATTGTTCTTATATTTAAACGTATCATATTTCAAATTTTAATTAAAGGTTATATGAGATGTTTTGAGAAATTTTCACTTGGAAGGTTTAAGTAAACAGCACACATCACAGATTTATGACACCAAGAACCAAAGGAAAACTAATGAGGGTAGAATAATTTGTTGGTGCATAAGATTTCACATGTAGATTAACTATTCGAAAGGGAAAAAACTAAAGCAATTGACTTTCTTTCCCATTCTCAGTTGGTGTCTTACCAGGAGTATAAAAATGGTAATAACAATACTTAGCCCATTCTATAGTGTTGCATGTGATAAGTAAAATCTGGCTATGTTTATTCAAAAAATTTACCCTGTTTACAAAATTAAATTTTAACCATCTTATTGGCAAATAGTTTAAGTGAATGACTTGCCATTCTGCAGCCTCTTCCTACGATTAAAAATGATTTTCTTGCTGACGAAATTAAAGCTAAATCTTCTAAAGCAATTTTGAGGAGGGAAAAGAAAAACTGTTAGATGCATTACACGAAGAATCCTAACACAAGATGTACCTCTTGCAGTCGAGTTCCATCCATCGTGTTAAATATCCTTATTAACGTCCCCTTTATGCTCGCAGTTGCAAGAAGAAGCCCATCGGGTGTCAATGCAAAACAAGCAACCATAGAATCATGGGCAGTGATTATCTTTGTCACCTTAAGACCAAAGTGTTCTACTCGAACTTGCCCTTGGCGGATGCCTGGGCAAGCCAAAACAATATTACTTGATTCATGTGAGATGCAGCACAGTCCCCTTGGATTAGCTAAAGTTTCAATTTGATGGAGAAGTTTCCGATTTGTGAAGTTGTAAACATAGATCCTATGTTCAAGAACCACAGCCATGCGATCTTGATTTAATCTTAAACCATGAACGTTGGACCTGAACGGAAATTCACCTAAGCACCGACCTAAATGATCATCCCAAAGCATTACTTTGTTAGGTGGGTACGCGGTGTTTTCACCGCCACCAACAAGAGCCAAGTAATTGGTGCGGAAAAGCATTTCAACTATGCCAAAGCCCCCACTTTCTAAATCCCTTCTAATGTCTTGGCTAAGAGGATCACAAGTATAAACCCTGAAACCATTGGTTGTTCCCGCAGCAAAGCACTCATAGTTTTGATTCCAAGAAACCGAGAGCAGCTTGGTTTCTTCTCCAGCGCTGGAATCCTGGATAGCCTGACTAAGAACAACTGGTGATGGTTTTGAGTGTGGCGGTTCCAATGAGCCGAGGCTCATTGGTGGATGTAGTCCATGTGGCGTTGAAACTGCCGAACTCATGAAAATTATGCTAGTAAAAAATTATAAATTCACAACCAAAGATTAGTGTGATGTGAATTATCCAACCAAGAATTCAGAACCTGCCCTTGTGGAATCCTGATAAACCAAGATAATAAATATTAGACAGTTCAGAAAGGAAGTTGACAATAATGAAGTCTTTGTTTCGCAAAAATAAGAAAATAGCTTAATGTTAATTATATGGAGAAATATATAGAGGGCAATACGATGCTAACAAATGACATGAATTAGGCAGCATGATTCAAGAGAACTTCAGTACTGATAAAATCATTTTGAAGGTGATAAAACTTTGGATCATCGATATAACCAAAAACTTTTCTCACACATAAGATTGTAATATTGAACTTATTGGGTATTTAACAGGTTGATATAAAGTGAAGAGAAAGGGAATCTTGGGAGCTGTGGTTTTGAACTGCATATGAAAGCACCGGCACTTGCAACGGCTTACATATCACTGTGTTGGACACATACAACAATATATCAGTCACAACATTTCGTTGGACATCTTAGAAAAAAACTTCTAAGGATATTTTTCTTCATTTATTTCCTTTCATCTTGATTTAGTCTGCTTATGCAGCTTTTTTTTATTTAATTGATAATTTTTTGATAATATGTGGTCTTGATTTTCCCTATTTTAAAGCATTTCTCTCTTTGTAATTTGACTAGGAGTTTGTTTACATATTTTTCATATTTATTTTGATATCGATCCTTTTATTCATGACCTGATTGTGTGATTTTATTAGCGGTTCAATGCTTCAATTTATTTGGACTAGTTGTTTGATTTGTACACTACTCTATAATTTAAAGGTTGGACTACATTGATTATAATCGGTTATGGTTCAAACAAAAGTCTATTAGCTTGCTTAATCATAGAATATTTCCTTCGTACATTATTATGATCAAAAGGACCAAACATATAAAAGATACGAGAAATTTAAACACCAAGCAACAAACTTGTTCAACAAGAAACTACATAAATCGAAACTAATATCCCTAAAAATCTTTGATAAACTCAAGCTTGTAACACATTGTTAGAGTAAAATGGGAAGAAATTCCATGATAAGGGGCGATAGCTCCACACACACACACACATTTTTGTCCGGGCTCCATAGTGATATACTTAGGTAGGGTATTAGGAGAGTTCGCTAAGCTATTTATTTTGTATGAGACTTCAAGTTAAAATTGCAAGCAAGAGAACCTAGCAATGGCGTTTCAAGTTGAAGGTGTTAGGCAACGACATTGGATTTCAGGATGGAAGACTCATAGACGAAAGGTCAAAGTGAAACCTTGGTGCGACCTAATATCAAGATTCAAATCAATTGCAATTTTTTTATCCCACTAATTTTAAAAAGTTCTGCCATGCACAAGCTTGTCGATACAAAAATCTAGCAATAGGCATGAATCTTTCCATGGTAAAGAGATTCAATCTTGGGGCCAATGAGAACTTCACTCCAACAACAACTTCTCGATTACTTTGTCATAATCATCTCCTTGCACAAATCCATCTAGGGCTTTACAAGTGTCATCATCAAAAATAGCCATGCATTGATTTCTTAGAATTAGAAGCACAGAACATAAAATCAACCCAAAAATTTCTACTTAATCCCCCATATATCAAACCCTATATCAAAGATGCCAGCCCTTGTTCCTATATTTCTATGAATATTGAACATCTGATCGCGAAAAATATTAGATCGAAGAAATAAACAGGCCCTAATCCTCAAAATAAAAATCAAGCGGCGAAACCCAACAAGATCTAACTATAAAAAAACATGAACTTTACTATATAAAAAAGTAATGCAGTATAAATTGAATCGGGGACAGATATCAGAAGGCAATTATACCTCAAAATTCCAATTTTTTTCTTTCTCTGATCGCTTTCGCGTTGTTTATTGTTTGGAATATAGAGAGAGAGAGGGGTCAGTGTTGTGAAGGAAACGTGATGTAACAAGAAAGGGTTATCATCAGAAGAGATGCTAATAACTTGGAGTCAAATTAATTATTATTCTTTGCTACTTTTGGGTGGGGCCAGGTTACTTACAGTTTGTTCAGATAAGCAAGATGGGAACCCACCAAAGTCCAGATTGCAACAACTGATTTCAGATCGTGCATTCCTAATAACCAGGTTAATTAATAAGTTTTAATTTTGCCAAGCTAATTTATCCATAGTCACAAAATAGTCACAAATTCCGCGAGATCGAAAATTCGGATTCGGATAACTATTCGAAAAAGATCGGCAGGTATTCGGGAAATATTCGATAGGTATTCAGAAAATGTTCGGGAAGGATTTCGAGCAAGAAATTAACATATGAGACGCCGGGTTTTGATATTACGAATTATTCGCTGTTTTTATAAATTATTCGTTATTTATTTAAATTATTCGAAGCGTTCGCCAGTGGCGATTAAATCGGAGAATTAATCGGCCAATCAAAAATTCGCAAATAATTCATGAATTCGCCGAATTATGTGACTATGTGTTTACCAAAAACTCCTTGAAAAAAAAACATTTTGCCCTATTCATAATGCATTAATTTTATTTTTTTTAAGATAATAGGTGGGATAAATTAGCCACCCTCTCATGAATGGAAGACCCCGGGCTTGATCCGGGTCTCCTCAAGCCCCACCAATGAGCTACTCCAAGCGATGCATTAATTTATTATTAATTACATTAATAGTAATTTTATATAATTATAACATATTAATTAAACAATTAATAATAATTTTTCTATATTTTTTTTGTGGGGAAGGCAATAGCAGGGTTTGTAATTGTAAATTTCGTGGTTAATACAATTAAAAGCCTAGGTTATATCTAATTCAACTAGGCATGTCAAACATACCCACATACCCGAACCCGGCTATCCGAACCGAACCTGTTTATTTTTTTAAAGGGTCGATCCGACTCGTTTAGTAAACGGGTCAAAACGGCTGACCTGCTTGACCTGGATCGACCGTTTAGTCTATATTAATTTTTATAAAATGTTGGCCCGATTTGGACTTAAGTTAAGCAGATTGTTATATGCTTTAAACATGAAGGAACCCAACACATCAATTCATAAATTTTACTCTTTTTGTTTACAAACTCTGGTTTTAACTTTTTTATAATGAATATATGATTAAAAGATATCAATATTGGAATTACATATTTAATTTCTAATTTTTTAAATATGAAATAGACCCAAAAATACTTTTCAACTGCAATATTATAAATGGGTTTTTTTAAGGAGTGTAAAAAGACAATTGATTAATTCATGGATGGATGGGTGTCTGCCCAAAAAAAGAGAGAAAAACATCATGAGAGGATTGGTTTGGATTGACTCAACCCAGACCTGTCTAATAAATGGGTCATAACGGGTCGACCCGTTTATTGTCGGGTCAGGTACGGGTTTATATTTGCTAACTCATCTATTAAATGGGCTGGGTCAATCCGAACCCGTATCATGATGGATCAATCTTGACCTGGCCCGTTTTCAACCCAACTCGACCCGTTTGACACACTAAAATTCAACCTTTGTATTTTTTCTTTATCTCACAATCACAAATAAAAGAGAACTCAGAGAACGAAAAGAAGACCAGCAATAGGAGCAAAGAAAAGATCAAAATGACTAACCCGGTGGTCAAGCTCGCTGCATCCGCGCCGTCCTCATGTCGATCGAGAGAGAAAGAGAGAGAGAGAGAGAGGAAATTCTAGGGTTTTCATTCTCGTTCGAGTGGAAGAAGTCGAGAAGGAAATTCTAGGGTTGTGATAACTCTAAGTATTAGGTTAATATTTTTACAACTTATGATTTTGATCTTATTTCCTTATTATCAGTGACATCCTTAATTTACTCATCATGCCTATTTGACTTGATTATTAATAGTTTGATGATTATAAACCACTGCTGTTTAACTTCGATACATCGTGAACATGTTATAATTGTTGGAGTTGTTGCTTTCGTGCAATCGATTTGCTTTTGAGATTTATTTCATACATATCTTTTCCTAAAATGTGTATGCCTAAGAAATTAAGTAGCT
Organism: Agapanthus africanus; assembly: GCA_030015575.1. Lineage (NCBI taxonomy): Eukaryota > Viridiplantae > Streptophyta > Magnoliopsida > Asparagales > Amaryllidaceae > Agapanthus > Agapanthus africanus. The sequence goes on from JASDDO010000019.1 coordinate 523,807,171, forward strand.
TATAATATTATGGGTGCATGTTAGTCGTGCCAGCATACAACGACCCTAAAATCCATGTATCTTAATTAATTTATTTCTTTAATAAAAAACTGTTTTCCTTTCGAATTATGGTATATATTTAATTGATGTTGAATATACATAAGACTAAGCTTATATCTTAGTGGTTGAGTCATTCCACTACTGATTTATATGAAAATATGTGGAGACCTAACCGAAATAGTGTTGGGGGGAGAATAGAACTAAGCTACTGATATGCCCAAATTAAAAATTCTAAACACTTGCTAATACAAATCACAATTGCAAAGCTTAGACAAGAGATGAAACAATAGAGATAAGTAGCTAAGAACAAAACAATTGTAAAACTAAAATATATAGCAAGAGACTATATCAAGTATCAATTAAGCACAATGAGTATTTAGAGCATATAGATATCTAGCATGCAATTTCTAAACTAATAAACAAAAGAGATAAGAAATTGGAAACTCAAACACGGGAGATTTATAGTGGTTCGGGAGATCCCTTACTCCACTTTCTTTAGGTGCACAAGCCCGTTCCATTAATTCACGTCTTTCTCTTGGAGACAAAAATGTTACCCGTAAGTAACACACAATCCCGCTTTTGATGGAGGCTAAACCAAACACGTCTCTTCAAAAGACCACACGTTGTTCGCCATCACGAACAACACTTCCTTTACAAGCTCGTCCTTCTACAAGCACTTACGCTTCTTTCCTCAATATAATCACATGTGCTCACACTTGAGCACTTCTTCTCTCAACAAGCCCTTCTATCTTACAATGGCTTTTTTGCATCCAAGAGCCCAAATACAAAGAAAAGAAAAAATTTACAATGAAGCATAATGCTCCTGGGAGTGTCACGACCCAAACTTCGGCCCGTGACCAGCACTTAACCACGTGACGTCTACAGGCGTAACGCGACTAAGTAAGCCGAAACCCAGAAATCAAAACCATTTAAAATGTAGAGTGTTAAAACATTTTAGTAGAAGCGTTTGTAAAATGTTTAGAAAACCTTAAGTAATTTAGTAAAAATCCTTTTAAAGTTCAAGTATTATTTTAATAATTTTGGCAGCATTTCCTTTATAACAATTTGCCCCGAAATCGGGTAAAAGACATGATATAAGTAAAAGTGACATGTGAAACAAAATAGAGCATCCCAAATGGGAGAATCGCGCCCAACGGCGGAACAATCACCACAATATAATATACGACGCCGTAGCGAAGAATGGGCAGTAAAATGAAAACAAATATCATAAAAGATAAGACTGCATAAATAAAGTCGGCTCACAACGAGCTCGACACCAGAGTACAAAAATAATATACATCGTCCTTACAACTGGTCTCTAAATCAATACATGAAAGTAGATGGAGAATACTAGATACAACAATGTACAACTGAAAGGTAAACAGATACAGCACAAAACCCACCTAATAGCAAAAGGGCTAGCACGCCACAGCAGTGGTATCTGTGTCAAAAGATGCCATAAACAGCCAGCCGCGACTACTCCAAAGGGCAACTTGCAAGCACTGTGGCACAACGGGGGTGAGTTGCCAACTCGTGAATAGTAGATAACATATAAAGGTAATCGTGAGTATGCACGTGCTGTGATACTCTAACCTATGCCAACAGATAATATCTATATGATGAACTGGATGCTCAAATCATGCAACAAGTGCAACCTAATAGTCTCTCCATATGATGAGCAAGGTATACGATAATCATGTCTAGCAATGAAATCTAACAACCCTATATAGAATGAGCAGGGTATGCAATGATCGTGCAAGCATGTGTACTCTATCAGGTACAATAGATACAGGATGAGATGTAAAATACTGAATGCTGAGTATGGGAAGAAATAATATCTACACGGAATATCAACATGGAAAATACTGGTGTCCATCAATACACCCAAATCCCAGTAAAACTCGGGCGCCGTCATCCTCATCGGCCCTCAAATCCTGTAAATCTCATAAAATCGTGAGTGCCCAACATCGGCACTCGAAATATCATAAAATCAGCCGTGTCTAGTATCGACACGCAAATCCTCCAGTATCGGGCGTCCGTCCATCGGATCTGCCCACGGGCTCCGTCTGCGGAACTGGCCCTCGGCCCCGGCAGTACACGTCGTCCCGTATCCCTCTATCGACTCTGGTCGGTATCCTCCGGATAATCGCCAGGTCTAATCAATCACCGGTAGGTAGTAGTCCCTCAGCCGGGCTCACCGTCTAACAACACGAGTCATCTTGCCCTGGGGTACCATACCGGGTCCACCATGTACCCGCAATCGGTGCCTACCACTCCTCGAATCGGGTATACTCACACAAGCTCTCAGGAACCGAGAAAACTCATGGTGGACGCACTGAAATATCATATTAAGAGAAACCGGGTTTTTAAAATAGTGCGTATTTTCTTAAAATCATACCACGGTTCTCAAATCCAGAAATCATATGAATCAAATCTAATGCGTAAATCCATGCAATGTGTCGTATGACACTAAGAGTAAAACAAAGGGAAAACCGTTCTTTTAAAAGATCCAGTTTTTGAAAATATCACATGCGGTCCCTTAGTTTTTAAATCATGTCAATATCATCCATGTATATAACATATGTATATGTGTATAGGTATGGATGTGCGAAAGGATAAGTACGCAATGTGAATGTAGCAATGTACATGTGCACTAATTTGGACATATGATGTATATGTACCCAAGTATGGATATATGATGTATATGTGCCCAAGTATGGATATGTGATGTATATGTCTCCAAATATGGATATATGATGTATATGGGCACAAGGTAAATATATCAAGATAAGTATGCACTAAGATGAATATAGAGGGTACATATGCACAGGTAGTGATATATCAATAAAGGTATGCATAAAAGTGAGTATACATTGTGCATGGTATGAATATAATATATGCTAATATACGGCAAATCATGACAAGCATCAATGAAGCGGAATCAACGATATGTAATTTATTGCAATCCTATAATGTGAGTGTCATGGCAATCACTAACGGTGTGAGTGTAGTATAATAAATCGTGCTCGTGCAACTTGTACCGTTAGTGACAGTGCAGTGTTCTATACTACCAGTTCTACATGCAACAGAAAAGTATGCTACGAGTATATCTATATGAACGCACATGACTAAATATCCTAATATGCCCTGACGCTTAACGCCATACGGGCGATTTCCCCGTAGATGTTAAATCTACTCACCTAGTCACGTGCTAAGTATAGCCGACCACTTGCTTTCCCTTCCTGGCGGCGTCTGACTCATCCGCTTGCGAACCTGGAATTTACACAATGAATCCATATATAAGCACATACCTCGCAAATACGCGATATCGAAATCAAGCGAGAAGCTCGCGTCGCGAACTAGACGCGCGTGTATACGTAACGTGTGTCATACGCCAAAACCCAACGCGACACGCGGTGGCACACAGCGACACGCTGTGATACACAGCAAACCAATTTGACACGTATCGTACGTGTCGCGCAAGTCCCGCTACGCTAAAAATAGGTAAATGGTCCCAGATTTCATCTGGAACAAAAACAAGTAAATCAAACAGGACCAAATACATCACAATACCTACAGACACCTATCTAGCCAAAATTCAAAGCATCCCTCCACAACATGGCCGGCGGCAAGAGGGGTGGTACCGGCCCAATTCCGGTGGAGTGTGCCCAGGTCTCTACCGTAGGATCCTATCATCATTCATAGCCTAGTGTACATGTTTGATTACTAAAAAGGTTACCCTAATAACAGCAGATTTCATATATCATCAAGGGCTTAGTTTAAACATTAAGTGTGCAACACTATGGTATTTTAAGGAACTGGGTAAGTTAACAGGAAACAAGTGATACCAACAGCATAACTTAGGGTAAATCTAACTACAAACACCCTGAAACACCCTGTTTTCCAACCAAATCACCCAAGTTAACATCAAAGTCCACCAAAACACAATAACTTGGCTAAACAACCCAGATTCTGTCCAAGGTAAGAACCCAAAAAGTAAACAATACCAATCTCAGGACAATCTCCACAGACACCCACATACACAAAACACACACACCCTACTCAACAGGGGGCCGGCGTCGCCGGACCGGCAAGAGGAGGCCGCCGCTCGACCTCCGGTGGGAGGGGCTCGGGTTGAGACACACTATCTTACACTGCCTGCACACTATTCTGCATGTGTTTGCTAGGCTAGAGAATGCACACAATAGTAGCAGATCACAATATCCTATGATATGTGTCAAAAACCGTATTTTAAAGTTTCAAGTTAGCAACTTAAGGCTATCTAGCTGATTCTAGCGACGCTACTAGGCTAAAACAGGATAAATAACACCTAATAGGGTTGATTAAGCTATAAACACTCTAACTTAACTAGATCTAACACCAAAACACAACCTAGCACTAGCAATCACAATTTAACACTAATTAAGCTAAACCAACACACAAGTCTAGCAAACATGGAAAAGGAGCTCAGAGGTTATACCTCACTCGACCCTATGATGCAGGGTCAGGAGAAGAAGAGAAGAGGAAGAGGGTGCTGCAGTTGCTGGGGCTGCTGCTGTGCTGCTGAAACTGTTGCTGCTGAAGCTGATGCTGTTGCTGTTGCTTCAGCTGAAGCTGCTGGTGTTGTTGTTGTTGATGTTGATGGTGTTGATGCTGGGGCTGCTTGTGCTGCTGCTACGTGTGCTGTTGCTGCTGCAAGGAGCTGTTGCTGCTTGCACTGCTGCTGGGGCTGAAGCTGCTGCTGATGTAGCTGCTGTTGGTGCTGCTGTTGTGTGCGTGAGAGAGTGAGAGAGTGAGAATTATGAGAGTGTGATGCAAACAAAAGAAAATAATTGTTAGTTATATGTATGCCCTAGAGGCCATTACTGTACATTAGATGTATATTGTAGTGGATGCTGGGACATATATAGGGAAGACTTTCTTGCTCGACATGATAATATGCTATCTGGTTACTCTTTACCTTAACGTGTATACTGATTGTCTCTCTGTTACATGTTGGTAAAGCCCTTAGGATGTGTACTTGACTACCTGGATTATGATGCGGATCATACTAGTGGGGACATGGTAGTCTATAAGTACATCTTTCAAAGTCCCTAGTCGTGGGTGTATCGAGACGGGGCATCGATATACCAGAGTAGACTAGCGTGTACCTTCTCGACCCATACAGATGGGCGATGGATGATCCCATATCCATTGGTGTTTGACATCAGAGATGATATACGGGTGCTCAGTAGAGACTGGGTACACTGGACGGACTCGCCGAGAACTCCCAGATGGTATTATACCTCACGTCAGATGGCAGTTCTCTGGTGACACTGGTACAGAGTAGTCTGTTGACCCGAGATCGTCATAGAGTCTTGTGTGGTTCCCACTGTACTTTGATTTCCATCTTACCACGTCCAAGAGGGCGTGCAAAACGGTGGTTTTTGGGTACAGTCCCGAATCACATGGAGGCAATGAGCGATAGGAGGGGATTCGTCTCTCCCGGTATAGGGAGTTGATGTTGCGCTGTGTTCGATTGGCTATAACAGGAAATCCCTGGCCAGGGTTGCTGAGATTTACTGGTAAGTGTTACCAGTAGTTTATCGAATTGTTATAGACCTCATATCGACACGACTTATCGAGCTATTGGGGTCTGACGTTTACCACCCCTAGGCGAGATATGCGACATATCAGACGAACGGACCGGACTGTACGGTAGTGTTACTGGTTGGATTCACTGGAGTGTGAGCGGGCTTGCTCGTCGATCTTCTGATCGCTCAATACCCGGGTGGCCGTTACGTTTAGCAGACCGCTTGCGGCTTGTGGGTGCTTGATATGATCATCACCTGCTGCCGGCGTATTGACGAGTCTTTAGAGTCCTACACAGAGGTTTCCTGGCTCAAGCGAAACGAAATAGGAGCGCATATGAGATATGTGCGGGACCGAGAATAATGCGTGTATGTGATACCGTATTCTATTCTCGCGATGAATGTATCGAATGGTTGTATGCGATATAACCTAGTTATCGAATCAAGTATTGATTCGATAAGCCGATACATTGAATACTAGTCGGTTGTGTGCGACATGACCGGATCATTGAATCAAGTGTTGATTTAATGATTTAATGCATAATTATATATTTGATATATTACTTTGCATTAACTAGTATCGGTTCACTTAAGATGGATTTTCTCACTTGAAGTGCACATTGTATATATGATATAGTTTTGTGCACTAGTTTGTATCATGTTTGATGATACATGCAAACTTGGGTGTATGTTTGATTTGAACCATGTTTAGGTTAATGGTTATGGTTTTAAAGTTTTCACTTATTCATTTCATTTATATTCTTTATTTCTTTTGGCTAAAATAAAATGGTTGCTAATTTTGTCTTTTGTGGAAACTTCATGATGCTTTGAATTTGTAACCATTTTGTTTTATGTTTAAACCTAACCATTAGCTAAACTAGAGTTTGCTCTCTACAAGAGTTAAATCTAACCCAAGGTTGCATTATGATAAGATCAATTTGATTTTATTATTGATTTATCATTATCATATCATAATATTCTTCTTCTTCTTCCATTCTTCACTTGAAGAAAGCAAGCTCCATCAATGGTGATTGATGGAAATGAGTGAGAAATCCAATTCTAAAGTCTACCCACTTCCTATTTCTTCATCCTCTACCTCTTGCCAAGTAGTAGAGTGTGTTTCCTTCACAAGTTTTCATGACTTGGTGAAGGTGGAGCTTGATTTAGCGATGCCTCGACGTAGATCATCTTCGGCATGGACATCGACGACCTAGCTCGCCATTTCTCCGACGAAGCCGACGCTAGAGCCCGGGAATTCATTTGGATAGCAAAGGGACTTCGTTGCGGAGCTATGGAGGTAGAGCACCGGATCTACAAAGGTTGTATTTCCGTTTCTTTGTAGTTAAGTTGTTAACTAGTTTTCATTTTCGCCTAGAAATCTAGCCAACGGTCCGTTCTAGGGTTTCTCGGCACCGTTTAAATTTGAAATTGGCATGGTTGATGCCTTGTGAGACCTCATTAGGGTGCCTAGGAACCCTACATTGGTATCAGAGCCTAGCTAGAGCCTTAGGCGAAGTCTAGACACAATTTGAAGTCCGAACGAACCCGAAACCCAATTCCAAACATGCTCTATGTCCTTTTTCTAAAATCTGGGATTTATCAACATTAAAAATATGCAGAAAAATCAGCAGGCGATTTTAAGAGTTACTGTGAAGTTCGAGTGTCTAACTCCATCAACCTGCTGCGGATCCGCGGCACGAGCATGGCTCGTGCGGCGGTTCCGCGGCCGTACGGCCTCATTGTTCAGTGAATCTTACACAGTAACTCCTAATTGATAGTGCTAGATTTTCTGGGAATTTTTAATATTTATTCAAGAGTTGAATTTTCTGGGGTTGTTTTGGGGATTCGGTGTTTCGATCGGAGTATCAGATTTTGTCTATGTGGCTTTCCGGATAAATATTAGAATATGTTAAAAAGTTCGACCGGATATAAATACCCAATTTTTCCCCTGTCGGGAAATTTCCAAGTGTTGGATTTTTCCGTAGTTTAAAGACGTTCTAAGTAGTGCAAGTAACGCGATGGACCCTCTAGAAGACAACAAACCTTAACTCGATTATGTGACCGTCTTGAACTGCCCTTTGAACCTTCGGGTTTGGGGCAGTACGGCGTGCTACATGTGAGGCGTTGGCTTGACCCTTCTACGGCTGGACCGTTGGTACTGAGGCACGAACTGAATGTTGTTAGACTTATTTCATGTGTTGAGCTGTATCGGGAAAACTTGGGTGTTCGATTGTTCGATCGGAAAGTTTAACATTTTCTATTTATCCGGAATGTGATACAATAATTGGAATTCACAAATAGTTATGAGATAACGGAATGAATATTATAAACATAGCAGTTTAGTCTCACTTGATCGGTTGCCACGGAGTTTTGATGTGATCAAAAGTCCGTCGCAATCACGTAGCGTACGCGGATACTCGCCGGGTAAACTTAATAGACAGCTTCACCCCATAGCCCCGACCAAGTGACTGTAGGAGAACCCCGTCGCCGAAAGCATCCGTTCGGGTGCTCGCGGTAGCGGTGTTCCGCCTTGGTGCACTTCGTCGACGGCATCGGGGGTGCGGCCGCCTACTAAAGTTTGCGACGAGCATTCGATCAGAATGTCGGGAATCTTGTTGAATTGCCCGACTTGATATTGAAAAGTGTTTTCGATAATGAGACTAAAATGCGGGGTTTATAATTGTTAGGCATGCGATGTCTAAAGAATTCATTTGGTCAGGCATGCGATGTCTGAGGTGGTTGTGGATTCCAACTGTTGTAGTTTTACACTTTCTTTTCTGTGACCGTAAGTGTAATATATGATATCGCCGGTTTCGTTGCTATATGTCAACGACAATTGGGATACGCATGTTTACTTACGTTGATGACATGTGATGTTATATGTTGCTGGATATGTTATATTGGATCGTCGTGTTTGAATAGCCGGGGTTTTTTATGTGAGATGAGTGTTTTTCATTTTCATTCATGTAAAAACTTGTATGTAATATTCTTTTATTGGGGCACTTCCAGGTTGCGGAAGATGTCACCGTTTGTATATTATTTACTTTTCCGCACTAGGATAGACCCAAGGAGGGGAGCACAAGTAACCGGGTTCTAGGGTCCAGTGGGAGACCAACTCGAGGAGTCGAGTCCGGGTCTCCTAACCCTGGAATTGGAAGGGTTGCTTGCCGCTCTCGTAGGGGTCTAGGGGTGTGGGTTTGGCTATTCATCACGACCGTGGAATCCGTGTTTTATACTGGCTCGTATTGAAAACACGGACGTCCTAGTATATCCAATATTTCATATGATTCTTCTGCTGCGATATCTGTGATGTGATCATGTGATGTTCTGTGATAGATACAGTACATAGTATATATGATATATTATATAGACGTTACTTATGTTTTACACCCGCGCTAGCCCTGCCCCGCTCTGCCGTTAGTTACCTAACCTAACGGTGCACGAGGGGACATCGAGGCGAATGCGGATGGCATAAGTGTACGTCGTATTTATCTGTGATGTTTAGGTACTTAAATGATGGGACTTCATTAATGTGATTAATGAAATAAAAGAAACCTAAGATGTTATAGAATCGAATTTCAAAATAAAACAGGTAGCTACAGTTCTTGCTTTGCACAGCGGTATATATGATATATCCTGCACCTTATTCGATAAGGAAAGGACCGAGATCCCTTCACCGGGAGTGACTCCTTTAGCAATAACTGGTAGATGCTACAACCCTCGGTTTGTCTTTTGATTGCTTTTAAGTGTTTTTGCTTTGCATAGTGATATATATGATATATCCCGCACCTCATTCGACGAGGAAAGGACCGACGATCCCTTCACCGGGAGTGACTCCTTTAGCAAAACTAGAAAAGCCTCAAAAGCACTCCATTTCAAAATCATTTGATTCTACAACGATATCAAGTTCATTACGCAATAGGTTTTCAGAAAAACCTGTCGTAGCCCTCCGTCATTTCAGATAAGTACTAGTTAGTATTCGTGCTGCGGTTGTTTGGCATGCGTTAAGGCGTAGTGTACGGTAGCTAACTAGTGCTTATCTGCTAGCATATGATGCGATTGGATTAGGGTATTCGTACGGCGTTGTTTGGCATGCGTCAAGGGTCGTGCGGGTGGGTTTAATTCAATCAAGAAATGTACGGGTTGAACTTGACTAGCAGACTATGGGTTGTTTGGCATGCGTCAAGGTCATAGCGAGCTAGGGGCAAAACATTATCGGGAATTTCAAGTGTTGAAATTTGCAATGAGATTGCATGCCTTCTATGAGATAGTTGGATCCCGATACCCGCTGCGAGTAAGAGTTACTCCTGGGAGAGTTTTACACATTACAATTAGCCGATCAAGTAGGTGTCTAGAAAGGTGTTAACGAGGTTACGCCTCTGGGAAAACGAGGTTTACATTAATTAGGTTCGTGCGAAAGCTCGGGGGACCTCCCTCAAAGTACCGACACTGGCCTGGCTGAAAGATTGGCGAACTTGTAGTGTGTAATTAATCCCGGCTAGTCTTTCCTTTTAGGGTTTGAAGGAAGATTTGATAAAAAGCAGTGGGAGCCATCCTGATTAGATAAAATAATAACCAATCTATTCTTGCAAGAGCGCACGCTGAGTGTTTTCTGCTCTCTCTCTCCAGGTAGCGACCATATCACGCCTTAATCAAGATAATAATACGGAATATTGACCGAACCCGCTTGTTATACTGAGCTGGGGAACGTTGGTCCCGCTCCAACTTATAATTGTTATAAGACAGAGCAGGAAATTGGGGAATACCAGATTTCCCGTGCCGCCCAAACGAAGAGAGTGCATGCTGATGCATCATCTTCGGGTGTGTTCATTATGCAGAACTGTTTCTCAGTGTCCTTTACGTCCTGGGTATGTGATACCAGATCAGGATCCCAGATATGTAATCTGTTACATAGGGCTGCAGAAAGGTAGAGAACTGAGAACGGGTGATAAGTTTCATGAGGCAGAAAACGGGGCAAGTGTTGCAGCCAAGTCTGTTGGTCACTGTCATCCTGTATTACCAATACATTGGTTCTGAACGAATGTTATTAGATACCGAACCTGATATACAAAATCATATCAGTCTCTTTATTAGTAAAGAAATGATAAAATTTTGTATTGTTGGATAATGTTTTGAACATTTCCTATATCAAAAGTTGATCGGATCAGGCACGTTATCTAAAAGCATTGATGTTCTAAATCAAACTACAGTTCTTAGTATACGGAACACACACAAGAGGAAGAGTTCAGAAATGAACGGATCCTTCTTGAGGCATTGTAGACTAGGTCATATCAATGCGACCCGACTGGCTGAAGTTACATGTAGATGCATATTTAAATCAGTTTGAATTTACATCTTGTGAAACTTGCCAGTCATGTCACAGAGATAAGATGACCATAGCTCTGTTTATTGGAAACAGCGAAAGAGTTAGTGAACTCTAGGGATTGATACATGCTGATGTATGAAAGGTCCCCTGTCTACACATGCCAGGACTGGTTCTTTGTACTTCATTACATTCTCTGATAATCTCTCAAGATTCAGACATATGTTCCTGTTGAAACATGAGTCCGAGCCTTTTGAGATATTCACAGAATATAAGCGAGAAGTAGAGAACCAAAATACGGGTATAAGTATTATGTCCTTTGATGAGATCAAGGAGGAGAATACTTGAGCACGGAATTCCAGGACTATTCTAAAGGAGAATGAGATTCTCTCTCAGCATTACTCCTTCGTATACACCATAGCACGATGGTATATCGGGGCGGAGCAGATACACCCTATTTGATATGGTGTGCTCTATGATGAGTAATACTGAGTTACCTTTTTCCTTTTGGGAGTTATGCACTTATGAAGTTGCATACCTATTGAATAGGATTCCAATCAAATCAGTTGCCTACCACTTCATATGTGATATGGAAAAGGAAGAGCCCATTTCTTAAGTTAGTTAAGATTTGGGGTTGTCCGGCCTATGTTTAAAAGCAAAATCCGGACAAGCTCGAGGCAAGGTCTGTAATGTAGAACTGGAAAGGTTCCAGCTATACAAACTACAGCAGATGATTTGATAGAGCCAAAGGATTCAGTAGATTCCAATGAACCTCAGCCTCTCCGCCGATCTAGTAGGGTTCCTCACCCACCTGAGAGATACTTCGGTTTCTCTATGACAGTGGGAGCGAGGATTGCATCATGAGATGATGACCCAACTAGTTTCGAGCTGGCCATCAGGAGTAAGACTCTATAAGAATGGCTGGATGCTTAGTGATCTGAGATGGAATCCTTATACACCAACAAAGTATGGACTTTGGTTGCTATATCTGAAGGGTTAAATCCCCATCAGGAGCAAGTATATCTTGAGAAGATTACTTGGTGTACATGGAAAAGTTGAGACTTTCAAAGCTAGACTTGTTAAAGGTTTGCATCATTGACCAGGTGTGGATCATGATGAAACTTTTTCTAAGGATCTATGCTTAAGTCCATCCAGATCCTACTTACCACGGCTACATACCATGACTACGATATCTGGTGGTTGGGTGTCATGACAGCTTTTCTAAATGATGTTTTAGAAGAGGGAGTCTATAAGTACACAGCCAGAGAGCCTCGTAGACAGTGGGAGCAGCGGAAACGTGTGCAAGATGCTTTATAGGATAAAGCAGGCATCGCGGAGTTGGAACGTCTGTTTTGATGAAGTAGTCAAAGAGTTTGACATCATCAAAATGGTAGATGAACCTTGTATAAACAAAAAGGTAGTAGGGAGTATGGTGACGATCCTCGTAGAGTACGTGGATGACATACTCTTGATAGGGAAGTAGTTTCCTATACTACGCTCGATCAATCTCCGATTATCACAAAGATTCTCCATATAGGATCAAAGTGATACCTCCTAAATCCTGGATTTTGGATCTATGAGATAGATTTAATTGGATGTTAGGATTCTCACTAGTTGTAGTGAGATGGTATCAATCGATCCTGGGGAGAATCACTGGAAGTGTTCCAGGGTGATAAAGACGACTGAATGTCAGTCGCAGGCATTGTCTTTACCCTCAATCGAGGGACGGTATGTTGGAAGAGTTCCAAGCTAGATACCGTGACATACTAGACGATAAAGGCAGGATACATCGCTACTTAAGATACTACCAAAGAGGCTGTTTGGATGTATAATGGTTCATGAGATGAACTATGTTCCTACCATTGTGAGACAATGGAGTTGTGGCTTATGCCAAGGAACGCCGGTCCCATCAGTGATCCAGACATATTCTAAGGCAGTGTCACCTGATCATGGAGATGGATGATCTCCAGGGTGATCGAGGTTTGGAGAGTAGATTCAGAGGACAACACAGCGGATCCACTCACAAAGGCCTGTTCCCAGAGAGAGACTTTTATGGGATGGTTGAGTATGAGATACTACAACCACTGCTACAGATGGCCCTAGTGCAAGTGGGAGATTGTTAGTTATATGTATGCCCTAGAGGCCATTATTGTACATTAGATGTATATTGTAGTGGATGCTGGGACATATATAGGGAAGACTTTCTTGCTCGACATGATAGTATGCTATCTGGTTACTCTTTACCTTAACGTGTATACTGATTGTCTCTCTGTTACATGTTGGTAAAGCCCTTAGGATGTGTACTTGACTATCTGGATTATGATGCGGATCATACTAGTGGGGACATGGTAGTCTATAAGTACATCCTTCAAAGTCCCTAGTCGTGGGTGTATCGAGACGGGGCATCGATATACCAGAGTAGACTAGCGTGTACCTTCTCGACCCATACAGATGGGCGATGGATGATCACATATCCATTGGTGTTTGACGTCAGAGATGATATACGGGTGCTCAGTAGAGACTGGGTACACTGGACGGACTCGCCGAGAACTCCCAGATGGTATTATACCTCACGTCAGATGGCAGTTCTCTGGTGACACTGGTACAGAGTAGTCTGTTGACCCGAGATCGTCATAGAGTCTTGTGTGGTTCCCACTGTGCTTTGATTTCCATCTTACCACGTCCAAGAGGGCGTGCAAAACGGTGGTTTTTGGGTACAGTCCCGAATCACATGGAGGCAATGAGCGATAGGAGGGGATTCGTCTCTCCCGGTATAGGGAGTTGATGTTGCGCTGTGTTCGATTGGCTATAACAGGAAATCCCTGGCCAGGGTTGCTGAGATTTACTGGTAAGTGTTACCAGTAGTTTCTCGAATTGTTATAGACCTCATATCGACACGACTTATCGAGCTATTGGGGTCTGACGTTTACCACCCCTAGGCGAGATATGCGACATATCAGACGAACGGACCGGACTGTACGGTAGTGTTACTGGTTGGATTCACTGGAGTGTGAGCGGGCTTGCTCGTCGATCTTCTGATCGCTCAATACCCGGGTGGCCGTTACGTTTAGCAGACCGCTTGCGGCTTGTGGGTGCTTGATATGATCATCACCTGCTGCCGGCGTATTGACGAGTCTTTAGAGTCCTACACAGAGGTTTCCTGGCTCAAGCGAAACGAAATAGGAGCGCATATGAGATATGTGCGGGACCGAGAATAATGCGTGTATGTGATACCGTATTCTATTCTCGCGATGAATGTATCTAATGGTTGTATGCGATATAACCTAGTTATCGAATCATGTATTGATTCGATAAGCCGATACATTGAATACTAGTCGGTTGTGTGCGACATGACCGGATCATTGAATCAAGTGTTGATTTAATGATTTAATGCATAATTATATATTTGATATATTACTTTGCATTAACTAGTATCGGTTCACTTAAGATGGATTTTCTCACTTGAAGTGCACATTGTATATATGATATAGTTTTGTGCACTAGTTTGTATCATGTTTGATGATACATGCAAACTTGGGTGTATGTTTGATTTGAACCATGTTTAGGTTAATGGTTATGGTTTTAAAGTTTTCACTTATTCATTTCATTTATATTCTTTATTTCTTTTGGCTAAAATAAAATGGTTGCTAATTTTGTCTTTTGTGGAAACTTCATGATGCTTTGAATTTGTAACCATTTTGTTTTATGTTTAAACCTAACCATTAGCTAAACTAGAGTTTGCTCTCTACAAGAGTTAAATCTAACCCAAGGTTGTATTATGATAAGATCAATTTGATTTTATTATTGATTTATCATTATCATATCATAATATTCTTCTTCTTCTTCCATTCTTCACTTGAAGAAAGCAAGCTCCATCAATGGTGATTGATGGAAATGAGTGAGAAATCCAATTCTAAAGTCTACCCACTTCCTATTTCTTCATCCTCTACCTCTTGCCAAGTAGTAGAGTGTGTTTCCTTCACAAGTTTTCATGACTTGGTGAAGGTGGAGCTTGATTTAGCGATGCCTCGACGTAGATCATCTTCGGCATGGACATCGACGACCTAGCTCGCCATTTCTCCGACGAAGCCGACGCTAGAGCCCGGGAATTCATTTGGACAGCAAAGGGACTTCGTTGCGGAGCTATGGAGGTGGAGCACCGGATCTACAAAGGTTGTATTTCCGTTTCTTTGTAGTTAAGTTGTTAACTAGTTTTCATTTTCGCCTAGAAATCTAGCCAACGGTCCGTTCTAGGGTTTCTCGGCACCGTTTAAATTTGAAATTGGCATGGTTGATGCCTTGTGAGACCTCATTAGGGTGCCTAGGAACCCTACAATAATAACACAAGAGAGTCAAGCCCTCATTTTCTCTTGCCTCATTAAATGCAAGCATGGGCACTAGCCATGATGCACTCCCTCTCTCTCTCTCATTTAATGCAAGCATGGCATTGCCATGATGCACCTCTCTCTCTCTCTTTCTCTCCCAAGTCAACCAAAAGAAAATTTTAAATCCCATTTCATTTTTTAAAAAAATACCCTTAATTAAAATCATTTTAACTTAATAAGGATAGGTTAGTATACCATGGTTGATAAACATGGCTTAACCCAATTTCAACCCTAGTTTACATGCACAAGTTTGTGCAAGCCTAGGAAAATTCTAGAAAAATATTTATTAATTTTGATAAAATATTTGAAAATCAATTTGGTAAACTTTTTATTAAAAATCACCTATTAAAATATAATTAGCCACTAAACACATTCTAAAGTATTACAGGGAGTTTCTTTCAAGCTCAACAAATACTCTAAGAAATATGGATATGCAAATAGAGCTCTTGAATGCGTGTGAGAATGATTTGGATAATCAAATGAAAAACTTTTTTCAATTCTCACAAGAGATGAGATTTTTCTTTTCAATATCACTTAAGAATATGCAAGTGAAAATCTGTAAGTAATTAGGGCTCGAAAAAAACTAAAGCAAAAGTTTATTTATAGCCCCAAAGAAAAACTAACCATTATGGGTCAAATTAGGCATTTTTCAGTGTCGACAGACGTCTGAAGAATAATCGGACAGACATCTGAAGGTTTAACAAAATAAATCCCAACGGCTATATTTTCAAAAACTTTTCTTCTTCAGACGTCTGTCATGCCCTTCTTTAGACATTTGTACCACTATCAAAGTTCACAAAAATATCTTTACTTAAATATCGAGTGGTCATATGCCTATATACAACAGACGTCTGAAGAACAAAAAAAGTAACCCGAGATTTTCAGCCAGACGTTTGTTAGAGCAGCAGACGTCTATCTGTTTGTGCTTCAGATGTTTGTAGTACAAATTGACAGGAGTATGAAATACAAAAACATGCAGAAATATCCTGGCTTAAAGAAAATGGAGTTGATCATGAAACCAATAAGCGGAAAGACGTCTGAAGAACAAATGGACAGACGTCTTAAGTTCAAAAACCTAGTTTTTTTATAGATATTTCTGATATTTGAAAACCAACAGTAGACAGACGTCTATAGTTGTTTTGGGCAGATGTCTGTCCTGGCACAAAAACTAAATTTGGGTTTTTTAAGAAATAGAAAACTTCGAAATCGAAAAAATCGATATTTATAAAACGTTTGTGCATCCATGTGTGAGTGTTTCAAGAGTTCTAATCGATATAACCATAATGTATAGAGTATTGACAAGGATTGCTATGTCGGTTCCACAAATCTTCGAATTCTTTAATCCATGTTGTCTCTTTATCTTTTTATGATGATGCCTGAGTAATTTTTTCGGTTATGATGATGGTTAGGATGGCGATGAAAGAAAAAACCTTCCTCCATTCTCTTGTGATTATTATTGTGCATAAATTTTGATTGTAATCTTACAATTGTAATTTGGTTGTTGGTTGATAGGTTATTTTGTTTTCAATGGTTACAAGTAACTTTTAGCATATAACCTATTCTCTCAACACTTCATTTGCAATGTAAAAATTAGAATTAAAATTTAGTGTTAAGTTTGCTAAGCAAATTAGATAGGGTATGTTACTTATTATTGTTTAACACACTTCATTAAGTATATATCTTATACTAGCACCTAAACACTTAGCAAGTTTAATGCTAAAACCATTTTACTTCTCATTTCCTAATTGGTGTTTGTTGATATAGTATGCCTTGTGATCCTTAGTGATGTGCTTCGATACTACATGTTTGGACATACAAACGGTAAGTGAGAACGTAACGGACTAGTTCATTCCCCGCGTTGTGATCTCATCGTCTTGATGGTTTATGCTCGAGCATCTCTTGATAATCCATGCTTCACTTTAGATTCTAACAAAAGGAGGGAACACACATGATCAAGAGAGCGTCGAAGACTTCTCCACGATTCGTCAATCCGAACCGGAGCCACGGTCACCTTTAGCATTTCTTATAAATTCGTAGTTTCTTATTTTTGTGACAGACTCAATTCTTTCTCTTTGAACTTTTTGTAAGTCGATGTCGCACACTCCACAGGGTTTGTAGAGAGGCGGAATTAACAAAAAATAATTTTATTGCAAGCAACATCGACTAAACTTCCAAGGTCGACCATAAGCCTTAGCTAGCAAATCTAACAAAGGTTGTAATCTACTATGAAGTGATTTATACCTTTGTGTTAAAGTCCTTCGGGTCTTCTTATCCTCTTCTTAAACTCCTCATTTGTATGGATCAAGCTTGGTTATCGGCCCCTTCGTGTCGAAGAAGATCCACCCGAGAGTCTATGGTTCAAGCTCTAACCTCTAGAATGAGGTAACTAAAATACCTATTTTTCTAATCTAGGCAGCTTAGGAGATGTATAGAATGCTTATTAGATTAATTTGTCTCAATAACCCTAGGTTTCTCAACTCATGAGAGTGTTTAGGGTTTGAGGAAGAAGGACAGAGCAAAGGAGGAAAGATAGTGTCAAGTGAAGAATGAGATGAAGAATGGCTAAGTATTGATAACTATGAAGCATATCTTTTTTGAATAATAATAATAACAATAATACAACCATGCTTCAATAGTCATCTAAAGTGAACGAGTCATCAAAGTAGCCATGCTTCAACCATCCTAATAACACTTTATTTCCCCACCTCATTATCCATTTGAATAAATGGATTAATCACAAATGAGGTGCTTTCTTCTAGAAGCACTCTTGCGAAAATATAAGAATATCCCTCACCGTATATACATATCCGTATTCGTACCACGAATACCAAGAGATGAAAATAATCCAATATTATAATACTAGAATGCGACTTAATCCTAAGCCCGCTAGTATTATCCGTCCGATCAAAAATACGTGTAGCTAGTACACGTATATGATCGAAACTCTGCATGTAAAACCATACGGCCTCTACATCGTTTCGCCTGAATCAGGGAAACCCTATGTGTGGGACTCTAAAGACTCGACAGTACACTAGCAGTGAGTTTAACCACAAGCACACCAGTGGAACTACTTGTACGTAACGGCTACCCAGGTACTTATCGAAAAGAAGGCCGACGAGCATGTAAGTCCATGTCGCGCGCCCTGCATGTCCGCGGGGAGGCGGAATTTTCAAAAAACTATTTTTCAAAGCTCGCAACACGGACTTGAACTCCAGGATCGATGCTAAACCCTAGCTAACAAAATACTATGTGAGGTTTAACTACTCGGATGAAAGTTATACCTCATGAAACCAAGTCCTTCGGGTCTTCTTTGCTGTCCTCCTCGTCATCGTAGGCTCCGAGGATTGTAATGGATCAAAGCTTCCTCGTCGGCTTCCTCGAGTCAAAGACGATCCACCCGAGAGTCTATAGTCCGAGCTCCAACCTCAAATCCGAGGTAACTAGGGCAATTAGCTTGCCAAACTAGAAGGCCTAGGTGATGTAGAGAGTGAAGATGAATTAGTTTGTCTCTTAGAACCCTAGGTTTCTCAACTCATGAGACTTTTAGGGTTATGAGGAAAAAGTAGAAGACTTGAAGAAAAGAGAGTAGAGTTGTGGACATTGAAAAAGAGCTTGGCTGCCCTTGATAGAAGAATGAAGCAAATATGATAATTGAGGAGATATAATATCTCACACAAATATCTCATGAGCTTCCCAAAATATCTAGTGATGAGTCATGAGCATGAGTCACCAAGTAGCCATGCTAGGTTCAATGTAAAACCCCACCTCATTTCTCCACCCAATTTGTCCAACAAAGAATTAAACCCTAATTAGGTTTCTCTTAGAAGCTTTCCCGAGCTAATTATGAGAATGCCCCTCATCCGTATATATATACTGATTGTTAGATTTTTTGCGTGTTCAAGTTTAGTTAATTACCGCAATCAAGACGGTTTCGCTTGTAGCTAGCCGGTTGAGTACGGGTCGTCCGCAGGGAGATGGGAATCTTTTTCTATGTGCTTTAACGAGTTAAGTCCAAATGTCCAGATTTGTTTGTGATTAACTATGTGCTAAATGATATGTAAAGAGAGCTTGTTAGGGTTAGGATTAGGTTAGTTTGAGTTAGGAGTCGCTCACTTCTTTCGTTGCCACTCTTAATATCGGTGTTACGGTAATCGGTAACAACAGGGATTAACACGACTAGGAAGGAACTTGCGAGTATAAGCTAGGCTTTCCAACGCATAAGTTCTTCCTTTTGGTGCTTGTCCATCCATTCTTGGCTCTTATCCTTAACCTCCGGTTAATTTAACCACAACCGGTCTCACTACGGAATCACCGCTATCATGTAGGATAGGGTGCCGTAGGGAGCGGATTGTGGTTCAATTAACGGGAGTCCGATTTAAGATGTTGGGCAAGGAAAGAGTGAGAGAGATTTCCTTCTCTCAAACTTTCCTTATCCTACCCTAACAAGTATGGAAACTACTCACCCATTACAAGAAAAATGAAAATAAAACAAAGGAGAAAGATAGAAAGAAGGAGGTTAGAAGATTACAACTAGCTATTTGCGACCTCACCTCGGCAAGGATCAAGCGTAAGCATCATGGTTGTTTAAGGATAAAGGAAAAGAGAACAAGAAAGAAACAAACACAAATAACAACAACTAAATTAGCAAATGAAAATTACAAGCAATAATAGTTAACAAAATAAAAAGACAAGCATGGTAAGAATAAGAACTCCTTTTTTCATTCTTCACTCACAAAAGCTCACTACAAGTTTTTAATGGAGAAGTGTCACGACCCGAGAGTTTCGACTCGTGACCGGCACTTAACCACGCAACGTCTACAGGCGTAACGCGGCTAAGTAAGCCGAACCCAGAAATCAAAACCAATAAATAAAGAGTGATTAAAACATTTTTGTAAAAACAGTCATACATGTCTGAAAAACTTCCATTAATTTAGTAGAAATCCTTTTTAAGTTCGGAAGTTATAACTTTTATAATTTTGGCAACATTTCCTTTTTTTTTAAACATTTGTTCTGCAAGTCGGGTAAAAGCAAGGTGTAGCAGAAATAACAAGTGAAATGAATAAAGCATCACAATATGATATACGACGCCGTAGCGAAGAATACACAGTAAGGCAAGGACAAATATCACAAAAGGTAAGACTGCATAAAATAAAGTCGGCTCACATGCGAGCTCGACACCAGAGTACAAAATCATACACATCGTCCTCACAACTGTCTCTAAGTCAATACAGAAAGGTAGATGGAGAATACTAGATACATCAATATACAACTGAAGGATAACAGATACCGTACAAAAACCCACCTAACAGCAAAAAGGCTAACTCGCCTCAGAAATGGTATCTGTGCCAAAAGATGCGGTAAACAGCCAGCCGTAACTACTCCCAAGGGCAACCTGCAAAGACTGTGGCACGACGAGGGTGAGTTGCCAACTCATGAATAGAGATAACATATAAAGGTAATCGCGTGCATGCACGTACGACGCTGCTCTACTAATGCCAGCAGATAATATCAATGCATGACAAACAGTGGATGCAATACTAATGCAAGTGCTCTATCAGGTAAGTACTATAGGATGAGATACATAGAAATCAATACTGAGCATGGGATAAATAACATCTACATGGATATGTCAACATGGAAAACAATAATCGGTGACTCAGGCTGCACCCAAATCCCAAATAAACTCAGGCGCCGGCACTCCCATCGGCCCTCAAATCCTGTACATCTCTGAGAAATCACGAGTGCCCAACATCGGCACCCAAAATATCATAAAATACTCGTGTCCAGCATCGACACGCAAATCCTCGTATATCGTGCTCCGTCAGTCCGGATCGGCCTACGGGGTCCGTCTGCGGTGTCGGCCCTCGGCCCCGGCAGTACGGATCATCCCGCATCCATCTCTCGACTCTAGTCAGTGTCCTCCGGACAACTGCCAGGTCCAACCAATCACCGGTAGGTAGTGGTCCCTCCGCCGGGCTCACCGTCTACTGCACAGCGAAACCGTTCTCGCCCCGGGGTACCATACCGGGTCCACCACGAACCCGCAAACGGATCATCCATCTCCTCGAATCGGGTTTCAAGCACACGTCTCAGCACCGAGAAAACGCGTGGTGGACGCACCAAAATATCATATCACGAGGTACCGGGTTTTTCAAAATAGTGCATCTTTTCTTAAATACTTCCACGGTCCTCAAAACCAGAAATCACATGAAAATCCAACACCAAGAAGTAAACCCAATGCGAGGTGCAATGTAAATCAATCCATGGTATAGGTATAAGGGGAAAACCGCTTTTTAAAATAGTTTCCGTCATTAAAGATGTCATGCGGCTCCCAATTTCTAGGAAATCATAACCAATCATATGTAAGATGAACTACAACAATATAATCATGGCAGCTCTACAGTGAGTGTGTCATGGCAATTACTAACGGTGTGTGTGTAGCATGCAAATTAGTGCCCGTGCAACATAAACCGTTAGTAATAGTGCGGTGTTCTATCGGTTCTAAGCCTATATATATATAGCAGGGAATGCAATATGCGATAACAGTCCATGGGGTAAATGCAACATATAATAATAAGGTCCTATCAGCCCTGACGCATAACGCCATGCGGGCGATATCCCCGTAGATGTGAAATCTACTCACCGAAGTCTCGCGCTAAGTGTAGCCGACGACTTGCTTGCCCTTCTTCGCAGCGTCCGTCTCACTGGCCTGCGAACCTAGAATCACATAACATATATCACACATAAGCTCAATTTCACAAAACGTGATATTACGATACAATTAGAAACCCGTGTCGTAAACCAATCGCGCGTGTGCGCGATACGCTAAAACGTGTGATCACGCGCCTGAAAGAAACTACCCTGACGCGTCGCGATACGCAGAAACCCCAAACCCACACACGTATCATGCGTGTCGCGAAGGTTTAGAAATATGGAAAAACAGGTATTTAGTCCCAGATTTTAATACAGAACTAAACTTACAAAAATATATATATCACAACACTCTACATACTAGCAGACACCTATAGGACCAAACCCTAACCCAAACCCTACCCATCTGGCCGCAAATTGCGGCCAGAATGAATTAATTGGCGGCCAAAAGAAGGAATTAGGGGGTCGGGTTCTATCTATGGTATCAGCACCTCACTACTATACTGCAGTCTTCTCAAATTTATTCTGAACCCACCGGGTCAAAAGCTGTTTCCAGAAAACTCAGTTTTGTATAAATACGACGAATTTGCATCAATTAGGGAACTGGTGGTATTTTAGTGCAATTGGGTGTTAAGCTAGGTTAATATGGTCTCAACAACCCTCTAACAACCTACTGAAACCAATTCACACCACATTAGCTCAAGGTTCCCATTAAACACCTCATATCGCACTAAAACGCATTAAAAACCACTAACCGAAGCAAAACTACTCAAACCACGCAAACTAGGGAGTAAGTTTAGGAAATATACCTCACACTTGACCCTAGGGAGCTGGAGGAAGAAGAAGAAATGAAGGGAAGGGGCTGTGGTTGCTGCTGTGAGGCTGTTGCTGCTCACTGTTGCTGTTGTTACTGCTCTCTGCTGCTGCTGTTACTTCTGGCTTCAGGTGCTGCTGCTGTGAGTGCTTGCCTCAGCTGAGAGGTAAGTGTGGTGTGTGTGTGTGTGAGAGTGAGGTTTGAGAGGAAAACAAAAGAATTGAGAGGAAAAATCATCACCCAATGTCAACCCTCCTCTCTCTCTCTTCATTAATTGCAAGCATGGCCTAAAGCCATGATGCACTCTCTCTCTCTCACACAAGTCAACACCCTCAAACAAATTTCAAATTAAAGTAACTATTACTTAACTAATTAAACTCACTTAAAAACCCATAAGACTTAATCCTCAAGATTAACCCACCATGGTCACTCATCATGGTAAAAACTCATTAAAAAAAAAAAACCCTAGTTTACATGCACATGTGTGTGCAAGCCTAGGAAAATTTTTGAAAAATATTTATTAAATTAGAAAAAATATTTAAAACACAATTTGGTAAACTTTTTTATTAAAAACCTATTATTTAAATATAATTAGTCACTAAACATATCCTAAGGTGTTACAATCTCTCCCCCTTAAAGAAATTCGTCCCCGAATTTCAAAATCTAACTACACGTACCTTTGAAAAGATGGGGATACGTCTTCATCATCTCGCCTTCGGTCTCCCAAGTGACCTCCTCACGGTTCTGGCCACGCCAAAGTACCTTAACAGATGGGATGTCCTTCGATCTCAACTTCTTCACTTGTCGATCCAAGATCATCACCGGCTGCTCTGCATAGGAAAGGTCGCGCTCAAGCTGGATCGTCGGATGCTGAATCGCATGCGAAGGATCATGAAGATATCTGCGAAGCATCGAGACATGAAATACGGGGTGCACATCTGGAAAGCTGGGCGGAAGGACTAAACGGTAGGCTACTGCACCAACACGCTCGAGGATCTCGAAGGGGCCCACATACTTGGGACTGAGCTTCCCCTTCTTCCCAAACCTCATCACACCTTTCATTGGGGAGACCCTCAAGAAAACATGATCACCAACCGCAAACTCAAGTCTGCGTCGCCGACGGTCCGCATAAGATCTCTGCCTACTCTGGGCTGCTCTCATCCTATCGCGAATCAACTGGATCTTCGCTGTCGTCTCCTCAACAATCTGTGGCCCTAAGATACTGCTCTCACTGAGCTCTGTCCAACAGGCGGGCGACCTGCATCTCCTCCCATAAAGAGCCTCAAATGGTGCCATTTGAATGGTCTCCTGGTAGCTGTTATTGTAGGAGAACTCTACTAAGGGCAAATGATGATCCCAGCTACCTCCGAAATCTAATACACAAGCTCTGAGCATGTCCTCGAGAGTCTGAATGGTCCGCTCTGACTGTCCGTCGGTCTGCGGATGAAATGCTGTGCTGAAACTCAAGCGAGTGCCCAAAGCCTCCTGAAGCCTCTGCCATAGTCGACTGGTAAACTGGGTGCCTCTGTCGGACACAATACATGTCGGGACTCCGTGCGGTCGTACTATCTCGTCAATGTAGATCTGGGCATACTGAGTAAATCCGAAAGTCGTCTTCACCGGTAGGAAGTGAGCCACTTTCGTCAAACGATCCACGATCACCCAGATGGAGTCATACCCCCGACTAGTCCTGGGTAGACCTACCACGAAATCCATCGAAATCTGTTCCCATTTCCACTCCGGAATGGGTAACGGATGTAGCTCTCCCGCGGGCCTCTGGTGCTCAGCCTTGACTTGCTGACAAGTCAGGCATCTCGACACGAAATCTGCGATGTCTCTCTTCATTCCGTCCCACCAGTAAACACCTCTCATATCATGATACATCTTGGTAGAACCGGGATGGACGCTGTATACCGACCGATGTGTCTCCTCAAGAATCTCACGCCTCAGCCCCTCAGCATCTGGTACGCATAGTCTAACTCCAAATCGTAGTATCCCCTGACCATCGATCACGAACTCGGAAAATCTGCCCTGTCCAATCTGTGCCATGATCTCTGAACATTGGTCATCACTGAGCTGTGCCTCACGTATACGATCGATCAACTGTGGGCGTGTTAGTTGTATGTATGCCCTAGAGGCCAGTATTGTACAGATGTTGTATATTATATTGGATGCTTGGACATATATAGAGATGACTTTCTTGCTCGAGATGATAGTATGCTATCTGGTTACTCTTTATCTTAACATGTACACTAGTCTCTTTATACTGTCTTATAGTTACATGTTGGTAAAGCCCTTAGGATGTGTACTTGACTACCTGGACTATGATGCAGATCATACTAGTGGGGACATGGTAGTCCATAAGTACATCCTTCAAGGTCCCTAGTCGTGGGTGTATCGAGACGGGGCATCGATATACCAGTGTAGACTAGCGTATACGCTTCTCGACCCATGTGATGGGCGATGGATGATCCCATATCCATTGGTGTTTGACATCAGAGATGGTATACGGGTGCTCAGTGGAGACTGGGTACACTGGACGGACTTGCCGAGAACTCCCAGATGGTATTATACCTCACGTCAGATGGCAGTTCTCAGGTGACACTTGTACAGGTTAGTCTGTAGACCCGAGATCGTCATAGAGTCTTGTGTGATTCCCACTGTGCTTTGATCTCCACCTTACCACGTCCATGAGGGCGTGCAAAACGGTGGTCTTTGGGTATAGTCCCGAGTCACATGGAGGCAATGAGCGATAGGAGGGGTTTTGTCTCTCCCGGTATTGGGGGTTGATGTTGCGCTGTGCTCGATTGGCCGTAACAGGGAAGTCCCTGGCCAGGGCTGATCAGAGATTTGCTGGTAAGTGTTACCAGTAGTTTCTCTACCCGTTATGAGCCTCACATCGGCACGACTTATCGGTTATTGGGGTCTGACGTATACCACCCCTAGACTTGATATGCGACATATCAGACGAAGAGACCGGACTGTATGGTAAGTGTTACTGGTCGGATTCGCAGGAGTGTGAGCGGGCTAGCTCGTCGATCTTCTGATCGCTCAATACCCGGGTGGCCGTTACGTTTAGCAGACCGCTTGCGGCTTGTGGGTGCTTGATATGATCATCATCTGCTACCGGCGTATTGACGAGTCTTTAGAGTCCTACACATAGGTTTCCTGGCTCAAGCGAAACGAAATAGGAGCGCATATGAGATATGTGCGGGACCGAGAATAATGCGTGTATGTGATACCGCATTTCATTCTCGTGATAAATGTTTCGATTGGTTATATTCGATATGACCTAGTTATCGAATCGTTGATTCGATAAATCGATACATAGGATACTAGTCGGTTATGTGCGACATGACCGGATCATTGAATCAAATGTTGATTTAATGATTTAATGTATAATTACATATTTGATATATTACTTTGCATTAGCTAGTATTGGTTCACTTTATATGGATTTTCTCACTTGATGCACATTGTATATGTGATATACTTTTGTGCACATATTTGTATCATGTTTGATGATACTTGATCATTTGGTTAAGTGTGAAGGATTAAACCATGGTTAAGTGATAATTAGGGTTTTGCTTAATCATTTATTTATTCATTTCTTTATTTATTTATTTGGAAATGATTATGATAAGAATGGTGGCTTTCTTTGTCTTTTAGTTGAAGCTTCATGAAGCTTTGACTTCTTAACCTTTCTTGTCATCATGCTTAACCCTAACCCATCCATTAACCATGGTCTATTCTCTACACTTAACCCTAGTAAGAATTATGATAAGTATTCCTTTTTCTTTTTATTTTAAAAAGACTTATCATATTTCTAGCTCATCTTCTTCTTCATCTTCAAGTTTGAAACCTTGAGGCCATCAATGGCAACTTGAGCTTGAGAGTGAGAAATCCAATTCTAAAGAGAACCCACCTCCTATTTCTTCATCCTCTACCTCTTGCCAAGTAGTAGAGTGTGTTTCCTTCACAAGTTTCATCACTTTGTGAAGTGGGAGCTTGATCTAGCGATGCCTCGACGTAGATCATCTTCGGCATCGTCGTCGATGACCAAGCCCGTTCATTCTCCGATGAAGCCGACGCTAGAGCCCGGGGTTCGACATGGACAGTGAGGAGACTTCGTTGCGAAGCCGTGGAGGTGGATATCCGGATCTACAAAGGTTGTAATTTCCATATCCTTGTAGTTAAGTGTTAACTAGTTTACTTTTCGCCTAGAACTCTAGCAACGATCCGTAGTCTAGGGTTTCTCGGCACCATATTTTTGAAAAATGGCATGGTTGATGCCTTGTGAGACCTCTATAGGATGCCTAGGAACCCTACAGTGGTATCAGAGCCTAGCTAGAGCCTTAGGCGAAGTCTAGACGGAGTTTGAAATCCGGACGAACCGAAAACCCAACCCCAAAATAGCTCTCTGGAAATTTTTCAAATTTGTGGTTTTTTGTCAATTAAAATTGCTTAAAAAATTCAGCAATGAAATCTAAGAATTACGATGCAAAAAGTTTCCCATGAACAGTGTTTTGTGCGGCGGAACCGCGGCAGAAGCATGGCTTCTGCGGCGGTTCCGCGGCGCTTTGATGACGTCAGCCATATTTCTTTGCACAGTAATTCCTGATAAATTGTTCTGAGTTTTCTGGGAATTTTAAATTGACTTCAGAGTAGAGTGTTCTGGGGTTGTTTAGGGAATCGACGATTCGATCGGATTATCGAACTTTGTCTATGTGTTTTCCGGATATTTTTTTTTTTTGAATATGTTAAAAAGTTCGACCGGATATAAATACCCAATCTTTCCCCTGCCAAAAATATCCAAGTGTTGGATTATTGTGTGGTTTAAGGACGTTCTGAGTAGTGCAAGTAACGCGATGGTCCCTCTAGAAGACAACAAACCTTAACTCGATTATGTGACCGTCTTGAACTGCCCTTTGAACCTTCGGGTTTGGGGCAGTACGGCGTGCCACATGTGAGGCGTTGGCTTGACCCTTCTACGGCTGGACCGTTGGTACTGAGGCATGAAACGAATGTCTTTGAACCTATTTCATGTGTTGGATGGTTTCGGGAAAACTTGGGTGTTCGAATGTTCGATCGGAAAGTTTAATATATTCTATTTATCTGGAATGGGATACAATAATTGGAATTCACAAACAGTTATGTGATAACTGAATGAATGATATAAATCTAGCGGTTTAGTTTCATTTGATATTGAAAAGAGTTTTCGATAATGAGACTAAAATGCGGGATTTATATCTGTTAGGCATGTGATGTCTAAGTATTTCATTTGATTAGGCATGCGATGTCTAAAGAAGTTGCGGATTCCAATTGTTGTAGTTTTACACTTTCTTTTTTGTGACCGTAAGTGTAATATGTGATATCGCCGGTTTCGTTGCTATATGTCAACGACAATTGGGATGCGCATATTTACTTACGTTGATGACATGTGATGTTATGTGTTGCTGGATATGTTATATTGGATCGTCGTGTTCGAATAGCCGGGGTTTTTTATGTGAGATGAGTGTTTTTCATTTTCATTCATGTAAAAACTTGTATGTAATATTCTTTCATTTGGGGCACTTCCAGGTAGCGGAAGTTGTCACCCTTTGTATATTATTTACTTTTCCGTATTAGGATAGACCCAAGGAGGGGAGCACAAGTAATCGGGTTCTGGGGTCCAGTGGGAGACCAACTCGAGGAGTCGAGTCCGGGTCTCCTAACCCTAGAATTGGCAGGGTTGCTTGCCGCTCTCGTAGGGGTCTATGGGTGTGGGATTGGCTATTCATCACGACCGTGGAATCCGTGTTTTATACTGGCTCGTATTGAAAACACGGACGTCCTAGTATATCCAATATTTCATATGTTGATTCTGCTGCAATATATGTGTTGTGACTCTGTGATGGATATAGTATATAGTATATATGATATATTATATAGACGTTACTTATGTTTTTCACCCGCACTAGCCCTGCCCTGCTCTGTCGTTAGTTACCTAACCTAACGGTGCACGAGGGGACATCGAGGCGAATGCGGATGGCATAAGTGTACGTCATATCTATCTGTGATGTTTAGGTATTAAATGATGGGACTTCATTAATGTGATTAATGAAAGAAAAGAAACCAAATGATGTTGTAGAATCAAATTTTAAACAAAACAGGTAGCTACAGTTCTTGCTTTGCATAGCGGTATATATGATATACCCTGCACCTTATTCGATGAGGAAAGGACCAAGATCCCTTCACCGGGAGTGACTCCTTTAGCAGTAACTGGCAGATGCTACACACTCGGTTTGGCTTTGATTGCTTTTAAGAGTTTTTGCTTTGCACAGTGATATATATGATATATCCCGCACCTCATTCGACGAGGAAAGGGCCGACGATCCCTTCGCCGGGAGTGACCCTTTTAGCAAAACTGGAAAAGCCTCAAAATCACTCCATTTCAAAACTTCATTTGATTCTACAACGATATCAAGTTCATTACGCTCATGGTTTTATGAAAACCTGCGTAGCCCTCCGTCATTTCAGATAAGTACTAGTTAGTATTCGTGCTGCGGTTGTTTGGCATGCGTCAAGGCGTAGTATACGGTAGCTAACTAGTGCTCATTTGCTAGCATACGATGCGATTGGATTAGGGTATTCGCACGGAATTGTTTGGCATGCGTCAAGGGTCGTGCGGGTGGGTTTAATTCAATCAAGAAATGTACGGGTTGAACTTGACTAGCGGACTATGGGTTGTTTGGCATGCGTCAAGGTCATAGCACGCTAGGGGCAAAATATTATCGGGAATTTCAAGTGTTGAAATTTGCAATGAGATTGCATACCTTCTATGAGATAGTTGGATCCCGATACCCACTGCGAGTAAGAGTTACTCCTGGGAGAGTTTTACACATTACAATTAGCCGATCAAGTAGGTGTCTAGAAAGGTGTTAACAAGGTTATGCCTCTGGGAAAACGAGGTTTACAGTAATTAGGTTCGTGCGAAAGCACGGGGGACCTCCCTCAAAGTACCGACACTGGCCTGGCTGAAAGATTGGCGAACCTGTAGTGTGTAGTTAATCCCGGCTAGTCTTTCCTTTTAGGGTTTGAAGGAAGATTTGATAAAAACCAGTGGGAGCCATCCTGATTAGATAAGATAATAACCAATCTGATCTTTCACGAGCATACGCTAAAGTGTTTTCTTCTCTCTCTCTCTCCAGGTAGCGACCATTTCATGCCCTAATGAAGATAATAATATGGATGTATTGACCGAACCCGCATGTTATACTGTGCTGGGGAACGTTGGTTTCGTTCTTTCCTATAAGAGTTATAGGAATGAACAGGAAATAGGGGAATACCAGGATTCCCATGCCACCCGATTGAAGAAAGTACATGTTGATGCATTTTCTTCGGGTGTGTTCGTTACTGAGAACTGTTTCTCCATTTGCTCTACGTCCTGGGTATTGGATACCGGGTCAGGATCCCATATATGTAATCAGTTACATGGGCTTAGGAAAGGTAGAGAACTTGGAGAAGGTGATAAAGACATTATAGTTGGAAATGGTGCAATTGTTGCAGCTAAGACTGTCGGGGAATATCACCTTGAATTACCAACTGGTAATACATTGGTTCTGAACGAATGCTATTACATGCCGAACCTGATTTGCAACATTATATCGGTTTCTTTATTGAGTAAAGAGGGATATAATTTTGTATTATAGGATAATGTTATGAACATTTTCCGTAACCAAAAGTTGGTTGGATCAGGCACGTTGTGCAATGGCATTTATGTTCTAAACCAATCAACAGTTCTGAGCATAACAAACACACACAAGAGGAAGAGTTCGGAACTGAACGAATCCTTCTTGTGGCATTGTAGACTAGGTCACATCAATGCGACACGATTGGCTAAGTTGCATAAGGATGGATATTTAAATCCGTTTGAATTTTCATCTTATGACACTTGCCAATCATGTCTCAAAGGCAAGATGACCAAAGCTCCGTTTATGGGACACGGAGAAAGAGTTACCGAACTCTTAGGACTGATACATAGTGATGTATGCGGTCCTATGTCTACACATGCCAGGGATGGTTCTTCATACTTCATTACATTCACTGACGATCTCTCTAGATTCGGATATGTGTTCCTGATGAAACACAAATCAGAAGCTTTTGAGAAATTTAGGGAATATAAACAAGAAGTCGAGAACCAAACCCGAAAAAGTATTAAAATCCTACGATCTGATCGAGGAGGGGAATACTTGAGCAATGAATTCCTGGACTTCCTAAAAGAGAATGGGATTCTCTCTCAGCTGACTCCTCCATATACACCACAGCACAACGGTGTATCTGAACGGAGAAACCGCACCCTATTAGATATGGTGCGCTCTATGATGAGTACAGCTGAGTTACCTATTTCCTTCTGGGGACATGCGCTTAAGACAGCCATGGACCTATTGAATAGAGTTCCTACCAAATCAGTGCCTACCACTCCATATGAGATATGGAAAGGGAAGAGACCACATCTTAATTATATTAAGATATGGGGTTGTCCAGCCTATGTCAAAAGACAAAATCCGGACAAACTCGAGGCAAGATCTGTTTTATGTAAGTTTGTAGGATATCCCAAAAATTCACAAGGGTATATCTTCTACCACCCCGAGGAACAAAAGGTGTTTGTTTCTCGACATGCCACTTTCTTAGAAAAAGGTTTTCTTATGAAACAGATAAGTGGCATTGAGGTAGAACTGGAAGAGGTTCCAGCGACACAGACTACAACAGAAGATTTGGTTGAACCAGAGGATTCCGTAGTTCCCGATGAA
Source organism: Agapanthus africanus (assembly GCA_030015575.1). Classification (NCBI taxonomy): domain Eukaryota; kingdom Viridiplantae; phylum Streptophyta; class Magnoliopsida; order Asparagales; family Amaryllidaceae; genus Agapanthus; species Agapanthus africanus. The sequence goes on from JASDDO010000019.1 coordinate 523,838,745, forward strand.
CCCCAGCCACTCCGCCGATCTAGTAGGGTTCCTCGCCAACATGAGAGATACTACGGTTTTCTCATGGATGGTGGGAGCGAGGATTGCATCATGGAGGATGATGACCCGACTAGTTTCGAGCAGGCCATCACGAGTGCTGACTCAGTGAAATGGCTGGATGCTATGCGGTCCGAGATGGAATCTATGTACACCAACAAAGTATGGACTTTGGACGTTGCTCCTGAAGGGGTAAAACCCATTGGGAGCAAGTGGATCTTCAAGAAGAAACTTGGTGTAGATGGGAAAGTGGAGACTTTCAAAGCTAGACTTGTAGCAAAGGGTTTTCGTCAAAGACCAGGTGTGGACTATGACGAAACCTTTTCTCCAGTGGCTATGCATAAATCCATCCGGATCATGCTTGCCATCGCTGCTTATCATGATTACGAAATCTGGCAAATGGATGTTAAGACCGCCTTTCTAAACGGTGATTTAGAAGAGTGCGTGTACATGACTCAGCCAGAGGGCTTCGTAGACAGTGGGAGCAGCGGAAAGGTGTGCAAGCTGCTTAAATCCATTTATGGATTAAAGCAAGCATCGCGGAGTTGGAACATCTGCTTTGACGTCGTTATCAAAGAGTTTGATTTCGTCAAAAACCCAGATGAACCTTGTATCTACAAGAAGGTGGCAGAGAGTAAGGTTGTCTTCCTCGTATTGAACGTGGACGACATACTCTTGATAGGAAATGATATTCCTATGCTGCAATCGGTCAAGCTCTTCTTATCACAAAGATTCTCAATGAAAGATCTTGGTGATGGCTCCTGCATATTAGGGATTATGATCTATAGAGATAGATCCAAACGGATTTTGGGATTGTCCCAATCCAGGTACATTAACACCATACTAAAGAGGTTTAGTATGGAAGAGTCCAAGCGTGGGAACCTGCCCACGATCTCTGGAGTCACTCTCTCCAGAGAGATGTCTCCCAAGACTGATTTGGAGAGAGCTCGCATGCAAGGGATACCCTATGCTTCGGCAGTAGGCTCTATCATGTATGCGATGCTATGTACCAGACCCGATGTAGCATACTCACTAAGTGTAGTGAGCAGGTATCAAGCTGATCCTGGAGAGAATCACTGGACAGCTGTGAAGAGCATTCTCAAGTACTTGCGAAGGACTAGAGATATGTTCTTGGTGTATGGTAACGGAGAACTCCAAGTGGAGTCCTTTACCTATTCGAGCTTCCAGAGTGATAAGGACGACTCTAAGTCGCAGTCGGGATTTGTCTTTACCCTTTACGGAGGGGCGGTTAGCTGGAAGAGTTCCAAGCAGGAAACCGTGGCAGACTCGACGATGGAGGCTGAATACATCGCTGCCAACGATGCTGCTAAAGAGGCTGTCTGGATCAAGAAGTTCATTACTGAACTTGGAGTGGTTCCATCCATTGAGCGTCCAATACCTTTGTATTTCGATAACAATGGAGCGGTGGCTTTGGCCAAGGAACCCAGGTCCCATCAGCGATCCAGGCATATTCTGAGGCGGTATCACCTGATCCGCGAGATAGTTGATCGCCGGGAGATCGAGGTCAGGAGAGTTGACACGAAGAACAACACGGCGGATCCACTCACGAAGGCCATTCCCCAGATACAGTTTGAGAGACTCTTCGGGATGCTCGGTATGCGATACTACAGCAGCTGGCCCTAGTGCAAGTGGGAGATTGTTAGTTGTATGTATGCCCTAGAGGCCAGTATTGTACAGATGTTGTATATTATATTGGATGCTTGGACATATATAGAGATGACTTTCTTGCTCGAGATGATAGTATGCTATCTGGTTACTCTTTATCTTAACATGTACACTAGTCTCTTTATACTGTCTTATAGTTACATGTTGGTAAAGCCCTTAGGATGTGTACTTGACTACCTGGACTATGATGCAGATCATACTAGTGGGGACATGGTAGTCCATAAGTACATCCTTCAAGGTCCCTAGTCGTGGGTGTATCGAGACGGGGCATCGATATACCAGTGTAGACTAGCGTATACGCTTCTCGACCCATGTGATGGGCGATGGATGATCCCATATCCATTGGTGTTTGACATCAGAGATGGTATACGGGTGCTCAGTGGAGACTGGGTACACTGGACGGACTCGCCGAGAACTCCCAGATGGTATTATACCTCACGTCAGATGGCAGTTCTCAGGTGACACTTGTACAGGTTAGTCTGTAGACCCGAGATCGTCATAGAGTCTTGTGTGATTCCCACTGTGCTTTGATCTCCACCTTACCACGTCCATGAGGGCGTGCAAAACGGTGGTCTTTGGGTACAGTCCCGAGTCACATGGAGGCAATGAGCGATAGGAGGGGTTTCGTCTCTCCCGGTATTGGGGGTTGATGTTGCGCTGTGCTCGATTTGCCGTAACAGGGAAGTCCCTGGCCAGGGCTAATCAGAGATTTGCTGGTAAGTGTTACCAGTAGTTTCTCGACCCGTTATGAGCCTCACATCGGCACGACTTATCGGTTATTGGGGTCTGACGTATACCACCCCTAGACTTGATATGCGACATATCAGACGAAGAGACCGGACTGTATGGTAAGTGTTACTGGTCGGATTCGCAGGAGTGTGAGCGGGCTAGCTCGTCGATCTTCTGATCGCTCAATACCCGGGTGGCCGTTACGTTTAGCAGACCGCTTGCGGCTTGTGGGTGCTTGATATGATCATCATCTGCTACCGGCGTATTGACGAGTCTTTAGAGTCCTACACAGAGGTTTCCTGGCTCAAGCGAAACGAAATAGGAGCGCATATGAGATATGTGCGGGACCGAGAATAATGCGTGTATGTGATACCGCATTTCATTCTCGCGATAAATGTTTCGATTGGTTATATTCGATATGACCTAGTTATCGAATCGTTGATTCGATAAATCGATACATAGGATACTAGTCGGTTATGTGCGACATGACCGGATCATTGAATCAAATGTTGATTTAATGATTTAATGTATAATTATATATTTGATATATTACTTTGCATTAGCTAGTATTGGTTCACTTTATATGGATTTTCTCACTTGATGCACATTGTATATGTGATATACTTTTGTGCACATATTTGTATCATGTTTGATGATACTTGATCATTTGGTTAAGTGTGAAGGATTAAACCATGGTTAAGTGATAATTAGGGTTTTGCTTAATCATTTATTTATTCATTTCTTTATTTATTTATTTGGAAATGATTATGATAAGAATGGTGGCTTTCTTTGTCTTTTAGTTGAAGCTTCATGAAGCTTTGACTTCTTAACCTTTCTTGTCATCATGCTTAACCCTAACCCATCCATTAACCATGGTCTATTCTCTACACTTAACCCTAGTAAGAATTATGATAAGTATTCCTTTTTCTTTTTATTTTAAAAAGACTTATCATATTTCTAGCTCATCTTCTTCTTCATCTTCAAGTTTGAAACCTTGAGGCCATCAATGGCAACTTGAGCTTGAGAGTGAGAAATCCAATTCTAAAGAGAACCCACCTCCTATTTCTTCATCCTCTACCTCTTGCCAAGTAGTAGAGTGTGTTTCCTTCACAAGTTTCATCACTTTGTGAAGTGGGAGCTTGATCTAGCGATGCCTCGACGTAGATCATCTTCGGCATCGTCGTCGATGACCAAGCCCGTTCATTCTCCGATGAAGCCGACGCTAGAGCCCGGGGTTCGACATGGACAGCGAGGAGACTTCGTTGCGGAGCCGTGGAGGTGGATATCCGGATCTACAAAGGTTGTAATTTCCATATCCTTGTAGTTAAGTGTTAACTAGTTTACTTTTCGCCTAGAACTCTAGCAACGATCCGTAGTCTAGGGTTTCTCGGCACCATATTTTTGAAAAATGGCATGGTTGATCCTTGTGAGACCTCTATAGGATGCCTAGGAACCCTACAGGGCGTGCACGGACATGTGCTATCTGTCCTCCAATCGGCGTGAACTCGAACTGTATCCGGCTGTCACATAATATCTGCCAATCTGCTGACGACTGCCCCTGTACTGCGCTCAAACAAGATAGACTACTCCCGGGCCTCCTGCTCAAAGCATCCGCCACTACATTTACCTTGCCCGGGTAATATAAGATCTCGCAGTCGTAATCCTTCACTAACTCCATCCATCGGCGTTGTCGAAGGTTCAGGTCCCGCAGCTGGAATATGTATTTTAGACTCTTGTGATCCATGAATATCTGGCACGACTCGCCGTATAGGTAATGTCGCCAGATCTTAAGTGCAAAGACCACTGCAGCCATCTCCAAGTCATGAGTGGGGTAGTTCTGTTCATGTTTCTTCAATTTTCACGAAGCATACGCGATCACTCTGCCATGCTGCATCAAAACGCACCCTAGCCCCACTCGAGAAGCATCGCAATAAACCACAAATCCGCCTGATCCAGAAGGTAAAGATAACACCGGTGCCGTCGTCAGCCGAGTCCGTAACTGCTGAAAACTGTGCTCGCACTCCTCCGTCCAATCGAAAGGAACTCCCTTCCGGGTCAACCCGGTCAACGGTGTAGCAATACGGGAGAAGTCCTGCACAAAACGCCTGTAGTAACCGGCCAACCCCAAAAAGCTGCGAATCTCCGTCACCGATGTGGGTCTGAGCCAACGCTGAACGGCCTCGATCTTTCTCGGGTCTACACATATACCGTCTCGTGAAATCACGTGCCCCAAGAAGTCTACGCTATCTAGCCAAAAAGCACACTTGGAGAATTTCGCATAAAGCTGATGCTCCCTCAAGGTCTGCAATGTAATTCGCAGGTGCTGCTCGTGCTCCTCACTACTCCGGGAATACACCAAGATATCGTCAATGAAGACTATGATGAACAGATCCAAATATGGCCGGAAAATACGGTTCATCAAGTCCATGAAGGCTGCTGGCGCATTGGTGAGTCCGAACGACATCGCCAAAAACTCGTAATGGCCGTAGCGCGTACGGAAAGCTGTCCTGGGAATGTCCTCCTGTCTAACCCGCATCTGATGATAGCCCGATCGTAAATCGATCCTCGAAAAGTACCCTGCCCCCTGAAGCTGGTCGAACAAATCGTCGATGCGCGGTAAATGATACCTGTTCTGCACTGTCACCCTGTTCAGCTGGCGGTAGTCGATACACAGACGCAAACTGCGGTCCTTCTTCTTGACGAACAGGACTGGAGCACCCCAAGGAGAAACACTGGGTCGAATAAGTCCCTTATCCAGCAAATCTTGCAACTGACCCTTCAATTCTCTAAGTTCCACCGGGGCCATCCGATAAGGCGGTATGGAAATAGGCCCCGAGCCAGGAACCAAATCAATACAGAAAGAAATGTCGCGCTCGGGCGGTAACCCAGGAAGCTCGTCAAGGAACACATCAGGAAACTCGCTAACGACCGGAACCTGATCCAATGGAACCTGTGTAGCACTAGCATCGCAAACATAGGCGAGAAATCCCTGACATCCCTTCCTCAAAAGCTGTCCAGCGCGAAAAGAAGAAATCACACTGTGAGGGGCGGCATCACGGTCCCCCAACACAACAAAAACCGACTCGCCGGGAAAACAAAATCTAACTGTCTTCTCACGGCAGTCCACAGAAGCATAGCACGTGGCTAACCAATCCATGCCCAAAAGAACGTCGAAGTCCAACATCTCAAGAAGGATCAAGTCGACAGGCAACTCCCTCTCGCCAATACAGACGGTACAGGATCGGAACACGTGCCTAGCAACAAACGACTCTCCTACAGGAGTGGTCACCACAAGCGGCTGATCAAGCAAACCGGACTCTCTACCCAAACTCGGCACAAAGTGTGTGGATACGTACGAGTGCGTGGATCCGGGATCGAACAATACGTGTGCATCAACTGAACATACAGGAAGGATACCTGAAACCACCGCATTGGACGCCTGCGCGTCCTGATGCGTCAAAGCAAAGACCCGTGCCTGTCCACCACCTGCGACTGACTGCCCTCTGCCGCGGTCATCTCGCCCTCTCTGAGCAACTCCTCCACGTCCACGACCTCTCTGTGTGTGAGTCTGGCGCTGGGCAACGGTAGGTACAACAGGCAACGTCCTCTGGGGTGGTGAAGGTGGTAAAGTAACATGCGGTGCTGCCGCCTCCCTCCGGTGTGTCTCGGGACAATCTCGCACACGATGGTAAGAACTCCCGCAATGGAAACATCTCGATAATGGTCGCTGACCCTCCTGGGGATACGAGCTGAACAATCGGGCTCACCTCGAATCTCTGCCACCTGCTAGGTGTCTGTCACGGTGTCGAAAAGGCTGTCTTTGCACCGATGTACCTGCACGAACTCTCCTCGGCTCTGGGGCTGCCGAAGTCTCAGCAAGGCGCTCCTCGACCAATAAGGCTGCATCTACAGCTGCTGCGTAAGTCTCGTAGTGCTGCGCGCTGATCGCAAGGAACAATGGTGTAAGCAAGCCTCGAACAAATCTCTTGACTCGCAACTCCTCGGTAGCCACTAAATACGGAGCGTAAGCGGCTAGCTCTGTAAACAGCACGTCATACTCTGCCACTGTCATCCCTGGCGTCTGGAAGAAAATTAGGATTCGATAAGAACACGGAAATCGAATCGCAGGAATGTATATATTCAAGAAGGAATTTAAATCAACAAGTCCTAAGGTCGCGTAGGCGGAGTACCGTGTCGTGAGTATGCCGCGGAACATACACACGCTACGCTACCCTGCTGCAGCTACCTACTCCATCATACCAGGGTCATCCTATACTCCGAAGGTAAAACCTACGCTCTGATACCAACTTTGTCACGACCCGAGAGTTTCGACTCGTGACCGGCACTTAACCACGCAACGTCTACAGGCGTAACGCGGCTAAGTAAACCGAACCCAGAAATCAAAACCAATAAATAAAGAGTGATTAAAACATTTTTGTAAAAACAGTCATACATGTCTGAAAAATTTCCATTAATTTAGTAGAAATCCTTTTTAAGTTCGGAAGTTATAACTTTTATAATTTTGGCAACATTTCCTTTTTTTTAAACATTTGTTCCGCAAGTCGGGTAAAAGCAAGGTGTAGCAGAAATAACAAGTGAAATGAATAAAGCATCACAATATGATATACGACGCCGTAGCGAAGAATACACAGTAAGGCAAGGACAAATATCACAAAAGGTAAGACTGCATAAAATAAAGTCGGCTCACATGCGAGCTCGACACCAGAGTACAAAATCATACACATCGTCCTCACAACTGTCTCTAAGTCAATACAGAAAGGTAGATGGAGAATACTAGATACATCAATATACAACTGAAGGATAACAGATACCGTACAAAAACCCACCTAACAGCAAAAAGGCTAACTCGCCTCAGAAATGGTATCTGTGCCAAAAGATGCGGTAAACAGCCAGCCGCAACTACTCCCAAGGGCAACCTGCAAAGACTGTGGCACGACGGGGGTGAGTTGCCAACTCGTGAATAGAGATAACATATAAAGGTAATCGCGAGCATGCACGTACGGCGCTGCTCTACTAATGCCAGCAGATAATATCAATGCATGACAAACAGTGGATGCAATACTAATGCAAGTGCTCTATCAGGTAAGTACTACAGGATGAGATACATAGAAATCAATACTGAGCATGGGATAAATAACATCTACATGGATATGTCAACATGGAAAACAATAATCGGTGACTCAGGCTGCACCCAAATCCCAAATAAACTCAGGCACCGGCACTCCCATCGGCCCTCAAATCCTGTACATCTCTGAGAAATCACGAGTGCCCAACATCGGCACCCAAAATATCATAAAATACTCGTGTCCAGCATCGACACGCAAATCCTCGTATATCGGGCTCCGTCAGTCCGGATCGGCCCATGGGGTCCGTCTGCGGTGTCAGCCCTCGGCCCCGGCAGTACGGATCATCCTGCATCCATCTCTCGACTCTGGTCAGTGTCCTCCGGACAACTGCCAGGTCCAACCAATCACCGGTAGGTAGTGGTCCCTCCACCGGGCTCACCGTCTACTGCACAGCGAAACCGTTCTCGCCCCGGGGTACCATACCGGGTCCACCACGAACCCGCAAACGGATCATCCATCTCCTCGAATCGGGTTTCAAGCACACGTCTCAGCACTGAGAAAACGCGTGGTGGACGCACCAAAATATCATATCACGAGGTACCGGGTTTTTCAAAATAGTGCATCTTTTCTTAAATACTTCCACGGTCCTCAAAACCAGAAATCACATGAAAATCCAACACCAAGAAGTAAACCCAATACGAGGTGCAATGTAAATCAATCCATGGTATAGGTATAAGGGGAAAACCGCTTTTTAAAATAGTTTCCGTCATTAAAGATGTCATGCGGCTCCCAATTTCTACGAAATCATAACCAATCATATGTAAGATGAACTACAGCAATATAATCATGGCAGCTCTACAGTGAGTGTGTCATGGCAATTACTAACGGTGTGTGTGTAGCATGCAAATTAGTGCCCGTGCAATATAAACCGTTAGTAATAGTGCGGTGTTCTATCAGTTCTAAGCCTATATATATAGCAGGGAATGCAATATGCGATGACAGTCCATGGGGTAAATGCAACATATAATAATAAGGTCCTATCAGCCCTGACGCATAACGCCATGCGGGCGATATCCCCGTAGATGTGTGTTAGTTATATGTATGCCCTAGAGGCCATTACTGTACATTGGATGTATATTGTAGTGGATGCTGGGACATATATAGGTAGGACTTTCTTGCTCGACATGATAGTACGCTATCTGGTTGCTCTTTATCTTAACATGTATACTTTCTGTCTCTCTGATTACATGTTGATAAAGCCCATAGGATGTGTACTCGACTTCCAGGATTATGATGTAGATCATACTAGTGGGGCCTGGGTAGTCCAAGAGTACATCCTTGAAATGTTCCTAGTCGAGGGAATATCGAGACGGGGCATCGATATTCCAGAGTAGACTAGCGCATATCTTCTCGACCCATGCGATGGGCGATGGATGATCCCATATCCATTGGTGTTTGACATCGAAGATGGTATGCGGGTGCTCAGTGGAGACTGGGTACACTGAACGGACTCGCCGAGAACTCCCAGATGGTATTATACCTCACGTCAGATGGCAGTTCTCTGGTGACACTGGTACAGCTTAGTCTGTTGACCCGAGATCGTCATAGAGTCTTGTGTGTCTCCCACTGTGCTTTGATTTCCACCCTACCACGGCTCTACTGAGTCGTGCAAACAGGTGGTTTTTGGGTACAGTCCCGATTCACATAGAGGCAATGAGCGATAGGAGGGGATTCGTCTCTCCCGGTATTGGGGGTTGATGTTGTGCTATGCTCGACTGGCCATAACAGGAAATCCCTGGCCAGGGTTGCAGTGATATACTGGTAAGAGTTATCAGTAGCTTCACGAATGTTATGGACCCTACGTCGGCATGACTTATCGAGCTATTGGGGTCTGACGTTTACCACCCCTAGGCGAGATATGCGACATATCAGACGAACAGACCGGACCGTACGGTAGTGTTACTGGTCGGATTCACTGGAGTGTGAGCGGGCTTGCTCGTCGATCTTCAGATCGCTCAATACCCGGGTGGCCGTTACGTTTAGCAGACCGCTTGCGGCTTGTGGGTGATTGATATGATCATCATCTGCTGCCGGCGTATTGACGAGTCTTTAGAGTCCTACACAGAGGTTTCCTGGCTCAAGCGAAACGAAATAGGAGCGCATATGAGATATGTGCGGGACCGAGAATAATACCAGTATGTGATACTGGATTCGATTCTCGCGATGTGACATTGATCGGTTATATGCGATATAGCCGGGTTATCGGATCAAGTGTTGATTCGATAAGTTGTTACTATAGATACCAGTCGGTTATGTGCGACATGACCGGATCATTGAATCAAGTGTTGATTTAATGATTTAATGTATAATTATATATTTGATATATTACTTTGCATTAACTAGTATCGGTTCACTTTAGACGGATTTTCTCACTTGGTTCGTGCGCATTGCATATGCGATATGTTTTTGTGCACTTGTATGTATCATGTTTGATGATGCATGCTAACTTGAGTTTGTGTAAAGATTAAACCATGGTTATTCAAATGGTTAGGGTTTTGTTTTTTATATCTATTTATTCATTTATTTATTTATTTTCTTTTTGGAAAAAGAAATGAGAAGAATGGTGGCTTTCTTTGTTTGTAGTTGAAGTTTCATGAACCTTTGACTTTGTCCACCATTCTTATCTCATGCTTAACCTAACCATTTGATTTAACCCTAGTTCAATCTCTACACTTGACCATGGTTTAGATTATGATAAGTTTTGATTTTTCTTTTCATTTTTAATTTAACTTATCATAACTATTTCCTTCTTCTTCTTCATTCTTCAAGTGAAGAAAGCTTGCCCCATCAATGGAAAGTGTTGGAAATGAGTGAGAAATCCAAATCTAAAGTCTACCCACTTCCTATTTCTTCATCCTCTACCTCTTGCCAAGTAGTAGAGTGTGTTCTCTTCACAAGTTTTTGGACTTGGTGAAGTCGGAGCTTGATTTAGTGATGCTTCGACGTAGATCATCTTCGGCATGGACATCGACGACCTAGCTTGCCCATTCTCCGACGAAGCCGACGCTTGAGCCCGGATTTGATTTGGACAGCGGAGAGGACCTTGTTGCGGAGCTATGGAGGTGGAGCACCGGATCTACAAAGGTTGTATTTCCGTATCTTGTAGTTAAGTGTTAACTAGTTAGCTTTTTCGCCTAGATTTCTAGCAAACGATCCGTAGTCGGGTCTCTCGGTACCCATAAATTTTTATATTGGCATGTTCGATGCCTTGTGAGACCTCATTAGGGTGCCTAGGAACCCTACAGTGGTATCAGAGCCTAGCTAGAGCCTTAGGCGAAGTCCAGACGGAATCTGAAACCCGATCGAACCGAAACCCTACCCGCAAAATTGCTCTCTGGACGATTTTGAAATACTGGGATTTTTCCAGATTAAAAATATTCAGAAAACTCAGTAAAATAATATAAGAATTACTGTTGAAATTTGAGGCCTTGATTCATTATAGGGGGCGCGGATCCGCGGCCTCACAGTAGGCTCAGGCGGCGGATCCGCGGTCCTTTTGTCGTGTTGTGCATTAATTTCTGCACAGTAATTCTTATATATTATTTATGGTGTTTCTGGGAATTTTTAATATTTATTCAAGAGTTGAATTTTCTGGAGTTGTTTTGGGGATTCGGTGTTTCGATCGGGGTATCAAATTTTGTCTATTTGGCTTTCCGGATAAATTTTAGAATATGTTAAATAGTTCGACCGGATATAAATACCCAATTTTTCCCCTGTCGGGAAATTTCCAATTGTTGGATTTTTCCGTAGTTTAACGACGTTCTAAGTAGTGCAAGTAACGCGATGGTCCCTCTAGAAGACAACAAACCTTAACTCGATTATGTGACCGTCTTGAACTGCCCTTTGAACCTTCGGGTTTGGGGCAGTACGGCGTGCCACATGTGAGGCGTTGGCTTGACTCTTCTACGGCTGGACCGTTGCTACTGAGGCACGAACTGAATGCTGTTAGACTTATTTCATGTGTTGAGCTGTATCGGGAAAACTTGGGTGTTCGATTGTTCGATCGAAAAGTTTAGCATTTTCTATTTATCCGGAATGTGATACAATAATTGGAATTCACAAATTGTTATGAGATAACGGAATGAATATTATAAACATAGCAGTTTAGTCTCACTTGATCGGTTGCCACGGAATTTTGATGTGATCAAAAGTCCGTCGCAATCACGTAGTGTACGCGGATACTCGCCGGGTAAACTTGATAGACAGCCTCACTCCATAGCCCCGACCAAGTGACTGTAGGAGAACCCCGTCGCCGAAAGCATCCGTTCGGGTGCTCGTGGTAGCGGTGTTCCGCCTTGGTGCACTTTATCGACGGCGTGGGGGTGCGGCCGTCTACTGAAGTTTGCGACGAGCATTCGATCAGAATGTCGGGAATCCTGTTGAATTGCCCGACTTGATATTGAAAAGAGTTTTCGATAATGAGACTGAAATGCGGGGTTTATAATTGTTAGGCATGTGATGTCTAAAGAATTCATTAAGTCAGGCATGCGATGTATGAGGTGGTTGCGGATTCCAACTGTTGTAGTTTTACACTTTCTTTTCTGTGACCGTAAGTGTAATATGTGATATCGCCGGTTTCGTTGCTATATGTCAACGACAATTGGGATGGACATATTTACTTACGTTGATGACATGTAATGTTATGTGTTGCTGGATATGTTATATTGGATCGTCGTGTTTGAATAGCCGGGGGTTTTTATGTGAGATGAGTGTTTTTCATTTTCATTCATGTAAAAACTTGTATGTAATATTCTTTTAATTGGGGAACTTCCAGGTTGCGGATGTTGTCACCCGTTGTATATTATTTACTTTTCTGCACTAGGATAGACCCAAGGAGGGGAGCACAAGTAACCGGGTTCTGGGGTCCAGTGGGAGACCAACTCGAGGAGTCGAGTCCGGGTTTCCTAACCCTAGAATTGGCAGGGTTGCTTGCCGCTCTCGTAGGGGTCTAGGGGTGTGGGATTGGCTATTCATCACGACCGTGGAATCCGTGTTTTATACTGGCATGTATTGAAAACACGGACATCCTAGTATATCCAATATTTCATATGTTTCTTCTGCTGTGTTTTATCTGTGATCATGCGATGTTCTGTGTTATGTGACAGGTATTATATATAGTATATATGATATATTATATAGACGTTGCTTATGTTTTACACCCGCGCTAGCCCTGCCTCGCTCTGGCGTTAGTTACCTAACCTAACGGTGCAGACGGGACATCGAGGCGAATGCGGATGGCATAAGCGTACGTTATATTTATCTGTGATGGTTAGGTGGACTTAAATGATGGGATATTCATTAATGAGATTAATGAAAGAAAATAAACCTAATTGATGTTGTGGAATCGAATTTCAAAATAAAACAGGTAGCTACAGTTCTTGCTTTGCATTGCGGTGTTCATTATAGAACATCCTGCACCTTATTCGATGAGGAAAGGACCGAGATCCCTTCATCGGGAGTGACTCCTTTAGCAATAACTGGCAGATGCTACAACCCTCGGTTTGTCTTTGATCGCTTCTATAGTTTTCGCTTTGCACAGTGATATATATGATATATCCCGCACCTCATTCGACGAGGAAAGGGCCGACGATCCCTTCACCGGGAGTGACCCCTTTAGCAAAACTAGAAAAGCCTCGAAAACATTCCATTTAAAAACCATTTGATTCCGCAACGAGATCAAGTTCAAAGCGTTAAAGGTTTTCACAAAAACCATTCGCAACCCTCCGTCATTTTAGGAAGTAGAGTACTTAGTATTCATGCTACGTTTGTCGACCATAGCCGAGGCGTAGTGTGCGGTAGCTAAGTGATGTCTTCCTACACAGCATATGATGCGATTAGTTAGGACAGTCATGTGGCTTTGTTGACCTTAGCCAAGGGTCATATGGGTGGGTCTAATTAATCACGAAATGACGGGTAGAACTTGACTAGTATCTATGATTTGTTGACCTTAGCCAAGGTCATAGGTGCTAGGGGTAAAAACCTTTATCGGGAGTTTCAAGTATTGAAATTTGCAATGAGATTGCATACCTTCTATATGATAGTTGGATCCCGATACCCACTGCAAGTAATTGTTACTCCTGGGAGAGTTTTGCACTTTGCAATTAGCCGATCAAGTAGGTGTCTAGAAAGGTGTCAACGGGGTTACGCCTCTGGGAAAACGAGGTTTTCAGTAATTAGGTCCGTGCGAAAGCACGGGGAACCTCCCTCAAAGTACCGACACTGGCCTGGCTGAAAGATTGGCGAACTTGTAGAGTGTAATTAATCCCGGCTAGTCTTTCCTTTTAAGGTTTGAAGGAAGATTTGATAAAAACAGTGGGAGCCATCCTGATTAGATAAAATATATAACCAATCTGATCTTGCAAGAGCGCACGCAGAGTGTTTTCTTCTCTCTCTCTCCTGGTAGCGACCATATCATGCCTTAATCAAGATAAAAATACGGATGTATTGACCGAACCCGCTTGTTATACTGAGCTGGGGAACGTTGGTCCCGCTCCAACTTATAATTGTTATAAGACAGAGCAGGAAATTGGGGAATACCAGAATTCATATGCCGCCCAAACGAAGAAAGTGCATATGATGCATCTCCTTCGGGTGTGTTCATCAAACAGAACTGTTTCTCAGTATCCTCCGCATCCTGGATATATGATACCGGATCAGGATCCCAGATATGTAATCTGTTACATAGGGCTACAAAAGGGTAGAAAAACTGAGAACGGGTGATAAGTTTCATGAGACAGAAACCGGGGCAAGTGTTGCAGCCAAGTCTGTCGGTCACTGTCACCCTGTATTGTAATACATTGATTCTGAACAAATGCTATTAGATACCGAACCTGATATACAAAATCATATCAGTCTCTTTATTTCTAAAGAAAGGATATAATTTTGTATTGTTGGATAATGTTTTGAACATTTCCTATATCAAAAGTTGATCGGTTCAGGCACGTTATCTAAAAGCATTGATGTTCTAAATCAAACTACAGTTCTTAGTATACTGAACACACACAAGAGAAAGAGTTCAGAAATGAACGGATTCTTCTTGAGGTATTGTAGACTAGGTCATATCAATGCGACCCGACTAGCTAAGTTACATAAAGATGCATATTTAAATCAGTTTGAATTTACATCTTGTGAAACTTGCCAGTCATGTCACAAAGATAAGATGACCATAGCTCCGTTTATTAGAAACAGAGAAAGAGTTAGTGAACTCTTGGGATGATACATGTTGATGTATGTAGGTCCCCTGTCTACACATGCCACGACTGGTTCTTTATACTTCATTACGTTCTCTGATGATCTCTCAAGATTCAGACAAATGTTCCTGTTGAAACACAAGTCCGAACCTTTTGAGATATTCACGGAATATAAGTTAGAAGTAGAGAACCAAAATACGGGTATAAGTATTATGTCCTTTGATGCGATCAAGGAGGAGAATACTTGAGAACGGAATTCCTGGACTATTCTAAAGGAGAATAAGATTCTCTCTCAGCATTACTCCTCTGTATACACCATAACACGATGGTATATCAGGGCGGAGCAATAACACCCTATGTGATAAGGTGTGCTCTATGATGAGTACTACTGAGTTACCTATTTCCTTTTGGGAGTTATGCACTTAAGAAGCTGCATACCTATTGAATAGGGTTCCAATCAAATCAGTTGCCTACCGCTTCATATGTGATATGGAAAGGGAAGAGCCCATATCTTAAGTTGGTTAAGATTTGGGGTTGTCCGGCCTATGTCTAAAACCATAATCCGGACAAGTTCGAGGCAAGGTCTGTCATGTAGAACTGGAATAGTTCCAGCTATACAAGCTACAGCAGATGATTTGGTACAACCAAAGGATTCAGTAGATTCCAACGAACCTCAGCCTCTCCGCCGATCTAGTAGGGTTCCTCATCCGCCTGAGAGATACCTCGGTTTCTCGATGACAGTGGGAGCAAGAATTACATCATGAGATGATGACCCAACTAGTTTCGAGCTAGCCATCGAGAGTAGGGACTCTGTAAGAATGGCTGGATGCTTAGCGATCTGAGATGGAATCCATGTACACCAGCAAAGTATGGACTTTAGCTGCTATATCTGAAGGGTTAAATCCCCATCAGGAGCAAGTATATCTTGAGAAGATTACTTGGTATAGATGGAAAAGTTGAGACTTTCAAAGCTAGACTTGTTAAAGGTTTTCGTCATCGACCAGGCGTGGATAATGATGAAACCTTTTTCCAGAAGCTATGCTTAAGTCTATCCAGATTCTACTTACCACGGCTACATACCATGACTACGATATCTGGTGGTTGGGTGTCATGACAGCTTTTCTAAATGATGTTTTAGAAGAGGGAGTCTATAAGTACACAGCCAGAGGGCCTCGTAGACAGTGGGAGCAGCGGAAACGTATGCAAGATGCTTTATAGGATAAAGCAGGCATCGAGGAGTTGGAACGTCTGTTTTGATGAAGTAGTCAAAGAGTTTGACATCATCAAAATGGTAGATGAACCTTGTATAAACAAAAGGTAGTAGGGAGTATGGTGACGATCCTCGTAGAGTACGTGGATGACATACTCTTGATAGGGAAGGAGTTTCCTATGCTACGCTCGATCAATCTCCGCCTATCACTATGATTCTCCATATAGGATCAAAATGATACCACCTAAATCCTAAGTTTTGGATCTATGAGATAGATTTAATTGGATGTTAGGATTCTCACTAGTTGTAGTGAGATGGTATCAATCGATCCTGGGGAGAATCAATGGAAGGGTTCCAAGGTGATAAAGACGACTGAATGTCAGTCGCAGGCATTGTCTTTACCCTCAGTAAAGGGACGGTATGTTGGAAGAGTTCTAAGCTAGATACCGTGGCAAACTAGAAGATAAAGGCTGGTAACATCGCTATTGAAGATACTACCAAAGAGGCAGTTTGGGTGTATAATGGTTCATAAGATGAACTTGGTTCCTGCCATTGTATGACAATGGAAGTGTGGCTTAGGCCCTGGAACCCTGGTCCCATCAGTGACCCAGACATATTCTGAGGAAGCATCACCTGATCATGGAGATAGTTGATCTCCAGGTTGATCGAGGTTAGGAGAGTAGACTTAGAGGACAACACGGCGGATCCACTCACGAAGGCCCTTTTCCCAAAGAGAGACTTTTAGGGGATGGTTGAGTATGTGATACTGCAACCACTGCTACAGATGGCCCTAGTGCAAGTGGGAGATTGTTAGTTATATGTATGCCCTAGAGGCCATTACTGTACATTGGATGTATATTGTAGTGGATGCTGGGATATATATAGGTAGGACTTTCTTGCTCGACATGATAGTACGCTATCTGGTTGCTCTTTATCTTAACATGTATACTTTCTGTCTCTCTGATTACATGTTGATAAAGCCCATAGGATGTGTACTCGACTTCTAGGATTATGATGTAGATCATACTAGTGGGGCCTGGGTAGTCCAAGAGTACATCCTTGAAATGTTCCTAGTCGAGGGAATATCGAGACGGGGCATCGATATTCCAGAGTAGACTAGCGCATATCTTCTCGACCCATGCGATGGGCGATGGATGATCCCATATCCATTGGTGTTTGACATCGAAGATGGTATGCGGGTGCTCAGTGGAGACTGGGTACACTGAACGGACTCGCCGAGAACTCCCAGATGGTATTATACCTCACGTCAGATGGCAGTTCTCTGGTGACACTGGTACAGCTTAGTCTGTTGACCCGAGATCGTCATAGAGTCTTGTGTGTCTCCCACTGTGCTTTGATTTCCACCCTACCACGGCTCTACTGAGTCGTGCAAACAGGTGGTTTTTGGGTATAGTCCCGATTCACATGGAGGCAATGAGCGATAGGAGGGGATTCGTCTCTCCCGGTATTGGGGGTTGATGTTGTGCTATGCTCGACTGGCCATAACAGGAAATCCCTGGCCAGGGTTGCAGTGATATACTGGTAAGAGTTATCAGTAGCTTCACGAATGTTATGGACCCTACGTCGGCATGACTTATCGAGCTATTGGGGTCTGACGTTTACCACCCCTAGGCGAGATATGCGACATATCAGACGAACAGACCGGACCGTACGGTAGTGTTACTGGTCGGATTCACTGGAGTGTGAGCGGGCTTGCTCGTCGATCTTCAGATCGCTCAATACCCGGGTGGCCGTTACGTTTAGCAGACCGCTTGCGGCTTGTGGGTGATTGATATGATCATCATCTGCTGCCGGCGTATTGACGAGTCTTTAGAGTCCTACACAGAGGTTTCCTGGCTCAAGCGAAACGAAATAGGAGCGCATATGAGATATGTGCGGGACCGAGAATAATACCAGTATGTGATACTGGATTCGATTCTCGCGATGTGACATTGATCGGTTATATGCGATATAGCCGGGTTATCGGATCAAGTGTTGATTCGATAAGTTGTTACTATAGATACCAGTCGGTTATGTGCGACATGACCGGATCATTGAATCAAGTGTTGATTTAATGATTTAATGTATAATTATATATTTGATATATTACTTTGCATTAACTAGTATCGGTTCACTTTAGACGGATTTTCTCACTTGGTTCGTGCGCATTGCATATGCGATATGTTTTTGTGCACTTGTATGTATCATGTTTGATGATGCATGCTAACTTGAGTTTGTGTAAAGATTAAACCATGGTTATTCAAATGGTTAGGGTTTTGTTTTTTATATCTATTTATTCATTTATTTATTTATTTTCTTTTTGGAAAAAGAAATGAGAAGAATGGTGGCTTTCTTTGTTTGTAGTTGAAGATTCATGAACCTTTGACTTTGTCCACCATTCTTATCTCATGCTTAACCTAACCATTTGATTTAACCCTAGTTCAATCTCTACACTTGACCATGGTTTAGATTATGATAAGTTTTGATTTTTCTTTTCATTTTTAATTTAACTTATCATAACTATTTCCTTCTTCTTCTTCATTCTTCAAGTGAAGAAAGCTTGCCCCATCAATGGCAAGTGTTGGAAATGAGTGAGAAATCCAAATCTAAAGTCTACCCACTTCCTATTTCTTCATCCTCTACCTCTTGCCAAGTAGTAGAGTGTGTTCTCTTCACAAGTTTTTGGACTTGGTGAAGTCGGAGCTTGATTTAGTGATGCTTCGACGTAGATCATCTTCGGCATGGACATCGACGACCTAGCTTGCCCATTCTCCGACGAAGCCGATGCTTGAGCCCGGATTTGATTTGGACAGCGGAGAGGACCTTGTTGCGGAGCTATGGAGGTGGAGCACCGGATCTACAAAGGTTGTATTTCCGTATCTTATAGTTAAGTGTTAACTAGTTAGCTTTTTCGCCTAGATTTCTAGCAAACGATCCGTAGTCGGGTCTCTCGGCACCCATAAATTTTTATATTGGCATGTTCGATGCCTTGTGAGACCTCATTAGGGTGCCTAGGAACCCTACAATGTGAAATCTACTCACCGAAGTCTCGCGCTAAGTGTAGCCGACGACTTGCTTGCCCTTCTTTGCAGCGTCTGTCTCACTGGCCTGCGAACCTAGAATCACATAACTGTAGGGTTCCTAGGCACCCCAAGGAGGTCTCACAAGGCATCAACCATGCCAATTTCAAATTTTAACGGTGCCGAGAAACCCTAACAAGATCGTTGGCTAGAAATTTAGGCGAAAAAGAAACTAGTTAACTACTTTAACTAAGAGTACGGAAATACAACCTTTGTAGATCCGTTCCTCCACCTCCACAGCTCCGTGATGAAGTCCTCTCCGCTGTCCAAATGCAATCCCGGGCTCTAGCGTCGGCTTCATCGGAGAAAGAGCGGGCTAGGTCATCGACGACGTGCCGAAGATGATCTACGTCGAGGCATCACAAGATCAAGCTCCCACTTCACCAAGTCATGAAACTTGTGAAGAAAACACACTCTACTACTTGGCAAGAGGTAGAGGATGAAGAAATAGGAAGTGGGTAGACTTTAGAATTGGATTTCTCACTCTTTTTCGTCAATCACCATTGATGGTCCAAGGTTTTCTTCTTTGAAGAAGATGAAGAAGAAGAAGATGATGATACGATAAGTATTATAATAAGAATAATAAAATCATTCTTATCATAATCATGAACCATGGTCAAGTGTAGAGAACTAACTAAGGTTTAAGTGAATGGTTAGGGTTAAGCATGAGACAAAATGGTCACTTTAGTCAAAGCTTCATGAAGCTTCAAAGATAAAACAAAACTAGCAACCATTTTCCCTTTTTCTTTCCAAAATAAATAAATAAATAAATAAGAAAGAAAAAGCAAAACCCTAATCATCAACTTAACCATGGTTTAATTCTATACACTTAACCAAATAAGTATGTATCATCAAACATGATACAATCATGTGCATAAAAGTATATCACATATACAACTTGCACAATTCAATTGAGAAAATCCATTTAAAGTGAACCAATACTAGTTAATGTAAAGTAATATATCAAATATATAATTATACATTAAATCATCAAATCAACACTTGATTCAATGATTCGGTCATATCGCATATAACCGACTAGTATCCAATGTATCGACTTATCGAATCAACCCTCGATTCGATAACTAGGTTATATCGCATATAACCATTCGATACATTCATCGCGAGAATAGAATACGGTATCACATACACGCATTATTCTCGATCCCGCACATATCTCATATGCGCTCCTATTTCTTTTCGCTTGAGCCAGGAAACCTCTGTGTAGGACTCTAAAGACTCGTCAATACGCCGGCAGCAGATGATGATCATATCAAGCACCCACAAGCCGCAAGCGGTCTGCTAAATGTAACGGCCACCCGGGTATTGAGCGATCAGAAGATCGACGAGCAAGCCCGCTCACACTCCAGTGAATCAAACCAGTAACACTTACTGTACAGTCCGGTCTGATCGTCTGATATGTCGCATATCTCGCCTAGGGGTGGTAAACGTCAGACCCCAATAGCTCAATAAGTCGTGTCGATATGAGGTCTATAACAATTCGAGAAACTACTGGTAACACTTACCAGTAAATCTCAGCAACCCTGGCCAGGGATTTCCGGTTATAGCCAATCGAACACAGCGCAACATCAACCCCCTATACCGGGAGAGACGAATCCCCTCCTATCGCTCATTGCCTCCATGTGACTCAGGACTGTACCCAAAAACCACCATTTTGCACGCCCTCTTGGACGTGGTAAGATGGAAATCAAAGCACAGTGGGAACCACACAAGACTCTATGACGATCTCGGGTCAACAGACTACTCTGTACCAGTGTCACCAGAGAACTGCCATCTGACGTAAGGTATAATACCATCTGGGAGTTCTCGGCGAGTCCGTCCAGTGTACCCAGTCTCCATCTGGGCACCCGTATATCATCTCTGATGTCAAACACCGATGGATATGGGATCATCCATCGCCCATCTGTATGGGTCGAGAAGGTATACGCTAGTCTACTCTGGTATATCGATGCCCCGTCTCGATATACCCACGACTAGGGACCTTGAAGGATGTACTTATGGACTACCTTGTCCCCACTAGTATGATCCGCATCATAGTCCAGGTAGTCAAGTACACATCCTAAGGGCTTTACCAACATATAACAGACAGACAATCAGTATACACGTTAAGGTAAAGAGCAACCAGATAGCATACTATCATGTCGAGCAAGAAAGTCCTCCCTATATATGTCCTAGCATCCACTACAATATACATCCTATGTATAGTAATGGCCTCTAGGGCATACATATAACTAACAATCTCCCACTTGCACTAGGGCCATCTGTAGCAGTGGTTGCAGTATCTCATACTCAACCATCCCATAAAAATCTCTCTCTGGGAACAGGCCTTTGTGAGTGGATCCGCTGTGTTGTCCTCTGAGTCTACTCTCCTAACCTCGATCTCCTTAGAGATCAACCATCTCCATGATCAAGTGATACTGCCTTAGAATATGTCTGGATCACTGATGGGACCTGCGTTCCTTAGCATAAGCCACAACTCCATTGTCGCACAATGGGAGGAACATAGTTCATCTCATGAACCAATATACACCCAAACAGCCTCTTTGGTAGCATCTTAAGTAGCGATGTATCCTGCCTTTATCGTCTAGTATGTCACGGTATCTAGCTTGGAACTCTTCCAACATACCGTCCCTTTACTGAGGGTAAAGACAATGCCTGCGACTGACATTCAGTCGTCTTTATCACCCTGGAACCTTTCCAGCGATTTTCCCCAGAATCGTTTGATATCATCTCACTACAACTAGTGAGAATCCTAACATCCAATTAAATCTATCTCATAGATCCAAAACTCAGGATTTAGGAGGTATCATTTTGATCCTACACGGAGAATCTTTGTGATAAACGGAGATTGATCGAGCGTAGCATAAGAAACTCCTTTCTTATCAAGAGTATGTCATCCACATACTCTACGAGGATCACCACCATACTCCTTACTTCCTTTTTTTTTATACAAGGTTCATCTACCATTTTGATGATGTCAAACTCTTTGACTAATCCATCAAAACAGACGTTCCAACTCCGCGATGCCTGCTTTTTCCAATAAAGCATCTTGTACACGTTTCCGCTGCTCCCACTGTCTACGAGGCCCTCTGGCTGTGTACTTATAGACGTACTCTTCTAAAACATCATTTAGAAAAGCAGTCATGGCACCCAACCGCCAGATATCGTAGTCATGGTATGTAGCCGTGGCAAGTAGGATCTGGATGGACTTAAGCATAGATCCTTAGAAAAAGTTTCATCATGATCCACAGCTGGTCAATGATGCAAACCTTTAACAAGTCTAGCTTTGAAAGTCTCAACCTTTCCATCTACACCAAGTAATCTTCTCAAGATATACTTGCTCCTGATAGGGATTTAACCCTTCAGATATAGCAACCAAAGTCCATACTTTGTTGGTGTATAAGGATTCCATCTCTGATCGCTAAGCATCCAGCCATTATTACAGAGTCCCACTCCTGATGGCCAGCTCGAAACTAGTTGGGTCATCATCTCATGATGCAATCCTCGCTCCCACTGTCATAGAGAAATCGAAGTATCTCTCAGGTGGGTAAGGAACCCTACTAGATCGGCGGAGAGGCCGAGGTTCGTTGGAATCTACTGAATCCTTTTGGTTCTATCAAATCATCAGCTGCAACTTGTATGGCTGGAACATTTCCAGTACTACATAACAGACCTTGCCTCGAGTTTGTCCGGATTTTGCTTTTAGACATAGCCCGGACAATCCCAAATCTTAACTAGTTTAAGACATGGGCTCTTCCCATACCATATCTCATATGGAGTGGTAGGTTGTGATCTGATTCAAACCCTATTCAATAGGTATGCAGCTTCTCAAGTGCATAACTCCTAAAAGGAAATAGGTAACTCAGTAGTACTCATCATAGAGCACACCTTATCACATAGGGTGTGATTGCTCCATCCCGATATACCATCGTGCTATGGTGTATACGGAGGAGTAATGCTGAGAGAGAATCTCATTCTCCTTTAGAATGGTCCAGGAATTCCGTGCTCAAGTATTCTCCTCCTTGATCACATCAAAAGACATAATACTTATACCCGTATTGGTTCTCTACTTCTAACTTATATTCTGTGAATATCTCAAAAGGTTCGGACTTGTGTTTCAACAGGAACATATGTCTGAATCTTGAGAGATCATCAGAGAATGTAATGAAGTACAAAGAACCGGTCTTGGTATGTGTAGACAGGGGACCTATATACATCAACATGTATCATCCCAAGAGTTCACTAACTCTTTCTCTATTTCCAATAAACAGAGCTTGTGTCATTATATCTTTGTGACATGACTGGCAAGTTTCACAAGATGTAAATTCAAACTGATTTAAATATGCATCTAAATGTAACTTCAGCTAGTCGGGTCGCATTGATATGACCTAGTCTACTATGCCTCAAGAAGGACTCGTTCATTTCTGAACTCTTCCTCTTGTGTGTGATCCATATACTAAGAACTGTAGTTTGATTTAGAACATCAACGCTTTTAGATAACGTGCCTGAACCGATCAACTTTTGATATAGGAAATGTTCAAAACATTATCCAACAATACAAAATTTTATCATTTCTTTACTAATAAAGAGAGTGATATGATTTTGTATATCAGGTTCGGTATCTAATAACATTCGTTCAGAATCAATGTATTGGTAATACAGGGTGACAGTGACCAACAGACTTGGCTGCAACACTTGCCCCGTTTTCTGCCTCATGAAACTTATCACCCATTCTCAGTTCTCTACCTTTCTGTAGCCCTATGTAACAGATTACATATCTGGGATCCTGATCTGGTATCACATACCCAGGACGTAAAGGACACTGAGAAACAGTTCTGCATAATGAACACACCCGAAGATGATGCATCAGCATGCACTCTCTTCGTTTGGGCGGCACGGGAAATCTGGTATTCCCCAATTTCCTGCTCTGTCTTATAACAATTATAAGTTGGAGCGGGACCAATGTTCCCCAGCTCAGTATAACAAGCGGGTTCGGTCAATATCCGTATTATTATCTTGATTAAGGCGTGATATGGTCGCTACCTGGAGAGAGAGAGAAGAAAACACTCAGCGTGCGCTCTTGTAAGAATAGATTGGTTATTATTTTATCTAATCAGGATGGCTCCCACTGCTTTTTATCAAATCTTCCTTCAAACCCTAAAAGGAAAGACTAGCCGGGATTAATTACACACTACAAGTTCGCCAATCTTTCAGCCAGGCCAGTGTCGGTACTTTGAGGGAGGTCCCCCGTGCTTTCGCACGAACCTAATTAATGTAAACCTCGTTTTCCCAGAGGCGTAACCTCGTTAACACCTTTCTAGATACCTACTTGATCGGCTAATTGTAATGTGCAAAACTCTCCCAGGAGTAACTCTTACTCGCAGTGGATATCGGGATCCAACTATCTCATAGAAGGTATGCAATCTCATTGCAAATTTCAACACTTGAAATTCCCGATAATATTTTGCCCCTAGCGTCCTATGACCTTGACGGAGGCCAAACAACCCATAGTCCGCTAGTCAAGTTCAACCCATCATTTCCTGATTGAATTAAACCCACCCGCACGACCCTTGACGGAGGCCAAACAACACCGTACGAATACCCTAATCCAATCGCATCATATGCTAGCAGATAAGCACTAGTTAGCTACCGTACACTACGCCTTGACGGAGGCCAAACAACCGCAGCACGAATACTAACTAGTACGTATCTGAAATGACGGAGGGCTACGACAGGTTTTTCTGAAAACCTATTGCGTAATGAACTTGATATCGTTGTAGGATCGAATGAATTTTGAAATGGAGTGTTTTTGAGGCTTTTCTAGTTTTGCTAAAGGAGTCACTCCCGGTGAAGGGATCGTCGGTCCTTTCCTCGTCGAATGAGGTGCGGGATATATCATATATATCACTGTGCAAAGCAAAAACACTTAAAAGCAATCAAAAGACAAACCGAGTGTGTAGCA
This sequence comes from Agapanthus africanus, assembly GCA_030015575.1. NCBI lineage: Eukaryota > Viridiplantae > Streptophyta > Magnoliopsida > Asparagales > Amaryllidaceae > Agapanthus > Agapanthus africanus. The sequence goes on from JASDDO010000019.1 coordinate 523,863,806, forward strand.
TCTGCCAGTTATTGCTAAAGGAGTCACTCCCGGTGAAGGGATCTCGGTCCTTTCCTCATCGAATAAGGTGCAGGATATATCACATATACCTCTGTGCAAAGCAAGAACTGTAGCTACCTGTTTTAATTTTGAAATTCGATTCTACAACATCTTAGGTTTCTTTTATTTCATTAATCACATTAATGAAGTCCCATCATTTAAATCACCTAAACATCACAGATAAATACGACGTACACTTATGCCATCCGCATTCGCCTCGATGTCCCCTCGTGCACCGTTAGGTTAGGTAACTAACGGCAGAGCGGGGCAGGGCTAGCACGGGTGTAAAACATAAGTAACGTCTATATAATATATCATATATACTATATACTGTATCCATCACAGAACATCACATGATCACATCACAGATATCGCAGCAGAAGAAACATATAAAATATTGGATATACTAGGACGTCCGTGTTTTCAATACGAGCCAGTATAAAACACGGATTCCACGGTCGCGATGAATAGCCAAACCCACACCCCTAGACCCCTACGAGAGCGGCAAGCAACCCTACCAATTCTAGAGTTAGGAGACCCGGACTCGACTCCTCGAGTTGGTCTCCCACTGGACCCCAGAACCCGGTTACTTGTGCTCCCCTCCTTGGGTCTATCCTAGTGCGGAAAAGTAAATATTATACAAACGGTGACATCTTCCGCAACCTGGAAGTGCCCCAATAAAAGAATATTACATACAAGTTTTTACATGAATGAAAATGAAAAACACTCATCTCACATAAAAACCCCCGGCTATTCAAACACGACGATCCAATATAACATATCCAGCAACACATAACATCACATGTCATCAACGTAAGTAAATATGTCCATCCCAATTGTCGTTGACATATAGAAACGAAACCGGCAATATCACATATTACACTTACGGTCACAGAAAAGAAAGTGTAAAACTACAACAGTTGGAATCCGCAACCTACATAGACATCTCATGCCTAATCAAATGAATTCCTTAGACATCGCATGCCTAACAATTATAAACACCGCATTTTAGTCTCATTATCGAAAACACTTTTCAATATCAAGTCGGGCAATTCAACAAGATTCCCGACATCCTGATCGAATGCTCGTCGTAAACTTCAGTAGACGGCCGCACCCCCGATACCGTCGACGAAGTGCACCAAGGCGGAACACCGCTACCGCGAGCACCCGAACGGATGCTGTCGGCGACGGGGTTCTCCTACAGTCACTTGGTCGGGGCTATGGAGTGAGGCTGTCTATTAAGTTTACCCGGCGAGTATCCGCGTACGCTACGTGATTGCAACAGAGTTTTGATCGCATCAAAATTCCGTAGCAACCGATCAAGTGAGACTAAAGTGCTATGTTTATAACATTCATACAGTTATCTTATAACTCCTTGTGAATTCCAATTATTGTATCCCATTCCAGATAAATAGAAAATGTTAAACTTTTCGATCGAACAGTCAAACACCCAAGTTTTCCCGATACAGATCAACACATGAAATAAGTCTAAAAACATTCAGTTCGTGCCTCAGTACCAACGGTCCAGCCGTAGAAGGGTCAAGCCAACGCCTCACATGTGGCACGCCGTACTGCCCCAAACCCGAAGGTTCAAAGGGCAGTTCAAGACGGTCACATAATCGAGTTAAGGTTTGTTGTCTTCTAGAGGGACCATCGCGTTACTTGCACTACTTAGAACGTCGTTAAACTACGGAAAAATCCAACACTTGGAAATTTCCCGACAGGGGAAAAATTGGGTATTTATATCCGGTCGAACTTTTTAACATGTTCTAAAATTTACCCGGAAAGCCACACAGACAAAATTTGATAATCCGATCGAATATACGAATCCCCAAAACAACCCCAGAAAATTCAACTCTTGAATAAAATATTAAAATTATCCAGAAAACACAGGAGTCAAATATAACAATTACTGTGCAAACAAAAGTCAAAGATTCAACATAACGGCCCCGGAACCGCCGCTCTACGTGGGGTAAGGCCACGGTTCCGCGGCGGTTTGACGGAGTTAGGGCTCCGTTTTGCACAGTAATTCATAAAAAACCCTGCTTAATTTTCTGCATATTTTTAATATGGAAAAAACCAGATTTTTAAAAATTGGACAGAGAGCATTTTGGAAATGGGTTTTCGGGTTCGTTCGGATTTCAAACGTCGTCTAGACTTCGCCTAAGGCTCTAGCTAGGCTCTGATACCACTGTAGGTCAGACAGCCACCCCATCCAATGAGGTCACCGTGGCACCAACGGATCCCTCAGCAGCTACTTTTTACGCATGCCCCCTCGCGAGGACTACAACCCGCCGGAACACCTTCCGATCTCGGGACACCCTGGGGGTAAGAGCCTATGCTTCGCCACACTGTCACACAGTGAGAATCCCCCATAGGTCGACATCTAATGCCTAGTAGCTCTGATACCACTGTAGGGTTCCTAGGCACCCCAAGGAGGTCTCACAAGGCATCAACCATGCCAATTTCAAATTTTAACGGTGCCGAGAAACCCTAACAAGATCGTTGGCTAGAAATTTAGGCGAAAAAGAAACTAGTTAACTACTTTAACTAAGAGTACGGAAATACAACCTTTGTAGATCCGTTCCTCCACCTCCACGGCTCCGTGATGAAGTCCTCTCCGCTGTCCAAATGCAATCCCGGGCTCTAGCGTCGGCTTCATCGGAGAAAGAGCGGGCTAGGTCATCGACGACGTGCCGAAGATGATCTACGTCGAGGCATCACAAGATCAAGCTCCCACTTCACCAAGTCATGAAACTTGTGAAGAAAACACACTCTACTACTTGGCAAGAGGTAGAGGATGAAGAAATAGGAAGTGGGTAGACTTTAGAATTGGATTTCTCACTCTTTTTCATCAATCACCATTGATGGTCCAAGGTTTTCTTCTTTGAAGAAGATGAAGAAGAAGAAGAAGATGATATGATAAGTATTATAATAAGAATAATAAAATCATTCTTATCATAATCATGAACCATGGTCAAGTGTAGAGAACTAACTAAGGTTTAAGTGAATGGTTAGGGTTAAGCATGAGACAAAATGGTCACTTTAGTCAAAGCTTCATGAAGCTTCAAAGATAAAACAAAACTAGCAACCATTTTCCCTTTTTCTTTCCAAAATAAATAAATAAATAAATAAGAAAGAAAAATCAAAACCCTAATCATCAACTTAACCATGGTTTAATTCTATACACTTAACCAAATAAGTATGTATCATCAAACATGATACAATCATGTGCATAAAAGTATATCACATATACAACTTGCACAATTCAAGTGAGAAAATCCATTTAAAGTGAACCAATACTAGTTAATGTAAAGTAATATATCAAATATATAATTATACATTAAATCATCAAATCAACACTTGATTCAATGATTCGGTCATATCGCATATAACCGACTAGTATCCAATGTATCGACTTATCGAATCAACCCTCGATTCGATAACTAGGTTATATCGCATATAACCATTCGATACATTCATCGCGAGAATAGAATACGGTATCAAATACACGCATTATTCTCGGTCCCGCACATATCTCATATGCGCTCCTATTTCTTTTCGCTTGAGCCAGGAAACCTCTGTGTAGGACTCTAAAGACTCGTCAATACGCCGGCAGCAGATGATGATCATATCAAGCACCCACAAGCCGCAAGCGGTCTGCTAAACGTAACGGCCACCCAGGTATTGAGCGATCAGAAGATCGACGAGCAAGCCCGCTCACACTCTAGTGAATCAAACCAGTAACACTTACTGTACAGTCCGGTCTGATCGTCTGATATGTCGCATATCTCGCCTAGGGGTGGTAAACGTCAGACCCCAATAGCTCAATAAGTCGTGTCGATATGAGGTCTATAACAATTCGAGAAACTACTGGTAACACTTACCAGTAAATCTCAGCAACCCTGGCCAGGGATTTCCGGTTATAGCCAATCGAACACAGCGCAACATCAACCCCCTATACCGGGAGAGACGAATCCCCTCCTATCGCTCATTGCCTCCATGTGACTCGGGACTGTACCCAAAAACCACCGTTTTGCACGCCCTCTTGGACGTGGTAAGATGGAAATCAAAGCACAGTGGGAACCACACAAGACTCTATGACGATCTCGGGTCAACAGACTACTCTGTACCAGTGTCACCAGAGAACTGCCATCTGACGTAAGGTATAATACCATCTGGGAGTTCTCGGCGAGTCCGTCCAGTGTACCCAGTCTCTATCTGGGCACCCGTATATCATCTCTGATGTCAAACACCGATGGATATGGGATCATCCATCGCCCATCTGTATGGGTCGAGAAGGTATACGCTAGTCTACTCTGGTATATCGATGCCCCGTCTCGATATACCCACGACTAGGGACCTTGAAGGATGTACTTATGGACTACCTTGTCCCCACTAGTATGATCCGCATCATAGTCCAGGTAGTCAAGTACACATCCTAAGGGCTTTACCAACATGTAACAGACAGACAATCAGTATACACGTTAAGGTAAAGAGCAACCAGATAGCATACTATCATGTCGAGCAAGAAAGTCCTCCCTATATATGTCCTAGCATCCACTACAATATACATCCTATGTATAGTAATGGCCTCTAGGGCATACATATAACTAACAATAACATATATCACACATAAGCTCAATTTCACAAAACGTGATATTACGATACAATTAGAAACCCGTGTCGTAAACCAATCGCGCGTGTGCGCGATACGCTAAAACGTGTGATCACGCGCCTGAAACTACCCTGACGCGTCGCGATACGCAGAAACCCCAAACCCACACACGTATCATGCGTGTCGCGAAGGTTTAGAAATACGGAAAAACAGGTATTTAGTCCCAGATTTTAATACAGAACTAAACTTACAAAAATATATATATCACAACACTCTACATACTAGCAGACACCTATAGGACCAAACCCTAACCCAAACCCTACCCATTTGGCCGCAAATTGCGGCCAGAATGAATTAATTGGCGGCCAAAAGAAGGAATTAGGGGGTCGGGTTCTATCTATGGTATCAGCACCTCACTACTATACTGCAGTCTTCTCAAATTTATTCTGAACTCACCGGGTCAAAAGCAGTTTCCAGAAAACTCAGTTTTGCATAAATACGACGAATTTGCATCAATTAAAGAACTGGTGGTATTTTAGTGCAATTGGGGGTTAAGCTAGGTTAATATGGTCTCAACAACCCTCTAACAACCTACTGAAACCAATTCACACCACATTAGCTCAAGGTTCCCACTAAACACCTCATATCGCACTAAAACGCATTAAAAACCACTAACCGAAGCAAAACTACTCAAACCACGCAAACTAGGGAGTAAGTTTAGGAAATATACCTCACACTTGACCCTAGGGAGATGGAGGAAGAAGAAGAAATGAAGGGAAGGGGCTGTGGTTGCTGCTGTGAGGCTGTTGCTGCTCACTGTTGCTGTTGCTACTGCTCTCTGCTGCTGCTGTTGCTGCTTCTGGCTTCAGTTGCTGCTGCTGTGAGTGCTTGCCTCAGCTGAGAGGTAAGTGTGGGTGTGTGTGTGTGTGAGAGTGAGGTTTGAGAGGAAAACAAAAGAATTGAGAGGAAAAATCATCACCCAATGTCAACCCTCCTCTCTCTCTCTTCATTAATTGCAAGCATGACCTAAAGCCATGATGCACTCTCTCTCTCTCTCTCACAAGTCAACACCCTCAAACAAATTTCAAATTAAAGTAACTATTACTTAACTAATTAAACTCACTTAAAAATCCATAAGACTTAATCCTCAAGATTAACCCACCATGGTCACTCATCATGGTAAAAACTCATTAAAAAAAAAACCCTAGTTTACATGCACATGTGTGTGCAAGCCTAGGAAAATTTTTGAAAAATATTTATTAAATTAGAAAAAATATTTAAAACACAATTTGGTAAACTTTTTATTAAAAACCCATTATTTAAATATAATTAGTCACTAAACATATCCTAAGGTGTTACAAGAAGAGATGAGAGGAGGAAGAAGAACAACAACATATAACCTAAATCTAAATAACAGAATATGCACACTTGGCTTTGGCAAGTTCTGGACTATTTATAGGCAGGGAGCTGGAAATCTAGGGAAACATTCTGAACCCTCATGAAAATACCAAACTGCCCTTGAAGTTTCGTCAACTGAAGATGCCGTACGGCCGCGTTTCCGCGGCCTAAGCACGCTTATGCCGCGGAAACGTGGCCGTTTAGAGGAGTTGGCTCCTCGTATTTTTTGTAGTTCTTAGTGTTGATATTTGGATCAGTTTGGTACACTTTTTTTCTCAGAATCTCTCCACAAGTTGTCCAGAATTTCAGCAAGTCAAAAGGTGATTTGATGTGGATCTTTTTGTCATGATTTCCTCGAGCTCCGCGTAGATTTCTTGGATCTTGTGTTGCCATTGAGCCTTGTGCATGAAAATGACATTGATTTGCCATTTTGTCTCTTTAAACTGGTGTGCGACAACATACGGATAGAGAGCGGAGACCCGTGTTTTATCTGTGGTTGACAGTAATCCGGATTTTGTCGTGCTTTTCCATGAATTTCACCGTTTAGAGCCGAGAACATATATCCTGCAATTGACTAGCAAACACGGCTCAAGAGCACCTACCGATAAGCAATGTGATAAAAATTGGGCGGTATAAAAATGCAAAAATCTGATATGAACAAATACCCCCAAACTTATCATTTGCTCGTCCCGAGCGAAGCCAATTTATTCAAAAAAAATTTCCTAACCTCACTTTCGCAGGGAACGTGATTGCACTGAGCATGTGCAACAAGCCGTTAAACCTCTAGGTGTCCCTAGTAGGAGGAGTGTTGTCTCCTGAGGGTTTTCAGCGGATACTACCCACAAAATCCGGTCAAGCTAGTTTTGCAAAATAACTATGATTCAAACCCTAAAGTTTTGTTTCAGAAAATAACAATTCTATTATCCTAAGTCTAGACTATCGAACCCTTATTTTTCACACCTCGCTTCTTATTTAACTACAGATTTTATATGTCTTTACGTGTAGTGCAAATAGTGTCGTTAAGTTTCCAGAAGGATCGATTTAAGTCATCATGTCACACAATAAAGCCCAGATAAATTTTTTAAAAGGATCACATAAGTTTTATAAAGAGTTAAGCATTTTTTCAAGTTTCGTTTTCCAGTAAGGTTTCAACTTCAGAATTTCTATCTTCCTTAACAGGAAACTAGGTCTTATTTTTCACTCCACATTTTTCTTATTTTCATTTCATACACACCTCTGTGAACGTGCAATAGTCTTTATCATAGAATAAAACCTTCATATCTCCATTAATTTTTTTTATAAAAGCCTGTCTTTTATCAAGATTATTCTCACACAATGAACCGTTAGGAATTTTAACTCAGAGAGAACACTTGCTTGACTTTGTTTTAATCTGGACTTTCTAGGCTTCTTAACGAGTTTTGGGCCAATGCTCCCAAACCAGTTGGCTTTAGGGCATTAGGTGTAGAAACACCCCAGCGGACTTAATTACTCAAGTTACCTTGGTCCAAAAACAAAAGACAATTTGGCGTGAAAATCATGATGATTCAATACGAACGGAGATATAACTGGCAGTTCAATTTATTTTTTTGGATGAAAGACGTGTTTAGTGGGTTCGGTGTGTAATCATTCCAATCAAGTTCCAGATGGGTTATTTTTCAGACTTAGTTCCAATTAAGGCATCAATAACATTCCTACATATTCACATTACTTCATAAACTATTCTTGATATTACTTATTTCAGAACAAACCTATTTGATACTCAGAAAATCATTTATCCATTTAAAAGTTTTTAGACATAAAAGACTTGTCATCTAATTTCCAAAACCCACGACACGTGTAGTGTGATGTAAAGACGTATATCAGCTATAGTTAACTTCAAAGGAGAGTTATCTTTCAGGTTTTCAAAATCTAAAAATAAGATTTAGTTATTCTTATCTTATCAAACAAAACCGTCGAAATGTTGAATCAGAGTTCTCCCACTAGCTAACTTGACAGAAAAGTTTTTATGTTTTTAGAAAATTTTCTGATTTTTATGGATTTTATGGATTAATATGCGGATGCAAAATATACATATGAATGTGAAGGTTAGAAATGCGTACCGAGCGTACCCCCAAATTTAAACTGGACAGTGTCCTCACTGCCGTTGCATGAAGAGATCATTGAAGGGTCAAAATTGTCGGTTAGATATACACAATTTTTTTGTTTTTGTTTTTAAAGAAAAGAAAAATAGTAAAAATGGAAAAAAAAATATCCACAAATATAAACGAGATGGTATATACATACCCCCAAACTTATTTGGAACAGTGTCCACTGTTCTTGGCTGGATAACCGAAGTTTGGTGGTAGGCAGAGGAAGATTATGCAGGTAAACCGGCTCCTGTAAGACCAGGAGCTTCTCTGTTGGTTCGGCACTAAGGTACGGTTTAAGTCGGTGTCCGTTTACTTTGAAAAATGAACCGTCCTTTGGATTCTCCAAATCCACAGCGCCATGCGGATACACATTCCGCACAAAATACGGCCCTTTCCAGCGAGATCTGAGCTTTCCTGGATAGAGGTGTAGCCGGGTGTCGTAAAGCAGTACCTGTTGACCAGGTACGAAAGTTTTGCGCAAAAGGTGTTTATCGTGAAACACCTTCGTTCGATTCTTAACGACAACCGCGTTATCATAAGCCTCATCCCTAAGCTCGCTCAATTCGTTCAACTGCAGCTTCTGATGGCTGCCCGCAGCTTCGAGAGACAGATTCAGTTCTTTTATCGCCCAAAATGCGCGATGCTCTATTTCGACAGGGAGGTAGCAAGCCTTTCCGTACACAAGCCGATAGGGAGACATGCCAAGATCGGTCTTATAAGCGGTTCGGAATGCCCAAAGGGCATCGGTGAGTTTCAGCGACCAATCCTTACGGTTCTTGGAAACCGTCTTCTCCAGTATCTGCTTGATTTGCCGATTTGAAACTTCGGCCTGCCCACAGGTCTGGGGGTGGTAGGGTGTAGATAGCTTATGATTAATGGAATACTTCCGCATCAAGGCCTTGAAAGTCTTATTGCAGAAATGAGTTCCATTGTCGCTAATGATCGCTCGGGGGTGCCCAAACCGGGAGAAAATGTTTTCTTTAAGAAACCTAACGACAACCTTGTTGTTGTTAGTCCAGGTGGGCACAGCCTCGACCCATTTAGAGACGTAATCAACAGCGAGAAGGATGTACAAGTTCCCAAAAGAGCTGGGAAACGGCCCCATGAAATCGATCCCCCAAACGTCGAAAATCTCCACAACCAAGATTGGTAAGAGCGGCATCTCGTTCCTCCGGGATATCCGGCCCAAGTGTTGGCACCGGGAGCAAGTCTTGCAATAGTCATGAGCGTCTTTGAAGAGTTGTGGCCAGTAGAAACCACATTGCAAGATCTTCTCAGCTGTCTTTCTGGGGCCAAAATGCCCGCCACATGCTTGATCGTGGCAAAATGACAGCACACTCTTGAATTCATCGTCAGGGACACACAGACGAATAATCTGGTTGGGACAGTACTTGAACAGATAGGGTTCGTCCCAGTAAAAGTGTTTTACTTGGGATAAGAATCGAAGTCTGTCCTGACTTGACCATTCAGTCGGTAGTAGCCCTATGGCCAAATAGTTCACAATATCTGCGAACCAGGGTTCGCAAGATACTGTCAAGAGCTGTTCATCCGGGAAAACGTCGTTGATCGGAATGCGAAGCGACGGCGAAGAAGGAAGTCGTGAGAGATGGTCGGCGACTACGTTTTCACATTCTCTTTTGTCTTTAATGACAAGGTCAAACTCTTGAAGCAAGAGGATCCAACGTATCAGCCGAGATTTTGCATCTTTCTTCGCAAAAAGATGGCGCAGAGCAGAATGGTCTGTGTAGACAATGACTGGAGAGCCGATGAGGTAGGGCCTGAACTTTTCTAAAGAAAACACAACAGCTAAGAATTCCTTCTCAGTTGTTGTATAATTAAGTTGGGCGTCGTTCAGGGTTCGGCTAGCATAATAGATTACGCGCGGCATCTTGTTGATGTGTTGTCCAAGGACAGCACCAATGGCAAAGTCGGATGCATCGCACATAATCTCAAATGGGTGCGTCCAGTCAGGTGAAGAAAGAACGGGAGCAGAAGTGAGTGAGCCTTTTAATGACTCGAACGCAGACACACAGCTCAAGTTGAAGTCGAATGGCATGTCCTTGGCCAGCAAAAGAGTCAAGGGCCTAGCAATCTTGCTAAAGTCCTTGATGAACCGTCTATAGAAACCGGCATGGCCAAGGAAGGCTCGGATGTCTCGGACGCATCTGGGAGGAGGGAGATTGGAAATGACCTCAATTTTCGCTTTGTCAACCTCTATGCCATTTTGTGAGATGATATGTCCTAAGACAATACCTTCGCGCACCATGAAGTGGCACTTCTCCCAATTCAAAGTGAGGTTCTTGTCCTTACATCGGGTAAGGACAGCGTCGAGATGCAGCAAACACTCGTTAAAGGAATCGCCAAAGATGGAGAAATCGTCCATGAAGATCTCCAGAAATTTTTCCACCATGTCTGAGAAGATTCCCATCATACACCGCTGGAAGGTAGCGGGCGCATTGCATAACCCAAAGGGCATGCGACGATATGCAAACGTGCCGAAAGGACAAGTGAATGTGGTCTTGTCCTGGTCTTTTTCGGCGATGGGAATTTGATTATAGCCGGAGTAGCCATCAAGAAAGCAGTAGTACTCGTGTCCGGCCAATCGTTCAAGCATTTGGTCAATGAAAGGTAGCGGAAAGTGGTCCTTCCGCGTTGCGGCGTTGAGTTTTCTGTAATCGATGCATACTCGCCACCCAGTTTGGGTGCGAGTAGGGATTAACTCGTTCGCCTCGTTAGTGATAACCGTTATGCCTGATTTTTTGGGGACAACGTGAATGGGGCTAACCCACTGGCTATCAGAGATAGGGTAAATGATACCACTATCCAGACATTTTACGATCTCCTTCTTCACAGCCTCCTTCATGACTGGGTTGAGTCGTCTTTGTGGATCCCTGGCTGGTTTGGCATCATCCATCAGATGAATGTGATGTTCAACGATCAGGGGACTAATCCCCTTGATGTCCGCCATGGACCAGCCAAAAGCTTGCCTATTGCTGTGCAAGACCGCGAGAAGGGCTCTCTCTTGCGCGGGAGCTAGAGAAGCCGAGATGATAACAGGGAGGGTCTCGTTCTCACCCAAGTAAGCGCAATTAAGGTGAGACGGCAAAGGCTTGAGTTTGAGCGTTGGAGGTGAAACGATTGAAGGCAAGATTGGTGAAAAGGTCTCGAACTCAAAAGATTCCAGCAAAGGTTCAAAACGAGTGTAAGCGACCGAGTTGGATGGTTCAGGTAACTCATCCGGAAATTCGAAGGATTCAAACTCGGGTGGTGAGTGGCTAAGATCGTTCGAGAAAGTGAAACACTCGTAGTCATTGTCGGGCGCAGAAACAGCAGCAGGTTCGAAGAGGAACGCACTAGTGGCGTTAAGGTTATCGTGATCAAACAGAAACTTCTCGAATTCACACTCTTCTGGGGTGATCTCCTGGATTGAGCAAACGTCTAATATATGAGCGTTAGGTTCGGAGGGCTGATTCCCCAACTTAAAAATGTTTAGTTCAATTGTCATGTTTCCAAAAGATAGGTTCATCGAACCATTTCGACAATTGATCACAGCATTTGAGGTTGCAAGGAATGGGCGACCAAGTATCACCGGAATTTGATTCTGGGGGTTAGCTACAGGCTGTGTGTCTAAAACAATGAAGTCAACGGGGAATATGAAGTCCCCAACCTTGATTAACACATCCTCTAGCTCACCCCTAGGATAGGTGATCGATCGGTCGGCCATTTGGAGAGTACAGTGTGTGGGTTTCAGCTCTCCTACACCTAATTGCTTATATACTGAGTACGGAAGCAGGTTAACACTGGCACCAAGATCTAATAGTGCGCGGTTGATGTTCTTATCCCCAATGGTAATAGAAATCGTAGGACAGCCAGGGTCCTTCCGTTTTTGCGGTAAAGATTGGGTAAGAGCATCACTCACAGCACTAGCCAAGAAAACTTTCTTGGGTACCTGAGACTTCCTCTTTTTCGTGCACAAGTCCTTTAAGATTTTCGCGTAGGACGGGACTTGTTGGACAACATCTAAAAGGGGAATGTTGATGTTAACCTGTTTAAACAACTCCAAAATCTTCTCCATTTGTGGATTTTGTTTATTGGATTTTAACCGGTTTGGAAATGGAACATTTTTAAAAGTGGTTGAGTCCAATGTTTGTGGAGGAGATTGTGGAGTTGGAACGGATCCCAGAGCTGGTGTTTTCGTGGTGTGAGAAGTGGGTCCGTTCAGAGCAGAAGAAGAAGAAGAAGAAGAAGAAGAAGAAGAAGAAGCAGAAGAAGAGCCTTTTGACGAATGGAGAATAGGCTCAGAAGACGAAAGAGAAGAAGAAGAAGAAGAAGAAGAAGAAGAAGCGGCCGGGGTGTCATCATAGATCCGTGTGCCAATATTGTTTTGCAGCATCCTTCCTGATCTCAATGTAGTCACGGCACTCACATTATGGTTCTGTTGTTCAAGAGCAACATGTACATTATGTGGGTGACCGGGATTTGGGAGTGGTTGAGATGGAAGCTTCCCCTTTTCTCGCTCGCTTAACGCCGCATTCAGCTGTGCAATCTGGGCCTCGATGGTCTTGATGCTTTGCCCGTGTGCAGCAGTGTATTGCACCAAAGACTGAATAGACGACTGGATGTTGGCGGTGGATTGTGTCGATTGTTTAACGAACGCCTCCAGACTTCGTTCTAGCGAGGAAACCTTATCGTTGTTTGACGGAACAAAGTTGTTTTGTAGAAAAGAATTGTTGGGTGCAAAGTTGTTCGTCTGATTTTGAAAAGGTTGGGGTTGGAAGGGCTGCTGAAACTGATGTTGAGTTTGTTGTTGCGCTTGTTGTTGCGGAGGAGGGGGCCTCTGGAAATTGTTGCCTTGGAATTCATGCTGATTCTGATTCCAGGCGAAATTGGGGTGGTTCCTCCAACCGGGATTGTAGGTGGAAGAGTATGGATCATTCCTCGGTCTTTGCTGAAATGCAGCATTAACCTGATCCTGTCCTTGCGATGGTGGATTGTAAGTACACTCTTCGGTTAAGTGAGAAGGATCGGAATAACAAGCACAAATGGTACGAAGGGGAAGAACAAGGGCAGGAGCAGGAGAAGAAAATTTGCTCTCTATTGCTTCAAGTTTTCTCGTTATTGCAGCCATTTCAGCTTTCATCGCAATAGAGACATCGAGCTTGTGAATTCCTACCCTAGACTGACCGGTAGAAGTGGAGGTAGAAGAAGAAGAAGTCGGTCTGGTGCTCTCCCATTGTAGTGTTTGTTCCGCAAGGTCGTCGAAGAATTGCCACGCTTCCTCGTCAGATTTCGATAGGAAGTGGCCCTGACAAATGGTTTCCAACAACTGCTTGGTTGCTGGGTTCAGGCCCTCGTATAAGGTTTGGCAAAGTTGCCATTTCTCGATACCATGGTGAGGGCACTGAACAAGAAGGTCTTTATACCGGTCAAAGCACTTCCAGAAGGGTTCAGTAGGAAGCTGAGAGAATTGGTTGATTTCGTTACGGATCCTTGCGGTTTTATGATTCGGATAGAATTTTTTGAGAAACGCTTTAACAAACTCGTCCCAACTGGTTATGGAGTGGGAAGCGGTGCTATACAACCATTTTTTAGCAAGATCGCACAAAGTGAACGGAATGACCCGTAGCCGTATAGCATCGTCCGACAGCTGGGTGGTTTTCATCATGGCACAAACGTTTTGAAATTTGTTGATGAAGATATAGGCATCTTCAGATTCAAGCCCATGAAATTTTGGAAGCATGTTAATGAAGTGGGGCTTAATTTCAAAATTATCCCCATTGGCCGGTGGAAGGGAAAGACAGGTTGGAAGTGCAGAACGAGTGGGATAGAAACGATCCTGGAGCGCGATTCGCTGCGGCGCTACAACAGGCGGTGGTGGTGGGTTATTCGCATCCATAGGTGGCGGAATCAATCCCGGGGGAGTCAAAGGGATGTTTGGATTAAATCCTGACATCGCGGAAGAAGAGGTTGGTGATGGTGAAGATGTATGATCAGAATTCCGGTCAACGTCGGAGTTGGCCGGAAAGGGTAAGGGTGAAAGAGGCGTGGACGGAGTTTCGACGTCTGAGTCAATCGCGTAGTCGGTAGCGACTAACGTAACTCGGACTAAGCGGGCGCTAGTGTCCCGAGTCCAAGCGGACATACACTAAACAAGTTTAGTATAGTCAAAGCGGAGAAGGTGAGGGTAAGAAAACGTCAATGGAGAAGTACGATGGGTGGTGGGTGAAAAATGGGATTTTGGTGACAAAGGGCAAGTTTTTATAAAAGTTTTTGATTTTTTCCTTTTTTTTGTATTTTAGAAAGAGCTTTACAGAAATATGTATGGACTTACGGCTTCAAGCAATCACAAACAAGATATGCACAATCACACCTAGATCTAGGGTCACCTAGGTCAGCTAGACAGCTCCTAACTGTTCCAAAGGGCTAGAAATAGGACCTCAAACCGCCTCTTCTCCGCCAATTGCGGCCAGGTAAGTGCCAGGTAAGTGGGAGGCTCCCCACTACGTAAGTAGTGGTCCTAATTAAGTAACCACTTACCTTGGACACACTTGCCTAGACACCGCAAAGTCAGGATAGGATAAACGGCCGATGCCTGTAACTAGTCTTCTGTCCTATTGAGCGCGAAGTCCTTAGGGCTGAGTCTAGTATTTTTTAATTAACAGTGGTCAATGCATATGCTTTTTGTGATTTCTGGGGTCCTGGAAAGGGTGATGAAATCCCCACCCAATCTGGATTGGTTTCAAGCCCCTTAAAGTCCGTATTAATAAATGCAAAGCAGTAACAAATCAACTGCAATCAATTTTAATTTTTTTAGCGCGGCGCAAAGAATCCTGCACAAAAACAATTTATTGGAAGGGGGAAGAGAATTTGCACAAAGAATACTGCAGAAAACACAGTTCAGTGGAGTCCAGAGGAGTGGGGGAGAGGAAAGAGACTCACCAAAAAAATTTAGCACCCTGAAGGCACTAAATGGCCGCGGTTCCGCGGCCTAAGCTTGCTTATGCCGCGGTTCCGCGGCAGTAAGGTGGAGTTGAGCTTCTGAATTTCTGGTGTGTGCTGCCTTGGCCGTCCTCTGCTTGTCTGGATCTCCTGAATCTTGATTTGCTCACTGTATCTGCTCCAGATTTTTACAGCAGACCGTTGGCTCCGTCTTGATCCGTCGCGGTGTAGCCGCGAGATATGGGTCTAACTTCCCACGTCTTTGGCACTGAACTCGAACGTCGTTTTATCCTGCACACTTGCACAAAAACTAATCAAAAATAACAAGATGATTTTTTTACAATGTATATATATATTTTTTGTTTTGTTTTTCGGTTATATTTATATTCACAAATTAACCCGAAATTACACAAAGAAATAAACTACCGTCTCCCCGGCAACGGCGCCATTTGATTGTTAGAGTGTTTGCGTGTTCAAGTTTAGTTAATTACCGCAATCAAGACGGTTTCGCTTGTAGCTAGCCGGTTGAGTACGGGTCGTCCGCAGGGAGATGGGAATCTTTTTCTATGTGCTTTAACGAGTTAAGTCCAAATGTCCAGATTTGTTTGTGATTAACTATGTGCTAAATGATATGTAAAGAGGGCTTGTTAGGGTTAGGATTAGGTTAGTTTGAGTTAGGAGTCGCTCACTTCTTTCGTTGCCACTCTTAATATCGGTGTTACGGTAATCGGCAACAACGGGGATTAGCACGACTAGGAAGGAACTTGCGAGTATAAGCTAGGCTTTCCAACGCATAAGTTCTTCCTTTTGGTGCTTGTCCATTCGTTCTTGGCTCTTATCCTTAACCTCCGGTTAATTTAACCACAACCGGTCTCACTACGGAATCACCGCTATTATGTAGGATAGGGTGCCGTAGGGAGCGGATTGTGGTTCAATTAACGGGAGTCCGATTTAAGATGTTGGGCAAGGAAAGAGTGAGAGAGATTTCCTTCTCTCAAACTTTCCTTATCCTACTTTAACAAGTATGGAAACTACTCACCCATTACAAGAAAAATGAAAATAAAACAAAGGAGAAAGATAGAAAGAAGGAGGTTAGAAGATTACAACTAGCTATTTGCGACCTCACCTCGGCAAGGATCAAGCGTAAGCATCATGGTTATTTAAGGATAAAGGAAAAGAGAACAAGAAAGAAACAAACACAAATAACAACAACTAAATTAGCAAATGAAAATTACAAGCAATAATAGTTAACAAAATAAAAAGACAAGCATGGTAAGAACAAGAACTCCTTTATTCATTCTTCACTCACAAAAGCTCACTACAAGTTTTTAATGGAGAAGAGATGAGAGGAGGAAGAAGAACAACAACATATAACCTAAATCTAAATACCAGAATATGCACACTTGGCTTTGGCAAGTTCTGGACTATTTATAGGCAGGGAGCTGGAAATCTAGGGCAACATTCTGAACCCTCATGAAAATACCAAACTGCCCCTGAAGTTTTGTCAACTGAAGATGCCGTACGGCCGCGTTTCCACGGCCTAAGCACGCTTATGCCGTGGAAACGCGGCCGTTTAGAGGAGTTGGCTCCTCGTATTTTTTGTAGTTCTTAGTGTTGATATTTGGATCAGTTTGGTACACTTTTTTTCTCAGAATCTCTCCACAAGTTGTCCAGAATTTCAGCAAGTCAAAAGGTGATTTGATGTGGATCTTTTTGTCATGATTTCCTCGAGCTCCGCATAGATTTTGTTAGTTATATGTATGCCCTAGAGGCCATTACTGTACATAGGATGTATATTGTAGTGGATGCTGGGACATATATAGGGAGGACTTTCTTGCTCGACATGATAGTATGCTATCTGGTTACACTTTACCATAACGTGTATACTGTTTGTCTCTCTGTTACATGTTGGTAAAGCCCTTAGGATGTGTGCTTGACTACCTGGACTATGATGCAGATCATACTAGTGGGGACATGGTAGTCCATAAGCACATCCTTCAAAGTCCCTAGTCGTGGGTGTATCGAGACGGGGCATCGATATACCAGAGTAGACTAGCGTATACCTTCTCGACCCATACAGATGGGCGATGGATGATCCCATATTCATTGGTGTTTGACATCGGAGATGATATACGGGTGCTCAGTAGAGACTGGGTACACTGGACGGACTCACCGAGAACTCCCAGATGGTATTATACCTCACGTCAGATGACAGTTCTCTGGTGACACTGGTACAGAGTAGTCTGTTGACCCGAGATCGTCATAGAGTCTTGTGTGGTTCCCACTGTGCTTTGATTTCCATCTTACCACGTCCAAGAGGGCGTGCAAAATGGTGGTTTTTGGGTACAGTCCCGAATCACATGGAGGCAATGAGCGATAGGAGGGGATTCGTCTCTCCCGGTATAGGGGGTAGATGTTGCGCTGTGTTCGATTGGCTATAACAGGAAATCCCTGGCCAGGGTTGCTGAGATTTACTGGTAAGTGTTACCAGTAGTTTCTTGAACAGTTATAGACCTCATATCGACACGACTTATCGAGATATTGGGGTCTGACGTTTACCACCCGTAGGCGAGATATGCGACATATCAGACGATCAGACCGGACTGTACGGTAGTGTTACTGGTTGGATTCACTGGAGTGTGAGCGGGCTTGCTCGTCGATCTTCAGATCGCTCAATACCCGGGTGGCCGTTACGTTTAGCAGACCGCTTGCGGCTTGTGGGTGTTTGATATGATCATCACCTGCTGCCGGCGTATTGACGAGTCTTTAGAGTCCTACACAGAGGTTTCCTGGCTCAAGCGAAACGAAATAGGAGCGCATATGAGATATGTGCGGGACCGAGAATGATACCAGTATGTGATACTGTATTCGATTTTCGCGATGTGACATTGATCGGTTATATGCGATATAGCCGGGTTATCGGATCAAGTGTTGATTCGATAAGTTGTTACTATTGATACCAGTCGGTTATGTGCGACATGACCGGATCATTGAATCAAGTGTTGATTTAATGATTTAATGCATGATAATATGTTTGATATATTACTTTGCATTAACTAGTATCGGTTCACTTTAAATGGATTTTCTCGCTCAGATGTGCGCATTGCATATGCGATATGATTTGTGCACTTGCTTGTATCATATTTGATGGTGCATGCAAAAATGGTTAAGTATAAAGAATTAAACCTTGGTTAAAGGAATGGTTAGGGTTTATTATTTGTTATTCATTTATCTTATTTAATTATCTTTTTATTTTTGATAAATGAATAAATGAAAAGATAATGAGGAAAATGGTTGCTTTCTTTTGATCATTCATGAATCTTCATGAAGACTTTGACCATTTTGTCTCATGTTTAACCCTAACCACTTCAATTAACTCAAGTTAATTCTCTACACCTAACCATGGTGAGAATTATGATAAGAATGGATTTTTCCTTTTATTAATATTCTTATCATAATTTTTATCTTCTTCTTGCTCTTCTTCTTCATGAAGAAGCTTGTCTTCATTAATGGCATATTGAGCATATGAGTGAGAAATCCAATTCTAAAGTCTACCCACTTCCTATTTCTTCATCCTCTACCTCTTGCCAAGTAGTAGAGTGTGTTTCCTTCACAAGTTTTTAGGGCTTGGTGAAGGTGGAGCTTGATTTAGCGATGCCTCGACGTAGATCATCTTCGGCATGGACATCGACGACCTAGCTCGCTTTTTCTCCGACGAAGCCGACTCTAGAGCCCGGATTCCTTTTGGACAGCGGAGACAACTTTGTTGCGGAGCTATGGAGGTGGAGCACCGGATCTACAAAGGTTGTATTTCCGATATCCCATTAGTTAAGTTGTTAACTAGATTGTTTTTCGCCTAGATTTCTAGCCAACGGTCCGTAGTCGGGTTTCTCGGCACCTAGATTTTTGAAATTGGCATGGTTGATGCCTTGTGAGACCTCACTAGCGTGCCTAGGAACCCTACAGTGGTATCAGAGCCTAGCTAGAGCCTTAGGCGAAGTCCCGACGGAGTTAGAAGTCCGATCGACCCAAAACCCCGACTTGAAAAATGCTCTCTGGAAATTTCTGTAAAATATGGATTTTTTGGAATTAAAAATATGCAGAGAAATGTGCAGGAAATTCTAAGGCAAACTGGAGAAAACGACAACCTGATTCAACAGTACGGCCGCGGAACAACGGCGGTGACCCCCCTTTTGCGGCGGTTCCGCGGCCGTCTGTGATGATTTGCATGTGTGTTTTCTTCAGTTGTTTGTGTTGGTGTTTCTTGTGTGTTCTGGATATTTTTAATATTTATTACAGAGTTGCATTTTTGGGTTGTATTGGGAATCAAATATTCGATCGGGGTTTCAAATTTTGTCTGTTTGGCTTTCCGGATAAATTTTAGAATATGTTAAAAAGTTCGACCGGATATAAATACCCAATTTTTCCCCTGTCGGGAAATTTCCAAGTGTTGGATTTTTCCGTAGTTTAACGACGTTCTAAATAGTGCAAGTAACGCGATGGACCCTCTAGAAGACAACAAACCTTAACTCGATTATGTGACCGTCTTGAACTGCCCTTTGAACCTTCGGGTTTGGGGCAGTACGGCGTGCCACATGTGAGGCGTTGGCTTGACCCTTCTACGGCTGGACCGTTGGTACTGAGGCACGAACGGAATGTTGTTAGACTTATTTCATGTGTTGAGCTGTATCGGGAAAACTTGGGTGTTAGATTGTTCGATCGAAAAGTTTAACATTTTCTGTTTATCTGGAATGGGATACAATAATTGGAATTCACAAAAGTTATGTGATAACTGAATGAATGTTATAAACATAGCACTTTAGTCTCACTTGATCGGTTGCCACGGAATTTTGATGCGATCAAAAGTCCGTCGCAATCACGTAGTGTACGCGGATACTCGCCGGGTAAACTTAATAGACGGCCTCACTCCATAGCCCCGACCAAGTGACTGTAGGAGAACCCCGTCGCCGAAAGCATCCGTCCGGGTGCTCGCGGTAGCGGTGTTCCGCCTTGGTGCACTTCGTCGACGGTATCGGGGGTGCAGCCGCCTACTGAAGTTTGCGACGAGCATTCGATCAGGCTGTCGGGAATCTTGTTGAATTGCCCGACTTGGTATTGAAAAGTGTTTTCGATTTTGAGACTAAAATGCGGGGTTTATAATTGTTAGGCATGTGATGTCTAAGGAATTCATTTGATTAGGCATGTGATGTCTAAAGAGGTTGCGGATTCCAACTGTTGTAGTTTTATACTTTCTTTTCTGTGACCGTAAGTGTAATATGTGATATCGCCGGTTTCGTTGCTATATGTCAACGACAATTGGGATGCGCATATTTACTTACGTTGATGACATGTGATGTTATGTGTTGCTGGATATGTTATATTGGATCGTCGTGTTTGAATAGCCGGGGGTTTTTATGTGAGATGAGTGTTTTTCATTTTCATTCATGTAAAAACTTGTATGTAATATTCTTTTATTGGGGCACTTCCAGGTTGCGGAAGATGTCACCGTTTGTATATTATTTACTTTTCCGCACTAGGATAGACCCAAGGAGGAGGGCACAAGTAACCGGGTTCTGGAGTCCAGTGGGAGACCAACTCGAGGAGTCGAGTCCGGGTCTCCTAACTCTAGAATTGGCAGGGTTGCTTGCCGCTCTCGTAGGGGTCTAGGGGTGTGGGTTTGGCTATTCATCACGACCGTGGAATCCGTGTTTTATACTGGCTCGTATTGAAAACACGGACGTCATAGTATATCCAATATTTCATATGATTCTTCTGCTGCGATATCTGTGATGTGATCATGTGATGTTCTCTGATAGATACAGTATATAGTATATATGATATATTATATAGGCGTTACTTATGTTTTACACCCGCGCTTGCCCTGTCCCGCTCTGCCGTTAGTTACCTAACCTAACGGTGCACGAGGGGACATCGAGGCGAATGCGGATGGCATAAGTGTACGTCGTATTTATCTGTGATGTTTAGGTATATAAATGATGGGACTTCATTAATGTGATTAATGAAATAAAAAGAAACCTAAGATGTTGTAGAATCGAATTTCAAAATAAAACAGGTAGCTACAGTTCTTGCTTTGCACAGCGGTATATGTGATATATCCTGCACCTTATTCGATAAGGAAAGGACCGAGATCCCTTCACCGGGAGTGACTCCTTTAGCAATAACTGGCAGATGCTACACACTCGGTTTGTCTTTTGATTGCTTTTAAGAGTTTTTGCTTTGCACAGCGATATATATGATATATCCCGCACCTCATTCGACGAGGAAAGGACCGACGATCCCTTCACCGGGAGTGACTCCTTTAGCAAAACTAGAAAAGCCTCAAAAGCACTCCATTTCAAAATTCATTCGATCCTACAACGATATCAAGTTCATTACGCAATAGGTTTTCAGAAAAACCTGTCGTAGCCCTCCGTCATTTCAGATAAGTATTAGTTAGTATTCGTGCTGCGGTTGTTTGGCATGCGTCAAGGCGTAGTGTACGGTAGCTAACTAGTGCTTATCTGCCAGCATATGATGCGATTGGATTAGGGTATTCGTACGGCGTTGTTTGGCATGCGTCAAGGGTTGTGCGGGTGGGTTTAATTCAATCAAGAAATGTACGGGTTGAACTTGACTAGCAGACTATGGGTTGTTTGGCATGCGTCAAGGTCATAGCGAGCTAGGGGCAAAATATTATCGGGAATTTCAAGTGTTGAAATTTGCAATGACATTGCATACCTTCTATGAGATAGTTGGATCCCGATACCCGCTGCGAGTAAGAGTTACTCCTGGGAGAGTTTTACACATTACAATTAGCCGATCAAGTAGGTGTCTAGAAAGGTGTTAACGAGGTTACGCCTCTGGGAAAACGAGGTTTACATTAATTAGGTTCGTGCGAAAGCACGGGGGACCTCCCTCAAAGTACCGACACTGGCCTGGCTGAAAGATTGGCGAACTTGTAGCGTGTAATTAATCCCGGCTAGTCTTTCCTTTTAGGGTTTGAAGGAAGATTTGATAAAAAGCAGTGGGAGCCATCCTGATTAGATAAAATAAAACCAATCTATTCTTGCAAGAGCGCACGCTGAGTGTTTTCTTCTCTCTCTCTCCAGGTAGCGACCATATCACGCCTTAATCAAGATAATAATACGGAATATTGACTGAACCCGCTTGTTATACTGAGCTGGGGAACGTTGGTCCCGCTCCAACTTATAATTGTTATAAGACAGAGCAGGAAATTGGGGAATACCAGATTTCCCGTGCCGCCCAAACGAAGAGAGTGCATGCTGATGCATCATCTTCGGGTATGTTCATTATGTAGAACTGTTTCTCTGTATCCTCTACGTCCTGGGTATGTGATACCAGATTAGGATCCCAGATATGTAATATGTTACATAGGGCTACAGAAAGGTAGAGAACTGAGAACGGGTGATAAGTTTCATGAGGCAGAAAACGGGGCAAGTGTTGCAGCCAAGTCTGTTGGTCACTGTCACCCTGTATTACCAATACATTGATTCTGAACGGATGTTATTAGATACCGAACCTGATATACAAAATCATATCTGTCTCTTTATTAGTAAAGAAACGGTAAAATTTTGTATTGTTGGATAATGTTTTGGACATTTCCTATATCAAAAGTTGATCGGTTCAGGCACGTTATCTAAAAGCATTAATGTTCTAAATCAAACTACAGTTCTTAGTATATGGAACACAGACAAGAGGAAGAGTTCAGAAATGAATGAATCCTTCTTGAGGTATTGTAGACTAGGTCATATCAATGTGACCCGACTAGCTGAAGTTACATTTAGATGTATATTTAAATTAGTTTGAATTTATATCTTGTGAAACTTGCCAGTCATGTCACAGAGATAAGATGACCATAGCTCCGTTTACTGGAAACAGAGAAAGAGTTAGTGAACTCTTGGGACTGATACATGATGATGTATGTAAGGTCTCCTGTCTACACATGCCAGGACTGGTTCTTTATACTTCATTACATTCTCTGATGATCTCTTTAGATTCAGACATATGTTCTTGTTGAAACAAAAGTCCGAACCTTTTGAGATATTCACAGAATATAAGTTAGAAGTAGAGAACCAGAATGCAGGTATAAGTATTATGTCCTATGATGAGATCAAGGAGGAGAATACTTGAGCACGGAAATACTGGACTATTCTAAAGGAGAATGAGATTCTCTCTCAGCATTACTCCTCTGAATACACCATAGCACGATGGTATATCAGGGCGGAGCAATCACACCCTATATGATAAGGTGTGCTCTATGATGAGTACTACTGAGTTACCTATTTCCTTTTGGGAGTTATGCACTTGAGAAGCTGCATACCTATTGAATTAGGTTTGAATCAAATCAGTGCCTACCACTTCATATGTGATATGGAAAGGGAAGAGCCCATGTCTTAAGCTAGTTAAGATTTGGGGTTGTCCGGCCTATGTCTAAAAGCAAAATCCGGACAAGCTCGTGGCAAGGTCTGTAATGTAGAACTGGAAAGGTTCCAGCTATACAAACTGCAGCTGATGATTTGATAGAACCAAAGGATTCAGTAGATTCCAACGAACCTCAGCCTCTCCGCCGATCTAGTAGGGTTCCTCACCCACCTGAGAGATACTTCGGTTTCTCTATGACAGTGGGAGCGAGGATTACATCATGAGATGATGACCCAACTAGTTTCGAGCTGGCCATCAGGAGTGAGACTCTGTGAGAATGGCTGGATGTTTATCGATCTGAGATGGAATCCTTATACACCAACAAAGTATGGACTTTGGTTGCTATATCTGAAGGGTTAAATCCCCATCAGGAGCAAGTATATCTTGAGAAGATTACTTAGTGTACATGGAAGAGTTGAGACTTTCAAAGCTAGACTTGTTAAAGGTCTACATCATTGACCAGGTATGGATGATGATGAAACCTTTTTTAAGTAGCTATGCTTAAGTCCATCCAGATCCTACTTGCCACGGCTACATACCATGACTACGATATCTGGTGGTTGGGTGTCATGACAGCTTTTCTAAATGATGTTTAGAAGAGAGCGTCTATAAGTACACAGCCAGAGGGCTTCGTAGACAGTGGGAGCAGCGGAAACGTGTGCAAGATGTTTTATATGATAAAGCAGGCATCGCGGAGTTGGAACATCTGTTTTGATATAGTAGTCAAAGAGTTTGACATCATCAAAATGGTAGATGAACCTTGTATAAACAAAAAGGTAGTAGGGAGTATGGTGGTGATCCTCGTAGAGTACGTGGATGACATACTCTTGATAGGGAAGGAGTTTCCTATGCTACGCTCGGTCGATCTCCGCTTATCACATGGATTCTCCATATAGGATCAAAATGATACCTTCTAAATCCTGGATTTTGGATCTATGAGATAGATTTAATTGGACATTAGGATACTCACTAGTTGTAGTGAGAAGGTATCAATCGACCCTGGGGAGAATCACTGGAAGGGTTCCAGGGTGATAAAGACGACTGAATGTCAGTCACAGGCATTGTCTATACCCTCAGTAAAGGGACGGTATGTTGGAAGAGTTCCAAGCTAGATACCGTGGCATACTAGACGATAAAGGCAGGATACATCGCTACTTAAGATGCTACCGAAGAGGCTGTTTGGGTGTATATTGGTTCATGAGATGAACTACGTTCCTACCATTGTGAGACAATGGAGTTGTGGCTTATGCCAAGGAACGCCGGTCCCATCAGTGATCCAGACATATTCTAAGGCAGTATCACTTGATCATGGAGATGGTTGATCTCCAGGGAGATCGAGGTTAGGAGAGTAGACTCAGAGGACAACACAGCGGATCCACTCACAAAGGCCTGTTCCCAGAGAGAGACTTTTATGGGATGGTTGAGTATGAGATACTTCAACCACTGCTACAGATGGCCCTAGTGCAAGTGGGAGATTGTTTGTTATATGTATGCCCTAGAGGCCATTACTGTACATAGGATGTATATTGTAGTGGATGCTGGGACATATATAGGGAGGACTTTCTTGCTCGACATGATAGTATGCTATCTGGTTACACTTTACCTTAACGTGTATACTGTTTGTCTCTCTGTTACATGTTGGTAAAGCCCTTAGGATGTGTGCTTGACTACCTGGACTATGATGCAGATCATACTAGTGGGGACATGGTAGTCCATAAGCACATCCTTCAAAGTCCCTAGTCGTGGGTGTATCGAGACGGGGCATCGATATACCAGAGTAGACTAGCGTATACCTTCTCGACCCATACAGATGGGCGATGGATGATCCCATATTCATTGGTGTTTGACATCGGAGATGATATACGGGTGCTCAGTAGAGACTGGGTATACTGGACGGACTCGCCGAGAACTCCCAGATGGTATTATACCTCACGTCAGATGGCAGTTCTCTGGTGACACTGGTACAGAGTAGTCTGTTGACCCGAGATCGTCATAGAGTCTTGTGTGGTTCCCACTGTGCTTTGATTTCCATCTTACCACGTCCAAGAGGGCGTGCAAAACGGTGGTTTTTGGGTACAGTCCCGAATCACATGGAGGCAATGAGCGATAGGAGGGGATTCGTCTCTCCCGGTATAGGGGGTAGATGTTGCGCTGTGTTCGATTGGCTATAACAGGAAATCCCTGGCCAGGGTTGCTGAGATTTACTGGTAAGTGTTACCAGTAGTTTCTCGAACAGTTATAGACCTCATATCGACACGACTTATCGAGCTATTGGGGTCTGGCGTTTACCACCCCTAGGCGAGATATGCGACATATCAGACGATCAGACCGGACTGTACGGTAGTGTTACTGGTTGGATTCACTGGAGTGTGAGCGGGCTTGCTCGTCGATCTTCAGATCGCTCAATAACCGGGTGGCCGTTACGTTTAGCAGACCGCTTGCGGCTTGTGGGTGTTTGATATGATCATCACCTGCTGCCGGCGTATTGACGAGTCTTTAGAGTCCTACACAGAGGTTTCCTGGCTCAAGCGAAATGAAATAGGAGCGCATATGAGATATGTGCGGGACCGAGAATGATACCAGTATGTGATACTGTATTCGATTCTCGCGATGTGACATTGATCGGTTATATGCGATATAGCCGGGTTATCGGATCAAGTGTTGATTCGATAAGTTGTTACTATTGATACCAGTCGGTTATGTGCGACATGACCGGATCATTGAATCAAGTGTTGATTTAATGATTTAATGCATGATAATATGTTTGATATATTACTTTGCATTAACTAGTATCGGTTCACTTTAAATGGATTTTCTCGCTCAGATGTGCGCATTGCATATGCGATATGATTTATGCACTTGCTTGTATCATATTTGATGGTGCATGCAAAAATGGTTAAGTATAAAGAATTAAACCTTGGTTAAAGGAATGGTTAGGGTTTATTATTTGTTATTCATTTATCTTATTTAATTATCTTTTTATTTTTGATAAATGAATAAATGAAAAGATAATGAGGAAAATGGTTGCTTTCTTTTGATCATTCATGAATCTTCATGAAGACTTTGACCATTTTGTCTCATGCTTAACCCTAACCACTTCAATTAACTCAAGTTAATTCTCTACACCTAACCATGGTGAGAATTATGATAAGAATGGATTTTTCCTTTTATTAATATTCTTATCATAATTTTTATCTTCTTCTTGCTCTTTTTCTTCTTCATGAAGAAGCTTGTCTTCATCAATGGCATATTGAGCATATGAGTGAGAAATCCAATTCTAAAGTCTATCCACTTCCTATTTCTTCATCCTCTACCTCTTGCCAAGTAGTAGAGTGTGTTTCCTTCACAAGTTTTTAGGGCTTGGTGAAGGTGGAGCTTGATTTAGCGATGCCTCGACGTAGATCATCTTCGGCATGGACATCGACGACCTAGCTCGCTTTTTCTCCGACGAAGCCGACTCTAGAGCCCGGATTCCTTTTGGACAGCGGAGACAACTTCGTTGCGGAGCTATGGAGGTGGAGCACCGGATCTACAAAGGTTGTATTTCCGATATCCCATTAGTTAAGTTGTTAACTAGATTGTTTTTCGCCTAGATTTCTAGCCAACGGTCCGTAGTCGGGTTTCTCGGCATCTAGATTTTTGAAATTGGCATGGTTGATGCCTTGTGAGACCTCACTAGCGTGCCTAGGTACCCTACAGATTTCTTGGATCTTGTGTTGCCATTGAGCCTTGTGCATGAAAATGACATTGATTTGCTATTTTGTCTCTTTAAACTGGTGTGCGGCAACATACGGATAGAGAGCGGAGTCCCGTGTTTTATCTGTGGTTGACAGTAATCCGGATTTTGTCGTGCTTTTCCATGAATTTCACCGTTTAGAGCCGAGAACATATATCCTGCAATTGACTAGCAAATACGGCTCAAGAGCACCTACCGATAAGCAATGTGATAAAAATTGGGCGGTATAAAAATGCAAAAATCTGATATGAACATATACCCGCATCCGCATTCCGAAGAATACGAATACAAAGAGACGAAAATAATTTATCAATATAATACTAGGATCCGGCTTAAATCAAAGCCCACTAGTATTACCCGCCCGATCATCATACGCGCACAAGTACACGTAAGTGATCGAAGGCATGCTATAAAACCATACGACCTCTACATCTTTTGCCCGATGCAGCGAAACTCTCTATGTGGGACTCTAAAGACTCGACAGTACGCTGGCAGTGGGTTTAACCACAAGCCGCAAGCGGTACTAGCCGCACGTAACGGCTACCCAGGTATCTGTCGATGAGAAGGCCAATGAGAAAACTCATCCGAACTCCTACTGAGCCTGTATGTGACAATCTCCGTACAGTCCGGTCTGTTCGTCTAAGAGTATCGCATATCGGGCTTAGGGGACGGTAATCGTCAGACCCCTAATAGCGCAATAAGTCGTGTCGGAACATAGCCTAAAACACCCTGAGAAACTACTGGAATACCTACCAGTAAATCTCGCTTGCCCTGGCCAGGGACTTTGTGTAATGGCTCTCCAAACACAGCGCGATATCAACCCCCAATACCCGGAGAGACGAATCCTATCTAACCGCCACTGCCTCCAAGTGCTTCAGGACTGCACCCAACTACTACCTGTTTGCACGACTCCTTTAAGCCATGGTAGGATAGTAATCAAAGTACAGTGGGAACACATTCGAGGCGAAGTAGCAGTGTCAAGTCGACGGACTAAGCTGTACTCATGTCACCCAGGAACTGCTACCCGACGATAGGTATAATACCTACCAACAGTTCCCGACGAGTCATGTCCAGTGTACTCATAACCTAATGAGCACCTGCATACTATCTCCAGTACGACGTACTAATGGCAGTAGGACGGACCATCTCCCCTGCTGGGATGAGAAGCATATACACTAGTCTAATCTAGAGTATCGATACCCCGTCTCGATAATCCTATGACTAGGGACCTGTATAGGATGTGCTTATAGACTACCCAGCCCCTACTAGTGTGACTGCCATCACAACGCTGGTAATCAAGCAAAAGATCCTAAAGGCTCTACCAATATGTATAAGCGATATGCTAAGAAAACACATACACATATTGAGGTAGAAACAAAACAGGTAGCATACTACCATTTCGAGCAAGACTGTTACTATATCAGTATATATCCCAAAGCTTCCATTAAGTAATATACAAACTAGTATGATGCAATAATGGCTTCTAGGGAATATAACACTCACAATCTCCCACTTGCACTAAGGCCATATACTAGCATATCACAGACCTAAGATCTCGAATAGCCTCTCAAACTATGTCTGAGAGATGGCCTTCGTGGATCTGCAGTGTTATTCTCCGTATCTACTCTCCTCAACTCGATCTCCCTGATCAGGTTATACCGCCTCAAGATATGTCTGGATCTCTGATGGGACCTGGGTTCCTTCCCTAAAGCTATAGCGCCGTTGTTGTCACAATACTAAAGTATTGGAACAACAATGGAAGGAACCACCTGAAGTTCAGTTAAGAACTTCCTCATCCAGACTGCCTCTATTGCGGCGTCTCATGCAGCGAACTACTACGTTTCCATCGTTGAGTCTGCAACAGTGTCCTGCTTGGAGCTTGATTGATACGCTCTTTCCGCGTGTCGTTTTTAGTTCTAAAGTTAACCGCAATCAATACAGTGTCGTGTGTAGCTAGCCGCGATGAGTACGGGTAGTCCGCAGGGAGATGGTACGCTTTACGTTCTTGTTATTACGAGTTAATGCAAGGTTCAGAACGGTTAGTTTCTAACCTAAGTGTTGTATATGCAAAGTATAAGTTTATTAGGAATAGAGATAGGTTATTGTAAGTTAGGGGAGTCCATGCTCAATCCTTTGTGCCGAGCTTGACTATTGAAGCTAGAGTAATCGGCAACAACGTGGATTAGGGTGCTTAAGCACGGTATTTGTGAAATCCGGCTTATTGACCCTTGTCCGTCCGTTCTTGTCTCTTGACTTTTGCCTCCGGCCAAACCGAACGCAACCGGTCACGGTTAGGGATCGCCGATACCTTGGTAGGGTAGGGTGCCTAACGGAGAGCTTGCGTAAGGTTTGGACGGAGTTCAATTGGAAAATATCAGGCAAAGGAAATGAGCAAATGGAACTTCTAACTTACAATATCATTGTAACACTTTGAATTTCCGTGAGAATGTTTTTCGTGATAATTAGTAATTTTACGTGTTATTATATGTGTACATAGGATTATTAGTTATATTTAGTCGTGTTAGCAAATTGGAAAATTTCCCTTTGTAGTGTACACTTGCACACTTAGCCATTTGAGACATAGGTTTAAAGTGTTAGCCAATTCTTTTGTTGCATGGTTGCTAACTTATCCCCACCATTTTTAATCATATCACAACCCTTTTCATAATTCAAAATCCTAATAAACAAATGAGTATGGTGTTAGGTAAGAGGTTGACTTTTTTGACCCCATTTCCTTCTCTTCTCTCTCTCTTCTCCTCACTTCAGAAAATTCTGGAGATTTCAGCAGAAAACCTTGGCTTTCCTTCATCTTTTCCTCTCTTTTTCACCTCTCCTTGATTCCCAAACAAAACCTACACAAATCAACACTTTTCCTTCACAAAAACCTTGGAAAAAGGGGCTTTTTGGGGTGTTTGAAGGCAAATCTGCACACCTGAGAGAGAAGCTGAGACTTTTGGTGTTTTATAAGGTTTTTAGAAGGTATTAACTCATGATTAGCACTCGTTTTCCTTAAACTTGTAGTATTGTTTAGCAAAAATCTCATTTTTGTGCATTTTTAGTGATATTAAAGGATATTTGTGATTCACACGTTAGATTAGGGTTTTGTTAGTTTGGTTAGCTCTATTATGTGTTATTAGAACTATTTTAGGCCAGGTTTGTTTCAGTTTTCACAGAAATACCACAAAGTTCCATTTTAGTGCAAAAGTGTGGATTTTAACTTGATTTAAGGCTCTGTAGGATCTGCTACTACCTGAGATGTTCCAGAACAAAACTAGATGTTACTGTAGCATGTATGGGGGGTATAGAGTGCACACACCAAACCTGGGAGCCCAATTCCTAAGTGAGGCCGCCGGAATATTCATTCTGGCCGCAATTTGCGGCCAGATAGGTGAGTTGGGATTTGGGGTTTGATCCACTGGAGTCTGCTGCTATGTGGGTTATTTTGGTATATATATTATTACAATATCTGTTCTGTATCAAAATCTGGAGGTGAATACCTATTTTTCCCGTATTTTTAATCTTCACGACACGCGTGATACGTGTGTATGGGTTTTGGGTTTCTGCGTATCGCGACGCGTCGGAGTGGTTTCAGGCACGTAATCACACGTTTTAGCGTATCGTGCACACGCGCGCTTGGTTCATGACACGAGTTACTAGTTCGGCTTTAATATCGTGTTTGTGTGATGTCAAGCTTTTGTATGATGTATTGTGTAATTCTAGGTTCGCAGGCGAGTACAGCGGACGCCGCGCAGAAGGGGAAACAAGTTGTTGGCTATACCTAGCGAGAGACTACGGTGAGTAGATTTAACATCTACGGGGATATCGCCCGCATGGCATTCTACGTCAGGGCTGATAGGACCTTATAGCTACATTTATATACATTGACTGTTCATGGTTACTATTTAGTGCATACTGCATTCCCTGCTATATGGATATAAACTAGAATTGATAGAACACCGCACCATTACTAACGGTCCATGTTGCACGAGCACTATCCTGCATGCTACACACACACCGTTAGTAATTGCCATGACACTCACACTGTAGAATTTACATCGGATCATTATATTGTAGCTCATCTATATGTGACTTGACATGATATTCATACTTGATGCATATATCACATCGGATCTTTATATTGTAGCTCATCTATATGTGACTTGACATGATATTCATACTTGATGCATATATCACATCGGATCATTATATTGTAGCTCATCTATATGTGACTTGACATGATATTCATACTTGATGCACATATCATATCGGATCATTGACTTGCATATTGGTTTGGATTACATGTGATTTCTGGATTTGGGAACCGTGGCTATTTCAAATATGTAATCATTTAAAAACCCGGTTCCCTTGATATGATATTTCGGTGCGTCCACCATGTGTTTCCTCGGTGCTAGAGTGATATATGTGAACCCGAATCGAGGAGCTGGTTGAGGCCGATTACGGGTACATGGTGGACCCGGTATGGTACCCTGGGGCGAGAACGGTTTCGCTGTGTAGTAGACGGTGAGCCTGGCAGAGGGACTACTACCTACCGGTGATTGGTTGGACCTGACAGTTATCCGGAGGATACTGATCAAAGTCGATAGATGGATGCGGGGTGATCCGTACTGCCGGGGCCGAGGGCCGATATCGCAGACGGAGCCCGTGGGCTGACCCGGACTGACGGGGCCCGATGGATGAGGATTTGTGTGTCAATACTGGACACGAGTATTTATGATATTTGGGTGCCGATGTTGGGCACTTGGGATTTTCAAAGATTTACAGGATTTGAGGGCCGATGAGAGTGCCGGCGCCTGAGCTATTTGGGGGATCTGGGTGCATTGATGGACACCGATTATATATTCCACGTTGACATTCCGTGTAGATGTTATCTTGCCCATGCTCAGCATTTATTATTGTACCTCATCCTGTAGTTACTATTAGTGTATATGCCCTAGAGGCCATTACTGTATCATACTAGTTTGTATATTACTTAATGGAAGCTTGGGATATTCACCTTGTATATACAATCTTGCTCAAAATAGTAGTATGCTACTTGGTTTGTTTCTACTTCAATGTGTACATGTGTTTATTTTATTAAATCACCTATACGCATTAGTGGAGCCCTTAGGATCTTTGCTTGATTACCAGCGTTGTGATGGCAGTCACACTAGTGGGGCTGGGTAATCTATAAGCACATCCTTATGCAGGTCCCTAGTCGCAGGACTATCGAGACAGGGCATCGATACTCCAGAGTAGACTAGCGCATGCGCTTCTCATCCCAGTGTGGGAGACGGTCTGTCCCACAGCCGTCAGTACGTCGTACTGGAGATAGTATGCGGGTGCTTGTTGGGTTACGAGTACACTGGACAGGACTCGTCGGGAACTGACCGGTTGGTATTATACCTATCGTCAGTTATCAGTTCCCAGGTGACATGAGTACAGCTTAGTCCGCTGACTTGACACTGTCACTTCGCCTCGAGTGTGTTCCCACTGTACTTTGATTACTACCTTACCACGGCTCAAAGGAGTCGTGCAAACAGGTAGTAGTTGGGTGCAGTCCCGAAGCACTTGGAGGCAGTGACGGTTAGACAGGATTCGTCTCTCCCGGTATTGGGGGTTGACATCGCGCTGTGTCTAGGAGAGCCATTACACGAGTAGTCCCTGGCCAGGGCAAGCGAGATATACTGGTAGGCTTCCAGTGTTATCTCAGGGTGTATTGGGCTTCACTCCGACACGACTTGTACCGCTATTAGGGGACTGACGTTTACCGCCCCCCTAGGCCCGCCATGCGATGTATCAGACGAACAAACCGGACTGTACGGAGATTGTCACATTCAGGCTCAGTAGGAGTTCAGATGGGTTTCACCTCGTCAGTCTTCTTGTCGGCATCTACCTGGGGACCGTTACGTACAGCTAGTGCCGCTTGCGGTCTGTGGTTAAACCCACTGCCAGCATAGTGTCGAGTCTTTAGAGTCCCACACAGAAAGCTATTCGCCTTTAGGCAAAAGAGTAGAGGTCACATGGTTTTGCGACAGGTCGCATGGTTTTGCGACAGGGTCCGGTCACATCCGTGCACTTGTGCACGTACAGTGTCCGGACAGTTAACACTAGCGGGCTTTGGTTTAAGCCGGATCCTAGTGTACGTTTTGGGATTGATTTTATCTCGTTTGTGTTCGTGTTCCTCGGAACGCGGATGCGGGTGTGTATGCACAGTTGACAGAGAGACAGAGGCAGAGTATTCTCATTGGGGTTGTTGACTGTTGACTGTTGACCATTGACTTTTGCTTAACCCTAATGAGAATAAGATATATGATTAACATTAATATTAATTAAGTATTGTAGTGACATGGTTGTTGAGGGGTTGACTTTGTTGACTTCTTGACTTTGTTGACCGGTTGACAAGGTTGGACTAGTTGACTATCATCATGACAATGGCTATCATTCCATGGCAAAGACTTTTGCTTGCTTGTTTATTTATGCAAAATGAGTGCATGAAATGATATAGCCATTTTGACTTAAACCATTTACACAATACTTGATTACTATTTTTGTGATGATGGCTTTTGGATTATGAGATGTGAGATGAGATGAGTATGGTTCATTCTATCATTTGCTTTCTCTCTCTTGAGCTCTCTCATTCTCAAGCTCTCCCACTTCCTCTTGCTCTCTCTACCTCAAGGCAAACCATTCTCATATGTTGAGACTCATTGCCTTGGAGATAAAAAGACACCAAAACATTCCTCTACCCATTCTAGTTCACAAGGCCTAGCAAGACAAGTGATCTAGTTTCTTCAAAGTTCGAAGAAGAAGCCAAAGGTAGAAGCTTTCGGGTGGATCCATCTTCGGCGCAAGGAGACGACGAGGTGAGGCCGATCTGTACACCGGAAGGAGTCGAAGACGAAGGAGTTCAAGAAAGGTATAGCCCCCTAACCGAGTAGGTAAACTCTTGTTAGGTTGTTAGTTAGTAGTTTAACAAAGATCCGGTTTTGAGTCCATGTTACCGTCTCTAGAAAATTGTTTTTCATCAAATTCCGCTTGCCCGAAAGTACCGGGAGAGGTAGCATGGACTTACAGTGGTATCAGAGCCTAGTTAAACTCTATCTAACATGTTAGCAAAGTAACTAGAAGATCGATCAAACAAAAAGTCACGAAATACACCAAAAATTCATGCGTGCTGTCGATTTTCAAAGTACTGTAAAAGTAATAAATCATGCTTCAAAAATCGACTCAGGGTTTTTATAGCAAACTGCAAAAATTTCATCCACTGAACCGATCAAAGAGCCGCGGAAATACGGCGGGAGCGTGCTCCCGCCGCGGTTCCGCGGCCGAGTTGACTCGGCAGTGGGAAATTTTGGTTGCAGTTTGTTCAGTGGGGTATTTTGGGAATTTTGGAATATGTCTTTTCAGCCCAGATTTTCCAGAACGAAAATTTTGTGTTTGGGGCCTAAAAATCCGTATTTTTGATCGAACTTCTAAAGACTTAAGCTGACGGGTTTTTATCTGTGATGTGATATTTGTATTGAACGTCTGCTAATCGCTATATGTCGATTAGTGGGGGTTATACAAATCTGTGATCTGTAATGTTGCCGGAATGTGTATATGAATTCATTGGATTGTCGCGGGTGAATGGCCGGGGGTTGTGAGACGAGAGTTTTCTTTTCTTTCAATTCATGTAAATTTGTAAATTGATGTAATAATTATTTGTATGGCCGCACAACCGGGTCGGGGTTGTAGCCGTTATTGTATAATTTCTTTTTACTGTTTTTGCTCCTAGGATAGACCCATGGAGGGGGTGCACAAACTACCGGGTATGCCGAAGTGCCGAGTGGCCTACTCACGGAGTTGAGGGAGGTTGCTTCGCTTCGGGTACTTGGCGGGTAGTTTGCCGCACCCGTAGGGGTCTTGGGTGGGGTATTGGCTATTCACCACGACCGTGTAATCTGCTTTTCGTTACAGGCTCGTACGAATTGCGGATTCCTAGTATATCCAATGTATTCATCTGTGATCTGAAATGGCTATCATTGCAATGTATCTATATATGATATTATTTAGGCGTTGCTTATGTTTTACAGCCGCGCTAGCCCAGCCCCCGCTCTGTCGTTAGTTAAGTAACCTAACGGGTAATGACGGGGCCCCATGGCGAATGCGAATGGCATAAGCGTACGTCATATTTTGGTTGTTTTCTGCAATGGTAGGATTAAATGATGGGACGCATTAAAAGAACTAATGCAAGATTATCACGCATTAAAAGAACTAATGCAAGAAAAATAAACCAAATAAAAGTCGTTGGAACACTTTCGAAAAACCACTCCGTTCTTTTCAAAACTAACTTTTAAATGCGGAGCTTGAGCCACTCCTTTTAAAAGCTATCTCGTTCCATCGATTATATCAAGTTCACTACGTTCACGGTTTAGCCAAAACCATTCGTAGCCCTCCGTCGTTTCACATGGATGGTCAATAGTATTCAAGCTATGTTTGTTGGCCAAAGTCAAGGCATAGTGATTGGTAGCTATTGGGTATTCATGTGCAGCATAGATAGATGCGTTAGTTTGGAACAGTCGTACTGCCTTGTTGGCCAAAGTCAAGGGTAGGTGCGGGTGGATTCAAATTAACCTGGAGAACCGTCTTTCAATAAACTCTACTTCCTGGGTATTGGATACCGGATCAGGATCTCATATCTGTAATTCTTTGCAGGCATTGAGAAACCGTAGGGTTTTGAAGGCAGGTGACATGACCCTCAAAGTTGCAAACGGAGCTAGCATGGATGCTAAGGCCGTGGGGGACTATCACCTGGGAATGTCAGATGGACATGTTTTGGTTTTACGTAATTGCTTTTTTGTACCCAACGCAACTTGTAATATCATTTCTGTATCTTTGGTTTCTAAAGAAGGTTATGAATTTGCGTTTGTAAGCAATGTTGTAAACATTCACCTTAATCAAGTTCTGATTGGGTCAGGTACATTAAGCAATGGTATATACGTATTAAACCAACCACAGATTTTCAATGTCCAGAATACACACAAAAGAAAGTCTCCGGAAATAAATCAGACTTTCTTGTGGAATTGTAGACTGGGTCACATCAATGAGAGAAGGTTGACGAAGTTACATACAGAAGGATATTTGAATGCGTTTGAATATCAATCGTATGCCACTTGTCAATCCTGTCTCAAAGGAAAGATGACAAAGACTCCGTTCACTGGACACGGAGTAAGAGCAAGCGAGCTCTTGGGACTCGTACACAGCGACGTGTGCGGTCCAATGTCTACACATGCGCGAAGCGGTTATTCTTACTTCATTACTTTTACGGATGACTTTTCAAGGTACGGTTATGTCTTCTTAATGAAACATAAGTCTGAAGCCTTTGGAAAATTCCAGGAATATAAGAATGAAGTAGAAAAACAAACCGGCAAAAGTATCAAGATTCTAAGATCGGATCGAGGTGGTGAATACTTGAGTGCCGAGTTCCTGGACTATTTAAAAGAGAATGGAATTCTCTCTCAGCTTACTCCTCCATACACTCCGCAACATAACGGTGTATCGGAGAGACGGAACCAAACCCCATTGGATATGGTACGGTCCATGATGAGTAACGCTGAGTTACCGCAATCATTCTGGGGGTATGCGCTAGAATCAGCTGCATACCTTTTGAACCGAGTTCCAACTAAGACTGTGTCTACTACACCATATGAGAT
Organism: Agapanthus africanus; assembly: GCA_030015575.1. Lineage (NCBI taxonomy): Eukaryota > Viridiplantae > Streptophyta > Magnoliopsida > Asparagales > Amaryllidaceae > Agapanthus > Agapanthus africanus. The sequence continues at coordinate 523,900,799 of JASDDO010000019.1, forward strand.
GTGGTGTGGGAAGAAACCCTATCTTAAGCACATTAAGACATGGGGATGTCCAGCTTTTGTTAAAAAGCAGCATGAGGACAAGCTCGAGGCACGCTCAGTACAATGCAAGTTCGTGGGATATCCAAAGAACTCCAAGGGATATTTCTTCTACTGCGAAGAGGAACAAAAGGTTTTTGTTTCTTGTCATGCCTACTTCTTGGAAACTGAGTTTTTGGAAAACCAGATAAGTGGGAGCATAGTAGAACTGGAAGAAATTCCAGAACCACGAGCTATTACTGAAAGCTTAGTGGAACCAGAGGGTTCAAAAGAACAAGACATTCCTACGCCGCTCCGCAGGAGTAGTAGGCAGTCTCATCCGCCCGAGAGATACTACGGTTTTCTCATAGACGGGGATAGAGAGGATTGCATCATAGATTATGATGAGCCTACTAGCTTCCAGCAGGCCGTTCAGAGCGTTGACTCGGTAAAATGGCTGGATGCAATGCGGACCGAAATGGAGTCCATGTACACCAACAAGGTATGGACGTTGGACATTGCTCCAGACGGGGTAAAACCCGTAGGATGGAAGTGGATCTTCAAAAGGAAGATTGGTGTAGATGGACAGGTTGAGACCTATAAAGCTAGACTTGTTGCAAAGGGTTTTCGTCAAAGACCTGGTTTGGACTATGACGAAACCTTTTCTCCAGTGGCTATGCTGAAATCCATTCGGATCCTTCTTGCCATTGCTGCCTTCCATGATTATGAGATCTGGCAGATGGACGTAAAGACCGCTTTTCTAAATGGAAATTTAGAGGAGTGTGTCTATATGGACCAACCAGAGGGTTTCATTCAGAGTGGGAGCAGCGGAAAGGTGTGCAAGTTGCTTAAGTCCATCTATGGACTAAAGCAGGCATCGCGGAGTTGGAACATCTGTTTTGATGAGACGGTCAAGGAATTTGGCTTTATCAAAAATCCAGATGAACCATGCATCTATAGTAGATTTGTAGCGAGAACTGTAGTATTCCTCGTTTTATACGTGGATGACATTCTCTTAATAGGAAATGACATTCCTATGCTACAATCTGTCAAGGGGTTCTTGTCACACAGGTTCTCCATGAAAGACCTGGGTGATGCCTCATACATCCTGGGGATCCGGATCCATCGTGATAGATCCAAGAGGATATTAGGACTTTCACAGTCCAGGTACATCGACACCATACTGAAAAGATTCAGTATGGAAGATTCCAAGCGCGGTAACCTACCGGCTTGTCACGGGATCACCCTCTCTAAAGAGATGTCTCCCAAGACTGATTTGGAGAGGGATCGCATGTCTATTATACCCTACGCTTCTGCGGTAGGCTCTATAATGTATGCGATGTTGTGTACCAGACCGGATGTAGCTTATGCACTGAGTGTGGTAAGCCGGTATCAGTCAAACCCTGGGGAGAAACACTGGATAGCGGTAAAGAACATTCTCAAGTACCTGAGAAGGACTAAGGAGATGTTCTTGGTGTATGGCGGAAAAGACCTCCAGATCGAGGCCTTTGCTGACTCCAGCTTGCAGAGTGACAAGGATGATTCCAAGTCCATGTCGGGTTTTGTCTTTACCCTCAATGGAGGGGCGGTGTGTTGGAAGAGTTCCAAACAGGAAACCGTTGCAGACTCGACGATGGAAGCGGAATACATCGCTGCATCTGATGCCGCAAAAGAAGCTGTCTGGATGAGGAAGTTCTTGAAAGAACTTCAGGTGGTTCCGTCCATTGTTGATCCAATACCTCTGTATTGCGACAACAACGGGGCTATAGCTTTAGCGAAGGAACCCAGGTCCCATCAGAGATCCAGACACATCTTGAGGCGGCATCACCTGATCAGGGAGATCGTGGATCGCCAGGAGATCGAGGTTCGGAGGGTTGCTTCAGAAGATAACACTGCAGATCCATTCACCAAGGCCTTGCCCCAAACTCAGTTCGAGTGGCTGATCGAGATGATAGGTCTTCGATACGCCAGTACATGGCCTTAGTGCAAGTGGGAGATTGTTAGTGTATATGCCCTAGAGGCCATTACTGTATCATACTAGTTTGTATATTACTTAATGGAAGCTTGGGATATTCACCTTGTATATACAATCTTGCTCAAAATAGTAGTATGCTACTTGGTTTGTTTCTACTTCAATGTGTACATGTGTTTATTTTATTATATCACCTATACGCATTAGTGGAGCCCTTAGGATCTTTGCTTGATTACAAGCGTTGTGATGGTAGTCACACTAGTGGGGCTGGGTAATCTATAAGCACATCCTTATGCAGGTCCCTAGTCGCAGGACTATCGAGACAGGGCATCGATACTCCGGAGTAGACTAGCGCATGCGCTTCTCATCCTAGTGTGGGAGACGGTCTGTCCCACAGCCGTCTGTACGTCGTACTGGAGATAGTATGCGGGTGCTCGTTGGGTTACGAGTACACTAGACAGGACTCGTCGGGAACTGACCGGTTGGTATTATACCTATCGTCAGTTATCAGTTCCCAGGTGACATGGGTACAGCTTAGTCCGCTGACTTGACACTGTCACTTCGCCTCGAGTGTGTTCCCACTGTACTTTGATTACTACCCTACCACGGCTCAAAGGAGTCGTGCAAACAGGTAGTAGTTGGGTGCGGTCCCGAAGCACTTGGAGGCAGTGACGGTTAGACAGGATTCGTCTCTCCCGGTATTGGGGGTTGACATCGCGCTGTGTCTAGGAGAGCTATTACACGAGTAGTCCCTGGCCAGGGCAAGCGGGATATACTGGTAGGCTTCCAGTGTTATCTCAGGGTGTATTGGGCTTCACTCCGACACGACTTGTACCGCTATTAGGGGACTGACGTTTACCGTCCCCCTAGGCCCGCCATGCGATGTATCAGACGAACAGACCGGACTGTACGGAGATTGTCACATTCAGGCTCAGTAGGAGTTCAGATGGGTTTCACCTCGTCAGTCTTCTTGTCGGCATCTACCTGGGGACCGTTACGCACAGCTAGTGCCGCTTGCGGTCTGTGGTTAAACCCACTACCAGCGTAGTGTCGAGTCTTTAGAGTCCCACACAGAAAGCTATTCGCCTTTAGGCAAAAGAGTAGAGGTCGCATGGTTTTGCGACAGGTCGCATGGTTTTGCGACAGGGTCCGGTCACATCCGTGCACTTGTGCACGTACAGTGTCCGGACAGTTAACACTAGCGGGCTTTGGTTTAAGCCGGATCCTAGTGTACGTTTTGGGATTGATTTTATCTCGTTTGTGTTCGTGTTCCTCAGAACGCGGATGCGGGTGTGTATGCACAGTTGACAGAGAGACAGAGGCAGAGTATTCTCATTGGGGTTGTTGACTGTTGACTGTTGACAGTTGACTGTTGACCATTGACTTTTGCTTAACCCTAATGAGAATAAGATATATGATTAACATTAATATTAATTAAGTATTGTAGTGACATGGTTGTTGAGGGGTTGACTTTGTTGACTTCTTGACTTTGTTGACCGGTTGACTAGGTTGGACTAGTTGACCATCATCATGATAATGGCTATCATTCCATGGCAAAGACTTTTGCTTGCTTGTTTATTTATGCAAAATGAGTGCATGAAATGATATAGCCATTTTGACTTAAACCATTTATACAATACTTGATTACTATTTTTGTGATGATGGCTTTTGGATTATGAGAGGTGAGAATGAGATGAGTATGGTTCATTCTATCATTTGCTTTCTCTCTCTTGAGCTCTCTCATTCTCAAGCTCTCCCTCTTCCTCTTGCTCTCTCTACCTCAAGGCAAACCATTCTCATGTGTTGAGACTCATTGCCTTGGAGATAAAAAGACACCAAAACATTCCTCTACTCATTCTAGTTCACAAGGCCTAGCAAGCCAAGTGATCTAGTTTCTTCAAAGTTCGAAGAAGAAGCCAAAGGTAGAATCTTTCGGGTGGATCCATCTTCGGCGCAAGGAGACGACGAGGTGAGGCCGATCCGTACACCGGAAGGAGTCGAAGACGAAGGAGTTCAAGGAAGGTATAGCCCCTTAACCGAGTAGGTAAACTCTTGTTAGGTTGTTAGTTAGTAGTTTAACAAAGATCCGGTTTGAGTCCATGTTACCGCCTCTAGAAAATTGTTTTTCATCAAATTCCGCATGCCCGAAAGTACCGGGAGAGGTAGCATGGACTTACAGTTACATTATCTGATAGAGTACTTGCATGATTATTGCACATACTGCTTATAACATATTGATATCATCTGTTGGTATATGATAGAGTAGCGCAGTACGTGCATGCTCGCGATTACCTTTATATGTTATCTCTATTCATGAGTTGGCAACTCACCCCCGTTGTGCCACAGTGTTTGCAGGTTGCCCTTCGGAGTAGTTGCGGCAGGCTGCGTTTTGCATCTTTTGACACAGATACCCCCATAGATGGTGTACTAGCTCTTTTGCTGATAGGTGGGTTTTGTGCGGTATCTGTTTATCTTTCAGTTATGTACATTGTTGTATCTAGTATTCTCCATCTACCATGTATGTATTTGACTTAGAGACAGTGTGAGGACGATGATGTATATTACTTGTATTCTGGTGTCGAGCTCGTTGTGAGCCGACTGTACTTGCAGTTTGTTCTATCTGTGATGTTCCCACTTGTGGATCTTGATCTTCGCTACGGCGTCGTATATTGCTATCTTGGTGATTGTTTACTTAGATTTCTTAACATGTTATTAAGTGCTTTCATTATAACTTATAACACTCTATACTTTTACTGGTTTGATTTCTGGGTTTTCGGTTCACTTAGTCGCGTTAAGCCTGTAGACGTTACGTGGTTAGGTGCCGGTCACGGGCCAAACTTTGGGTCGTGACAAAGTTGGTATCAGAGCGTAGGTTTTACCTTTCGGAGTGTAGGATGACCCTGGTATGATGGAGTAGGTAGCTGCAGCAGGGTAGCGTATCGTGTGTATGTTCCACGGCATACTCACGATACGGTACTCCGCCTACGCGACCTTAGGACTTGTTGATTTAAATTCATTCTTGAGTATATACATTCTTGCAATTCGATTTCCGTATCCTTATCGAATCCTATTGTTCCTTTCAGCCATTATGCCGCCAAAGACTACGAGGGCGCAGAGAGCGGCCGCGAGGGCCGAGATTCGAGTTGACTCGTCGGAGACGAGGACTGATCTGGGTAGTACACCGGTTGTGCCCAAGCAGGCTGTTCCTGCCATGACAGATCAGATTGCTATGTTAGGGGCTGGTGTGCAGGAGATACGCCAGACGATGGGATCCAGTATGCAGGAGATGCGCCAGATGATGGGATCTCTAGTTGAGACACTTCGAGCGCAGCGACCAGAGGTAGTTCCACCCGTTGTAGAGACCGCGGTGGTACCCACAGTTCAGGCAGTTGCACCTGCGACTACAGAGGTTATTACAGTATCGCTGTCAGAGTTTATGAGGCTGAAGCCTCCGGTCTTCACAGGCACCGATGTGGCCGAGGACCCACAGTCTTTCATTGATAGGATGGCGCGGATATGTCGTTCACTTAGATGCGCAGATGCGAGATGGGTTGAGTTCGCGAGCTTTCGCCTGGAAGGTCTTACGCAGAAATGGTGCGAATCAGTCGAGAAGGGTAGAGCAGCAGGTCTTCCTCCTATGACCTGGACAGAGTTCGTGGCCCTATTCCTTGCTCGCTTTCTTCCCCTGAGTGTCAGAGATGCTAGAGCACGCAGGTTCGAGTCCTTACGCCAGACGCCAGAGATGTCAGTGGCAGAGTACGATGTGTTGTTTACCGAGCTATCAGTTTATGCTCCGTATCTAGTGGCTACCGAGGAGTTGCGAGTTAAGAGATTTATCCGAGGCTTGCTTACACCACTATTCCTTGCTATCAGCGCGCAGCATTACGAGACATACGCAGCAGCAGTAGATGCAGCATTATTAGTTGATGAGCGCCTTGCTGAGACTTCGGCAGTCCCAGAGCCGAAGAGAGTTCGTGCAGATACGTCAGTGCAGAGACGGCCTTTTCGGCGTTGTGACAGGCACCTTGTGTAAGTCCACGTTGCCCACCCCGGTGCTTGCGGGGAGGCAGAAAACGGAATAAAAATCGGATTTGTATCAACTTAGGCAACATGGACTAGACAAAGAAGGATCTTTGCTAAACAAAAACAAGCTAAAGCTAACTAGAAACTAGCTAAGTGCTAGAAAGGTTATACCTTGTGCTTTATGTCCTTCTCTCCTTGCTCCTTGGAGTGGTGGAAGGAGGTCACCTTTGTCGTCTACTCACGTCGAAGAAAGATCCACCCGAAAGCCTCGACCTTTGGCTTCAACTCCAAGCTAGAAGTAACTAGGGTGCAAGAAGTGCTAGTCCTTGAACCCTAGATGAGAGTAGAGATTATCAAGAAAGGGTTTTTCTCAAGCTCAAGTGTTTCTCAACACATGAGAGGGGAGAGCTTGAGGGAGAGGAAGAACGAGAGAGAGAAAATGAATGATAGAATGAGAATAAAATAAACCATTCTCACATATATGTGTGTATTATTTTAATTAGATAATTAGTAAGATAATTGTCATGGCTTAATCAAGACATGACCATTATCATTTCATTTTTAATGCAAATTGCAAGGATAAAAAAGTATCTTCCAAATGAAATGATGATGGTCAAAGTGTCAACCAAGGTCAATAAGTCAAGAAGATCAAATGGTCAACAACCATAACCATGCACAATTATTAAACTAATATCAATTAACCATAATACACACATAAGCATTAGGGTTAATAAAATGACAATAGTCGTTAACCCTAATCAAGGTTCTCTCCCTCTGTCTCAAGCAACTGTGCATACTCACCCGTATTCGTGATCCGAGGAATACGAATACAATGAGAAAAACCAATCCCAAATCATATACTAGGATCCGGCTTAAACCAAAGCCCGCTAGTATAAGCTGTCCGGACAGCAAACGTGCACAAGTGCGCGGATGTGAACGAACCCTGTCGCAAAACCATACGACCTCTACTCATTTTGCCTAAAGGCGAATAGCTCTCTGTGTGGGACTCTAAAGACTAGACACTACGCTGGCAGTGGGTTTAACCACAGACCGCAAGCGGCACTAGCTGTATGTAACGGTCCCCAGGTAGATGTCGATAAGAAGACTGACGAGGTGAACCCCATCTGAACTCCTACTGAGCCTGTATGTGACAATCTCCATACAGTCCGGTCTGTTCGTCTGATACATCGCATGGCGGGCCTAGGGGGCGGTGAACGTCAGTCCCCTAATAGCGGTACAAGTCGTGTCGGAGTGTAGCCCAGAACACCCTGAGATAACACTGGAAACCTACCAGTATATCTCGCTTGCCCTGGCCAGGGACTACTCGTGTAATGGCTCTCCTGGACACAGCGCGATGTCAACCCCCAATACCGGGAGAGACGAATCCTGTCTAACCGTCACTGCCTCCAAGTGCTTCAGGACTGCACCCAAAAACTACCTGTTTGCACGACTCCTTTGAGCCGTGGTAGGGCAGTAATCAAAGTGCAGTGGGAACACACTCGAGGCGAAGTGACAGTGTCAAGTCAGCGGACTAAGCTGTACTCATGTCACCTGGGAACTGATAACCGACGATAGGTATAATACCAACCAACAGTTCCCGACGAGTCCTGTCCAGTGTACTAGAGCACCCGCATACTATCTCAAGTACAACGTACTGACGGCTGTGGGACAGACCGTCTCCCACGCTGGGATGAGAAGCGCATACGCTAGTCTACTCCGGAGTATCGATGCCCTGTCTCGATAGTCCAACGACGAGGGACCTGTATAAGGATGTGCTTATAGATCACCCAGCTCCCACGAGTGTGAGCGCCATCACAACGCTGGTAATCAAGCAAAGATCCTAAGGGCTCTACTAATATGTATATCAGCGATATGCTAAAAGAAACACATGCACATATTAAAGCAGAGACAAACCAAGTAGCATACTACCATTTCGAGCAAGATTGTATATACAACTGTGAATATCCCAAGCTTCCATCAAGTAATATACAAACTAGTATGATACAGTAATGGCCTCTAGGGCATATACACTAACAATCTCCCACTTGCACTAAGGCCATGTACTGGCGTATCGAAGACCTATCATCTCGATTAGCCGCTCGAACTGAGTCTGGGGCAAGGCCTTGGTGAATGGATCTGCTGTGTTATCTTCTGATGCAACCCTCCGAACCTCGATTTCCTGGCGATCCACGATCTCCCTGATCAGGTGATACCGCCTCAAGATGTGTCTGGATTTCTGATGGGACCTGGGTTCCTTCGCTAAAGCTATAGCCCCGTTGTTGTCGCAATACAGAGGTATTGGGTCAACAATGGACGGAACCACCTGAAGTTCTCTCAAGAACTTCCTCATCCAGACAGCTTCTTTTGCGGCATCAGATGCAGCGATGTATTCCGCTTCCATAGTCGAGTCAGCAACGGTTTACTGTTTGGAGCTCTTCCAACACACCGCCCCTCCATTGAGGGTAAAGACAAAACCCGACATGGACTTGGAATCATCCTTGTCACTCTGGAAGCTGGAGTCAGCAAAGGCCTCAATCTGGAGGTCTTTTCCGCCATACACCAAGAACATCTCCTTAGTCCTTCTCAGGTACTTGAGAATGTTCTTTACCGCTATCCAGTGTTTCTCCCCTGGGTTCGACTGATACCGGCTTACAACGCTCAATACGTATGCTACATCTGGTCTGGTACACAACATCGCATACATTATAGAGCCTACCGCAGAAGCGTAGGGTATAATAGACATGCGATCCCTTTCCAAATCAGTCTTGGGAGACATCTCTTTGGAGAGGGTGATCCCGTGACAAGCCAGTAGATTACCGTGCTTGGAATCTTCCATATTGAACCTTTTCAGTATGGTGTCGATGTACCTTGACTGTGAAAGTCCCAACATTCTCTTAGATCTATCACGATAGATCTGGATTCCCAGAATGTAGTTGGCATCGCCCAGGTCCTTCATGGAGAACCTCTGCGACAAGAATCCTTTGACTGACTGTAGCATAGGAATATCATTTCCTATTAGGAGAATGTTATCCATGTACAAGACGAGGAATACCACAGTTCTCCCTACAATCTTACTGTAAATGCATGGTTCATCTGGGTTTTTGATAAAGTTGAATTCTTTGACAGTATCATCAAAGCAGATGTTCCAACTCCGCGATGCCTGCTTAAGTCCATAAATGGACTTGAGCAACTTGCACACTCTACCGCTGCTCCCACTCTGAATGAATCCCTCCGGCTGATCCATATAGACGCACTCTTCCAAATTTCCATTTAGGAAAGCCGTCTTTACATCCATCTGCCAGATTTCATAATCGTGGAAGGCAGCAATGGCAAGAAGGATCCGAATGGATTTCAGCATAGCCACTGGAGAAAAGGTCTCGTCATAGTCCAAACCAGGTCTTTGACGAAAACCTTTTGCAACAAGTCTAGCTTTATAGGTCTCAACCTGTCCATCTACACCAATCTTCTTTCTGAAGATCCATTTGCATCCTACGGGTTTCACCCCTTCTGGAGAAAAGTCCAAAGTCCAAACTTTGTTGGTGTACATGGACTCCATCTCGGCCCGCATTGCATCCAGCCATTTTACCGAGTCACCGCTCTGAATGGCTTGCTGGAAGCTAGTAGGCTCACCATAATCCATGGTGCAATCCTCTCTATCCCCGTCTATGAGAAAACCGTAGTATCTCTCGGGCGGATGAGACTGCCTACTACTCCTGCGGAGTGGGGCTGGGATGTCCGGTTCTCTTGAAACCTCTGGTTCTTCCAAGCTTTCAGTAATAGCTTGTGGTTCTGGAATCTCTTCCAGTTCTACTACGCTCCCACTTGCTTCTTTTTCTAAAAACTGATGTTCTAGAAAGTGGGCATGACGAGAAACAAAAACCTTTTGTTCCTCTGCGTAATAGAAAAAATACCCCCTGGAGTTCTTTGGGTATCCCACTGTCACGACCCAAAATTGGCCCGTGACGGCCCTAATACTACGCAACGCCTAAAGACGTAACGCGGTAAAAGAAAGCCGAAACCCAGAAATCTAAACCAAGAAAAATACGGAAAAGATAATATAAGTTTTCGAAACATTTGAAAGCACAACCCAAATTCTTTAAAAAGTCTTACTTTCTTTCTTTAAAATTTTAGCAACACCCCCTTTTGTAAAAAGTGGCCCAAAGGCGAAAAACAATCTCATCACAAGTATACGACGCCGTAGCGAAGAAATAAAGACAATAGGAAGGAAACTGTATATAAAAGGCAACAATCCACAAATAATATACAAAAGCGTCCTCACCAAGTCTCTAAGTCAACAACATAATAGTAGATGGAGAGTACAAGATACAACGAATGTACAATACAAAATACAGATGACCACCAACCCACCTAAGCAAAATAGTACTGTGAGCTGATGCGGTATCTGTAGCAAAAGATGATAGCGGAAAAGCTGAATAGCGGAATAGCCTGCCTCGACTACTCTGGGGAACAACCTGAAACACCTGTGGCACAACGGGGGTGAGTTGCCAACTCGTGAATAGTAGATAACATATGCAGGTAATCCCAGGAATGTACGTACAGCATGAATCTAAGATATGCGACTACAGTAATAACATGTCATGCAAATGCTAAATAAAGGGAAGTACACTAGCAGGTACAATCACTATGTGAAGCAACAGTAACATAACAATAATATGCATTGACCATGCAATAGGGATATGAGAATGTAAATATGATGGGGGCAATACACATATATTAGCGTCCCATTCCACTAATATTGGTGTAAGGGTATATATAACAACGGCTAAATCCCCTGTTATATATACAAAAGGTGTTTAAGAGAAATATCATGAAAACAATGTGCCAAACATCGACACAGAAATCCTGATAGGTACGTATCATACGCTGTCCCGAAAGCACGAGTGCCTAGCTCTGACCCTCGCCTTTCGACGTATGCATACGTGCATGACTCCCAACGGTGTCTCCATGACCCCCGCCGAGTCATCAGTACTGTCACCGGTAGGTACTAGCCTGCCTCCAGGCTCAATCGGCAAAATCCATCGATCTTTTTGCCGAGGGGAACCATACCGGGCCCCACCATGTACCCTCTACGGCCTCGACGCCTCCTCGTAGGGGTATATATAATCAGCACCGATAAAGCTCATGGTGGATGCGCAAATATCATATCAAGGAAACCGGGTTTTTCAATGTATGCATAATTTCATGAACTCCCGCGGTTCCCAAATCCAGAAAACATCATCTAAAATCCAAATAATAATGTGCAATCCAGGAATAAACATATGCGATATATCTGAAATGCGAGCATATAAATGAGAATATGTAGCTGAAACCAGATGTATGCAAAACCAATAAGGTACAGCTAAGTAACATCAGTAAAGGTAAATATGTAACTGCAACTGAATATGTGTGTAACATACAGGTGTAGCAATGTATAGGTATCTACCTATAAGAACCGATGTCGTATACCCCCCCTGGGTATAAGAAAATATGAGTAAGGTATACCTGTAGATGTATCGTAAAGGGTAAGTGTACCTATCACTAATGGTACGATACTCTATAGGTATATAGGTATGGTAATGTCCTCTGTGATAAGCAATATAATGTCTAAAATGGTTGTGTGTGACATGGCAATTATTGACGGTGTGTGTGTAGCATACAATCCGTGCTCGTGCAACATGAACCGTCAATAATATGTGCAGTGTCCTACGGCTGCTAGTCACAGTATAACTATATCTAAGTAAATACAGTAAAGGCGCAATTCTAACAATGACGTAGAATGTGCGACAGGTATTTGAATCCTAGCCCAGACGCATAACGCCATGCGGGCGATTCCCCTGTAGATGTTAAATCTACTCACCTACGCTCCACGCTAGGTGAATCCTACCATCTGCTCCCCCTGTAGTAGTGTCCGTAGTCCCTGCCTGCAAACCTGCAAATAAGACATGGAAATCACATATAAGCTATATATTCCGCGAAACGCGATATCGAACCAAAACGAGAAACTCGCGTCGCGAACTAAACGCGCGTGTGCACGATACGCTGAAACGTGTGTGTACGCGTCTAAAGCCATCGCGACACGCCGCGATACGCTGGATCACAGAACCCACTCACGTATCGCGCGTATCGCGCAAACACAACGAACACCAAAACGATATATGGTCCCAGATTTTCCCACAGGCCAAAATTTACAAAACTAGACATGCCAAAGCACTATACAACACAGAAGACAACCCTAGCCAAGATCCCAGAACCCAACTCCTCTTCTTGGCCACAATTTGCGGCCAAACTGAATTAATTGGCGGCCGTGTTTGGGAATGGTGGGTTCGTGTTCTGGTGGTGGTATCTAGACCTAGTGTACATGCTCCAGTGTCCTCAATTTTATCCTGTAGGGTCCGGGTCAAAAGCAGATTCCAGATGTCCAATATATCGCTAAAAAACGACAATTTAGCACAAAAGCAAACCCTATGGTATTTTAGTGAAATCCAGGGAAATTCTCAGTTGAAGTGACCCTATTAACACTAAAATAGGCTAGGTTAACTAACACAATCATCATATGATCAAACTTCCACACAAAACACCATAATTAGCACTAAACTAGCTAATTTAACACAAACTGACACTAAACCATACAAGCTAAGCAAACTAGGAAATTGGGTTAAGGAAATATACCCAAAAGGGACCCTAGAGAGCAGGTGAAGAAGTGGAGAAGAGCTTCTGCAAGTGCTGGGGTTCCTGTTGCTGCTGTTGCTGCTGCTGCTGAGGTGAAGATGATGGTGCCACTGCTGCTGCTTCAGCTGCTGATGGTATTGTTGTTGCTGCTGCTGCTGAGGTGAAGGGGTGTGTGTGTGTGTGTTGAGAGAGTGAGAGAAGGAGAGATATGAGAGTGAGAAATGAGAATGAGAGAAAAACCAACAACCCCTCCCATTCCCTTTGTCTTTCATCATAATGAGGCATGGCTTACACCATCAAGCCCATGCTTCTCTCTCTCTCAAAGTCAACCATTTAAATATTTAAATTCATTTTTCAATTAAAATAACAACCATAACTCTTAACTAATCATAAAACTAACTTAAGACAAATGGTTAGCTAACCATGATTGCTAATCATGTTTAACCCCAAAAACAACCCTAGTTATCATGCACAAGTGTGTGCGTGCCTAACAAAATTCTAATAAAATACTCATTAAATAGGATAAAATATTTAAAAACCATTTTGGTAAACTTTTTATTAAAAACCATACATTAAAATATAATTATCTACAAAACACATTCTAAGGTGTTACAATCTCCCTCCCTTAAAAGAAATTCGTCCCCGAATTTAAAAATATACTGTTACGCATACCTTCAAAGAGAAGATAAAAATCCTCAAATCTCGCTCGCAGCCTCGCAAGTGACTACCTCATTATACGACTACGTCCAAGAAAATCCTCCACAGATAGCAAGACCATTGACCGATGTTCCTCCACCTGTTGAGCCATTAACACAATTGGCTGCTGGTGAACGAAAGATCGCGTCTAAGCTAAATGGTCTGGTGATAAATCATGCGAGAAAGGTCAAGAAGGTAATTGTAGAGTATCATCACAAGGAATACGGGGTGAAAATCTAATAATCTGGGCGGAAGTGCCAAATTAATGTAGGGTTCTTAAGCACTCTCAAGAGGTCTCACAAGGCATCAACCATGCCAATTTCAAAAATTACGGTGCCGAGAAACCCGACTACGGATCGTTGGCTAGAAGTTTAGGCGATAACAAAAACTAGTTAACAACTTAACTAAATGGTAAAGGGAAATACAACCTTTGTAGATCCGGTTCTCCACCTCCATGGCTCCGCGATGATGTCTCCTCGCTGTACAAATCGGATCTTGGGCTCTAGCGTTGGCTTCATCGGAGAAAAAGCGGGCTAGGTCATCGACGACGATGCCGAAGATGATCTACGTCGAGGCATCGCTAGATCAAGCTCCAACTTCACCAAGTCATGAAACTTGTGAAGAGAACACACTCTACTACTTGGCAAGAGGTAGAGGATGAAGAAATAGGAAGTGGGTAGACTTTAGAATTGGATTTCTCACTTATTTTCTTCACTTGCCATTGATGAGGCAAGCTTTCTTCTTTGAAGATGAAGAAGAAGAAGATGATAATATTATGATAAGTCTCTTTTAAAAAGGATAAATGAATGAATACTTATCATAACCAAACCCTAGTTAAGTGTAGAGAATAGACCATGGTTTGTTTAAATGGTTAGGGTTAAGTATGAAGACAAGAATGGTGACTAAGTCAAAGCTTCATGAATCTTCAAGAAACAAACAAACAAAGCCACCATTCTTTCTTTATCTTTTCCAAAACAAACAAATAAATAAATAAATAAGATAATCAAAACCCTAATCATTAACTTAACCATGGTTTAATCTTTACACTTAACCAAGTTAAAATGTATCATCAAACATGATACAATCATTTGCACAAAAAGTATATCACATATACAACTTGTACAACCAAGTGAGAAAATCCTTTTAAAGTGAACCGATATTAGTTAATGTAAAGTGATATATCAAATATATAATTATACATTAAATCACTAAATCAACACTTGATTTAACGACCCGGTCATATCGCATATAACCGACTAATATCAATAGTAACAACTTATCGAATCAACACTTGATCCGATAACCCGACTATAACGCATATAACCGATCAATGTTACAAATCTCGAGAATCGAATACAGTATCACATACTGGTATTATTCTCGGTCCCACACATATCTCATATGCGCTCCTATTTCGTTTTGCTTGAGCCAGGAAACCTCTGTGTAGGACTCTAAAGACTCGTCAATACGCCGGCAGCAGGTGATGATCATATCAAACACCCACAAGCCGCAAGCGGTCTGCTAAACGTAACGGCCACCCGGGTATTGAGCGATCAGAAGATCGACGAGCAAGCCCGCTCATACTCCAGTGAATCCAACCAGTAACACTACCGTACAGTCCGGTCTCGTCGTCTGATATGTCGCATATCTTGTCTAGGGGTGGTAAACGTCAGACCCCAATAGCTCGATAAGTCGTGTCGATATGAGGTCTATAACAATTAGAGAAACTACTGGTAACACTTACCAGTAAATCTCAGCAACCCTGGCCAGGGATTTCCGGTTATAGCCAATCAAACACAGCGCAACATCAACTCCCTATACCGGGAGAGACGAATCCCCTCCTATCGCTCATTGCCTCCATGTGACTCGGGACTGTACCCAAAAACCACCGTTTTGCACGCCCTCTTGGACGTGGTAAGATGGAAATCAAAGCACAGTGGGAACCACACAAGACTCTATGACGATCTCGAGTCAACAGACTACTCTGTACCAGTGTCACCTGAGAACTGCCATCTGACGTAAGGTATAATACCATCTGGGAGTTCTCGGCGAGTCCGTCCAGTGTACCCAGTCTCTACTGAGCACCCGTATATCATCTCCGATGTCAAACACCAATGGATATGGGATCATCCATCGCCCATCTGTATGGGTCGAGAAGGTATACGCTAGTCTACTCTGGTATATCGATGCCCCGTCTCGATACACCCACGACTAGGGACTTTGAAGGATGTACTTATGGACTACCATATCCCCACTAGTATGATCCGCATCATAGTCCAGGTAGTCAAGTACACATCCTAAGGGCTTTACCAACATGTAATAGAGAGACAATCTGTGTACACGTTAAGGTAAAGAGCAACCAGATAGCATACTATCATGTCGAGCAAGAAAGTCCTCCCTATATATGTCCCAGCATCCACTACAATATACATCCAATGTACAGTAATGGCCTCTAGGGCATACATATAACTAACAATCTCCCACTTGCACTAGGGCCATCTGTAGCAGTGGTTGTAGTATCTCATACTCAACCATCCCATAAAAGTCTCTCTCTGGGAATAGGCCTTCGTGAGTGGATCCGCCGTGTTGTCCTCTAAGTCTACTCTCCTAACCTCGATCCCCTGGAGATCAACCATCTCCACGATCAGGTGACACTGCCTTAGAATATGTCTGGATCACCGATGGGACCTTCGTTCCTTGGCATAAGCCACAACTCCATTGTCTCACAATGGTTGGAACGTAGTTCATCTCATGAACCAATATACACCCAAACATCCTCCTTGGTAGCATCTTAAGTAGCGATGTATCCAGCCTTAATCGTCTAGTATGCCACGGTATCTAGCTTGGAACTCTTCCAACATACCGTCCCTTTACTGAGGGTAAAGACAATGCCTGCGACCATAGTCACAAATTCGCCGTTCGGGAATAATTCGGCGAGGTCGAAAATTCGGATTCGGAGAATTATTCGGAAAAAATCGGCAGGTATTCGGGAAAGATTCGGTAAGTGTTCGGGAAATGTTCGGGAAAGATTTCGAGCAATAAATTAATATATGAGACGCTAGGTTTTGATTTTGTGAATTATTTGCAGTTTTTTGAATTATTCGCTGTTTTTTCACATAATTCAGGAATAATTCGTGAATTATTCGCGAATAATTCGCGAATAATTCGGCCAGTTCGGCAATGGCGAATAATTCGGCGAATAATTCGTTTGATCAAAAATTCGCGAATTATTCGTGAATTCGGCGAATAATTCGCGAATTATGTGACTATGCCTGCGACTGACATTCAGTCGTCTTTATCACCCTGGAACCCTTCCAGTGATTCTCCCCAGGATCGATTGATACCATCTCACTACAACTAGTGAGAATCCTAACATCCAATTAGATCTATCTCATAGATCCAAAACCCAGGATTTAGAAGGTATCACTTTTATCCTATATGGAGAATCATTGTGATAAGCGGAGATTGATCGAGCGTAGCATAGGAAACTCCTTCCCTATCAAGAGTATGTCATCCACGTACTCTACGAGGATCGTCACTATACTCCCTACTACCTTTTTGTTTATACAAGGTTCATCTACCATTTTGATGATGTCAAACTCTTTGACTACCACATCAAAACAGATGTTCCAACTCCGCGATGCCTGCTTTATCCTATAAAACATCTTGCACACGTTTCCGCTGCTCCCACTGTCTACGAGGCCCTCTGGCTGTGTACTTATAGACTCCCTCTTCTAAAACATCATTTAGAAAAGCTGTCATGACACCCAACCACCAGATATCGTAGTCATGGTATGTAGCCGTGGCAAGTAGAATCTGGATGGACTTAAGCATAGATACTGGAAAAAGGTTTCATCATTATCCACGCCTGGTCAATGACGAAAACCTTTAACAAGTCTAGCTTTGAAAGTCTCAACTTTTCCATCTACACCAAGTAATCTTCTCAAGATATACTTGCTCCTGATGGGGATTTAACCCTTCAGATATAGCAACCAAAGTCCATACTTTGTTGGTGTATAAGGATTCCATCTCAGATCACTAAGCATCCAGCCATTCTTACAGAGTCTTACTCCTGATGGCCAGCTCGAAACTAGTTGGGTCATCATCTCATGATGCAATCCTCGCTCCCACTGTCATAGAGAAACCGAAATATCTCTCAGGTGGGTGAGGAACCTTACTAGATCGGCGGAGAGGCTGAGGTTCGTTGGCATCTACTGTTAGTTATATGTATGCCCTAGAGGCCATTACTGTACATACGATGTATATTGTAGTGGATGCTAGGACATATATAGGGAGGACTTTCTTGCTCGATATGTTAGTATGCTATCTGGTTGTAATTTATCTTAACCTGTACTCAGATTGTCTCTATGTTACATGTTGATAAAGCCCTTAGGATATGTACTCGACTACTAGGACTATGATGAGATCATACTAATGGGGCCACGGTAGTCGACGAGTACATCCTATAACTGTTCCTAGTCGAGGGTGTATCGAGACAGGGCATCGATGCACCAGAGTAGACTAGCGTATACGCATCTTGACCCATATGATGGGCGATGGATGATCCCATATCCATCGGTGTTTGACATCAAGGATGGTGTATGGGTGCTCAGTGGAGACTGGGTACACTGGACGGACTCGCCGAGAACTCCCAGATGGTATTATACCATACGTCAGATGGCAGTTCTCCGGTGACACTGGTACAGAGTAGTCTGTTGACCCGAGATCGTCATAGAGTCTTGTGTGATTCCCACTGTGCTTTGATTTCCATCATACCACGTCCAAGAGGGCATGCAAAAAGGTGGCTTTTGGGTACAGTCCCGAATCACATGGAGGCAATGAGCGATAGGAGGGGATTCGTCTCTCCCGGTATAGGGAGTTGATGTTGTGCTGTGTTCGATTGGCTATAACCGGAAATCCCTGGCCAGGGTTGTTGAGATTTACTGGTAAGTGTTATCAGTAGTTTCTCGAACTGTTATAGACCTCATATCGACACAACTTATCGAGCTACTGGGGTCTGACGTTTACCACCCCTAGGCGAGATATGCAACATATCAGACGACGAGACCGGACTGTACGGGAGTGTTACTGTTTGGATTCACAGGAGAATGTACAGGCTTGCTTGTTGATCTTCTGAGCGCTCAATACCTGGGTAGCTGTTACGTTTAGCTGACCGCTTGCAGCTTGTGGGTGTTTGATATGATCATCACCTACTGCCGGCGTATTGACGATTCTTTAGAGTCCTACATAGAGGTTTCTTGACTCAGGCAAAACGGAGTAGGGGCACATATGTGATATGTGCGGGATCGAGGATAATGCGATATGTGATACCGTATTCTATTCTCGCGATATTTGATATCAGCCGGGTCATCGGATCAAGTGTTGATTCGATGAATCGGTACGGATAAATATTAGTCGGTTATATGCGATATAGCCGGATTGTCGGATCAAGTGTTGATTCGATAATTTAATGTATAATAATATATATGATATATTAAATTACATTAACTAATATTTGCTCACTAAAAGATTCTTTTTCTCACTCGGGTAATACATTGATATATATGCGATATATGTTAATTGTATTATTTTATTTGGTTACGATAAGTATTATATATGTGATATATAATATTGTAACATGATATGATAACTAATGCAACTTTTTTAGTGGAGTTTAAACATGATTAGGGTTTGGATTAGGGTTAAGCTTTCTAGATGTTTCTAGAAGGTTTTCATTTTGTCATGATAAAGATATTTACAAGTGACTCATGCTTTAACCCAACCCAAACCCTAACCCTAGTCAATTCTCTACAATGGTTAAGTCAACCATGGTTGCATTATTCTTTATATTAATCCTTTCTTATTCATCACAAAAAAAATGGATCACTATTCTTCTTCTTCCTTCATTCTTTCATGAAAAAGCTTGCTTGATTTTTCCAAAGTGATGAATAAATATGAGAAAAAGATAAATAAAGAGAGCAAAAATCCTACTTCATCATCCTCATCTTCCCTTGCCATTTAGATGAGGGTGTTCACATCATTTCATGAGTGTTAGCTTGTGTTAACGGAATTTCAAGGTAGATCATCTTAGTATCGAAGATCGGAAGCAAAGGTTGCATCTTTCTCTTCGTGGAACCTCTCGAGAGTCCGGATCCCGATGATCGCAGCGAAGGGACCACAACACGGAGCATATGAAGTGAAGGACCGGATCTACAAAGGTTGTAATCCCTCTCACTTAGTGTTAAAGTTGTTAACTTGTTAGTTTTCGCCTAATCTCTAGTTTAAAGATCCGTATTCGGGTTGTTCGGCACGGCTAAATATTTAATCGGGCATGGTTGATGCCTCGTAGACCCTTGTGCGCGTGCCTAGCAACGCTACAGTGGTATCAGAGCCAGGTTAGAGCTTTAGGCGAAGTCTAGACGAAGTTTAAAGTTCGATCGAACCCGAAACCCCGACTCCAAAATGCTCTCTGGAAATTTTCTGAAAATTTGGATTTTTGTCAATTAAAAATTTCTAAAAAATTCAGCAGGGACTTATTAGAATTACTGTGAAATTCGAGGGGCTAATTCGTCAAAAGTGCGGCGGAACCGCGGCAGAAGCCTGGCTTCTGCGGCGGTTCCGCGGCCATTTGATGACGTCACCCCTCCTATTTTGCACAGTAATTCCTATTACACAGTGCTGAGTTCTCTGGGAATTTTTAATTTTTATTCTACAGTTGAGTTTTCTGGGGTTGTTTTGGGGATTCGATGTTTCGATCGGAGTATTAGATTTTATCTATTTGGCTTTCCGGATAAATTTTAGAAACTGTTAAAAAGTTCGAACGGATATCAATAACTCACTTTTTCCCCTGTCGGAAATTTTTTCAAAAGTTGGATTTTTTCTCGTGTTTAAGAATGTTCTAAGTCGTGCAAGTAACTCGGTGGACCCTCTAGAAGACAACAAACCTTAACTCGATTATGTGACCGTCTTGAACTGCCTTTTGAACCTTAGGGTTTGGGGCAGTACGGCGTGCCACATGTGAGGCGTTGGCTTGACCCTTCTACGGCTGGACCATTGGTACTGTGGCATGTGATGGATGTTTTTAAACTGATTTCAAGTGTTGAGATATATTGGGGAAATCTTGGGTGTTTGATGATTCGATCGGAAAGTTTAACTTTGTCTATTTATCTGGAATGTGATACAATATTTGGAATCCACAGGTAGTTATGTGATAACTGAATGAATGTTATAAACATAGCAGTTTAGTCTCACTTGATCGGTTGCCACGGAATTTTGATGTGATCGAAAGTCCGTCGCAATCACGTAGCGTATGCGGATACTCGCCGGGTAAACTTAATAGACAGCTACGCCCCATAGCCCCGACCAAGTGACTGTAGGAGAACCCCATCGCCGAAAGCATCCGTTCGGGTGCTCGCGGTAGCGGTGTTCCGCCTTGGTGCACTTCGTCGACGGTATCGGGGGTGCGGCCGTCTACTAAAGTTTGCAACGAGCATTCGATCAGTTTTTCGGGAATCTTGTTGAATTGCCCGACTTGATATTGAAAAGAGTTTTCGATAATGAGACTAAAATGCGGGGTTTATAATTGTTAGGCATGCGATGTCTAAGGAATTCATTTGGTTAGGCATGCGATGTCTAAAGAGGTTGCGGATTCCAACTGTTGTAGTTTTACACTTTCTTTTCTGTGACCGTAAGCGTAGTATGTAGTGTATCGCCGGCTTCGTTGCTATACATCAACGACAATCGGGATATGCATACTTGCTTACGTTGATGATATGTGATATTATGTGTTGCTGTGATATGTTATATTAGATCGTCGCGTTTTGAATAGCCGGGGGTTTTATGTGAGATGAGTGTTTTTCTTTTTCATTCATGTAAAATTCAATTTGTATGTAATATTCTTTTATTGGGGCACTTCCAGGTAGCGGAAGCTGTCACCGTTGTATATTATTTACTTTTCCGCATTAGGATAGACCCAAGGCGGGGAGCACAAGTAACCGGATTCTAGGGTCCAGTGGGAGACCATCTCGAGGAGTCGAGACCGGGTCTCCTAACCCTAGAATTGGCAGTGTTACTTGCCGCTCTCGTAGGGGTCTAGGGATGTGGGTTTGGCTATTCATCGCGACCATGGAATCCGTGTTTTATACAGGCTCGTATTGAAAACACGGACGTCCTAGTATATCCAATATTTCATATATGTTCTTCTGCTGCAATGTTCTGTGATGAGATCATATTACTGCCTGTGACGAATGTTTATATTATATATATGAGATATATGTTATATTGCAGATTTCGTTTCAAAAAGAGATGCTTGTGAAGCATAATAAAATGGGACTTCATTAATGAGATTAATGAAATAAAAGAAACCTAAGATGTTGTGGAATCGAATTTCTAAATAAAACAGGTAGCTACAGTTCTTGCTTTGCATAGCGGTGTTCCTTGTAGAACATCCAGCACCTTATTCGATAAGGAAAGGACCGAGATCCCTTCACCGGGAGTGACTCCTTTAGCAATGACTGGCAGATGCTACAACTCTCGGTTTGTCTTTTGATTGCTTCTATAGTTTCTGCTTTGCACAGTGGTATATATGATATATCCTGCACCTTATTCGATGAGGAAAGGGCCGACGATCCCTTCACCGGGAGTGACCCCTTTAGCAAAACTAGAAAAGCCTCAAAAGCACTCCATTTTAAAATCATTTGATTCTACAACGATATCAAGTTCATTACGCAATAGGTTTTCAGAAAAACCTGTCGTAACCCTCCGTCATTTCAGATAAGTACTACTTAGTATTCGTGCTGCGGTAGTTTGGCCTTCGTCAAGGCGTAGTGTACGGTAGCTAACTAGTGCTTATCTGCTAGCATACGATGCGATTGGATTAGGGTATTCGTACGGCGTAGTTTGGCCTTCGTCAAGGGTCGTGCGGGTGGGTTTAATTCAATCAAGAAATGAACGGGTTGAACTTGACTAGCGGACTATGGGTAGTTTGGCCTTCGTCAAGGTCATAGGACGCTAGGGGTAAAATATTATTGGGAATTTCAAGTGTTGAAATTTGCAATGAGATTGCATACCTTCTATGAGATAGTTGGATCCCGATACCCGCTGCGAGTAAGAGTTACTCCTGGGAGAGTTTTACACATTACAATTAGCCGATCAAGTAGGTGTCTAGAAAGGTGTTAACGGGGTTACGCCTCTGGGAAAACGAGGTTTACTTTAATTAGGTTCGTGCGAAAGCACGGGGGACCTCCCTCAAAGTACCGACACTGGCCTGGCTGAAACATTGGCGAACTTGTAGTGTGTGATTAATCCCGGCTAGTCTTTCCTTTTAGGGTTTGAAGGAAGATTTGATTAAAACAGTGGGAGACATCCTGATTAGATATATTAGATAACCAATCTAATCTTGCAAGAGCATACGCTGAGTGTTTTCTTCTCTCTCTCTCCAGATAGTGACCATATCACGCCTTAATCAAGATAATAAAACGGATATATTGACCGAACCCGCTTGTTATACTGAGCTGGGGAACGTTGGTCCCGCTCCAACTTATAATTGTTATAAGACAGAGCAGGAAATTGGGGAATACCAGATTTCCCGTGCCGCCCAAACGAAGAAAGTGCATGTTGATGCATCATCTTCGGGTGTGTTCATTACACAGAACTGTTTCTCAGTATCCTTTACGTCCTGGGTATGTGATACCGGATCAGGATCCCGTATATGTAATCTGTTACATGGGTTACAGATAGGTAGAGAACTGAGAACAGATGATAAGTTTCATGAGACAGAAAACGGTGCAAGTATTGCAGCCAAGTCTGTTGGTCACTATCACCCTGTATTACCTGAATACATTGATTCTGAACAAATGTTATTAGATACCGAACCTGATATACAAAATCATATCAGTCTCTTTATTAGTAAAGAAAGGATATAATTTTGTATTGTTGGATAATATTTTGAACATTTCCTATATCAATAGTTGATCGGTTCAGGCACGTTATCTAAAAGCATTGACGTTCTAAATCAAACCACAGTTCTTAGTATATAGAACACACACAAGAGGAAGAGTTCAGAAATGAACGAATCCTTCTTGAGGTATTGTAGACTAGGTCATATCAATGCGACCCGACTAGCTAAGTTACATTGAGATGCACATTTAAATCTGTTTGAATTTACATCTTGTGAAACTTGCCAGTCATGTCACAAAGATAAGATGACCATAGCTCTGTTTATTGGAAACAGAGAAAGAGTTAGTGAACTCTTGGGATTGATACATGCTGATGTATGAAAGTCCCCTGTCTACACATGCCAAGATCGGTTCTTTGTACTTCATTACATTCTCTGATAATCTCTCAAGATTCAGACATATGTTCCTGTTGAAACACAAGTCCGAACCTTTTGAGATATTCACAGAATATAAGTTAGAAGTAGAGAACCAAATACGGGTATAAGTATTATGTCCTTTGATGAGATCAAGGAGGAGAATACTTGAGCACGGAATTCCTGGACTATTCTAAAGGAGAATGAGATTCACTCTCAGCATTACTCCTCCGAATACACCATAGTACGATGGTATATCGGGGCGGAGCAATAACACCCTATGAGATATGGTGTGCTCTATGATAAGTACTACTGAGTTTCCAATTTCCTTTTGGGAGTTATGCACTTGAGAAGCTGCATACCTATTGAATGAGGATTCAATAGTTTCCAACGAACTTCAGCCTCTCCGCCGATCTAGTAGGGTTCCTCACCCACCTGAGAGACACTTCGGTTTCTCTATGATAGTGGGAGCGAGGATTGCATCATGAGATGATGACCCAACTAGTTTCGAGCTGGCCATCAGGAGTGGGACTTTGTAAGAATGGCTGGATGCTTATCGATCTGAGATGGAATCGTTATACACCAACAAAGTATGGACTTTGGTTGCCTTATCTGAAGGGTTAAATCCCCATCAGGAGCAAGTATATCTTGAGAAGATTACTTGGTGTACATGGAAAAGTTGAGACTTTCAAAGCTAGACTTGTTAAAGGTTTGCATCATAGACCAGGTATGGATTATGTTGAAACCTTTTCTAAGGATCTATGCTTAAGTCCATCCAGATCCTACTTGCTACGGCTACATACCATGACTACGATATCTGGTGGTTGGGTGTCATGACTGCTTTTCTAAATGATATTTTGGAAGAGAGCATCTATAAGTACACAGCCAGAGGGCTTCGTAGACAGTGGGAGCAGCGGAAACGTGCGCAAGATGTTTTATGTGATAAAACAGGCATCGCGGAGTTGGAACATCTGTTTTGATGTGGTAGTCAAAGAGTTTGACTTCATCAAAATGGTAGATGAACCTTGTATATAGAAAAAGGTAGTAGAGAGTATGGTAGGTGATCCTCGTAGAGTACGTGGATGACATACTCTTGATAGGGAAGGAGTTTCCTATGCTACGCTCGGTCAATCTCCGCTTATCACAAGGATTCTCCATATAGGATCAAAGTGATACCTCCTAAATCCTGGGCTTTGGATCTATGAGATAGATCTAATTGGATGTTAGGACACTCACTAGTTGTAGTGAGATGGTATCAATCAATCCTGAGGAAAATCACTGGAAAGGTTCTAGAGTGATAAGGACGACTGAATGTCAGTTGCAGGCATTGTCTATACCCTCAGTGGAGGGACGGTATGTTGGAAGAGTTCCAAGCTAGATACCGTGACATACTAGACGATTAAAGGAAAGATACATCGTTACCAAGGATGCTACCAAAGAGGCAGTCTGGATATATATAAGTTCATAAGATGAACTTCGTTCCTACCATTGTGTGACAATGGAGTTGTGGCTTCAGCCAAGGAACTACCGTCCCATCAGAAATCCAGATATAATTCTTAGGCAGTATCACCTGATCATGGAGATGGTTGATCTCCAGGGATATCGAGGTTAGGAGAGTAGACACAGAGGACGACAGCGCGGATCCACTCACAAAGGCCTTTTTCCCAGTAGAGACTTTTATGGGATGGTTGAGTATGTGATACTTCAACCGCAGCTAATTGTTGGGTATGCGATACCATAACAGATGGCCCTAGTGCAAGTGGGAGATTGTTAGTTATATGTATGCCCTAGAGGCCATTACTGTACATACGATGTATATTGTAGTGGATGCTAGGACATATATAGGGAGGACTTTCTTGCTCGATATGTTAGTATGCTATCTGGTTGTACTTTATCTTAACATGTACTCAGATTGTCTCTATGTTACATGTTGATAAAGCCCTTAGGATATGTACTCGACTACTGGGACTATGATGAGATCATACTAGTGGGGCCACGGTAGTCGACGAGTACATCCTATAACTGTTCCTAGTCGAGGGTGTATCGAGACAGGGCATCGATGCACCAGAGTAGACTAGCGTATACGCATCTTGACCCATATAATGGGCGATGGATGATCCCATATCCATCGGTGTTTGACATCAAGGATGGTGTACGGGTGCTCAGTGGAGACTGGGTACACTGGACGGACTCGCCGAGAACTCCCAGATGGTATTATACCATACGTCAGATGGCAGTTCTCCGGTGACACTGGTACAGAGTAGTCTGTTGACCCGAGATCGTCATAGAGTCTTGTGTGATTCCCACTGTGCTTTGATTTCCATCATACCACATCCAAGAGGGCGTGCAAAAAGGTGGCTTTTGGATACAGTCCCGAATCATATGGAGGCAATGAGCGATAGGAGGGGATTCATCTCTCCCGGTATAGGGAGTTGATGTTGTGCTGTGTTCGATTGGCTATAACCGAAAATCCCTGGCCAGGGTTGTTGAGATTTACTGGTAAGTGTTATCAGTAGTTTCTCGAACTGTTATAGACCTAATATCGACACGACTTATCGAGCTACTGGGGTCTGACGTTTACCACCCCTAGGCGAGATATGCAACATATCAGACGACGAGACCGGACTGTACGGGAGTGTTACTGTTTGGATTCACAGGAGAATGTACAGGCTTACTTGTTGATCTTCTGAGCGCTCAATACCTGGGTAGCTGTTACGTTTAGCTGACCGCTTGCAGCTTGTGGGTGTTTGATATGATCATCACCTACTGCCGGCGTATTGACGATTCTTTAGAGTCCTACACAGAGGTTTCTTGACTCAGGCAAAACGGAGTAGGGGCACATATGTGATATGTGCGGGACCGAGGATAATGCGATATGTGATACCGTATTCTATTCTCGCGATATTTGATATCAGCCGGGTCATCGGATCAAGTGTTGATTCGATGAATCGGTACGGATAAATATTAGTCGGTTATATGCGATATAGCCGGATTGTCGGATCAAGTGTTGATTCGATAATTTAATGTATAATAATATATATGATATATTAAATTACATTAACTAATATTTGCTCACTAAAAGATTCTTTTTCTCACTCGGGTAATACATTGATATATATGCGATATATATTAATTGTATTATTTTATTTGGTTACGATAAGTATTATATATGTGATATATAATATTGTAACATGATATGATAACTAATGCAACTTGTTTATTGGAGTTTAAACATGATTAGGGTTTGGATTAGGGTTAAGCTTTCTAGATGTTTCTAGAAGGTTTTCTTTTTGTCATGATAAAGATATTTACAAGTGACTCATGCTTTAACCCAACCCAAACCCTAACCCTAGTCAATTCGCTACAATGGTTAAGTCAACCATGGTTGCATTATTCTTTATATTAATCCTTTCTTATTCATCGCAAAAAAAATGGATCACTATTCTTCTTCTTCCTTCATTCTTTCATGAAAAAGCTTGCTTGATTTTTCCAAAGTGATGAATAAATATGAGAAAAAGATAAATAAAGAGAGCAAAAATCCTACTTCATCATCCTCATCTTCCCTTGCCATTTTGATGAGGGTGTTCACATCATTTCATGAGTGTTAGCTTGTGTTAACGGAACTTCAAGGTAGATCATCTTAGTATCGAAGATCGGAAGCAAAGGTTGCATCTTTCTCTTCGTGGAACCTCTCGAGAGTCCGGATCCCGATGATCGCAGCGAAGGGACCACAACACGGAGCATATGAAGTGAAGGACCGGATCTACAAAGGTTGTAATCCCTCTCACTTAGTGTTAAAGTTGTTAACTTGTTAGTTTTCGCCTAATCTCTAGTTTAAAGATCCGTATTCGGGTTGTTCGGCACGGCTAAATTTTTAATCGGGCATGGTTGATGCCTCATAGACCCTTGTGCGCGTGCCTAGCAACCCTACATCTACTGAATCCTTTAGTTCTTTCAAATCATCTGCTGTAGTTTGCATAGCTGGAACCTTTCCAGTTCTACATTACAGACCTTGCCTCGAGCTTGTCCAGATTTTGCTTTTAGACATAGGCCGGACAATCCCAAATCTTAACTAACTTAAGACATGGGCTCTTCCCATTCCATATCACATATGAAGCGGTAGGCAACTGATTTGATTGGAACCCTATTCAATAGGTATGCAACTTCTTAAGTGCATAACCCCCTGAGGAAAAAGGTAACTCAGTAGTACTCATCATAGAGCACACCATATCAAATAGGGTGTATCTGCTCTGCCCCGACATACCATCGTGCAATGGTGTATACGGAGGAGTAATGCTGAGAGAGAATCTCATTCTCCTTTAGAATAGTCCAGTATTTCCGTGCTCCAGTATTCTCCTCCTTGATCACATCAAAGGACATAATACTTATACCCGTATTATGATTCTCTACTTCTAACTTATATTCTGTGAATATCTCAAAAGGTTCAGCTTGTGTTTCAACAGGAACATATGTCTGAATCTTGAGAGATTATCAGAGAACGTAATGAAGTATAAAGAACCGGTCCTGGCATGTGTAGACAGGGGACCTTACATACATCAACATGTATTAATCCCAAGAGTTCACTAACTCTTTCTCTGTTTCCATTAAACAGAGCTCTGGTCATCTTATCTTTGTGACATGACTGGCAAGTTTCACAAGATGTAAATTCAAACTGATTTAAATATGCATCTACATGTAACTTCAGCTAGTCGGGTCGCAGTGATATGACCTAGTCTACAATGCCTCAAGAAGGATTCGTTCATTTTTGAACTCTTCCTCTTGTGTGTGTTCCGTATACTAAGAACTGTAGTTTGATTTAGAACATAAATGCTTTTAGATAACGTGCCTGAACCGATCAACTTTTGATATAGGAAATGTCCAAAACATTATCCAACAATACAAAATTTTATCATTTCTTTACTAATAAAGAGAGTGATATGATTTTGTATATCAGGTTCGGTATCTAACAACATTCGTTCAGAATCAATGTATTGGTAATACAGGGTGACAGTGACCAACAGACTTGGCTGCAAAACTTGCCCCGTTTTCTGCCTCATGAAACTTATCACCCGTTCTCAGTTCTCTACCTTTCTGTAGCCCTATGTAACAGATTACATATCTGGGATCCTGATCTGGTATCACATACCCAGGACGTAGAGGATACAGAGAAACAGTTCTTTGTAATGAACACACCCGAAGATGATGCATCAGCATGCACTCTCTTCGTTTGGGCGGCACGGGAAATCTGGTATTCCCCAATTTCCTGCTCTGTCTTATAACAATTATAAGTTGGAGCGGGACCAACGTTCCCCAGCTCAGTATAACAAGCGGGTTCGGTCAAATATCCGTTTTATTATCTTGATTAAGGCGTGATATGGTCGCTACCTAGAGAGAGAGAGAAGAAAACACTCAGCGTGCGCTCTTGCAAGAATAGATTGGTTATTATTTTATCTAATCAGGATGGCTCCCACTGCTTTTTATCAAATCTTCCTTCAAACCCTAAAAGGAAAGACTAGCCGGGATTAATTACACACTACAAGTTCGCCAATCTTTCAGCCAGGCCAGTGTCGGTACTTTGAGGGAGGTCCCCCGTGCTTTCGCACGAACCTAATTAATGTAAACCTCGTTTTCTCAGAGGCGTAACCCCGTTGACACCTTTCTAGACACCTACTTGATCGGCTAATTGTAATGTATAAAACTCTCCCAGGAGTAACTCTTACTCGCAGCGGGTATTGGGATCCAACTATCTCATAGAAGGTATGCAATCTCATTGCAAATTTCAACACTTGAAATTCCCGATAATATTTTGCCCCTAACCTCCTATGACCTTGACAAAGGCCAACAAACCATAGGATGCTAGTCAAGTTCAACCCGTCATTTCCTGATTGAATTAAACCCACCCGCACGGCCCTTGACAAAGGCCAACAAGGTCGCACGACTACCCTAACCCAATCCGCATCATATGCATAAGCAGATAAGCACCAGTTAGCTACCGCACACTGCGCCTTGACAAAGGCCAACAAACGTAGCACGAATACTAACTACTACTTATCTGAAATGACGGAGGGCTACGACAGGTTTTTCTGAAAACTTATTGCGTAATGAACTTGATATCGTTGTAGGATCGAATGAATTTTGAAATGGAGTGTTTTTGAGGCTTTTCTAGTTTTGCTAAAGGAGTCACTCCCGGTGAAGGGATCGTCGGTCCTTTCCTCGTCGAATGAGGTGCGGGATATATCATATATATCACTGTGCAAAGCAAAACTCTTAAAAGCAATCAAAAGACAAACCGAGTGTGTAGCATCTGCCAGTTATTGCTAAAGGAGTCACTCCCGGTGAAGGGATCTCGGTCCTTTCCTCATCGAATAAGGTGCAGGATATATCACATATACCGCTGTGCAAAGCAAGAACTGTAGCTACCTGTTTTATTTTGAAATTCGATTCTACAACATCTTAGGTTTCTTTTATTTCATTAATCATATTAATGAAGTCCCATCATTTAAGTACCTAAACATCACAGATAAATACGACGTACACTTATGCCATCCGCATTCGCCTCGATGTCCCCTCGTGCACCGTTAGGTTAGGTAACTAACGGCAGAGCGGGGCAGGGCTAGCGCGGGTGTAAAACATAAGTAACGCCTATATAATATATCATATATACTATATACTGTATCTATCACAGAACATCACATGATCACATCACAGATATCGCAGCAGAAGAATCATATGAAATATTGGATATACTAGGACATCCGTGTTTTCAATACGAGCCAGTATAAAACACGGATTCCACGGTCGTGATGAATAGCCAAACCCACACCCCTAGACCCCTACGAGAGCGGCAAGCAACCCTACCAATTCTAGAGTTAGGAGACCCGGACTCGACTCCTCGAGTTGGTCTCCCACTGGACTCCAGAACCCGGTTACTTGTGCTCCCCTCCTTGGGTCTATCCTAGTGCGGAAAAGTAAATAATATACAAACGGTGACAACTTCCGCAACCTGGAAGTGCCCCAATAAAAGAATATTACATACAAGTTTTTACATGAATGAAAATGAAAAACACTCATCTCACATAAAAACCCCGGGGCTATTCAAACACGACGATCCAATATAACATATCCAGCAACACATAACATCACATGTCATCAACATAAGTAAATATGCCCATCCCAATTGTCGTTGACATATAGCAACGAAACCGGCGATATCACATATTACACTTACGGTCACAGAAAAGAAAGTGTAAAACTACAACAGTTGGAATCCGCAACCATCTCAGACATCGCATGCCTGACCAAATGAATTACTTAGACATCACTTGCCTAACAATTATAAACCCCGCATTTTAGTCTCATTATCGAAAACTCTTTTCAATATCAAGTCGGGTAATTCAACAAGATTCCCGACATCCTGATCGAATGCTCGTCGCAAACTTCAGTAGACGGCTGCACCCCCGATACCGTCGACGAAGTGCACCAAGGCGGAACACCGCTGCCGCGAGCACCCAAACGGATGCTTTCGGCGACGGGGTTCTCCTACAGTCACTTGGTCGGGGCTATGGAGTGAGGCTGTCTATTAAGTTTACCCGGCGAGTATCCGCGTACGCTACGTGATTGCGATGGACTTTTGATCGCATCAAAATTCCGTGGCAACCGATCAAGTGAGACTAAACTGCTATGTTTATAACATTCATTCAGTTATCTCATAACTACTTGTGAATTCCAATTATTGTATCCCTTTCCACATAAATAGAAAATGTTAAACTTTCCGATCGAACATTCGAACACCCAAGTTTTCCCGAAACAGCTCAACACATGAAATAAGTTCAAAGACATTCACTTCATGCCTCAGTACCAACGGTCCAGCCGTAGAAGGGTCAAGCCAACGCCTCACATGTGGCACGCCGTACTGCCCCAAACCCGAAGATTCAAAGGGCAGTTCAAGACGGTCACATAATCGAGTTAAGGTTTGTTGTCTTCTAGAGGGACCATCGCGTTACTTGCACTACTTAGAACGTCTTTAAACCTCGGAAAAATCCAACACTTGGAAATTTTCCGGCAGGGAAAAATTGGGTATTTATATCCGGTCGAACCTTTTTAACATATTTTAAAATTATCCGGAAAAACACATAGACAAAGTTTGACAATCCGATCGAATGTACGAACTCCCAATACAACCCAAAATACTCAACTTTTGATTTCAGATTAAAAATTCCCAGGAAAACTAGCACTGCCAAATAGGAATTACTGTGCAAAATTTAATGGGAGAAGAGACAAAAGGGCCGCGGAACCGCCGCATTAGCACGCTAATGCCGCGGTTCCGCCGCACTTTTATGGAATTAGGTCATCGAACTTCACAGTAATTCTTATAAATTCCTGCTGGTTTTTCTGCATATTTTTAATTCTGGAAAAACCCCGAATTTCAAAAATGTCCAGAGAGCATTTTGGATGTAGGTTTTCGGTTCGATCGGACTTCAAACTCCGTCTACGCATCGCCTAAGGCTCTAGCTAGGCTCTGATACCACTGTAGGGTTCCTAGGCACTCTCAAGAGGTCTCACAAGGCATCAACCATGCCAATTTCAAAAATTACGATGCCGAGAAACCCGACTACGGATCGTTGGCTAGAAGTTTAGGCGATAACAAAAACTAGTTAACAACTTAACTAAATGGTAAAGGAAAATACAACCTTTGTAGATCCGGTTCTCCACCTCCATGGCTCCGCGATGATGTCTCCTCGCTGTACAAATCGGATCTTAGGCTCTAGCGTCGGCTTCATCGGAGAAAAAGCGGGCTAGGTCATCGACGACGATGCCGAAGATGATCTACGTCGAGGCATCGCTAGATCAAGCTCCAACTTCACCAAGTCATGAAACTTGTGAAGAGAACACACTCTACTACTTGGCAAGAGGTAGAGGATGAAGAAATAGGAAGTGGGTAGACTTTAGAATTGGATTTCTCACTTGTTTTCTTCACTTGCCATTGATGAGGCAAGCTTTCTTCTTTGAAGATGAAGAAGAAGAAGATGATAATATTATGATAAGTCTCTTTTAAAAAGGATAAATGAATGAATACTTATCATAACCAAACCCTAGTTAAGTGTAGAGAATAGACCATGGTTTGTTTAAATGGTTAGGGTTAAGTATGAAGACAAGAATGGTGACTAAGTCAAAGCTTCATGAATCTTCAAGAAACAAACAAACAAAGCCACCATTCTTTCTTTATCTTTTCCAAAACAAATAAATAAATAAATAAATAAATAAGATAATCAAAACCCTAATCATTAACTTAACCATGGTTTAATCTTTACACTTAACCAAGTTAACATGTATCATCAAACATGATACAATCATTTGCACAAAAAGTATATCACATATACAACTTGTACAACCAAGTGAGAAAATCCTTTTAAAGTGAACCGATATTAGTTAATGTAAAGTGATATATCAAATATATAATTATATATTAAATCACTAAATCAATACTTGATTTAACGACCCGGTCATATCGCATATAACCGACTAATATCAATAGTAACAACTTATCGAATCAACACTTGATCCGATAACCCGGCTATAACGCATATAACCGATCAATGTTACAAATCTCGAGAATCGAATACAGTATCACATACTGGTATTATTCTCGGTCCTGCACATATCTTATATGCGCTCCTATTTTGTTTTGCTTGAGCCAGGAAACCTCTGTGTAGGACTCTAAAGACTCGTCAATACGCCGGCAGCAGGTGATGATCATATCAAACACCCACAAGCCGCAAGCGGTCTGCTAAACGTAACGGCCACCCGGGTATTGAGCGATCAGAAGATCGACGAGCAAGCCCGCTCACACTCCAGTGAATCCAACCAGTAACACTACCGTACAGTCCGGTCTCGTCGTCTGATATGTCGCATATCTTGCCTAGGGGTGGTAAACGTCAGACCCCAATAGCTCGATAAGTCGTGTCGATATGAGGTCTATAACAATTCGAGAAACTACTGGTAACACTTACCAGTAAATCTCAGCAACCCTGGCCAGGGATTTCCGGTTATAGCCAATCGAACACAGCGCAACATCAACTCCCTATACCCGGAGAGACGAATCCCCTCCTATCGCTCATTGCCTCCATGTGACTCGGGACTGTACCCAAAAACCACCGTTTTGCACGCCCTCTTGTACGTGGTAAGATGGAAATCAAAGCACAGTGGGAACCACACAAGACTCTATGACGATCTCAGGTCAACAGACTACTCTGTACCAGCGTCACCTGAGAACTGCCATCTGACATAAGGTATAATACCATCTGGGAGTTCTCGGCGAGTCCGTCCAGTGTACCCAGTCTCTACTGAGCACCCGTATATCATCTCCGATGTCAAACACTAATGGATATGGGATCATCCATCGCCCATCTGTATGGGTCGAGAAGGTATACGCTAGTCTACTCTGGTATATCGATGCCCCGTCTCGATACACCCACGACTAGGGACTTTGAAGGATGTACTTATGGACTACCATGTCCCCACTAGTATGATCCGCATCATAGTCCAGGTAGTCAAGTACACATCCTAAGGGCTTTACCAACATGTAATAGAGAGACAATCTGTGTACACGTTAAGGTAAAGAGCAACCAGATAGCATACTATCATGTCGAGCAAGAAAGTCCTCCCTATATATGTCCCAGCATCCACTACAATATACATCCAATGTACAGTAATGGCCTCTAGGGCATACATATAACTAACAATTAAAGGCAACGAAACTAACTCGCTTATAGGATCTCAGAAGGACCTAAATCCTGGGACAAGCTTCCCAAAAACCAACACGTCACTCATCGGAAAGTCCATAGGAATACATGATCTGTTCCTGCGAGCTCGAGTCTACGACCAACGCAGCCGGCATAAGACCTCAGTTCGCAATGGACGATTCCTATCCTGACCTAACACAACTGGACCATCTCCGAAGTCTCTAGACTAGCTGGGGTGCAAAGTCCTACTTACGCAGAGTCAGAAAAACAACAGGCTGGTGATCGACACGACCTAACCCCTAAACCTAAAGGTGGCCAATTGAAGTTTCTCCTGATAACAGCTATCGAAGGAGAACCCTAACGATGGCGAGTGACGATCCCCAACTGCTGACAACAATCAAAACAAACACACAACTTAAAAAGAACTGAGCAAACTGAGTATAACCGGACGACAAGAATTCGCATGGAGTCACACCCTGACCAAACTTGGTTAGAAACTATAACGAAACTCGTGGAGATCTGCTCCCACTCCTACTTCGGAACAGTAAAAGATTGCAACTCTCCAGCCGGCCTCAGATGCTCGACTCAAGCACACAACATGACAGACACCTTGAAACGAAACTTGAAACTTCTCTTTACATCCCTGTCCACCCATAACTATCTCACAAGTCACGCTAAATGTTGGTGGAACCTGAATGTATGCAGAGAGTTGACTGGTGTGCATTTTCTAGGATTACACGTCTCTACCCGAGAGGTCAGGTACACAAATGTGTCCCTAACTTAGCACGTCATTGTCACAAATCAAGGTCTCCGAATCATTACCCGGCCGAGCATGCTCAAGTATCACTGACGAACGAGCATAGGCGGGCAGTGTCTCGCGAAAACGATTTAAGGAAAGGTGGTCGGGCGCGGACATGAGCAAGCTGTCCCCTCCGTAGAGACGAACTTAAGTTGTACTCAACGATCACACAAGAACTGTAAATCTGCAGAAGACTATCACAACAATCAAAATCCGCTGCAGGAAGATATACATTAAGCTCTAGTGGTCCGTGGAAAATCTGACACGACTCTCAAACAAGTAGTGTCTCCAAATCTCCAACGCAAAACCACCGCGGCCATCTCCAGATCATGAGTGGAATATCCTTCTCGTACTTCCTCCAATATAGGGAAGCAAAAGCGATAGCTCTATAGTGTCACCTCAGTACACACTCGAGCCCACTCAAGAAACATTACAGTTAAACGACAAGGTCGCCCGAACCAAAGGAAAAGAAGAACTGATGCAGTTGTTAACCGAATTTCCAACTGCCGAAAACTCCGTACACATGCCTCAGTCCACAGAAAAGAAACTTCCTTTCCGGTCCATTCAGTCGACGGTACAGTACTACCCTAGCAATCCTGCACGAACGGCGGTAAAAACCTGCTAAGCCCAACAATCTGCGGATCTCCGTCCTGCACACAAGTCTGGGCCTAAGCTGTACGGTCACGATCTCCCTCGGGACCATACAAAACCGTCTCCCGTGACTACAAGACCTAGGAGTCAACACAAAACAAGCCTGAAGAAACACTCCGAGAATTTAGCAAACTGCTGGTGCTCTCCCAGTATCTGCATAATAAATCCTCAAGTGCTGCTCCTGTTCCTCAAGACACATTAGATAGACCAAAATGTCGTAAATAACACAACAAAAACTGGTCGAGGAACGGCCTGAGGAAATCTGGTTCATCACATCTATGAATGCTGCTAGGGCACTGGTGAGTCTAGTGACACACCAAAACACACAAAGCCCGTAGCACGCATAAGGCAGTTTTCGGAATGCCATCACTCCGAACCCGCAGTAATGATGACCTGATCCCAAACGAACTTAGAAAATGTCTCGCATTCTGGAGCTGATCGAAGAAATCATCACGGCGAGGTAAAGGATACCCATCCGCACCGTAAGCCGGTTCAATTAACGATCCGTCGATACGCAACCCTAAGCTGCCGTCTTTCTCCTTGACGAACAGGAATAGGAGCTTCCAAATGCGAAACACTCAGACGCACAAAACTTCCCAACAACAACTCTGCAGCTGATCCTTAAGCTCCCAAGCTTCGCCGGCTCATCCGGAACAACGTCGGAAAAACTCTCGCACGAAAGGAACCCGGTCCAACAACCTTCTGTGGCTATGGTATCACGAATGAGCGCCAAGAATCCACGACATCTCCTCAGTAGCCGACTAGCGAAAAAGGCTGAATTCAAGCTGTGAGAGGCGGCACAACTATCCACCTGCACAACAAGAACTGACCTGCCGGGAAAACAAACTTGACTGTTTCCTCACGGTAGTCCACAGACGCCTAGCACGTAGTTAACCAGTCCGTGCCCAGGAGAACGTCAAATCCAACATCTCAAGAAGGACCAAAACGACGGACGAATCTTTATCTCCTAACCGATTGGCACACAACTGAAATACGTGTCGCGCAACAAAAGAATCGCTGACAGAAGTTAACACCACTCCGACTAATCTATCCAACCACGGTACAAGCAAGAAAACAAACGAATACGTCAAAAGAACATGTAAATCAAGGGTACCTGAAAACTCCACATTGGACGCCGGCGCGTCCCGATGAGTAGAAGCAAACTCCTGTGTCTGCCCTCTACCCGCAACTGGCTGAACTCCTCTGGTGGACTGAGCCCTCTGAGCAAATCTTCCACGTCCACGGCCTCTCTGAATACGACTCTGACGAGGGGCTAAGGAACAATCCCTGACGAAGTGCTGAAGGCTCCCGCATCGAAAACATCCACGCGCTGACTGCTGACCATCCTGGGAATGAGAGCTGAACGACTGTCCTCGTCCTAAGCTTCTGCTACTCCCGCGGAGGCCACGAAATCTGTCTCGACGACCAAACCTCTGCCTCTGGGCTGGTACGCTGGTACGAGTCCACCACTGTCCTGGAACTCTCTGAGCCTCTGGAATATGCGCCTCATCAACTGGAGCTGCAAGCACTGGTGCTATATAGGTGACGGACTGCTGCATGCTGATCGTAAGGGACAGCTGAGTAACAGGGGTGACAACCTCCTGTCGTAG
The DNA here is from genome assembly GCA_030015575.1 of Agapanthus africanus. Lineage (NCBI taxonomy): Eukaryota > Viridiplantae > Streptophyta > Magnoliopsida > Asparagales > Amaryllidaceae > Agapanthus > Agapanthus africanus. Next base: position 523,938,285 of record JASDDO010000019.1, read on the forward strand.
CTCCCGAACGACATCAACCAAAGAACTCATAGTCTGGCGGAAGTCCTGCATCTCTGCCAAAAGTCTATCCATAGTATAGATCGTAGGCTGATCCGTCTGCACTTGTGCAACTAGAGTGCCATCCTGGTCAGTACTCGTCTCACCCGAGCCAACTCTGACCTCGGCCCTCGCTGCATCACTCTGAGTCCCCATAGTCATCGGCGGCAAGGCTATAAATAGATATAAGATAAGATTCGATAAGAATAAGGAAATCGAATCTTAAGGGTAGGAATCATCAAGGAAGGAATTTCAAGCAAATTGTACTTAGGTCACTTAATGCAAGGTACCGCATCGTGGGTATGCTGCAGACATACACACACTACGTTACTCTGCTTAAGCTACCTACTCCATCATACTAAGGTCATCCTACACTCCGAAAGGTAAAACCTAACGCTCTGATACCAACTTTGTCACGACCCAAAATTGGCCCGTGACGGCCCTAATACTACGCAACGCCTAAACACGTAACGCGGTAAAAGAAAGCCGAAACCCAGAAATCTAAACCAAGAAAAATACGGAAAAGATAATATAAGTTTTTGAAACATTTGAAAGCACAACCCAAATTCTTTAAAAAGTCTTACTTTCTTTCTTTAAAATTTTAGCAACACCCCCTTTTGTAAAAAGTGGCCTAAAGGCGAAAAACAATCTCATCACATGTATACGACGCCGTAGCGAAGAAATAAAGACAATAGGAAGGAAACTGTATATAAAAGGCAACAATCCACAAATAATATACAAAAGCGTCCTTACCAAGTCTCTAAGTCAACAACATAATAGTAGATGGAGAGTACAAGATACAACGAATGTACAATACAAAATACAGATGACCACCAACCCACCTAAGCAAAATAGTACTGTGAGCTGATGCGGTATCTGTAGCAAAAGATGATAGTGGAAAAGCTGAATAGCGGAATAGCCTGCCTCGACTACTCTAGGGAACAATCTGAAACACCTGTGGCACAACGGGGGTGAGTTGCCAACTCGTGAATAGTAGATAACATATGCAGGTAATCGCAGGAATGTACGTACAGCATGAATCTAAGATATGCGATTACAGTAATAACATGTCATGCAAATGCTAAATAAAGGGAAGTACACTAGCAGGTACAATCACTATGTGAAGCAACAGTAACATAACAATAATATGCAATGACCATGCAATAGGGATATGAGAATGTAAATATGATGGGGGCAATACACATATATTAGCGTCCCATTCCACTAATATTGGTGTAAGGGTATATATAACAATGGCTAAATCCCCTGTTATATATACAAAAGGTGTTTAAGAGAAATATCATGAAAACAATGTGCCAAGTATCGACACAGAAATCCTGATAGGTACGTATCATACGCTGTCCCGAAAGCACGAGTGCCTAGCTCTGACCTTCGCCTTTCGACGTATGCATACGTGCATGACTCCCAACGGTGTCTCCATGACCCCCGCCGAGTCATCAGTACTATCACCGGTAGGTACTAGCCCGCCTCCAGGCTCAATCGGCAAAATCCATCGATCTTCTTGCCGAGGGGAACCATACCGGGCCCCACCATGTACCCTCTACGGCCTCGACGCCTCCTCGTAAGGGTATATATAATCAGCACCGATAAAGCTCATGGTGGATGCGCAAATATCATATCAAGGAAACCGGGTTTTTCAATGTATGCATAATTTCATGAACTCCCGCGGTTCCCAAATCCAGAAAACATCATCTAAAATCCAAATAATAATGCGCAATCCAGGAATAAACCTATGCGATATATCTGAAATGCGAGCATATAAATGAGAATATGTAGCTAAAACCAGATGTATGCAAAACCAATAAGGTACAGCTAAGTAATATCAGTAAAGGTAAATATGTAACTGCAACTGAATATGTGTGTAACATACAGGTGTAGCAATGTATAGGTATCTACCTATAAGAACCGATGTCGTATACCCCCCTGGGTATAAGAAAACATGAGTAAGGTATACCTGTAGATGTATCGTAAAGGGTAAGTGTACCTATCACTAATGGTACGATACTCTATAGGTATATAGGTATGGTAATGTCCTCTGTGATAAGCAATATAATGTCTAAAATGGTTGTGTGTGACATGTCAATTATTGACGGTGTGTGTGTAGCATACAATCCGTGCTCGTGCAACATTAACCGTCAATAATATGTGCAGTGTCCTACGGCTGCTAGTCACAGTATAACTATATCTAAGTAAATACAGTAAAGGCGCAATTCTAATAATGACGTAGAATGTGCGACAGGTATTTGAATCCTAGCCCAGGCGCATAACGCCATGCGGGCGATTCCCCTGTAGATGTTAAATCTACTCACCTACGCTCCACGCTAGGTGAATCCTACCATCTGCTCCCCCCTGTAGTAGTGTCCGTAGTCCCTGCCTGCAAACCTGCAAATAAGACATGGAAATCACATATAAGCTATATATTCCGCGAAACGCGATATCGAACCAAAACGAGAAACTCGCGTTGCGAACTAAACGCGCGTGTGCACGATATGCTGAAACGTGTGTGTACGCGTCTAAAGCCACCGCGACACGCCGCGATACGCTGGATCACAGAACCCACTCACGTATCGCGCGTATCGTGCAAACACAACGAACACTAAAAACGATATATGGTCCCAGATTTTCCCACAGGCCAAAACTTACAAAACTAGACATGCCAAAGCACTATACAACACAGAAGACAACCCTAGCCAAGATCCCAGAACCCAACTCCTCTTCTTGGACGCAATTTGCGGCCAAACTGAATTAATTGGCGGCCATGTTTGGGAATGGTGGGTTCGTGTTCTGGTGGTGGTATCTAGACCTAGTGTACATGCTCCAGTGTCCTCAATTTTATCCTGTAGGGTCCGGGTCAAAAGCAGATTCCAGATGTCCAATATATCGCTAAAAAACGACAATTTAGCACAAAAGCAAACCCTATGGTATTTTAGTGAAATCCAGGGAAATTCTCAGTTGAAGTGACCCTATTAACACTAAAATAGGCTAGGTTAACTAACACAATCATCATATGATCAAACTTCCACACAAAACACCATAATTAGCACTAAACTAGCTAATTTAACACAAACCGACACTAAACCATACAAGCTAAGCAAACTAGGAAATTGGGTTAAGGAAATATACCTAAAAGGGACCTTAGAGAGCAGGTGAAGAAGTGGAGAAGAGCTTCTGCAAGTTCTGGGGTTCCTGTTGCTGTTGTTGCTGCTGCTGCTGAGGTGAAGATGATGGTGCCACTGCTGCTGCTTCAGCTGCTGATGGTATTGTTGTTGCTGCTGCTGCTGAGGTGAGGGGGTGTGTGTGTGTGTTGAGAGAGTGAGAGAAGGAGAGATATGAGAGTGAGAAATGAGAATGAGAGAAAAACCAACAACCCCTCCCATTCCCTTTCTTTTTCATCATAATGAGGCATGGCTCACACCATCAAGCCCATGCTTCTCTCTCTTTCAAAGTCAACCATTTAAATATTTAAATTCATTTTTCAATTAAAATAACAACCATAACTCTTAACTAATCATAAAACTAACTTAAGACAAATGGTTAGCTAACCATGATTGCTAATCATGTTTAACCCCAAAAACAACCCTAGTTATCATGCACAAGTGTGTGTGTGCCTAACAAAATTCTAATAAAATACTCATTAAATAGGATAAAATATTTAAAAACCATTTTGGTAAACTTTTTATTAAAAATCATACATTAAAATATAATTAGCTACAAAACACATTCTAAGGTGTTACACCCACAAACTTACACAGTACTGAGCGTGCCTCGAGCTTGTCCGCATGCTGCTTTTTTACAAAAGCTGGACATCCCCATATCTTCAGGTACTTAAGACAGGGTTTCTTCCCACACCACATCTGATATGGTGTGGTAGGCACAGTCTTGGAGGGAACCTTGTTCAAAAGATATGCAGCTGATTCTAGAGCATAACCCCAGAAGGATCGCGGCAACTCAGCCTTACTCATCATGGATCGAACCATATCCAATAGGGTTCGATTCCGCCTTTCCGATACACCGTTGTGTTGTGGTGTGTATGGAGGAGTAAGCTGAGAGAGAATTCCATTCTCTTTTAAGTAGCCCAGAAACTCGGCACTCAAGTATTCACCACCTCGATCAGATCTCAGTGTCTTGATACTTTTGCCTGTTTGTTTTTCAACTTCATTCTTGTATTCCTGAAATTTCTCAAAGGCCTCGGATTTGTGCTTCATCAAGAAGACATGCCCATACCAAGAGAAATCATCTGTGAAAGTAATGAAGTATGAATAACCACTTCGCGCATGTGTAGACATTGGACCACACACATCACTGTGTATGAGTCCCAAGAGCTCGCTTGCTCTTTCTCCGTGTCCAGTGAATGGAGTCTTTGTCATCTTTCCCATGAGACAAGATTCACAAGTGGCATAAGACTGGTACTCGAACGGATCCAAGTATCCTTCTTTATGTAACTTTGTCAACCGTGTCTCATTAATGTGACCCAGTCTACAATGCCATAAGAAAGCCTGATTTAATTCCGGAGACTTTCTTTTAAGTGTGTTCTGGACACTGAAGACCTGAGCTTGATTCAAAACGTATATACCGTATTTCAATGTACCTGACCCAATCAGCACTTGATTTAGGTGGATGTTCACTACATCGCTTACAAAAGGAAAATCATATCCTTCCTTAGAAAGTAAGGATACAAATATGATGTTACAAGTTGCACCTGGTACATAAAAACAGTCACACAGAATCAATATCTGCCCAGTTGTCAGTCCTAGATGATATTCCCCTACGGATTCAGCATACATGCTCATTCCGTTAGCAACCCTGAGAGTCATATCATCTTTCCTGATAACCCTACGGTTTTTCAAAGCCTGTAACGAATTACAGATATGAGATCCTGATCCGGTATCCAATACCCAGGAAGTAGGGTTAACTGACATACAGTTCTCTATTACAAACACACCCGAAGCCGAAGCCACAACATGCTTCGAATTCTAGCTACTGGCTTTACAAACCCTGCAATCCTTCTGCCCATGTTCATTCCTGTAACAATAGGAACATCCCTCTTTTACTACATCTGTTCCTGAAACTTCTGCCCTTCCCTTTCTTTCTACTTCCCTAGTTTCCTTTAGGGTAGTAGGTAGAGACTGTTGAACTAAGTCAGCATCTGACCCGTTCTTCAACGTGGTCTTCAGGTCCGAGAGCTCAAAAGAGCTGGTCTCTGTAGGGACGTTGCCCCCTATAGATGACCCGATAGCCAACCTCGCTGGAAGCAATTTGTTCGAGGTCTCATATCTTGCGATACGAGATTGCTCTCCATATAAAACTTTGTTATGGAGGAAGATAGAAGCTGAGTCCATCTTCTCGTGCTGCCTCTGGTATATACCATCAACTGAGGCTAACACGAGGCACTTGGCTTTCGCACAGTCTTCTTCCGATGTCCTATGGATATGAATATCCATGACAGGGGAAACTGGACCTGAGACGGTAGGGGTTGGATCAGTCAAGAGGTGTCCCAGCTTGTCATGGGAAATGGACATCTGGACAGACCTTTGCCAGTCATAACAGTCAGATTCAGTCATTTTATTATCTAGATGTAACCTAGGTGCGGTCACTGGGTCGCTGCAATTAAGAGAGAGAGAAGAAAACACTTAGCATGATGCTCTTGCAAGTTTAGATTGGTTTTTAATTTATCTAAACAGGATGGCTCCCACTGTCTCTCGAATCCCTCCTCAAACCATAACGGAAGAACTAGTCAGGATCAATCTCACCATACAAAACTTGCTTAATCGTTCAGCCAGGCCAGTGTCGGTACTTCGAGGGAGGTTTTCCAACGCTTTCGCGAAGTTCCTTAATTAAGTAACCTCTTTTCCCTGTGGGCGTAGCCCCGCTAATATCTTTCTAGACACCTACTTGGTTTATAGCATTGATCGTTAAGTGAGAAAGTTCCCGAGGAGTAGCATATACTCACAGTAGGATCGGGATCCAAATATCATCGCGTGATAAAACTGAAGGAATCCTACCAGAATCATCACACTCCAAATGGTATGCAGCGCTAGCAAGTTTCAGTACTTATGAAACTCCCGATGTGGATTTTTGCCCCATGCTCTTATGACCTTGACGAAGGCCAACATATCATAAGTCACATGTCAAGTTCTACCCGTCATTATCCAGGTTAATTTGAACCCACCCGTACATACCCTTGACGAAGGCCAAAATAGTAGTACGACTGTCCCAAACCAACGCATCTATCTATGCTACAGATAAATATTCAGCAGCTACCAATCACTATGCCTTGGCGAAGGTCAAAATACATAGCTTGAATACTACTGAATATTTAACCGAAATGACGGAGGGCTACGAATGGTTTTGGCGAAACCGTGAACGTAGTGAACTTGATATGATCGATGGAACGAGATAGCTTTTAAAAGGAGTGGTTCAAGCTCCGCGTTTAAAATGCTGGTTTTTGAAAAGAACCGAGTGGTTTTCAAAGTGTTCCAACGACTTTTACTTGGTTTATTTTCTTGCATTAGTTCTTTTAATGCGTCCCATTATTTAATCCTACCATTGCAGAAAACAACCAAAATATGACGTACGCTTATGCCATTCACATTCGCCATGGGGCCCCGTCATCACCCGTTAGGTTACTTAACTAACGACAGAGCGGAGGCTGGGCTAGCGCGGCTGTAAAACATAAGCAACGCCTAAATAGTTATCATATATAAATATATAGCAATGATAGACATTACAGATCACAGATGAATACATTGGATATACTAGGAATCCGCAATCCGTTCGAGCCTGCAACGAAAAGCGGATTACACGGTCGCGGTGAATAGCCAATACCCAACCCAAGACCCCTACGGGTGCGGCAAACTACCCGCCAAGTACCCGAAGCGAAGCAACCTCCCTCAACACCGTGAGTAGGCCATTCGGCACTTCGAGATACCCGGTAGTTTGTGCACCCCCTCCATGGGTCTATCCTAGGAGCAAAAACAGTAAAAAGAATTATACAATGACGGCTACAACCCCGACCCGGTTGCGCGGCCATACAAATAATAATATTACATCAATTTACATATTACAATGAATGAAAGAAAAAGCAACACTCATCTCACATCCACCCCGGCTATTCATCCGCGACAATCCAACCCATTCATATACACATACCATCATCAATCACAGATCACAGATATGTAAAATCCCGACTAATCGACATATAGCGATTAGCCGACGTTCAGTACATATAAACATCACAGATATAACCTTTTAGTCAAAGTGTATTGAAGTTCGATAAAAAATACGGATTTATAGGCCCCCAAAAACAAATTTCTATTGTGGAAAACCTGGGCACATATAAACCATTTTAAAAATCCCAAAACCAAGCCAGAAATACACTGCACCAAACTCGACCCAGTGAAGAGCCAAGACGGCCGCGGTTGCGCGGCAATAGCTTGCTATTGCCGCGGAACCGCGGCTCTTTGGTCGAATCACTGGATCGTTTTTGGTGGCTTTCTTCACAAAACCCTGAGATGATTTTTGGAGTATGATTTATTTTGTTTTGAACAGAAAAAATTTTAACAGAAACTTAGGGTTTTGAAAACTCGGTTTTTCGATTTTTCCGATTTGAACTTCGATACACTCTACTACCTAGCTAGTTTATGTTTAGTTAGGCTCTGATACCACTGTAAGTCCACGTTGCCCACCCCGGTGCTTGCGGGGAGGCGGAAAACGGAATAAAAATCGGATTTTTATCAACTTAGGCAACATGGACTAGACAAAGAAGGATCTTTGCTAAACAAAAACAAGCTAAAGCTAACTAGAAACTAGCTAAGTGCTAGAAAGGTTATACCTTGGGCTTTATGTCCTTCTCTCCTTGCTCCTTGGAGTGGTGGAAGGAGGTCACCTTTGTCGTCTACTCACGTCGAAGAAAGATCCACCCGAAAGCCTCGACCTTTGGCTTCAACTCCAAGCTAGAAGTAACTAGGGTGCAAGAAGTGCTAGTCCTTGAACCCTAGATGAGAGTAGAGATTATCAAGAAAGGGTTTTTCTCAAGCTCAAGTGTTTCTCAACACATGAGAGGGGAGAGCTTGAGGGAGAGGAAGAATAAGAGAGAGAAAATGAATGATAGAATGAGAATAAAATGAACCATTCTCACATATATGTGTGTATTATTTTAATTAGATAATTAGTAAGATAATTGTCATGGCTTAATCAAGACATGACCATTATCATTTCATTTTTAATGCAAATTGCAAGGATCAAAAAGCATCTTCCAAATGAAATGATGATGGTCAAAGTGTCAACCAAGGTCAATAAGTCAAGAAGGTCAAATGGTCAACAACCATAACCATGCACAATTATTAAACTAATATCAATTAACCATAATACACACATAAGCATTAGGGTTAATAAAATGACAATAGTCGTTAACCCTAATCAAGGTCCTCTCCCTCTGTCTCAAGCAACTGTGCATACGCACCCGTATTCGTGATCCGAGGAATACGAATACAATGAGAAAAACCAATCCCAAATCATATACTAGGATCCGGCTTAAACCAAAGCCCGCTAGTATAAGCTGTCCGGACAGCAAACGTGCACAAGTGCGCGGATGTAAACGAACCCTGTCGCAAAACCATGCGACCTCTACTCATTTTGCCTAATGGCGAATAGCTCTCTGTGTGGGACTCTAAAGACTCGACACTACGCTGGCAGTGGGTTTAACCACAGACCGCAAGCGGCACAGCTGTACGTAACGGTCCCCAGGTAGATGTCGATAAGAAGACTGACGAAGTGAACCCCATCTGAACTCCTACTGAGCCTGTATGTGACAATCTCCGTACAGTCCGGTCTGTTCGTCTGATACATCGCATGGCGGGCCTAGGGGGGCGGTGAACGTCAGTCCCCTAATAGCGGTACAAGTCGTGTCGGAGTGTCGCCCAGAACACCCTGAGATAACACTGGAAACCTACCAGTATATCTCGCTTGCCCTGGCCAGGGACTACTCGTGTAATGGCTCTCCTGGACACAGCGCGATGTCAACCCCCAATACCGGGAGAGACGAATCCTGTCTAACCGTCACTGCCTCCAAGTGCTTCGGGACTGCACCCAAAAACTACATGTTTGCATGACTCCTTTGAGCCGTGGTAGGGCAGTAATCAAAGTGCAGTGGGAACACACTCGAGGCGAAGTGACAGTGTCAAGTCAGCGGACTAAGCTGTACTCATGTCACCTGGGAACTGATAACTGACGATAGGTATAATACCAACCAACAGTTCCCGACGAGTCCTGTCCAGTGTACTCGAGCACCCGCATACTATCTCAAGTACAACGTACTGACGGCTGTGGGACAGACCGTCTCCCACGCTGGGATGAGAAGCGCATACGCTAGTCTACTCCGGAGTATCGATGCCCTGTCTCGATAGTCCAACGACTAGGGACCTGTATAAGGATGTGCTTATAGATCACCCAGCTCCCATGAGTGTGAGCGCCATCACAACGCTGGTAATCAAGCAAAGATCCTAAGGGCTCTACTAATATGTATATCAGCGATATGCTAAAAGAAACACATGCACATATTAAAGTAGAGACAAACCAAGTAGCATACTACCATTTCGAGCAAGATTGTATATACAACTGTGAATATCCCAAGCTTCCATCAAGTAATATACAAACTAGTATGATACAGTAATGGCCTCTAGGGCATATACACTAACACCTTGCAGGTGGCAGAGATCCGAGACGAGGCCGGTTATTTAGCTCCTATCCCCAGGAGGGTCAGCGACCATCATCGGGATGTTACCGTTGCGGGAGTTCTTATCATCGTGTGCGAGATTGTCCTGAGGTACCCCGGAGTGGGGCGGCAGCACCACATGTTACATTACCACCTTCACCACCCCAGACGGCATTGCCGATAGTACCTACTATTACTCCGCATCAGACGCATGCACAGAGAGGTCGTGGTCGCGGAGGATTTGTTCATAGAGGACGAGGTGACCGAGGCAGAGAGCAGCCAGCGGCCGGCAGGGGACAGTTAGTTGTAGGTGGAGGACAGGCGTGAGTTTTTGCTTTGACACATCAGGACGCACAGGCGTCCAATGCGGTGGTCTCAGGTATCCTTCCAGTATGTTCGGTTGATGCGCACGTGTTATTCGATCCCGGATCCACGCTCTCGTACGTATCCACACACTTTGTACCGAGTTTGGGTAGAGAGTCCGGTTTGCTTAACCAGCCGCTTGTTGTGACTACTCCTGTGGGAGAGTCGTTTGTTGCTAGGCACGTTTTCCGATCCTGTACCGTCCGTATTGGCGAGAGAGAGTTGCCTGTCGATTTGATCCTTCTTGAGATGTTGGACTTCGACGTTCTTTTGGGCATGGATTGGTTAGCCACGTGCTATGCTTTTGTTGACTGCCGCGAGAAGACAGTTCGATTTTGTTTTCCCGGCGAGTCGGTTGTTGTTGTGTTGGGGGACCGTGGTGCCACCCCTCACAGTGTGATTTCTTCCTTTCGCGCTGGACAGCTTTTACGGAAGGGATGTCAGGGATTTCTCGCCTATGTTTGCGATACTAGACCTACAGAGGTTCCGATGGATCAGGTTCCGGTTGTTAGCGAGTTCCCTGCTGTGTTTCCTGACGAGCTTCCTGGGCTACCGCCCGAGCGTGATATTTCTTTCTGTATTGATTTGGTTCCTGGCGCGGGGCCTATTTCTGTACCGCCTTATCGGATGGCCCTGGCGGAACTTAGAGAATTGAAGGGTCAGTTGCAAGATTTGCTGGATAAGGGACTCATTCGACCCAGTGTTTCTCCTTGGGGTGCTCCAGTCCTATTTGTCAAGAAGAAGGACGGCAGTATGCGTTTGTGTATCGACTACCGCCAGCTGAACAGGGTGACAGTGCGGAACAGGTATCCTTTGCCACGCATCGACGATTTGTTCGACCGGCTTCAGGGGGCAGGGTACTTTTCGAGGATCGATTTGCGATCAGGCTATCATCAGCTGCGGGTTCGACAGGAGGACGTTTCTAGGACAGCTTTCCGCACGCGCTACGGCCATTATGAGTTTTTGGTGATGTCGTTCGGACTCACCAACGCGCCAACAACATTTATGGACTTGATGAACCGTATTTTCTGACCGTATCTTGATCTGTTCATCATTGTGTTCATTGACGATATCTTGGTGTATTCTCGGAGTAGAGAGGAGCACGAGCAGCACCTGCGGATTACACTGCAGACCTTGAGGGAGCATCAGCTTTTCGCCAAATTCTCCAAGTGTGCTTTCTGGCTAGACAACGTAGACTTCTTGGGGCACGTGATTACACGAGAGGGTATATGTGTAGACCCGAGGAAGATCGAGGCAGTTCGGAGTTGGCCTAGACCCACGTCAGTGACGGAGGTTCGCAGCTTTCTAGGGCTGGCAGGCTATTACAGGCAATTTGTGCAGGACTTCTCTCGCATTGCTACACCTTTGACCGGGTTGACCCGGAAGGGAGTTCGCTTCGATTGGACGGAGGAGTGTGAGCACAGTTTCCAGCAGCTACGGGCTCTACTGACTACGACACCAGTGCTATCGTTGCCTTCAGGATCAGGCGGATTTGTGGTCTACTGTGATGCTTCACGAGTGGGGCTAGGGTGCGTTTTGATGCAGCATGACAGGGTGATCGCGTATGCTTCGCGGCAATTAAAGAAACATGAACAGAATTACCCCACTCATGATCTGAAGATGGCTGCAGTGGTCTTTGCACTCAAGATCTGGCGACATTATTTGTATGGAGAGTCATGCCAGATATTCACTGACCACAAGAGCTTAAAGTATATATTTCAGCAGCGAGACCTGAACCTTAGATAGCGCCGATGGATGAAGTTGGTGAAGGACTACGATTGTGAGATCTTGTATCACCCGGGCAGGGCGAATGTAGTGGCGGATGCTTTGAGCAGGAGGCCCGGGGGTAGTCTATCCTGTTTGAGCGCAGTGCAGAGGCAGTCGTCGGTGGATTGGCAGATCTTATGCGACAGCCGGGTACAGTTCGAGTTTACGCCGATCGGAGGACAGATTGCGCATGTTCGTGCACGCCCACAGTTGCTTGACCGTATACATGAGGCACAGCACAGTGATGACCGCTGTTCAGAGATCAGGACACAGATGGGACAGGGCAGATTTTCCGAGTTCGTGATCGATGATCTGGGGATACTACGATTTGGAGCTAGACTGTACGTACCAGATGCTGAGGGATTGCGGCGTGAGATTCTTGAGGAGGCACATCGATCGGTATATAGTGTTCATCCCGGTTCCACCAAGATGTACCATGACTTGAGAGGTGTTTACTGGTGGGACGGAATGAAGAGAGACATTGCAGATTTTGTGTCGAGATACCTGACTTGTCAGCAAGTCAAGGCTGAGCACCAGAGGCCCGCAGGAGAGCTACAACCGTTACCCATTCCGGAGTGGAAATAGGAACAGATATCTATGGATTTCATTATGGGTCTACCCAGGACTAGTCGAGGGTATGACTCCATCTGGGTGATCGTGGATCGTTTGACGAAGGCGGCTCACTTCCTATCGGTGAAGACAACTTTCGGATTTGCTCAGTATGCCCAGATTTACATTGATGAGATTGTACGACTGCACGGAGTTCCGACATGTATCGTGTCCGATAGAGGCACCCAGTTTACCAGCCGGTTATGGCAGAGGCTTCAGGAGGCTTTGGGCACTCGCTTGAGTTTCAGTACAGCATTCCATCCGCAGACCGACGAACAGTCAGAGCGGACTATTCAGACTCTCGAGGACATGCTCAGAGCATGCGTATTAGACTTCGGAGGTAGCTGGGATCATCATTTGCCCTTAGTAGAGTTCTCCTACAACAACAGCTACCAGGAGACCATTCAGATGGCACCATTTGAGGCTCTTTATAGGAGGAGATGCAGATCGCCCACCTGTTGGACGGAGCTCAGTGAGAGCAGTATCTTAGGGCCGCAGATTGTGGAGGAGACGACCGCGAAGATCCAGTTGATTCGCGATAGGATGAGAGCAGCTCAGAGTAGGTAGAGGTCTTATGCGGACCATCGTCGGCGCAGACTTGAGTTTTCTGTTGGTGATCATGTTTTCTTGAGGGTCTCCCCAATGAAAGGCGTGATGAGGTTTGGGAAGAAGGGGAAGCTTAGTCCCAGTTATGTGGGCCCCTTCGAGATCCTCGAGCGTGTTGGTGCGGTTGCGTATCGATTAGCCCTTCCGCCCAGTTTTCCAGACGTGCACCCCGTATTTCACGTTTCGATGCTCCGCAGATATCTTCATGATCCTTCGCATGCGATTCAGCACCCGACGATCCAGCTTGAGCGCGACCTTTCCTATGCAGAGCAGCCGGTGATGATCTTGGATCGACAAGTGAAGAAATTGAGGTCGAAGGAGATACCGTCCGTCAAGGTACTTTGGCGTGGCCAGAGCGGCGAGGAGGTCACTTGGGAGACCGAGAGCGAGATGAGGAAGAGGTATCCCCATCTTTTTGAAGGTGCGTATAGTTAGATTTTTAAATCCGGGGACCGAATTTCTTTAAGGGGGGTAGATTGTAACACTTTGAATTTCCGTGAGAATGTTTTTCGTGATAATTAGTAATTTTACGTGTTATTATATGTGTACATAGGATTATTAATTATATTTAGTCGTGTTAGTAAATTGGAAAATTTCCCTTTGTAGTGTACACTTGTACACTTAGCCATTTTTGAGACATAGGTTTAAAGTGTTAGCCAATTCTTTTGTTGCATGGTTGCTAACTTATCCCCACCATTTTTAATCATATCACAACCCTTTTCATAATTCAAAATCCTAATAAACAAATGAGCATGGTGTTAGGTAAGAGGTTGACTTTTTTGACCCCATTTCCTTCTCTTCTCTTTCTCTTCTCCTCACTTCAGAAAATTCTGGAGATTTCAGTAGAAAACCTTGGCTTTCCTTCATCTTTTCCTCTCTTTTTCACTTCTCCTTGATTCCCAAACAAAACCTACACAAATCAACACTTTTCCTTCACAAAAACCTTGGAAAAAGGGGCTTTTTGGGGTGTTTGAAGGCAAATCTGCACACCTGAGAGAGAAGCTGAGACTTTTGGTGTTTTATAAGGTTTTTAGAAGGTATTAACTCATGATTAGCACTCGTTTTCCTTAAACTTGTAGTATTGTTTAGCAAAAATCTCATTTTTGTGCATTTTTAGTGATATTAAAGGATATTTGTGATTCACATGTTAGATTAGAGTTTTGTTAGTTTGGTTAGCTCTATTATGTGTTATTAGAACTATTTTAGGCCAGGTTTGTTTCAGTTTGCACAGAAATACCACAAAGTTCCATTTTAGTGCAATGTGGATTTTAACTTGATTTAAGGCTCTATAGGATCTGCTACTACCCGAGATGTTCCAGAACAAAACTAGATGTTACTGTAGCATGTATGGGGGGTATAGAGTGCACACACCAAACCTGGGAGCCCTATTCCGAAGTGAGGCCGCCGGAATATTCATTCTGGCCGCAATTTGCGGCCAGATGGGTGAGTTGGGATTTGGGGTTTGGTCCACTGGAGTCTGCTGCTATATGGGTTATTTTGGTATATATATTTTTACAATATCTGTTCTGTATCAAAATCTAGAGGTGAATACCTATTTTTCCGTATTTTTAATCTTCGCGACACGCGTGATACGTGTGTATGGGTTTTGGGTTTCTGCGTATCACGACGCATCGGAGTGGTTTCAGGCGCGTAATCACACATTTTAGCGTATCGCGCACACGCGCGCTTGGTTCACGACACGAGTTACTAGTTCGACTTTAATGTCGTGTTTGTGTGATGTCAAGCTTATGTATGATGTATTGTGTAATTCTAGGTTCGCAGGCGAGTACGGCGGACGCCATGCAGAAGGGGAAACAAGTTGTTGGCTATACCTAGCGAGAGACTACGGTGAGTGGATTTAACATCTACGGGGATATCGCCCGCATGGCGCTCTACGTCAGGGCTGATAGGACCTTATAGCTACATTTATATACATTGACTGTTCATGGTTACTATTTAGTGTATACTGCATTCCCTGCTATATGGATATAAACTAGAATTGATAGAACACCGCACCATTCTAACGGTCCATGTTGCACGAGCACTATCCTGCATGCTACACACACACCATTAGTAATTGCCATGACACTCACACTGTAGAATTTACATCGGATCATTACATTGTAGCTCATCTATATGTGACTTGACATGATATTCATACTTGATGCATATATCACATCGGATCATTATATTGTAGCTCATCTATATGTGACTTGACATGATATTCATACTTGATGCATATATCACATCGGATCATTATATTGTAGCTCATCTATATGTGACTTGACATGATATTCATACTTGATGCACATATCATATCGGATCATTGACTTGCATATTGGTTTGGATTACATGTGATTTCTGGATTTGGTAACCGTGGCTATTTCAAATATGTAATCATTTAAAAACCCGGTTCCCTTGATATGATATTTCGGTGCGTCCACCATGTGTTTCCTCGGTGCTAGAGTGATATATGTGAACCCGAATCGAGGAGCTGGTTGAGGCCGATTAAGGGTACATGGTGGACCCGGTATGGTACCCCGGGGCGAGAACGGTTTCGCTGTGTAGTAGACGGTGAGCCTGGCAGAGGGACTACTACCTACCGGTGATTGGTTGGACCTGACAGTTATCCGGAGGATACTGATCAGAGTCGATAGATGGATGCGGGGTGATCCGTACTGCCGGGGCCGAGGGCCGATATCGCAGACGGAGCCCGTGGGTTGACCCGGACTGACGGGGCCCGATGGATGAGGATTTGCGTGTCGATGCTGGACACGAGTATTTATGATATTTGGGTGCCGATGTTGGGCACTCGGGATTCTCAGAGATTTACAGGATTTGAGGTCCGATGAGAGTGCCGGCGCCTGAGCTATTTGGGGGATCTGGGTGCATTGATGCACACCGATTATATATTCCACGTTGACATTCCGTGTAGATGTTATCTTGCCCATGCTCAACATTTATTATTGTACCTCATCCTGTAGTTACATTATCTGATAGAGCACTTGCATGATTATTGCACATACTGCTTATCACATATTGATATCATCTGTTGGCATATGATAGAGTAGCGCAGTTCGTGCATGCTCGCGATTACCTTTATATGTTATCTCTATTCACGAGTTGGCAACTCACCCCCGTTGTGCCACAGTGTTTGCAGGTTGCCCTTCGGAGTAGTCGCGGCAGGCTGCGTTTTGCATCTTTTGACACAGATACCCCCATAGATGGTGTACTAGCTTTTTTGCCGATAGGTGGGTTTTATGCGGTATCTGTTTATCTTTCAGTTATGTACATTGTTGTCTCTAGTATTCTCCCTCTACCATGTATGTATTTGACTTAGAGACAGTGTGAGGACGATGATGTATATTACTTGTATTCTGGTGTCGAGCTCATTGTGAGCCGACTGTACTTGCAGTTTATTCTATCTGTGATGTTCCCACTTGTGGATCTTGATCTTCGCTACGTCGTCGTATATTGCTATCTTGGTGATTGTTTACTTAGATTTCTTAACATGTTAGTAAGTGCTTTCATTATAACTTATAACACTCTATACTTTTACTGGTTTAATTTCTGGGTTTTCGGTTCACTTAGTCGCGTTACGCCTGTAGACGTTACGTGATTAGGTGCTGGTCACGGGCCAAACTTTGGATCATGACAATCATTCTCTTTCCTAACAATACCATTATTCAAAAACCATCAAAACAACCAAAAAGAAAGAGCAAATGAAATGATAAAAGAAGAATAACACAACATTGCAAGTAAGTAAATGGCAAGAAATAAAATTGCTAGTAAGTAAAAGAGATAGAAAATGAATACTAAGAACCCAAGTGCAAAATGAAAGCTTTATTAATTTCAAGTGATGATACAAACCATGAGTTCAATAACCAAAACTTAAATTTGCAAGCTCAATGAAGAGATTGCAAGATCAAGAGAAGGCAAAGAACTCAAGGTGAACTAGCTACTATGTACAAAGCTTCAAAATGAAAAATAAAGAAAAGAAGTAAACTATAACTCAAAAGTGTATCCAAGTCTCCCCATTTCCTTTGCTCACTGATCTGATATTTATAGGCACAAAATAAGATTAAACAAACAATAAAAATAAGATGATGTGACCCAAATAAACAACCAGAAGAAAAATGGGGACATTTGGACATCAATGGACCGGTAGTGCCGGTTATTTTGATCATTTCGCCGGTCCAATCTAGGGCAAATGGGCTCATGTCGGTGTGGTGGTCTCGAGTGCACTCAACAAGTCTACTTGTAATGTTTGATTTCTTCATATCAGCTTGGGTTATACTCAGTAGTCTTGGAAGGAAACTTGATACTTTAAATCACATCATAGCTTTTTAGCATTTATCACACATCACCTCAGTTTTGCCCACTTGTGCCATGGGTAGCCCTACCATGGTCTATGTGCCAAAGAGTTATGTGCACACTTGTATTATTTTGGACCAAAATTATATACACATTTGTTGCAAAAGAACTCTTTGGATATCGATCGGTTTGCAGTTCCAGTTGCAGTGTCCGCTCACAAATGTTATATCCGTGAATTTGAGTGTGTTTCCAGTATTTTATCACGAATACCCGTAATCTGTATTTACTGAGCAGACACTGGTTAATAGTACTGATATATAACAAAACAGATAATGAATGAGTGGTATTAAAATGCAGTTTTCTGAGATGAACAAATACCCCAAACTTATCTTTTGCTCGTCCCAAGAAAAACAAAATCCTAACCTCACTTTCGCAGGGAACGCGATTGCACCGAGCTCGTGCAACAAGCCGTTAAACCTCTAGGTTTCCCTAGTAGGAAGAGTGTTGTCTCCTGAGGGTTTTCAGCGGATTACACCCACAAAATCCCGTCAAGCTAGTTTCATAAATTAACGTCGATTCTACTCCTACAGTTTAGTATCTAGGTTAGAAATTCTATCATCCTAAGTTAGAAATATTCAATCCTTATGTTTCACGCCTCCTATTTATTCAAGCTCAGATCCTATACGTTTTTACAGTTTAGAAAGATCTCGGTTTCTTTTGAGTTTGCTTTCTAAAGTGCGGTCTCCAATAAGGGATTTTTATTATCTTTACGGAAAACATAAGTCTTATTCATTATTCCTATCTTTCCTCCAAACATCGATTGTATACCCCTACGTGTGTGTAAAATTTCACCCTTACACTTAAGAATTCAATTCAAGCTTGTAACACCCTAGTTCATTTATACCAATTCCAGTTTCCGTATTTCCTTATTTGTGGTATTTTTCCTGATTTATCGTGTTTTGGGTGCGGATAGTATTTCACATTAGTATTGCATCCGACCCGACCCGCTTGCTTGAAACTTATTTGATTCATATTTATGAATTATCTTGACTTGTTACATAGACATGTGCATTTTCATGAATACTGCATATTGGCATTTTATCTGGCATTGCATTTTACCATATAACATTTTAAATCACATAAGATATTTTAAAATTATATTGCATGGCCTGCCTGATACCCCTAACCCTGTGGTAGCATCCGCGCATCTTGTTCTCATCCCGTTCAGTGAAACGGACGTGTTTGGATGGCTACGCGCACGTACGCGCATCCGTTCATGGGGGTATGCTTTTTCGTTACCTGAGCTTTCATTTTGAAATTTGGACGTCGTATATATTTTTCATATTTTAAATCTGAATTTTTAGACCCGACCCGGTCGCGTTTTGGAATATTTCTCTATCCCGCCAAAATTCAAATTTATTCTCTTTTATAATCAACAGTTAAATTTTTAACTTACAAAATATTTTCTAAGTAAAATCTTAACTCCTTAAACAAACTCTCTCTCCCTCTCATTTCTCTCTCCTTCGCACCCTTTCTCACACCTCTCGCGATCACTGTGCATTCCTCGAATGCGGTCACCGCCCAAGCGCGTAGAGTCACCTCCCTTCACGAGGCCCTCATTTTTCTCTCTCCCTCAACGAACCCCATATTTTCTCTCCTCCTTCGTTTAAAAACCCCCGAGCTCCTTCCTCGTCAACCCAACCTCATACCACCTCTCCTCTCTCCCCTCTGCTCTCCCTTCTACACCAAAACCCTGCACACCCCTGCACCAAGAAACCCCAGCAAACAAAACCCTAACCTAACCCTAGCAACCACCACCTCTTCGCCGGAGCTCCATTCATCACCGTCGACGCCACCACCCCTCCCTGCAACCACAGTAAGCCTTCCTTCTCTCTTCTTCTTTCTTCTTCCCCTTCCTTTCTTTCTTTTCTTTCTTTCTTTAAAGTTTTGTTTCTCTGTTGCCGTAGTTCGCCGGAGCCGGGATCGTCGCCGACGATCCAGACGACGTACCTGGACTGCGTGATCACCCTCGCGCGTTATTTGGACCCGTTCTGTGTACCGTGCACGCGTCGCGACATTTTGCCGACGTCGGATGTACCGTACATATCCGTTTCATCCGTCTAGGCAAGTTTATCTTGCTACATGCTACATTACTTTATATACATCTATTTTAATAAATATAATACTGGTATTTCAAATTATACACCCCATGTTTACTTTTACAGTTTTGACATCCGTTTGCATCCGTACGTGTTACTTTACATCTAGCGCATGCAAACCTAGCTTGATACATACTATATTTCAAAATACTGTACCCAATGGAATATTTACATCACATATTGCTTAGTTGTACGTCCCACATTACCATTTTACAGTTTTACTGTTTTCGGATACCCGTTTGCATCCATCTCATTTAAATATATATAACTGCATCTATAGATCACATTAATACATAATGCTATGATATTAACACCCCATGTTTAATAAAGTGCATCCTAATTAGCATTGGAACTATAAATGTAACCCTAATCGATAATTGTGCATCCATATCATTGGATTTATATCTATTTGCATACCATGTCACATCATTTCATTTGATTGTTATATTAGTACTCTATACTTGATTTTGTGCACCCATACTTGTTACAGTTTGATTATGAGCATCCACCGACATGACCTGATACACTACTACCGACATGACTTGATACTTGTACACTACTTGACATGACCTGATATGTTACTACTTGACTTGTTACCTGATCCCGTTTCTAATGTCGATAATCCTGACCTGTTATCCCGATGGACATATCCTGCTGTTTGTATAAACAAACCTGTTCCTGCTTGATTCCTGTGTTGGCATTAGTCTCAGATTTATAAATACCTGACTTACACACATAACTTGGGGGTATGGGGAAATCAAGAATGTATCCGAACGTAACTCAAAGGGCTATTACATCCTGTACCGTGGTCCTGTGGGGTATGAACGGGACATAGACTCACAGTCTATTATATATTGTACCGTGGTCCCGTGGGGAATGAACGGGGCATAGACCGATGGGTTACGATGAGAATTACATTAATTGATTTTGAATAACTTTAGAATAGATAACCCTATAGCACAGTTTAGATTACTTACTGCACCTCACCTATAATATATCCTGTTCACTGATTTATATTCATGTTATTGCTTATTTCCTGATAACTTGTTATTGTTCATGCCTGCATATTTCATTACACCCCGCTTGCTTAGAATTATTGATATTATGACGCACTGACGTCTGGGTTTTGCATAGCCCAGATCCCTTATCCTTGTCGCAGACTGATCAGGAGTACTTCTGCCGACAGGCCGGGCAGTGAGGACCTGTTAGTATTTTAGTTTAGTTTCCTTTCAGCACTTTTCATTTCCTGATGTGAGCCCGTATTTTGGGACGTACATTCCAGATTATTATTGTATTTGAATCTTTTGCTTCCGCATTATTTTATTTCTTGATTCGTTATTCTGGCTTATGGACATGCACTAGATAGTTGTTTTATTTTACTGTTCTTGATATCTCTACAGCCGTAATGTGACTGTGGAGGGATATTTCCTATCCACAGGTAGCATGGTTGGCTCTGTCACGTGCCTATCTGTCACGACCCGAAATTGGCACGTGACGGCCCTAATACTACGCAACGTCTACAGGCGTAACACAGTAAAATAAAGCCAAAACCCAGAAATCTAAACCATTAAAAGACAAGAAAAGATAAGAAACATTGTTTAAAAGTCTTTGAAATCACAACCCAAATTCTTTAAAAGTCCAACTTTCTTTCTTTAAAATTTTGGCAGCACCTCCTTTGTAAAAACTAGCCCCAAAAATGGTACAACATAAATATAAATAAAGAATCCCCAAACGAGAGCAAATACACGCCCAAAGGCGGAAAACAACCACCACAACAAATATACGACACCGAAGCGAAGAAATAAAAGACGATAGAAAGGAAACTGTATAAAAGACAACAAGTCAAAAAAATATACAATATCGTCCTCACCAAGTCTCTAAGTCAATATGAAAATATAGTAGATGGAGAGTACAAGGATACAACGAATATACAATACAACAATACGGATAACCACAAAACCCACCTAAGAAAGATTGCACACTATGAGCTGAAGCGGTATCCGCAGCAAAAGATGATCAGATAGATGAATAGCCAGTCTCGACTACTCTGGGGAACACCCTGCAAAACAACTGTGGCACAACGGGGGTGAGTTGCCAACTCGTGAATAGTAAATAACATATGCAGGTAATCGCAAGTATGCACGTATAGCGTGAATCTAACATATGCAATTAATCATGAAAGGTATACTAGCAGGTACAACTAATACATGAAGCAATAATAATATGACAATCGGTATGCAATAATCATGCAATAATGATATGAAATGTATATATACAACAATCATGAAAGGTACACTAACAGGTACAACTACACATGAAGTAATGCATATAAATAAAGGTATGTGAATGCAATAGTCATGAAAAGTACACTAACAGGTACTACTAATACATGAACTAATACATGAAACAGTGCATAAACAGTAAATGTGAGGTATGGAATAAAATATGTCATTTCCACGGAATCCTGATATCGTGGTAGGATCACAGTCCATCAAGACAATCCAAATCACAATTTCCTCAAATCAGCCCCCAAATTGGCTGTCATATCAAATAAGTCTCACAAATCCTGAATGTACACCTTCGAATAAATCTCTTATATCCTGAATGTACAAATCAACAATCTCATATATATACTGTATCAAATCTCAAATAAATCACCTATATCCCAAATCTAATCTCAAGTAAAAGTCCAACACCCTAAATATATTCGCATGAATTAATATGATGATATATATAAAATAATGTCAATACACATATATTAGCGTCCCATTCCACTAATATTGGTGTAAGGGCATATATAACAGCGGCCTAAACCCCTGTTATATATACAAAAGAGTAAAAACAAATATCATGAAACCAATGTGTCAAGCATCGACACAGAAATGCTGATCTATCAAGTGCTGTCACCAAGACCGGCCTCCTGATAGGTACGTATCACACGCTATCCGAAAGCTCGAGTGCCTAGCTCTGACCCTCGCCTTTCGACGTATCCATACGCACATGACTCCCGTCGGTATCCCCATGATAACCGCCGAGTCATAGGTAATATCACCGGAAGGTATGGTTCCCCTGTTAGGCTCATCGGCGTGGTCCATCGATCATCTTGCCCCGGGATACCTCCGGGCCCCACCATGTACCCTCATACGGCCTCAACACCTCCTCGTAGGGGTATATATATATATCAGAACCGATAAATCTCATGGTGGATGATGAAATATCATATCAAGGGAAACCGGGTTTTTCAAATAATGCATAATTTCATGAACTCCCACGGTCCCCAAATCCAGAAAACATCATGAAAAATCCATATAATAATGCGAAAATCTATGAATATGATATATGCAACATAAAACTGAAATGTAAGCATATAAAGGAAAAGCCGCTAATTAACTGCAACAAGTTAATATAAAATATCATGCGGTTCCTATTTTATCCAATTCTAAATAACATCAAGTAAAGGTAAATATGTAGCTATAACCAGATATATGTGTAAACAATAAGGTATAGCAAGATATATGTATCTACCTATAAGTAAATGATGTAGTATACCTCCTGGGTATAAGTGAAATATGTGCAAGGTATACCTGTCGCTATGTCGTAAGGTGTGTATGTACCTATCACTAATGGTACAATACTCTAAAGGTATACAGATATGCTAAAAGTCATATGCGATAAGAAATATGAATTAATGTCACAATGTCCCTAACCAAGCAATATCATATCTATAAGTGGGTTGTGTGTGACATGGCAATTATTGACGGTGTGTGTAGCATACAATCAGTGCTCGTGCAACATGAATCGTCAATAATATGTGCAGTGTCCTAAGGCTAAGTTCAAGCACAACAACACCTAAGTAATAGGGTAAATGCGCAATTCTAAATATGACATAGAATATGCGACAAGTATTAACATTTCTAGCCCAGACGCATAACGCCATGCGGGCGATTCCCTGTAGATGTTAAATCTACTCACCAACGCTCCAAGCTAGGTGAATCCTACCACCTGTTTTCCCTTTGTAGCAGTGTCCGTAGTCCCCGCCTGCGAACCTGCAACATTAAAACAATTAAACAAGTATATATTAATAATAGACCCAAAATACTTACAATCTACATGGACCAACACGACACACCTACGTACTCTAAAGGGTTCGTGTTGTAGCTAACACGTATAGCGACACTACGAAACCAACTCAGCGCAACAGCAACACGTAACACACATCGTATCGAATAACGTATCGCACGAAACGAAACACTAGAAACTACTTAGGTGATCCCAGATTTTGCATACAGAGAAAACTCAACAAACAAACAAGGCCAAAAACACCCAAACTACAGCATAGACCTACCCAGAAAAACCCAAACTCCAACTCCACACAGGGGCCGATCTCGCCGGAATCCCCCTCATACGTCGCCGGCCGGGTCCGAGCTCCAAGGGTCTGTGCTCCAGGTGAGGTCCTATGGTCTCAGGTACAACACAACTATTTTGTTTGGTTTTCTAGTACATTCTCCGGGTCACAGCAGATCCCAAATGTCACAAACGACACTAAAAATACGATATTTATCCGAAACGATATGATACGCGATAAAAACTGAAACTAACAAGCTAAGCTACACAAAAATAACTTAAAGAACAGAAAGAAAACATTACCTAATCAAAAGAACACAAAGATCCAAGCTTTGTACACTCCATGGCATCCAAGAGGAAAAATGTGAACAAAGATGTGATTTTTGTGAAGATTTGTAGATTTGTGATGGATTTTGTGTAGGAAAAGGTGAAGAGAAGCTAAGTGTTCAGTTTGAAAGAGAATGAGATGAAGAAATGAGAAAGAGATAGAGAAAAGAGAGAGGGTGTGAGGAAATGAGAGAGTGAGGTGAGTGTAGGGTGAGGTGAGAGGTGAGTGTATCATATCATTAATTGCTAACCATGCCTCACATTAAATACACCATACCTCATCAATCCAAAAGAATTATCTCACTCTCTTTCTCCCAAAAGATCAAAAAAATGGTTAAGGATTAAAGCAAAAGGGATAAGATTAAGGTTAAGTGTCATGGTTGCTAAAACTAGATTAGCACAAACAAAACTCACATTTTACGTGCACACGTGCGTGCATGCTTATAACAAATAATAATAAATTATTAATTAAATGTTATAAAATATGAGGAACCCGAATTGGTAAACTTTTTACAGTAAACCCGCATTAACGTCTAAACGAACACTAACCGAAATCTAAGGCGTTACACTATCTTAGCGCACTCTGGGAAGCGGGGCGTGATAGGGTTTCTTTGGTATCAGAGCCATAGGATCTAGGTTAATCGGGTTTGATTCTTTTGTAGTTGGGTATTGGACCTAATACACGAATCAGAATACTCGTGATTAGGAACATGTCCTGCCCCTTTACCATCTTGCCATTTTTGAATCTTAACTTCCTCCTGATTCTTACCTTGACAGTATGCAAACCTCTTTGCATCTCGACTTGAAACTTGGTTTCCTATTGTTTATCTCTGGAATTTAGGCGATTTGGGTGGAGTTATGTGATTGTAACTATGTACCGCGGCATGGTTACAATGCGGAACTCTATTTAAGTAACTTGGAGTTCTAGTCTTGATTCATATTCCTGATCTATGGTCATTATTCATCAAAAGTTTGAATCTTGTTATCATACTAATCCTTTCGGTGTTTTGGTTTCAGGAATATGGCAGACAGAAATCTGAAGGCGTACCAGAGGCGTGTTGATGATGCCGGGTTATTTAGAGTAATTCGTGGCATGCTGGAGAACTAGAAGCGGCAGACCGAGCTGAACCAGCGGCAAGCCGAAGCTTTTCAGGAAGGTTTGTGGACCGTCCAGTAGTTCGTAAACAATAGTGTGGCCAAACCAGTTGAGCATGTGGGTACCGTGGCGGATTTCAAGAGACTTGGTCCATCCGTCTTTACTGGTCTGGAGGAGCCGTTGCCAGCGGAGTAGTGGCTGGTTGATACGGAGAATTTGCTCGTTGCAGCACAGATTCCAAAGGACAAGAGAGTGGATGTAGTACGCATCCAATTGGTGGACTATGCCCGTGAATGGTGGCTTATGGAAGAGACCCGCTTGCTCAAGCCGATCAGTTGGGCATATTTTTCGAAGAGTTTCTTGGAGAAGTTCTTCCCGCAGACTGCACGGGAGGAAATGGAAGAAAGGTTTATCAGTTTAAAGCAGAACGACGGATCCGTGGATGCACATGTGGCTGAGTGGACACAGCTCAGTCGATTCGCTGGACCTTTGGTGGCCAAGGAAGCTGATAGGGCATGAAGGTTTATGCGCAGTTTGTATGTAGACATCCAGAGGCACATCATATCTCTGGGATTGACTACTTTCTTTCAAGTTCTTAAGGCGGCCCGAGAGCAGCAGAGCCTATCTATGAAGACTAGGGGTACGCAGCAGCAAGCAGTGGCTGTACGGAAGCCATCGTTTACACCAAACCAAGCACATACACACAGAGGTATTCCGGTGAATAGGCGTGGTGTTGTACCTATGAAGAGAACCGTTGAAACCGAGTAGAAGGGAAGAGCATTTTGCGACTTTTGCCAACGATCGGGTCATTTCTGTAAAGATTGTCGAAGAGACTTGGACTTTGCCTTGTTTGTGGATCAGCGGATCATACCGTTGATACTTGTCCGTCGAAGTTTCGTCTAAAGGACGATGTTCAAAGGCCACCGCAGAAGCAGTTTTAAGGGCAGAAGCAGTTGACTCAAGGACCCAATCAAGCTCGAGCCTTTACCCTGACGGATGAAGAGGCCAAAGCTTCAGAGGAAGTTATTTCAGGTATCCTACTTTTTCATGGTTTTCCCGCATTAGCGTTATTTTATTCTGGTGCATCCCATTGTTTTATGTCGTCCGAATTTATTGTTACACACTCGATTCCTTGCACGACCTTATCTAGTTGTTGGGACATACACACTGGGAATGGGAAGATCATAGCTAGTAGAGAATGTAAGGATTGTTCAATTGTTGTTTGCGGATGGGAATTATTTGCAGATTTCTTGGTGATTGATACCGGCAGTTATGAAGTTGTCTTGGAAATGGATTTTCTCGGCACATTCCACGCTCACATTGATTGTAGGGCGAAGAAAGTAATTTTCCAGATTCCCGGACATCCGGAGTTTATCTTTACTGGAGGAACCAGTTCTGTCGGGCCAGTCGAGTTTATGGCTAGGCCGACAAATAATGTTCTTTTGTCTATGGAAGTTGATAAGGAAGAAGCGCCAGCTGTAGTTCGAGAGTTCATGGACGTGTTCGAGGACATCTCGGTTTTACCGCCAAAACAAGATGTGGAGTTCGCAATCGATCTTATTCCTGGTGCAGCGCCAATCTCTAAGGCATACTATCCAATGGCACCAGTGGAGTTGGAAGAATTCAAGAAGCAGGTTACCGAATTACTTGAGAAGGGTTGGATTCGCAGCAGTAATTCATCTTGGGGAGCTCCAGTTCTTCTAGTCAAGAAGAAAGATGGCACAAGGAGGATGTGCATCGATTATCGAGAATTAAACCGGGTGACTATTAAGAACAAGTACCCGATCCCCTGCATTGGCGAATTATTCGAGCAGCTTAGTGGCGCGAGGGTATTCTCGAAGCTGGATTTGCGATCCGGATATCATCAGGTTCGAGTTAAATCAGAAGATGTTTGCAAGACGGCGTTCCGAACTCGGTATGGACATTACGAGTATTTAGTGATGCCCTTCAGAGTAACGAATGCACCGGCGATATTTATGGACTTGATGAACCGAATCTTTTCACCATTCTTGGACCAGTTTATAGTGGTGTTCATCGATGATATTCTGGTCTACTCGAGGAGCATAGAAGAGCATGCAGAACACTTGAAAATCGCACTGCAGACATTGAGACAAGAAAGATTGTATGCAAAGATGAGCAAGTGCGAGTTTTGGCTTGAAGAAGTGAAGTTTTTGGGGCACGTCGTATCCGGAGATGGAATCGCCGTTGACCCTGAGAAAATTACAACAGTTCAAGATTGGCCGATTCCGAAGAACGTAGCAGAGAACAGAAGTTTTCTTGGACTTGCCGGATATTACAGAAGGTTCGTGGAGAATTTTGCTCGATTGACTGAGCCTTTGACCAAGCTTACACACAAGGAAGTACCGTTTGTATAGACGGATAAGTGTGCGTCAGCTTTTGAGGCATTGAAGCAAAGGTTGATAACCGCTCCTATTTTGACCGTGCCAGACGGTTCCGGAGGATTGGTGATTCACAGCGATGCATCTGGGAAAGGATTGGGATGTATTTTGATGCAGCATGGGAAGGTTATAACTTACGCATCAAGACAGTTGAAGACCCATGAGAAGAATTATCCAACTCATGATTTGGAGCTAGCAGCTGTGATTTTCGCTTTGAAGATTTTGAGACACTACTTATTGGGCAAAAGAGTCGAAGTATTCACCGATCACAAAAGCCTGAAGTATGTGTTCACATAGAAGGAGCTTAATATGAGGCAGCGTAGATGGTTGGAGCTGATGGCTGACTATGATCTTGATCTCAAGTACCATCCGGGAAAAGTTAATGTTGTGCTGGACGTGCTTAGTCGGTTGCCAGCAATTCAGATGTTGACTGCACAAAAGGAACTTATCGAAAACTTTCGGAGATTCGAGTTGGAGATCGTGCTACCACATTCTTTGGGATAATTGATGCAGCTGCGAGTACAGTCATCGTTGATCGAGAATATTAAAGCAGCGCAGTTACAGGACCATAAATTGCAAAAGTTTCGAGAATAGGTTGAAGCAGGACTTCGAACGGACTTGTTGGTTCATGAAGATGGTTCGTTGCGATATGGTAGCCATTTGTGTGTGCCAAAGGGAGATATTTGCGAAGAAGTTATAAAGGAGGTGCATAGTTCCGCATATTTCGTACATCCAGGAGGCACGAAGATGTACCGAGATCTACGGCAGCATTTCTGGTGGGATGGCATGAAACGGGAGATTGCCCGCTTTGTAGAGAAATGCTTGGTGTGTCAGCAAGTTAAGGCTGAATATCAAAGGGCTGCTGGTTTATTGCAACTACTTCCGATTCCTCAATGGAAGTGGGAACATATAACCATGGATTTCGTGACGGCTTTACCGCGGAGTCCAAAGGGCAACAATGCAGTTTGGGTGATTGTTGATCGATTGACCAAGGCAGCTCATTTCATACCATTTCGAGTTGGTCAGTCAATGGAAACGTTAGCAGAACGGTACATGCAGGATATTGTGAGATTGCATGGAGTACCTGTGAGCATCATTTCCGATCGTGATACCTGATTTTTGTCGCACTTCTGGAGAAGCTTACAGGAAAGTTTGGGGACTCGATTGAAGTTTAGTACAGCTTATCATCCTCAGACAGATGGCCAGTCGGAGAGAACGATCCAAACTCTTGAAGACATGTTGAGAGCTTGCATGTTAGACTTCAAGGGTTCATGGGAGGATCATCTACACTTGGTGGAGTTTTCTTATAATAACAGTTTTCAGGCGACTATTTAGATGGCTCCATTCGAAGCATTGTATGGTCACAAGTGTCGTTCACCTGTTTGTTGGGACGATATTGGAGAACGAAGATTGTTGGGACCAGATTTGATCATGCAAACTGTGGAGAAAGTTAATACTATCCTTATCCTTCAGTAAAGCTTTCAATACTTTCCCTTCATCTCGACTTAACTCAAGAACTGAACTCAAGATTACCTACTTCTAAAAAAAATCTGCAAGGATGTATAATTACCAAGGTTAAACAGAAAGAGGATTATTTTTAGGGTTTTCAATTCCTAAGCCTAGGATTTAGTTATTTCTAACGTATCAACTAAACTTTCGGAATAAAAATCTAAGTTACCCTATTAGCTAACTTGACGACAAAGTTTTTATATTTTTGTAAATTTTTTCGATTTTTATGGGTTTTTAAATAAGTATGCAAATGCAAAATATATACATGAATGCGAAGATAGAAAGCTTACCGAGCACACCCCCAAACTTAAACTTGACAGTGCCCTCACTGTCAGGCTACACTAAGAGGGTCAAAATTGTCGGCGCTCCCCTATTTTTTAAATTTTTTTTTATACAAAATAAAAAGCAAACAAAAAATGTATATACAAAAAGATCCCCCCAAACTTAAGTGAAACGGTGTTGCCACTGTTTAAGCGTTAATGTTCAGAGTTAGGGGGAGAGAACAGTATTAATCTATACAAGGCCTCACACAGGCTAAAAGTTAGCACCAACCATTCAAATTTTTTATTGCTATAATGTGCAGGTTGGTGAAAGAATGCGGAGAGGAAAGAGATGAAAAATACACGAGATCGTGTGGGGATGGAAGCGAGGTACGGTCTCGGTGGAGGAGAGGAATGGTGGAGGGGAGAAAGAAATGGAATACGAACTTGAGGATGGAAATGGAGTGAATAAAGTAGTACAATTTGTAATGACCGATGTGTAAAAAGCGATTGTACTAATCTATCAACCCGTTGAGAAATGGGGTCAAACCTCTTAAGAGTCGTGAGAAAACATGGGTAGACCGAACTTGGTAAACCAAACAGAAGAAAGGAAAGTGATACGGTGTCTTGCGACGTGGGAACGATGGAAATGATGGAGGGGAGTGATCAAGGAATGGTATCGGTTAAAGATTCAGGAGGGTGTACACAGCCAATGAAAGGGATAGGATGAATTGGAAAATCCGACTCATCCAATAAAACTGGTTCATCCTCAATTCTATCCTCAAGATTCTACTCAAAATTAAGCTCATCCATGCATTCGTCCAAATCTTTATTAATAAATTCAAGATGTAAATAGGGTTCCGGAGAAACAGTTAAAGGTTCAGGATGATGTCTAGATGGTTCTGAAAGAAAGTGCTGCAATGGTGAGAAATCTCACCCAAATTTGTGAGTTCATCATCAAAATCATCCCCAACATCAATATCCTTAATCAAGTCAAATGTAAAGTTCTCAAATACCTCAACAAAAGCCTGGTTTTCAATCGGTTGGATTTCTAGAGTGGAGGTGTAGAGATCTACGGGAATGGCAACGGTTTCACTTGACAGGGTGCATTCACAATTAGGTAAGACAAACACTACAAAGTCGCACAACTCATCAACCGTTCCATCTTCAATTAGTGATTCATTTGGGACACTTGATAGACTTTCAAAACCGGAGTTGTGGAATTCAATTTGCAATGGGTAGGTTTGATTTGGAAGGGTTTACCGCTCACTTTCACTACTTAAATTCTCAATCTGTCCAATTGCCTCATCATACATTGGAAAATTTGGAGCTAGTTGGAAACTAGCTACCGGGTCACTAGGTTGTATGAGGGCGGCCATGGATGTATTCAAATCCATTATCTGTTGGCATGACGCTACCTGAAATTCTTCCAATGACTGTTCAAGATTAGACATGGGCTGTGAAGGGATTTCAGTAAAAGATTCAAACTCGTTTGGATACTTGAAACTCCCAAAAGGCTGTTCAGAAGCAATGTCTAGGGAAGGTGTAAAAGTCGGATAGATTTAGTAGGAATCGAATGGTTGGACATGATCAACGTTATGATAAGGAGGTGATAGGAATTGTTGATCAAAAGAATTGGAAGTGGTGAAAGGAGTGAAAGATCTGCTACGGGATTGTTCAATTCTGTCGGCAATGGACATGGGTCTTGGAGTTGGAACACGACTCTCAAAAATGGTATCAATATAAGAGGGTGGGGGAGGTTGAAACGGTTTATACAAAGTGGATTGCGAAGTCCAGTTGGTTGTCCTAGATGCGTCTATTTGATCTTTCAAAGAAATTTTGGGCATGGATGGATCGTTTGATGTTCTACCAAAACAAGAACCGTATGAAGTAATATCTAGCCGAGGGTACCAAAGTTCGGCAAGAGTTGGTCTATGTGGGGTACCTATGATATGAAGAGAAGAAAAAGAAGAAAAGGAGCTGAAAAAGAATGTGGTTTTTTAAATTTGTTTTTATGTTAGTTATTAACAAAAGTATGAAATATACACACAAAAGATAAAAGAAGAAAAATAATTACGACACAATATTACAACCTAATCGGTCTAGGGTTCACCTAGGTCAACTAGACCTGCTTAAGAACTTGATTGTCGAAGTAAAACTGTGTCGAGAAACGGGCTCAAGATATACTGATCACGAGGCTAGGGAAGTGCAGAGATAAGGGGAGGTTTTCCAACGCTTTCATGAAGTTCCTTAATTAGAATAACCCTTTCTCTTTTGGCGGTTTCATCGTGAACACTTTCCTAGACACCCCGTAAACGATATACCGTTAAGCGGTGTTCTAAACACAGTTAACTTCTCCTAATGAGCGCGAAGTCCTGAAAGGCTTAAAGTCTAGTTTCTTTTAAAATTTGTGCGGATAAACGTTATGCTCAATTTCGTGATTTATGGGCTACAGAAAAGGTGGTGAAATCCTTTACCGTATATTGTGGGGTTCGCTTGCCCTTAAGTCCATATTAATGGATGCAATGCGCAATTTAATGAAAAAGTTATTCAAAGTATCAAACAACCATTTTTTATGTTTAACAACGGCACAGCAACAAATACGGGTTAGTCACTTTTAGTGTTTGACAGCGAACTTGTAAAGAATCCTGCAAAGATAATATATTGGATGCGTCGGATTTGAGAAGAAGGTGTTGGTAAATAAGTACCGATAAGTTTTTGGGTTAAGAAACTCTCGTTGAATTGAATCCGGTTAGCTTGAAAAGTTCGCTTGCGCGGGTCAAACTACCCAAATATTTGGCATTGTATTTCGCAATCACCTTAACTTTGAATGTACACTTTGCTCCACACGATCGCAGTTCGCAAATCCGTCAAAATCTGCAAATGTCGGAAAAATGGATTTTTAGTGCGAAAAAACGATATGAATGCCCAAACTCCTACACACAAAAAATAAAAAAAATCAAACAATAAAATTGGGACAATAATAGAACATTGGAGTAGTGAACAAAATTTGGGAGCAAAATGAGGAGGAATGGCCGGCGGCGCCGGACTTTAGGGGAAGTCGCCAGGTTACCTTAGGAGTTGGGGCTCCAACTTTCTTCTGATGTCTCAGTGTTCTATTAGTATCTTAATGTTATTGTTTAATTTTTCTAATTAGTCCTAAAATGTTAGCAGGTCCAATTTCCAGAAAGAAAGAAGTTAGAAATGTCAATTTTTGTTTTGGTTTTGAAAATTTTTGATTTTTTTAGTTTTGTTTTTAGAATGGTGTTAGATTTATAAACAGGATATACAGAGATTAACCCGAAATAATAAGAATAAAAATGTTACCATCTCCTCGGCAACGGCGCCATTTTGTTTAACACGCTCTTTCCGCGTGTCGTTTTTAGTTCTAAAGTTAACCGCAATCAAGACGACGTCGCGTGTAGCTAGCCGCGATGAGTACAGGTCGTCCACAGGGAGATGGTGCGTTTTACGTTCTTGTTATCATGAGTTAATGCAAGGTTCGGAACGGTTCGTTTCTAACCTAAGTGTTGTATATGCAAAGTATAAGTTTGTTAGAAATAGAGATAGGTTATTGTAAGTTAGGGGAGTCTGTACTCAATCTTTTGTGCCGAGCTTGACTATTGAAGCTAGAGTAATTGGCAACAACGTGGATTAGGATGCTTAAGAACGGTATTTATGAAATCCGGCTTATTGACCCTTGTCCGTCCGTTCTTGTCTTTTGACTTTTGCCTCCGGCCAAACCGAACGCAACCGGTCACGGTTAGGGATCGCCGATACCTTGGTAGGGTAGGGTGCCTAACGGAGCGCTTGCGTAAGGTTTGGACGGAGTTTAATTGGAAAATATCAGGCAAAGAAAATGAGCAAATGGAACTTCTAACTTAAAATATCATTCTCTTTCCTAACAACACCATTATTCACAAACCATCAAAATAACCAAAAAGAAAGAGTAAATGAAATGATAAAAGAAGAATAACATAATAATGCAAGTAAGTAAATGGCAAGAAATGAAATTGCAAATAAGTAAAAGAGATAGAAAATGAATACTAAGAACTCAAGTGCAAAATGAAAGTTTTATTAACTTCAAGTGATGATACAAACCATGAGTTCAATAACCAAAACTTAAACTTACAAGCTCAATGAAGAGGTTGCAAGATCAAGAGAAGGCAAAGAACTCAAGGTGAACTAGCTACTATGTACAAAGCTTCAAAATGAAAAATGAAAACAAGAAGTAAACTATAGCTCAAAAGTGTATCCAAGTCTCCCCATTTCCTTTGCTCACTGATCTAATATTTATAGGCATAAAATAAGATTAAACAAACAATAAAAATAAGATGATGTTACCCAAATAAACAACCAGAAGAAAAATGGGGACATTTGGACATCAATGGACCGGTGGTGCCGGTTATTTTGATCATTTCTCCGGTCCAATCTAGGGCAAATAGGCTTGTGTCGGTGTGGTGGTCTCGAGTGCACTCAACAAGTCCACTGGTAATGTTTAATTTCTTCATATCAGCTTGGGTTATACTCAGTAGTCTTGGAGGGAAACTTGATGCTTTAAATTACATCACAACTTTTTAGCATTTATCACACATCACCTCACTTGTGCCCACTTGTGCCATGGGTAGCCCCACCATAGTCCATATGCCAAAGAGTTATGTGCATACTTGTATTGTGTTGGACCAAAATTGTGTACACATTTATTTGTTGCAAAAGAACTCTTTGGGTATCATTTTGATTAACACGCTTTTCGCGTGTCATTTTTAAAAAGAATTTGAAATAACCGCAATCAAGACGGCGTCGCGTGTAGCTAGCCGCGATGAGTACGGGTCGTCCGCAGGGAGATGGTGCGTTTTACGTTCTTGTTATCACGAGTTAATGCAAGGTTCGGAACGGTTCGTTTCTAGCCTAAGTGTTGTATATGCAAAGTATAAGTTTGTTAGGAATAGAGGTAGGTTATTGTAAGTTAGGAAAGTCCGTACTCAATCCTTTGTGCCGAGCTTGACTATTGAAGCTAGAGCAATTGGCAACAACGTAGATTAGGATGCTTAAGCACGGTATTTGTGAAATCCGGATTATTGACCTTTGTTCGTCCGTTCTTGTCTCTTGACTTTCGCCTCCGACCAAACCTGTAGGGTTACCTAGCACTATAGCAAGGTTTCGGGAGGTATCGTCCATGCCATTTTCAAAAATTTTCCATGCTAAACAACCCTAACCCTAGAATCTTAACTAGAGAATTAGACAATACATCATGTAAACAACTTTACATCTAAGTGAACATGGAATACAACCTTTGTAGACCGGTCCTTCACTTCAATAGTTCCGTGTAGTAGTCCCTTCGCTCCAAGTAGTGATCTTCCGGACTCTAGAATGGCTCCACAAGATGAAAGGAACAAACTTGCACGAACTCTTCGAGGCCGAAGATGATCTACGTCGAGGAGACACCAACCCATGCTACCTCTTCATTAATGAAGGATTAGTGAAGCTAACACCCTAAACTAAATGGCTAATCTAGTAGAGGATGATGAAGTAGGATTTTTGCTCACTTTAGAATTAATTTTCTCACTAATTTTCTTCACCTCTTTAAAACCTAGAGAGCTCACTCTTGAGGAAGAAGAAGATGAAGAGATAAAAAATGAGTGAGAATAGCAACCATGGATGAGAAAATATCATATACTAACTCTTGTAGAGACTTAACCATGGCTAATGACAATGGTTGGGTTAATAAATATCTAATGTAAGACAAAATTAGTGGACCAAGTCAATGGGTTCCACAAGCTTCCACAAGCTTCAACCATGAGCTAATTTCCAACCAATTTGTGATTTACTTTAAATAAATAAACCCTACATTATCATGAGCATGGTGTGAGTCTCATATACCCATGTAGTATGTATCAACAAGCATGACACAATAATATATATTACATATATATTAAGTGTGCAATAGTAAGAAAAAGAAATGCATAAGTGAGCTAATATTAGTTAATGTAAATTAGTAAATTAGTATATCAAATATATAATTATACATTAAATTATCAAATCAACACTTGATTTAATAATCCGGCTATATCACATATAACCGACTAATATCATAAGTATCAACTTATCGAATCAACACTTGATTCGATAACCCGGTTATATCACATATAACCGACCGATACAATATCACGAGAATAGAATACGGTATCACATACAAGTATTAATCTCGGTCTCGCACATATCACATATGTGCTCCTACTTCGTTTCGCCTGAACCAAGAAACCTCTGTGTAGGACTCTACAGACTGTAACAACCCTAATTTTCCTATACAAATTTTTTCAAATATTTTTTTTTCAAAATCCATAAAGGGGTATTTATTGTCTGAGCACAAGACTCAAGTAATTAATTAGCAATTTAATTACAAGAAGGAGCTTGTTACTCATTGGTAATACCTTGCACTGCTGAACCAAGCCACTAGAGTTTAAATCCCATACCCCGCATTATTTTTAATATTATTTTGTTTTGAGTTTTTTAGAATACCAACAGTCAACATGTGTTAACTCATAAAAACCCCACTACCTATGAAAATGTTAATATGCCAGTGAGTAGGTGGACCGACGGCGCCCCTCCCGACCGCCGGACTCGGCCGGGATCGGCCGAGTCGGCCGGACCTCCGAGTCCCCAACAGATGAAATGTGCCCTTTCACCTCCTCTTACCCCCTGCACCCTCCAATTTATGAGATCGGTTCCAGAGAACACATTAACACCCTTTTACTTCAATTTTTAAGGATTTTTACACCTTTTTACATTTTTTTAATTAAAAACCCTACACCTACCCTAACCTTAGCCTAACCCTATAAATACACCCCTACCCCCTATCTTCTCACCCCAAAATTCTGAGCCCACTCTCTCAAAATTCCAAGAATCGTGTGTACTTTGAAAACGAGCGAAAGGCAAAGCTCCGGCGAAATCAACGGCGAACTTCCGGCGATCGTTTTAGGAACTATCGGCGACGACGCAACACATCGGCAATTCCCCTACTTCCATTTCACTCTCTTGTGTGACCTAAAACTCGTAAGTCCTATTTTCTATCTATCTCTTCTATCTAAAAATACGGAATTACAAAACCCGACGGAATCGGAACAAATCTGATTTCCGATTCGGTTTCTTATAAAACTTCACTTCTCGTTAATACAATTATGCTTAAACTCTCTCATGTTGACTATTAAACACTAATCAACCAAATTGATCAAGTTTCATTTCATAAAATGATGACTATTTCAATTTATCGTATTTTTCACTTAAATACCACATTGTTTCAATTATACATTTAACTTCATTAAACTTGCTATACTTTTAAGTAGATCACGAGGTAACGACCTACCTCCTCACACACTCATATGCAACATAACATGATACCCTTGAGAACTTAGAATACGGTAAAACAAACATTTTCATTTAAATACCATTTACTTAATAAAACCATTTCTAAAAGATTTAGTATTGATACATCTTTACAAATAAATACCACTTATTATGAAAATAGGATAAGGTTGTGGGCATTCAGTCGTTTATTTAAATCTGACTTTGTAGTGTCTAGGCTAGACAAGTGAGAAAGGTGACTTTAAAAGGCCCGTCTCACGGTGATTCGTGAGCGGATCCCTTATTTCTTCACTTGTACTTACCTGGCCACAATTGGCGGTGAAGAGGCAATTTGAGATATCTCACAACTTGTCGTTTTGGACCAGTTAGGAGAAGTCTAATTGACTTAGGAGACCCTAGAATATAGAATACGGGAAAACGACACCTTTTCATTTAAATACCATAATTAATAAAACCGTTTTTCTTAATGATTAGTATTTATACAAATCTTTGCAAAGCGCCGCTACAACCCATTTTGGGGAACCCGTTCGGGATGGTGTGGATTATCGCACATCCTCGGGCTTAGTAATCGAGATTCAGACCTCCGCAAGGAGCATTCGGTCTCGAAAGATTTATAATACGACATCTTAAGAAAACGAGATTTCTAGAATATTATAGATATATACAAAAATTATTTTCATATAAATATATGTATATGTAACATAAACATATCTATTTTTGAAGTATTATAAATATTCCACCTTTTCTACAATATCACAAGAATCAATTTTACCCTAAAATACCATGAATTCCATATAATCAATATTACAAACAAATACTTTTATTTCTGAAATTAGGATATTTCCACTAGAAATATCACAATATAAAATCTACACTTATTACAACTCTAAAGACGATTAATAAATTCTTGGGGTGTATTTTGAAAAGTGTATAAAAGCATTTTTACATAAACCCCCCTCAAGTTCTATAAATTACCCTAAGGACCCTAGTAAACATAGGTTTAAGCGGGACCAATCTCTTGAGCCTCAGGGAGCCGGAGAAGTGGGTGCTTGCCTATCTAAGGTAGACAAATTAATAAAAAACAATCAGGACTTCAATTTACTTTGCTAATTGTCTGACTCAGTTTGAGTCTCAGTATAATCCGACTGGAATATGATTCAAGTACAATCTACAATCTACAATCTACAATCTATAATCTATAGTCTACAATCTTCAATATTACAATTCAACATGAGTACATGAATCCAATTATCAATCTATACGACTTGACTGAACCGAACCATGGATATACATTCCATTTACATGGTTCTCCAGTTATTCCATTTACATGATTCTACGGTTACATCCGTTTACTGATATCATGGTTTCGGTCAGTCAACCAATTATACAATCAATATAATTTACAATACAATACAATACAAACAAGACACTACGGGGTTTAAGGGGTAGATTGGTACGAAAGGTGTTAGAAGTGGCACGAGACTGTAAGACTTAATACACCTAACATGAATCCAGTTGCTGTTGTACCGTGGCATAAACGGTTCCTTATACTATACTTGCCTCTAGTCTCTGGCATATAGAGACTCCTCTCGTATACACTGGTATTCTTCTGTACCAAGCTACAAACAACAGCGTTAATACAACATTACAACAACATAATACAACTTTAAAAGATACCTTCTTATTCTGTCTATTCTATTTCTCCCTTGTCTTTGGGACTTACCGAGCGACCTGTTCGCTGACGACATTCTCTTTCTTTCTTCTTTGAATGTCGTCAGGTAATTTAGACACGTCAGAGATCGACCCTACTGCCGAAGACTTGGATCAGTTTGCTGAAGACCCAGCGCTTTAGTTTCATTATACACATTTCCTTTCAGTACTTTACATTCCTGTTATGCCATTGTTTAGGCATCGCTTTTATTTCAGTTGTATTTACTTTTCATGCATTGTACAAAAGAATGTGAATAAATAAAGTTGCTGTTCGGTTTATATATCTTGTCTCTTGTGTATTTACTTTTATATTGCTTAGATACGCTTAGCGTATTTACTTCATGGTAAATACGTCGCGGCCCAGTCGCGTCCCCTTCGCCGTACACCGGGAAGCAGGGCGTGACAGGTTTTGTAGCGGTCCAGTCGCGTCCCCTTCGCCGTACACCGGGAAGCGGGGCGTGACAAGTTTTGTTGGCGGCCCATGCAGGTCAGAGCTGTATGAAACTCTATCATGCAGTTCTGTTCTGCGTGAACAACTTAAGCACTATAACACAAGAAACAGCAACTAAAACATACTTTACAATTCATGTTCCTTGAATCTTACAATTTCATATTTCTTGAATCTTATCATTTCTTGTACTTGAATCATTTCATATTCTTTGAATCATATACTTTAAATCTGTCCTAACCGAAAATTCCCTCACCTTTTTTACAATCTTACCAAAACCTTCGCATTCTTTCATTCCTGCACACATTTTTCACATTTTTAAAACCCTTGCATCACCTTGTTAGTTTTTTTTCACACACTGTCAGTACTTCAGTCACTAAACTTTCCTTGAATCTGTTACACTTTCCTTTTACAAATTTCGAGGACGAAATTTTTATAAGGAGGGTAGAATGTAACAACCCTAATTTTCCTATACAAATTTTTTCAAATATTTTTTTTCAAAATCCATAAAGGGGTATTTATTGCCTGAGCACAAGACTTAAGTAATTAATTAGCAATTTAATTACAAGAAGGAGCTTGTAGCTCATTGGTAATACCTTGCACTGCTGAACCAAGCCATCAGAGTTCAAATCCCATACCCCACATTATTTTTAATATTATTTTGTTTTGAGTTTTTTAGAATACCAACAGTCAACACGTGTTAATTCACAAAAACCCCACTACCCATGAAAATGTTTAATATGCCAGTGAGTAGGTGGACCGACGGCGCCCCTCCCGACCGCTGGACTCAGCCGGACCGCCGAGTCTCCAACAGATGAAATGTGCCCCTTCACCTCCTCTTACCCCCTGCACCCTCCAATTTATGAGATCGGTTCCAGAGAACACATTAACACCCATTTACTTCAATTTTTAATGATTTTTACACCATTTTATATTTTTTTAATTAAAAACCCTACACCTACCCTAAGCCTAGCCTAACCCTATAAATACACCCCTACCCCTTACCCTCTCACCCCAAAATTCTGAGCCCACTCTATCAAAATTCCAAGAATCGTGTGTACTTTGAAAACGAGCGAAAGACGAAGCTCCGGTGAAATCTATGGCGAACTTCCGGCGATCGTTTTAGGAACTACCAGCGACGACGCAACACATCGGCGATTCCCCTACTTCCATTTCACTCTCTTGTGTGACCTAAAACCTGTAAGTTCCATTTTCTATCTATCTCATCTATCTAAAAATACGGAATTACAAAACCCGACGGAATCGGAACAAATCCGATTTCCGTTTCGGTTTCTTATAAAACTTCACTTCTCGTTAATACAATTATGCTTAAACTCTCTCATGTTGACTATTAAACACTAATCAACTAAATTGATCAAGTTTCATATCATAAAATGATGACTATTTCAATTTATCGTATTTTTCACTTAAATACCACATTGTTTTAATTATACATTTAACTTCATTAAACTTGCTATACCTTTAAGTAGATCACGAGGTAACGACCTACCTCCTCACACACTCATATGCAACATAACACGATACCCTTGAGAACTTAGAATACGGTAAAATAAACATTTTCATTTAAATACCATTTACTTAATAAAACCATTTCTAAAAGATTTAGTATTGATACATCTTTACAAATAAATACCACTTATTATAAAAATAGGATAAGGTTGTGTGGATTCAGTCGTTTATCTAAACCTGACTTTGTGGTGTCTAGGCTAGACAAGTGAGAAAGGTAACTTTAAAAGGCCCGTCTCACGGTGATTCGTGAGCGGATCCCTCCTTTCTTCACTTGTACTTACCTGGTCACAATTGGCAGTGAAGAGGAGATTTGAGGTATCTCACAACTTGTCGTTTTGGACCAGTTAGGAGCAGTCTAGTTGACTTAGGAGACCCTAGAACATAGAATATGGGAAACAACACTTTTTCATTTAAATATCATAATTAATAAAACCATTTTCCTTAATGATTAGTATTTATACAAATTTTTTCAAAGCACCGCTACAACCCATTTTGGGTAACCCGTTTGGGATGGTGCGGATTATCATACATCCTCGGACTTAGTAGTGCGAGATTCAGACCTCCGCAAGGAGCATTCAGTCTCGAAAGATTTAAAATACGACATCTTAAGAAAACGAGATTTCTAGAATATTATAGATATATACAAAAATTATTTTCATATAAATATATGTATATGTAACATAAATATATCTATTTTTGAAGTATTATAAATATTCCACCTTTTCTACAATATCACAAGAATCAATTTTACCCTAAAATACCATGAATTCTATATAATCAATATTAAAAATAAATACCTTTATTTCTGAAATTAGGATATTTCCACTAGAAATATCACAATATAAAATCTACACTAATTACAACTCTAAAGATGATTAATAAATACTTGGGGTGTATTTTGAAAAGTGTATAAAAGTATTTTTACATAAAACCCCCTCAAGTTCTATAAATTACCCTAAGGACCCTCGTAAACATAGGTTTAAGCGGGACCAATCTCTTGAGCCTCAGGGAGTCGGAGAAGTGGGTGCTTGCCTATCTAAGGTAGACAAATTAATAAAAACAATCAGGACTTCAATTTACTTTTCTAATTGTCTGACTCAGTTTGAGTCTCAGTATAATCCGACTGGAATATGATTCAAGTACAATCTACAATCTACAATCTACAATCTACAATCTATAGTCTACAATCTTCAATATTACAATTCAACATGAGTACATGAATCCAATTATCAATCTATACGACTTGACTGAACCGAACCATGGATATACATTCCATTTACATGGTTCTCCAGTTATTCCATTTACATGATTCTACGGTTACATCCGTTTACTGATATCATGGTTTCGGTCAGTCAACCAATTATACAATCAATATAATTTACAATACAATACAATACAAACAAGACACTACGGGGTTTAAGGGGTAGATTGGTACGAAAGGTGTTAGAAGTGGCACGAGACTGTAAGACTTAATACACCTAACATGAATCCAGTTGCTGTTGTACCGTGGCATAAACGGTTCCTTATACTATACTTGCCTCTAGTCTCTGGCATATAGAGACTCCTCTCGTATACACTGGTATTCTTCTGTACCAAGCTACAAACAACAGCGTTAATACAACATTACAACAACATAATACAACTTTAAAAGATACCTTCTCATTCTGTCTATTCTATTTCTCCCTTTTCTTTGGGACTTACCGAGCGACCTGTTCGCTGACGACATTCTCTTTCTTTCTTCTTTGAATGTCGTCAGGTAATTTGGACACGTCAGAGATCGACCCTACTGCCGAAGACTTGGATCAGTTTGCTGAAGACCCAGCGCTTTAGTTTCATTGTACACATTTCCTTTCAGTACTTTACATTCCTGTTATGCCATTGTTTAGGCATCGCTTTTATTTCAGTTGTATTTACTTTTCATGCATTGTACAAAAGAATGTTAATAAATAAAGTTGTTGTTCGGTTTATATATCTTGTCTCTTGTGTATTTACTTTTATATTGCTTAGATACGCTTAGCGTATTTACTTCACAGTAAATACGTCGCGGCCCAGTCGCGTCCCCTTCGCCGTACACCGGGAAGCGGGGCGTGACAGGTTTTGTAGCGGTCCAGTCGCGTCCCCTTCGCCGTACACCAGGAAGCGGGGCGTGACAAAGACTCGTCAATATGCCGGCAATAGGTGATGATCATATCAGTCACCCACAAGCCGTCAGCGGTACTAGCTGGACGTAACGACTACCCGGGTATTGAGCGATCAGAAGATCAACAAGCAAGCTTGTCTAAACTCCCGTAAAGCCTGTCAGTAACACTACCGTACAGTCCGGTCTCTTCGTCTGATATGTCGCATATCTAGTCTAGGGGTGGTAAACGTCAGACCCTAGTAACCGATAAGTCGTGCCGATGTGAGGCTCATA
Organism: Agapanthus africanus; assembly: GCA_030015575.1. NCBI lineage: Eukaryota > Viridiplantae > Streptophyta > Magnoliopsida > Asparagales > Amaryllidaceae > Agapanthus > Agapanthus africanus. Next base: position 523,981,270 of record JASDDO010000019.1, read on the forward strand.
ATGGGTCGAGAAACTACTGATAACACTTACCAGTAAATCTCCGTATCAGCCCTGGCCAGGGACTTCCTGTTATAGCCAATCGAGCATAGCGTAACATCAACCCCCAATACCGGAAGAGACGAATCCCCTCCTATCGCTCATTGCCTCCATGTGACTAGGGACTATACCCAAAAACCACCGTTTTGCACGTTCTCTTGAACGTGGTAAGGTGGAAATCAAAGCACAGTGGGAATCACACAAGGCTCTATGATGATCTCGGGTCTACAGACTAACCTGTACCAGTGTCACCAGAGAACTGCTATCTGACGATAGGTATAATACCATCTAGGAGTTCTCGGCGAGTCCTGTTCAGTATACCCAGTCTCCACTGAGCGCCCGTATACCATCTTTGATGTCAAACACCAATGGATGTGGGATCATCCATCGCCCATCATATGGGTCAAGAAGCGTATACGCTAGTCTAATCTGGAATATCGATGCCCTGTCTCGATACACCCACGACAAGGAACAATTAAAGGATGTACTTGTGGACTACCCTGGCCCCTCTAGTATGATCTCCATCATAGTCCTGGTAGTCAAGTACACATCCTAAGGGCTTTATCAACATGTGAGAGCAAGACAGTATCACAATACAAGTCTACATGTTAAGACAAAGAGCAACCAGATAGCATATTATCATGTCGAGCAATAATGTCCTCTCTATATATGTCCAAGCATCCATTATAATATACTTCATATGTACAATAATGGCCTCTAGGGTATACATATAACTAACAATCTCTCACTTGCACTAAGGCCAGTTGTTGTAGTATCTCATACCTAACATCCCGAAGAGTCTCTCAAATTGTATCTGGGGTATGACCTTTGTGAGTGGATCCGCCGTATTGTTCTTCGTGTCAACTCTCTTGACCTCGATCTCCCGGCGATCAACCATCTTCCGGATCAGGTGATACCGTCTCAGAATATGCCTGGATCGCTGATGGGACCTGGGTTCCTTGGCCAAAGCCACAGCTCCATTGTTATCGCAATACAAAGGTATTGGATGCTCGATGGACGGAACCACACCAAGTTCGTTTATGAACTTCTTCATCCAGACAGCCTCTTTGGCAGCGATGTTGTCACGACCCAAAAATTTAGTTCGTGACCGGCACTTAAATCACGCAACGTCTAAAGGCGTAACGTAATTCAAGTAAGCCGAAACCCAGAAATCTAAACCTTTTTAAGAAAATAAAAGAGGTGAAGTTTTGAAATAAAGGTATGATGAAATCGAATGTTTTCTTAAATGAATAGATAATGGAACATGAAAAATGCAAGTGGATTTACTAATGAAAAACATGTTTCGTTTTTTAAAAATTTGGGCAGCACCTCCATTGTATATTTTGATCCAAAACCACATATACATGATAATATAAAAGGCATTCCCAAGCGGGAGCTAGCTCTTCGACAATTGGCGGAATCACAACCACGCAAGACAGAAATATATGTATACGACGCCCAACGGTGAAGATCAACACAAAGGAATAGTGTAAATAAAGCAAAACATCAATCCCCCAATAGCGAACATAAAACCCATCGCTCTAAGTCTTGCAACCACAAGTCTTTCTAAGTCTTACTACTTATACAAATACTAGTTTCTGATTGATGGAGTTGACTAGATACAACAGGAATAATAATATAAGAGCGGGCACGATCCAATATGTCCCACCTACCAAAGCAAATCATCCGAAGCAAGCTGTGTGCCAGCGATACCACTACTGAACCATGCGGTCAAACCTGCAAGAACCGTGGCACAACGGGGGTGAATTGCCAACTCATGAGTAGAAAATATCAGCAGGTAGAAATCGAATAAAACAACGATTCCTAGGTCAACTATATCATAAAGGTAATACTATGATATCTAGGGTGACCGTGTCTGCATATATACCAACAATATAATCAATACCTGTATGCATGTGGATATCATCTAATAATCAATTCCTGTATGCATGTGGATATCATCTACGTGTCCATCAATGACACAACTGTTGGGATACGGAAGCACCCCGACCGTCAAACCGACGCCAAATGCGGAACAAAAATTTTATAACTTGGCGCTACCGCAACAAAATATGCGGATCGTTCCATTAACCGTTAACAAGAAATCTGTAAAATGAGTTCAGAGATTATACCAATCGATCCATGTCCTTCGGTCTTCAATCTCCATACCATGCTTGTCGCGGCTGCCCCGACGAAGTTCGCCTTCCGGTCTTGCTTGTCGAAGTGGCACTACATCGAGGAATCTTTATACGTGCTCCCGCTTCAAACCGAAGCAACCCGGACATGAAGTTTGCTAGCCGACATGTCCAAGAAGAAGTAGAGAAGAATGTAGAATACTTTGTCTCAAGGCACCTAAGCGATTGGGTGGAGGTAAATGAAGTTGCCTTTAGAAATGTGATGAAATGAGCATAGGATTTGCAATGGAAAAATGAGCTTGCATCAATTGTGCTCGGCCACCCAAGAGGAAAAATGGTGAAGGAATGCTCTCTGGGATTTCTCAAAAATTCTTGCTGCTAATCAAGTGGGGCCGGCCACAGTGATCACAACCAAGGAAATGGGAGGGAGGGGTGGTGAGCCAAACAATCAAAGTGGTAACTCTATGCAAAAAATCCTAAGCTTAAAACAAGAACAATAAATGCAACCCATGCCTTTCCAGAAGGCAGGAACCCATGACTCATCATCAAACAAAACAAGCCCACCCCAAACAATGGTTCGGCCAAAGTCATGAAGAAAGAAAATTTGGCCAAAAAGAATGCACAAGAATGAACCAATAATGTCACGACCCGAAAGTACGGAACATGACCGGCACTTAAACTACGAACGTCTCAAGGCGTACGTATTCTAAGTAAACCGAAAACCCAGAAATCCAAACCAAGAAGAGTAGTAGAGGGTAGGAAAACCAATTTAAATCCAGAAGTTTTAATAGCATAAGCCGAATTATGCGGTTTTTAAAACATCAAGTATTTTCTGAAAATTTCGGCAGAGTCTCCTTTGTAAATACTGGCTCCCAAACGGGATACAACATGAATAGTATACGAAATCAATAAAAGGCATCCCCAAGCGGGAGCTAGCTCTTCGTCAATCGACGGTCACAACCACACAAGCAATATAATATACAACGCCAACGGCGAGGATCAAAAACTCAAAGGAAACTCAAAACCACAAGAAATCTGCAGAAATATACGCGCGACTCTAAGGTCGAAAGAATAACATCACTGGTCTCTATCTCAAAAATAAATACATGTTTGGTTGATGGAATTTACTAGATACAACGGAATAATATTATACAAGGTAATATGATGGGTACGATACAAGAAAAACCCACCTACTAGCAAGTCACCCGAATGAAACTGAGCCCGCAAAGCCGTAATGAAACCTGTACGGCAAACCTGCAAGAAACTGGGGCACAACGGGGGTGAGTTGCCAACTCGTGAATAGAAAAACATTACGCACAGAAATCGCATAAATAACGCAATCCTAGGTCAATGATCATAATATATCCTCAAAAATGTATATAACATGCAGCCTATAACAAAGCTAGGGTAAATATCTAACCCGAGTGTAATCTCATGTGGCCGTGTCTGTGCTCAGGTAGCAATATATCATATGAATGAGGTATGAATGCATGAAAACAGAATACATGTAAATGAAGAAACTGTTTTCATAAATTAGTGAGATTTCCTTCGTATTTTTAAACTGAGGTATCATAATGAAATCAGTATCAACAGTGTCTAGCATCGACACAAAACATAAATCTCACTGTCTCAAAATATCAATGTCTCAATCTCAATATCTAGGGCGCCGTCAGTCCAGACCGGCCCCTACCATCCATCTCAAGACCACGACGGTATCCTCCGGATATCCGACGCGTCGGGTAATATCACCGGTAGGTAATCTGTCCCCTGCCAGGCTCAACGTCAACACCACATTCATCTTGCCCCAGGGTACCATACCGGGCCCACCATGTACCCGAAACGGTTCCTCCACTCCTCGAATCGGGTCTCGAAATCCATCAGCAAACTCATGGTGGACGACTCATACATCATAGGAAAACCGCACTTTTTATTTTAAAAGAGAGAAAAGGTTTATTTATGTTTTTTTGCGGTTTTCCTCCAAATCCAGAAAATCTCATGGAAATCCGAATCCAAAACCTCAATAACACGTAAAATAGTGAATATATGCATGAGAATCCATGAATGCGGCATAACGATGAATAACAGTATGCATGAAGTGACAAGTAATAACTACAATATCTAAGCTGGCATATAAGGTAAGTACACTAATATTATGTCAAACTACTAGCTATCTAGCTAAGTTAAGCAATAATGTTTTCTAAGGTGTACGTGACATGGCAATTACCGATGAAGATGTGTGTGAGCCGGCAATTAAGTGTACGTGGTACCTACGCATCATCGGTAATGGTGCTGGTGTCCTAACAGCATGATATCACTAATGGAGTATGAAACATAAAATAAGCATGCGATGCGAAGCGGACCACAAAAATGAGCGGGAGCCGAAAACTAGACGCAACTATAACAATCTGCATTAATCTAATATAAGTCCTACAAATGGTGCCTTTTGAAATAACACGAATCATGGGTTTTGAAAATAGGGGCTACGGTGTTTTTATGAAAAGGTACGTATTTTGAAATATCCGTAGGATCCCTTGGGCTGTCTTTTAAAATACCCACGATTCGTTAGTTTTTGAAATAGTTAAGAATCGAATCTAATCTAACAACTAAACTAAACTAAAGGGCTAAGCTAACCAGCTGGACTACAAGTAAGGAAACCGCCTAACATCTGAGTCGATATATATACATACATGTATATATATATATTAGTCGGTGATCCCGCCTCAATAATATCATATCTGATACCATTTCTATAATCAGACATCCCAAGTCAAGAGTGCGGATCAATCATCAATATATAGCTCGTACGTAAATCCGTCGTACGGCATCCCAAATCTGGGTACGGGTCAATATCACATTCATCATACTATTCATCTGGTATCCTCTTTATCAAATATCATGATCGGGGTACTGATCTACGTCTAGTACAATATTGATACCATCTATGTATGCATGCAGGTATAAGAATATCTACGCCAAAAGACCCGCGAAAACATCATGTCGTATCTCAATACGAACCAAATTACATCACCGATCTCCTGGCCTCAAGCCCAATCTCATCGACTCATCTCAAATCCCAAATACTATCCTCAAATCCAGTATATGAACACATAGTCCCATACCTATGTGAACACATAAATACAAAGAATCCCATGAGCACATATAAATAGGAATGTATGCAAGTATGTATGTGTGTATGTGTAGTGCAACACTACCCTAGGGTTCGCAACACTAAAGTAATCCAACACACCAATATCCATCCTAACATCGTTATTAATCCCAAATAACATATAATAATTGTTGGTGTGTATACGCATCCGTATACACCACCACGGACTGCGGGGGTGCTATACGCCATCCACCCGACTTCTCCCCGTAGATATAAATCTACTCACCTGATCTTCGCTCGTCGGTGCCGACGTCGCCACGCGCTTGCTTGTCGTCTCGAAGTCCGCATGGGGTACCTACATATCATAACACACCGTATCGCATTAAAACTAAATTCGAAATCGAAACGGCATACGAAAATCAAATCGGAACGCGTATCACGCATAGGTCCAAAACATATCGTCTACGCATGCAAGAATAGTCAAACCAACCCTCGATGTCGATGTACAAACGTCAAACCATCGAGAAAAATCCAATCACACTCATTTGCACATTCACGAATACTAATTTTAATATAAACTAGGTTAAAACTCACAAAAACCCCAAATTCACTTTAAAAGCCGTTTTTCCGAAGAACTAGCAAGCAAAATTACCCGTTTTAGTACAAAACTCGATGTTTAAACGATTCTAGCGGCCATAATACTTATTAAATAACTTAAATAAGTCATAAAAAACCATTTCCATAATTTAATCTCAAAAATTTGCATAATTTCCAAAATCCTAGTTTGCAAAAATATCAATTTTTAATACCTTTTAAAGCAAAATTCATAATTTAACAATTAAGCTTGGTTTTGCATGAACCAAAATCATTAAAACACTCATTATAATATTAATAATGACATGAAACCTTAATTTAGATTTTAATCCCACAAAATATAATTAATTTAAAAACCTAGTTTACAATATTATGCAATTTGGACAATTTTTAATGTAGCAATTAGCAAGATGCAACAAGATCAAGTTTTACATAACATTAACATGTTAATCTACTCCATAAGACCACAATCTAATGATAACAAGTCTAATTTGATCACAACATATTCTCTTGAAATTCTCATTTTGAAATTAAGGTTATAAGAATATCTAATTGAAACTAAATTCAAACCTACAATTAACAAGTGACAATTTTTTGGATGAAACTTATACCTCATGAATCATGGATCAACATGAAATCTAGACCTCCAAAAGATGTCTCCTTGCTCCTCAATCCAAACCACTTTGGGTCAAAGAATGTTGGGTAAATGATAAAGGGTGAATTTATGAGACTTTGGATGGATTTTTGAAGCAAAATGGAAGGATTTTTGAAGAGAAAAGAAGTGGAGACATGAAGAGGGCTGTTGGAGAATTGGGGCTCGGCCAAATGGGGAGGGGCTGCTGTGAGTGGAAGTGGGGGAGAGAGAGAATTATGTGTACATTAAACTCAAACATCCCATACTTCATTAATTAATATATTCACTCTTTCTTTCTTTTTTTATTCCATTTTAAAAGAGATGAGAATAGGGGGGGGCTGAATTCGGCCATAAATTGGCAGGAAAAGTGAGTGGGTGGGGATGAGAGGGTGTGTGTGTGGAGCAATGAACACCAAACACCAATACAATATGCACCAAAACCCTTTTATTTTCACAAAATAAGCCTTTTTCTTCAATATTTTCTAAACCGTTTTGGAAAACGATTTCATTTCAAAAATCACATGATAAAATTTTATTTAATGTTTTATGATGAACAAAATTTGTTTCAACTCATTCCAATTTGTAATTTTCCCTAATTAAATGTATTAGTGACGGCTTAAATAATAATAAAATAATATTTTTTTCAGAAAATTTGAAATTTCACCAGCGGCTCAATAAACACCAAATAATAGCAATTACATAGCTAGAATATATATATTTAATTTTTATAATAAGATATTTGCATTTTGACTTTTTACAGAAAACCCCCTTATTTTACCGATTTTTCGAAATTTCACCGAAACGATTTTCAAAACGTTACAATCTTCCCCCCTTAAAGAAATTCGGTCCCCGAATTTAAATTCAAACTCCCCCAAATACTAAAATATCTAAGAAAAACCATCAAGTCGTCGGGGCTCCAAAATTGTAAATAGATAAAACAAATCGTAGCGCAGCGCATGCGCCTGAAAAATGAGTATATAACTCAAATCAAAACTCCGTCAAGCATCCCGCAATCATCGGAGTCATGGAGAAGACATCAATGCCAAATCCAAATCAAAACCAATATGACATAACTCGAAACTATACATGTAAATATCGAATCTATATCTGTAAGTATCTGAAGGAAATGCATGTCAAATCTCATTAAGTCGCTGTGCAACGCGTATAACACTGCACAGTGGCGGTCATCTATCATAAGAAAATAACTATATACATATATACCTTTGTTTGAAATGTACGTTCCGCCGTTTTAGAAACAATTTAGAAGGGTCTCCTTGTTTTAAACATTTCGTGTCATATCAGACACGTCGGTAAATACTGAGGCTATAGCTCGCTTTTTGGAAATCCCTTCAATAACTATCAATGCATGCAAAATATATTCAGGTGCTGTCCTCTGACTAGTCCTGCTCAGTACGAAAACACATAGCAATATCATAAAAACGTACTGCTCTATACGAAATCAATCCCCAAAATATGCACATGAATGCTACGTGCGTCTGGTGCGCACGGAAATCAAAATCCATGAATGTGCCATACATGCGCACAGAAACAACATCTTAGTGCATCGGGTGTGCACGAAACATCTGTCGTAGGCAACATGTGTGCCTGACAGCAAAATCAGGTGCCTCTGACATGCACGAAAAATCTCGATTTAGTGCATCTGGTGTGCACCAAAATCGCATCTCAAAACATGCACTCAACATGCGCGAAAATCCAAACCAGGTGCATCCATCGTGCACGAAATCATGAAATCCAATATCAAGCGCCGAACGTGCGCAAAATCAATCAGGTGCACAAGGTGCACAAAACAAATATCGAGTATCACAATCGAAATCGAAGTCCAGTGCACACTGCAAGTATATAATAACTATACAGAGTGCAGGAACCAAATCGTGTGCGTGCATACGCACAAAATCAACTCAAATGTCTAAAACCGTAACATCACAAACATGTGAAACCCAAGCACGAAAACGATATCAAGTGCAACACTGTGTAAGGATCGTAAATCCTCAATCATCAAAATCAAATCATGCGAATAAATCACCCAAAACATCGAAATCAATAATGGCGGAATAGTATCGCTCAAGTGCATCCTCTAAGAATCTCGGGCCAACTGTCGCGGTCACTAATGGGACGTCTCGTCGATGATCATGAACTCTGGCCTGCTGGTGTGCGTAACCATGACCACTCATGGGTCAAGGTCTTCACTGTGAATTACCAATCTTTCGGTCCATCGGCTCATCTGCCCTGTCAGGTGTGCTAACGGGGACGATTCCGTTCTGGCACTTCTCTGGTCATCTCTTGGTCAATCATCGTGACCACTCGTAAGACAGCATATCACTGGCGTCGGCTTCTGGCTCTCTGAATGTATGTGACACATCTGATCCTGAGTGCAAGTATCATTGCAGCAGTGTCCTGGAAGGAATCCTGCTCACGGTCTCTTCCATGTCTCGTCTCTGCCAACTGTCTGGAAGTCATCGTCCTTTCCTATATCTGCATCTTGCTCCGGAACGGCTGCATACCCATCGCGACTCCTTCTGGAAGGTATATCCAGTACTCTGCCTCGGTATGCGTATCGCATCTCTGATGTCGGCGGAGTGGAACATCATCTCATCTAGATCTGGTGCGAACCTCTTACTCCACTTTTCTCTAATGTCGTCTGCTTTGGACTCGTCTCGTCACGGCTGCATGGACTGAGCTCCAACGACTATCCTCGAATCTGGAGTCTCCCAAGAAATGCATCTCACCACCTAGCATCCGAATTAAGTCAAGCCATCCGATCGAGTCGTCAAAACCTCATAATCCCCCAAGGGCTCAACATCTTGGGTACAGTTTAATAGTATCGAGTACATACCACAGTATCGGTGGTCCGGCCGTAGAAGGGCAAACCCAAGCCTCACTAATGGCGCCGTAGAACTGCCGCAAACCCGAAGGTTCAAAGGCTTTCACACGGTCATTAAGTCGAGTTAGGGTTTCATTCTTCTAGAGGGACCATAGAATTGCCTGCATGTCTTTCCGACTACTTTAAACTTGGAATAATAGGTTTCCGACATTCGATCGTCTCTGTCGACCCTCACGTCTCTGCGTGAAGTCGTATCTAGCTGGAATCAATCTATCTGATGACCTCGCATCGGGGTAAGCGAACAATCTACATGTCCTAGTCAGTCATCATCGGGTGACTAGCGACCTTCTATCATTTATTCGTACAACTCGCCCCGCAATAGCTCCAACATATGGGGCGATATCTCGTCGCTCGCAGCAACAACTGGCTCGCTCGTCTGCACGCTGAACAGTGCCTCAATCATCAGAAGTAAGCAACACACCAACGGTCATCAAAATCTGGTTGGCCTTCATCATTGGCTCAATTCTCTAGTGTCGATCAGCACCTCCGAGTAACCTCATAAAGGCGATCCGCCAAACGCTCGTGGCGCGGAAACACAGTAAAAAGACATATCTCCGCAATCGTGTGTTGCCGGAATTTCGCCCTGGTCAGTCCTCGTTCGTGACGAGCTCGTGCAGACCGCAACTCTAGCTGTAGCTCTACCTGCCCGTAATCGTGGCAGCAAAACCATAACTGGTACCGATGAGGCTAGATCAGGAATGAATATAATACTGAGCAAAGAAATGTACATCCTAAGGCTTCTTAAGTGGAGTAGCGTATCGTAAATATGCCGTGGAACATACCAACGGTATGTCACTCTACTTTAGTCACCTATTCCATCAACCAAGGGTCATCCTACGCTCCGAAGGTTAAAACCTAACGCTCTGATACCAACTTTGTCACGACCCGAAAGTACGGAACATGACCGGCACTTAAACTACGAACGTCTCAAGGCGTACGTATTCTAAGTAAACCGAAAACCCAGAAATCCAAACCAAGAAGAGTAGTAGAGGGTAGGAAAACCAATTTAAATCCAGAAGTTTTAATAGCATAAGCCGAATTATGTGGTTTTTAAAACATCAAGTATTTTCTGAAAATTTCGGCAGAGTCTCCTTTGTAAATACTGGCTCCCAAACGGGATACAACATGAATAGTATACGAAATCAATAAAAGGCATCCCCAAGCGGGAGCTAGCTCTTCGTCAATCAACGGTCACAACCACACAAGCAATATAATATACAACGCCAACGGCGAGGATCAAAAACTCAAAGGAAACTCAAAACCACAAGAAATCTGCAGAAATATACGCGCGACTCTAAGGTCGAAAGAATAACATCACTGGTCTCTATCTCAAAAATAAATACATGTTTGGTTGATGGAATTTACTAGATACAACGGAATAATATTATACAAGGTAATATGATGGGTACGATACAAGAAAAACCCACCTACTAGCAAGTCACCCGAATGAAACTGAGCCCGCAAAGCCGTAATGAAACCTGTACGGCAAACCTGCAAGAAACTGGGGCACAACGGGGGTGAGTTGCCAACTCGTGAATAGAAAAACATCTACGCACAGATATCGCATAAATAACGCAATCCTAGGTCAATGATCATAATATATCCTCAAAAATGTATATAACATGCAGCCTATAACAAAGCTAGGGTAAATATCTAACCCGAGTGTAATCTCATGTGGCCGTGTCTGTGCTCAGGTAGCAATATATCATATGAATGAGGTATGAATGCATGAAAACAGAATACATGTAAATGAAGAAACTGTTTTCATAAATTAGTGAGATTTCCTTCGTATTTTTAAACTGAGGTATCATAATGAAATCATTACCAACAGTGTCTAGCATCGACACAAAACATAAATCTCACTGTCTCAAAATATCAATGTCTCAATCTCAATATCTAGGGCGCCGTCAGTCCAGACCGGCCCCTACCATCCATCTCAAGACCACGACGGTATCCTCCGGATATCCGACGCGTCGGGTAATATCACCGGTAGGTAATCTGTCCCCTGCCAGGCTCAACGTCAACACCACATTCATCTTGCCCCGGGGTACCATACCGGGCCCACCATGTACCCGAAACGGTTCCTCCACTCCTCGAATCGGGTCTCGAAATCCATCAGCAAACTCATGGTGGACGACTCATACATCATAGGAAAACCGCACTTTTTATTTTAAAAGAGAGAAAAGGTTTATTTATGTTTTTTTGCGGTTTTCCTCCAAATCCAGAAAATCTCATGGAAATCCGAATCCAAAACCTCAATAACACGTAAAATAGTGAATATATGCATGAGAATCCATGAATGCGGCATAACGATGAATAACAGTATGCACGAAGTGACAAGTAATAACTACAATATTTAAGCTGGCATATAAGGTAAGTACACTAATATTATGTCAAACTACTAGCTATCTAGCTAAGTTAAGCAATAATGTTTTCTAAGGTGTACGTGACATGGCAATTACCGATGAAGATGTGTGTGAGCCGGCAATTAAGTGTACGTGGTACCTACGCATCATCGGTAATGGTGCTGGTGTCCTAACAGCATGATATCACTAATGGAGTATGAAACATAAAATAAGCATGCGATGCGAAGCGGACCACAAAAATGAGCGGGAGCTGAAAACTAGACGCAACTATAACAATCTGCATTAATCTAATATAAGTCCTACAAATGGTGCCTTTTGAAATAACACGAATCATGGGTTTTGAAAATAGGGGCTACGGTGTTTTTATGAAAAGATACGTCTTTTGAAATATCCGTAGGATCCCTTGGGCTGTCTTTTAAAATACCCACGATTCGTTAGTTTTTGAAATAGGTAAGAATCGAATCTAATCTAACAACTAAACTAAACTAAAGGGCTAAGCTAACCAGCTGGACTACAGGTAAGGAAACCGCCTAACATCTGAGTCGATATATATACATACATGTATATATATATTAGTCGGTGATCCCGCCTCAATAATATCATATCTGATACCATTTCTATAATCAGACATCCCAAGTCAAGAGTGCGGATCAATCATCAATATATAGCTCGTACGTAAATCCGTCGTACGGCATCCCAAATCTGGGTACGGGTCAATATCACATTCATCATACTATTCATCTGGTATCCTCTTTATCAAATATCATGATCGGGGTACTGATCTACGTCTAGTACAATATTGATACCATCTATGTATGCATGCAGGTATAAGAATATCTACGCCAAAAGACCCGCGAAAACATCATGTCGTATCTCAATACGAACCAAATCACATCACCGATCTCCTGGCCTCAAGCCCAATCTTATCGACTCATCTCAAATCCCAAATACTATCCTCAAATCCAGTATATGAACACATAGTCCCATACCTATGTGAACACATAAATACAAAGAATCCCATGAGCACATATAAATAGGAATGTATGCAAGTATGTATGTGTGTATGTGTAGTGCAACACTACCCTAGGGTTCGCAACACTAAAGTAATCCAACACACCAATATCCATCCTAACATCGTTATTAATCCCAAATAACATATAATAATTGTTGGTGTGTATACGCATCCGTATACACCACCACGGACTGCGGGGGTGCTATACGCCATCCACCCGACTTCTCCCCGTAGATATAAATCTACTCACCTGATCTTCGCTCGTCGGTGCCGACGTCGCCACGCGCTTGCTTGTCGTCTCGAAGTCCGCATGGGGTACCTACATATCATAACACACCGTATTGCATTAAAACTAAATTCGAAATCGAAACGGCATACGAAAATCAAATCGCACGCGTATCACGCATAGGTCCAAACCTATCGTCTACGCATGCAAGAATAGTCAAACCAACCCTCGATGTCGATGTACAAACGTCAAACCATCGAGAAAAATCCAATCACACTCATTTGCACATTCACGAATACTAATTTTAATATAAACTAGGTTAAAACTCACAAAAACCCCAAATTCACTTTAAAAGCCGTTTTTCCGAAGAACTAGCAAGCAAAATTACCCGTTTTAGTACAAAACTCGATGTTTAAACGATTCTAGCGGCCATAATACTTATTAAATAACTTAAATAAGTCATAAAAAACCATTTCCATAATTTAATCTCATAAATTTGCATAATTTCCAAAATCCTAGTTTGCAAAAATATCAATTTTTAATACCTTTTAAAGCAAAATTCACAATTTAACAATTAAGCTTGGTTTTGCATGAACCAAAATCATTAAACCACTCATTATAATATTAATAATGACATGAAACCTTAATTTAGATTTTAATCCCACAAAATATAATTAATTTAAAAACCTAGTTTACAATATTATGCAATTTGGACAATTTTTAATGTAGCAATTAGCAAGATGCAACAAGATCAAGTTTTACATAACATTAACATGTTAATCTACTCCATAAGACCACAATCTAATGATAACAAGCATAATTTGATCACAACATATTCTCTTGAAATTCTCATTTTGAAATTAAGGTTATAAGAATATCTAATTGAAACTAAATTCAAACCTACAATTAACAAGTGACAATTTTTTGGATGAAACTTATACCTCATGAATCATGGATCAACATGAGATCTAGACCTCCAAAAGATATCTCCTTGCTCCTCAATCCAAACCACTTTGGGTCAAAGAATGTTGGGTAAATGATAAAGGGTGAATTTGTGAGACTTTGGATGGATTTTTGAAGCAAAATGGAGGGATTTTTGAAGAGAAAAGAAGTGGAGACATGAAGAGGGCTGTTGGAGAATTGGGGCTCGGCCAAATGGGGAGGGGCTGCTGTGAGTGGAAGTGGGAGAGAGAGAGAATTATGTGTACATTAAAGTCAAACATCCCATACTTCATTAATTAATATATTCACTCTTTCTTTCTTTTTTTATTCCATTTTAAAAGAGATGAGAATGGGGGGGGGGCTGAATTCGGCCATAAATTGGCAGGAAAAGTGAGTGGGTGGGGATGAGAGGGTGTGCGTGTGGAGCAATGAACACCAAACACCAATACAATATGCACCAAAACCCTTTTATTTTCACAAAATAAGCCTTTTTCTTCAATATTTTCTAAACCGTTTTGGAAAACGATTTCATTTCAAAAATTACATGATAAAATTTTATTTAATGTTTTATGATGAACAAAATTTATTTCAACTCATTCCAATTTGTAATTTTCCCTAATTAAATGTATTAGTGACGGCTTAAATAATAATAAAATAATATTTTTTTCAGAAAATTTGAAATTTCACCAGCGGCTCAATAAACACCAAATAATAGCAATTACATAGCTAGAATATATATATTTAATTTTTATAATAAGATATTTGCATTTTGACTTTTTACAGAAAACCCCCTTATTTTACCGATTTTTCGAAATTTCACCGAAACGATTTTCAAAACGTTACAAATATTAAACATTAAATCTAATGTTTAATCGAGAGAAGAAAAACTGGCAACTTCAAAAGTAATCCCGTAACGAATTACAGGATTACCCCATAACTGTATATACATACCCGCATTGGTATTCTGACCGAATACTAATGCAAAGAGACGAAAACATCCCTACACAATATAATACTAAGCTCCGGCTTAAACCAAAGCCCACTAGTATTATCCGTTCGAACCATGACACGTGCATAAGTGCACATGCATGTTCGAACCTAGCCATAAAACCATACGGGCTCTACAACATTTCGTCCGAACTTGGGAAACTGTCTGTGGGGGACTTTAATAACTCATTAATACGCTGGCTGTGGATTTAACCACAAGCACGTCAGTGGCACTAGCTGTGCGTAACGGCTGTCGAGGTATTGAACAAAAGGGAAGCCGATGAGCGAACTCATCCAGGAACCCTACTGAGCCTAACAGTAACAATATCCGTACAGTCCAATCTATTCGTCTAAGAGTATCACATATCGAGTATAGGGGGTGGATAAAGTCAGACCCCCTACTAACGCGATAATTCGTGTCGGTATGAAGCCCATCACCACTTGAGAAACTACTGATCCGAATCAGTAATTCTCGGTTATCTTGGCCAAGAATTTCTGGTGATGGCCATCCGTGCACTGTGCGACATCAACCATCAATACAGGGAGAGACGAATCCCGACGATCCGCTCACTGCCTCCATGTGGCTCGGGACTGTACCCAACTAAAACCTGTTTGCACGACTCCTTTGAGCCGTGGTAGGGTAGTAATCAAAGCATAGTGGGAACTCACACGAGACAAATGTCGATCTCAGGTCGATAGACTAACCTGGGAACTGCTATCTGACTATAGGTATAATACCAACTAGCAGGTTCCCGGCGAGTCCGTCCAGTGTACTCATAACCCAATGAGCACCTGTATACTATCTTAGGTGAACAAACTAACACCAATGGCTTGTGAGACCTGGCCACCGCCCCTCGTCGGGGTCTTGATTAGCATACACTAGTCTACTCTGGAGTATCGATGCCCAGTCTCGAAACTCCCATGACTAGGGACATTTAAGGATGCGCTTATAGACCACCAGCTCCCATGTATATGATCGCCATCATACTGCTGGCAGTCAAGCAAGAATCCTATGGGCTCTATCAACATGTAATAGTGATGATAAAAACAAACCAGATAGCATACCATCATCTCGAGTAAGACTGTCCTAAGATATAGGTCCTCCCTCAATCATTGCAATCACGTGCCTGGGATCCAATAATTGACTTCGAGGGCACTATATCCAACAATCTCCCACTTGCACTTAAGGCTAATTATTGCGATGTCGCATACTCACAGCTCGTGTGATACCAAACACCCAACTCCTCTACTAATCAGTTTCACAAAGATCGTTTGCAAAACTATTGCTTTCGAGAAATAGCCTCAGTGAGTGGATCCGCCCTGATGTTTCTTTCTATGTCTCTCGTTATCTCAAGTTCACGGAGAAAGCCATCTCCCGAAATGAGCAATACCTGTCTTAGAATATGTCTGGATATCTGATGGGACCCAGTTCACAAATGAACTCCAATTCCAGCAAACATCTTAGACTGTATCGTCAACTGAATTTAATCAGTATCCTGCATCATGACTCCCACAGTATCCGCTTGGACCACCTGTCCAAACTACCGCCCCTCGTCAGAGGGCAAACTATAACTCTGACAGTCACTCTGTCATCCAGGTCACCTTGGAAGCCTGGAATGATAACCGTCTCCCGAAGGAGGCTGCCGTTATCAAATCCTTAGAACATTCACTTATGTTCATAAATAGCTTCCTAACTTTTCTCCAGGATTGGATTAATATCTCAATTTATTGCATCTAGTGCAAAAACTACATCTGGTGTGGTACTTGACATCTCATGATTGACTCAATTGCCAAAGCAAGCGATATGCCAATCATGCACATCCCTCTCCCCTTTAGTCTGTAAGACACCTTTAGAGATGGTGACTCCATCACCTGCAGGTTTACCACCATGCCGGGAGTCGTCCATTCTAAATATCTTTAGAATACTGTCTAAGTACCTGTTTACCCCAATCAGAGCAAAGCTCTGTTCAAATTCCAAAGCGGGAGACGAAACAACACTTCACTTTCCCCTAATCAGAGCAAAGCTCTGTTGAAATTCAAAATTCAAATTTTGAAGCAAAGCTTCAAATCCCGGGCGTAACGCGCCGCGTGTCAGGCGCTGATACGTCAGCACAGCGCTCGAGGCAGCGCGCCCAATCAGAGCAAAACTCTATTTTAAGAAAAATTAAAGGAAGCAACGCTTCAGTTGCGCAAGCACTGCGCTGCGCGACACGCGTCAGCGCAGATGCGCTAGCGTAGTTGCGCTGCGCTTCGCGCTGCGTGACACGTGTCAGCGCAGATGCGCAGCGCTTCGCGTTGCCTGACACGTGTCAGCGCAGTCGCGCTGCGCTTCGTGCTGCGCTTCGCGCTGCTTGACATGTGTCGGCGTAGATGCGCTAGCGCAGTTGCGCTGCGCTGTACGCTGCTTGACACGTGTCACGCGCTGGGGCATTTGCGCCAAACAGATTTAAAATTTTAAAGAAATCTTTCTGTTCTTGTTAAAACAAGAAGAATTTCTTCTGTAAAACAGGAACCCTTGGATCAAAGATCCGACGGTGGGAAAATTCCCCAAATCACTCAGAGAAAGATCTCTTTAACAAATTTAACTAATTTATGGGCACTACAAAAAGGACCCCTAGACCTCAAATCAAAGGCATCAACATTGGTGAGAAATCAAGAACTTCAAACAGAGAAAACTCTGAAGAAATTTCAAGAAAAAGGTAAAAAAAAAACCTTCATAAAATAGAAGAAATTTCTTCTAATAGATCATTGATCTAAGAACAAGATCAATGATCTTCACATAATAAACAGTGCTTTGCACTTCTTATGAACCACTGGTTCTTTAAAACAAGAAAAACAATAAATACTTGTTTTCTTTGATTCTAATTAGATCAAAGAAAACAAACAGTGCTTTGCACTTTGTCATGAACCATTGGTTCTAAAAGATTCTCAAATTATAGTGCCTTGCACTTGCAAACTGCGCTGTTGCGCTCCTGGATTGGCGCAAGCCACCAGAGAGCGCCACGTGTCAGCATCTGAACCATCTGCGCTATGCGCTTTTGAAATAGAGCCTTGCTATCTGGAATTGGCGCAACTCACCAGAGCGCGCCACGTGTCAGCAGTCCAAGCGTAGCGCATTGGCGTAGCGCACTGCGTTTGCGTGACACGTGTCGTCACCACAAGCATTTGCGCTCTCTGATTGGCGCAAAGCGCCTGACAAATGCAATGCATTTTCTAAAGGGCCAGGCCCAAATCAAAAAGGCCTAGTAGGCCTAATTAAATTGCAATGCAATAAAAGGGGCAGAGCCCAAACAAAGTAGATGCTCTGCATCATTTATAAAAGGGGCAGAGCCCAACCAAAACAAAGAAAATAATGCAGTGCATTACTTAAAAGGGGCAAAGCCCTAGCACAGGTCTAATAGGCCAAAGACAAAAGAATATTGAAACTGGACTTAACCCAATCGTGGCCGTAAGTCCTCAAATTAAATTGACTAAGCACGGCTGCTCTCTAAATCAATTTACCTCCGGTTCAAGGGTACATCTCTGAACTCCTCTGACACCTATCGTTGTAATCCTTCAACGACGTCAGAGAGGTGATGGGTCCCGACGACCACACATTAATATGGACTGCGGGGTCCTTAAACTCGTGGACCGAGACGTCCTTAAACTAATATCGGACCGAGACGTCCTTAAACTAATATCGGACCGAAACGTCCTTAAACTAATATTGGACCGAAACGTCCTTAAACTAATAATGGACCACTACGTCCCTAAACTGGCGATGGACCACCACGTCCCTAAACTGGAATAATAGATCCTCCAAATGCTTTTTTGCCGGATCTAAACGGTCCCGTTTAAGTTGATCTTAGCCCTAAACACGGCTAACGTATCCTTAAACATTCAAATGGACTATAAAACTCCAAATCAACTTTGGTTCAAGGGTACATCTCTGAACTCCTCTGACACCTATCGTTGTAATTCTTCAACGACGTCAGAGAGGTGACGAGTCCTGACGGCCATATAATAAATGGATCACCACGTTAAGTTGATCTTAGTCTCAAACAGGACTAACGTATCCTTAACGAACATTTAAGTTGATCTTAGCCTCAATACGGCGAACGTATCCTTAAACTAAAAACACCAAACCCAAATCTAAGTAAATACGGATTTGGACTAATCCACGTCCTACGGGCGACGGCATTACTCAGTCTCCGTATACAATCCATGGGCAACCACAAACAAAACAAACACACATGACACGAAGTGAAATTCTGGAGAAGGAGAAAGTGGCTACCGCAATGCGGTAGCGTAATTAACTGCAGGGGCTTGCGCCTGCAGGGAAGAGCGTCCCCACAATCAAAAACCTCTCTAGCGAGGGGGAATCTGACGAAGTCTGCTACATCGGCCGCATCCGTCTAAACCTCCGATACACGGTGTCATAAATCAACTTGGCATCTTCGGGGAGGTAGATGGATAAAACCATATAGCATCTGCCCCGAATCTCAGGCAAGAGACCTCACGTCGTCTCCGCCGCCATTCGGAGGGGAACAGATTCTGGCACGCCCGGTGGGACCATTTCCTCTTTCCACTCCACACTTCGTGTGTTGTCTTCGCGAAGCAATCGCGGTTTGTTAACGGTTGCCTTTGGATTTCAAGTTAACTAAGATTTGGTCTTTTGCTTGGCGCAGAACTCAAGTATCACTGGCCTCTAACTGCATGAACTGCTCGAAGTGCCACTGCAATGGACGCTCCACCTCACCGGGAGGTGTAGCATATGGGCCTCAAGCGGCCTCCTTCCTCGCTCTGCTGGTAGAACAGGTGACCCAGGCTACCACCGGCCTGTTTTTCGGGACCATGATCCCACCTGCAAGCTTCTCTATGCCAATACCTGCACCAGAAGCGAACAAGAAGTTGGTCTTCGACCGGCTCACTGCTACGACGGCCCCTGTCAATGGGCCGTCCACTACCAAACCAACAGCCTTCGTCTTCGCCAGGCTGAATCAGAACTCTGAGGGGCCTGCTAAGAAGCCCATGAACTCTAAGGTGGCTGTCCCA
Source organism: Agapanthus africanus (assembly GCA_030015575.1). Taxonomy (NCBI): domain Eukaryota; kingdom Viridiplantae; phylum Streptophyta; class Magnoliopsida; order Asparagales; family Amaryllidaceae; genus Agapanthus; species Agapanthus africanus. The sequence goes on from JASDDO010000019.1 coordinate 524,001,244, forward strand.
AGGAAGGCAATGACCGCTGCTCCAGAAGTCGTCAAGGCGGCTTCCCCTGTCAAAGAGTCAATCTTTTCAAGACTGACTATTCCTGCTCCTGACCCTGCACGAGGATTTGTCTTTGACAGATTAGATATCTCCCCTCAAAGGACAACCTCAGTCTTTAAGAGGTTAACACCAGCAGCGCCTCATTCAGACAGGGGGCAAAAAGAAGCTGTCTCTATCTCCGAGCCAGTCCCAACGGCTCGTCATGCTCGACGTCGCCATTGGCGACGAGTGAGGAAAGCATGGGGCAACTCCCCCTCAAGGCTAACACCACCTGCTCCAGTGGTGGAAGTCAACGCTGCTGTTCCAACTGGGAACAGCTTTGAACTGCCGAGGAGAGTACGTAAGAACTCTCCAACTACTACACTAAAAAGATCTCCTCCACCTATGGAGAGAGTTCCGGAAACAAAGCAGGAACATCCCCCTCAACGGCTGTCCTCAAAAATTTATAAAGTTTGACGGAGGGTTCAAGACTCCGTGATTGACCCAGATCACTCTCATCAACAGAAAAAGGCGAAGGTGCAAAAAGAAAAGGACCGTCCTATTAAACAGCAGAGGACAACAGTTGCTAGGGTGCCCACTGCAACGACCCCTTCAACTTCGACGACCCACAAAAGAAGAAGGCCGGAGAAGACCCCCGCACCCACGGCAAATGCCAAAGATGGTGAACCTAAACGCCCTAAGTCCGGGGGTATAATAGTTCATACAGTGTACATGGCGTCAGGAAAGGAGGACAGTCGTGCATCCACGGGTCATAGACTGCTTACATGGTCAGTGACCAAGGCTCAAGAGCAACAGCAAAAGCTCTAGGAGATGATGAACGCAATGGCCGCACTCACTGGGCCAAAAGAAACCCCTAAGACGTCCTTGGATGAACGTCAGGAATAGGAAACTGACGCTGAGTTCCTTCGTCGCATATTGGAGAAGAAGAATAAAGAAGCTGCAGAACAAGCAGCCAGCATAAAGAAAATGGCCCTCCTGTTCCAGGACATGGTGGGTATGATGATTCAACAAGATCCACCAGCTGAAGATCCCCCGATCATCCTTGAAGATGATAGGGGAGAAACGTCGAATCCTCCTCCGGCTCTGTCAACAGCCAAGGAGGAGGCAATCTCCAAAGCCGACCTGGACGAATATATAGCTCAGCAGATCCGGGTCCACCAAGCGATGGAAGCAGCCGGTCAAGTCGTAAAAACAGGGCGACCATATCTGGGCTGGGGCGACCAGATCAAGTACCCGCCAGGTTATACGATACCAAAATTCCATGTGTATAAGGGGACTGGCAATCCCCACCAGCATGTTGCCCAGTTCAGGGCGCTTTGCGGCAACACTGGTGGTGATGATAAATTGTTGCTCCGCCAGTTCGTTGGTAGCTTGTCAGATACAGCGTTCGAGTGGTATTCCGAGCTCCCGAACGACTCTATCAAGACCTTTGCTGAGATGGAACTGCTGTTTACCCAGCGTTTAGCGAGTGCCAGCGAGCGTACCCCGATAACAGCATTGATTAATGCCAGGGTGAAGCCAGGCAAAACATGGGTCCAATATGCTATACGGTGGCGAAATTTATGGTCAAAATGCGAGCAGCGTATAGAAGAAGCTCCTGCAGTGGGAATGTTTGTTGGAACCTTCGATCCGCAAGCAACCATCTCGCAATTTATGATGTTCTTCAAGCCGACCACTTTCCAGGCACTAATCGACAAGCTGGCGCAAATGGATCAGATGGGCCATAAACCTCCTCTTCCAAAGCCGGACTCCCGAAATGAGAAGGGAAAGGGGAAAGCGATCGTTGTCGCTAATGCTCAACAACAACCGAACAACTCGAAGCCGGTCGTTCGTCAAAATAATATGCGCCCGTACGTAGCCCTTAAGGAGAGGATGGGACGTCCTTACTCGTTTTCCCGGGATAAAACAAGAAGGTTATTCGAGCTGGCGTTGCGTAACCGACTCATAAATCTACCGGATCCAAAACGTCCGTCGCAACCAAGTGACGTCAACGAGCCCAACTACTGTCCTTATCATCGAGTACTGGGTCATCCGATCGAAGATTTCTACGTCTTCAAAAATTGGCTTGAAGACCAGTACCGACAGGGCAAGTTTGCATTGTCCAACAAATGGAAGGTGAATCCACCGCAGCCCCACACCTCTAAGGGAATGAATACGCCGGGGGCAACATGCTCTGTCGTTGAAGAAGCTCCTTGGGAGGTTGTATTATCAGCCAAGACAAAGAGGATGCTAAATGATCTTCAAACATGCCCATCGATCAAGTGGAAGAACCCGTTGGAGCCGCAGATCATTGAAGGGATGTTGAAGCCTCGTCCAACTCAAAAGATCGATGGAAGTGGCCCAAGTATTCATAACCAGCCATCGAAATCTTCAAAGAAGAAGAAAAAGAAATCAAAGATGCCCGTGAAGCCTGGCGACAAGCGTACGGACTTACAAAAACAAATTGACGCGCTGGAGGAATACAACCAGAAAGCACGGACTCCTATTACATTCCAAGAATTCCTCAATCACGTCTTTTAAGAGGAAGATGAGGGAGAAAGTTCATCTGATGAATCTGAAGAATATGTGGCGAGCTGTCATGTGATTTCTCATTCGTTCATAGGCGATGAGGAAACTCCTTATACTGAAAAGCTGGGGGCAGAGCCCGAACCAAAAATTCTGCGGCCATCGGATGAAGTAATCGACACGTTCCTCAACGAAGCTCTCTTAAAAAGTAAAGCTGATCGGGAGCGCGAGGCGGTCATATTCGAAAAGGCCAAACGCCAACGCCTTGACGAAAAAATTGAGATACTCCCGCTGGAGCAAAGCACACCCACTGCGGATAAAATCAAATTCAAGATGAGGAAGAGGTTTGCTAAAGCCGTGTCAATGGGTATAAAACTACCACCCTCTAAGGGAAGCGTTACTGGTGAAGCGGAAATGCACCCCTCCTATTGCTTGTATCATCGGAAGATTTCGCACTCCTCCTGGCATTGATTTTTGCGATAACAAAGCTCAGGCACTATGCGTTGGCGCATGAAGTCCATCTTATTTCGAAGGTGGACCCTCTCAAATATTTGATGTCGAAGGCCATATTGACAGGTCAGCTCGCTAAATGGGCCCTGCTATTGATGGAGTTCTCGATAACATATCAACCTCTCAAGGCAGTGAAAGGCCAGGCCATCGCCGATTTCCTCGCTGAGCATCCGATACCCGCTGATTCTCCTTTAAATTACGATCTTCCAGACGAACATGCGTTTGACGCAATCGATGGTGGTGATACCCGATGGGAGCTTTATTTCGATGGAGCATCTTCCATGAAGAAGCGCAGACAAAGTACCCCTATAATCAAATCAGGGGTAGGCCTTATCTTCGTGACTCCACAAGGAGGGATTATGCGCTTCGCCTTCTCCTTAACGAAGCTGAGGACGAATAACGAAGCCGAATATGAAGCCTTGATGGCAGGTCTTGAGATCGCCATCGACATGGGAATTGAAAACCTCTCATATACGGAGATTCTCAACTGGTCGTTAGTCAAGTAAACGGCGACTACCAAACGTGCAAACCGGAATTGGTGAAGTACGGTGAAAAGGTGCAACAACTGTTGACCCAAATTCCCTCCTATACTTTGGAAAGCATACTGCGCGCGGAAAACAGCAAAGTAGATGCATTGGCCAAGCTTGCTAAAGAACTGGCTGACGAGAACCTCGATGACGTAAGAATCGTGGTATAAAGCCATCGGGTGCTTGCCCCAGCAGAAATACCTCTGGAATCATCCGAAGAGAAGGGAGCAACTGAACAGACGACCCTACAAATAAAAGACCGGGAAAAGGTTGAGGATTGGAGAGAAGTCTTTATAGACTACTTCAAATACCGTCGAACGCCCGAAGATGCGTCCTTAAGACATCAGCTTATGAAACGAGCGCTGTCTTTCGCCTTCGCCAATGACACCCTATACAAGAGGTCATTTGATTCTCTGTGGTTGAGATGTCTGGGACCTGACGAAGCGAAAAGAGTCGTCCAGGAAGTTCATGATGGAATCTGTGGTTCTCACCAAGCAGGTCCAAAGATGAAATTGAAGATCAAACGGATGGGCTACTACTGGCCCACGATGATTCAGGACTGCCTCGAATATGCGAAGCAATGCCACTCATGCCAAATCCATGGGGACTTCATCCACCAGCATCCAAATCCGCTACACCCAACAGTGGCAAGCTGGCCGTTCGAAATGTGGGGAACTGACATAGTTGGCCCCATCGAACCAGCATCGTCCAGGGGACATCGTTTCATCCTGGCGACGACTGACTACTTCTCCAAATGGGCAGAGGCAGTACCGCTGAGGGAAGTGAAGACGGAGAATATCCTCCACTTCTTCAAGACACACGTTATATATCGGTTTGGAACTCCGCGACGGATCATCTCCGATAACGGGCCAGCTTATAGAAGCCGCAAAATTAGTCGCTTCGCACAACAGCATAATATAGACTGGAGATATTCCTCAGTTTATAATCCGCGAGCTAATGGTCTAGCCGAGGCCTTCAACAAGACCCTGACGAAGATCATGAAGAAGACGGTGTCCCGAAATAAGAAGGACTGGCATGAGAGGCTGCAAGAAGCTCTTTGGGCGTATCGCACTACGTTCAAGACGGCCACGAACATAACGCCGTACGCGTTGGTATTCGGTACGGAAGCAGTACTCCCCCTCGAGATAGAGTTACCCTCGCTACGAGTGGCAGTCCACTATGAGTTGACGAACGAAGAAAATGCTAACCTTCGGCTTGAGGAGCTTGATGCCCTTGAAGAAACACGGCTCATAGCGCAACAAAATCTGGAAATTTATAAAGCAAAGATGACGCGCTTGTATGAAAGATTGACCCGACCGAGGACATTCCACCAAGGCGAACTCGTGCTAGTGGTCAAAATGCTTATGATCCCCAATCGCGCCAAGCGGGGAAAATTCGAGCCAAACTATGAAGGCCCATACATCATAGACAAAGTCTACCAGGGTGGAGCCTATCTACTCATAGATATGCACGGTGAAAGGCCTTTCAGGCCAATAAACGGTAGATTCCTAAAGAAATACTACGCTTAATGAGCCACAACCTAGGTCAATGATAGATGACGACGACTATGTCCGCTTGCTATCTTCCTAAGCTCAAGCTTTATAAGCAGTAGCCAGCCTTCTCCATGACGGACCGAAACGTTCTTAAACTAATTGCGGACTGAAACATCCTTAAACTACTACCGCAGCATCCGTAGGCTGACGAGATTAAAAAAAAAGAAGAAAAATATAATAATAAAAACGGTATGTCCATAAGCAAAAAGGGCACGGATGAAAACCCGAAAGGGCTCCGTGAGTAAAAACAGCAGGGCTACTGGCGAGTGTTCGTGAAAACCCAAAAGGGCACGACCTCGTAAAAAAAAAGGAGAGAAGAAAATAAAAAGAATAAAAAAAAACGGTATGTCCATAAGCAAAAAAGGGCACGGATGAAAACCCGAAAGGGCTCCGTGAGTAAAAACAGCAAGGCTACCGGCGAGTGTTCATGAAAAGCCCGAAAGGGCGCGACCTCGTAAAAAAAAAGAGAGAATAAAAAAAATATATATATATATATATATATATATATAAAAAAACGGTATGTCCATAAGCAAAATGGGCACGGATGAAAACCCGAAAGGGCTCCGTGAGTAAAAACAGCAGGATTACCGGCGAGTGTTTGTGAAAACCCGAAAGGGCGCAACCTCGTTAAAAGACACTTATAGGGTCCTCTTGACCTTGTAAGGAGAAACCACCCGCGTGAGATCCTTACGACTCACAAGGGAGCAACACACTTAGGGATCCCCACGATTCCTAAGGAGAAAATACACTTGCGAGATCCTCACGACTCGTAAGGAGAACTCTCTTATGAGACCCTCATGGCTCATAAGATTTGAAAGTCTTAAGTTACAGAAACCTAAACCTGTGCTTAAGCAACCCCCACAACTTCCGATATTGCCCTACAAGTGGTCCAATACTGGCCCTTGTATACAATTCACGGGCGCGAATAAACATTTCCCTAACTAAGTCCCATCCGAGACTAGGGATATGTTCGTATGGTGAACAACCCTTGTAAATCTCTCGATTTACAAGGAGAAAATCCTCTTGTAGGATCCTTACGACTTACAGAGGAACAAACACTTAGGAATCCTCACGATTCCTAAGGAGAAAATACACCTACAAGATCCTCACGACTTGTAGGGAGAAATAACTTTGTGAGACCCTTACGGCTCATGAAGTCAAAAGCCTTAGTCGACAGGACCTTAACCCTGTTCGCTAAGCCACCTTTGGTCGACATCGACAGAGGCAAATGATGATTCGCTCCTGGTAATATCCCAGTTGTAGCGGTGCTGATGCCGAAATCGGTGTCTAATTTCAGGTTTACGGCGAAAAGCCAGTAGGCCGCACATGCATACGAAATAGCCGAAATGATGGGGCAACTTGCAATAAAAGGCAGCGAGTAAAAACGTATGCACACAAAATAGCCGAAATGATTGGGCAACTCGCAATAAAAAGCAGCGAGTAAAAATGAAATAAACAGCCGAAATGATTGGGCACCGCGAAAAATAGCCGAAATGATTGGGCAATCGCGACCTTCGCGATATAAAAGCTGAAATGATAGAGCATCGCGGAAATAAAACAAAAAAAATGATGATAAAACTTTGGCCCTACAGTTGAGATCACATCGATCCCTGTATACAATCCAAGGGCGCAAACGAAGAAGGAACCATACTTTCCCAACAGACTCCGCCAGAAAACGAAGCCAAATCTCGACGGTTCATCCCAACCCCGAAGAAGCCAGTGTCTTCGGCCAAATACCTCAATTCAGGGAAACAAACGTCCTTGATGAAAGCCCCCCTGATTCGCGTCGACTCGCAGAGCAACCAGTGTCTCCGTGGAAAATTCTCGATTCGTTTCAACACCAAGGAAACAAATAATCCTTGGCAAATACCTCAACTCAGGGAAACAAACATCCTTGACGAGAGCCTCCTGACTCGCATCGACTCGCAGAGAAACCAATGTCTCCGTGGGAAATTCTCGATTCGTTTCAACACCAGGGAAACAAATAATTCTTGGCAAATACCTCAACTCAGGGAAACAAACATTCTTGACGAGAGCCTCCTGACTCGCATCGACTCGCAGAGCAACCAGTGTCTCCATGGGAAATTCTCGATTCGTTTCAACACCAGGGAAATAAATAATCCTTGGCAAATACCTCAACGTAGGGAAACAAATATCCTTGACGAGAGCCTCCTGACTCGCATCGACTCGCAGAGAACCCAATGTCTCCGTGGGAAATTCTCGATTCGTTTCAACACCAGGGAAACAAATAATCCTTGGCAAATACCTCAACTCAGGGAAACAAACATCCTTGACGAGAGCCTCCTGACTCGCGTCGACTCGCAGAGAAACCAGTGTCTCCGCGGGAAATTCTCGATTCGTTTCAACACCAGGGAAACAAATAATCCTTGGCAAATACCTCAACTCAGGGAAACAAACATCCTTGACGAGAGCCTCCTGACCCGCGTCGACTCGCAAAGAAACCAGTGTCTCCGCGGGAAATTCTCGATTCGTTTCAACACCAGGGAAACAAATAATCTCTAGCAAATACCTCAACTCAGGGAAACCAGCGTCCTTGACGAGAGCCTCCTGATCCGCGTCGGCTCGCAGAGAAACCAGTGTCTCCGCGGAAAATTCCCGATTCGTCTCAACTTGCAAGATGAAGCCTCAGGCAGCAGGGATTAAAAAAAAACTTGCTTCCTGAACAATGGGACCCTACAAGTCGGTCTAAAACGGTCTCTTGCATACTATTCACGGGTCTCACTCTCCAAAGTCGAGTTTCGACAAGGAGAGAAACAGCCACTTACGAGTCCTCTCGACTCGTAAGAGGGAAAAATTCTTTTATAGGATCCTTACGACTTATAAAAGAAAACACACTTATGAATCCTCACGATTCCTAAGGAGAAAACCCACCTACGAGATCCTCTCGATCCGTAGGGAGAAACGTCTTTATGAGACCCTCACGGCTCATAGAGTTGAAAAGTCTTAGGCGGCAGATCTGAACCTGCAACCAAGCCATCGCTATCCCTTAAAGAAACTAAGATGCTTACTCTATTATCTGCCAATTATGCTTATCAAGACAGCATGCTGAGAAAGAAGAGAGTGACAGAAGGAACATCCGATTTACATTTGATCAAGCGTTCGAGACTCACTCATTCATGCATAGGCGAAAGACGCAGAACGAAAAATAAAGACAAGCTGGGATAAATTTTTTTCCATTAATATCTCCAAAAATTCTTACAATCATAAAGCAATAAACGAAACTATTATTACAATGGAATAACCTCAGATCCAGGGCACGGGTTGAGGAAGTCAAAAGTAAGGCCATCCAGAGTTCTTCTGGCCTTTCTGATTAGTCTTGTGCGCAGCCTCTCGCGTGCCTGTGTGTCAAGATCCTCGGCAAGCCCCCCCAGCCTTCGATAAGCAGCGACTATCGTCGTCTGCTGGAAAATTTGATGCAGGATGTCGATGAGGCTATCCCGCCGCTTCTTCGAGATCAGCCCCGACAGGTACACTGAATGCACCTTGTCTTCGGCATCATCCAACGCATTGAGCGGTAGGGCCTCATGAAACCCCGGGAGCGCCCTCCACATTGCTCCCAATACGACTTTCAAGAGAGCAGAGCGGCGGGGGAGCAGCCAACCAGCACGTGCGTTCAGACGACCCATGACCGCCGCATACTGGGCATCCATGAACTCTTGGTTCGGATATTCTCGTAGGTGATGAACTCGTGCAAACTGTATAGACGCACCGCCATAATACCTGGAGGAAACATCACAGGGAGATTAGCGATAAAAAAATACACAGAGGGTTAAGACTCCTCGAGAGCAATGCTCTGCAAACCAGGAGTGACTGTCAAAGTCCTAATAAGGGGGATTTAAAGAAATCCCCCGAGAACTCTGAGATCCTTACTATTAAAAAATGATATAATCCATTAAATACAAGACTCCATTTTCAATTTTCATTATCCATATTTAAACTCTTAAGAGTCCATCATCTTTTCTAAGATCAAAGAGATCTATGTTTTACCAAATATACAAAGTTCTGTTCAGGGGTTGAGAAACCCTGAAACAGATTCTTGAGAACAAGGCTCTATTTGGTGAAACCCCAAAGGGGTTTTTCTGTAGATCAAAGATCTATGAGAGAAAAAATCTATTAATTAAAATTGATTTAATTCAAGATTAATTCTTACCTAAAAAGTTTCTTTTAAAGAAAATCTAACTCAGAGAGTTCTTGAAGGCAAGAGCAAAGCTTTGAAGTTTTTGAAAGTAAAAATCTTAAAGATGATAATCATCTATGAAGGACCAAAGGTCCTATATATAGGCATCAAATGCCCTTTCAACTTCCAAAAGTTACCGCAACGGTTGGAGTTCCGCCACCGTTGCGCTCGCGTTTGGGGCTACGCGAGCGCAGCGGTGGGGGGGGCATTTGTTTACCCCAATCAGAGCAAAGCTCTGTTCAAATTACAAAGCGGGAGACGAAGCAACACTTCACTTTCCCCCAATCAGAGCAAAGCTCTGTTGAAATTCAAAATTCAAATTTTGAAGCAAAGCTTCAAATCTCGGGCGCAACGCGCTACGTGTCAGGCGCTGATACGTCAGGACAGCGCCCGAGGCAGCGCGCCCAATCAGAGCAAAGCTCTATTTTAAGCAAAATTAAAGGAAGCAACGCTTCCGTTGCGCAAGCACTGCGCTGCGCGACACGTGTCAGTGCAGATGCGCTAGCCCAGTTGCGCTGCGCTTCGCGCTGCGCGACACGTGTCATCGCAGATGCGCTAGCGCAGTTGCGCTGCGCTTCGCGCTGCGCGACACGTGTCATCGCAGATGCGCTAGCGCAGTTGCGCTGCGCGACACGTGTCAGCGCAGTTGCGCTGCGCTTCGCGCTGCGTGATACGTGTCAGTGCAGATACGCTAGCGCAGTTGCGTTGCGCTGTGCGCTGCTTGACACGTGTTACGTGCTGGGGCATTTGCGCCAAACAGAATTAAAATTTTAAAGAAATCTTTCTGTTTTTGTTAAAACAAGAAGATTTTCTTCTGTAAAACAGGGGCCCTTGGATCAAAGATCCGACGGTGGGAAAATTCCCCAAATCACTCAGAGAAAGATCTCTTTAACAAATTTAACTAATTTATGGGCACTATAAAAAGGACCCCTAGACTTCAAATCAAAGGCATCAACATTGGTGAGAAATCAAGAACTTCAAACAGAGAAAACTCTGAAGAAATTTCAAGAAAAAGGTAAAAAAAAAACCTTCATAAAATAAAAGAAATTTCTTCTAATAGATCATTGATCTAAGAACAAGATCAGTGATCTTCACATAATAAACAGTGCTTTGCACTTCTTATGAACCACTGGTTCTTTAAAACAAGAAAAACAATAAATACTTGTTTTCTTTGATTCTAATTAGATCAAAGAAAACAAACAGTGCTTTGCACTTTGTCATGAACCATTGGTTCTAAAAGATTCTCAAATTATAGTGCCTTGCACTTGCAAACTGCGCTGTTGCGCTCCTGGATTGGCGCAAGCCACCAGAGAGCGCCACGTGTCAGCATCTGAACCATCTGCGCTATGCGCTTTTGAAATAGAGGCTTGCTCTCTGGAATTGGCGCAACTCACCAGAGCGCGCCACGTGTCAGCAGTGCAAGCACAGCGCATTGGCGCAGCGCACTGTGCTTGCGTGACACTTGTCGTCACCACAAGCATTTGCGCTCTCTGATTGGCGCACAGCGCCTGACAAATGCAATGCATTTCCTAAAGGGCCAGGCCCAAATCAAAAAGACCTAGTAGGCCTAATTAAATTGCAATGCAATAAAAAGGGCAGAGCGCAAACAAAGTAGATGCTCTACATCATTTATAAAAGGGGCAGAGCCCAACCAAAACAAAGAAAATAATGCAGTGTATTACTTAAAAGGGGCAAAGCCCTAGCACAGGTCTAATAGGCCAAAGACAAAAGAATATTGAAACTGGACTTAGCCCAATCGTGGCCGTAAGTCCTCAAATTAAATTGACTAAGCACGGCTGCTCTACCTCTAGTTCGAGGGTACATCTCCGAACTCCTCTGACACCTATCGTTGTAATCCTTCAACGACGTCAGAGAGGTGATGGGTCCCGACGACCACACATTAATATGGACTGCGGGATCCTTAAACTCGTGGACCGAGACGTCCTTAAACTAATATTGGACCGAGACGTCCTTAAATTAATATCGGACCGAGACGTCCTTAAACTAATATCGGACCGAGACGTCCTTAAACTAATATTGGACCGAAACGTCCTTAAACTAATAATGGACCACTACGTCCCTCAACTGGCGATGGACCACCACGTCCCTAAACTGGAACAATAGAGCCTCCAAATGCTCTTTTGCCGGATCTAAACGGTCCCGTTTAAGTTGATCTTAGCCCCAAACACGGCTAACGTATCCTTAAACATTCAAATGGACTATAAAACTCCAAATCAACTTTGGTTCAAGGGTACATCTCTGAACTCCTCTGACACCTATCGTTGTAATTCTTCAACGACGTCTGAGAGGCGACGAGTCCTGACGGCCATATAATAAATGGATCACCACGTTAAGTTGATCTTAGTCTCAAACAGGACTAACGTATCCTTAACGAACGTTTAAGTTGATCTTAGCCTCAATACGGTGAACGTATCCTTAAACTAAAAACACCAAACCCAAATCTAAGTAAATGCGGATTTGGACTAATCCACGTCCTACGGGCGACGGCATTACTCAGTCTCCGTATACAATCCACGGGCAACCACAAACAAAACAAACACACACGACACGAAGTGAAATTCTGGAGAAGGAGAAAGTGGCTACCGCGATGCGGTAGCGTAATTAACTGCAGGGGCTTACGCCTGCAGGGAAGAGCATCCCCACAATCAAAAACCTCTCTAGCGAGGGGGAATCTGACGAAGTCTGCTACATCGGCCGCATCTGTCTAAACCTCCGATACACGGTGTCATAAATCAACTTGGCATCTTTGGAGAGGTAGACGGATAAAACCATATAGCATCTGCCCCGAATCTCAGGCAAGACGACCTCACATCGTCTCCGCCGCCATTCGGAGGGGAACAGTACCCCGATTGTGAAACTACCCAAATCTAGATCTAAAACTATAGATCTAGTAACCAGAATGCCTGATATAATATCCATATCCTATGTGGAGAAAACACTGTGTGACAACCACAGTATAACCGATCGTAGTATAGGAATTTTACTTCCGGCTATGTGTATATCATCCAAATACCACGACATTACACCCTACTACCTTCTTAACAGATCCATCCCATATTCTGATGAAGTCAAAAACCTATGACTGTCATATCAAAAATAGATGATCTCTCTCCGCTATATTTGCTTTAGTCTATAAATAAACACAAGCTCTTGTCCACTATGCTTCCGCTGCTCCCACTGACCACAACAACCCTCTGGCAGAGTCATATACATGTAGACTTCTAAAGCTAGTTTAGAACGACGCTATACCCATCCTCCTGCCGGGTCTCATAGTCTGTAACAGCAGTAGTGTCATGTCTGGGTAAACAAGAACCTCCCTGTCACCGTCTTTGAGGCTACTGGAGTACCTCTCGGGTGTCTGAGGTTACCCACTATATCTGCAGAGTGGCTAATGGAATGTCAAACCTGATTGAATCTTTAGGTCCTATTAAATTTTCAGTAATCGTTTGGGGTTCTGGAATCACTTCTAGTTCTACCATACTCCCACTTCTGTTTTTTGAAAAAGTCCATTTTACTAAAACTGTGGCGAGTCAAGAACAATATCACCATTGATCTTCCATATGGTAGAAAGTCAACCCTCATCATAGTCCGGGTTAACCCACAAACAGCCATTACTGAAACGTGCCTTAAGTTATCCAGGGTCTGGTTTTAAGCATAAGCCGGACAACTCTCCATACCTTAACATCATTAAGATATGAACCATTCTATATCTAATATAGAAACAGAGGCACTAATTTAATTGGAACCAGATTCAAATCATGCAGCTGTCTCCAGTGCATGTCAACTAAATGGAGAGAAGCCGATCATCATTATTCAACTTAGGAGTGCGTCCAATTATGAGTAACCTGAAAGAGAAACAAGTTTCTCAAAACCATTACTATCAACTGAATACCTCATACAAGTATCTACATCTTCGATCACCTTGAAGAATCCCGATACTTATGACACCTGGTTCTCTACTTTATTCTTGTACCTATAACTTCTCATACTTGGACCTTGTATTTCTACGAAACACTTGTCCAAAACTTGAGAAGTCATAAATAAATAGAATATAGTACGAGGACCAACCCGTTTGTCCTAATGGACACTGGACAACATACAATACTTTATATAAGTTCGCTGAGTTGAATAACTCAAATCCTGTGCGTCGTAGGTTGAAAACCGTACCCTGGTGATTTCCTCAAATATCACCAATTACAACGAATTCCGATATAATGAGGATGATCACCTAATTCCCAATAACTTACTCCCACTCATCATCTATAAAACTATACAGATGTGAGAATCAAACCTGGTAAATACATACCCTGGAGTAAGGGTCTAATTGGGAAATCAGTTTTCAATTAACAATGCACAGTGAAACCGAAACATCAAAAATGTTTCGAAGGGGTATCCGGGTATTCCTAGTAGTGTCTCTTCTATTATCCGGATTCAGGACTATAACCGTATATTTCTTTGCCATCTCTCCAAATCGTTTTATTTGTCTTTACTCATTTCCTTCTATATACCATCGTTAGGCTAAATGGTTTTCTTCCTTCCCTACCGTTCGACACCAGTCTATGGTTTGGAAGAAGACTATCCAATAAGCATAATAGGTGTACTCTCCTAATCCTAGGAGTACTCGCAATCTGAGAGAAGGTGATGATAAAAGACAACTGAATAAACCTTATTCCTATTTCTCTTGAACCAGAATCCATCCCTGAACTGGAACGAGTTTCTTCGAGTTCGTATATAACCATACGATGGATTTATCCAATGGAAGTGGATGTTCGTAGTGATATGAGGTGTTCTGGAGAAATACAAAGGTGAAGTAGGAGTGGCGATGAAATACGGGGTTCGGTCGTGAATTTTAGCAGTCACAATTTACTTTGCCCTCTTTCTAATCCATTTATTTTGTCTTTACTTATTACCTTCTATACACCCAATATAGGCTAATTGGTTTTCTTCATTCCCTATCTTTCGGCACTTGCCTATGGTTTGGAAGAAGACTATCCAATAAGCGTAATAGGTGTATCCTTTCATAATCCTAGGAGTCCTCACAACCTGAGAGAAGGTAAAAGGAAAAGACAACTGAATATTCCTATTCAATCTCTCCAGAACCAGAATTCATCCTCGAATCTGAAACAAGTTCCTTCGAGTTCATATATAACCATACGATGGATTTATCCAATGAAAGTGGATGTTCGTAGTAATACGAGGTGTTCTGGAGAAATGCAAAGGGTAAAAGAAGGAGTGACAATGATGTATGTAACTCAGACAATCCAAAAGCCAGTGTTTTAAGAAAGTTCGGTTAACTTGGTCACTGAGTTATAGTTTAGGGTCAGGTCATGGTCGCAGTCAAAGAGAGAGAGAGAGAGAGAATGGAAACACTCTGCGTGCACTCTAACCTGAATGTCTTCCACTATATTCTCAAATTCTCCTCCAAACCTGAAAGATGAATTAGTCGGAATCACCCGAAGAGTAAACCAACTCATCAGTGGGAATCGGGATCCAACTATCATCGCATGATAAATTGATGGAAGCCACTCAAGTCACCACACTCCAGAAGGTATGCGTAAGCCTGGCAAGTTTCCTGTGTGTTTGAAACTCCCGATGTGTGTTTTTACCCCTAGGACCCAAGTGACCTTGACAATGCCAACATATTAAAGAGTCCTAGTCAAGTTCAACCTGTCATTATCTTGATTGCGTTAAACCCACCTGTACGAGTCTTTGACAATGCCAACATAACCGTACGACTGTCCTAACCAATCCACATATCCATGCGACAGAAAAGCATTACAGTGCTACCGAACACTACGCCTTGGCAATGCACAACATACGTAGCACGAATACTAAGCAATACTAATCTAAAATGACGGAGGGCTACGACTGGTTTTTGGCAAAAACCTTTAACGTAATGAACTTGATATCGTTGAAGGAACCGGATAACTTTTTATAAAAATATAGTGGCGAAAACCTTTGCTAAAGAGGTCACTCCCAGTGAAGAGATCTCGGCTCTTTCCCGTAGAATGAGGTGCAGGATATTCCAAACTGAATACAATGATGCAAAGCAAAAAGTAATCGACTATAGTGAAGTTATTACCCTGATGCAAACTTCTTCCCAAGGGGTCACTCCCGATGAAGGGATCTCGGCCCTTGCCTCGTCGAATGAGGTGCTGGATATTCATAACCGAATACCACTGTACAAAACAAAAGAGAACGTCCTTGCAATAATAGCTTTTTGAAAAATTGTTCCAACAACATCAAATATAGGTTTGTTTTCCTTGCATTGATAAGAATCAACACAGTCCCATCAATTGATCACACCATAAAAGAATGAAAATATGATGTACGTATATGCCATTCGCATTCGCCACTGCGTCCCGTCATCACCCGTTAGGTTACTTAACTAACGACAGAGCGGGGACTGGACTAGCGTGGGTGTAAAATATATACAACATCTACTAGTATATATATCAATATATAATAATCGCTCTAGGCGTGATAAATGCAATATCACAGAAAAGTAATAAGTATCACAGAACATTACAGATAATCTGGGAGCTCCGGGTTTCTATTGAGCCGCAAATGAAACCCGATGTTCCCCTGGTCGTGTGGATAGCCTGTGTAATGAAAACCTAGACCTCTACGAGTGCGGCAAGTTACCCGCCAAAACTTAAAGCGAGGCAGCCCCCTTCAGCAAAGTGAATGGACCACCCAGCACATCACGGAATTTGGTAACTTGAGCACCCCTTCTTGGGTCAACCTGTACCCCCTACGAGTGTGGAGAATAGCCCGCTAATTCTAGAGTGAATTCTCCTCCGTCTCAACTCCATGAGATGCGGGCTCGTTGCCCTCTAGAACCCGTGTAAGTCAACGTTACACACCCCACAAGATGCAGAGAGGCGGAATAGGTAAAACAATCATTTTGTTTAAAATAATATCGACTATCAAACGTGTAACATTTCAAAAAAATAAAATATTATTTTTGGGAATTTTCATAATTTAATATTAATTTTTAATGAATATTTTAGTATTTCGGTATAATTAAATACCGATAAATGGGGAAAATTTTGGAAAAATTATGAAAAATTCTAAAATAGGGTATTTTAGGGAATTATGTCATTTTAAAGGTTTTTATGATTAATTATATGCTAATTTAGTGCTAATCGCGATTAAAAATCGCTAATCGGATTTTTAGCTTTGTTGTGCAAAACATGCACATATCATTTTTCCACACTTGCTATATTTCCTTATATGTTTTGGGTGCATGGTTGCTTAGGGTTTACTATTGTGAGGAGAAGAAAATAAAGGAAAAGAAAAAGGTAAGATATGATGAAGAGAGAGAAAGAGTAGGTCAACCCTTTTGTTTTGAGCCATTCCCAGCATTCCTTCTGTAGGGTTCCTAGGCACACTAATGAAGTCTCACAAGGCATCAAACATGGCCAATTCAAATTTTACAAGTGCCGAGAAACCCTAATACGGATCGTTAACTAGATGTATAGGTGATGCGATGCAAGTAAACAACTTTAACTTAAAAGGAAAGGGGCTACAACCTTTGTAGATCCGGTCCTCCACCTCCTAGGCTCCGTGATGACGTCCCTCCGCTGTCCAAATTGAATCCATGACTCTAGCATCGGGTTCATCGGAGAAAAGGGCGGACTTGGTCGTCGGCTTCGATGCCGAAGATGATCTACGTCGAGGCATCACAAGATCAAGCTCCCACTTCACCAAGTCATGAAACTTGTGAAGAAAACACCCTATACTACTTGGCAAGAGGTAGAGGATGAAGAAATAGGAAGTGGGTTCACTTTAGAATTGGATTTCTTACTCATTTTCACAAGTTGCCATTGATGGAGGCAAGCTTTCTTCTTGAAGAAGAAGAAGAAGAAGATGATGATAATATCATAAGTCTTTTTTCAAAAAGAAAAATAAATGAATACTTATCATTTGGCAACCATGGTTAGGTTTAGAGAATGGACTATGGTTAATTTAAATGGTTAGGGTTAAGCATAAGACAAGAATGGTGGACTTGTTCAAAGCTTCATGAAGCTTCAACAAACAAACAAACAAAGCCACCATTCTTTCTTTATCTTTTCCAAAATAAGAATTATAAATAAATAGATAAGTAATAAGTAAATCAAATGAAACCCTAACCACTAACTAACCATGGTTTAATTCTTTACACAAACCCAAGCTAGCATGTATCATCAAATATGATACAATCTTGTGCACAAAAATATATCACATATACAATGTGCATTTCAAGTGAACTTCAAGTGAGAAAATCCATTTAAAGTGAACCAATACTAGTTAATGCAAAGTAATATATCAAATATATAATTATACATCAAATCATTAAATCAATACTTGATTCAATGATCCGGTCATGTCGCATATAACCGACTAGTATCTAATATATCGGCTTATCGAATCAATCCACGATTCGATAACTAGGTTATATCGCATACAACCATTCGACACATTCATCGCGAGAATGGAATACAGTATCACATACACGCATTATTCTCGGTCCCGCACATATCTCATATGCGCTCCCATTTCGTTTCGCTTGAGCCAGGAAACCTCTGTGTAGGACTCTAAAGACTCGTCAATACGCCGGCAGTAGATGATGATCATATCAAGCACCCACAAGCCGCAAGCGGTCTGCTAAACGTAACGGCCACCCGGGTATTGAGCGATCAGAAGATCGACGAGCAAGCCCGCTCACACTCCTGTGAATCCAACCAGTAACACTTACCGTACAGTCCGGTCTGTTCGTCTGATATGTCGCATATCTCATCTAGGGCTGGTAAACGTCAGACCCCAGTAGCTCGATAAGTCATGCTGACGTAAGGTCCATAACATGTGTGAGACTACTGATAACACTTACCAGTAGATCACTGCAACCCTGGCCAGGGATTTCCTGTTATGGCCAGTCGAGCATAGCGCAACATCAACCCCCAATACCGGAAGAGACGAATCCCCTCCTATCTATAGGGTTCCTAGGCACGCTAATGAGGACTCACAAGGCATCAATCATGCTAATTTCAAATTTTACAAGTGCCGAGAAACCCTAATACGGATCGTTAACTAGAATTTTAGGCGAAACATGCAACTAGTTAACAACTTAACTAAGTGAACGGAAATACAACCTTTGTAGATCCGGTCCTCCACCTCCATAGCTCCATGATGAAGTCTCCTTGCTGTCCAAATCGAATCCCGGGCTCTAGCGTCGGCTTCATCGGAGAAATGGGCGGGCTTGGTCGTCGGCTTCGATGCCGAAGATGATCTACGTCGAGGCAACACTAGATCAAGCTCCAACTTCACCAAGCCATGAAACTTGTGAAGAAAATACCCTATACTACTTGGCAAGCGGTAGAGGATGAAGAAATAGGAAGTGGGTTCACTTTAGAATTGGATTTCTCACTCTTTTTCTCAAGTTGCCATTGATGGAGGCAAGCTTTCTTCATTGTTGAAGATGAAGAACAAGAAGAAGATAATATGATAAGTATTATATAAAATAGAAAATAAAAGGAATACTTATCATATAGCAACCATGGTCAAGTGTAGAGAATGAACTAGGGTTAAGTGGAATGGTTAGGGTTAAGCATGAAAACAAAAAGGTCACTTAGTCAAAGTTTCATGAAGCTTCAACTAGCAAACAAAGAAAGCCTCCATTCATTTATTTTGCAAAAATAAATAAACAAAATAAATGAATAAGTAAATCAAAACCCTAACCATTACACAACCATGGTTTAATCATACACTTAACCAAGTATGCATGTATCATCAAACATGATACAAACAAGTGCACAAAAATATATCACATATACAATATGCACATCAAGTGAGAAAATCCTTTTAAAGTGAACCTATACTAGTTAATGCAAAGTAATATATCAAATATATAATTATACATTAAATCATTAAATCAACACTTGATTTAACGATCCGGTCATATCGCATATGACCGACTAATATCCAATGTATCGGCTTATCGAATCAATCCTCGATTCGATAACTAGGTTATATCGCATACAACCAATCGATATATTCATCACGAGAATAGAATACGGTATCACATACACGCATTATTCTCGGTCCCGTACATATCTCATATGCGCTCCTATTTCGTTTCGCTTGAGCCAGGAAACCTCTGTGTAGGACTCTAAAGACTCGTCAATACGCCGGCAGCAGATGATGATCATATCAAACACCCACAAGCCGCAAGCGGTCTGCTAAACGTAAAGGCCACCCGGGTATTGAGCGATCAGAAGATCGACGAGCAAGCCCGCTCATACTCCTGTGAATCCAACCAGTAACACTTACCGTACAGTCCGGTCTGTTCGTCTGATATGTCGCATATCTTGCCTAGGGGTGGTAAACGTCAGACCCCAACAACTCGATAAGTCGTGTCGATATGAGGTCTATAACAGTTCAAGAAACTACTGGTAACACTTACCAGTAAATCTCAGCAACCCTGGCCAGGGATTTCCGGTTATAGCCAATCGAACACAGCGCAACATCAACTCCCTATACCGGGAGAGACGAATCCCCTCCTATCGCTCATTGCCTCCATGTGATTCGGGACTGTACCCAAAAACCACCGTTTTGCACGCCCTCTTGGATGTGGTAAGGTGGAAATCAAAGCACAGTGGGAATCACACAAGACTCTATGACGATCTCGGGTCAACAGACTACTCTGTACCAGTGTCACCAGAGAACTGCCATCTGACGTAAGCTATAATACCATATGGGAGTTCTCGGCGAGTCCGTCCAGTGTACCCAGTCTTCATTGAGCACCCGTATATCATCTCTGATGTCAAACACCAATGGATATGGGATCATCCATTGCCCATCTGTATGGGTCGAGAAGGTATACGCTAGTCTACTCTGGTATATCGATGCCCCGTCTCGATACACCCACGACTAGGGACCTTGAAGGATGTACTTATGGACTACCATGTCCCAACTAGTATGATCTGCATCAAAATCCAGGTAGTCAAGTACACATCCTAAGGGCTTTACCAACATGTAACAGAGAGACAATCAATGTACACGTTAAGGTAAAGAGTAACCAGATAGCATACTATCATGTCGAGCAAGAAAGTCCTCCCTATATATGTCCCAGCATCCACTACAATATACATCCAATGTACAGTAATGGCCTCTAGGGCATACATATAACTAACAATCTCCCACTTGCACTAGGGCCATCTGATAGCAGTGGTTATAGTATCTCATACTCAACCATCCCATAAAAGTCTCTCTCTGGGAAAAGGCCTTTGTGAGTGGATCCGCCGTGTTGTCCTCTGAGTCTACTCTCCTAACCTCGATCACCCTGGAGATCAACTATCTCCATGATCAGGTGATGCTACCTCAGAATATGTCTGGATCACTGATGGGACGGGCGTTCCTTGGCATAAGCCACAACTCCATTGTCTCACAATGGTAGGAACGAAGTTCATCTCATGAACAAATATACATCCAGACTGCCTCTTTGGTAGCATCATAAGTAGCGATGTATCCAGCCTTTATCGTCTAGTTAGCCACGGTATCTAGCTTGGAACTCTTCCAACATACCGTCCCTTTACTTAGGGTAAAGACAATGCCTGTGACTGACTTTCAGTCGTCCTTATCACTCTGGAACCCTTCCAGTGATTCTCCCCAGGATCGATTGATACCATCTCACTACAACTAGTGAAAATCCTAACATCCATTTAGATCTATCTCATAGATCCAAAACCCAGGATTTAGGAGGTATCACTTTGATCCTATATGGAGAATCCTTGTGATAAGCGGAGATTGACCGAGCGTAGCATAGGAAACCCCTTTCTTATCAAGAGTATGACATCTACGTACTCTACGAGGATCACCACCATACTCCCTACTACCTTTTTGTTTAAACAAGGTTCATCTACCATTTTGATGATGTCAAACTCTTTGACTAATCCATCAAAACAGATGTTCCAACTCTGCGATGCCTGCTTTATCACATAAACCATCTTGCACACGTTTCCGCTGCTCCCACTGTCTACGAAGCCCTCTGACTGTGTACTTACAGACTCTCTTTTCTGAAACATCATTTAAGAAAAGAAGTCATGACACCCAACCGCCTGATATCGTAGTCATGGTATGAAGCCGTGGCAAGTAGGATCTGGATGGACTTAAGCATAGATTTTTAGAAAAAGTTTCATCATGATCCACACCTGGTTAATGATGCAAAACTTTAACAAGTCTAGCTTTGAAAGTCTTAACTTTTCGATGTACACCAAGTAATCTTCTCAAGATATACTTGCTCCTGATGGGGATTTAACCCTTCAGATAAAGCAACTAAAGTCCATACTTTGTCGGTGTATAAGGATTCCATCTCAGATCACTGAGCATCCAGCCATTCTTACAGAGTCTTACTCCTGATGGCCAGCTCGAAACTAGTTGGGTCATCATCTCATGATGCAATCCTTGCTCCCACTGTCATAGAGAAACCGAAATATCTCTCAGGTGGGTGAGGAACCCTACCAGATCGACGGAGAGGCTGAGGTTCGTCGGAAACTATTGAATCCTTTGGTTCTGTCAAATCATCAGCTGCAGTTTTGTATAACTGGAACCTTTCCAGTTCTACATAACTGACCTTGCCTCGAGCTTGTCCGGATTTTGCTTTTAGACATAGGCCGGACAACCCCAAATCTTAACTAACTTAAGATATGGGTTCTTTCCTTTCCATATCACATATGAAGTGGTAGGCAACAGATTTGATCGGAACCCAATTCAATTGGTATGCAGCTTCTCAAGTGCATAACTCCCAAAAGGAAATAGGAAACACAATAGTACTCATCATAGAGCACACCATATCACATAGGGTGCAATTTCTCCATCCCGATATACCATCGTGCTATGGTGTATACGGAGGAGTAATGCTGAGAGAGAATCTCATTCTCCTTTAGAATAGTCCAGGAATTCCGTGCTCAAGTATTCTCCTCCCTGATCGCATCAAAGGACATAATACTTGTACCCATATTTTGGTTCTCTACTTCTAACTTATATTCTGTGAATATCTCAAAAGGTTCGGACTTGTGTTTCAACAGGAACATAGGTCTGAATCTCGAAAGATCATTAGAGAATGTAATGAAGTATAAAGAACCAGTCCTGGCATGTGTAGACAGGGGACCTTACATACATCATCATGTATCAGTCCCAAGAGTTCACTAACTCTTTCTCTGTTTCCAATAAACAGAGCTATGGTTATCGTATCTTTGTGACATGACCGGCAAGTTTCACAAGATGTAAATTCAAACTAATTTAAATATGCATCTAAATGTCACTTCAGCCAGTCGGGTCGCATTGATATGACCTAGTCTACAATGCCCCAAGAAGAATTCATTCATTTCTGAACTCTTCCTCTTGTGTGTGTTCTATATACTAAGAACTGTAGTTTGATTTAGAACATTAATGCTTTTAGATAACGTGCCTGAACCGATCAACTTTTGATATAGGAAATGTTCAAAACATTATCCAACAATACAAAATTATATCCTTTCTTTACTGATAAAGAGAATGATATGATTTTGTATATCAGGTTCTGTATCTAATAGCATTTGTTCAGAATCAATGTATTTGGAATACAGGGTGACAGTGACCAACAGACTTGGCTGCAACTCTTGCCCCGTTTTCTGCCTCATGAAACTTATCACCGGATCTCAGTTCTTTACCTATCTGTAGCCCATGTAACATATTACATATGCGGGATCCTGATCCGGTATCATATACCCAGGACGTAAAGGACACTGAGAAACAGTTCTATATAATGAACACATCCGAAGGAGATGCATCATATGCACTTTCTTCGTTTGGGCGGCATAGGAATTCTGGTATTCCCCAATTTCCTGCTCTGTCTTATAACAATTATAAGTTGGAGCGGGACCAACGTTCCCCAGCTCAGTATAACAAGTGGGTTCGGTCAATACATCCGTATTATTATCTTGATTAAGGCGTGATATGGTCGCTACCTGGAGAGAGAGAGAAGATAACACTCAGCGTGCGCTCTTGCAAGAATAGATTGGTTATTATTTGATCTAATCAGGATGGCTCCCACTGCTTTTTATCAAATCTTCCTTCAAACCCAAAAAGGAAAGACTAGCCGGGATTAATTACACACTACAAGTTCGCCAATCTTTCAGCCAGGCCAGTGTCGGTACTTTGAGGGAGGTCCCCCGTGCTTTCGCACGAACCTAATTAATGTAAACCTCGTTTTCCCAGAGGCGTAACCCCGTTGACACCTTTCTAGACACCTACTTGATCGGCTAATTGTAATGTGTAAAACTCTCCCAGGAGTAACTCTTACTCGCAGCGGGTATCGGGATCCAACTATCTCATAGAAGGTATGCAATCTCATTGCAAATTTCAACACTTGAAATTCCCGATAATATTTTGCCCCGAACGATCTATGACCTTGACAAGGTCAACAAACCATAGATCGCAAGTCAAGTTCAACCCGTCATTTCTTGATTGAATCAAACCCACCCGCACGACCCTTGACAAGGTCAACAAGGCCGCACGACTACCCTAACCCAATCTGCATCATATGCATAAGCAGATAAATACTGGTTAGCTACCGCACACTGCGCCTTGACAAGGTCAACAAACGCAGCACGAATACTAAACAGGACTTATCTGAAATGACGGAGGGCTACGACAGGTTTTTCTGAAAACCTATTGCGTAATGAACTTGATATCGTTGTAGAATCAAATGATTTTAAAATGGAGTGTTTTTGAGGCTTTTCTAGTTTTGCTAAAGGAGTCACTCCCGGTGAAGGGATCGTCGGTCCTTTCCTCGTCGAATGAGGTGCGGGATATATCATATATATCACCGTGCAAAGCAAAAACTCTTAAAAGCAATCAAAAGACAAACCGAGTGTGTAGCATCTGCCAGTTATTGCTAAAGGAGTCACTCCCGGTGAAGGGATCTCGGTCCTTTCCTCATCGAATAAGGTGCAGGATATATCACATATACCTCTGTGCAAAGCAAGAACCGTAGCTACCTTTTTATTTTGAAATTCGATTCTACAACATCTTTAGGTTTCTTTTATTTCATTAATCACATTAATGAAGTCCCATCATTTAAGTACCTAAACATTACAGATAAATACGACGTACACTTATGCCATCCGCATTCGCCTCGATGTCCCCTCGTGCACCGTTAGGTTAGGTAACTAACGACAGAGCGGGGCAGGGCTAGCGCGAGTGCAAAACATAAATAACGTCTATATAATATATCATATATACTATATACTGTATCCATCATAGAACATATCACATGATCACATCACAGATATCGCAGCAGAAGAATCATATGAAATATTGGATATACTAGGACGTCCGTGTTTTAAATACGAGCCAGTATAAAATACGGATTCTACGGTCGTGATGAATAGCCAAACCCACACCTCTAGACCCCTACGAGAGCGGCAAGCAACCCTACCAATTCTAGAGTTAGGAGACCGGGACTCGACTCCTCGAGTTGGTCTCCCACTGGACTCCAGAACCCGGTTACTTGTGCTCCCCTCCTTGGGTCTATCCTAGTGCGGAAAAGTAAATAATATACAAAGGGTGACATCTTTCGCAACCTGGAAGTGCCCCAATAAAAGAATATTACATACAAGTTTTTACATGAATGAAAATGAAAAAAACTCATCTCACATAAAAACCCCCGGGCTATTCAAACACGACGATCCAATATAACATATCCAGCAACACATAACAACACATGTCATCAACGTAAGTAAACATGCGTATCCCAATTGTCGTTGACATATAGCAACGAAACCGGCGATATCACATATTACACTTACGGTCACAGAAAAGAAAGTGTAAAACTACAACAGTTGGAATCCGCAACCTACATAGACATCACATGCCTAATCAAATGAATTCCTTACACATCACATGCCTAACAATTATAAACTCCGCATTTTAGTCTCATTATCGAAAACTCTTTTCAATATCAAGTCGGGCAATTCAACAAGATTCCCGACATCCTGATCGAATGCTCGTCGCAAACTTTAGTAGGCGGCCGCACCCCCGACGCCGACGACGAAGTGCACCAAGGCGAAACACCGCTGCCGCGAGCACCCAAACGGATGCTTTCGGCGACGGGGTTCTCCTACAGTCACTTGGTCGGGGTTATGGGGCAAGGCTGTCTATTAAGTTTACCCGGCGAGTATCCGCGTACACTACGTGATTGCGACGGACTTTTGATCGCATCAAAATTCCGTGGCAACCGATCAAGTGAGACTAAACTGCTATGTTTATAACATTCATTCAGTTATCTCATAACTACTTGTGAATTCCAATTATTGTATCACATTCCGGATAAATAGAAAATGTTAAACTTTCCGATCGAGCAATCGAACACCCAAGTTTTCCCGAAACAGCTCAACACACGAAATAAGTTTAAAAACATTCACTTCGTGCCTCAGTACCAATAGTCCAGCCGTAGAAGGGTCAAGCCAACGCCTCACATGTGGCATGCCGTACTGCCCCAAACCCTAAGGTTCAAAGGGCAGTTCAAGACGGTCCCATAATCGAGTTAAGGTTTGTTGTCTTCTAGAGGGACCATCGCGTTACTTGCACTACTTAGCACGTTATTAAACCACGGAAAGATCCAACACTTGGAAATTTCCCGACAGGGGAAAATGTGGGTATTAATATCCGGTCGAACCTTTTAACATATTCAAAAAATTATCCGGAAAACACATAGACAAAGCTTGATAATCCGATCGAAACATCGATTTCCATTGCAACCCCAGAACACTCAACTCTTGAGTCAAATAAAAAATTCCCAGAAAACTCAGCATCAGAAAATAGGAATTACTGTGCAAAAATGGGAAGGTGACGTCATCAGATGGCCGCGGAACCGCCGCAGAAGCCAGGCTTCTGCCGCGGTTCCGCCGCACTTTGGACATATCTTTTGTCAAATTTTGCACCGTAATTCTTAGAATTTCCTGCTGAATTTTTTAAGCATTTTTAATCTGGAAAAAACCCAGTTTTTGAAAAAAAATCCAGAGAGCAATTTGGAATTAGGGTTTCGGGTCGATCGGACGTCAAACTCCGTCTACGCATCGTCTAAGGCTCTAGCTAGGCTCTGATACCACTGTAGGGTTCCTAGGCACGCTAATGAGGTCTCACAAGGCATCAACCATACCAATTTCAAATTTTACAAGTGCCGAGAAACCCTAATACGGATCGTTAACTAGAATTTTAGGCGAAACATGCAACTAGTTAACAACTTAACTAAGTGAACGGAAATACAACCTTTGTAGATCCGGTCCTCCACCTCCATAGCTCCATGATGAAGTCTCCTTGCTGTCCAAATCGAATCCCGGGCTCTAGCGTCGGCTTCATCGGAGAAATGGGCGGGCTTGGTCGTCGTCTTCGATGCCGAAGATGATCTACGTCGAGGCAACACTAGATCAAGCTCCAACTTCACCAAGCCATGAAACTTGTGAAGAAAACACCCTATACTACTTGGCAAGCGGTAGAGGATGAAGAAATAGGAAGTGGGTTCACTTTAGAATTGGATTTCTCACTATTTTTCTCAAGTTGCCATTGATGGAGGCAAACTTTCTTCATTGTTGAAGATGAAGAACAATAAGAAGATAATATGATAAGTATTATATAAAATAGAAAATAAAAGGAATACTTATCATATAGCAACCATGGTCAAGTGTAGAGAATGAACTAGGGTTAAGTGGAATGGTTAGGGTTAAGCATGAAAACAAAAAGGTCACTTAGTCAAAATTTCATGAAGCTTCAACTAGCAAACAAAGAAAGCCTCCATTCATTTATTTTGCAAAAATAAATAAACAAAATAAATGAATAAGTAAATCAAAACCCTAACCATTACACAACCATAGTTTAATCATACACTTAACCAAGTATGCATGTATCATCAAACATGATACAAACAAGTGCACAAAAATATATCACATATACAATGTGCACATCAAGTGAGAAAATCCTTTTAAAATGAACCTATACTAGTTAATGCAAAGTAATATATCAAATATATAATTATACATTAAATCATTAAATCAACACTTGATTTAACGATCCGGTCATATCGCATATGACCGACTAATATCCAATGTATCGGCTTATCGAATCAATCCTCGATTCGATAACTAGGTTATATCGCATATAACCAATCGATACATTCATCACGAGAATAGAATACGGTATCACATACACGCATTATTCTCGGTCCCGTACATATCTCATATGCGCTCCTATTTCGTTTCGCTTGAGACAGGAAACCTCTGTGTAGGACTCAAAAGACTCGTCAATACGCCGGCAGCAGATGATGATCATATCAAACACCCACAGCCGCAAGCGGTCTGCTAAACGTAACGGCCACCCGGGTATTGAGCGATCAGAAGATCGACGAGCAAGCCCGCTCATACTCCTGTGAATCCAACCAGTAACACTTACCGTACAGTCCGGTCTATTCGTCTGATATGTCGCATATCTCGCCTAGGGGTGGTAAACGTCAGACCCCAACAGCTCGATAAGTCGTGTCGATATGAGGTCTATAACAGTTCGAGAAACTACTGGTAACACTTACCAGTAAATCTCAGCAACCCTGGCCAGGGATTTCCGGTTATAGCCAATCGAACACAACATAACATCAACTCCCTATACCGGGAGAGACGAATCCCCTCCTATCGCTCATTGCCTCCATGTGATTCGGGACTGTACCCAAAAACCACCGTTTTGCACGCCCTCTTGGACGTGGTAAGGTGGAAATCAAAGCACAGTGGGAATCACACAAGACTCTATGACGATCTCGGGTCAACAGACTACTCTGTACCAGTGTCACCAGAGAACTGCCATCTGACGTAAGGTATAATACCATCTGGGAGTTCTCGGCGTGTCCATCTAGTGTACCCAGTCTTCACTGAGCACCCGTATATCATCTCTGATGTCAAACACCAATGGATATGGGATCATCCATTGCCCATCTGTATGGGTCGAGAAGGTATACGCTAGTCTACTCTGGTATATCGATACCCCATCTCGATACACCCACGACTAGGGACCTTGAAGGATGTACTTATGGACTACCATGTCCCTACTAGTATGATCTGCATCATAATCCATGTAGTCAAGTACACATCCTAAGGGCTTTACCAACATGTAACAGAGAGACAATCAATGTACACGTTAAGGTAAAGAGTAACCAGATAGCATACTATCATGTCGAGCAAGAAAGTCCTCCCTATATATATCCCAGCATCCACTACAATATACATCCAATGTACAGTAATGGCCTCTAGGGCATATATATAACTAACACTATCGCTCATTGCCTTCATGTGAATCGGGACTGTACCCAAAAACCACCTGTTTGCACGACTCAGTAGAGCTGTGGTAGGGTGGAAATCAAAGCACAGTGGGAGACACACAAGACTCTATGACGATCTCGGGTCAACAGACTAAGCTGTACCAGTGTCACCAGAGAACTGCCATCTGACGTGAGGTATGATACCATCTGGGAGTTCTCGGCGAGTCCGTTCAGTGTACCCAGTCTCCACTGAGCACCCGTATACCATCTCTGATGTCAAACACCAATGGATATGGGATCATCCATCACCCATCGCATGGGTCGAGAAGACATACGCTAGTCTACTCTGGAATATCGATGCCCCATCTCGATATTCCCACGACTAGGAACATTGAAGGATGTACTCATGGACTATGCAGGTCCCACTAGTATGATCTGCATCGTAGTCCTGGAAGTCGAGTACACATCCTAAGGGCTTTATCAACATGTAACAGAGAGACAGAAAGTATACATGTTAAGATAAAGAGCAACCAGATAGCGTACTATCATGTCGAGCAAGAAAGTCCTACCTATATATGTCCCAGCATCCATTACAATATACATCCAATGTACAGTAATGGCCTCTAGGGCATACATATAACTAACAATCTCCCACTTGCACTAGGGCCATCTGTAGCAGTGGTTGCAGTATCACATACTCAACCATCCCCTAAAAGTCTTTTTCTGGGAAAAAGCCTTCGTGAGTGGATCCGCCGTGTTGTCCTCTGAGTCTTCTCTCCTAACCTCGATCACCCTGGAGATCAACTATCTCCATGATCAGGTGATGCTGCCTCAGAATATGTCTGGGTCACTGATGGGAGCAGGGTTCACGAGCCAAAGCCACACTTCCATTGTCACACAATGGTAGGAACCTAGTTCATCTTATGAACCAATATACACCCAAACTGCCTCTTTGGTAGTATCTTTAATAGCGATGTTACCAGCCTTTATCGTCTAGTTTGCCACGGTATCATGCTTGGAACTCTTCCAACATACCGTCCCTCCACTGAGGGTGAAGACAATGCCTGTGACTGACATTCAGTCGTCCTTATCATCCTGGAACAATTCCAGTGATTCTTCCCAGGATCGATTGATACCATCTCACTACAACTAGTGAGAATCCTAACATCCATCTAGATCTATCTTATAGATCCAAAACCCAGGATTTAGGAGGTATCACTTTGATCCTATATGGAGAATTCATGTGATAAGAGGAGATTGACCTAGCGTAGTATAGGAAACTCTTTTCCTATCAAGAGTATGTTGTCTACGTACAATACGAGGATGACCACCTTACTCTCTACTACCTTTTTGTATATACAAGGTTCGTCTACTATTTTGATGAAGTCAAACACTTTGACTATTACATCAAAATAGACGTTCCAACTCCGCGATGCCTGCTTTATTCTGTAAAGCAATCTTGCACACGTTTCCGCTGCTCCCACTGTTTACGAAGCCCTCTGGCTGTGTTCTTATAGACGTTCTCTTCTAAATCATTATTTAGAAAAGTAGTCATGGCACCCAACCACCAGATATCGTAGTCATGGTATGTAGCCGTGGCAAGTAGGATCCGGATGGACTTAAGCATAGCCACTGGAAAAGGTATCATCATTATCTACGCCTGGTTGATGACTAAAACCTTTAACAAGTCTAGCTTTGAAAGTCTTAACTTTTCCATCTACACCAAGTAATCTTCTCAAGATATACTTGCTCCTGATGGGGATTTAACCCTTCAGATATAGCACCCAAAGTCCATACTTTGTTGGTGTACATAGATTCCATCTCAGATCGCTAAAGCATCCAGCCATTCTTACAGAGTCTTTACTCTCGATGGCCTGCTCGAAAATAGTTGGGTCATCATCTCATGATGCATTCCTCGCTCCCACTGTCTACGAGAAACCGAGGTATCTCTTAAGTGGATGAGGAACCCTACCAGATCGGCGGAGAGGCTGAGGTTCATCGGGAACTATTGAATCCTTTGGTGCTGTCAAATCAGCTGCAGTTTTGTATAGCTGGAACCTTTCCAATTCTACAGAACTGACCTTGCCTTGATCTTGTCCGGATTTTGCTTTTGACATAGGCCGGACAATCCCAAATCTTAACTTACTTAAGAGATAGGCTCTTCCTATACCATATCTTATATGGAGTGGTAGGCATTGATTTGAATCGAACCCTATTCAATAGGTATGCAACTTCATAAGTGCATAACTCCCTAAAAGGAAATAGGAAACTCAGTAGTACTTATCATAGAGCGCACCATATCATATAGGGTGTGATTGCTCCGCCCCGATATACTATCGTGCTATGGTGTATACGGAGGAGCAATGCTGAGAGAGAATCTCATTCTCCTTTAGAATAGTCCAGGAATTCCATGCACAAGTATTCTCCTCCCTGATCTTATCATAGGACATAATACTTATACCCGTATTTTGGTTCTCTACTTCTAACTTGTGTTCTGTGAATATCTCAAAAGGTTCGGACTTGTGTTTCAACAGGAACATATGTCTGAATCTTGAGAGATTATCACAGAATATAATGAAGTACAAAGAACCGGTCCTGGCATGTGTAGACATGAGACCTTATATACATCATCATGTATCAGTCCCAAGAGTTTACTAACTCTTTCTCTGTTTCCAATAAACAGAGCTATGGTCATCTAATCTTTGTGACATGACCGGCAAGTTTTCATAAGATGTAAATTCAAACTGATTAAATATACATCTAAATGTAACTTCAGCCAGTCGGGTCGCATTGATATGACCTAGTCTACAATGCCTCAAGAAGGATTCGTTCATTTCTGAACTCTTCCTCTTGTGTGTGTTCTGTATACTAGGAACTGTAGTTTGATTTAGAACGTTAATGCTTTTAGATAACGTGCCTGAACCGATCAACTTTTGATATAGGAAATATTCAAAACATTATCCATCAATACAAAATTTTTATCATTTCTTTACTAATAAAGAGACTGATATGATTTTATATATCAGGTTCGGTATCTAATAGCATTTGTTCAGAATCAATGTATTGGTAATACAGGGTGACAGTGACCAACAGACTTGGCTGTAACACTTGCCCCGTTTTCTGTCTCATGAAACTTATCACCCGTTCTCAGTTTTTCTACCTTTTTGTAGCCCTATGTAACAGATTACATATCTGGGATCTTGATCCGGTATCAAATACCCAGGATTCAGAGGATACTGAGAAACAGTTCTTTATAATGAACACACCCGAAGGAGATGCATCATATGCACTTTCTTCGTTTGGGTGGCATAGGAATTCTGGTATTCCCTATTTCCTACTCTGTCTTATAACAATTATAAGTTGGAGCGGGACCAACGTTCCCCAGCTCAGTATAACAGGCGGGTTCGGTCAATATCCGTATTATTATCTTGATTAAGGCGTGATATGGTCGCTACCGGGAGAGAGAGAGAAGAAAACACTCTGCGTGCGCTCTTGCAAGATTAGATTGGTTATATATTTTATCTAATCAGGATGACTCCCACTGTTTTTATCAAATCTTCCTTCAAACCTTAAAAGGAAAGACTAGCCGGGATTAATTACACTCTACAAGTTCGCCAATCTTTCAGCCAGGCCAGTGTCGGTACTTTGAGGGAGGTTCCCCGTGCTTTCGCACGGACTTAATTACAGTAAACCTCGTTTTCCCAGAGGCGTAACCCCATTGACACCTTTCTAGACACCTACTTGATCGGCTAATTGCAAAGTGCAAAACTCTCCCAGGAGTAACAATTACTCGTAGTGGGTATCGGGATCCAACTATCACATAGAAGGTATGCAATCACATTGCAAATTTCAACACTTGAAACTCCCGATAAAGATTTTTACCCCTAGCACTTATGACCTTAACTATGGTCAACAAATCATAAGTACTAGTCAAGTTCTACCCGTCATTTCGTGATTAATTAGACCCACCCACATGACCCTTAACTAAGGTCAACAAAGTCACGCGACTGTCCTAACTAATCGCATCATATGCGGTGTAGGAAGACATCACTTAACTACCGTACACAGTGCCTTAACTAAGGTCAACAAACACAGCACGAATACTAAGTACTCTACTTCCTAAAATGACGGAGGGTTGCGGCTGGTTTTTAAGAAAACCTTGAACGCTTTGAACTTGATCTCGTTGCGGAATCAAATGGTTTTTAAATGGAATGTTTTTGAGGCTTTTCTAGTTTTGCTAAAGGGGTCACTCCCGGTGAAGGGATCGTCGGCCCTTTCCTCGTCGAATGAGGTGCGGGATATATCATATATATCATTGTGCAAAGCAGAAACTATAGAAGCGATCAAAAGACAAACCGAGGGTTGTAGCATCTGCCAGTTATTGCTAAAGGAGTCACTCCCGGTGAAGGGATCTCGGTCCTTTCCTCATCGAATAAGGTGCAGGATGTTCTATAATGAACACCGCGATGCAAAGCAAGAACTGTAGCTACCTGTTTTATTTCGAAATTCGATTCCACAACATCAATTAGGTTTATTTTTCTTTCATTAATCTCATTAATGAATATCCCATCATTTAAGTCCACCTAAACATCACAGATAAATATAACGTACGCTTATGCCATCCGCATTCGCCTCGATGTCCCGTCTGCACCGTTAGGTTAGGTAACTAACGCCAGAGCGAGGCAGGGCTAGCGCGGGTGTAAAACATAAGCAACGTCTATATAATATATCATATACACTATATACTATATCTATCTGAACAAACCACATGATCACATCACAGATAACGCAGCAGAAGAATCATATGAAATATTGGATATACTAGGACGTCCGTGTTTTCAATACGAGCCAGTATAAAACACGGATTCCACGGTCGTGATGAATAGCCAATCCCACACCCCTAGACCCCTACGAGAGCGGCAAACAACCCTACCAATTCTAGGGTTAGAAGACCCGGACTCGACTCCTCGAGATGGTCTCCCACTGGACCCCAGAACCCGGTTACTTGTGCTCCCCTCCTTGGGTCTATCCTAATGCGGAAAAGTAAATAATATACAAATGGTGACATCATCCGCAACTTGGAAGTGCCCCAATAAAAGAATATTACATACAAGTTTTTACATGAATGAAAAGGAAAAACACTCATCTCATATAAAAATGCCCGGCTATTCAAACACGACGATCCAATATAACATATCCAGCAACACATAACATCACATGTCATCAACGTAAGTAAATATGCGCATCCCAATTGTCGTTGACATATAGCAACGAAACCGGCGATATCACATATTACACTTACGGTCACAGAAAAGAAAGTGTAAAACTACAACAGTTGGAATCCGCAACCTCTTTAGACATCGCATGCCTAATCAAATGAATTCCTTAGACATCGCATGCCTAACAATTATAAACCCCGCATTTTAGTCTCAAAATCGAAAACACTTTTCAATATAAAGTCGGGCAATTCAACAAGATTCCCGACATCCTGATCGAATGCTCGTCGCAAACTTCAGTAGGCGGCCGCACCCCCGACGCCGTCGACAAAGTGCACCAAGGCGGAACACCGCTGCCGTGAGCACCCGAACGGATGCTTTCGGCGACGGGGTTCTCCTACAGTCACTTGGTCGGGGCTATGGAGTGAGGCTGTCTATTAAGTTTACCCGGCGAGTATCCGCGTACGCTACGTGATTGCGACGTACTTTTGATCACATCAAAATTCCGTGGCAACCGTTCAAGTGAGACTAAACTACTGGATTTATAACATTCATTCAGTTATCTTATAACTACTTGTGAATTCCAAATGTTGTATCACATTCCGGATAAATAGAAAATGTTAAACTTTCCGATCGAACAATCGAATACCCAGGTTTTCCCAATACAGCTCAACACATGAAATAAGTCTAAAAACATTCAGTTCATGCC
Organism: Agapanthus africanus; assembly: GCA_030015575.1. Taxonomy (NCBI): domain Eukaryota; kingdom Viridiplantae; phylum Streptophyta; class Magnoliopsida; order Asparagales; family Amaryllidaceae; genus Agapanthus; species Agapanthus africanus. Next base: position 524,035,843 of record JASDDO010000019.1, read on the forward strand.
TCAGTACCAACGGTCCAGCCGTAGAAGGGTCAAGCCAACGCCTCACATGTGGCACGCCGTACTGCCCCAAACCCGAAGGTTCAAAGGGCAGTTCAAGACGGTCACATAATCGAGTTAAGGTTTGTTGCCTTCTAGAGGGACCATCGCGTTACTTGCACTACTTAGAACGTGATTAAATTACAGAAAAATCCAACAATTGGAAATTTCCCGGCAGGGGAAAAAGTGGGTATTTATATCCGGTCGAATTTTTTAACATATTCTAAAATTACCCGGAAAAACACACTGACAAAATTAGACAATCCGATCGATACACCGAGTCCCCAATACAACCCAGAAAACTCAACTCTTGAGTAAATATTAAAAATTCTCAGAAAACTCAGCACTGCAAAATAGGAATTACTGTGCAAAATTCAATGCAAGAGGAGACTAAAGGGCTGCGGAACCGCCGCATTAGCATGCTAATGCGGCGGTTCCGCCGCGCTTTGATGGACTCAGGAGTAGGGGCTTCTCAGTAATTCTTAGAATTTCCTGCTGGGTTTTCTGCATATTTTTAATTCTCAAAAATCCACGATTTCAGAAAATGTACAGAGAGCAAGTTTGAATTAGGGTTTCGGTTCGATCGGACTTCTAACTCCGTCTACGCATCGCCTAAGGCTCTAGCTAGGCTCTGACACCACTGTAGGGTTCCTAGGAACACTAATGAAGTCTCACAAGGTATCAAACATGGCCAATTCAAATTTTACAAGTGCCGAGAAACCCTAATACGGATCGTTAACTAGATGTATAGGTGATGCGATGCAAGTAAACAACTTTAACTTAAAAGGAAAGGGGCTACAACCTTTGTAGATCCGGTCCTCCACCTCCTAGGCTCCGTGATGATGTCCCTCCGCTGTCCAAATTGAATCCATGACTCTAGCATCGGGTTCATCGGAGAAAAGGGCGGACTTGGTCGTCGGCTTCGATGCCGAAGATGATCTACGTCGAGGCATCACAAGATCAAGCTCCCACTTCACCAAGTCATGAAACTTGTGAAGAAAACACCCTATACTAATTGGCAAGAGGTAGAGGATGAAGAAATAGGAAGTGGGTTCACTTTAGAATTGGATTTCTCACTCATTTTCACAAGTTGCCATTGATGGAGGCAAGCTTTCTTCTTGAAGAAGAAGAAGAAGAAGAAGAAGAAGAAGAAGATGATGATGATATCATAAGTCTTTTTTCAAAAAGAAAAATAAATGAATACTTATCATTTGGCAACCATGGTTAGGTGTAGAGAATGGACTATGGTTAATTTAAATGGTTAGGGTTAAACATAAGACAAGAATGGTGGACTTGTTCAAAGCTTCATGAAGCTTCAACAAACAAACAAACAAAGCCACCATTCTTTCTTTATCTTTTCCAAAATAAGAATTATAAATAAATAGATAAGTAATAAGTAAATCAAATGAAACCCTAACCACTAACTAACCATGGTTTAATTCTTTACACAAACCCAAGCTAGCATGTATCATCAAACATGATACAATCTTGTGCACAAAAATATATCACATATACAATGTGCATTTCAAGTGAACTTCAAGTAAGAAAATCCATTTAAAGTGAACTAATACTAGTTAATGTAAAGTAATATATCAAATATATTATTATACATCAAATCATTAAATCAACACTTGATTCAATGATCCGGTCATGTCGCATATAACCGACTAGTATCTAATGTATCGGCTTATCGAATCAATCCTCGATTCGATAACTAGGTTATATCGCATACAACCATTCGACACATTCATCGCGAGAATGGAAAATGGTATCACATACACGCATTATTCTCGGACCCGCACATATCTCATATGCGCTCCCATTTCGTTTCGCTTCGCTTGAGCCAGGAAACCTCTGTGTAGGACTCTAAAGACTCGTCAATACGCCGGCAGCAGATGATGATCATATCAAGCACCCACTAGCCGCAAGCGGTCTGCTAAACGTAACGGCCACCTGGGTATTGAGCGATCAGAAGATCGACGAGCAAGCCCGCTCACACTCCTGTGAATCCAACCAGTAACACTTACCGTACAGTCCGGTCTGTTCGTCTGATATGTCGCATATCTCGCCTAGGGGTGGTAAACGTCAGACCCCAGTAGCTCGATAAGTCATGCCGATGTAAGGTCCATAACATGTATGAGACTACTGATAACACTTACCAGTAGATCACTGCAACCCTGGCCAGGGATTTCCTGTTATGGCCAGTCGAGCATAGTGCAACATCAACCCCCAATACCGGGAGAGACGAATCCCCTCCTATCGCTCATTGCCTCCATGTGAATCGGGACTGTACCCAAAAACCACCTGTTTGCACGACTCAGTAGAGCCGTGGTAGGGTGGAAATCAAAGCACAGTGGGAGACACACAAGTCTCTATGACGATCTCGGGTCAACACACTAAGCTGTACCAGTGTCACCAGAGAACTGCCATCTGACGTGAGGTATGATACCATCTGGGAGTTCTCGGTGAGTCCGTTCAGTGTACCCAGTCTCCACTGAGCACCCGTATACCATCTCTGATGTCAAACACCAATGGATATAGGATCATCCATCGCCCATCGCATGGGTCGAGAAGACATACGCTAGTCTACTCTGGAATATCGATGCCCCATCTCGATATTCCCATGACTAGGAATATTGAAGGATGTACTCATGGACTATCCAGGCCCCACTAGTATGATCTGCATCATAGTCCTGGAAGTCGAGTACACATCCTAAAGGCTTTATCAACATGTAACAGAGAGACAGAAAGTATACATGTTAAGATAAAGAGTAACCAGATAGCGTACTATCATGTCGAGCAAGAAAGTCCTACCTATATATGTCCCAGCATCCATTACAATATACATCCAATGTACAGTAATGGCCTCTAGGGCATACATATAACTAACACCTTCAACCCATTTCCTCTCTCCTTATTCCCATGAGCTGTTGCTGCCCTCCCCCTCTCCTTCCTCCATCTTCAATTCCCCCCCCCAAAAAAAACACAATGGATCCATCTCCAAAACAAACCCAAAACCCCAAACTCCTTTCACAAAAAATGATCCCCATCTCCTCCTCTACACGATGGACCGAGCAAAATGGGATTTTGGCGACGTTGGGAAGTTAGTGCTGCCTAGAGTGGACTAGATGAGGTATAATTTCTTCCCTTTAGATTATTTTTGTGAGATATCGTGTTTTAGATGTCGTTTTGTGGTGTTGCTGACCTGCAGTAACCCCGAGCACTCACTGGGAAAACAAACAGTGTGTTAGTGTTGTGCTCAAGACCTGGAGTGTTCACCTGAAACCCTAACCCCTTCCCACCGGTTTCGGCCGGCGACCTAGGAGACAAATCCGGCGACCCCGGCTTAATAGGAGAGCTAGGGTTTGGATTTTGTAGGGTGGTTATCTGATGATGTTTAGGGGTGTTTGGTCCTACTGGATTTTTGTATAATGACTATGGGTAAAATCTGGGGGCTGTTGTGAGTATTTGCTTGACCATGGTAACACGATTCATGACCTGAGCCATAGAGCTGAGCCGTTGCACGAACTCAGAAATTGACCTATATCAGTTTTGTGACTTTTAGTGTGCCTATGGGGTATCTGGAGCAACCCAGGGAATATCTGAGACAACCAAACAACACCAGGGACCCATTTTTGACCATAGGAGACCATTATGACAAAAAGAAGCCAATAGGAGCTAAGGGGGTCAGCGAGGCCGGATTTTTGAGGTATGTGGCCGGCCACTTGGTGAGGGTAGGAGCCTAGGTTAGTTCAGTAGCTCACCTATACTATATACATTACCCTAGACTTGTTTGCTTGGCTTTATTTGACCTGAGTCAAAATCTGGAAATACTTGTGTGTGATTTAGGATATGTTTTCCGTATTTGAAACGATGAGTTTTGAAAACTGGATTCGTTTTTGGTTGTCGCATATTTGTACATCGACAACAAGGGTTGTTTGATTGATTCTTGTACGCATAAGCTATAGGTTCTAACCAATACGCGTGTCGTTTTGGTTTCTGGACTTGATGTTAATAGTAATTCCGATTGTTTATTATATGTAGGTACCCTCGTGAAGACTTAGAGGCGACAAGCAAGCGCGTGGCGACATCGGCATCGGCAAGCAAAGGTGAGTAGATTATATCTATGGGGAGAAGTCGGGTGGATGGCGTATAGTACCCCCGCAGTTCGTGGTGATGTATACGAATGCGTATACACACATACTTTTATTATATGTTGTTTGAGTTGATTGATGATAAGGATGGAATTTTGGTGTTCTTGGATTGGTTTAGTGTTAGTTGCGAAACCCTAGATTAGTAGTTGCACCCACACGCACACGCACACATATACTTGCATACATTCTTTCTTTCACATTTGCGTATATAGAACTATATTTATGTGTTCACATGGGTATGGGACCGTGTTCATATACTGGATTTGAGGATAGTACTTGGGATTTGAGATGAGTCGATGAGATTTGATTTGAGGCCGTGAGATCGGTGATATGGCAGGGTTCGTATTTGAGATACGTCATGATGTTATAGCGGATCTTTGGACGACGATATCATATGAATAGTGATATATATAGAATAGTTGACTTGTGATCGAGATATGAGATAAGATATGTTAAGATACTTATAATAGGTCGCATTAGGTGAGATATATATACTTCTTTATGATGATATGTGTTGATGACATCGGTTTGTATGAGGCTGTAGATCAGTAGCCAGATCATGATTATATTGATGACATCAGTATTGTACTAGATGTAGATCAGTTCCCCGGATTATGATCTTTGATAAAGAGGATACCAGATGAATAATATGATGAATGTGATATTGACCCGTACCCAGATTTGGGATGCTGTACGACGGATTTACGTACGATCTACATATTGATGATTGATCCGCACTCTTGACTTGGGAATGTCTGATTATAAATATGGTATCGGATGTGATATTATTGAGGCGGGATCACCGACTAATATATATATATATATATATATGTATGTATGTATGTATCGACTCAGATGTTAGGCGGTTTCCTTACCTTCAGTTAGCCTGTTAGCCCAGCCCTATAGTTTAGTGTAGTTGTTAGACTAGATTCGGTTCCTACCTATTTCAAAAACTAACGAATCGTGGGTATTTTAAAAGACAGGTCAAGGGATTCTACCGATATTTCAAAGAACGTATCTTTTCTTAAAAACACCGTAGCCCTTATTTTCAAAACACCGCGATTCGTATTATTTCAAAAAGCATTACTGTATGATTTATATTTATATTAAATGCAGATTAGTTATCGTTGTGTCTAGTATTCAGCTGTCGCACATTACTGCTGTTCGCTTCGCATCGCATACTTATATTGTGATTCATATACCATTATTGATATCATGCTGTTAGGACTCCAGCACCATTACCGATGATGCGTATGCTCCACGTACACTTACTAGCCGGCTCACACACATCATCATCGGTAATTGCCATGTCACGTACACTTAGAAAATACTATTGCATTGACATAGCTTGTTAGCTAATAGTTTCGACATGATATTAGTGTACTTGCCTTATATGCTAGTTTAGACATTGTAGTTATTACTTGCTACTTCATGCATGTTATTATTCACTGTTATGCCACATTCATGGATTTTTATGCCTATATTCACTGTTTTACGGGCTATTGATGATTTGGATTCGGATTTTCATGAGATTTCCTGGATTTGGGGGAAAACCGCAAAAACATATATAAACTTCTTCTCTCTCACTTTTTAAAAATGAAAAGTGCGGTTTTCCCATGATGTATGAATCGTCCACCATGAGTTTGCTGATGGATTTTGAGACCTGATTCGAGGAGTTGGATGATCCGTCTCGGGTACATGGTGGACCCGGTAAGGTACCCCGGGGCGAGAAGGTCGCAGATGATGGCGTTGAGCCTGGCAGGGGAAGACTACCTACCGGTGATTTTACCTGACGCGTCGGATATCCGGAGGATACCGTCGTGGTCTTGTGATTGATGGTAGGGGCCGGTCTGGAATGACGGCTCCCTAGATAGTGAGATTGATACTGAGATTTTGAGATATTGAGGTACTGAGATTTGATGATACAGGCCAGTCCGGATAGCCGGAGCCTGAGATTTTGGGACATTGGGATTTATGTTTTGTGTCGATGCTAGACACTGTTTATGCTGATTTCATTTATGATACCTCGTTTTAAAAATACAGAAATCTCACTAATTTATGAAAGCAGTTTCTTCATTTACATGTATTTTGTTTTCATGCATTCATACCTCATCCATATGATATGTTGCTACCTGAGGCACTGACACGAGCACATGGGATTACACTTGGGTTAGATATTTCCCCTTGCCACCTTTTTATGCTCCAGACTTGTCATTTTGAGGATTATATATATAGTGATCGTATGACCTAGGATTGCGTTGTTCATGCGATTTCTATTCGTAGATGTTTTTCTACTCACGAGTTGGCAACTCACCCCCGTTGTGCCACAGTTTCTTGCAGGTTTTGCCGTACAGGTTTCATTACGGCTTTGCTGGCACTACTTCTTTTTCCAGGTGATTTGCTAGTAGGTGGGTTCACTTGCATCGTGACCATCATTATACCTTGTATATTATTATTCTGTTGTATCTAGAAGCTCCATCAACCAAACATGTATTTATTTGAGATAGAGACCAGTGATGTTATTCTTTCGACCTTAGAGTCGCGCGTTGTATTTCTATGGATTTCTTGCTGTTTTGAGTTTCCTTTTCTGTTGTGATCCTCGCCTTTCGGTGTTGTATATTATATTGCTTGCGTGGTTGTGACCGTCGATTGACGAAGAGCTAGCTCCTGCTTGGGGATGCCTTTATTCATTATATATGCTTTATCAGGTTTTGTACCCGTTTGGGGTTTGTTTTTACAAAGGAAACTCTGCCGAAATTTTTAGAAAAAGACTTGTGTTTTTTTTTAAAAAATGCATATTTCGGCGTATGTTGCAAACTACTTGATTTAAATTGGTTTTTCCTTCACTCTACTACTTTTCTTGGTTTGGATTTCTGAGCTTTCGGCTTACTTAGATTACGTACGCCTCGAGACGTTTCATAGTTTAAGTGCCGGTCATATTCCGTACTTTCGAGTCGTGACAAAATTGGTATCAGAGCGTTAGGTTTTACCTTCGGAGCGTAGGATGACCCTTGGTTGATGAAGTAGGTAGCTTGAGTAGAGTGACGTACCGTACGTATGTTCCGCGGCATATTTACGATACGCTACTCCACTTAAGAAGCCTTAGGATGTATATTTCTTTGCTCAGTATTATATTCATTCGTGATCTAGCCTCATCGGTACCAGTTATGGTTTTGCTGCCACGATTACGTGCAGGGAGAGCTACGACTAGAGTTGCGGTTAGCACGAGCTCGTCACGAACGAGGACTGACCAGGGCGTGATTCCGGCGACACATGATTGCAGAGATGCGTCTTTTTATGGTGTTTTCATGCCACGAGCGTTTGATGGATAGCTGTATGAGATTACTCGGACGTGCAGATCAACACCAGAGGATTGGGCCACTGATAGAGGCCAGCCAGATTCTGATGGCCGTTGAAGTATTGATTGTTCATAATGTTTGAGACACTGTTCAGCGTGCATACGAGTGAGCCGGTTATTGCTGCGAACGACGAGATATTGCCCCAGATGTTGGAGCTATTGCAGTACGAATTGTACTAAGAGATGACAGAAGGTCGCTAGTCACCGAGGATAAATGACTAGGACATGTGGCTCGTTCGTCTACCCCGATGCGAGGTCATCAGATCGATCGATTCCAGCTAGAGACAACTTCACGCGGATACGTTGAGAGTCGATAGAGGCGATCGAATGTCAGAAACCTATTATTCCAAGTTTAAAGTATTTGGAAAGACATGCAGGCAATTCTATGGACCCTCTAGAAGAATGAAACCCTAACTCGACATAATGACCGTGTGAAAGCCCTTGAGCCTTAGGGTTTGCGGCAGTTCTGCGGCGCCATTAGTGAGGCTTAGGTTTGCCTTTCTACGGCTGGACCACCGATGCTGTGGTATGTACTCGATACTATTAAACTGTACCCAAGATGTTGAGCTCTTGGGGGATTATGAGGTTTTGACGAATCGATCAAATGGTTCGACTTCATTCGGATGCCAGGTGGTGAGATGCACTTTTGGGAGACTCCAGATACGAGGATAGCCGTTGGAGCTCAGTCCATGCAGCCACGACGAGACGAGTCCGAAACAGTCGACATTAGAGAAAGTGGAGTAAGAGGTTCGTACAAGATCTGGATAAGATGACGTTCCACTCCGCCGACATCAGAGATGCGATACGCATGCCGAGGCATTGTGCTTGGATATACCATCCAGAAGGAGTCGCGATGAGTATGCAGCCGTCCCGGAGCCAGAAACAGATTTAGTAAAGGACGATGACAGTTCGGCAGAGACGAGATTTGGGAGAAACCCCGACAAGACCTTTCTGGAGTAAATTACGAGAAGACTTGGACCCAGGAGTGGTCATGTTACGCACACCAGCAGGCCAGAGTTCATGATCGTCGACGAGACATGCTATGAGTGACCACGACAGTTGGCCAGAGACTCTTAGAGGATGTGCTTGAGCGGGACTATTCCGCCATACTTGATTTCGGTATTTTAGGTGATCTATTCGCATGATTGATTTTGATGATTGAGCTTCATGATATTTGTTTTCATGCACCATGGTTGAACCTACGGGGTATTTACGAATTTTGCACAGTTGTTGCACTTGATATCGTTTTCGTGCCTTGGTTTCACATGTTTATGATTTTGTAGGTTTCATACAGTTGAGTTGATTTTGTGCATATGTACGCACATCATTTGGTTTTTGCACTCGGTATAGTTCACATTTGCTTGCAGTGTAGTGATACGCATTTTGTGCACTTAGATACACTGGACTTCGATTTCGATTGTGATGTTCAATATTTGTTTTGTGCACCTTATGCACCTGATTGGATTTTGCGCATGTTCGGCGCTTGATATTGGATTTCATGATTTCGTGCATGATGGATGCACCTGATTTGGATTTTTGCGCATGTTGGGCGCATGTTACGAGATGTGATTTTGGTGCACACCAGATGCACTAAATCGAGATTCTTCGTGCATGTCAGATGCACCTGATTTTGCTGTCAGGCACATATGTTGCCTATGACAGATGTTGTGTGCACACCCATTGCACCTAGATATTGTTTCTGTGCGCATGTATGGCACATTCATGGATTTTGATTTCTGTGCGCACCAGACGCACATAGTATTCATATGCACATTTTTGGATTGATTTCTTATGGAGCAGTACGTTTTTGTGATATTTTATTATTGTTTTCGTACTGAGCAGGACGAGTCAGATGACAGTACTTGAGTACATTTTGCATGCATTGATAGATTTCAAAGGGATTTCCAAAAAGCGAGCTATAGTCTCAGTATTTACCTACGCGTCTGATATGACACGAAACGTTTAAAACAAGGAAACCCTTCTAAATTGTTTTCAAAACGGTGGAACGTACATATTAAACAAAAGATATATACGTATATGGCTATTTTCTTATAAGAGACGTCTGCCACTGTGCAGTGTTATGCGCATTACACAGCAACCTTAAAAGATTTGGCATGCATTTCCTTCAGATATTTACATGTATAGATTTGATATTTATCTGTATAGTTCTGATTTATATCATATTGGTTTTGCTTTGGATTTGGCATTCGTGTCTTTACCATGACTCCGATGATTGCGGGATGCTTGATGGAGTTTCATTTTTGAGTTATCTGCTCATTACCCATGCGCATGTATTGCGCTATGATGCGTTTTATGTATTGAGGATTTTGGAGCCCCGACGACTTGGACATTCTATTGAAATGTTTTAAAATTTTGGGGGTTTAAATTTAAATTCGGGGACCGAATTTCTTTAAGGGGGGAAGATTGTAACATTTCAAAAAAAGAAAATATTATTTTTGGGAATTTTCATAATTTAATATTAATTTTTAATGAATATTTTAGTATTTCGGTATAATTAAATACCGATAAATGGGGAAATTTTTGGAAAAATTATGAAAAATTCTAAAATAGGGTATTTTAGGGAATTATGTCATTTTAAAGGTTTTTATGATTAATTATATGCTAATTTAGTGCTAATCGCGATTAAAAATCGCTAATCGGATTTTTAGCTTTGTTGTGCAAAATATGCACATATCATTTTTCCACACTTGCTACATTTCCTTACATGTTTTGGGTGCATGGTTGCTTATGGTTTACTATTGTGAGGAGAAGGAAATAAAGGAAAAGAAAAGAAAAGAAAAAGGTAAGGTATGATGAAGAGAGAGAAAGAGTAGGTCAACCCTTTTGTTCTGAGCCATTCCCATCATTCCTTCAACCTATTTCCTCTCTCCTTATTCCCATGAGCTGCTGCTGCCCTCTGTAAGTCCACGTTGCCCACCCCGGTACTTGCGGGGAGGCGGAAAACGGAATAAAAATCAAATTTTTATCAACTTAGGCAATATGGACTAGACAAAGAAGGATCTTTACTAAACAAAAACAAGCTAAAGCTAACTAGAAACTAGCTAAGTGTTAGAAAGGTTATACCTAGGGCTTTATGTCCTTCTCTCCTTGCTCCTTGGAGTAGTGGAAAGAGGTCACCTTTGTCGTCTTCTCACGTCGAAGAAAGATCCACCCGAAAGCCTCAACCTTTGGCTTCAACTCCAAGCTAGAAGTAACTAGGGTGTAAGAAGTGCTAATCCTTAAACCCTAGATGAGAGTAGAGATTATCAAGAAGGGGTTTTTCTCAAGCTCAAGTGTTTCTCAACACATGAGAGGGGAGAGCTTGAGGGAGAGGAAGAACAAGAGAGAGAAAGTGAATGATAGAATGAGAGAAAATATGAAGCATTCTCTCATATATGTGTGAATTATTGTAATTAGATAATTAGCTAGATAATTGTCATGGTTAATCAAGACATGACCATTATCATTTCATTTTTAATGCAATTTGCAAGGATCAAAGAGCATCTTCCAAATGAAATGATGATGGTCAAAGTGTCAACCTAGGTCAACAAGTCAAGGAGGTCAAATGGTCAACAACCATAACCATGCACAATTATATTAAACTAATATCAATTAACCATAATTCACACATAAGCATTAGGGTTAATAAAATGACCATAGTCATTAACCCTAATCAAAGTCCTCTCCCTCTGTCTCAAGCAATTGTGCATACGCACCCGTATTCGTGATCCGAGGAACACGAATACAATGAGAAAAACCAATCCCAAATCATATACTAGGATCTGGCTTAAAACAAAGCCCGCTAGTATAAGCTGTTCGGACAGCAAACGTGCACAAGTGCGCGGATGTGAACGAACCCTGTCGCAAAACCATGCGACCTCTACTCATTTTGCCTAAAGGCGAATAGCTCTCTGTGTGGGACTCTAAAGACTCGACACTATGCTGGCAGTGGGTTTAACCACAGACCGCAAGCGGCACTAGCTGTACGTAACGGTCCCCAGGTAGATGCCGATAAGAAGACTGACGAGTTGAACCCCATCTGAACTCCTACTGAGCCTGTATGTGACAGTCTCCGTACAGTCCGGTCTGTTCGTCTGATACATCGCATGGCGGGCCTAGGGGGCGGTGAACGTCAGTCCCCTAATAGCGGTACAAGTCATGTCGGAGTGTAGCCCAGAACACCCTGAGATATTACTGGAAACCTACCAGTATATCCCGCTTGCCCTGACCAGGGACTACTCGTGTAATAGCTCTCCTAGACACAGTGCGATGTCAACCCCCAATACCGGGAGAGACGAATCCTGTCTAACCGTCACTGCCTCCAAGTGCTTTGGGACTGCACCCAAAAACTACCTGTTTGCACGACTCCTTTGAGCCGTGGTAGGGTAGTAATCAAAGTGCAGTGGGAACACACTCGAGGCGAAGTGACAGTGTCAAGTCAGCGGACTAAGCTGTACTCATGTCACCTGGGAACTGATAACTGACGATAGGTATAATACCAACCAACAGTTCCCGACGAGTCCTGTCCAGTGTACTCGTAACCTAACGAGCACCCGCATACTATCTCAAGTACGACGTACTGACGGCTGTGGGACAGACCGTCTCCCACGCTGGGATAAGAAGCGCATACGCTAGTCTACTCCGGAGTATCGATGCCCTGTCTCGATAGTCCAACGACCAGGGACCTGTATAAGGATGTGCTTATGGATTACCCAGCCCCCACGAGTGTGAGCGCCATCACAACGCTGGTAATCAAGCAAAGATCCTAAGGGCTCTACTAATATGTATATAAGCGATATGCTAAAAGAAACACATGCACATATTGAAGTAGAGACAAACCAAGTAGCATACTACCATTTCGAACGAGATTGTATATACAACTGTGAATATCCCAAGCTTCCATCAAGTAATATACAAACTAGTATGATACAGTAATGGCCTCTAGGGCATATACACTAACAATCTCCCACTTGCACTAAGGCCATGTACTGGCGTATCGAAGATCTATCATCTCGATCAGCCGCTCGAACTGAGTCTGGGGCAAGGCCTTGGTGAATGGATCTGCTGTGTTATCTTCTGAAGCAACCCTCCGAACTTCGATCTCCTGGCGATCCACGATCTCCCTGATCAGGTGATACCGCCTTAAGATGTGTCTGGATTTTTGATGGGACCTGGGTTCCTTCGCTAAAGCTATAGCCCCGTTGTTGTCGCAATACAGAGGTATTGGGTCAACAATGGACGGAACCACCTGAAGTTCTTTCAAGAACTTCCTCATCCAGACAGCTTCTTTTGCGGCATCAGATGCAGCGATGTATTCCGCTTCCATAGTCGAGTCAGCAACGGTTTCCTGTTTGGAGCTCTTCCAACACACCGCCCCTCCATTGAGGGTGAAGACAAAACCCGACATGGACTTGGAATCATCCTTATCACTCTGGAAGCTGGATTAAGAAAGGCCTCAATCTGGAGGTCTTTTCTTCCATACACCAAGAACATCTCCTTAGTCCTTCTCAGGTACTTGAGAATGTTCTTTACTGCTATCCAATGTTTCTCCCCAGGGTTTGACTGATACCTGCTTACCACACTCAGTGCATAAGCCACATCCGGTCTGGTACACAACAACGCATACATTATAGAGCCTACCGCAGAAGCGTAGGGTATAATAGACATGCGATCCCTCTCCAAATCAGTCTTGGGAGACATCTCTTTGGAGAGGGTGATTCCGTGACAAGCCGGTAGATTACCGCGCTTAGAATCTTCCATACTGAATCTCTTCAGTATGGTGTCGATGTACCTGGACTGTGAAAGTCCTAATATTCTCTTGGATCTGTCACGGTAGATCCGGATACCCAGAATGTATGAGGCATCACCCAGGTCTTTCATGGAGAACCTGTGTGACAAGAACCCCTTTACAGATTGTAGCATAGGAACGTCATTTCCTATTAAGAGAATGTTATCCACGTATAAAACGAGGAATACTACAGTTCTCGCTACAAATCTACAATAGATGCATGGTTCATCTGGATTTTTGATAAAGCCAAATTCCTTGACCGTCTCATCAAAACAGATGTTCCAACTCCGCGATGCCTGCTTTAGTCCATAAATGGACTTAAGCAACTTGCACACCTTTACGCTGCTCCCACTCTGAATGAAACCCTCTGGCTGTTCCATATAGACACACTCCTCTAAATGTCCATTTAGAAAAGCTGTCTTTACGTCCATCTGCCAAATCTCATAATCGTGGAAGGCAGCAATGGCAAGAAGGATCTGAATGGATTTCAGCATAGCTACTGGAGAAAAGGTTTCGTCATAGTCCAAACCAGGTCGCTGACGAAAACCCTTTGCTACCAGTCTAGCTTTATAGGTCTCAACCTGTCCATCTACACCAATCTTCCTTTTGAAGATCCACTTGCATCCTACGGGTTTTACCCCATCTGGAGCAATGTCCAACGTCCATACTTTGTTGGTGTACATGGACTCCATTTCGGTCCGCATTGCATCCAGCCATTTTACCGAGTCGACGCTCTGAATGGCTTGCTGGAAGCTAGTAGGCTCATCACCATCTATGATGCAATCCTCTCTATCCCCGTCAATGAGAAAACCGTAGTATCTCCCGGGCGGATGAGACTGCCTACTACTCCTGCGGAGTGGCGTGGGAATGTCCTGATCTTTCGAACCCTCTGGTTCTACTAAGCTTTCAGTAATAGCTCGTGGTTCTGGAATTTCTTCCAGTTCTATTACCCTCCCACTCATTTCTTTTTCTATGAACTGATGTTCCAGAAAATGGGCATTACGAGAAATAAGGACTTTTTGTTCCTCTGCGTAATAGAAAAGATACCCCCTGGAGTTCTTTGGGTATCCCACAAACTTGCACAGTACTGAGCGTGCTTCGAGTTTGTCCGCATGCTGCTTTTTGACATAAGCTGGACATCCCCAAATCTTCAAGTATTGAAGATAGGGTTTCTTCCCACTCCATAACTCATATGGTGTGGTAGGCACAGTCTTAGTCGGAACTCGGTTCAAAAGGTATGTAGCTGTTTCTAGCGCATATCCCCAGAACGATCGCTGCAACTCAGCGTTACTCATCATGAACCGTACCATATCCAATAGGGTTCGGTTCCGTCTCTCCGATACACCGTTATGTTGCGGAGTGTATGGAGGAGTAAGCTGAGAGAGAATTCCATTCTCTTTTAAGTAACCCAGGAACTCGGCACTCAAGTATTCACCACCTCGATCAGATCTCATTGCCTTGATACTTTTGCCTGTTTGTTTTTCTACTTCATTCTTATATTGCTGGAACTTTTCAAAAGCTTCGGATTTATGCTTCATCAAGAAGACATGTCCGAACCTTGAGAAATCATCCGTAAAAGTAATGAAGTAAGAATAACCGCTTCGCGCATGTGTAGACATTGGACCGCACACGTCGCTGTGTACGAATCCCAAGAGCTCGATCGCTCTTACTCCGTGTCCAGTGAACGGAGTCTTTGTCATCTTTCCCTTGAGACAGGATTGACAAGTTGCATACGATTGATATTCGAACGGATCCAAATATCCTTCTGTATATAACTTAGTCAACCTTCTCTCATTGATGTGACCCAGTCTACAATGCCATAAGAAAGTTTTATTGATTTCTGGAGACTTTCTTTTGTGTGTATTCTGGACATTGAAAATCTGTGGTTGGTTTAACACGTATATACCGTTGTTCAATGTACCTGACCCAATCAAAACTTGATTAAGGTGAATGTTCACTACATTACTTACAAATGCAAATTCATAACCTTCTTTAGATAATAAAAATACAGAAATGATATTACAGGTTGCATTTAGTACATAATAACAACTACGTAAAACCAAAAAGTGTCCATCCGAAAATCCCAGGTGATAGTCCCCCACGGCCTCAGCATCCATGCTAGCACCGTTTGCAACTCTGAGGGTCATGTCACCTGCCTTCAAAACTCTACGCTTTCTCAACGCCTGCAAAGAATTACAGATATGAGATCCTGATCCGGTATCCAATACCCAGGATGTAGAGTTTATTGATAGACAGTTTTCAATAACATACACACCTGAAGCTGAAGCCGCAACTCGCTTCAAAACCTGTGTTCTGGCCTTCCAAGCCTTGCAATCCTGTTTCCAGTGACCACTTTTGTGACAATAGAAGCTTTCTTCCTTCCCCACCAGCTTTCCCGCTATCTTTGTTGCTTTTCCTTTTCCCTTCGTATCCACTTTACTGACACCGCCTCTTGGTTTGGCGGGGGCTTTCTTCTTCTTACCCTTGGCTTTCGCCCTGGATCTAGAAGAGGAAGATCCTCCTACAAACAAAGTGGATGTCTCCCTACCTTTCTGTAGGGTGCCCTCTGCACTCCTCAGCATGTTGAGGAGCTCTAAAAGTTCAACTTCTTTTTCCTGTAAGTTGAAGTTCAGGATGAACTGTGCGTAAGTGGAAGGAAGGGACTGGAGAATCAAGTCCGTATAGAGCTCATTCTCCAACGTGGTCCCAAGTTCTGCGAGCTCCTCTATGTAGCCAATCATCTTAAGCACGTGTTCCGCTACCGATGATCCAACGGCCAACCTTGCCGAAAACAACTTCTTCGACACTTCGTATCTGGCGATACGATACTGCTCTCCATACAGTTCTTTTGTATGAAGAAATATGGACTCTAGGTCCATATTCTCGTGCCTCCTCTGATGTTCGTTGTCCATCGAGGCAAGTACGAGGCATTTGGCCTTCGCGCAATGTATTTCCCAGGTCTTATAGATTTCCCTATCTACGACACTGGTTTTGGGACCTGGGACAGGGGGAGCTTTGGTGATAAGGAGATACCCCAGCTTTTCGTAAGTGATTGCCATCTTGACATTCCTGAGCCAATCTTTGTAGTTTGGCCCTGTCAATATGTTTTTATCTAGTAATAACTTAAGTCCGGTCATGTTGAATGGTCGCTGCAATTAGGAGAGAGAAAAGAAACACTTTAGCATGATGCTCTTGCAAGTTTAGAGTGGTTTTTAGTTTGTCTAAACAGGATGGCTCCCACTGTCTCTCGAATCCCTTCTCAAACCGTAAAGAAAGGATTAGTCAGGATCAATCTCACCGTACAATACTTGGTTAACCGTTCAGCCAGGCCAGTGTCGGTACTTCGAGGGAGGTTTTCCAACACTTTCGCGAAGTTCCTTAATTAAGTAACCTCTTTTCCCTATGGGCGTAGCCCCGCTAACACCTTTCTAGACACCTACTAGGTTTATAGCATTGATCGTTAAGCGAGAGTTTTCCCGAGGAGTAGCATATACTCACAGTAGGATCGGGATCCAAATATCATTGCGTGATAAAACCGAAGGAATCCTACCAGAATCATCACACTCCAAATGGTATGCAGCGCTAGCAAGTTTCAGTACTTATGAAACTCCCGATATGGATTTTTGCCCCATGCTCTTATGACCTTGGCGTGAGGTCAAAATGTCATAAGTCACATGTCAAGTTCTTCCCATCATTATCCCGGTTAATTTGAACCCACCCGTACCTACCCTTGACGTAGGCCAAAATGGCAGTACGACTGTCTCAAACCAACGCATTCTATCTATGCAACAGATAAATATCCGGCAGCTACCAATCACTATGCCTTGGCGTGAGGTCAAAATACATAGCTTGAATACTACCGAATATTTAACTGAAATGATGGAGGGCTACGGATGGTTTTGGAGAAACCGTGAACGTAGTGAACTTGATATAATCGATGGAACGAGATAGCTTTTAAAAAGAGTGGTTCAAGCTCCGCGTTTAAAAGTTTAGTTTTGAAAAGAACCGAGTGGTTTTCAAAGTGTTCCAATCGACTTTTACTTGGTTTATTTTCTTTCATTAGTTCTTTTAATGCGTCCCATCATTTAATCCTACCATTGCAGAAAACAACCAAAATATGACGTACGCTTATGCCATTCGCATTCGCCATGGGGCCCCGTCATCACCCGTTAGGTTACTTAACTAACGACAGAGCGGGGGCTGGGCTAGCGCGGCTGTAAAACAAAAGCAACGCCTAAATAGTTATCATATATAAATATATAGCAATGATAGACATTACAGATCACAGATGAATATATTGGATATACTAGAAATCCGCAATCCGTTCGAGCCTGCAACGAAAAGCGGATTACACGGTCGCGGTGAATAGCCAATACCCCACCCAAGACCCCTACGGGTGCGGCAAACTACCCGCCAAGTACCCGAAGCGAAGCAACCTCCTTCACCATCGTGAGTAGGCCACTCGGCACTTCGAGATACTGTTAGTTATATGTATGCCCTAGAGGCCATTACTGTACATTGGATGTATATTGTAGTGGATGCTGGGACATATATAGGTAGGACTTTCTTGCTCGACATGATAGTACGCTATCTGGTTGCTCTTTATCTTAATATGTATACTTACTGTCTCTCTGTTACATGTTGATAAAGCCCTTAGGATGTGTACTCGACTTCCAAGACTATGATGCAGATCATACTAGTGGGGCCTGGATAGTCCATGAGTACATCCTTCAATGTTCCTAGTCGTGGGAATATCGAGACGGGGCATCGATATTCCAGAGTAGACTAGCGTATATCTTCTCGACCCATGCGATGGGCGATGGATGATCCCATATCCATTGGTGTTTGACATCAGAGATGGTATACGGGTGCTCAGTGGAGACTGGGTACACTGAACGGACTCGCCGAGAACTCCCAGATGGTATTATACCTCACGTCAGATGGCAGTTCTCTGGTGACACTGGTACAGCTTAGTCTGTTGACCTGAGATCGTCATAGAGTCTTGTGTGTCTCCCACTGTGCTTTGATTTCCACCCTACCACGGCTCACTGAGTCGTGCAAACAGGTGGTTTTTGGGTACAGTCCCGATTCACATGGAGGCAATGAGCGATAGGAGGGGATTCGTCTCTCCCGGTATTGGGGGTTGATGTTGCACTATGCTCGACTGGCCATAACAGGAAATCCCTGGCCAGGGTTGCAGTGACCTACTGGTAAGTGTTATCAGTAGTTTCACACATGTCATGGACTTCACGTCGGCATGACTTATCGAGCTACTGGGGTCTGGCGTTTACCACCCCTAGGCGAGATATGCGACATATCAGACGAACAGACCGGACTGTACGGTAAGTGTTACTAGTTGGATTCACAGGAGTGTGAGAGGGCTTGCTCATCGATCTTCTGATCGCTCAATACCCGGGTGGCCGTTACGTTTAGCAGACCGCTTGCGGCTTGTGGGTGCTTGATATGATCATCACCTGCTGCCGGCGTATTGACGAGTCTTTAGAGTCCTACACAGAGGTTTCCTGGCTCAAGCGAAACGATATAGCATATGAGATATGTGCGGGACCGAGAATAATGCATGTATGTGATACCGTATTCTATTCTCGCGATGAATGTATCGAATGGTTGTATGCGATATAACCTAGTTGTCGAATCGAGGATTGATTCGATAAGCCGATACATTGGATACTAGTCGGTTATATGCGATATGACCGGATCGTTGAATCAAGTATTGATTTAATGATTTAATGCATAATTATATATTTGATATATTACTTTGCATTAACTAGTATTGGTTCACTTAAATTGGATTTTCTCACTTGATGTGCACATTGTATATGTGATATTTTTTTTTTTTTGCACAAGATTGTATCATGTTTGATGATACATGTTTACTTGGTTAAGTTTAAAGAATTAAACCATGGTTAAGTTAATGATTAGGGTTTTCTTTTTCTTACTTATTTATTTATTTATTTATTTTGGAAAAGATAAGAAATGAAATGGTTGATAGTTTTGTTTTTCTTTGAAGTTTCTTGAAGCTTTGACTAAAGTGACCATTTTGTCTCATATTTAACCCTAACCATTCCACTTAACCTTAGTACATTCTCTACATCTAACCAAGGTTAGAAAATGATAAGTGTTGATTTTATTTTCTATTTTGAATAACACTTATCATATTCTTTCTTCATCTTCTTCTTCATGAGCAAGAAAGAAAAGCTTGCCTCATCAATGGCAAGTGATGAAATCATGTGAGAAATCCAATTCCAAAGTGAACCCACTTCCTATTTCTTCATCCTCTACCTCTTGCCAAGTAGTATAGGGTGTTTCCTTCACAAGTTTCATGACTTGGTGAAGTGGGAGTTTGATCTTGTGATGCCTCGACGTAGATCATCTTCGGCATCGAAGCCGACGACCAAGCCCGCCCATTTTTCCGATGAAGCCGATGCTAGAGTCCGGAATCCGATTTGCACAGCGGAGGGACATCATCGCGGAGCTTAGGAAGTGGTGGATCGGATCTACAAAGGTTGTAGCCCTTTTCCTTTTAAGTTAAAGTCGTTAACTTGCATCGCATAGCCTATATATCTAGTTAACGATCCGTATTAGGGTTTCTCGGCACTCGTAAAACTTTGAATTAGCCATGTTTGATGCCTTGTGAGACTTCATTAGTATGCCTAGGAACCCTACAGTGGTATCGGAGCCTAGCTAGAGCCTTAGGCGATGCGTAGACAGAGTTAGAAGTCCGATTGAACCGAAACCCTAATCGTATTTTGCTCTCTGGACAATTTTGAAAATCGTGGTTTTTTCCAGATTAAAAATATGCAGAAAAAACAGCAGGAATATCTAAGAGTTACTGTGAAATTTGACAGCCCAATTCCACTAAGTCGCCGCGGTTCCGCGGCACGAGCATGGCTCGTGCGGCGGTTCCGCGGCCGTACGGCCTCATTATATAAAGAATTTTGCACAGTAATTCTTAGTTTCCAGTGGTGGTTTTCCTGGGAATTTTTAATATTTATTCAGGAGTTGAATTTTCTGGGTTGTATTGGGGACTCGGTGCATCGATCGAATTGTCTAATTCTGTCTGTGTGCCTTTCCGGATAATTTTAGAATATGTTAAAAAGTTCGACCGGATATAGATACCCATTTTTTCCCCTGCCGGAAAATTTCCAACTGTTGGATTTTTCCGAGGTTTAAGGACGTTCTGAGTAGTGCAAGTAACGCGATGGTCCCTCTAGAAGACAACAAACCTTAACTCGATTATATGACCGTCTTGAACTGCCCTTTGAACCTTAGGGTTTGGGGCAGTACGGCGTGCCACATGTGAGGCGTTGGCTTGACCCTTGTACGGCTGGACCGTTGGTACTGAGGCATGAAGTGAATGTCTTTGAACTTATTTCATTCGGTTGATCGGGAAAACTTGGGTGTTCGATTGTTCGATCGGAAAGTTTAACATTTTCTATCTTATCCGGAATGTGATACAATAATTGGAATTCACAAGCAGTTATGAGATAACTGAATGAATATTATAAACATAGCAGCTTAGTCTCACTTGATCGGTTGCCACGGAATTTTGATGTGATCAAAAGTCCGTCGCAATCACGTAGCGTACGCGGATACTCGCCGGGTAAACTTAATAGACAGCCTCACCCATAGCCCCGACCAAGTGACTGTAGGAGAACCCCGTCGCCGAAAGCATCCGTTCGGGTGCTCGCGGCAGCGGTGTTCCGCCTTGGTGCACTTCGTCGACGGCATCGGGGGTGCGACTGCCTACTGAAGTTTGCGACGAGCATTCGATCAGGATGTCGGGAATCTTGTTAAATTGCCCGACTTGATATTGAAAAGAGTTTTCGATAATGAGACTAAAATGCGGGGTTTATAATTGTTAGGCATGTGATGTCTAAGTATTTCATTTGATTAGGCATGTGATGTCTAAAGAGGTTGCGGATTCCAACTGTTGTAGTTTTACACTTTCTTTTCTGTGACCGTAAGTGTAGTATGTAGTGGTATTGCCGATTGTCGTTGCTATACGTCGACGACAATCGGTGTATGCATACTTACTTACGTTGATGACATGTGATGTAATGTGTTACTGGATATGTTATATTGGATCGTCGTGTTTGAATAGCCGGGGTTTTTTTTATGTAAGATGAGTGTTTTCCATTTTCATTCATGTAAAAAACTTGTATGTAATATTCTTTTATTGGGGCACTTCCAGGTTGCGGAAGATGTCACCTTATGTATATTATTTACTTTTCCGCATTAGGATAGACCCGAGGAGGGGAGCACAAGTAACCGGGTTCTAGGGTCCTGTGGGAGACCATCTCGAGGAGTCGAGTCCGGGTCTCCTAACCCTAGAATTGGTAGGGTTGCTTGCCGCTCTCGTAGGGGTCTAGGGGTGTGGGATTGGCTATTCATCACGACCGTAGAATCCGTGTTTTATACTGGCTCGTATTAAAAACACGGACGTCCTAGTATATCCAATATTTCATATGTTTCTTCTGCTGTGATTTATCTGTGATGTGATTATGTGATGTTCTGTGACAGATATTATATATAGTATATATGATATATTATATAGACGTTGCTTATGTTTTACACCCGCGCTAGCCCTGCCTCGCTCTGGCGTTAGTTACCTAACCTAACGGTGCAGACGGGACATCGAGGCAAATGCGGATGGCATAAGCGTACGTTATATTTATCTGTGATGTTTAGGTGGATTTAAATGATGGGATATTCATTAATGAGATTAATGAAAGAAAATAAACCTAATTGATATTGTGGAATCGAATTTCAAAATAAAACAGGTAGCTACAGTTCTTGCTTTGCATCGCGGTGTTCATTATAGAACATCCTGCACCTTATTCGATGAGGAAAGGACCGAGATCCCTTCACCGAGAGTGACTCCTTTAGCAATAACTGGCAGATGCTACACACTCGGTTTGTTTTTTGATTGCTTCTATAGTTTCTGCTTTGCACAATGATATATATGATATATCCCGCACCTCATTCGACGAGGAAAGGGCCGACGATCCCTTCACCGGGAGTGACCCCTTTAGCAAAACTAGAAAAGCCTCAAAAACATTCCATTTAAAAACCATTTGATTCCGTAACGAGATCAAGTTCAAAGCGTTAAAGGTTTTCATAAAAACCATTCGCAACCCTCCGTCATTTTAGGAAGTAGAGTACTTAGTATTCGTGCTGTGTTTGTTGACCATAGTCAAGGCACAGTGTACCGTAGCTAAGTGATGTCTTCCTACACCGCATATGATGCGATTAGTTAGGACAGTCGCGTGACTTTGTTGACCTTAGTTAAGGGTCATGTGGGTGGGTCTAATTAATCACGAAATGACGGGTAGAACTTGACTAGTGCTTATGATTTGTTGACCATAGTTAAGGTCATAAGTACTAGGGGTAAAAATCATTATTGGGAGTTTCAAGTGTTGAAATTTGCAATAAGATTGCATACCTTCTATATGATAGTTGGATCCCGATACCCACTGCGAGTAATTGTTACTCCTGGGAGAATTTTGCACTTTACAATTAGCCGATCAAGTAGGTGTCTAGAAAGGTGTCAATGGGGTTACGCCTTTGGGAAAACGAGGTTTACATTAATTAGGTCCGTGCGAAAGCACGGGGAACCTCCCTCAAAGTACCGACACTGGCCTGGCTGAAAGATTGGCGAACTTGTAGAGTGTAATTAATCCCGGCTAGTCTTTCCTTTTAAGGTTTGAAGGAAGATTTGATAAAAACAGTGGGAGCCATCCTGATTAGATAAAATATATAACCAGTCTAATCTTGCAAGAGTGCACGCTGAGTGTTTTCTTCTCTCTCTCTCCAGGTAGCGACCATATCACGCCTTAATCAAGATAATAATACGGATTATTGACCGAACCCGCTTGTTATACTGAGCTGGGGAACGTTGGTCTCGCTCCAACTTATAATTGTTATAAGACAGAGCAGGAAATAGGGGAATACCAGAATTCCTATGCCGCCCAAACGAAGAAAGTGCATATGATGCATCTCCTTCGGGTGTGTTCATTATAAAGAACTGTTTCTCAGTATCCTCTGAATCCTGGGTATTTGATACAGGATCAGGATCCCAGATATGTAATCTGTTACATAAGGCTACAAAAAGGTAGAAAAACTGAGAACGGGTGATAAGTTTCATGAGACAGAAAACGGGGCAAGTGTTGCAGCCAAGTCTGTTGGTTACTGTCACCCTGTATTACCAATACATTGATTCTGAACAAATGGTATTAGATACCGAATCTGATATACAAAATCATATCAGTCTCTTTACAAGTAAAGAAATGATAAAATTTTGTATTGATGGATAATGTTTTGAACGTTTCCTATATCGAAAGTTGATCGGTTCAGGCACGTTATCTAAAAGCATGGACGTTCTAAATCAAACTATAGTTCTTAGTATACGGAACACACACAAGAGGAAGAGTTCAGAATTGAACGATTCCTTCTTGAGGTATTGTAGAGTAGGTCAGATAAATGTGACTCGACTAGCTAGAGTTACATAAAGATGCATATTTAAATTAGTTTGAATTTACATCTTATGAAACTCGCCAGTCATGTCACAAAGATAAGATGACCATAGCTCCGTTTACTGGAAACAGAGAAAGAGTTAATGAACTCTTGGGATGATACATGTTGATGTATGAAGGTCCCCTGTCTACACATGCCAAGACCGGTTCTTTGTACTTCATTACATTCTCTGATGATCTCTTTAGATTCAGACATATGTTCTTGTTGAAACACAAGTCCGAACCTTTTGAGATATTCACAGAATATAAGTTAGAAGTAGGGAACCAATAAGGGTATAAGTATTATGTCCTTTGATGTGATCAGGGAGGAGAATACTTGAGCACGGAATTCCTGGACTATTCTAAAGGAGAATGAGATTCTCTCTCAGCATTACTCCTCCGTATACACCATAGCACGATGGTATATCGGGGCGGAGCAATCACACCCTATATGATATGGTGCGCTTTATGATGAGTACTACTGAGTTTCCTATTTCCTTTTAGGCAGTTATGCACTTATGAAGTTGCATACCTATTGAATAGGGTTCGAATCAAATCAGTGCCTACCACTCCATATGAGATATGGTATGGGAAGAGCTTATCTCTTAAATGAGTTAAGATTTGGGGTTGTCCAACCTATGTCTAAAAGCAAAAATCCGGACAAGATCAAGGCAAGGTCTGTTGTGTAGAACTGGAAAGGTTCCAGCTATACAAAACTGCAGCTGATGATTTGACAGAACCAAAGGATTTAATAGTTCCCGACGAACCTCAGCCTCTTCGCCGATCTGGTAGGGTTCCTCATCCACCTGAGAGATACCTCGGTTTCTCGATGACAGTGGGAGCGAGGAATGCATCATGAGATGATGACCCAACTAGTTTCGAGCAGGCCATCGAGAGTAAGGACTCTGTAAGGATGGCTGGATGCTTAGCAATCTGAGATTGAATCCATGTACACCAGCAAAGTATGGACTTTAGTTGCTATATCTGAAGGGTTAAATCCCCATCAGGAGCAAGTATATCTTGAGAAGATTACTTGGTGAACATCGAAAAGTTGAGACTTTCAAAGCTAGACTTGTTAAAGGTTTGCAACATTGACCAGGTATGGATCATGATGAAACCTTTTCTAAGAAGCTATGCTTAAGTCCATCCAGATCCTAATTGCCACGGCTACATACCATGACTACGATATCAGGTGGTTGGGTGTCATGACTGCTTTTCTAAATGATGTTTTAGAAGAGAGCGTCTATAAGTACACAGCCAGAGGGCTTCGTAGAGAGTGGGAGCAGCGGAAACGTGTGCAAGATGTTTTATGTGATGAAGCAGGTGTCGCGGAGTTGGAACGTCTGTTTTGATGAATTAGTCAAACAGTTTGACATCATCAGAATGGTAGATGAACCTTGTATATACAAAGAGGTAGTAGAGAGTATGGTAGTGATCCTCGTAGAGTACGTGGATGACATACTCTTGATAGGGAAGGCGTTTCTTATGCTGCGCACGGTCAATCTCCGCTTATCACAACCATTCTTCAAATAAGATAAAGGTGATACCACCTCGATCCTGGGGAGAATCACTGGAAAAGTTCCAGGGTGATGAGGACGACTGAATGTCAGTCGCAGGCATTTTCTTTACCCTCGGTAAAGGGACGGTATGTTGGAAGAGTTCCAAGCTAGATACCGTGGCAAACTAGACGATAAAGGCTGGTAACATCGCTATTAAAGATACTACCAAAGAGGAAGTTTGGGTGTATATTGGTTCATAAGATGAACTAGGTTCCTATCATTGTGTGACAATGGAAGGGTGGCTTTGGCCCGTGAACCCTGGTCCCATCAGTGACCCAGACATATTCTGAGGAAGCATCACCTGATCATGGAGATAGTTGATCTCCAGGGTGATCGAGGTTAGGAGATTAGACTCAGAGGACAACACGGTGAATCCACTCACAAAGGCTTTTCCCCAGAGAGAGACTTATAGGGGATGGTTGAGTATTAGATACTACAACTACTGCTACAGATGGCCCTAGTGCAAGTGGGAGATTGTTAGTTATATGTATGCCCTAGAGGCCATTACTGTACATTGGATGTATATTGTAGTGGATGCTGGGACATATATAGGTAGGACTTTCTTGTTCGACATGATAGTACGCTATCTGGTTGCTCTTTATCTTAACATGTATACTTACTGTCTCTCTGTTACATGTTGATAAAGCCCTTAGGATGTGTACTCGACTTCCAGGACTATGATGCAGATCATACTAGTAGGGCCTGGATAGTCCATGAGTACATCCTTCAATGTTCCTAGTCGTGGGAATATCGAGACGGGGCATCGATATTCCAGAGTAGACTAGCGTATATTTTCTCGACCCATGCGATGGGCGATGGATGATCCCATATCCATTGGTGTTTGACATCAGAGATGGTATACGGGTGCTCAGTGGAGACTGGGTACACTGAACGGACTCGCCGAGAACTCCCAGATGGTATTATACCTCACGTCAGATGGCAGTTCTCTGGTGACACTGGTACAGCTTAGTCTGTTGACCTGAGATCGTCATAGAGTCTTGTGTGTCTCCCACTGTGCTTTGATTTCCACCCTACCACGGCTCACTGAGTCGTGCAAACAGGTGGTTTTTGGGTACAGTCCCGATTCACATGGAGGCAATGAGCGATAGGAGGGGATTCGTCTCTCCCGGTATTGGGGGTTGATGTTGCGCTATGCTCGACTGGCCATAACAGGAAATCCCTGGCCAGGGTTGCAGTGACCTACTGGTAAGTGTTATCAGTAGTTTCACACATGTCATGGACTTCACGTCGGCATGACTTATCGAGCTACTGGGGTCTGGCGTTTACCACCCCTAGGCGAGATATGCGACATATCAGACGAACAGACCGGACTGTACGGTAAGTGTTACTGGTTGGATTCACAGGAGTGTGAGCGGGCTTGCTCATCGATCTTCTGATCGATCAATACCCGGGTGGCCGTTACGTTTAGCAGACCGCTTGCGGCTTGTGGGTGCTTGATATGATCATCACCTGCTGCCGGTGTATTGACGAGTCTTTAGAGTCCTACACAGAGGTTTCCTGGTTCAAGCGAAACGATATATGAACGCATATGAGATATGTGCGGGACCGAGAATAATGCATGTATGTGATACCGTATTCTATTCTCGCGATGAATGTATCGAATGGTTGTATGCGATATAACCTAGTTGTCGAATCGAGGATTGATTCGATAAGCCGATACATTGGATACTAGTCGGTTATATGCGATATGACCGGATCGTTGAATCAAGTATTGATTTAATGATTTAATGCATAATTATATATTTGATATATTGCTTTGCATTAACTAGTATTGGTTCACTTAAATTGGATTTTCTCACTTGATGTGCACATTGTATATGTGATATATTTTTTTTTTTGTGCACAAGATTGTATCATGTTTGATGATACATGTTTACTTGGTTAAGTGTAAAGAATTAAACCATGGTTAAGTTAATGATTAGGGTTTTCTTTTTCTTACTTATTTATTTATTTATTTTGGAAAAGATAAGAAATGAAATGGTTGCTAGTTTTGTTTTTCTTTGAAGCTTCTTGAAGCTTTGACTAAAGTGACCATTTTGTCTCATACTTAACCCTAACCATTCCACTTAACCTTAGTACATTCTCTACACCTAACCAAGGTTAGAAAATGATAAGTGTTGATTTTATTTTCTATTTTGAATAACACTTATCATATTCTTATCATATTCTTTCTTCATCTTCTTCTTCATGAGCAAGAAAGAAAAGCTTGCTTCATCAATGGCAAGTGATGAAATCATGTGAGAAATCCAATTCCAAATTGAACCCACTTCCTATTTCTTCATCCTCTACCTCTTGCCAAGTAGTATAGGGTGTTTCCTTCACAAGTTTCATGACTTGGTGAAGTGGGAGTTTGATCTTGTGATGCCTCGACGTAGATCATCTTCGGCATCGAAGCCGACGACCAAGCCCGCCCATTTTTCCGATGAAGCCGATGCTAGAGTCCGGAATCCGATTTGCACAGCGTAGGGACATCATCGCGGAGCTTAGGAAGTGGTGGATCGGATCTACAAAGGTTGTAGCCCCTTTCCTTTTAAGTTAAAGTCGTTAACTTGCATCGCATAGCCTATATATCTAGTTAACGATCCGTATTAGGGTTTCTCGGCACTCGTAAAACTTTGAATTAGCCATGTTTGATGCCTTGTGAGACTTCATTAGTGTGCCTAGGAACCCTACAGATACCCGGTAGTTTGTGCACCCCCTCCATGGGTCTATCCTAGGAGCAAAAACAGTAAAAGGAATTATACAATGACGGCTACAACCCCGACCCGGTTGCGCGGCCATACAAATAATATTACATCAATTTACATGTTACAATGAATGAAAGAAAAAGAAACACTCATCTCACATCCACCCCGGCTATTCACCCGCGACAATCCAACGCATTCATATACACATACCATCATCAAACACAGATCACAGATATGTATAACCCCGACTAATCGACATATAGCGATTAGCCGACGTTCAATACATATAAACATCATAGATATAACCCTTATAGTTAAAGTGTAGTGAAGTTCGAAAAAAATACGGATTTATAGGCCCCCAAAAACAAATTTCTATTCTGGAAAATCTGGGCACATATAAACCATCTTAAAAATCCCAAAACCAAGCCAGAAAAACACTGCACCAAACTCGACCCAGAGCCGAGCCAACTCGGCCGCGGTTGCGCGGCAATAGCTTGCTATTGCCGCGGAACCGCGGCGCTTTGGTCGATTCACTGGACCGGGTTTGGTGGCTTTCTTCACAAAACCCTGAGACGATTTTTGGAGTATGAATTATTTCATTTTGAACAGAAAAAATTTTAACAGAAAGTTTGGGTTTTGAAAACTCGGTTTTGCGATTTTTCCGATTCGAACTTCCATACACTTTACTACCTAGCTAGTTTATGTTTAGTTAGGCTCTGATACCACTGTAAGTCCACGTTGCCCACCCCGGTACTTGCGGGGAGGCGGAAAACGGAATAAAAATCAAATTTTTATCAACTTAGGCAACATGGACTAGACAAAGAAGGATTTTTGCTAAACAAAAACAAGCTAAAGCTAACTAGAAACTAGCTAAGTGTTAGAAAGGTTATACCTAGGGCTTTATGTCCTTCTCTCCTTGCTCCTTGGAGTAGTGGAAAGAGGTCACCTTTGTCGTCTTCTCACGTCGAAGAAAGATCCACCCGAAAGCCTCAACCTTTGGCTTCAACTCCAAGCTAGAAGTAACTAGGGTGCAAGAAGTGCTAATCCTTAAACCCTAGATGAGAGTAGAGATTATCAAGAAGGGGTTTTTCTCAAGCTCAAGTGTTTCTCAACACATGAGAGGGGAGAGCTTGAGGGAGAGGAAGAACAAGAGAGAGAAAGTGAATGATAGAATGAGAGAAAATATGAAGCATTCTCTCATATATGTGTGAATTATTGTAATTAGATAATTAGCTAGATAATTGTCATGGTTAATCAAGACATGACCATTATCATTTCATTTTTAATGCAATTTGCAAGGATCAAAGAGTATCTTCCAAATGAAATGATGATGGTCAAAGTGTCAAACTAGGTCAACAAGTCAAGGAGGTCAAATGGTCAACAACCATAACCATGCACAATTATATTAAACTAATATCAATTAACCATAATTCACACATAAGCATTAGGGTTAATAAAATGACCATAGTCATTAACCCTAATCAAAGTCCTCTCCCTCTGTCTCAAGCAACTGTGCATACGCACCCGTATTCGTGATCCGAGGAACACGAATACAATGAGAAAAACCAATCCCAAATCATATACTAGGATCTGGCTTAAAACAAAGCCCGCTAGTATAAGCTGTCCGGACAGCAAACGTGCACAAGTGCGCGGATGTGAACGAACCCTGTCGCAAAACCATGCGACCTCTACTCATTTTGCCTAAAGGCGAATAGCTCTCTGTGTGGGACTCTAAAGACTCGACACTACGCTGGCAGTGGGTTTAACCACAGACCGCAAGCGGCACTAGCTGTACGTAACGGTCCCCAGGTAGATGCCGATAAGAAGACTGACGAGGTGAACCCCATCTGAACTCCTACTGAGCCTGTATGTGACAGTCTCCATACAGTCCGGTCTGTTCGTCTGATACATCGCATGGCGGGCCTAGGGGGCGGTGAACGTCAGTCCCCTAATAGCGGTACAAGTCGTGTCGGAGTGTAGCCCAGAACACCCTGAGATAACACTGGAAACCTACCAGTATACCCCGCTTGCCCTGACCAGGGACTACTCGTGTAATGGCTCTCCTAGACACAGCGCGATATCAACCCCCAATACCGGGAGAGACGAATCCTGTCTAACCGTCACTGCCTCCAAGTGCTTCGGGACTGCACCCAAAAACTACCTGTTTGCATGCCTCCTTTGAGCCGTGGTAGGGTAGTAATCAAAGTGCAGTGGGAACACACTCGAGGCGAAGTGACAGTGTCAAGTCAGCGGACTAAGCTGTACTCATGTCACCTGGGAACTGATAACTGATGATAAGTATAATACCAACCAACAGTTCCCGACGAGTCCTGTCCAGTGTACTCGTAACCTAACGAGCACCCGCATACTATCTCAAGTACGACGTACTGACGGCTGTGGGACAGACCGTCTCCCACGCTGGGATAAGAAGCGCATACGCTAGTCTACTCCGGAGTATCGATGCCCTGTCTCGATAGTCCAACGACCAGGGACCTGTATAAGGATGTGCTTATGGATTATCCAGCCCCCACGAGTGTGAGCGCCATCACAACGCTGGTAATCAAGCAAAGATCCTAAGGGCTCTACTAATATGTATATAAGCGATATGCTAAAAGAAACACATGCACATATTGAACTAGAGACAAACCAAGTAGCATACTACCATTTCGAGCAAGATTGTATATACAACTGTGAATATCCCAAGCTTCCATCAAGTAATATACAAACTAGTATGATACAGTAATGGCCTCTAGGGCATATACACTAACACCCTCCCCCTCTCCTTCCACCATCTTAAATTCCTCCCCCCAAAAAAACACCATGGATCCATCTCCAAAACAAACCCAAAACCCCAAACTCCTTTCAGAAAAAATGATCCCCATCTCCTCCTCTACACGATGGACCGAGCAAAATGGGATTTTGACGACGTTGGGAAGTTAGTGCTGCCTAGAGTGGACTAGATGAGGTATAATTTCTTCCCTTTAAATTAGTTTTGTGAGATATCGTGTTTTAGATGTCGTTTTGTGGTGTTGCTGACCTGCTGTAACCCCGAGCACTCACTGGGAAAACAATGTTGTTCTCAAGACCTGGAGTGTTCACCTGAAACCCTAACCCCTTCCCACCGGTTTCGGCCGGCGACCTAGGAGACAAATCCGGCGACCCCGGATTAATAGGAGAGCTAGGGTTTGGATTTTGTAGGGTGGTTATCTGATGATATTTAGGGGTGTTTGGTCCAACTGGATTTTTGTAAAATGACTATGGGTAAAATCTGGGGGCTGTTGTGAGTATTTGCTTGACCATGGTAATACGATTCATGACTTGAGCCATAGAGCTGAGCCGTTGCACGAACTCAGAAATTGACCCATATCAGTTTTGTGACTTTTAGTGTGCCTATGGAGTATCTGGAGCAACCCAGGAAATATCTGAGACAACCAAACAACACCAGGGACCCATTTTTGACCATAGGAGACCATCATGACAAAATGAAGCCAATAGGAGCCAAGGGGGTTGGCGAGGCCGGATTTTTAAGGTATGTGGCTGGCCACTTGGTGAGGGTAGGAGCCTAGGTTAGTTCAGTAGCTCACCTATACTATATACATTACCCTAGACTTGTTTGCTTGGCTTTATTTGACTTGAGTCAAAATCTGGAAATACTTGTGTGTGATTTAGGATATGTTTTCCGCATTTGAAATGATGAGTTTTGATATCTGGATTCGTTTTTGGTTGTCGCATGTTTGTACATCGACAACAAGGGTTGTTTGATTGATTCTTGTACGCATAAGCTATAGGTTCTAACCTACGAGCAATGTGCGTGTCGTTTTGGTTTCTGGACTTGATGTTAATAGCAATTCCGATTGTTTATTATATGTAGGTACCCTCGTGAAGACTTAGAGGCGATAAGCAAGTGCGTAGCGACATCAGCATCAGCAAGCAATGATGAGTAGATTTATATCTACGGGGAGAAGTCGGGTGGATGGCGTATAGCACCCCCGCAGTTCGTGGTGATGTATACGAATGCGTATACACACATACATTTATTATATGTTCTTTGAGTTGATTGATGATAAGGATGGAATTTTGGTGTTCTTGGATTGGTTTAGTGTTAGTTGCGAAACCTTAGATTAGTGGTTGCACCCACACGCACATGCACACATATACTTGCATACATTCTTTCTTTCACATGTGCGTATATAGAACTATATTTATGTGTTCACATGGGTATGGAACTGTGTTCATATACTGGATTTGAGGATAGTACTTGGGATTTGAGATGAGTCGATGAGATTTGATTTGAGGCCGTGAGATCGGTGATATGGCAGGGTTCGTATTTGAGATACGTCATGATGTTCTAGCGGATCTTTGGACGACGATATCATGTGAATAGTGATATACATAGAATAGTTGACTTGTGATCGAGATATGAGATAAGATATGTTAAGATATTTATAATAGGTCGCATTGGGCGATATATATATACTTCTTTATGATGGTATGTGTTGATGACATCGGTTTGTATGAGGCTGTAGATCAGTAGCCAGATCATGATTATATTGATGACATCAGTATTGTACTAGACGTTGATCAGTTCCCCGGATTATGATCTTTGATAAAGTGGATACCGGATGAATAATATGATGAATGTGATATTGACCCGTACCCAGATTTGGGATGCCGTACGACGGATTTACGTACGAGCTACATATTGATGATTGATCCGCACTCTTGACTTGGGAATGTCTGATTATAGATATGGTATCGGATGTGATATTATTGAGGCGGGATCACCGGCTAATATATATATATATATATATAATATATATATATATATATATATGTATCGATTCAGATGTTAGGCGGTTTCCTTACCTTCAGTTAGCCTGTTAGCCCAGCCCTATAGTTTAGTGTAGTTGTTAGACTAGATTCGGTTCCTACCTATTTCAAAAACTAACGAATCGTGGGTATTTTTAAAAGACAGGTCAAGGGATTCTACGGATATTTCAAAGAACGTATCTTTTCTTAAAAACACCGTAGCCCTTATTTTCAAAATACCGCGATTCGTATTATTTCAAAAGGCACTACTGTATGATTTATATTTTTATTAAATGCAGATTAGTTATCGTTGTGTCTAGTATTCAGCTCCCGCACATCACTGCTGTTCGCTCCGCATCGCATACTTATATTGTGATTTATATACCATTATTGATATCATGCTGTTAGGACACCAGCACCATTACCGATGATGCGTATGCTCCATGTACACTTACTTGTCGGCTCACACACATCTTCATTGGTAATTGCCATGTCACGTACACTTAGAAAATACTATTGCATTGACATAGCTTGTTAGCTAATATTTTTGTCATGATATTAGTGTTCTTGTCTTATATGCTAGTTTAGATATCGTAGTTATTACTTGCTACTTCATGCATATTATTATTCACTGTTATGCCGTATTCATGGATTTTTATGCCTATATTCACTGTTTTACTGGCTATTGATGATTTCGATTCGGATTTTCATGAGATTTCCTGGATTTGGGGGAAAACCGCAAAAACATATATAAACTTCTTCTCTCTCTCTTTTTAAAAATGAAAAGTGCGGTTTTCCCATGATGTATGAGTCGTCCACCATGAGTTTGCTGATAGATTTGAGACCCGATTCGAGGAGTTGGATGAACCATCTCGGGTACATGGTGGACCCGGTATGGTGCCCCGGGGCGAGAAGGTCGCAGATGATGGCGTTGAGCCTGGCAGGGAAAGACTACCTACCGGTGATTTTACCCGACACGTCGGATATCCGAAGGATACCGTCGTGGTCTTGAGATTGATGGTAGGGGCCGGTCTGGACTGACGGCGCCCTAGATAGTGAGATTGATATTGAGATTTTGAGATATTGAGGTACTGAGATTTGATGATACAGGCCGGTCCGGATAGCCGGAGCCTGTGTAGCGTTTTTAAAATCGTTTCGGTGAAATTTCGAAAAAACGGTAAAATAAGGGGGTTTTCTGTAAAAATTAAAAATACAAATATCTTTATTATAAAATTAAATATACATATTCTATCTATGTAATTGCTAGTATTTGGTGTTTATTGACCCACTGGTGAAATTTCAAATTTTCTGAAAAATTTTCCGAAATTAATTATTTTAATATTATTTTAAGCCGTCACTAATATATTTAATTAGGGAAAATTACAAATTGGAATGCGTTGAAACAAATTTTATGCATCATAAAACTTTAAATAAAATTTTATCATGTGGTTTTTAAAACGAAATCGTTTGCCTAAACGGTTTAAAATTATTGAAGAAAAAAGGCTTTTTTTTATGTAAATGAAGTTTAGGCTTGTTGACTTGATAGAGGGGGGTTATTTTGACTTGGGAAGTTGTACACAAGCCACACACACCCCCATATCCCTCACCAACCGACCCCAATCAGCAGCCCCCCCAAATGCCACCCCATTTTATGTGTAGAAAATGAAAATAAAAGGGAATGAGCAAAATTCAAAGAAGTGATGCTTAGACATTTGAGGAGTGGGTCTTTTTTCTTTCTTTCTTTGACTTTCCAAACTCACCCACACCTCTCTCCCTTCCCCCTTGCTGTTCTGGCCGAGCCCTCCCCCTTGTGCAGCCCCACAAAATCCCATCTCATTTTCCCCTCAAAATTCATCAAATTTCACTCAAAAATCAATGCAAAAATCCCTCAAAATCAAAATCTAATCCCTACCCATTTTTCCTTGGCTATTCAAGCATGGATCTTGGAGAAAAGAGAGCATTTTGAGAGGCTAGATTTCATGATTGATCCATGATCATGAGGTATAATTTAAACCTTATTCATATATTGTTGTTTAATTGCTTCTATGTTAACAAATTTGATGTTTAATTGGGTTTTATTGCAATTTTAGGAAATTCAAGACTAGGGTTTCAATTTAATTAGGGTTTTTATCATTAGTTTATGGTTGTAATGAGGAGATTGACATGTAATTGTATGCAAAATCTAAGTTGGTTGCTACTTGCTAATTTGTAAATTAAAATGGTGATAATTTTGCTAAATTGCTAACTAGGTTTTTAAAAATTGTTTAAATATTGGGTTTAAAAATGTGATTAGGTTTTTCATGACTTCATTAGCATTATAAAATATAGTTTAATACTTTAGTTCATGAAAATCCAAGCTAAATTGTTGTTTGTGCATTTTTGCTATAAAATTGTTAAATTTGGGTATATTGTAAACTAGAATTTTGGAATTTATGGAAATTGATGAGAATAAATTATAGGAATGGTTTATATGACTTTGTTATGATATTTAGTGAATATTGTGGCCGCTAGATTCGTTTAAACATCAAGATGTTGTATTAAAGCGGATAATTTTGCTTATTAGGTTTTCGGAAAAATAGCTTTAAAGCGAATTTGAAGTTTTGGTGATTTTAACTTTTTTTTATATATATATTTAAGGTGTTGTGAAACCACGATTGATACGTTTGAGTTTTTCTCGATGGTTTGGCGTTTGTACGCCGACGTCGAGGGTTTTTGGGTTGATTTGTGAAAGCAACCATAGGTTTTGACCTATGTGGGATTCACGTGTCGTTTTGGGTCATGAGTCGGATTTTAATACGACACGGTGCATTATGATATGTAGGTACCCCATGTGGACTTCGAGACGACAAGCAAGCGCGTGGCGATGTCGGCACCGACTAGCGAGGACCAGGTGAGTAGATTTATATCTACGGGGAGCAGTCGGGTGGATGGCATATAGCACCCCCGCAGTCCGTAGTGTAGCTTATATATATATGTTTATATAGGTGTTTTATGATACGAGAATGTTTATTCATGTTATGTTTATGTGTTCATGGTTTACCTTTGGGTTAGTTGCAAAACCCTAAAGTAGTTGTTATACCCACATACGCACACACAGACTTGCATACATTACTTTCTTGTGCGCCGATTGGGATGTGTGTATATATATATATATATATATATATATATATATATATATATATATATATATATATGCGTGGGTATGGGACTATGCATATGTACATTCATATACGCATGCATGGATAATGAGGATAGTACTTGGGATTTAAGATGAGTCGATGAGATTTGATTTGAGGCCATGAGATCGGTGATATAGCAGGGTTCGTATTTGAGATACGACATGACGTTGTAGCGGGTCCTTGACGTAGTGTTTCACACACGTCCATGCATACTTAGGCGGTATCAGTATTGTACTAGACGTAGATCAGTACCCCGATCATGATATTTGATAAAGAGGATACCAGGTGAATAGTATGATGAATGTGATATTGACCCGTACCCAGATTTGGGGATGTCGTACGACGGATTACGTACGAGCTATATTTTGATGATTGATCCGCACTCTTGACTTGGGATGTCTAGTTATAGATATGGTATCGGATATGATATTATTGAGGCGGGATCACCGACTATACATATACAGGTATGTATATGTATCGACTCAGATGATAGGCGGTTTCCTTACCTGTAGTTCAGCTTGTTAGTTCAGCCGTATAGTTTAGTGTAGTTGTTAGATTAGATTAGACTCCTACCTATTTCAAAACTAGCGGATCGTGGGTATTTTAAAAGACAGGTCAAGGGATCTACGGATATTTCAAAAGACGTATCCTTTCTAAAAAAAAACCAACGTAGCCCCTATTTTCAAAACCCCGCGATTCGTGTTATTTCAAATGGCACCATTGTTTAATATTTAGCTCCCGCTCATTTTGGTTGCCCGCTCCGCATCGCATATTTACATTGTTATTTCATATTGCATTGTTGACATTATGCTGTTAGGACACCAGCACCATTACCGATGATGCGTATGTACCACATGTAAGTCCGTGTTGCCCACCCCGGTGCTTACGGGGAGGCGGAAAACATAATAAAAATCGGATTTTTAATGACTTAGGCAACATGGACTATGCTTGTGAGGATCTTTGCTAAACATAAACTAGCTAACCCTAACTACAAAGTAGCTAAGTGAAGAAAGGTTATACCTTTGGTCTTTAGTCCTTCTCTCCTTGCTCCTAGGTATGGTAGAAAGAGTTCACCTTGCTTGTCTTCTCCCGTCAAAGAAGGATCCACTTGAAAGCCACCACCTTTAGCTTCAACTCCAAGCTAGGAGTAACTAGAGTGCAAGAAATGCTAAGACTTGAACCCTAGAAGTGAGAAGAGAAGATCAAGAGAGGGTTTTTCTCAAGCTTTTTGTTTCTCAACACATGAGAGGGAGAGAGCTTGAGGGAGAGGATGAGCAAGAGAGAGAAATAGAATGAGAGAATGAGAAAATAGTGAGCCATTCTCACTAATATGTGAGGATAATTTTAATTAGATAATTAGCTTGAAAATTGTCATGATAAATCATGAATTGACCATTATCATTTCATTTTTGCAAAGATCAAAGAGCATATTCCAAATGAAATGATTATGGTCAAGTTGTCAACATGGTCAACAAGTCAATGAAGTCAAATTATCAACAACAACCATGCACAATAATTAAGCTAATTATCAATTAACAATAATCCACACAAAAACAATAGGGTTAATAAAATGACAAATGCCATTAACCCAAAACAAGGTCCTCTCCCCCAATCTCAAGCAACTGTGCATACGCACCCGCATTCGTGATCCGAGGAACACGAATACCCTGAGAAAAACCAATCTCAAATCATATACTAGGATCCGGCTTAAACCAAAGCCCGCTAGTATAAACTGTCCGGACAGCAAACGTGCACAAGTGCGCGGATGCGAACGAACCCTGTCGCAAAACCATGCGACCTCTACTCGTTTTGCCTAAAGGCGAATAGCTCTCTGTGTGGGACTCTAAAGACTCGACACTACGCTGGCAGTGGGTTTAACCACAGACCGCAAGCGGCACTAGCTGTACGTAACGGTCCCCAGGTAGATGTCGATAAGAAGACTGACGAGGTGAACCCCATCTGCACTCCTACTGAGCCTGTATGTGACAGTCTCCGTACAGTCCGGTCTGTTCGTCTGATACATCGCATGGCGGGCCTAGGGGGGCGGTGAACGTCAGTCCCCTAATAGCGGTACAAGTCGTGTCGGAGTGTAGCCCAGAACACCCTGAGATAACACTGGAAACCTACCAGTATATCTCGCTTGCCCTGGCCAGGGACTACTCGTGTAATGGCTCTCCTAGACACAGCGCGATGTCAACCCCCAATACCGGGAGAGACGAATCCTGTCTAACCGTCACTGCCTCCAAGTGCTTCGGGACTGCACCCAAAAACTACCTGTTTGCACAGCTCCTTTGAGCCGTGGTAGGGTAGTAATCAAAGTGCAGTGGGAACACACTCGAGGCGAAGTGACAGTGTCAAGTCAGCGGACTAAGCTGTACACATGTCACCTGGGAACTGATAACTGACGATAGGTATATTACCAACCAACAGTTCCCGACGAGTCCTGTCCAGTGTACTCGTAACCTAACGAGCACCCGCATACTATCCCAAGTACGACGTACTAACGGCTGTGGGACAGACCGTCTCCCACACTGGGATGAGAAGCGCATACGCTAGTCTACTCCGGAGTATCGATGCCCTGTCTCGATAGTCCAACGACCAGGGACTTGTATAAGGATGTGCTTATAGATTACCCAGCTCCCACGAGTGCGAGCGCCATCACAACGCTGGTAATCAAGCAAAGATCCTAAGGGCTCTACTAATATGTATACCAGCAATATGCTAAAAGAAACACATGCACATATTAAAGCAGAGACAAACCAAGTAGCATACTACCATTTCGAGCAAGATTGTATATACAACTGTGAATATCCCAAGCTTCCATTAAGTAATATACAAGCTAGTATGATACAGTAATGGCCTCTAGGGCATATACACTAACAATCTCCCACTTGCACTAAGGCCATGTACTGGCGTATCGAAGACCTATCATCTCGATCAGCCGCTCGAACTGAGTCTGGGGCAAGGCCTTGGTGAATGGATCTGCTGTGTTATACTCTGATGCAACTCTCCGGACCTCGATCTCCTGGCGATCCACGATCTCCCTGATCAGGTGATACCGCCTTAAGATGTGTCTGGATTTCTGATGGGACCTGGGTTCCTTCGCTAAAGCTATAGCCCCGTTGTTGTCGCAATACAGAGGTATTGGGTCAACAATGGACGGAACCACCTGAAGTTCTTTCAAGAACTTCCTTATCCAGACAGCTTCTTTTGCGGCATCAGATGCAGCGATGTATTCCGCTTCCATAGTCGAGTCAGCAACGGTTTCCTGTTTGGAGCTCTTCCAACACACCGCCCCTCCATTGAGGGTAAAGACAAAACCCGACATGGACTTGGAATCATCCTTGTCACTCTGGAAGCTGGAGTCAGCAAAGGCCTCAATCTGCAGGTCTTTTCCGCCATACACCAAGAACATCTCCTTAGTCCTTCTCAGGTACTTGAGAATGTTCTTTACTGCTATCCAATGTTTCTCCCCATGGTTTGACTGATACCTGCTTACCACACTCAGTGCATAAGCCACATCCGGTCTGGTACACAACATCGCATACATTATAGAGCCTACCGCAGAAGCATAGGGTATAATAGACATGCGATCCCTTTCCAAATCAGTCTTGGGAGACATCTCTTTGGAGAGGGTGATCCCGTGACAAGCCGGTAGATTACCGCGCTTGGAATCTTCCATACTGAATCTCTTTAGTATGGTGTCGATGTACCTGGACTGCGAGAGTCTTAATATCCTCTTGGATCTGTCACGGTAGATCCGGATACCCAGAATGTAGGAGGCATCACCCAGGTCTTTCATGGAGAACCTGTGTGACAAGAACCCCTTGACAGATTGTAGCATAGGAATGTCATTTCCTATTAAGAGAATGTCATCCACGTATAAAACGAGGAATACTACAGTTCTCGCTACAAATCTACAATAGATGCATGGTTCATCTGGATTTTTGATAAAGCCAAATTCTTTGACCGTCTCATCAAAACAGATGTTCCAACTCCGCGATGCCTGCTTGAGTCCATAAATGGACTTGAGCAACTTGCACACCTTTCCGCTGCTCCCACCCTGAATGAAACCCTCTGGCTGGTCCATATAGACACACTCCTCTAAATGACCATTTAGAAAAGCTGTCTTTACGTCCATCTGCCAAATCTCATAATCGTGGAAAGCAGCGATGGCAAGAAGGATCCGAATGGATTTCAGCATAGCTACTGGAGAAAAGGTTTCGTCATAGTCCAAACCAGGTCGCTGACGAAAACCCTTTGCTACCAGTCTAGCTTTATAGGTCTCAACCTGTCCATCTACACCAATCTTCCTTTTGAAGATCCACTTGCATCCTACGGGTTTTACCCCGTCTGGAGCAATGTCCAACGTCCATACTTTGTTGGTGTACATGGACTCCATCTCGGTCCGCATTGCATCCAGCCATTTTACCGAGTCGACGCTCTGAATGGCTTGCTGGAAGCTAGTAGGCTCATCACAATCTAGGATGCAGTCCTCTCTATCCCCGTCAATGAGGAAACCGTAGTACCTCTCGGGCGGATGAGACTGCCTACTACTCCTGCGGAGCGGCGTAGGAATGTCCTGTTCTTTTGAACCTTCTGGTTCCACTAAACTTTCAGTAATAGTTTGTGGTTCTGGAATTTCTTCCAGTTCTATTGCGCTCCCACTTAATTCTTTTTCTATGAACTGATGTTCTAGAAAGTGGGCATGGCGAGAAACAAGGACTTTTTGTTCCTCTTCGTAATAGAAGTAATATCCCTTGGAGTTCTTTGGATATCCCACAAACTTGCACTGTACTGAGCGTGCCTCGAGCTTGTCCGCATGCTGCTTTTTTACAAAAGCTGGACATCCCCATGTCTTAATGTGATTAAGATAGGGTTTCTTCCCACTCCATAACTCATATGGTGTGGTAGGCACAGTCTTAGTGGGAACACGGTTCAAAAGATATGCAGCTGTTTCTAGCGCATACCCCCAGAACGATCGCGGTAACTCAGCGTTACTCATCATGGACCGTACCATATCCAATAGGGTTCGGTTCCGTCTCTCCGATACACCGTTATGTTGCGGAGTGTATGGAGGAGTAAGCTGAGAGAGAATTCCATTCTCTTTTAAGTAATTCAGGAATTCGGCACTTAAATATTCTCCTCCTCGATCCGATCTTAGGATCTTGATACTTTTGCCGGTCTGTTTTTCTACTTCACTCTTATATTCCTGGAATTTTTCAAAAGCCTCGGATTTATGTTTCATTAAGAAGACATAACCGTACCTTGAAAAATCATCCGTAAAAGTTATGAAGTAAGAAAAACCGCTTCGCGCATGTGTAGACATTGGACCGCACACGTCGCTGTGTACGAGTCCCAAGAGCTCGCTCGCTCTTTCTCCGTGTCCAGAAAACGGAGCCTTTGTCATCTTTCCTTTGAGACAGGATTGACAAGTTGCATACGATTGATATTCGAACGAATCTAAATATCCTTCAGTATGTAACTTAGTCAATCT
This sequence comes from Agapanthus africanus, assembly GCA_030015575.1. Lineage (NCBI taxonomy): Eukaryota > Viridiplantae > Streptophyta > Magnoliopsida > Asparagales > Amaryllidaceae > Agapanthus > Agapanthus africanus. The sequence goes on from JASDDO010000019.1 coordinate 524,077,463, forward strand.
TCTCTCGTTGATGTGACCCAGTCTACAATGCCATAAGAAAGTTTTATTAATTTCTGGAGACTTTCTTTTGTGTGTATTCTGGATATTGAAAACCTGTGGTTGGTTTAAAACGTAAATACCGTTGTTCAATGTACCTGACCCAATCAACACTTGATTAAGGTGAATGTTCACTACATTACTTACAAATGCAAATTCATAACCTTCTTTAGATAATAAAGATACAGAAATGATATTACAGGTTGCATTTGGTACATAATAACAACTACGCAAAACCAAAAAGTGTCCATCTGATAATCCCAGGTGATAGTCCCCCACGGCCTCAGCATCCATGCTAGCACCGTTCGCAACTCTGAGGGTCATGTCACCTGTCTTCAAAACTCTACGCTTTCTCAACGCCTGCAAAGAATTACAGATATGAGATCCTGATCCGGTATCCAATACCCAGGATGTAGAGTTTATTGATAGACAATTTTCAATAACATACACACCTGAAGCTGAAGCTGCAACTCGCTTCAAATCCTGTGTTCTGGCTTTCCAAGCCTTGCAATCTTGTTTCCAGTGACCACTTTTGTGACAATAGAAGCATTCTTCCTTCCCCACCAGCTTCCCCGCTACCTTTGTTGCTTTACCCTTTCCCCTCGTATCCACTTTACCGACACCGCCTCTTGGTTTGGCGGGGGCTTTCTTCTTCTTGCCCTTGGCTTTCGCCCTGGACCTAGAAGAGGAAGATCCTCCTACAAACAAAGTGGATGTCTCCCTACCCTTCTGTAGGGTGCCCTCAGCAGTCCTCAACATGTTCAGAAGCTCGGCAAGTTCAACCTCCTTTCCTTGCATGTTGAAGTTAAGAATGAACTGGGCGTAAGTGGAAGGAAGGGACTGGAGAATCAGATCAGTATAGAGTTCATTCTCCAACGTGGTCCCAAGGTCCGCGAGCTCCTCTATGTAGCCGATCATCTTAAGCACGTGGTCCGCTACCGATGATCCGACGGCCAACCTTGCCGAAAAGAGCTTCTTCGACACTTCGTATCTTGCGATACGAGACTGCTCTCCATACAGTTCTTTTGTATGGAGAAATATGGACTCTAGGTCCATATTCTCGTGCCTCCTCTGATGGTCATTGTCCATCGAGGCTAGTACGAGGCATTTGGCCCTCGCGCAATCTATCTCCCATGTCTTACGGATTTCTACATCCGCGACGCTGGAGGTGGGACCTGGGACGGGGGGAGCTTTGGTGGTAAGTATATACCCCAGCTTGTCATAAGTGATAGCCATCTTGACATTCCTGAGCCAATCTTTGTAGTTTGGCCCTGTCAATATGTTTTTATCTAATAGTAACTTAAGTCCGGTCATCTTGAATGGTCGCTGCAATTAGGAGAGAGAAAAGAAACACTTTAGCATGATGCTCTTGCAAGTTTAGAGTGGTTTTTAGTTTGTCTAAACTGGATGGCTCCCACTGTCTCTCGAATCCCTTCTCAAACCATAAAGAAAAGGATTAGCCGGGATCATTCTCACCGTACAATACTTGCTTAACCGTTCAGCCAGGCCAGTGTCGGTACTTCGAGGGAGGTTTTCCAACGCTTTCGCGAAGTTCCTTAATTAAGTAACCTCTTTTCCCTGTGGGCGTAGCCCCGCTAACACCTTTCTAGGCACCTACTAGGTTTATAGCATTGATCGTTAAGTGAGAGTTTTCCCGAGGAGTAGCATATACTCACAGTAGGATCGGGATCCAAATATCATCGCGTGATAAAACCGAAGGAATCCTACCAGAATCATCACACTCCAAATGGTATGCAACGCTAGCAAGTTTCAGTACTTATGAAACTCCCGATGTGGATTTTTGCCCCATGCTCTTATGACCTTGACTTTGGCCAAAATATCATAAGTCACATGTCAAGTTCTACCCGTCATTCTCCTGGTTAATTTGGACCCACCCGTACCTACCCTTGGCTTTGGCCAAAATGGCAGCACGACTGTCCCAAACCAACGCATCTATCTATGCTGCACATGAATACCCAAACGCTACCAATCACTATGCCTTGACTTTGGCCAAAATACATAGCTTGAATACTTTTGACCATTCATGTGGAATGACGGAGGGCTACGGATGGTTTTGGCGAAACCGTGAACGTAGTGAACTTGATATAATGGATGGAACGAGATAGCTTTTAAAAGGAGTGGTTCAAGCTCCGCGTTTAAAAGTTTTAGTTTTGAAAAGAACCGAGTGGTTTTCAAAGTGTTCCAATCGACTTTTACTTGGTTTATTTCTTGCATTAGTTCTTTTAATGCGTCCCATCATTTAATCCTACCATTGCAGAAAACAACCAAAATATGACGTACGCTTATGCCATTCGCATTCGCCACGGGGCCCCGTCATCACCCGTTAGGTTACTTAACTAACGACAGAGCGGGGGCTGGGCTAGCGCGGCTGTAAAACATAAGCAACGCCTAAATAGTTATTATATATAAATATATAGCAATGATAGACATTACAGATCACAGATGAATACATTGGATATACTAGGAATCCGCAATGCGTTCGAGCCTGCAACGCAAAGCGGATTACACGGTCGCGGTGAATAGCTAATACCCCACCCAAGACCCCTACGGGTGCGGCAAACTACCCGCCAAGCACCCGAAGCGAAGCAACCTCCCTCACCACCGTGAGTAGGCCACTCGGCACTTCGAGATACCCGGTAGTTTGTGCACCCCCTCCATGGGTCTATCCTAGGAGCAAAAACAGTAAAAAGAATTATACAATGACGGCTACAACCCCGACCCGGTTGTGCGGCCATACAAAGAATATTATTACATCAATTTACATGTTACAAATGAATGAAAGAAAAAACAACGCTCATCTCACATCCACCCCGGCCATTCACCCGCGACAATCCAATCCATTCATATCCACAAACCAATAACAATCACAGATCATGTATAACCCCGACTAATCGTCTTATAGCGATTAGCCGACGTTCAATACATGCAAGCATTACAGATATAACCGATATAGTTAAAGTGCAGTGAAGTTCGGAAAAATACGGAATTATAGGACCCCAAAAGGAAATTTCTTTTCTGGAAAATCTGGGTACATATAATATATCCTAAAAATCCCAAAACCAACAACAACACACTCTGCACGAAAAACGATGCGCCGATAACCACAATCCGCGGCGGTTCCGCCGCATAAACCTACTTAATGCGGCGGAAGGGCGGCGACTTGAGGGAATTGGGGTATCGTTTTTCTTGGGTGTATTCACAAAACCCTGAGACGATTTTACATGTATACAGTTTTTCATTTTGAGCAGAAATAATTTTAACAGAAACTTGGATTTTGTAAAAGTTTGGTTTTGTGATTTTTCCGGTTCCGAACTTCGTTACACTTAACTACTTAACTAGTTTAGGTTTAGTTAGGCTCTGATACCACTGTAAGTCCGTGTTGCCCACCCCGGTGCTTACGGGGAGGCGGAAAACATAATAAAAATCGGATTTTTAATGACTTAGGCAACATGGACTATGCTTGTGAGGATCTTTGCTAAACATAAACTAGCTAACCCTAACTACAAAGTAGCTAAGTGAAGAAAGGTTATACCTTTGGTCTTTAGTCCTTCTCTCCTTGCTCCTAGGTATGGTAGAAAGAGTTCACCTTGCTTGTCTTCTCCCGTCAAAGAAGGATCCACTTGAAAGCCACCACCTTTAGCTTCAACTCCAAGCTAGGAGTAACTAGAGTGCAAGAAATGCTAAGACTTGAACCCTAGAAGTGAGAAGAGAAGATCAAGAGAGGGTTTTTCTCAAGCTTTTTGTTTCTCAACACATGAGAGGGAGAGAGCTTGAGGGAGAGGATGAGCAAGAGAGAGAAATAGAATGAGAGAATGAGAAAATAGTGAGCCATTCTCACTAATATGTGAGGATAATTTTAATTAGATAATTAGCTTGAAAATTGTCATGATAAATCATGAATTGACCATTATCATTTCATTTTTGCAAAGATCAAAGAGCATATTCCAAATGAAATGATTATGGTCAAGTTGTCAACATGGTCAACAAGTCAATGAAGTCAAATTGTCAACAACAACCATGCACAATAATTAAGCTAATTATCAATTAACAATAATCCACACAAAAACAATAGGGTTAATAAAATGACAAATGCCATTAACCCAAAACAAGGTCCTCTCCCCCAATCTCAAGCAACTGTGCATACGCACCCGCATTCGTGATCCGAGGAACACGAATACCCTGAGAAAAACCAATCTCAAATCATATACTAGGATCCGGCTTAAACCAAAGCCCGCTAGTATAAACTGTCCGGACAGCAAACGTGCACAAGTGCGCGGATGCGAACGAACCCTGTCGCAAAACCATGCGACCTCTACTCGTTTTGCCTAAAGGCGAATAGCTCTCTGTGTGGGACTCTAAAGACTCGACACTACGCTGGCAGTGGGTTTAACCACAGACCGCAAGCGGCACTAGCTGTACGTAACGGTCCCCAGGTAGATGTCGATAAGAAGACTGACGAGGTGAACCCCATCTGCACTCCTACTGAGCCTGTATGTGACAGTCTCCGTACAGTCCGGTCTGTTCGTCTGATACATCGCATGGCGGGCCTAGGGGGGCGGTGAACGTCAGTCCCCTAATAGCGGTACAAGTCGTGTCGGAGTGTAGCCCAGAACACCCTGAGATAACACTGGAAACCTACCAGTATATCTCGCTTGCCCTGGCCAGGGACTACTCGTGTAATGGCTCTCCTAGACACAGCGCGATGTCAACCCCCAATACCGGGAGAGACGAATCCTGTCTAACCGTCACTGCCTCCAAGTGCTTCGGGACTGCACCCAAAAACTACCTGTTTGCACAGCTCCTTTGAGCCGTGGTAGGGTAGTAATCAAAGTGCAGTGGGAACACACTCGAGGCGAAGTGACAGTGTCAAGTCAGCGGACTAAGCTGTACTCATGTCACCTGGGAACTGATAACTGACGATAGGTATATTACCAACCAACAGTTCCCGACGAGTCCTGTCCAGTGTACTCGTAACCTAACGAGCACCCGCATACTATCCCAAGTACGACGTACTAACGGCTGTGGGACAGACCGTCTCCCACACTGGGATGAGAAGCGCATACGCTAGTCTACTCCGGAGTATCGATGCCCTGTCTCGATAGTCCAACGACCAGGGACTTGTATAAGGATGTGCTTATAGATTACCCAGCTCCCACGAGTGCGAGCGCCATCACAACGCTGGTAATCAAGCAAAGATCCTAAGGGCTCTACTAATATGTATACCAGCAATATGCTAAAAGAAACACATGCACATATTAAAGCAGAGACAAACCAAGTAGCATACTACCATTTCGAGCAAGATTGTATATACAACTGTGAATATCCCAAGCTTCCATTAAGTAATATACAAGCTAGTATGATACAGTAATGGCCTCTAGGGCATATACACTAACACCACATACACTTACTTGCCGGCTCACACACATCTTCATCGGTAATTGCCATGCCACGTACACCTTAGAAAATATTATTGCTTAACTTAGCTTGATAGCCAGTAGTTTGACATAATATTAGTGTACATATCTTATATGCCAGCTTAGATATTGTAGTTATTACTTGTCGCTTCATGCATACTGTTATTCATTCTCATGCTTATATTCATGGTTTTACATGCTATTGATGATTCGGATTTCCATGATATTTTCTGGATTTGGAGGAAAACCGCAAAACATATATAAACTGCTTTCTCTCTTTTTAAATAAAAATGCGGTTTTCCCATGATGTATGAGTCGTCCACCATGAGTTTGCTGATGGATTTCGAGACCCGAATCGAGGAGTTGGATGAACCGTTTCGGGTACATGGTGGGCCCGGTGCGGTATCCCTGGGCGAGAAGGCCGTGTTGTTGATGTTGAGCCTGGCCGGGGAGCACTACCGACCGGTGATATTACCCGACGCGTCAGATATCCGGAGGATACCGTCGTGGTCTTGAGATAGATGGTAGGGGCCGGTCTGGATTGACGGCGCCCTAGATATTGTGATTGAGATATTGAGATTTTGAAATATTGAGGTACAGAGATTGTGATACAGAGATATCGAGATATTTGGACACTTGTTTTGTGTCGATGCTGGGCACTGTTTTATGCTGATTTCATTTATGGTACCTCACTTTTGAAATACAGAAATCTCACTGATTTATGAAAGCAGTTTTCTTCAGTACATGCATTCTGTTCCATGCATTCATACATCATCCATATGATATATTGCTACCCGAGTCACTAACATGGGCACATGGGATTACACTCGGGTTAGATATTTACCCTAGCCATTATTATAGGCTGCATGTTATATTTTTGAGGATATATTATGATCATTGACCTAGGATTGCGTTATTTATGCGATTTCTTTTCATAGATGTTTTTCTATTCATGAGTTGGCAACTCACCCCCGTTGTGCCCCAGTTTCTTGTAGGTTTGCCGTGCAGGTTTCATTACGGCTTTGTGGGCATAGTTTCCTTCGGGTGATTTGCTAGTAGGTGGGTTTACTTGTATCGTACCCCCATTATATATCTTGTATATCATTATTCTGTTGTATCTAGAAGTTCCATCAACCAAACATATATTTATTTTGAGATAGAGGCCAGTGATGTTATTTCTTCGACCTTAGAGTCGCGCGTTATATTTTTGTGGTTTTCTTGTGGTTTTGAGTTTCCTTTTGAATTTTGATCCTCGCCGTTGGCGTTGTATATTATATTGCTTGTGTGGTTGTGACCGTCGATTGACGAAGAGCTAGTTCCCGCTTGAGGATGCCTTTTTATTGATTTCGTATACTATTCATGTTGTATCCCGTTTGGGAGCCAGTATTTACAAAGGAGACTCTGCCGAAATTTTCGGGAAATATTTGATGTTTTTTAAACCGCATAATTCGGCTTATGCTATTAAAACTACTTGTTTTAAATTGGTTTTCCTTCACTCTACTACTTTTCTTGGTTTGAATTTCTGGATTTTCGGCTCACTTAGATTACGTACGCCTCGAGACGTTAGTAGTTTAAGTGCCGGTCATGTTCCGTACTTTCGGGGCATGACAGCCTGAGATTTTGGGACATTGGGATTTATGTTTTGTGTCGATGCTAGACACTGTTTATGCTGATTTCATTTATGATACCTTGTTTTAAAAATACAGAAATCTCACTAAGTTATGAAAGCAGTTTCTTCATTTACATGTATTCTGTTTTCATGCATTCATACCCCATCCATATGATATGTTGCTACCTGAGGCACTGACACGAGCACATGGGATTACACTTGGGTTAGATATTTCCCCTTGCCACCTTTTTATGCTCCAGACTTGTCATTTTGAGGATTATATATATAGTGATCGTATGACCTAGGATTGCGTTGTTCATGCGATTTCTGTTCCTAGATGTTTTTCTACTCACGAGTTGGCAACTCACCCCCGTTGTGCCACAGTTTCTTGCAGGTTTTGCCGTACAGGTTTCATTACGGCTTTGCTGGCACTACTTCCTTTTCTGAGTGATTTGCTAGTAGGTGGGTTCACTTGCATCGTGACCATCATTATACCTTGTATATTATTATTCTGTTGTATCTAGAAGCTCCATCAACCAAACATGTATTTATTTGAGATAGAGACCAGTGATGTTATTCTTTCGACCTTAGAGTCGCGCGTTGTATTTCTATGGATTTCTTGTTGTTTTGAGTTTCCTTTTCTGTTGTGATCCTCTCCTTTCGGTGTTGTATATTATATTGCTTGCGTGGTTATGACCGTCGATTGACGAAGAGCTAGCTCCCGCTTGGGGATGCCTTTATTCATTATATATGCTTTATCAGGTTTTGTACCCGTTTGGGGTTTGTTTTTACAAAGGAAACTCTGCCGAAATTTTTAGAAAAAGACTTGTGTTTTTTTAAAAAAAATGCATATTTCGGCGTATGTTGCAAACTACTTGATTTAAATTGGTTTTTCCTTCACTCTACTACTTTTCTTAGTTTGGATTTCTGGGCTTTCGGCTTACTTAGATTACGTACGCCTCGAGACGTTTCGTAGTTTAAGTGCCGGTCATGTTCCGTACTTTCGGGTCGTGACAAAACGGATCTTTGCTAAACCCTAACTAACAAACTATATAGAAGTACTTAACTACTATGATAGATGATTATACCTCAAGATACTAGTCCTTCTTGTTCTTGTTGTTCACCTCCTCGCCGGCGTCCTCGATGTAATAGAAGATCCACCCGAGAGTTCCTTCTTCAAGCTTTAACCTCTAACTTGAGATAACTAAGTGGCTAGGATTGCTAATCCAAGTGACCTAGAGGATATAGAGATAGATTAAGGATCTATTAGTCTTGGTAACCCTAGGGTTCTCAACACATGAGAGGATTAGGGTTAGGATTGTAGGGTTCCTAGGCACACTAATGAGGTCTCACAAGGCATCAACTAAGCCAATTTGAAAAATTACAAGTGCCGAGAAACCCTAAACTACGGATCGTTGGCTAGAAGTTTAGGCGAAAAAGAAACTAGTTAACAACTTAACTAAATGGTAAACGGAAATACAACCTTTATAGATCCGGTTCTCCACCTCCATGGCTCCGCGATGAAGTCTCCTCGCTGTACAAATCGGATCTTGGGCTCTAGCGTCGGCTTCATCGGAGAAAAAGGGGGCTAGGTCATCGACGACGATGCCGAAGATGATCTACGTCGAGGTATCGCAAGATCAAGCTCCCACTTCACCAAGTCATGAAACTTGTGAAGAAAACACACTCTACTACTTGGCAAGAGGTAGAGGATGAAGAAATAGGAAGTGGGTTCACTTTAGAATTGGATTTCTCACTCAATTGCTCAAGTTGCCATTGATGAAGCAAGCTTTCTTCTTGTTTAAGATGAAGAAGAAGAAGAAAGAATATGAATATGATAAGTTATTTTTTTAAAAGAAATAAAAATGAATTCTTATCATATTGCAACCATAGTTAGGTGTAGAGAATAAACCATGGTTAGTGTGAATGGTTAGGGTTAAGCATGAAGACAAAATGGTCACTTAGTCAAAGCTTCATGAAGCTTCAACTAGAAAACAAGTCAAGCCACCATTTTTTCTTTTGCCAAAATGAATAAATAAATAAATAGATAAGTAAATAAAATCAAAAGAAACCCTAACCATTGATCAACCATGGTTGAAACCATACACCAAACTATCATGTATCATCAAACATGATACAATCAAATGCACAAAAGTATATCACATATACAATATGCACATCAAGTGAGAAAATCCCTTTTAAGTGAACCTATATTAGTTAATGTAAAGTGATATATCAAATATATAATTATACATTAAATCATTAAATCAACACTTGATTTAACGACCCGGTCATATCGCATATAACCGACTAATATCAATAGTAACATCTTATCGAATCAACACTTGATCCGATAACCCGGCTATAACGCATATAACCGATCAATGTTACAAATCGCGAGAATCGAATACAGTATCACATACTGGTATTATTCTCGGTCCCGCACATATCACATATGTGCTCCTATTTCGTTTCGCTTGAGCCAGGAAACCTCTGTGTAGGACTCTAAAGACTCGTCAATATGCCGGCAGCAGATGATGATCATATCAAACACCCACAAGCCGCAAGCGGTCTGCTAAACGTAACGGCCACCCGGGTATTGAGCGATCAGAAGATCGATGAGCAAGCCCGCTCACACTCCTGTGAATCCAACCAGTAACACTTACCGTACAGTCCGGTCTGTTCGTCTGATATGTCGCATATCTCGCCTAGGGGTGGTAAACGTCAGACCCCAATAGCTCGATAAGTCGTGTCGATATAAGGTCTATAACAATTCGAGAAACTACTGGTAACACTTACTAGTATATCTCAGCAACCCTGGCCAGGGATTTCCGGTTATAGCCAATCGAACACAGCGCAACATCAACCCCCTATACCGGGAGAGACGAATCCCCTCCTATCGCTCATTGTCTCCATGTGATTCTGGACTGTACCCAAAAACCACCGTTTTGCACGCCCTCTTGGACGTGGTAAGGTGGAAATCAAAGCACAGTGGGAACCACACAAGACTCTATGACGATCTCGGGTCAACAGACTACTCTGTACCAGTGTCACCAGAGAACTGCCATCTGACGTAAGGTATAATACCATCTGGGAGTTCTCGGCGAGTCCGTCCAGTGTACCCAGTCTCCACTGAGTACCCGTATATCATCTCTGATGTCAAACACCAATGGATATGGGATCATCCATCGCCCATCTGTATGGGTCGAGAAGGTACACGCTAGTCTACTCTGGTATATCGATGCCCCGTCTCGATACACCCACGACTAGGGACCTTGAAGGATGTACTTATGGACTATATGTCCCCACTAGTATGATCTGCATCATAGTCCAGGTAGTCAAGTACACATCCTAAGGGCTTTACCAACATGTAACAGAGAGACAATCAGTGTACACGTTAAGGTAAAGATCAACCAGATAGCATACTATCATGTCGAGCAAGAAAGTCCTCCCTATATATGTCCCAGCATCCACTACAATATACATCCTATGTACAGTAATGGCCTCTAGGGCATACATATAACTAACAATCTCCCACTTACACTAGGGCGATCTGTAGCAGTGGTTGCAGTATCTCATACTCAACCATCCCATAAAAATCTCTCTCTGGGAATAGGCCTTCGTGAGTGGATCCGCCGTGTTGTCCTCTGAGTCTACTCTCCTAACCTCGATAACCCTGGAGATCAACCATCTCCATGATCAGGTGATACTGCCTTAGAATATGTCTGGATCAATGATGGGACCTGCGTTCCTTGGCATAAGCCACAACTCCATTGTCTCACAATGGTAGGAACATAGTTCATCTCATGAACCTGTATACACCCAAACATCCTCTTTGGTAGCATCTTAAGTAGCGATGTATCCTGCCTTTATCGTCTAGTATGCCACGGTATCTAGCTTGGAACTCTTCCAACATACCATCCCTTTTACTGAGGGTAAAAACAATGCCTGTGACTGACATTCAGTCATCTTTATCACCCTGGAACCTTTCCAGTGATTCTCCCCAGGATCGATTGATACCATCTCACTATAGCTAGTGAGTATCCTAACATCCAATTAGATCTATCTCATAGATCCAAAATCCAGGATTTAGTAGGTATCACTTTGATCCTATATGGAGAATCTTTGTGATAAGCGGAAATTGATCGAGCGTAGCATAGGAAACTCCTTCCCTATCAAGAGTATGTCATCCACGTACTCTACGAGGATCGTCACCATATTCCCTCTTACCTTTTTGTTTATACAAGGTTCATCTACCATTTTGATGATGTCAACTTCTTTGACTACTTCATCAAAACAGATGTTCCAACTCCGCGATGCCTGCTTTATCCTATAAAGCATCTTGCACACGTTTTCGCTGCTCCCACTGTCTACGAAGCCCTCTGGCTGTGTACTTATAGACGCACTCTTCTAAAACATCATTTAGAAAAGCTGTCATGACACCCAACCACCAGATATCGTAGTCATGGTATGTAGCCGTGGCAAGTAGGATCTGGATGGACTTAAGCATAGGTACTGGAAAAGGTTTCATCATTATCCACGCCTGGTCAATGACGAAAACCTTTAACAAGTCTAGCTTTGGAAGTCTCAACTTTTCCATGTACACCAAGTAATCTTCTCAAGATATACTTGCTCCTGATGGGGATTTAACCCTTCAGATATAGCAACCAAAGTCCATACTTTGTTGGTGTATAAGGATTCCATCTCAGATCGCTAAGAATCCAGCCATTCTTACAGAGTCTTACTCCTGATGGCCAGCTCGAAGCTAGTTGGGTCATCATCTCATGATGCAATCCTCGCTCCCACTGTCATAGAGAAACCAAAGTAACTCTCAGGTGGGTGAGAAACCCTACTAGATCGGCGGAGAGGCTGAGGTTCGTTGGAAACTATTGAATCCTTTGGTTCTACGAAATCATCTACTCTAGTTTGTATAGCTGGAACCTTTCCAGTTCTACATTATAGACCTTGCCTCGAGCTTGTCCGGATTTTGCTTTTAGACATAGGCCGGAAAACCCAAATCTTAACTAGCTCAAGACATGGGCTCTTCCCTTTCCATATCACATATGAAGTGGTAGGCAACTGATTTGATTTGAACCCTTTTCAATAGGTATGCAGCTTCTCAAGTGCATAACTCCCAAAAGGAAATAGGTAACTCAGTAGTACTCATCATAGAGCACACCATATCATATAGGATGTGATTGCTCCGCCCCGATATACCATCGTGCCACGGTGTATACGGAGGAGTAATACTGAGAGAGAATCTCATTCTCCTTTAGAATAATCCAGGAATTCCGTGCTCAAGTATTCTCCTCCTTGATCACATCAAAGGACATAATACTTATACCCGTATTTTGGTTCTCTACTTCTAACTTATATTCTGTGAATATCTCAAAAGGTTCGGACTTGTGTTTCAACAGGAACATAGGTCTGAAACTCGAAAGATCATCAGAGAATGTAATGAAGTATAAAGAATCAGTCCTGGCATGTGTAGACAGGGGACCTTACATACATCATCATGTATCAGTCCCAAGAGTTCACTAACTCTTTCTCTATTTCCAATAAACAGAGCTGGTGTCATTATATCTTTGTGACATGACTGGCAAGTTTCACAAGATGTAAATTCAAACTGATTTAAATATGCATCTAAATGTAACTTCAGCTAGTCGGGTCGCATTGATATGACCTAGTCTACAATACCTCAAGAAGGATTCGTTCATTTCTGAACTCTTCCTCTTGTGTGTGTTCCATATACTAAGAACTGTAGTTTGATTTAGAACATCAACGCTTTTAGATAACGTGCCTGAACCGATCAACTTTTGATATAGGAAATGTTCAAAACATTATCCAACAATACAAAATTTTATCGTTTCTTTACTAATAAAGAGACAGATATGATTTTTTATATCAGGTTCGGTATCTAATAACAATCGTTCAGAATCAATGTATTACAATACAGGGTGACAGTGACCAACAGACCTGGCTGCAACACTTGCCCCGTTTTCTGCCTCATGAAACTTATCACCCGTTCTCAGTTTTCTACCTATCTGTAGCCCTATGTAACAGATTACATATCTGGGATCCTGATCCTGTATCAAATACCCAGGACGTAGAGGATACTGAGAAACAGTTCTTTGTAATGAACACACCCGAAAATGATGCATCAGCATGCACTCTCTTCATTTGGGCGGCATGGGAATCTTGGTATTTCCCTATTTCCTGCTTTATCTTATAACTATTATAAGTTGGAGCGGGACCAACGTTCCCCAGCTCAGTATAACAAGCGGGTTCGGTCAATAATCCGTATTATTATCTTGATTAAGGCGTGACATGGTCGCTACCTGGAGAGAGAGAGAAGAAAACACTCAGCGTGCGCTCTTGCAAGAATAGATTGGTTATTATTTTATCTAATCAGGATGGCTCCCACTGCTTTTTATCAAATCCTCCTTCAAACCCTAAAAGGAAAGACTAGCCGGGATTAATTACACACTACAAGTTCGCCGATCTTTCAGCCAGGCCAGTGTCGGTACTTTGAGGGAGGTCCCCCGTGCTTTCGCACGAACCTAATTAATGTAAACCTCGTTTTCCCAGAGGCGTCACCTCGTTAACACCTTTCTAGACACCTACTTGATCGGCTAATTGTAATGTATAAAACTCTCCCAGGAGTAACTCTTACTCACAGCGGGTATCGGGATCCAACTATCTCATAGAAGGTATGCAATCTCATTGCAAATTTCAACACTTGAAATTCCCGATAATTTCGCCCCTAGCACCCTATGACCTTGACGGAGGTCAACAAACCATAGGCTACTAGTCAAGTTCAACCCCTCATTTCTTGATCGAATTAAACCCACCCGCACGGCCCTTGACGGAGGTCAACAAGGCCGCACGACTACCCTAATCCAATCTGCATCATATGCATAAGCAGATAAATACTAGTTAGCTACCGCACACTACGCCTTGACGGAGGTCAACAAACGTAGCACGAATACTAAGTAGGACTTATCTGAAATGACAGAGGGCTACGACAGGTTTTTCTGAAAACCTATTGCGTAATGAACTTGATATCGTTGTAGAATCAAATGATTTTAAAATGGAGTGCTTTTGAGGCTTTTCTAGTTTTGCTAAAGGAGTCACTCCCGGTGAAGGGATCGTCGGTCCTTTCCTCGTCGAATGAGGTGCGGGATATATCACATATATCACAGTGCAAAGCAAAAACAGTTAAAAGCAATCAAAAGACAAACCGAGGGGTGTAGCATCTGCCAGTTATTGCTAAAGGAGTCACTCCCGGTGAAGGGATCTCGGTCCTTTCCTCATCGAATAAGGTGCAGGATATATCATATATACCGCTATGCAAAGCAAGAACTGTAGCTACCTGTTTTATTTTTGAAATTCGATTCTACAACATCTTAGGTTTCTTTTTATTTCATTAATCTCATTAATGAAGTCCCATCATTTAAGTACCTAAACATCACAGATAAATACGACGTACACTTATGCCATCCGCATTCGCCTCGATGTCCCCTCGTTCACTGTTAGGTTAGGTAACTAACGGCAGAGCGGGGCAGGGCTAGCACGGGTGTAAAACATAAGTAACGTCTATATAAAATATCATATATACTATATACAGTATCTATCACAGAACATCACATGATCACATCACAGATATCGCAGCAGAAGAAACATATGAAATATTGGATATACTAGGACGTCCGTGTTTTCAATACGAGCCAGTATAAAACACGGATTCCACGGTCGCGATGAATAGCCAAACCCACACCCCTAGACCCCTACGAGAGCGGCAAGCAACCCTACCAATTCTAGAGTTAGGAGACCCGGACTCGACTCCTCGAGTTGGTCTCCCACTGGACCCTAGAACCCGGTTACTTGTGCTCCCCTCCTTGGGTCTATCCTAGTGCGGAAAAGGAAATAATATACAAAGGGTGACATCTTCCGCAACCTGGAAGTGCCCCAATAAAAGAATATTACATACAAGTTTTTACATGAATGAAAATGAATTACACTCGTCTCACATAAAAACCCCCGGCTATTCAAACACGACGATCCAATATAACATATCCAGCAACACATAACATCACATGTCATCAACGTAAGTAAATATGCGCATCCCAATTGTCGTTGACATATAGCAACGAAACCGGCGATATCACATATTACACTTACGGTCACAGAAAAGAAAGTGTAAAACTACAACAGTTGGAATCCGCAACCACCTCAGACATCGCATGCCTGACCAAATGAATTCTTTAGACATCGCATGCCTAACAATTATAAACCCCGCATTTTAGTCTCAAAATCGAAAACTCTTTTCAATATCAAGTCGGGTAATTCAACAAGATTCCCGACATGCTGATCGAATGCTCGTCGCAAACTTCAGTAGACGGCCGCACCCCCGATACCGTCGACGAAGTGCACCAAGGCGGAACACCGCTACCGCGAGCACCCGAACGGATGCTTTCGGCGACGGGGTTCTCCTACAGTCACTTGGTCGGGGCTATGGAGTGAGGCTGTCTATTAAGTTTACCCGGCGAGTATCCGCGTACGCTACGTGATTGCGACGGACTTTTGATCACATCAAAATTCCGTGACAACCGATCAAGTGAGACTAAACCGCTAGATTTATAACATTCATTCAGTTATCTCATAACTGCTTGTGAATTCCAATTATTGTATCACATTCCGGATAAATAGAAAATGTTAAACTTTCCGATCGAACAGTCAAACACCCAAGTTTTCCCGAAACAGCTCAACACATGAAATAAGTCTAACAACATTCAGTTCGTGCCTCAGTACCAACGGTCCAGCCGTAGAAGGGTCAAGCCAACGCCTCACATGTGGCACGCCGTACTGCCCCAAACCCGAAGGTTCAAAGGGCAGTTCAAGATGGTCACATAATCGAGTTAAGGTTTGTTGTCTTCTAGAGGGACCATCGCGTTACTTGCACTACTTAGAACGTCGTTAAACTACGGAAAAATCCAACACTTGGAAATTTCCCGACAGGGGAAAAATTGGGTATTTACATCCGGTCGAGCTTTTTAACATATTCAAAAATTATCCGGAAAGCCACATAGACAAAATCTGATACTCCGATCGAAACACCGAATCCCTAAAACAACCCCAGAAAATTCAACTCTTGAATAAATATTAAAAATTCCCAGAAAATCCAGCAAAATAAAATAGGAGTTACTGTGCAAACATGGGATGATGATGTCATCCTTTGGCCGCGGAACCGCCGCAGAAGGCATGCTTCTGCCGCGGTTCCGCCGCTCTTTGTACTGTTCATGAGCCAAATTTTGCACCGTAATTCTTATAATTCCCTGCTGAATTTTTTAAGCATTTTTAATGTGGAAAAATCCCAGATTTTAGAAAAAGTCCAGAGAGCATGTTTGGTTTAGGGTTTCGGGTTCGTTCGGGTTTCAAACTTCGTCTACGCATCGCCTAAGGCTCTAGCTAGTCTCTGATACCACTGTAGGGTTCCTAGGCATACTAATGAGGTCTCACAAGGCATCAACCATGCCAATTTGAAAAATTACAAGTGCCGAGAAACCCTAAACTACGGATCGTTGGCTAGAAGTTTAGGCGAAAAAGAAACTAGTTAACAACTTAACTAAATGGTAAACGGAAATACAACCTTTGTAGATCCGGTTCTCCACCTCCATGGCTCCGCGATGAAGTCTCCTCGCTGTACAAATCGGATCTTGGGCTCTAGCGTCGTCTTCATCGGAGAAAAAGGGGGCTAGGTCATCGACGACGATGCCGAAGATGATCTACGTCGAGGTATCGCAAGATCAAGTTCCCACTTCACCAAGTCATAAAACTTGTGAAGAAAACACACTCTACTACTTGGCAAGAGGTAGAGGATGAAGAAATAGGAAGTGGGTTCACTTTAGAATTGGATTTCTCACTCAATTGCTCAAGTTGCCATTGATGAAGCAAGCTTTCTTCTTGTTTAAGATGAAGAAGAAGAAGAAAGAATATGAATATGATAAGTTATTTTTTTAAAAGAAATAAAAATGAATTCTTATCATATTGCAACCATAGTTAGGTGTAGAGAATAAACCATGGTTAGTGTGAATGGTTAGGGTTAAGTATGAAGAAAAAATGGTCACTTAGTCAAAGCTTCATGAAGCTTCAACTAGAAAACAAATCAAGACACCATTTTTTCTTTTGCCAAAATGAATAAATAAATAAATAGATAAGTAAATAAAATCAAAAGAAACCCTAACCATTGATCAACCATGGTTGAAACCATACACCAAACTATCATGTATCATCAAACATGATACAATCAAATGCACAAAAGTATATCACATATACAATGTGCACATCAAGTGAGAAAATCCCTTTTAAGTGAACCTATATTAGTTAATGTAAAGTGATATATCAAATATATAATTATACATTAAATCATTAAATCAACACTTGATTTAACGACCCGGTCATATCGCATATAACCGACTAATATCAATAGTAACATCTTATCGAATCAACACTTGATCCGATAACCCGGCTATAACGCATATAACCGATCAATGTTACAAATCGCGAGAATCGAATACAGTATCACATACTGGTATTATTCTCGGTCCCGCACATATCTCATATGTGCTCCTATTTCGTTTCGCTTGAGCCAGGAAACCTCTGTGTAGGACTCTAAAGACTCGTCAATACGCCGACAGCAGATGATGATCATATCAAACACCCACAAGCCGCAAGCGGTCTGCTAAACATAACGGCCACCCGGGTATTGAGCGATCAGAAGATCGACGAGCAAGCCCGCTCACACTCCTATGAATCCAACCAGTAACACTTACCGTACAGTCCGGTCTGTTCGTCTGATATGTCGCATATCTCGCCTAGGGGTGGTAAACGTCAGACCCCAATAGCTCGATAAGTCGTGTCGATATAAGGTCTATAACAATTCGAGAAACTACTGGTAACACTTACCAGTATATCTCAGCAACCCTGGCCAGGGATTTCCGGTTATAGCCAATCGAACACAGCGCAACATCAACCCCCTATACCGGGAGAGACGAATCCCCTCCTATCGCTCATTGTCTCCATGTGATTCTGGACTGTACCCAAAAACCACCGTTTTGCACGCCCTCTTGGACGTGGTAAGGTGGAAATCAAAGCACAGTGGGAATCACACAAGACTCTATGACGATCTCGGGTCAACAGACTACTCTGTACCAGTGTCACCAGAGAACTGCCATCTGACGTAAGGTATAATACCATCTGGGAGTTCTCGGCGAGTCCGTCCAGTGTACCCAGTCTCCACTGAGCACCCGTATATCATCTCTGATGTCAAACACCAATGGATATGGGATCATCCATCGCCCATCTGTATGGGTCGAGAAGGTACACGCTAGTCTACTCTGGTATATCGATGCCCCGTCTCGATACACCCACGACTAGGGACCTTGAAGGATGTACTTATGGACTATCCGTCCCCACTAGTATGATCTGCATCATAGTCCAAGTAGTCAAGTACACATCCTAAGGGCTTTACCAACATGTAACAGAGAGACAATCAGTGTACACGTTAAGGTAAAGATCAACCAGATAGCATACTATCATGTCGAGCAAGAAAGTCCTCCCTATATATGTCCCAGCATCCACTACAATATACATCCTATGTACAGTAATGGCCTCTAGGGCATACATATAACTAACAAGGATGAAGAAGATGAGAGCTTGAGGAGAGAGAATGCGTTTTTGATAATCAAATTAATCTTGAGTCTCTTAGATAATTATGAAGCATGAAAAATATCTAAACGATAATAAATATATTCAACAACCATGCTTCATTAATTACCTTGAGGTGAATCACCTCATGACTCATGGTGTAATTAATGAAAATTACACATCACCTCTCCACCTCATTAAGTTTAATTCACAAATGAATTAAAACTAAATGAGCCACCTTTCTTCTAGAAGCTTCTTGACTAATTACGAGAATATCTCTCCCATCCGTATTTACGAAAAACACGGATATACTGAGACTGCATAAATCCAATAATCCAATACTAGAATCTGGCTTAAACCAAAGCCTGCTAGTATAATCTGTCCGAATATCATACGTGCTTAAATACACGTATATGTCCGAACCCTGTCGTAAAACCATACGACCTCTATATCGTTTCGCCTGAAGCAGGGAAACCCTCTTTGTGGGACTTTAAAGACTCGACATTATGCTGGCAGTGGGTTTAACTACAGGTCGCAATTGGTATTAGCTGTACGTAACGGTCCCCAGGTAGATGTCGATAAGAAGGTCGATAAGGAAACCCATCCAAACTCCTACCGAGCCTGATGTGACAATCTCCGTACAGTCCGGTCTATTCGTATAAGACTATCGCATATCGGGCCTAGGGGGCGGCAAGCGTCAGTCCCCTAAAAGCGGTATAAGTCGTGTCGGAGTGAAGCCGTCACACCTTTGAGAAGCTACTGGAAAACCTACCAGTAAATCTCGCTTGCCCTGGCCAGGGACCTTGCGTAATGGCTCTCCAAACACAGCGCGATATCAACCCCCAATACCGGGAGAGACGAATCCTATCTAACCACCACTGCCTCTAAGTGCTTCGGGACTGCACCCAACTGCTACCTGTTTGCACGACTCAGTTGAGCCGTGGTAGGGTAGCAATCTAAGAGCAGTGGGAACACACTCGAGGCGAAGCAGCAGTGTCAAGTCTACGGACTATGCTGTTACTCATGTCACCTGGGAACTGTTAACTGACGACGGGTATAATACCAACCAACAGATCCCTGTAAGTCCTGTCCGGTGTACCTGTAACCCAACGAGCACCTGCATACTATCTCCAGTACAACATACTAATGGCTGTAGGACAGACCATCTCCCCTGATGGGACGAGAAGCGTATACACTAGTCTACTCCAGAGTATCGATGCCTTGTCTCGATAATCCTACGACTAGAGACCTAAAAAATGATGTGCTTCTAGACTACCCAGCCCTCACTAGTGTGACTGCCATCACAACGCTGGTAGTCAAGCAAGATCCTTTGGGCTCTATCAATATGTATTCGTGATATACTAAAAGAAACATATACACATATTAAGATAGATATAAACCAAGTAGCATACTACTATATTGAGCAAGACTGTTAATACAACTGTGAATATCCCAAGCTTCCATTAAGTAATATACAAGCTAGTATGATACAATAATGGCCCCTAGGGCATATACACTAACAATCTCCCACTTGCACTAGGGCCATGTACTGGCGTATCGGAGACCTATCATCTCGAATAGCCTTTCGAACTGTGTCTGAGGTAAGGCCTTTATGAATGGATCTGCAGTGTTCTCCTCTGTAGCAACTCTCCGGACCTCGATCTCCCGGCGATCTATGATCTCCCTGATAAGGTGAACCGTCTCAGGATGTGTCTGGACTTTTGATGGGACCCAGGTTCCTTCGCTAAAGCTATAGCCCCGTTGTTGTCACAATACAGAGGTATTGGATCAATAATGGATGGAACCACCTGAAGTTCTGTTAAGAACTTCTTTACCCAGACTGCTTCTTTTGCGGCATTAGAAGCTGCGATATACTCCGCTTCCATTGTCGAGTCAGCAACGGTGTCCTGCTTGGAACTCTTCCAACACACCGCCCCTCCATTGAGGGTAAAGACATAACCTGACATGGACTTGGAGTCATCCTTGTCACTCTGGAAGCTGGAGTCAGCAAAACCATAGATCTGAAGGTCTTTTCCGCCGTAAACCAAGAACATATCCTTAGTCCTTCTCAGGTACTTAAGAATGTTCCTTATTGCTATCCAGTGCTTCTCCCCTGGGTCTAACTGATACCGGCTTACCACGCTTAGTGCATAAGCTACATCTGGTCTGGTGCACAACATCGCATACATTATAGAGCCTACCGCAGAAGCCTAGGGTATAATCGACATGCGATCCCTTTCCAAATCAGTCTTGGGAGACATCTTTTTGGAGAGGGTGATTCCGGGACAAGCCGGTCAATTACCGCACTTAGAATCTTCCATACTGAATTTTTTCAGTATAGTATTGATATACCTGGACTGTGAAAGTCCCAACATCCTCTTAGATCTATCACGATAGATCTGGATCCTCAGAATGTAGAGGTATCACCCAGGTCTTTCATAGAGAACCTGTATGACAAGAATCCTGTAAGTCCACGTTACCCGTCCCGGTTCTTTCGGGGATGCGGATTAAAAACGATTTTTCGGTGGAGGTAACATGGACTCTAAAAATGGATCTTTGCTAAACAAACTATCTAACAACCTAACTAAGAGTTTAACTACTATGTTAGGGGTTATACCTTAACTTGAACTCCTTCTCTTCGACTCTTTGTGGTGGTCGGATCGGCCTCACCTCGTCGTCTCCTTGTGCCGAAGATGGATCCACCCGAAAGCTTCTACCTTTGGCTCCAACCTCAATCTAGAGGAAACTAGAATACTTGGCTTGCTAGACCTTGTACACTAGGATGAGTAGAGAAGTGTTTTGGGTTTTATCTCTATGGTTCTTGTTTCTCAACTCATGAGACAATAGAACCATGAGCAAGAGGAAGAGCAAGAGGAAGAGGATGAGAGAGAATCAATATGATAGAATGAGTGAAGACTTTTGCAACCATGCTCTCAAAAGCCAAAATAATCATGATAATAATTGTAATCAAGTATTTTGTGATGGTTCATTTCAATGGCAATATCATTTCATGCACTCATTTTGTAAACCACAACAAGCAAGCAAAAGTCATAGCCATGAAATGATAGCCATGCAATGATGATGGTCAACAAGTCCAAACCAGTCAACCGGTCAACAAAGTCAACAAGTCAACAAAGTCAAACTTTCAACCCAACCATGGCACAATAATAATTAATTAATATTATTATTAATCATATTTCATATTCTCATTAGGGTTTAGAAAAAGTCAACAGTCAACAACCCTAATGAGAATCCTCTGCCTCTGTCTCTGTCAACTGTGCATACACACCCGCATCTGTGTTCCGAGGAACACGAATACTAAGAGATCCTCTGCCTCTGTCAACTGTACATACACACCTGCATCCGTGTTCCGAGGAACACGAATACAAAGAGATAAAACCAATCCCAAAACGTATACTAGGATCTGGTTTAAACCAAAGCCCGCTAGTAATAACTGCCCGGACACCAAACGTGCACAAGTGCACGGATGTGAAGGAACCTTGTCGCAAAACCATGCGACCTCTACTCTTTTTGCCCAAAGGAGAATAGCACTCTGTGTGGGACTCTAAAGACTCGACACTACGCTGGCAGTGGGTTTAACCACAGACCGCAACCGGCACTAGCTGTGCGTAACGGCCCCCAGGTAGATGCCGATAAGAAGACTGATGAGGTGAAACCCATCCGAACTCCTACTGAGCCTGAATGTGACAGTCTCCGTATAGTCCGGTCTGTTCGTCTGAGAATATCGCATGGCGGGCCTAGGGGGCGGTAAACGTCAGTCCCCTAATAGCTGTACAAGTCGTGTCGGAGTGTAGCCCAGAACACCCTGAGATATCACTGGAAACCTACCAGTATATCTCGCTTGCCCTGGCCAGGGACGACTGTGTGTAATGGCTCTCTATGACACAGCGCGATATCAACCCCCAATACCGGGAGAGACGAATCCTGTCTAACCATCACTGCCTCCGAGTGCTTCGGGACTGCACCCAACTATTACCTATTTGCACGACTCCTTTGAGCCGTGGTAGGGTAGTAGTCAAAGTACAGTGGGAACACACTCAAGGCGAAGTGACAGTGTGAAGTCAGCGGACTAAGCTGTACTCATGTCACCTGGGAACTGATAACTGACGATAGGTATAGTACCAACCAACAGTTCCCGACGAGTCCTGTCCAGTATACTCGTAACCTAACGAGCACCCGCATACTATCTCAAGTACAACGTACTGATGGCTGTGGGACAGACCGTCTCCCCTGCTGGGATGAGAAGCGCATACGCTAGTCTACTCCGGAGTATCGATGCCATGTCTCGATAGTCCTACGACTAGGGACCTGTATAAGGATGTGCTTATGGATTACCCAGCCCCCACGAGTGTGACTGCCATCACAACGCTGGTAATCAAGCAAAGATCCTAAGGGCTCTACTAATATGTATAAGCAATATGCTAAAAGAAACACATGCACATATTGAAGTAGAAACAAACCAAGCAGCATACTGCCATTTTGAGCAAGATTGTCTGTACAACTGTGAATATCCCAAGCTTCCATTAAGTAATATACAAACTATTATGATACAGTAATGGCCTTTAGGGCATATACACTAACAATCTCCCACTTGCCCTAAGGCCATGTACTGGCGTATTGAAGACCTATCATCTCGATCAGCCGCTCGAACTAAGTCTGGGGTAAGGCCTTCGTGAGTGGATCAGCAGTGTTATCTTCTGAATTTACTCTATTCACCTCGATCTCCCGGCGATCTACGATTTCCCTGATTAGGTGGTACCGCCTCAAAATGTGCCTGGACTTCTGATGGGACCTGGGTTTCTTCGCTAAAGCTATAGCGCCGTTGTTGTCACAATACAGCGGTATTGGATCAACAATGGTAGGAACCACCTGAAGCTCCGTAAGGAACTTTTTCATCCAGACAGCTTCCTTTGCGGCATCGCAAGCAGCTATGTACTCCGCTTCCCTAGTTGAGTCAGCAACGGTTTCCTGCTTGGAGCTCTTCCAGCAAACCGCCCCTCCATTGAGGGCAAAGACATAACCCGACATGGACTTGGAGTCATCCTTGTCACTCTGGAAGCTGGAGTCAGCAAAAGCCTCGATCTGGAGGTCTTTTCCTCCATACACCAAGAACATCTCCTTAGTCCTTCTTAGGTACTTGAGAATGTTCTTTACTGCTATCCAGTGTTTCTCCCCTGGCTCCGACTAATACCGACTTACAACGCTTAATGCGTATGCTACATCTGGTCTGGTACATAACATCGCATACATTATAGAGCCTACCGCAGATGCATAGGGTATAGATGACATGCGAGCCCTTTCCAAATCAGTCTTGGGAGACATCTCTTTGGAGAGGGTGATTCCGTGACAAGCCAGTAGATTACCGCGCTTTGAATCTTCCATACTAAATCGTTCCAGTATGGTGTCGATGTACCTGGACTGTGAAAGTCCCAACTTCCTCTTAGATCTATCACGATAGATCTGGATCCCCAGAATGTAGTTGGCATTGCCCAGGTCCTTCATGGAGAACCTATATGACAAGAATCCTTTGACTGACTGTAGCATAGGAATATCATTTCCTATTAGGAGAATATCATCCACGTACAAGACGAGAAATACCACAGTTCTCCCTACAATCTTACTGTAAATGAATGGTTCATCTGGGTTTTTGACAAAGTCGAATTCTTTGACAGCATCATCAAAGCAGATGTTCCAACTCCGCGATGCCTGCTTCAGTCCATAGATGGACTTGAGCAACTTGCACACTTTACCACTGCTCCCACTCTGAATGAATCCCTCTAGCTGATCCATATAGACGCACTCTTCCAAATTTCCATTTAGGAAAGCCGTCTTTACGTCCATCTGCCAGATCTCATAATCTTTGAAAGCAGCAATGGCAAGAAGGATCCAAATGGATTTGAGCATAGCCACTGGAGAAAAGGTCTCGTCATAGTCCAAACCAGGTCTTTGACGAAAACCCTTTGCAACAAGCCTAGCTTTATAGGTTTCAACCTGCCCATCTAC
Source organism: Agapanthus africanus (assembly GCA_030015575.1). Taxonomy (NCBI): domain Eukaryota; kingdom Viridiplantae; phylum Streptophyta; class Magnoliopsida; order Asparagales; family Amaryllidaceae; genus Agapanthus; species Agapanthus africanus. Next base: position 524,102,273 of record JASDDO010000019.1, read on the forward strand.
ACCAATCTTTTTTCTGAAGATCCATTTGCAGCCTACGGTTTTTATCCCTTCTGGAGCAAAGTCCAAAGTCCAAACTTTGTTGGTGTACATGGACTCCATCTCGGTCCGCATTGCATCCAGCCACTTTACTGAGTCACCGCTCTGAATGGCTTGCTGGAAGCTAGTAGGCTCATCATAATCAACTGTGCAATCCTCTATATCCCGGTCTATGAGAAAACCGTAGTATCTCTCGGGCGGATGAGACTGCCTACTACTCCTGCGGAGCGGCGCAGGAATGTCCGGTTCTCCTGAAACTTCTGGTTCTTCCAAGCTTTCAGTAATAGCTTGTGGTTCTGGAATTTCTTCCAGTTCTATTGCGCTCACACTTATCTGACTTTCTAAGAATTCAGTTTCCAAGAAGTGGGCATGCTGAGAAACAAAAACCTTTTGTTCCTCTACGGAATAGAAAAGATACCCCGTGGAGTTCTTTGGGTATCCCACAAACTTATACAGTACTGAACGTGCCTCGAGCTTGTCCGCATGCTGCTTCTTTACAAAAGCTGGACATCCCCATGTCTTAAGATACTTAAGACAGGGTTTCTTCTCACTCCACATCTGATATGGGGTGGTAGGCACAGTCTTGGTTGGAGCCTTGTTCAAGAGATATGCAGTTGTTTCTAGTGCATAACCCCAGAAAGATCGCGGTAACTCAGCCTTACTCATCATGGAACAAACCATATCCAATAGGGTTCGATTCCGCCTTTCCGATACACCATTGTGTTGTGGTGTGTATGGAGGAGTAAGCTGAGAGGGAATTCCATTCTCTTTTAAGTAGTCCAGAAACGCGGCACTCAAGTATTCACCACCTCGATCAGATCTCAGTGTCTTTATACTCTTGCCTGTTTGTTTTTCAATTTCATTCTTGTATTCCTGAAATTTCTCAAAGGCCTCAGATTTATGCTTCATTAGGAAGACATGTCCATACCTAGAGAAATCATCTGTGAAAGTAATGAAGTATGAATAATCACTTCGCGCATGTGTAGACATTGGACCACACACGTCACTGTGTATGAGTCCCAAGAGCTCGCTCGCTCTTTCTCCGTGTCCAGTGAACGGAGTTTTTGTCATCTTTCCCATGAGACAAGATTCACAAGTGGCATAAGACTGATACTCGAATGGATTCAAGTATCCCTCTTTATGTAACTTTGTAAGTCTACGGTAGCGCCCCGGCCGTCTAACAGACGCCAAATGCGGAACAAAACTTTTTAACTGGCGCTATCGTATACTATAACCCGGATCTGCCATTATTGCTAAACTAACAAACTGTAAAGAGGGTAGAAAGGTTATACCGAACGATCCGAGTCCTTCGTTCTTTAACCATCATCCCACGCTCCGTTGCGGCTGCTCCGATCTCGTCGATCTCCGATCTGCTCGTCCAGGTGGCACCACGTCAACGGTTCTTTAAACGGGCTCCCGCCTCAGACTCGAGGCAACTCGGTCGTCAAGTTTGCTAAAAGAGACGACCAAGATTGATGTAGAGAATGAGTAGAATACTTTGTCTCACTTCGTCCAAAGCCGTGGACGAACAGTTAATGAAGTTGCCATTCGAAATGAAATGGAATGAGAAACGAGTTATCAAATTTCCATACATCCAAAACCAGAGTCTTTTTAATCAAAAATCAAACCTTTCCTCAAGGGGAGGGGCCGGCCAATATATACCTAGAGGGAGGTGAGGGTAGGATCAAGGAAGGAGGGTGACAATAAACTTGAAGCTTATCATAACCATGAATGAAAAGCATGAGTCATAAAGAACAATTAATGCAAACCAATGAACATAAACGAACTCATCCTTGCATTAAATGAATCATTAATTGCACTAATGAGTCACTTAACACCTCACCACTTCTAGAACCTTCTAGAAGGATCCACACTCATCTCAAGAAAAGATAAATCCGTCTTTAACCGAATGATAAAGACGGGTGATGGAAACTGGAAACTGGAAACTGGCAACTTCCAAAAGCGATCCCGAAACGAATTTCAGGATAACCCCATAACAGTATAAACATACCCGCATTTGTATTACGACCGAATACAAATGCAACTGAGACAAAGATATTATATCTAATCAATATAATACTCGGATCCGGCTTAAACCAAAGCCCACTAGTATTAACTGCCCGAAATATGACACGTGCGTAAACGCACATGCATTTTCCGAACACTGCCATAAACCATACGGCCTCTACAACGTTTCGCCCGAACTTGGGAAACTGTCTCTGGGGGACTCTAATGACTCGTCAGTACCCTGGCAGTGGGTTTAACCACAAGCCGTCAGTGGCACTAGCTGTGCGTAGCGGCTGCCTATGCACTGACCTCAAGGGAGGCCGATGAGCGAACTCATCCGGAAACCCTACTGAGCCTAACAGTGACAATGTATATACAGTCCGGTCCGTTCGTCTATGAGTATCGCATATCTGCCTAGGGGGCTAGTAACGTCAGACCCCCAATAGCAGTATAAGTCGTGTCAGAGTGTAGCCCAAAAACGCCCTGAGATACTACTGGAGTACCTACCAGTAAATCTCCTGCCACGGCCATGTGCTTTGTGTAATGGCTCTCCTAGACACAGCGCGATCTCACCCCCAATACCGGGAGAGATGAATCCCTTGCCGATCCGCTCACGTGCTTCCATGTGGCTCGGGACTGTACCCAAAAACTACCTGTTTGCACGACTCCTTTGAGCCGTGGTAGGATAGAAATCAAAGCACAGTGGGAACTCACATGAGACAAATGACGACCTCAGGTCGATGAACTAACCTGTACACATGTCACCAGGGAACTGCTATCTGACGATAGGTATAGTACCAACTAGCAGATTCCCGACGAGTCCTGTCCGGTGTACTCATAACCCAATGAGCACCTGTATACATCTTAGGTGATCCAACTGACACCAGTGACTTGTGAGACCGGCCACCGCCCCTCGTCGGGGTCTCGACTGTATACACTAGTCTATTCCGGAGTATCGATGCCCTGTCTCGAAACTCTCATGACTAGGGACCACAATTAAGGATATGCTTATAAACCACCTAACTCTCACGTATATGATCGCCATCATACTGTTGGTAGTAAAGCAAGATCTTAAGGGCTCTATCAAAGTGTAACAGTGATCAGTCACCTGAACATGTACACGACTGATAAAGGCAAACCAGATAGCATACTATCATCTCGAGTAAGACTGTCCTACCGGTATAGGTCCTCTGCAATCATTGCAATCACGTACCTGTGATCCAATAATTGACTCTGAGGGCACTATATCCAACAATCTTCCACTTGCACTTAAGGCTAATTATTGCGATGTCGACTACTCACAGCCCGTGTGAAACCGAACATCCAACTCCTCTACTAATCAGTTTCACAAAGCCCGTTTGTAAAACTATTGTGTTCGAGAAATAGCCTCAGTGAGTGGATCCCCTGGATGTTTCTTTCTATGTCTCTCTTAATCTCAAGTTCGCGGAGAACGCCATCTCCCAAATTGAGTAATACTTGTCTTAGAATATGTCTGGATATCTGATGGGACCTAGTTCATAAATGAACTCGAAATCCAAACTTCTTAGACTGTATCGATCACTGAACCAAATCAGTATCCGGCACCATGCCTCCCACAGTATCCTCTTGGACCACCTGTCCATAATACTGTCCCTCGTCAGAGGGAAAACTATAACTCTGACAATCACTCTGTCAACCATGTCACCTTTGAAGCCTGGAATGATAATCGTCTCCCGAAGGAGGCTGCCGTCATCAAATTCGTAGAACATCCACTTATGTTCTAAAACTGCTTCCTTATGTTTCTCCAGGATTGGATTAATACAAACTTATTACATCTAGTGTAAAAACAACATCTGGTGTGGTACTTGATATCTCACGATTGACTCAATTGCCTAAGCAAGTGATCTGCCAATCATGCACATCCTTCTCCCCTTTAGTCTGTAAGACACCTTTAGAGAGGGTGACTCCATCATCTGCAGGTACACCACCATGCCAGGAGTCAACTATTCTAAAAACTATCAGAATACTGTCAAAGTACCCACATTGGGAAACTACCCAAATCTAGATCTAAAACCATAGATCTAGAAACCAGAATGTCACATATTATATCCATATCCTGTCTGGAGAAACAACTGTGTGATGACCACAGTACAACCGATTGTAGTGTAGGAATTTTACTTCCTACTCTGTGTATGTCATCCAAATACCAGGACATCACACCCTACTACCTTCTTAACAGATCCATCCCCTATTCTGATGAAGTCAAACCCATGACTGTCACATCAAAATTAGATGATCTATCTCCGCTATAACTGCTCAAGTCTATAAATAGACATAAGCTACTTACCCACTATGCTTCCGCTGCTCCCACTGACTACGACAACCCTCTGGCAGAATAATATATACGTGCTCTTCTAAAGCTAGTTTAGAACGACGCTATATTTTACCTCCTGCCGGGTCTCATAGTCTGGAACAACAGTAGTGTCAAGTTTTGGTAAACAAGAACCTCCATGTCACCGTCCTTGAGGCTACCGAAGTACCTCTCGGGTGTCTGAGATTACCCACTTTATCTGCAGAGTGGTTATTGGAATGTCAAACCTGATTGAATATATAGGTCCTATTAAATTTTTCGTAATCGTTTGCGGTTCTGGAATCACTTCCAGTTCTACCATACTCCCACTACTGTTTTCTGAAAAAAATCCATTTTACTAAAACTGTGGCGAGTCAAGAACAATATCACTATTGATCTTCTAGATGGTAGAAAATCAACCCTCGTCATAGCCAGGGTCAACCCACAAACTGCCATTACAGAAACGTGCCCTGAGCTATCCAGAGTCTGGTTTTAAGCATAAGCTGGACAACTCACCGTACCTTAACATCGTTAAGATATGAACCATTTTATATCCAATATAGAAACTTTGGCACTTATTTAATTGGAACCATATTCAATCATGCAGCTGTCTCCAGTGCATATCAACTTAATGGAAAAAGGCTAATCAGCATTTACTCAACTTAGGAATCCATCCAATTATGAGTAACCTGAAAGAGAAACAAGTTTCTCAAAACCATTACTATCATCTGAATACCAATCACAAGAATCTACATCTTCGATCTCTTTGAAGAATCCCGATACTTGTGACACCTGGTTCTCTACTTTATTCTTATACCCACAACTTCTCAAAACTTAGACCTTGTATTTCAACGAAACACTTGTCTAAAAACTAGAGAAGTCATAAGTAAACAGAATATAGTACGAGGACCTACCCCTTTGTCCTGATGGATACTGGACAGCATACAATACTCTGTATAAGTCCGCTGAGTTGAATAACTCAAAACCTGTGCGTCGTAGGTTGAAAACTGTACCCAGGCGATTCCCTCAAATATCACCAATTACAATGAATTCCGATATAATGAGGATAATTACCTAATTCCCAATAACTTACTCCCACTCATCATCTGTAAAAACCATACGGATATGAGAATAAAACCTGGTAAATACATACCCTTGGAGTAAGTATCTAATCGGGAAAACAGTTTTCGTTTAACAATGCACTGAAACATGAAAATGTTTCGTAGGGGTATCCTGGTATTCCTAGTAATGCCTTTTCCATAATCCAATTCATGACTTTAACCGTATATTTCATTGCCATCTCTCCAAATCCCTTTATTTGTCTTTAGTCGTTACCTTCTGTACACCATCGTTAGGCTAAATGGTTTTCTTCCTTCCCTACCGTTCGGCACCAGCCTATGGTTTGGAAGAAGACTATCCAGTAAGCATAATAGGTGTACTCTCCTAAACCAAGGAGTACTCGCAACTTGAGAGAAGGTGATGATAAAAGACAACTGAATAATACCTTATTCTATTTCTCCCGAACTGGGGAAAAAAAGCAATGGTGAAATAGGAGTGGCGATGAAGTACGTGGTTTGGTCGTGAATGATAGCAGTCGCAATTTACTTTGCCCTCTTTCTAATCCCTTTATTTGTCTTTACATATTACCTTCTGTACACCCTACTTAGGCTAATTGGTTTTCTTCATTCCCTACCTTTCGGCACCTGCCTATGGTTTGGAATAAGACTATCCAATAAGCGTAATAGGTGTACTCTCCTAAACCAAGGAGCCCTCGCAACCTGAGAGAAGGTGATAATAAAAGACAACTGAATAAACCAATTCTATTTCTCCTGAACCTGGATCCATCCTCGAAGAAGTCCCTTCGAGTTCGTATATAACCATACGATGGATCTATCCAATGGAAGTGGATGTCCGTAGTAATACGGGTTGTTCTGAGAAATGCAAAGGGTAGAAGAAGGAGTGGCAATGACTTATGCAACTCGGACAATCCAAAAGCCAGTATTTTAAGAAGGTTCGGTCAACTTGGTCACTGAGTCATAGTCCAGGGTCGGTCAAAGGTCGCTGCCAAAGAGAGAGAGAGAAAAGAAACACTCTGCGTGCACTCTATCCTAGATCAGAATGGTTATCACTTTATCTAATCCGGAAACCTCCCACTGTACTATCAAATTCTCCTCCAAACCTGAAAGAAGAATCAATCGGGATCACCCGAAGTGTAAACCAACTCATCAATGGGAATCGGGATCCAACTCTCATCGCATGATAACGTGACGGAATCCACTCACGTTACTCACACTCCAGAAGGTATGCGCATACTTGGCAAGTTTCAGTTTCTTTAGAAACTCCCGATATGATTTTTGCCCTATGCTCTTATGACCTTGGTGTTAGGTCAAAATGTCATAAGTCACATGCTAAGTTCTACCCGTCACTATCTTATCCATTTGAACCCACCCGCACATGCCCTTGGCGTTAGGTCAAAATGGCAGAACGGCTGTCCCAAACCAACTCATCTATCTATGCAACAAATGAATACCCAGCAGCTACCAAACACAATGCCTTGGCGTTATGTCAAAATACATAGCTTGAATACTACTGAATACCCAAAAGAAATGACGGAGGGCTACGGCTGGTTTTTGGCGAAAAACCTTTAACGTAGTGAACTTGATATCGCTGAAGGAACCTGATAGCTTTTTATAAAAATATAGTGGCGAAAACCTTTTGCTAAAAAGGTCACTCCCGGTGAAGGGATCTCGGCTCTTTCCTCGTGGAATGAGGTGCAGGATATTCACACCGAATACCGCGATGCAAAGCAACTTGTAATCGACTATAGTGAAGTTATTACCCTGACGCAAACTTCTGCCCAAGGGGTCATTCCCGGTGAAGGGATATCGGCCCTTGCCTCGTTGAATGAGGTGCAGGATATTCACACCGAATACCGCTATGCAAAACAAAAGGAAACGTCTTTGTAATAACACCTTTTAAAATTGTTCCAACAACTTCCAAATAGGTTTGTTTTTGTTTGCATTGAACAGAATCAACGCAGTCCCATCAATTAATCACACCAGAAAAGAACGAAAATAAAATGTACGTATATGCCATCCGCATTCGTCACTGGGTCCCGTCATCACCCGTTAGGTTACTTAACTAACGACAGAGCGGAGACTGGACTAGCGCGGGTGTAAAACATATACAACATCTACTAGTATATATACCAATATACAATAATCGCTCCAGGCGTGATAATATGCAACATTACAGAAAAGTAATAAGCATCACAGAACAATACAGATAATCTGGGATCCCCGGGTTTCACAGAGCCGCTACTGAAACCCGACGTTCCCCTGGTCGTATGGATAGCCTGTGCAATGAAACCTAGACCCCTACGGGTGCGGTAAGTTACCCACCAAAACCTGAAGCGAGGAAGCCCCCTACAGCAAAGTGAATGGACCACCCTGCACTTCACGGAATCCGGTAGCTTGAGCACCCCTCCTTGGGTCAACCTGTACCCCCTACGAGTGCGGCGAATAGTCTGCCAATACTAGAGCGAGGCCCCTCTGCCTCTCAAAGACATGAGATGCGGACCCGTTGCCCTCCAGAACCCGGCTATCCGTGCACCCCGTCGCGGGGTAAACCTAGTGCAGAAATAAAAAGATGTACAACGGGTACATCGACCTCAACCCGGTCGTGCCCTAAAAGAATATTATACAAACAGGTAGTGATGGCAGTCCATATGTTGGACGCTCGCCCCGCAATATCAAATGTACAAATAAATCCAAACTGCACTACCATTGCACACTGCTATCCACCATGACAAATCCGCAACATCACAGCACAACACAGAACATCAACGCGAATGTCACGTTCGCAAACCCGTCTAAAAGAACTATAGCAATCAGACGCAGTTTACCGATCGAATGACATTCATGGTTGGAGATATAATGTAAGTACTGTAAACTAACATGTTTAAATTTCGATCGACTAAATATCACGAAGTGGGCCCCACGAACATCTGTTGTACAGTAACAAAATCTGGGCCTAAAAGAACATTACCAAAAACCACAATTTCCACTCAAGAAGCCACTGTGCAAATTTGGAGCAATGATCACACAGACTGGCCGCGGATGCACGGTCAAACCCTAGGTTTGACCGCGATTCCGCGGCGGTCTTGTAGGGTCACGTGCCCAAATTTGTACAGACAGCTTAGAAAACCCTGCTGAATTTTCTGTGATATGTAAAATTATTTTTAGAACCCTTTTAAAATCGACAGAAACTTAGAACTTGGAATTTGCGGTTTTCGAAAATCCGTTCGATCGATGTTTTAAACGCGTTAGCACAAGTTAGTAAAGCATAATGGTGAGGCTCTGATACCACTGTAAGTCTACGGTAGAGTCCCGGCCGTCTAACAGACGCCAAATGCGGAACAAAACTTTTTAACTGGCGCTATCGTATACTATAACCCGGATCTGCCATTATTGCTAAACTAACAAACAGTAAAGAGGGTAGAAAGGTTATACCGAACGATCCGAGTCCTTCATTCTTTAACCATCATCCCACGCTCCGTTGCGGCTGCTCCGATCTTGTCGATCTCCGATCTGCTCGTCCAGGTGGCACCACGTCAACGGTTCTTTAAACGGGCTCCCGCCTCAGACTCGAGGCAACTCGGTCGTCAAGTTTGCTAAAAGAGACGACCAAGATTGATGTAGAGAATGAGTAGAATACTTTGTCTCACTCCGTCTAAAGCCGTGGATGAATGGTTAATGAAGTTGCCACTCGAAATGAAATGGAATGAGAAATGAGTTATCATATTTCCTTACATCCAAAACCATAGTCTTTTTAATCAAAAATCAATCCTTTCCTCAAGGGGAGGGGCCGGCCAATATATACCTAGAGGGAGGTGAGGGTAGGATCAAGGAAGGAGGGTGACAATAAACTTGAAGCTTATCATAACCATGAATGAAAAGCATGAGTCACAAAGAAGAATTAATGCAAACCAATGAACATAAACCAACTCACCCTTGCATTAAATGAATCATTAATTGCACTAATGAGTCACTTAACACCTCACCACTTCTAGAATCTTCTAGAAGCATCCACACTCATCTTAAGAAAAGATAAATCCATTTTTAACCGAATGATAAAGACGGGTGATGGAAACTGGAAACTGGAAACCGGCAACTTCCAAAAGCGATCCCGAAACGAATTTCAGGATAACCCCGTAACAGTATAAACATACCCGCATTTGTATTACGACCGAATACAAATGCAACTGAGACAAAGATATTATATCTACTCAATATAATACTCGGATCCGGCTTAAACCAAAGCCCACCAGTATTAACTGCCCGAAATATGACACGTGCGTAAACGCACGTGCATTTTCCGAACCCTGCCATAAAACCATACGGCCTCTACAACGTTTCACCCGAACTTGGGAAACTGTCTGTGGGGGACTCTAATGACTCGTCAGTACCCTGGAAGTGGGTTTAACCACAAGCCGTCAGTGGCACTAGCTGTGCGTAACGGCTGCCCATGCACTGACCTCAAGGGAGGCCGATGAGCGAACTCATCCGGAAACCCTACTGAGCCTAACAGTGACAATGTATGTACAGTCCAGTCCGTTCGTCTATGAGCATCGCATATCTGCCTAGGGGGCTAGTAATGTCAGACCCCCAGTAGCAGTATAAGTCGTGTCGGAGTGTAGCCCAAAAACACCCTGAGATACTACTGGAGTACCTACCAGTAAATATCCTGCCACGGCCGTGGGCTTTGTGTAATGGCTCTCCTAGATACAGCGCGATCTCACCCCCAATACCGAGAGAGACGAATCCCCTGCCGATCCGCTCATGTGCCTCCATGTGGCTCGAGACTGTACCCAAAAACTACCTGTTTGCACGACTCCTTTGAGCCGTGGTAGGGTAGAAATCAAAGCACAGTGGGAACTCACACGAGATAAATGACGACCTCAGGTCGATGAACTAACCTGTACACATGTCACCAGGGAACTGCTATCTGACGATAGGCATAGTACCAACTAGCAGATTCCCGGCGAGTCCTGTCCGGTGTACTCATAACCCTAATGAGCACCTGTATACATCTTAGGTGATCCAACTGACACCAGTGGCTTGTAAGACCGGCCACCGCCCCTCGTCGGGGTCTCGACTGTATACACTAGTCTACTCCGGAGTATCGATGCCCTGTCTCGAAACTCCCACGACTAGGGACCACAATTAAGGATATGCTTATAAACCACCCAACTCTCACGTATATGATCGCCATCATACTGTTGGTAGTAAAGCAAGATCCTAAGGGCTCTATCAAAGTATAACAGTGATCAGTCATCTGAACCTGTACACGACTGATAAAGGCAAACCAGATAGCATACTATCATCTCGAGTAAGACTGTCCTACTGGTATATGTCCTCCGCAATCATTGCAATCGCGTACCTGCGATCCAATAATTGACTCTGAGGGCACTATATCCAACAAACTTTGTTAATCGTGTCTCATTAATGTGACCCAGTCTACAATGCCATAAGAAAGCCTGATTTCTTTCCGGAGACTTTCTTTTAAGTGTGTTCTGGACACTGAAAATCTGAGCTTGATTTAATACGTATATCCCGTTTTCTAATGTACCTGACCCTATCAGAACTTGATTTAGGTGGATGTGGACCACATCGCTTACAAAAGTAAAATCATATCCTTCCTTAGAAAGTAAGGATACAGATATGATATTATAAGTCGCACCTGGTACATACAAACAGTTACGCAGAATTAATATCTGCCCAGTTGTCAGTCCAAGATGATATTCCCCTATGGATTCAGCGTCCATGCTCATTCGGTTAACAACCCTGAGAGTCATATCACCTTTCCTGATGACCCTACGGTTTCTCAGAGCCTGAAACGAATTACAGATGTGAAATCCTGATCCGGTATCCAATACCCAGGAAGTAGGGTTAACTCACATACAGTTCTCTACTACAAACACACCCAAAGCCGAAGCCACAACATGCTTCGAATTCTGGCTACTGGCTTTGCTAGCCCTGCAATCCTTCTGCTAATGTTCATTCCCGTAATAATAGGAACATCCCTCTTTTACTACATTCAGCCCCGAAACTTTTGCCCTTCCCTTTCCTTCTACTTCCTTGGTTTCCTTCAGGGTAGAAGGTAGAGACTGTATAATCAAGTCAGCATCTGACCCGTTCTTCAACGTAGTCTTCAGGTCCGTGAGCTCAAAATAGCTGGTCTCTGTAAGGATGTTGCCCCTACAGATGACCCAATAGCCAACCTCGCTGGAAGCAATTCGTTCGAGGTCTCATATCTTGCGATATGAGATTGCTCTCCATATAAATCTTTGTTATGGAGGAAGATAGAAGCTAAGTCCATCTTCTCGTACTGTCTCTGGTATACACCATCAACTGAGGCTAACACGAGGCACTTGGCTTTCGCACAGTCTTTTTCCGATATCTTACGGATATCAATATCCGTGACAGGGGAAACTGGTCCTGAGACGGCAGGGGTTGGATTAGTTAAGAGGTGTCCCAGCTTGCCATGGGCAATGGACATCTGGACAGACCTTTGCCAATCATAACAGTCAGATTCAGTCATTTTATTATCTAGATGTAACCTATGTGTGGTCACTGGGTCGCTGCAATTAAGAGAGAGAGAGAAGAAAACACTCAGCATGATGCTCTTGCAAGTTTAGATTGGTTTTTAATTTATCTAAACAGGATGGCTCCCACTGTTTCTCGAATCCCTCTTCAAACCAAAAAGGAAGAATTAGTCGGGATCAATCTTACCGTACAATACTTGCTTAACCGTTCAGCCAGGCCAGTGTTGGTACTTCGAGGGAGGTTTTCCAACGCTTTTGCGAAGTTCCTTAATTTAAGAACCTCTTTTCCCTGGGGGCGTAGCCCCGCTAACACCTTTCTAGACACCTACTTGGTTTATAGCATTGATCGTTAAGTGAGAAATTTTCTAAGGAGTAGCATATACTCACAGTAGGATCGGGATCCAAATATTATCGCGTGATAAAACCGAAGGAATCCTACCAGAATCATCACACTCCAAATGGTATGCAGCGCTAGCAAGTTTCAATTTCTTTAGAAACTCCCGATGTGGATTTTTGCCCCATGCTCTTATGACCTTGACGAAGGTCAACAAATCATAAGTCACATGTCAAGTTCTACCCGTCATTGTCTAGGTTAATTTGAACCCATCCGTATATACCCTTGACGAAGGTCAATAAGGTAATACGACTGTCCCAAACCAACGCATCTATCCATGCTACATATGAACACCCAACAGCTACCAATCACTATGCCTTGACGAAGGTCAACAAACATAGCTTGAATACTATTGAATATTCATACGAAACGACGGAGGGCTACGAATGGTTTTGGCAAAACCGTGAACGTAGTGAACTTGATATAATCGAAGGAACCTTGATAGCTTTTAAAAGGAGTCGCTTAAGCTCTGCGTTTAAAAGTTGTTTTTGAAAAGAAACCGAGTGGTTTTTGAAATTGTTCCAACGACTTTAACTTTGGTTTATTTTCTTGCATTAATTTTAATGCGTCCTATCATTTAATCCTACCATTGCAGAAAACAACGAAAATATGACGTACGCTTATGCCATCCGCATTCGCCACGTAGCCCCGTCATTACTCGTTAGGTTACTTAACTAACGACAGAGCGGGGGCTGGACTAGCGCGGATGCAAAACATAAGCAACGCCTAAATAGATATCATATATAGATATATACATTCGTCAGATGCAATGATAGCCATTCCAGATCACAGATGAACACATTGGATATACTAGGAATCCGCATTTCGTACGAGCCTGTAACGAAAAGCGGATTACACGGTCATGATGAATAGCCAATACCCCACCCAAGACCCCTACGGGTGCGGCAAACTACCCGCCAAATACCCGAAGTGAAGCAACCTCCCTCAACTACGTGAGTAGGCCACTCGGCACTTCGAGGTACCCGGTAGTTTGTGCACCCCCTCCTTGGGTCTATCCTAGGAGCAAAAACAGTAAAAAGAAATTATACAATGGCGGCTACAACCTCATCCCGGATGTGCGGCCATATAAATAATATTACATCAATTGCAAATTACATGAATTGAAAGATAAATAAAACTCTCATCTCACAACCCCCCGGCTATTCATCCGCGACAATCTAATGAATTCATATACACAAACCATCAACATTACAGATCACAGATATGTATAACCCCCACTAATCGACGTATAGCGATTAGTAGACGTTCAATACATATATCACATCACAGATATAACCCATTAGCTAAAGTTTATAGAAGTTCGATTAAAATACGGATTTGTTACCACCCCAAAAACAAATTTTGTTTTCTGGAATATCTGGGCAGAAACAACATACTGTAAAAATCCCAAAACACCCCTACAAAAACACTGCAGGAAAACCGATCCACGGCCGAGTCAACTCGGCCGCGGATCCGCGGCAAGAAGCTGTTCTAGCCGCGGTTCCGCGGTGAGTTGGTCGGTTCACTGGATCGTTTTTCTGCTGTGTTTACTAAAAACCCTGAGACGATTTTTCAGATGTATTAAATAATTTTTTGAGCTGTATAAAAATCGACAGAAAGTATACGTCTTGGGCAAGTTTTGTGATTTTCTTTTCCGATCGAACTTCTGGTTACTTTGCTAACATGCTAGATTGTGTTTAGCTAGGCTCTGATACCACTGCAAGTCCACGTTACCCGTTCCGGTTCTTTCGGGGATGCGGAAATGATTAAAAACGATTTTTCGGTGGAGGTAACATAGACTCTAAAAACGGATCTTTGCTAAACAAACTATCTAACAACCTAACTAAGAGTTTAACTACTATGTTAGGGGTTATACCTTAACTTGAACTCCTTCTCTTTGACTCCTTATGGTGGTTGGATCGGCCTCACCTCGTCGTCTCCTTGTGCCGAAGATGGATCCACCCGAAAGCTTCTACCTTTGGCTCCAACCTCAATCTAGAGGAAACTAGAATACTTGGCTTGCTAGACCTTGTACACTAGGATTAGTAGAGAAGTGTTTTGGGATTTATCTCTATGGTTCTTATTTCTCAACTCATGAGACAATAGAACCATGAGCAAGAGGAAGAGCAAGAGGAAGAGGGAGAGCTTGAGGATGAGAGAGAATCAATATGATATAATGAGTGAAGACTTTTGCAACCATGCTCTCAAAAGCCAAAATAATCATGATAATAATTGTAATCAAGTATTTTGTGATGGTTCATTTTAATGGCAATATCATTTCATGCACTCATTTTGTAAACCACAACAAGCAAGCAAAAGTCATAGCCATGAAATGATAGCCATGCAATGATGATGGTCAACAAGTCCAAACCAGTCAACCGGTCAACAAAGTCAACAAGTCAACAAAGTCAAACTTTCAACCCAACCATGGCACAATAATAATTAATTAATATTATTATTAATCATATTTCATATTCTCATTAGGGTTTAGAAAAAGTCAACAGTCAACAACCCTAATGAGAATCCTCTGCCTCTGTCTCTGTCAACTGTGCATACACACCCGCATCTGTGTTCCGAGGAACACGAATACTAAGAGATCCTCTGCCTCTGTCAACTGTGCATGCACACCGGCATCCGTATTCCGAGGAACACAAATACAAAGAGATAAAACCAATCCTAAAACGTATACTAGGATCTGGCTTAAACCAAAACCCGCTAGTAATAGCTGCCCGGACACCAAACGTGCACAAGTGCACGGATGTGAATGAACCCTGTCGCAAAACCATGTGACCTCTACTCTTTTTGCTCAAAGGAGAATAGCTCTCTGTGTGGGACTCTAAAGACTCGACACTACGCTGGCAGTGGGTTTAACCACAGATAGCAAGCGGCACTAGCTGTGCGTAACGGCTCCCAGGTAGATGCCGATAAGAAGACTGATGAGGTGAAACCCATCCGAACTCCTACTGAGCCTGAATGTGACAGTCTCCGTACAGTCCGGTCTGTTCGTCTGAGAATATCGCATGGCGGGCCTAGGGGGGCGGTAAACGTCAGTCCCCTAATAGCGGTACAAGTCATGTCAGAGTGTAGCCCAGAACACCCTGAGATATCACTGGAAACCTACCAGTATATCTCGCTTGCCCTGGCCAGGGACGACTATGTGTAATGGCTCTCCATGACACAGCGCGATATCAACCCCCAATACCGGGAGAGACGAATCCTGTCTTACCGTCACTGCCTCCGAGTGCTTCGGGACTGCACCCAACTACTACCTGTTTGCACGACTCCTTTGAGCCATGGTAGGGTAGTAGTCAAAGTACAGTGGGAACACACTCGAGGCGAAGTGACAGTGTGAAGTCAGCGGACTAAGCTGTACTCATGTCACCTGGGAACTGCTAACTGACGATAGGTATAGTACCAACCAACAGTTCCCGACAAGTCCTGTCCAGTGTACTCGTAACCTAACGAGCACCCGCATACTATCTCAAGTACGACGTACTGACGGCTGTGGGACAGACCGTCTTCCCTGCTGGGATGAGAAGCGCATACGCTAGTCTACTCCGGAGTATCGATGCCCTGTCTCGATAGTCCTACGACTAGGGACCTGTATAAGGATGTGCTTGTGGATTACCTAGCCCCCACGAGTGTGACTGCCATCACAACGCTGGTAATCAAGCAAAGATCCTAAAGGCTCTACTAATATGTATAAGCAATATGCTAAAAGAAACACATGCACATATTGAAGTAGAAACAAACCAAGTAGCATACTACTATTTTGAGAAAGATTGTCTATACAACTGTGAATATCCCAAGCTTCCATTAAGTAATATACAAACTAGTATGATACAGTAATGGCCTCTAGGGCATATACACTAACAAATCCTTTGATAGATTGTAGCATAGGAATATCATTTCCTATCAAGAGAATATCATCCACGTACAGGACGAGGAATACGACAGTTCGTGCTACAATCTTACTATATATACATGGCTCATCTGGATTTTTGATAAAGTCATATTCTTTGACCGTTTCATCAAAACAGATGATCCAACTCCGCGATGCCTGCTTTAGTCCATAAATGGACTTAAGCAACCCGCACACTTTCCCGCTGCTCCCACTCCGATTGAAACCTTTTGGCTGATCCATTTAGACGCACTCGTCCAAATTTCCATTTAGAAAAGCCGTCTTTATGTCTATCTGCCAGATCTCATAATCATGGAAGGCAGCAATGGCAAGAAGGATCCGAATGGATTTGAGCATAGCCACTGGAGAAAAAGTATCGTCATAGTCCAAACCAGGCCTTTGACGAAAACCCTTTGCAACAAGTCTAGCCTTATAGGTTTCCACCTGTCCATCTACACCAATCTTCTTTCTGAAAATCCACTTGCATCCTATGGGTTTTACCCCATCTGGAGCAAAGTCCAAAGTCCATACTTTGTTGGTGTACATGGACTCCATCTCGGTCCGCATTGCATCCAGCCATCTTACAGAGTCGCCGCTCTGGATGGCCTGCTGGAAGCTAGTAGGTTCATCATTATCAATGACGCAATCCTCTCTATCCCCATCTATGAGAAAACCGTAGTATCTCTCAGGCGGATGAGATGGCCTACTACTCCTGCGGAGGGGTGCGGGAATGTCCTGTTCTTCTGGAACTTCTGGTTCTACCAAGCTTTTAGTAGTAGATTGTGCTTCTAGAATTTCTTCCAGTTCTATTACGCTCCCACTTGTTTCCTTTTCTAAAAACTGCTGTTCTAGAAAATGGGCATTGCGAGAAACAAAAACCTTTTGTTCCTCTGCGAAATAGAAAAAATACCCCTTGGAGTTCTTTGGATATCCCACAAACTTACACTGTACGGAGCGTGCCTCGAGTTTGTCCACATGCTGCTTTTTAACAAAAGCTGGACATCCCCATATCTTGAGATACTGAAGATAGGGTTTCTTCCCACTCCACATCTGATATGGTGTGGTAGGCACAGTCTTGGTAGGAACTCTGTTCAAAAGATATGCAGCTGATTCTAGTGCATAACCCCAGAAAGATCGCGGTAACTCAGCATTACTCATCATGGAACGCACCATATCCAATAGGGTTCGGTTCCGTCTCTCCGATACATCGTTGTGTTGTGGAGTGTATGGAGGAGTAAGCTGAGAGAGAATTCCTTTCTCTTTTAGGTAACCCAGGAACTCGACACTTAAGTATTCACCACCTCGATCAGATCTCAGTGTCTAGATACTTTTGCCTGTTTGGTTTTCTACTTCATTCTTATATTCTCGGAATTTCTCAAAGGCCTCGGATTTATGTTTCATCAAGAAAATGAATCCATACCTGGAGAAATCGTCCGTAAAAGTAATGAAATATGAAAAACCGCTTCTTGCGTGTGTAGACATTGGACCACATACATCGCTGTGTATGAGTCCTAAGAGCTCGCGCGCTCTTATTCCATGTCCAGTGAATGGAGTCTTTGTCATCTTTCCTTTGAGACATGATTGACAAGTGGCATAAGATTGATATTCGAACGGATCCAAGTATCCTTCTTTATGTAACTTAGTTAACCTTGTCTCATTGATGTGACCTAGTCTACAATGCCATAAGAAAGCTTGATTTATATTTGGAGACTTTCTTTTTAGTGTGTTCTGGACATTGAAAATCTGCAATTGGTTTAACACATATATACCGTTATCTAGTGTACCGGACCCAATCAAACCGTGATTAAGGTGGATGTTAACAACACCTCTTACAAACGTGAAATCATAACCTTCTTTTGATAACAACGATACTGATATGATATTACACGTTAAACTAGGTACACAAAAACAGTTGCGCAAAACCAACATATGTCCACTCGTCAATCCAAGGTGATAATCTCCTACAGACACAGCATTCATGCTCGCTCCGTTAGCAACCTGGAGGGTCATATCACCAACCTTCAGTACTCTGCGGCTTCTCAGAGCCTGCAATGAATTGCATATATAAGATCCTGATCCGGTATCCAATACCCAGGAAGTAGAGTTGATTGACAGACAATTTTCAATTACAAACACACCGGAAGCCGAAGCCACAACTTGCCTCGGGTCCTGGTTCTTGGCAATCCAAGCTTTGCAATCCTTCTTCCAATAGCCTTTCCTACGACAGTGGAAGCACTCGTCCTTTGTTACTATTGGAACCGCAACCTTTGCCTTTCCCTTGACTCCCACCTTACCAACACCACCTCTTGGTTTGGTAGCGGCCTTCTTCTTCCTTCCTTTGGCCCTTGCCTTGGACCTGGAAGAGGAAGCACCACGAACAAACATAGCGGGTGTTTCCCTTGCTTTCTGTAAGGTGCCCTCTCCACTCCTCAACATGTTAAGGAGCTCTGGAAGCTCAACTTCTTTACCTTGAATATTGAAATTCAAGATAAACTGGGCGTAGGTGGAAGGAAGGGACCGAAGAACCAAGTCTGTATACAGCTCGTTCTCTAATGTTGTCCCGAGGTCCGTGAGCTCCTCAATATAATCAATCATTTTAAGGACATGATCCCCTACAGATGATCCGACGGCCAGCCTCGACTGAAACATGTTCTTCGAGGTCTCGTATCTAGCTATACGAGATTGCTCTCCATATAGTTCCTTTGTGTGGAGAAATATGGATTCAAGATCCATATTCTCGTGCCTCCTCTGATGTTCATTATCCATAGAGGCAAGCACGATCCATTTGGCCTTCGTACAGTCAATCTCCCAGGTCTTGCGGATTTCCTTATCCGCGACACTGGATTTTGGACCTGGGACGGCAGGGGCTTTAGTAGTAAGGACATACCCTAATTTGTCATAGGTGATTTCCATCTTGACATTCCGGAACCAATCTTTATAATTTGGCCCTCTCAAAATATTTTTATCTAATAATAACTTAAGGCCCGTCATGTTCTGGTCGCTGTAATCAGGAGAGAGAGAAGAAACACTTTAGCATGATGCTCTTGCAATTTTAGAGTGGTTTTTAGTTTATCTAAACAGGATGGCTCCTACTGTTTCTCGAATCCTTCCTCAAACCATAAAAGAAGAACTAGTCAGGACTATTCTCACCATACAATACTTGTTTAACCGTTCAGCCAGGCTAGTGTCGGCACTTCGAGGGAGGTTTTACGATGCTTTCGCGAAGTTCCTAAATTAAATAACCTCTTTTCCCTGGGAGCGAGTCTCGCTGACACCTTTCTCGACACCTACTTGGTTTATAGCATTGATCGTTGAGTGAAAGAATCTCCCGATGAGTAGCATATACTCACAGTAGGATCGGGATCCAAATATTATTGTGTGATAAAGCTGAAGGAATCCTACCAAAATTATCACACTCCAAATGGTATGCAACTCTAGCAAGTTTCAGTTTCTTTAGAAACTCCCGATATGGATTTTTGCCCCATGCTCTTATGACCTTGACGTTGGCCAAAATATCATAAGTCACATGTCAAGTTCTACCCATCATTATCTTGTTAATTTGAACCCACCCATACATACCCCTGACGTTGGCCAAATGGCAGTACGACTGTCCCAAACCAACTCATCTATCTATGCAACAGATGAATACCCAGCAGCTACCAAACACTATGCCTTGGCGTTGGTCAAAATACATAGTTTGAATACTACTAAATACCCAAATGAAATGACGGAGGGCTACGAATGGTTTTGGCAAAACCGTGAACGTAGTGAACTTGATATGATCGAAGGAACCTGATAGCTTTTAAAAGGAGTGGTTTAAGCTCCGCAATTAAAAAATCTTCTGTTTTAAAATAACCTAGTGGTTTCTTTTAAACTGTTCCAACGATTCAACTTTGGTTTATTTTCTTTGATATAATGCGTCCCATCAATTAACCTATTATTGCAGAAAACAATGAAAATACAACGTCCGCTTATGCCATCCGCATTCGCCACTGGGCCCCGTCATTCACCCGTTAGGTTACTTAACTAACGACAGAGCGGGGGCTGGGCTAGAGCGGATGCAAAACATAAGTAATGCCTACTAGATATCATATATAGATATTGTACATTCGTCAGACGCAATAATAGGCATTCCAGATCACAGATGAACATATTGGATATTCTAGGAATTTGCATTTGCTTGAGCCTGCAATGAAAGACGGATTATATAGTCATGATGAATAACCAACCCACCCTAGACCCCTACGGATACAGCAAACTACCCGTCAAGTACTCGAAGTGAAGCGGTCTCCCTCAAAGACGTGAGTAGGCCACTAAGCACTTCAAACTACCCGGTAGTTTGTGCACCCCACCTTGGGTCTATCCTAGGAGCAGAAAACAGTAAATGAAATAATACAACGGTGGCTACAACCTCAACCCGGATGTGCCCCGCAAAAGAATATTACAACAATTTACAATTTACAAATGAATGAAAGAAACACTCGTCTCACATCCCCGGCTATCCATTCATGACAATCCAATAAGTTCATATCCACAAACATAAAGTAACCATTACAGAAATGTGCAACCACCTGCTAACCGACATACTAGAAATTAGGGGAGATTTACGAACACATTAATCACAACACAGATATAATCCAGTTAGCCAAAGTTCTTAGAATTTCGATCAAGCACCACATATGAATCTACTCCGAATAATTCACTGTGCACATAAAACCTGAGCAGAAACAAAATATCCCAGAAAACCCAACATCAACACAGAAGAATAACTGAGCAAATTTGGGTTGACTCGGTGTCAACTCGGCCGTGGATCCGCGGCGGATCGCTTGGATCGGCCGCGGTTCCGCGGTGATTTGGACGAGTTACGATCCCAAATTTCTTCACAATTCTTAAAAAACCCTGCTTGTATTTTTAAGGGTCTCTGAAAAATTTTTAGACCCCAATTTAAAATCGGCAGAAACTTGGTGAAAATGTCATTTTTTCGGGATTAAATCGTGATCGAATTTCTAAAGACTTTGCTAACATGTTAGTTATGGTTTAGCTAGTTTCTGATACCACTGTAAGTCAACGTTACACACCCCACAAGATGCGGGGAGGCGGAATAGGTAAAACAATCATTTTGTTCAAAGTAACATCGACTATCAAATGGATCTTTGCTAAAACATAACTAACAAACTATCTAGAAGTAGTTAACTTTATACCTCAAGATACTAGTCCTTCTTGTTCTTGTTGTTCACCTCCTCGTCGGCCTCCTCGATGTAATAGAAGATCCACCCGAGAGTTCCTGCTTCAAGCTTTAACCTCTAACTTAAGGTAACTAAGTGGCTAGGATTGCTAATCCAAGTGACCTAGAGGATATAGAGATAGATTAAGGATCTATTAGTCTTGCTAACCCTAGGGTTCTCAACACATGAGAGGATTAAGGTTAGGATGAAGAAGATGAGAGCTTGAGGAGAGAGAATGTGTTTTTGATAATCAAATAAGTCTTGAGTCTCTTAGATAATTATGAAGCATAAAAAATATTTAAACGATAATAAATATATTCAACAACCATGCTTCATTAATTACCTTGAGGTGAATCACCTCATGACTCATGGTGTAATTAATGAAAATTACACATCACCTCTCCACCTCATTAAGTTTAATTCACAAATGAATTAAAACTAAATGAGTCATCTTTCTTCTAGAAGCTTCTTGACTAATTACGAGAATGCCCCTCCAATCCGTATTTACGAAAAACACGGATATACTGAGACTGCATAAATCCAATAATCCAATACTAGAATCTGGCTTAAACTAAAGCCTGCTAGTATAATCTGTCCGAATATCATACGTGCATAAATACACGTATATGTCCGAACCCTGTCGTAAAATCATACGACCTCTATATCGTTTCGCCCGAAGTAGGGAAACCCTCTGTGTGGGACTCTAAAGACTCGACATTACCCTGGCAGTGGGTTTAACCACAGGCCGCAAGCGGTACTAGCTGTACGTAACGGTCCCCAGGTAGATGTCGATAAGAAGGCCGATGAGGAAACCCATCCAAACTCCTACTGAGCCTGATGTGACAATCTCCGTACAGTCCGGTCTGTTCTTTTAAAACTATCGCATATCGGGCCCAGGGGGCGGCAGGTGGCAAGCGTCAGTCCCCTAAAAGCGATATAAGTCGTGTCAGAGTGAAGCCCACACACCTTTGAGAAGCTACTGGAAAACCTACCAGTAAATCTCGCTTGCCCTGGCCAGAGACCTTGCGTAATGGCTCTCCAAACACAGCGGGACATCAACCCCCAATACCGGGAGAGACGAATCCTATCTAACCGCTAGCCTCCAAGTGCTTCGGGACTGCACCCAACTGCTACCTGTTTGCACGACTCAGTCGAGCCGTGGTAGGTTAGCAATCTAAGAACAGTGGGAACACACTCGAGGCGAAGCAGCAGTGTCAAGTCTACGGACTATGCTGTACTCATGTTACCTGGGAAATGTTAACTGATGACGGGTATAATACCAACCAACAGTTCCCTGCGAGTCCTGTCCGGTGTACCCGTAACCCAACGAGCACCTGCATACTGTCTCCAGTACAACGTACTAATGGCTGTGGGACAGATCATGTCCCCTGCTGGGACGAGAAGCGTATACACTAGTCTACTCCAGAGTATCGATGCCCTGTCTTGATAATCCTACGATTAGGGACCTGAAAAAGGATGTGCTTGTAGACTACCCAGCCCCCACTAGTGTGACTGCCATCACAACGCTGGTAGTCAAGCAAGATCCTATGAGCTCTATCAATATGTATTCGTGATATGCTAGAAGAAACATATACACATATTAAGATAGATATAAACCAAGTAGCATACTATTATGTTGAGCAAGACTGTTAATACAACTGTGAATATCCTAAGATTCCATTAAATAATATACAAGCTAGTATGATACAATAATGGCCCCTAGGGCATATACACTTACAACCCGGCTATCCGTGCACCCCACCGCGGGGTAATCCTAGTACAGAAAAGAAAATATATACAACGGGTACATCGACCTCAACCCGGTCGTGCCTCAAAAGAATAATATAAAAACAGGCAGTGACGGCAGTCCACATGTCGGATGCTCGTCCCGTAATATCAAATGTACAAATATAACCAAACTGCACTGCCACTGTACGCAAGCTATCCACCACGACAAATCCACAACATCACAGCACAACACAGAACATCAACGTGAATGTCACGTTCGCAAATCCGTCTAAAGGGACTATAAAGATTAGACAAGATTTACCGATCAAATGACTTTCACGGTCACAGATAAAAATGTAATGTACTGCTAACTTTAAACAATATTAAAACTTATCGACTTCGAATTAACCCTCGATCAGCCTAAACAGTCTGATAAAACCACATCCAAATTTGGCTAAACAAACAATACCACTGCACAGAGATCCAAGAGACCAGAAAACACCCAAAAAAACCAAACCCAGAGGCCTCTGAAAAAACGGCCTGCTCGGAATTTTTGCCCATGTGCTCGGCCAATTCCGGCGCCTTGGTCTGGTGTTTGGGGTGTAGTCTTGTGGTCATGTCAGTAGTCTTCTGCACTTGTTAAAATAATTTTTGGAGACACTTTCAAAATCGACAGAGAATGAAATGTGCAAGGTAGTGCATCATGATTTTTTCGATTTTGATATGTTAACATTGTCTAAACAAGCTAGATTACGGGTTAATGGGTGGCTCTGATACCATGTTGGGATACGGCAGCGCCCCGGCTGTCAAACCGACGCCAAATGCGGAACAAAAATTTTATAACTTGGCGCTACCTCAACCGAATACCCGGATCGTTCCATTAACCGTTAACTAGTAATCTGTAAAATGAGTTCAGAGATTATACCGATCGATCCGTGTCCTTCGGTCTTCAATCTCCATACCATGCTTGTCGCGGCTGCCCCGACGAATTTCTCCTTCCGGTCTCGCTTGTCGAAGTGGCACCACATCGAGGAATATTTATACGGGCTCTCGCTTCAAACCGAAGCAACTCGGACATGAAGTTTGCTAGCCGACATGTCCAAGAAGAAGTAGAGAAGAGTGTAGAATACTTTGTCTCAAGGCACCCAAGCGATTCGGTGGAGGTAAATGAAGTTGCCTTTAGAAATGTGATGAAAAGAGCATAGGATTTGCAATGGAAAAATGAGCTTGCATCAATTTTGCTCGGCCACCCAAAAGGAAAAATGGTGAAGGAATGCTCTCTGGGATTTCTCAAAAATTCTTGCTGCCAATCAAGTGGGGCCGGCCACAGTGATCACAGCCAAGGAAATGGGGTGGTGGTGGTGAGCGAAATCATCCAAGTGGTAACTCTATGCAAAAATCCTAAGCTTAAAACAAGAACAATAAATGCAACCCATGCCTTTCTAGAAGGCAAGAACCCATGACTCATCATCAAACAAAACAAGCCCACCCCAAACAATGGTTCGGCCAAAGTCATGAAGAAAGAAAATTTGGCCAAAAAGAATGCACAAGAATGAACCAATAATTAAACATTAAATCTAATGTTTAATCGAGGGAAAAAAACTGGCAACTTCAAAAGTAATCCCGTAACGAATTACAAGATTACCCCACAACTGTATATACATACCCGCATTGGTAGTCCGACCGAATACTAATGCAAAGAGATGAAAATATCCTTACACAATATAATACTAAGATCCGGCTTAAACCAAAGCCCACTAGTATTATCAGTCCGAACCATGACACGTGCATAAGTGTACGTGCATGTTCGAACCCAGCCATAAAACCATACGGCCTCTACAACGTTTCGCCCAAACTTGGGAAACTGTCTGTGGGGGTCTCTAAAGACTCATCAATACGCTGGCTGTGGATTTAACCTCAAGCACGTCAGTGGCACTAGCTGTGCGTAATGGCTGCCGAGGTATTGAACAAAAGGGAAGTCGATGAGCGAACTCATCCAGGAACCCTACTAAGCCTAACAGTGACAATATCCGTACAATCTGGTCTGTTCGTCTATGAGTATCGCATATCGAGTCTAGAGGGTGGATAAAGTCTGACCCCTACTAACGCAATAATTCGTGTCGGTATGAAGCCCATCACCCTTTGAGAAACTACTGATCCGAATCAGTAATTCTCAGTTATTTTGGCCAAGGATTTCTGGTGATGGCCATCCGTGCACTATGCGACATCAACCACCAATACCGGGAGAGACGAATCTCCGACAATCCGCTCACTGCCTCCATATGGCTCGGGACTGTACCCAACTAAATCCTGTTTGCACGACTCTTTTGAGCCGTGGTAGGGTAGTAATCAAAGCACAGTGGGAACTCACACGAGACAAATGACGATCTCAGGTCGACAGACTAACCTGTACACATGTCACCTGGGAACTGCTATCTGATAATAGGTATAATACCAACTAGCAGATTCCCGGCGAGTCCGTCCAGTGTACTCATACGCCAATGTGCACCTGTATACTATCTTTGGTGAACAAACTAACACCAATGGTTTGTGAGACCTGGCCACCGCTCCTCGTCGGGGTCTCGATCAGTATACACTAGTCTACTATGGAGTATCGATACCCAGTCTCGAAACTCCCACGACTAGGGACATTTAAGGATGCGCTTATGGACCACCAGCTCCCACATATATGATCACCATCATACTGCTGGCAGTCAAGCAAGAATCCTATGGGTTCTATCAACATGTAATAGTGATGATAAAGACAAACCAGATAGCATACTATCATCTCGAGTAAGACTGTCCTACCGGTATAGGTCCTCCCTCAATCATTTCAATCACGTGCCCGCGATCCAATGATTGACTTCGAGAGCACTATATCCAACAACAACAACATCATGGAACCTGAGTGTCCAACGTCGAAACATCATGAAAGTATATGCATGTAAATATGAGGATATCAACTAACGTGTGTCCATTAACGACACATCAAAATCATGGAACCTGAGTGTCCAACATCGATACTCGAAACATCATGAAACCCGTGTCTAACATCGATACATAAATCCTCATCTCTCGGGCTCCAGCAGTCCGGATCGGCCCACGGGCTCCGTCAGTCCGATCAGCCTATATCATCTCACGACTCCGGTCGGTATCCTCCGGATAACCACCGAGTCTAAATACTATCACCGGTAGGTAGTGCTTCCCTGCTAGGCTCATCGCCTAACTATACGAGTCTTCTTGCCCCGGGGTACCTCACCGGGTCCACCATGTACACACAGACGGTGCCTACCGCTCCTCGAATCGGGTTTCACATACCAATCTCAGAACCGAGAAAACTCATGGTGGACGTCTCGAAATATCATATTAAGAGAAACCGGGTTTTTAAAACAATACATGCTTTCTTTTGAAATATAACCACGGTTCTCAAATCCAGAATCTCATGAAAACAGCATCTCAATGCATATAATCGTAAAGCATGATGTATTCAAACATAAAACAGAAATGTGAGCATATCAAGCATATCATGCGACATAGTATAGTGATGTGTGCATAGCAAGTATATCATGCCAAAGAGTCATGTGTCAGTACTGAATAATTAAGAGTAATAGCATGATGTGGCAATTCTACCGTGTAAGTTACATAGAAATTATCGATGATGAAAGTGTATGAGCCGGCAATTGTATAAGTGTAACATATGCATCATCAATAATTGTGTAGGTGTACTAGCACAAGTATATGTATTGCAATGAGAATATCATGAACATAGCATAAAGTACATCGTAAGCAAAATGCTATAAGGTATACGTATCTAATCCAACCTCTACGTAAAGGCTAAACTGAGCGGTGTAGACAGGGATTAAATATCTATAACATATCCGAGTCGGCAAATCTGTCAATCGGCATCCAGCCTCACAACATCACGTACGGTATAATCCATCATACGTCATCCTCTAGTCAAGGGTATGGATCAATCATCCGGTAAAACATCGTGCAGTACAATAAATAGAATAGGGATTCTATCGACCTATACAACAATGAGGGTACGGATCTAAAGTCTCGTACGGCATATCACTCATTATTCACATCATTATATATATACCTATATCCCAGGTCACATCCGTATCAATCTCATATCATGGGACCTAACAAAGGTATCAATATTCTCATATCGCCTTGCATCCGTAACGACATATTAAGCCAACTCATCATATTCATCATATCAATATCTCACATCAATGTCATCGTACATATACAATCTATCTTATTACTCTCATGTCATATTTATCGACCTCATAAAATGCCACTATAATCTCGTATTCATTCTCTTGCAACTACATATATATATCGGGATTTACATTCGCATTTCATGACTTCATATATCAATTCGAGACATCCTTTCTATCATATCATTTCACACTAAAACCATTAACTATAACCCTGAGTCGTGGCATATCTTGTCTCCAAACTATAACCCACATATCATTATTTGCGGGGGTGCTATACGCCATCCACCCAACTTCCCCCGTAGATATAAATCTACTCACCTGCGGAACTCCTTATTCAGCCGTAGTCGATGTGCTTCGCCGTCTCGGAATCCACGCGAAGGTACCTACAATAAATACACAGTCGCAATGCTATTAAAATCAAGTCCGGAAAACTGATACGGCACACGGTGCGCTCATAGGTTAGAACTTATAGCCTACGCATGCAAAAACAACCAAACAACCCTCGTCGTTGACGTACAAACGTCCAACGACCAAATCCAAGTTCAAATATCAAAACCAAGTTTCAAATACCGGAAAACATAATACGGCAACTGAGGGAATCACTCCCAGATTCTTGCTCAGGTAATCTGGGACAAAACAAAAAATACAGTAGCTATGTTATAAGGTATGTGAGCTACAGCCAAAACCCTAACACCAAAGCTGCTACAGTAACCACCCTAGCTGCTACAGTAAGCGGCCCCGCCGGCCCCACCTTGGAGTTTGGGTCTCGTCTTCTCGTGGTGGTCTCCTATTGGTCTAACTAGGTTAATGTATATGTTTGATTTTTTTTATAAAGGTCCCGGGTTGCTCCAGATTCCCTATAGACCTCCAAAAATGTCACAAAACCGATACGGGAAAGTTTCTAAGTTCGTATTTTGGTTTCTATTCGGTGTTATACGCAATAAAATCAACACTAAGGTCATTGTAAACAACCACTATATAACATAAGTCCACACAATCACCCAAACCCTCTCTTGGAAAATCCAAATACCACTAATCAATATCGATTTAACTCTAAACTAATGATAGGATAAACTAAACACAATAACTTAACTAAAGTCTAGAATTATACCTCATTTGGCAACTCAAGAATTTTCTTGAGTTGCTCAAAGTGATCAAAATCCAACTTTGAAGCATCCATTGGGTTTGTAGAGAGGTGGGGATCATTTTTAATGAAGGGAGTATAGGGTTTTAATGAAAGGATTGAGATGATACATAGAGGTGAAGGTGGAGGAAGCAAGAGGATAAAGGAAATGAAGAAACAATGGAGGAAAATGAAAGAGGGCAGCCCCTCTCTCTCTCCTACCCTCACTCTCTCTTATTCTCACCCTCTCAATCATTCATGCTATGCCACACTCTCTCTCTCTCTCCAATAATTCTCTTTCCTTTTCTCTTTTTCTTTTTAAAACCAAATATCAACAAATACCAATGAAACAACATGCAACCAAATGCAACAAGTCATGGTCAACAAACCATAGAAAAATGTAGAAACACAAATTTGGCCTAATCGCGATTAGTAGTGCACTAATCAATTTTTATTTAAACTGCATATAATTAATTATAAAAATTCCAAATCCGATAAATATATATTTAAATGAATAAATCATTTTAATCTCCAATTATTTCATAAATATTGGTATATATTTATACCATTTTACGAAAACCCTAAATTCGCAAATCGGGTAGTTTTCGCGAAATATATTATTTTACTATTAAATTCCAAAAATAATATTTTATATTTTCTGAAATGTTACAATCTTCCCCTCTTAAATAAATTCGGTCCCCGAATTTAAATTTAAACCCCTAAATACTAAAACATTTCGATAATCAGCTCAAATCATAGGGCTCCGAAATCATGGAAGATATAGAAATACCGCAGCGCATCGTGTGCGCCTGAAAACGAGTATGAAACTCAAAATCGAACTTTGTCAAGTGTAACGCAATCACTGGAGTTATAATGGAGATACAAATCTCGAAATCCACTACTGAAATCCAATATACACTAGTTGAATACTATAATACGTATATAGTATGCATCCTTGGATAAATCACCTAAAACTGAATAAAACACATGCAAAATCTTTTCTGAATCTCCGTGTGATGCGTAACTCACGGCATAAGTGACGGACGCTCATTTGTAAAGTAATAAATATACGTTCATATATATTTTGGTCAAATATACGTTCCGCCCTTTTTAAATATCCCAAAAGGTTTTCTTTTGTAAACGTCCGTGTCGCTCGCGGACACATAGGAAATAGCGAGACTATAACTCCTTTTTGAAAACCTCTTGGTAAACTTTTTATGCATGCAAAGAACTCTGGCACTGTCCTCAGATCAGTCCTGTTCGGCTACTACGTAATATAGTGCCCATCATGAAAACAGAGTGCTCAAGAGCAAAATTAGCCTCAATGGTGTATCCAACATCATGTACGTCTGGTGCGCATGGAAATCAAATCCAATACAAGTGCTACGATATGCATAAAAGCAAAACTAAGTGCAAAGGGTGTGCACGAAAGCATCTGTCAAATACAACTGGTGTGCATGACAACAACATCAAGTGCATTTAGAGTGCACGAAAATCTCAACCCAGTGCAACTAACCTGCACGAATGAAAATCCCAATCGAGTGCATCCAGTGTGCACAAAATCCAATACCAAGCGCCCAATATGCGCAAAAATCCAACCCAAGCACGTCAGGTCCGTATAAAGCATCTAGTGCAGTAGTATGCACGAAAACGAACGTCGAGCGCAAACGCGCACAAAAACATAAATCTGGTGAAACAAATGCTCAAGACATAAATCGGGCGCAACCAATGTACGGGGTATAGATCTAGTGCAACCAATGCACGAAATACCAATCTGGTGTAACCAATGCACAAAATATAAATCTAGTGCAACAAATGCACGAAATACAAATCTGGTGCAACAAATGCACGGAGTATAAATCTAGTGCAACAAATGCACGGAGTATAAATCGGGTGCAACAAGTGCACGAAAACTCATCAATAACTCAAATTCTTATAAAAACAATATCGAGTGTAACAAGGTGTATAAAAATCATAAGCGTGTGCAACTGCGTGCACAAAACACGTATCAATGCACTGCAAGCACATGCGAGCTATACCGAGTGCAAAAATCAAATCGTGTGCATACTACATGCAAAAAATCAAATCAACCGTTTGAAATCCATGAAATCATAAACACGTGCAGCCATGGCACAAAATCGACATCGAGTGCAATAGATATGCCTAAATCATAACCCAACACAACGGTGTATAAACATATATTAGGTGCAATAACTATGCACAAAATGTAAATACCCAGTAGGTGCAGCCATGGTGTACGAAAACAATATCATGAATCTCAATCATCAAAACTCAATCCCAGTGATATAAACGTGATACTCGGATCGCAAAACACAAATCGCAACAAATGACAATGAGGCACACCTCCTACAATGTCGAAAAATGTCGGTGCGCCCAAAACTGGCAGAGCAAGAACATCCGCTTGCCTCCTGCTCACGGTCTGGCATCCTCTGTCTCTGGGTCCTCATTTTCTTTGTGGATTACCAATCTCGCAATCCATCAGCTCGTCGGCCCTGTCAGGTGTACTAACGGAAACGATTCCGCTCTGACACTCCTCTGGTCATCTCTCGGCCAATTAGCATGATCACTCGTAAAGCAGCACGTCACTGGTGTCGGCCTCCGGCCCTCTGAATATACGTGACACAACTGATCCTGGGTGCAAATCTTATCGCAGCAGTGTCCTGGAAGGCACTTGCTCAAGGTCTCTTCCGCTCTCGCCTATGCCGAACTGTACGGAGGCTGGTACTCTTGCATAATCTTTTCTCGTTTTCTGGATATCTGTGTTCTTAACACAACATTTCCTCGGGAACTGGTCGTATTCCAACGCCTCTGTATATATATCAGATCTCTAATCTCAACGGGGAGTAACAACAGCTCGTTAACATCTCACACAAATCTTTTGTTCCACTCGTCTTTATTTTCGTTTGCTTCGACGTTACGTCATGCTATCTGCGTACTGCAATTGTTCTCGGCTACAGTCAATCCGGAGTCTCTCACATGGACTTGAAATTACGAACTTGGTATCTTCATCACTCTGTAGAAGATATCTAGCCGAACACGTTCTCGGGAACTCGTCCCAACCATCGGAGGAATATACTTTATTCATCCGCTCTCGATCAACTCACAACGCATCTGGATGAGGTCCTCTATCCGAAGCTTGTCAACTTACCGATCTCCTATCGGAGCATCCAACGAACAACGTCATCTCTGGATCGATCTACTCTAGATCTGAGTAAGATTCTCCATACTGGAAATCTTCAACTCAACTGGGCCTGCGTCGGCGCATTAAATCAGACGAATCATCTCTGTCGCTCAATTCAACTCAAGATAGACTAGCTATCTTTTGTCGCATCTCTGTCTGAAAGCTCCAGCGATCTCAGCTCGTAAGCTCTGGAAGCGACATCCTATCAATCTCAGCAACAGCTGGGTAATCTGTCTGCATGGTAGACAACATCACAACTCTGAGGTAGGCTGTACATCAACAGTCCTCTCCCAACAGGAAGCCTCAAACAATGGCCCGACCATCCGGCGCAAAACCGAACACTCACCTTAAACAATGACCCGACCATCCGGCGCAAAACCGAACACTCGCCTTAAACAAGAGGTCACAACACAAACACTAAATCGATACGTTTCCATGTCACCAGAAAACACGATGGTCAGTCCTCGTCCATGACGAGCTCGTCCTGACCGCATCACTAGCAGCAACTCAATCTGCTCTCAAACCATGTTGACAGGAATCTCAAGCATGTATCGATGAAAATAGATCAAAGGAATGAAAGGAATCAACAGATCCAGAATGGATACATGATCATAAGGAGGAACAGAATCAATGAGAATATGATCATTGGAATGAATAGAATCAAGGATCGCAAATGGATGTATAATCATGGGGATGAAGAGAATCACAGATTTCAAGATATGTACATCTTAAGGTTTCTTAAGTGGAGTATCGTATCGTAAATATGCCGCGGAACATATGTACTGTACATCACTCTACTCAAGCTACCTACTCCATCAATCAGGGTTAACCTATGTAACGAAAGTTCGAGTCTAATACCCCCCTGTTCAAGTCTAAGTTCCGTAAGGTCAAGCCTAGGTTCCGAAATATACTACGCCCCAGACTCCGCATAGTCAAACCTAGACTCGAACCAAGGTTAAACCTAATGCTCTGATACCAATTTTGTCATGACCCGAAAATTTAGTTCATGACCGGCATTTAAATCACGCAACGTCTAAAGGTGTAACGTAATTCAAGTAAGCCGAAGCCCAGAAATCTAAACCTTTTTAAGAAAATAAAAGAGGTGATGTTTTGAAATAAATGTATGATGAAATCGAATGTTTTCTTAAATTCATAGATAATGGAACATGAAAAATACAAGTGGATTTTACTAATTGAAAAACATGTTTCGTCTTTTAAAAATTTGGGTAGCACATCCCTTGTATATTTTGATCCAAAACCATATATACATGATAATATAAAAGGCATCCCCAAGCGGGAGCTAGCTCTTCGCCAATCGGCGTAATTACAATCACGCAAGACAGAAATATATGTATACGACGCCCAACGGCGAAGATCAACACAAAGGAATAGTGTAAATAAAGCAAGACATCAATCCCCCAATAGCGAACATAAAACCCATCGCTCTAAGTCTCACAATCACAAGTCTTTCTAAGTCTTACTACTTATAAAAATACTAGTTTCTGATTGATGGAGTTGACTAGATACAACAGGAATAATAATACAAGAGTGGGCACGATCCAATATGTCCCACCTACCAAAGCAAATCACCCGAAGCAAGCTGTGTGCCAGCGATACCGCTACTGAACCATGCGGTCAAACCAGCAAGAACTGTGGCACAACGGGGGCGAGTTGCCAACTCGTGAGCAGAAAACATCAGCAGGTAGAAATCGAATAAAACAACGATTCCTAGGTCAACTATATCATAAAGGTAATACTATGATATCTAGGGTGACCGTGTCTGCATATATACCAACAATATAATCAATGCCTGTATGCATATGGATATCATCTAATAATCAATGCCTGTATGCATGTGGATATCATCTACGTGTCCATCAATGACACAACAACATCATGGAATCTGAGTGTCCAACATCAACACTCGAAACATCATGAAAGCATATGCATGTAAATATGAGGATATCAACTAACTTGTGTCCATCAACGACACATCAAAATCATGGAACCTGAGTGTCCAACATCGACACTCAAAACATCATGAAATCCATGTCCAACATCGACACATAAATCCTCATCTCTCGGGCTCCGGCAGTCCGGATTGGCCCACGGGCTCTGTCAGTCCGGATCGGCCCATATCATCTCACGACTCCAGTCGGTATCTTTCGGATAACCGCCGAGTCCAAATACTATCACCGGTAGGTAGGGCTCCCCTACCAGGCTCACCGCCTAACTATATGAGTCTTCTTGCCGTGGGGTACCTCACCGGGTCCACCATGTACCCACAGACGGTGCCTACCGCTCCTCGAATCAGGTTTCACATACCAATCTCAGAACCGAGAAAACTCATGGTGGACGTCTCGAAATATCATATCAAGAGAAACCGGGTTTTTAAAACAATACATACTTTCTTTTGAAATATAACCACGGTTCTCAAATCCAGAATCTCATGAAAACAACATCTCAATGCATATAATCGTAAAGCATGATGTATACAAACATAGAACAGAAATGTGAGCATATCAAGTATATCATGCGACATAGTATAGTGATGTGAGCATAGCAAGTATATCATGCCAAAGATTCATGTGACAGTACTGAACAATTAAGAGTAATAGCATGATGTGGCAATTCTGCTGTATAAGTGACATAGAAATTATCGATGATGAAAGTGTGTGAGCCGGCAATCTGTGTAAGTGTAACATACACATCATCGATAATTGTGTAGGTGTACTAGTATAGGTATATTTAATGCAATGAGAATATCATGAACATAACATAAAGTACATCGAAAGCAAAACGCTATAAGGTATACGTATCTAATCCAACCTCTACGTAAAGGCTAAACTGAGCGGTGTAGACAGGGATTAAATATCTATAACATATCCGAGTCGGCGAATCTGTCAATCGGCATCCAGCCTCACAACATCACGTACGGTATAATCCATCGTACGGCATCCTCTAGTCAAGGGAATGGATCAATCATCCGGTAAAACATCGTGCAGTGACAATAAGCAGAATAGGGATTCTATCGACCTATACAACAATGAGGGTGTTGGATATAGTGCCCTTAAAGTTAATTATTGGATGGAGGCACGTGATTGCAATGATTGAGGGAGGACCTATGCCGGTAGGACAGTCTTACTCAAGATGATAGTATGCTATCTGGTTTATCTTTATCATCATGTACATGCTTTTGGTGATATTACAGATCACTATTACACGTTGATAGAGCCTTTAGGATTCTTGCTTAACTACCAGCAGTATGATGGCGGCCATATACGTGAGTTGGGTAGTCAATAAGCACATCCTTAAAGTGGTCCCTAGTCATGGGAGTTTCGAGACTGGGCATCGATACTCCATTAGTAGACTAGTGCATACAGTCGAGACCCCGACGAGGGGCGGTGGCCGGTCTCACAAGCCATTGGTGTCAGTTGGTTCACCTAAGATGTATACAGGTGCTCATTTGGTTATGAGTAAACCGGACAGGACTCGCCGGGAACATGCTAGTTGGTATTATACCTGATGTTAGATAGCAGTTCCCTGGTGACATGTGTACAGGTTAGTTCATCGACCTGAGATCGTCATTTGTCTCGTGTGAGTTCCCACTGTGCTTTGATTACTACCCTACCATGGCTCAAAGGAGTTGTGCAAACAGGTTTTAGTTGGATACAGTCCCGAGCCACATAGAGGCAGTGAGCGGATCGGCATGGGTTTCGTCTCTCCCGGAATTGGGGGTGAGATCGCGCTGTGTCTAGGAGAGCCATTACACGAAGTCCTTGGCCAAGGCAGGAGATTTACTGGTAGGTATTCCAGTAGTTTCTCAGGGTGTTCTGGGCTACACTCCGACACGACTTGTGTAGGGTTCCTAGGCACTCTAAAGAGGTCACACAAGGCATCAACCATGCCAATTATTGTATTTTACGGTGCCGAGAAACCCTAGACTCGATCGTCGACTAGAATTTTAGGCAACAAATGAAACAAGTTAACAACTTAACTACAAGAACGGAAATACAACCTTTGTAGATCCGGTCCTCCACCTCCATGGCTCCGTGATGACGTTCCCTCGCTGTCCATATCGGATCCCGGGCTCTAGCGTCGGCTTCATCGGAGAAATGGGCGGGCTAGGTCATCGACAACGATGCCGAAGATGATCTACGTCGAGGCATCACAAGATCAAGCTCCCACTTCACCAAGTCATGAAACTTGTGAAGAAAACACACTCTACTACTTGGCAAGAGGTAGAGGATGAAGAAATAGGAAGTGGGTTCACTTTAGAATTGGATTTCTCACTCATTTGCTCAAGTTGCCATTGAAGTAGAAAGCTTTTCTTTCTTGCTCATCAAGAAGAAGAAGAAGGTAATGATATGATAAGTTTTATGATAAAGGAAAATAATATGAAAACTTATCATATACTAACCATAGTTAGGTGTAGAGAATAAATCATGGTTAGTTTAAATGGTTAGGGTTAAGCAAGAAGACAAAATGGTCACTTAGTCAAAGCTTTATGAAGCTTCAACTTCAAACAAAATAAGCCACCATTTTCTTTTCTTTTTGTAAAAAGAAATAAATAAATAAATGAATAAATAAATATAATGAAAACCCTAACCATTACACAACCATGGTTTAATCTTTTCACAAACCCAAGTGAGCATGTATCATCAAACATTATACAAACAAGTGCACAAAAGTATATCACATATACAACTTGTGTACATCAAGTGAGAAAATCCTTTTAAAGTGAACCAATACTAGTTAATGCAAAGTAATATATCAAATATATAATTATACATTAAATCATTAAATCAACACTTGATTCAATGATCCGGTCATGTCGCACACAACCGACTAGTATACAATGTATCGACTTATCGAATCAATCCTTGATTCGATAACTAGGTTATATCGCATACAACCATTCGACACATTCATCGCGAGAATGAAATACGGTATCACATACACGCATTATTCTTGGTCCCGCACATATCTCATATGCGCTCCTATTTCGTTTCGCTTGAGCCAGGAAACCTCTATGTAGGACTCTAAAGACTTGTCAATACGCCGGCAGCAGATGATGATCATATCAATCACCCACAAGCCGCAAGCGGTCTGCTAAACGTAACGGCCACCCGGGTATTGAGCGATCAGAAGATCGACGAGCAAGCCCGCTCACACTCCTGTGAATCCAACCAGTAACACTTACCGTACAGTCCGGTCTCGTCGTCTGATATGTCGCATATCTTGCCTAGGGGTGGTAAACGTCAGACCCCAATAGCTCGATAAGTCGTGTCGATATGAGGCCTATAACAGTTCGAGAAACTACTGGTAACACTTACCAGTAAATCTCAGCAACCCTGGCCAGGGATTTCTGGTTATAGCCAATCGAACACAGCGCAACATCAACTCCCTATACCGGGAGAGACGAATCCCCTCCTATCGCTCATTGCCTCCATGTGATTCGGGACTGTACCCAAAAACCACCATTTTGCATGCCCTCTTGGACGTGGTAAGGTGGAAATCAAAGCACAGTGGGAACCACACAAGACTCTATGACGATCTCGGGTCAACAGACTACTCTGTACCAGTGTCACCAGAGAACTGCCATCTGACGTAAGGTATAATACCATCTGGGAGTTCTCGGCGAGTCCGTCCAGTGTACCCAGTCTCCACTGAGCACCCGTATATCATCTCTGATGTCAAACACCAATGGATATGGGATCATCCATCGCCCATCTGTATGGGTCGAGAAGGTATACGCTAGTCTACACTGGTATATCGATGCCCCATCTCGATACACCCACGACTAGGGACTTTGAAGGATGTACTTATGGACTACCCTGTCCCCACTAGTATGATCCGCATCATAGTCCAGGTAGTCAAGTACACATCCTAAGGGCTTTACCAACATGTAACATAGAGACAATAATTGTACACGTTAAGGTAAAGAGTAACCAGATAGCGTACTATCATGTCGAGCAAGAAAGTCCTCCCTATATATGTTCCAGCATCCACTACAATATACATCTTATGTACAGTAATGGCTTCTAGGGCATACATATAACTAACAATCTCCCACTTGCACTAGGGCCATCTGATAGCAGTGGTTGTAGTATCTCATACTCAACCATCCCATAAAAGTCTCTCTCTGGGAATAGGCCTTCGTGAGTGGATCCGCCGTGTTGTCCTCTGAGTCTATTCTCCTAACCTCGATCCCTTAGAGATCAACCATCTCCATGATCAGGTGATACTGCCTTAGAATATGTCTGGATCATTGATGGGACCTTCGTTCCTTGACATAAGTCACAACTCCATTGTCTCACAATGGTAGGAACGTAGTTCATCTCATGAACCAATATACACCCAAACAGCCTCTTTACTAGCATCTTAAGTAGCGATGTATCATGCCTTTATCGTCTAGTATGCCACGGTATCTAGCTTGGAACTCTTCCAACATACCGTCCCTTTACTGAGGGTAAAGGCAATGCCTGTGACTGACATTCAGTCGTCTTTATCACCCTGGAACACTTCCAGTGATTTTCCCCAGGATCAACTGATACCATCTCACTACAACTAGTGAGTATTCTAACATCCATTTAGATCTATCTCATAGATCCAAAACCCAGGATTTAGTAGGTATCATTTTGATCCTATGTGGAGAATCCTTGTGATAAGCGGAGATTGACCGAGCGTAGCATAGGAAACTCCTTCCCTATCAAGAGTATGTCATCCACGTACTCTATGAGGATCGTCACTATACTCCCTACTACCTTTTTGTTTATACAAGGTTCATCTACCATTTTGATGAAGTCAAACTATTTGACTACTTCATCAAAACAGACGTTCCAACTCCGTGATGCCTGCTTTATCTTATAAAGCATCTTGTTCACGTTTCCGCTGCTCCCACTGTTTACGAAGCCCTCTGGCTGTGTACTTACAGACGTTCTCTTCTAAAACATCATTTAGAAAAGTTGTCATGACACCCAACCACCAGATATCGTAGTCATGGTATGTAGCCGTGGCAAGTAGGATCTGGATGGACTTAAGCATAGCCACTGGAAAAGGTTTCATCATTATCCACGCCTGGTCGATGACGAAATCCTTTAACAAGTCTAGCTTTGAAAGTCTCAACTTTTCCATGTACACCAAGTAATCTTCTCAAGATATACTTGCTCCTGATGGGGATTTAACCCTTCAGATATAGCAACTAAAGTCCATACTTTGTTGGTTTATAAGGATTCCATCTCAGATCGCTAAACATCCAGCCATTCTTACAGAGTCCCTACTCTCGATGGCCTGCTCGAAACTAGTTGGGTCATCATCTCATGATGCAATCCCCGCTCCCACTTTCATAGAGAAACAGAAGTATCTCTCAGGTGGGTGAGGAACCCTACTAGATCGGCGAAGAGGCTGAGGTTCGTTGGTATCTACTGAATCTTTTGGTTGTACCAAATCATCTGCTGTAGTTTGTATAGCTGGAACCTTTCCAGTTCTACATTACAGACCTTGCCTCGAGCTTGTCCAGATTTTGCATTTAGACATAGGCCGGACAACCCCAAATCTTAACTAACTTAAGAAATGGGCTCTTCCCTTTCCATATCACATATGAAGTGGTAGGCA
This sequence comes from Agapanthus africanus, assembly GCA_030015575.1. Taxonomy (NCBI): domain Eukaryota; kingdom Viridiplantae; phylum Streptophyta; class Magnoliopsida; order Asparagales; family Amaryllidaceae; genus Agapanthus; species Agapanthus africanus. The sequence continues at coordinate 524,141,670 of JASDDO010000019.1, forward strand.
CTGATTTGATTCGAACCCTATTCAATAGGTATGCAGCTTCTCAAGTGCATAACTTCCAAACAGGAAATAGGTAACTTAGTAGTACTCATCATAGAGCACACCTTATCATATAGGGTGTGATTGCTCCGCCCCGATATACCATCGTGCTATGGTGCATACGGAGGAGTAATGCTGAGAGAGAATCTCATTCTCCTTTAGAATAGTCCAGGAATTCCGTGCTCAAGTATTCTCCTCCTTGATCTCATCATAGGACATAATACTTATACCCGTATTTTGGTTCTCTACTTCTAACCTATATTCTGTGAACATCTCAAAAGGTTCGGACTTGTGTTCCAACAGGAACATATGTCTGAGTCTCGAGAGATCATCAAAGAATGTAATGAAGTATAAAGAACCGGTCTTGGCATGTGTAGACAGGGGACCTTACATACATCAACATGTATCATCCCAAGAGTTTACTAACTCTTTCTCCGTTTCCAGTAAACAGAGCTATGGTCATCATATCTTTGTGACATGACTGGCAAGTTTCATAAGATGTAAATTCAAACAGATTTAAATATGCATCTAAATGTAACTTCAGCTAGTCGGGTCGCATTGATATGACCTAGTCTACAATGCCTCAAGAAGGATTTGTTCATTTCTGAACTCTTCCTCTTGTGTGTGTTCCGTATACTAAGAACTGTAGTTTGATTTAGAACGTTAATGCTTTTAGATAACGTGCCTGAAATGATCAACTTTTGATATAGGAAATGTTCAAAACATTATCCAACAATACAAGATTATATCCTTTCTTTACAAATAAAGAGACCGATATGATTTTGTATATCAGGTTCGGTATCTAATAACATTCGTTCAGAATCAATGTATTGGTAATACAGGCTGATAGTGACCAACAGACTTGGCTGCAACACTTGCCCCGTTTTCTGCCTCATGAAACTTATCACCCATTCTCAGTTTTTCTACCTTTTTGCAGCCCTATGTAACAGATTACATATCTAGGATCCTGATCCGGTATCATATACCAAGGATGCGGAGGATACTGAGAAACAGTTCTGTATAATGAACACACCCGAAGATGATGCATCAGCATGCACTCTCTTCGTTTGGGCGGCACGGGAATTCTGGTATTCCCCAATTTCCTGCTCTGTCTTATAACAATTATAAGTTGGAGCAGGACCAACGTTCCCCAGCTCAGTATAACAAGCGGGTTCGGTCAATAACCGTATTATTATCTTGATTAAGGCGTGATATGGTCGCTACCTGGAGAGAGAGAGAAGAAAACACTCAGCGTATGCTCTTGCAAGATCAGATTGGTTATTATTTTATCTAATCAGGATGGCTCCCACTGTTTTTTATCAAATCTTCCTTCAAACCCTAAAAGGAAAGACTAGCCGGGATTAATTACACACTACAAGTTCGCCAATCTTTCAGCCAGGCCAGTGTCGGTACTTTGAGGGAGGTCCCCCGTGCTTTCGCACGAACCTAATTACAGTAAACCTCGTTTTCCCAGAGGCGTAACCCCATTGACACCTTTCTAGTCACCTACTTGATCGGCTAATTGTAATGCGTAAAACTCTCCCAGGAGTAACTCTTACTCGCAGCGGGTATCGGGATCCAACTATCTCATAGAAGGTATGGAATCTCATTGCAAATTTCAACACTTGAAATTCCCGATAATATTTTGCCCCTAGCAGCTATATGACCTTAACATAGTCAACAAATCATAAGTGCTAGTCAAGTTCAACCCGTCATTTCCCGATTGAATTAAACCCACCTGCACGACCCTTAACATAGTCAACAAAGTCGCACGACTACCCTAATCCAATCACATCATATGCTTATGCAGATAAGCACTAATTAGCTACCGCACACTACGCCTTAACATAGTCAACAAACGTAGCATGAATACTAACTAGTACTTATCTGAAATGACGGAGGGCTACGACAGGTTTTTCTGAAAACCTATTGCGTAATGAACTTGATATCGTTGTAGAATCAAATGATTTTAAAATGGAGTGTTTTTTAGGCTTTTCTAGTTTTGCTAAAGGAGTCACTCCCGGTGAAGGGATCGTCGGTCCTTTCCTCGTCGAATGAGGTGCGGGATATATCATATATATCACTGTGCAAAGCAGAACTCTTAAAATCAATCAAAAGACAAACCGAGTGTGTAGCATCTGCCAGTTATTGCTAAAGGAGTCACTCCCGGTGAAGGGATTTCGGTCCTTTCCTCATCGAATAAGGTGCAGGATATATCACATATACCGCTGTGCAAAGCAAGAACTGTAGCTACCTGTTTTATTTTTGAAATTCGATTCTACAACATCTTTAGGTTTCTTTTACTTTCATTAATCACATTAATGAAGTCCTATCATTTAAGTACCTAAACATCACAGATAAATACGACGTACACTTATGCCATCCGCATTCGCCTCGATGTCCCCTCGTGCACCGTTAGGTTAGGTAACTAACGGCAGAGCAGGGCAGGGCTAGCGCGGGTGTAAAACATAAGTAGCATCTATATAATATATCATATATACTATATACTGTATCTATCACAGAACATCACATGATCACATCACAGATATCGCAGCAGAAGAATCATATGTAATATTGGATATACTAGGACGTCCGTGTTTTCAATACGAGCCAGTATAAAACACGGATTCCACGGTCGTGATGAATAGCCAAACCCACACCCCTAGACCCCTACGAGAGCGGCAAGCAACCCTACCAATTCTAGAGTTAGGAGACCCGGACTCGACTCCTCGAGTTGGTCTCCCTCTGGACTCTAGAACACGGTTACTTGTGCTCCCCTCCTTGGGTCTATCCTAGTGCGGAAAAGTAAATAATATACAAAAGGTGACATCTTCCGCAACCTGGAAGTGTCCTAATAAAAGAATATTACATACAAGTTTTTACATGAATGAAAATGAAAAATACTCATCTCACATAAAAACCCCCCGGCTATTCAAACACGACGATCCAATATAACATATCCAGCAACACATAACATCACATGTCATCAACGTAAGTAAATATGCGTATCCCAATTGTCGTTGGCATATAGCAACGAAACCGGCGATATCACATATTACACTTACGGCCACAGAAAAGAAAGGTAAAACTACAACAGTTGGAATCCGCAACCACCTCAGACATCGCATGCCTGACCAAATGAATTCCTTAGACATCGCATGCCTAACAATTATAAACCGCGCATTTTAGTCTCAAAATCGAAAACTCTTTTCAATATCAAGTCGGGCAATTCAACAAGATTCCCGACATTTTGATCGAATGCTCATCGCAAACTTTAGTAGACGGTCGCACCCCCGATACCGTCGACGAAGTGTACCAAGGCGGAACACCGCTACCGGGAGCACCCGAACGGATGCTTTCGGCGACGGGATTCTCCTACAGTCACTTGGTCGGGGCTATGGAGTGAGGCTGTCTATTAAGTTTACCCGGCGAGTATCCGCGTACGCTACGTGATTGCGACGGACTTTTGATCACATCAAAATTCCGTGGCAACCGATCAACTGAGACTAAACCGCTAGATTTATAACATTCATTCAGTTATCTCATAAATACTTGTGAATTCCAATTATTGTATCCCTTTCCAGATAAATAGAAAATGTTAAACTTTCCGATCGAACATTCGAACACCCAAGTTTTCCCGAAACAGCTCAACTCATGAAATAAGTTCAAAGACATTCACTTCGTGCCTCAGTACCAACGGTCCAGCCGTAGAAGGGTCAAGCCAACGCCTCACATGTGGCACGCCGTTGTAGGGTTCCTAGGCACCCTAGTGAGGTCTCACAAGGCATCGAACATGCCAAATTTAAAAATTATGGTGCCGAGAAACCCTAGTTAACGGATCGTCACTAGATGTCTAGGCGAAAAACAAAACTAGTTAACTATTTAACTAGAAGTTGAGATGCTACAACCTTTGTAGATCCGGATATCCACTTGCTTAGCTCCATGTGGTCGTCCCCTCGCTGTCCATCACGAACCTCGGACTCTCGCGACGGCTTCATCGGAGAAGTGAGCGGAATAGTTCGACGGCTTCGTGTCAAAGATGATCTACGTCGAGGTTGCACTAGTTCAAGCTCCGACTTCACCAAGTAGTGAAACTTGTGAAGAAAACACCCGAAACCACTTGGCAAGAGGTAGAGGATGAAGAAATAGGAGGTGTGTTCACTTTAGATTTGGATTTCTCTCACTAGATCTCAAGTTGCCATTAAAGTAGCAAGCTTTTCTTTTTAAGAAGAAGATGAAGAAGATGATATAATATGATAAAAGTCTTAATCAAAAAGGAAAAGAAAATGATATTTATCATATCCTAACCATGGTCAAGTGTAGAGAATTGACCATGGTTAGTGGGAGTGGTTAGGTTTAAGTATGAAGACAAAATAGCATCATTAGAAAAAGCTTCATGAAGCTTCACCATTCTTCATGATAAATGAAGCCATTTTATTTTCATAAAAACCAATTAATAAATAATGAATGGATTAAATAATAAGTGAATAAATGATAAACCCTAACCACTCTCATAACCATGGTTCAATTCTTTTACACATAGTCAAGTAAACATGCATCATCAAACATGATACAATCATGTGCACAAAACATATCACATATACAATGTGCACATCAAGTGAGAAAAATCCGTTTAAAGTGAACCAATACTAGTTAATGCAAAGTAATATATCAAATATATAATTATACATTAAATCATTAAATCAACACTTGATTCAATGATCCGGTCATGTCGCACATAACCGACTAGTATACAATGCATCGATTTATCGAATCAATGATTCGATAACTAGGTCATATCGAATATAACCAATCGAAACATATATTGCGAGAATGAAATGCGGTATCACATACACGCATTATTCTCGGTCCTGCACATATCTCATATGCGCTCCTATTTCGTTTCGCTTGAGCTAGGAAACCTCTGTGTAGGACTCTAAAGACTCGTCAATACGCCGGTAGCAGATGATGATCATATCAAGCACCCACAAGCCGCAAGCGGTCTGCTAAACGTAACGGCCACCCGGGTATTGAGCGATCAGAAGATCAATGAGCTAGCCCGCTCACACTCCTGCGAATCCGACCAGTAACACTTACCGTACAGTCCGGTCTCTTCGTCTGATATGTCGCATATCAAGTCTAGGGGTGGTAAACGTCAGACCCCAATAACCCGATAAATCGTGCCGATGCGAGGCTCGTAACGGGTCGAGAAACTACTGGTAACACTTACCAGCAAATCTCTGATCAGCCCTGGCCAGGGACTTCCCTGTTACGGCCAATCGAGCACTGCGCAACATCAACCCCCAATACCGGGAGAGACGAAACCCCTCCTATCGCTCATTGCCTCCATGTGACTCGGGACTGTACCCAAAGACCACCGTTTTGCACGCCCTCATGGACGTGGTAAGGTGGAGATCAAAGCACAGTGGGAATCACACAAGACTCTATGACGATCTCGGGTCTACAGACTAACCTGTACAAGTGTCACCTGAGAACTGCCATCTGACGTGAGTTATAATACCATCTGGGAGTTCTCGGCGAGTCCGTCCAGTATACCCAGTCTCCACTGAGCACCCGTATACCATCTCTGATGTCAAACACCAATGGATATGGGATCATCCATCGCCCATCACATGGGTCGAGAAGCGTATACGCTAGTCTACACTGGTATATCGATGCCCCGTCTCGATACACCCATGACTAGGGACCTTGAAGGATGTACTTATGGACTACCATGTCCCCACTAGTATGATCTGCATCATAGTCCAGGTAGTCAAGTACAAATCCTAAGGGCTTTACCAACATGTAACTATAAGACAGTATAAAGAGACTAGTGTACATGTTAAGATAAAGAGTAACCAGATAGCATACTATCATATCGAGCAAGAAAGTCATCTCTATATATGTCCAAGCATCCAATATAATATACAACATCTGTACAATACTGGCCTCTAGGGCATACATACAACTAACAATCTCCCACTTGCACTAGGGCCAGTTGCTGTAGTATCGCATACCGAGCATCCCGAAGAGTCTCTCAAACTGTATCTGGGGAATGGCCTTCGTGAGTGGATCCGCCGTGTTGTTCTTCATGTCAACCCTCCTGACCTCGATCTCCCGGCGATCAACTATCTCCCGGATCAGGTGATACCGCCTCAGAATATGCCTGGATCGCTGATGGGACCTGGGTTCCTTGGCCAAAGCCACCGCTCCATTGTTATCGCAATACAAAGGTATTGGATGCTCAATGGATGGAACCACTCCAAGTTCAGTAATGAACTTCTTGATCCAGACAGCCTCTTTGGCAGCATCGTTGGCAGCGATGTATTCAGCGTCCATCGTCGAGTCTGCCACGGTTTCCTGCTTGGAACTCTTCTAGCTAACCGCCCCTCCGTAAAGGGTAAAGACAAAGCCCGACTGCGACTTAGAGTCGTCCTTATCACTCTGGAAGCTCGAATCGGTAAAGGACTCTACCTGGAGTTCTCCGTTACCATACACCAAGAACATATCTCTAGTCCTTCGTAAGTACTTGAGAATGCTCTTTACAGCTGTCCAGTGACTCTCTCCAGGATCAGCTTGATACCTGCTCACTATACTTAGTGAGTATGCTACATCGGGTCTGGTACATAGCATCGCATACATGATAGAGCCTACTGCCGAAGCATAGGGTATCCCTTGCATGCGAGCTCTCTCCAAATCAGTCTTGGGAGACATCTCTTTGGAGAGAGTGACTCCAGAGATCGTGGGTAAGTTCCCACGCTTGGACTCTTCCATACTAAACCTCTTGAGTATGGTGTCAATGTACCTGGATTGGGACAATCCCAAAATCCTTTTGGATCTATCTCTATAGATCCTGATTCCCAATATGCAGGAGGCATCACCAAGATCTTTCATTGAGAATCTTTGTGATAAGAAGAGCTTGACCGCTTGCAGTATAGGAATATCATTTCCTATCAAGAGTATGTCGTCCACGTACAATACGAGGAAGACAACCTTACTCTCTGCCACCTTCTTGTAGATACAAGGTTCATCTGGATTTTTGACGAAATCAAACTCTTTGATAACGACGTCAAAGCAGATGTTCCAACTCCGCGATGCTTGCTTTAATCCATAAATGGATTTAAGCAGCTTGCACACCTTCCCGCTGCTCCCACTGTCTACGAAGCCCTCTGGCTGAGTCATGTACACGCACTCTTCTAAATCACCATTTAGAAAGGCGGTCTTAACATCCATTTGCCAGATTTCGTAATCATGATAAGCAGCGATGGCAAGCATGATCCGGATGGATTTAAGCATAGCCACTGGAGAAAAGGTCTCGTCATAGTCCACACCTGGTCTTTGACGAAAACCCTTTGCTACAAGTCTAGCTTTGAAAGTCTCCACTTTCCCATCTACACCAAGTTTCTTCTTGAAGATCCACTTGCTCCCAATGGGTTTTACCCCTTCAGGAGCAACTTCCAAAGTCCATACTTTGTTGGTGTACATGGATTCCATCTCGGACCGCATAGCATCCAGCCATTTCACTGAGTCCCCACTCGTGATGGCCTGCTCGAAGCTAGTTGGGTCATCATCCTCCATGATGCAATCCTCGCTCCCACCGTCCATGAGAAAACCGTAGTATCTCTCAGGTTGGCGAGGAACCCTACTAGATCGGCGGAGAGGCTGGGGTTCGTCGGGTACTACTGAATCCTCTGGTTCCACTAGATCTTCTGTTGTGTTTTGTTCAGCTGGAACCTCTTCCAGTTCTACCTCAGAGCCACTAATCTCTTTTGCAAGAAATTCCTTTTCTAAAAAGGTGGCATGTTGAGCAATAAATACTCTTTGTTCCTCACTGTGGTAGAAGATATACCCTCGCGAATGTTTGGGATATCCAACAAACTTACACAAAACAGATCTTGCCTCGAGTTTGTCCGGTTTTTGTCTTTTGACATAGGCCGGGCAACCCCATATCTTTATAAAATTAAGATATGGTCTCTTCCCTTCCCATATCTCATATGGTGTGGTAGGCACAGATTTGGTGGGAACCCTGTTCAGTAGGTATGCTGCTGTTTCCAGTGCATATCCCCAGAAGGAAACAGGTAACTCAGCTACACTCATCATAGAGCGCACCATATCTAATAGGGTGCGGTTTCTCCGCTCCGATACACCGTTGTGCTGTGGTGTATATGGAGGAGTTAGCTGAGAGAGAATCCCATTCTCTTTTAGGAAGTCCAGGAATTCTATGCTCAAGTATTCTCCTCCTCGATCAGATCGTAGGATTTTAATACTTTTTCCGGTTTGGTTCTCAACTTCTTGTTTATATTCCCTAAATTTCTCAAAAGCTTCTGATTTGTGTTTCATCAGGAACACATATCCAAATCTAGAGAGATCGTCAGTGAATGTAATGAAGTACGAAGAACCATCCCTGGCATGTGTAGACATGGGACCGCATACATCACTATGTATCAGTCCCAAGAGTTCGGTAACTCTTTCTCCGTGTCCCGTAAACGGAGTTTTGGTCATCTTGCCTTTGAGACATGACTGGCAAGTATCATAAGATGAAAATTCAAACGGATTTAAATATCCATCTTTATGCAACTTAGCTAGTCGTGTCGCATTGATGTGGCCCAGTCTACAATGCCATAAGAAGGATTCGTTGAGTTCAGAACTTTTCCTCTTGTGTGCGTTTGTTATGCTCAGAATTGTTGATTGATTTAGAACATAAATGCCATTGCATAACGTGCCTGATCCAACCAACTTTTGGTTACGGAAAATGTTCATAACATTGTCCTGTAATACAAAATTATATCCCTCTTTACTTAATAAGGAAACCGATATAATGTTGCTGTAAGTGCACGGCGGCGCCCCGGCCGTCAATCCGACGGCCAAATGCGGAAGCGGTGATAAACTTAAATTTTTCTTGGACTGGCAAACCGCCGCGCACTAATACCCGGATCGAACCATTACTTAGTCCTAGTTATCTACAAGAAAGGGAATAGAGATATACCGACGATCCAAGTCCTCCGGTCTTCTCATCATCGTCCCGATCTCCTGCGGAATGTCCCGTCTCCTCCTCGTCGCCGGAAGCGCACCACATCGCCTACTTCTTTTACGGGCTCCCACCTCAATGCCGAGGCAACTCGGGCACGAAGCCGGCTACTCGACGTGCCCAAGGTTCGCTGTAGAATATGTAGTCCTCAAGTCTCACTTTGGGGTTGTAGGAATTGCCATTGGTGGAGGGATTGAACTTGGAGCTTTTGAGATTGATCTTGTGGGGATTTTGCAATATGAAATGAACCAAAATCCCACACACAAAAATTTGGACAGCCCACTAGGAGCTTGGCCGGCCAATACATGGTGGTGGAGAGAATGAGAGAGTGGAAGAAGTAAATCAAATGGGAGCCATTCTCATCTAATACCCAAGAGAGAGAGAGGAAAGCTATCATGCAAAAGAAATGATAGTAAGGAAAACTCAACACTCAACACCACCATCATCACCTCACAAAGTCCAACCATCATGAACCATGATGACTCAAAAAGTCATGCCATCATGAAGAAATCAAGTCAAAGGATGGTGCACATCATGAAAGCCATCATGATGCAACAAGATGCAAAGAACCCCCTCCACTAATGCCTATTTGCAACAATGCAAATAAACCCTCCTCCACCAATCTTCGGCCAATGAACGGAACAATGGAAATTGGCCGAAACGGAAAGCAAACTGGCAACTCCAGAAAACTGGTCCCGTAATAAATTACAGGAAAACCCCGATGCTGTGCATACACACCCGCATCTGTATTTCGACCGAAATACAAATGCAATGAGACAAAGTCTACACTGTACTATACTAGGATCCGGCTTAAACCAAAGCCGGCTAGTAATATCTGTTCGATCCTGATCCGTGCAATACCGCACGTATCTGATCGAACCCTGCCATATATGCATACGGCCTATAGTACAGACTGTCCGATCCTGATCCGTGCAATACCGCACGTATCTGATCGGACCTTGCCATATCTCCATACGGCTTCTACAACCTTTCGCCCGAAAGCTGAGTAACTGAATGTGGGGGACTCTAAAGACTCATCAACACCTTGGTTGTGGATTTAACCACTAGCACGTTAGAGGTATAAGCCAATACATAACGGGCTACCAGGTATTGACCAAAAGGGACGTCTGTGAGCGAACTCTGCCTGACTCCCTACTGAGCCTGTCAGTGACAATATCCGTACAGTCCGGTCCGTTCGTCTATGAGCATCGCATGGCGGGCCTAGGGGGTTGGTAAAAGTCAGACCCCCAAAAGCGGTACAAGTCGTGTCGGAGTGTAGCCCAGAACACCCTGAGATACTACTGGAATACCTACCAGTAAATCTCCTTGCCTCGGCCGAGGGCTTCGTGTAATGGCTCTCCTAGACACAGCACGACCTCACCCCCAATACCGGGAGAGACGAACCCCTGAAGATACGCTCACTGCCTCCATGTGGCTCGGGACTGTACCCAACTAAAACCTGTTTGCACGACTCCTTTGAGCCGTGGTAGGGTAGTAATCAAAGTACAGTGGGAACTCACACAAGACAAATGACGATCCCCAGGTCGATGAACTAACCTGTACACATGTCACCAGGGAACTGCCATCTGACGTCTGGTATATGACCAACTAGCATGTTCCCGGCGAGTCCTGTCCGATGTACTCATAACCCAATGAGCACCTGTATACATCTTAGGTGATCCAACTGACACCAGTGGCTTGTGAGACCGGCCACCGCCCTTCGTCGGGGTCTCGACTGTATACACTAGTCTACTATGGAGAATCGATGCCCTGTCTCGAAACTCTCACGACTAGGGACCTTTTAAGGATATGCTTATAGACCCCCAGCTCCCACTTATATGATCGCCCTCATACTGCTGGTGGTCAAGCAAGAATCCTAGGGGCTCTATCAACGTGTAATAGCGACGTGTCAGGTCACTTAAAACAGTACACGATGATAAAGGTAAACCAGATAGCATACTATCATCTCGAGTAAGACTGTCCTACCGGGATAGATCCTCCATCAATCATTACAATCACGTACCTGTGACCTAATAATTGACTCTGAGGGCACTATCTCCAACAATCTCCCACTTGCACTCAAGGCTAATTATTGCGATGTCGCATACTCACAGCCCGTGTGATACCGAACACCCAACTCCTCTACTAGTCAGTCTCACAAAGCTCGTTTGCGAAACTATTGCGTTCGAGGAATAGCCTCAGTGAGTGGATCCGCTTTGTTGTCTCTTTCTATGTCTCTCTATATCTCATGTTCGCGGAGAAACCCATCTCCCGAAATGAGCAATACCTGTCTTAGAATGTATCTGGATGTCTGATGGGACATAGCTCATAAATGAACTCCAAATCCAAACTTCTTAGACTGTATCGTCAACTGAACTTAATCAGTATCCTGCGCCATGCCACCCTCAGTATTGCCTTGGACCACCTGTCCAAAATACTGCCCTTCGTCAGAAGGAAAACTATAACTCTGACAACCTCCTTGTCGTCCATGTCACCTTGGAAGCCTGGAATGATAACTGTTTCCCGAATGAGGCTGTCGATATCATATCCCTAGAACATCCACTTATGTTCTAAAACTGCTTCCGACTGTTTCTCCATGATTGGATCAATATCAACTTATTGCATCTAGTGCAAGAACAATATCTGGTGTGGTACTTGACATCTCATGATTGACTCAATTGCCTGAGCAAGTGATCTGCCAATCATGCACATCCCTCTCCCCTTTAGTCTGTAAGACACCTTTAGAGAGGGTGACTCCATTACCTGCAGGTACACTACCGTGCCAGGAGTCGTCCATTCTAAATACTCTTAGAATGCTGTCTAAGTACCCAGATTGGGAAACCACCCAAATCTAGATCTAAAACCATAGATCTAGTGACCAGTATGTCTGATATAATGTCCAATTCTTTTGTGGAGAAACCACTGTGTGACGACCAAAGTATAACCGACTGTAGTATAGGAGTTTCCTTTCCTACTATGCGTATGTCATCCAAATACCAGGATATCACACCCTACTACCTTCTCAACAGATCCATCCCCTATTCTGATGAAGTCAAACCTATGACTGTCACGTCAGAAATAGATGATCTATCTCCGCTACATCTGCTTTAGTCTATAAATAGACATAAGCTACCTGTCCACCAATACTTCCGCTGCTCCCACTGACTACGACAACCCTCTGGCAGAGTCATATAGACGTTCACTTCTAAAACTAGTTTAGAATGACGCTATACTCATCCTCCCACCGGGTCTCGCAGCCTGGAACAACAGCAATGGTAATTGTGGGTAAACAAGAACTTCCCTGTCACCGTCCTTGAGGCTACCGTAGTACCTCTCGGGTGCCTGAAGTTACCCACCTTATCTGCGGAGTGGCCAATGGAATGTCAATCCAGATTGAATCTTTAGGTTCCTTATCAAATCTTCAGTAATCGTTTGTGGTTCTGGAATCACTTCCAGTTCTACCATACTCCCACTACTGTTTTCTGAAAAAATCCATTTTTATTAAAACTGTGGCGAGTCTAGAACAATATTGCTATTGTTCATCCAGATGGTAGAAAGTCAACCCTCGTCATAGCCTGGGTCAACCCACAAACAGCCATTACAGAAACGTGCCTTGAGTTGTCCAGTGTCTGGTTTTAATCATAAACCGGACAACTCCCCATACCTTAACATCGTTAAGATATGAACTGTTCTATATCCAATATAGAACCAGAGGCACTGATTTAATTGAACCAGATTCAAATCATGCAACTGTCTCCAGTGCATGTCAACTAAATGGAGAGAGGCCGATCAGCGTTACTCAACTTAGGAATGCTTCCAATTATGAGTAACCTGAAAGAGAAGCAAGATCTCTTAATCATTACTATCAACTGAATACCATACACAAGTATCTACATCTTCGATCACTTTGAAGAATCCCGATACTTGCTATACCTGGTTCTCTACTCTATTCAAATACCTATAACTTCTCAAAATTCGGACCCTGTGTTTCCACGAAAACACCTGTTTAAAAACTAGAGAAGTCATAAGTAAACCGAATATAGTACGAGGACCAACCCCTCTGTCCTGATGGACCCTGGACGACATACAATACTCTGCATAAGTCCCTTGAGTCTGATAACTCATTCACTGTGTGTCGTAGGTTGAAAACTGTACTTATGGTTAAGAAGAATTACACCGCTGCTTAATGCTCCTTACCTAACCATCCACTGATATAGGTAAATGTCGTAGACATAATTTCAGAAAGGTATATCTCACTCTATGAAAATAGACGTACAGATATATCAATTTGAAATTGGTGCATAACAGCGGATATTCAAAACCAAATATTTGCCGACCGGCAAACAGCCCAGGTGATTTCCTCAAATATCACCGATTACAACGAATCCCGATATAATGAGGATAATCACCCAATTCCCAATAACTTACTCCCACTCATCATCTGTAAAACCATACAGATGTGAGAATCGTACCTGGTAAATACATACCCTGGAGTAAGTATCTAATCGGGAAATCAGTTTTCCTTTAACATTGCACAGTGAAACTGAAACATCGAAATGTTTCGATGGGGTATCCTGGTATTCCTAGTAATGCCTCTTCCAGATTCACGACTGTAACCGTATAATTCTTTGCCACCTCTCCAAATCCCTTCATATGTCTTTAGTCTTTACCTTCTGCACACCCCTTTAGGCCAAATGGTTTTCTTCCTTCCCTACCGTTCGGCACCAGCCTATGGTTTGGAAGAAGACTATCCAATAAGCATAATGGGTGTACTGTCCCAATCCTAGGAACACTCGCAATGAGAGGAGGTGAAGATAAAAGACAACCGAATAAACCTTATTCCTATTTCTCCTGGACCAGAATCCATCCCCGAACTGGAACAAGTTCCTTTCGAGTTCGTATACAACCATACGATGGAGTATCCAATAAACTGTGGATCTTCGTAGTGATACGGAGTGTCCTGGAGAAATACAAAGGTGATGTGGGAGTGGTAACGAAATACCTGGTTTGGTCGTGAATATCTGTTGCAATTTACTTTGCCCTCTTACTAATCCCTTGCTTTGTCTGAACTTAATACCTTCTGTACACCATCGTTAGGCTAATTGGTTTTCTTCATTCCCTACCGGTCGGCACCAGCCTAAGGTTTGGAAGAAGACAATCCAATTTGCGTAATAGGTGTACTACCCCTAAACCAAGGAGTACTCGTAACCTGAGAGAGGGTAAAAGGAAAAGACAACTGAATAATCCTATCCGTTTCCTCCAGAACCTGAAACGATCCTCGAATAAATTCCTTCGAGTTCGTATCTAACCATACGATGGTTTTGTCCAATGGAAGTGGACGTTCGTAGTAATACGGGGTGTCCTGGAGAAAAGGGTAAAAGTAGGAGTGGCAATGAGGTTTGCAACTCTGACAATCCAAAAGCCAATGTTAAGAAGGTTCGGTTAATTTTGGTCACTGAGTCATAGTCTTAGGGTCGGGTCAATGGTCGCTACCAAAGAGAGAGAGAAAAGAAACACTCAGCGTGCACTCTAACCTAGATCAGAATGGTTACCAATTTATCTAATCTGGAAACCTCCCACTGTACCGTCAAATTCTCCTCCAAACCTGAAAGAAGAATTAGTCGGGGTCACCCGAGGAGTAAACCAACTCATCAGTGGGAATCGGGATCCAACTATCATCGCATGACAACGTGACGGAATCCGCTCACGGTATCACACTCCAGAAGGTATGCGCATATCTGGCAAGTTTCAGTTCTTTTGAAACTCCCGATGTGATTTCTGCCCCATGCTCTTATGACCTTGACTAAGGCCAACAAATCATAAGTCACATGTCAAGTTCTACCCGTCATTATCCAGGTTGATTTGAACCCACCCGTACAAGCCCTTGACTAGGGCCAACAAGGCTATACGACTGTCCCAAACCAACGCATCTATCTATGCAGCATATGAACACCCAACAGCTACCAAACACTGTGCCTTGACTATGGCCAACAAACACAGCTTGAATACTATTGACTACCCATATGAAACGATGGAGGGCTACGAATGGTTTCTGGCGAAAACCTTTAACGTAATGAACTTGATATCGTTGAAGGAACGGATAGCTTTTTGAAAATATAGTGACGAAAACCGTTGCTAAAGAGGTCACTCCTGGTGAAGGGATCTCGGCTCTTTCCCCGTAGAATGGGGTGCAGGATATTCCAACTGAATACCACGGTGCAAAGCAAAAGTAATCGGCTATAGTGAAGTTAATGCCCTGACGCAAACTTTTTGTCCAAGGGGTCATTCCCGGTGAAGGGATCTCGGCCCTTGCCTCGTCGACTGAGGAGCAGGATATTCCAACTAAATACCACGATGCAAAACAAAAGTGAACGTCCTTGCAATAACAGCTTTTTGAAAAGTGTTCCAACAACATCAGATTAGGTTTGTTTTTAACTTGCATTGATCCGAATCAATGCAGTCCCATCAATTGATCACACCACAAAGAACGAAAATATACTGATGTACGTATATGCCATCCGCATTCGCCACTGGGTCCCGTCATTACCCGTTAGGTTAGCTAACTAACGACAGAGCGGGGACTGGACTAGCGCGGATGCAAAACATATACAACATCTACTAATATATATACCAATATATTATATTTCGCTCAAGGCGTGAATAAAATGCATCACAGATATGTACAGCATCACAGAAACAATACAGATATCTGGGATCCCCGGGTTTCACAGAGCCACTACTGAAACCCGACGTTCCCCTGGTCGTGTGGATAGCCTATGCAATGAAAACCTAGACCCCTACGGGCGCGGCAAGTCACCCGCCAAAACCTGAAGCGAGGCAGCCCCCTTCAGCGCCGTGAATGGACCACCCAGCACTTCACGGAATCCGGTAACTTGGGCACCCCTCCTGGGTCAACCTGTACCCCCTACGAGTGCGGCGAATAGCCCGCCAATCCTAGAGTGAAGCCCCCTCCGTCCCAATGCCATGAGATGCGGGCTTGCTGCCCTCTAGAACCCGGCTATCCGTGCACCCCTCCGCGGGGCAATCCTAGTACAGAAAGTAAAATATACATACACCGGGTACATCGACCGCAACCTGGTCGTGCCCCAAAATAATAATACAATCAGGCAGTGACGGCAGTCCACATGTCGGACGCTCGCCCCGCAATATCAAATGTACATAATACAACAGAACTGTACTAGCATTGCATCCAGGCTATCCCCCACGACCGATCCGCAACATCACAGCAAAAACAGAACATCAACGTGAAAGTCACGTTCGCAAATCCGTCTAACCGGGCTATAGCAGTTAGACCGGATTTACCGATCAAGTAACATTCACGGTCGCAGATATAATTTAAATACTGTGAAATAATGTGTTTTAAAATATCCGATCGATCAAATATTAACAAGTGGGCCCCAAAGGAATACTGTTGCACTCACAGAAATAATTGGCCCAATTTTAATATTCCAAAACCCCTATTTTAAGCCCAGAAGCCCACTGGAAAAAATTGATGCAGTCACGACACCAATGTGCGGCTGATCCGCGGCCCAATGGGGGGTTTGGCCGCGGATCCGCGCTACATTGGTCGACTGACTGTGTCGAATTTTTCCAGTAGTCTTAGAATTTCCTGCACAGTACTTTTATACAACCTGAAAAATTTTTGGACACCAAAAAATTTCAACAGAAAACTGTCGTGAGCAAATACGGGTTTTTGGACATTTCGATCGATCGGAACTGAAAAACACATCAAACGAAGCTAGACTAAGTTAATGGCGAGGCTTTGATACCACTGTAAGTGCACGGCGGCGCCCCGGCCGTCAATCCGACGGCCAAATGCGGAAGCGGTGATAAACTTAAATTTTTCTTGGACTGGCAAACCGCCGCGCACTAATACCCGGATCGAACCATTACTTAGTCCTAGTTATCTACAAGAAAGGGAATAGAGATATACCGACGATCCAAGTCCTCCGGTCTTCTCATCATCGTCCCGATCTCCTGCGGAATGTCCCGTCTCCTCCTCGTCGCCGGAAGCGCACCACATCGCCTACTTCTTTTACGGGCTCCCACCTCAATGCCGAGGCAACTCGGGCACGAAGCCGGCTACTCGACGTGCCCAAGGTTCGCTGTAGAATATGTAGTCCTCAAGTCTCACTTTGGGGTTGTAGGAATTGCCATTGGTGGAGGGATTGAACTTGGAGCTTTTGAGATTGATCTTGTGGGGATTTTGCAATATGAAATGAACCAAAATCCCACACACAAAAATTTGGACAGCCCACTAGGAGCTTGGCGGCCAATACATGGTGGTGGAGAGAATGAGAGAGTGGAAGAAGTAAATCAAATGGGAGCCATTCTCATCTAATACCCAAGAGAGAGAGAGGAAAGCTATCATGCAAAAGAAATGATAGTAAGGAAAACTCAACACTCAACACCACCATCATCACCTCACAAAGTCCAACCATCATGAACCATGATGACTCAAAAAGTCATGCCATCATGAAGAAATCAAGTCAAAGGATGGTGCACATCATGAAAGCCATCATGATGCAACAAGATGCAAAGAACCCCCTCCACTAATGCCTATTTGCAACAATGCAAATAAACCCTCCTCCACCAATCTTCGGCCAATGAACGGAACAATGGAAATTGGCCGAAACGGAAAGCAAACTGGCAACTCCAGAAAACTGGTCCCGTAATAAATTACAGGAAAACCCCGATGCTGTGCATACACACCCGCATCTGTATTTCGACCGAAATACAAATGCAATGAGACAAAGTCTACACTGTACTATACTAGGATCCGGCTTAAACCAAAGCCAGCTAGTAATATCTGTTCGATCCTGATCCGTGCAATACCGCACGTATCTGATCGAACCCTGCCATATATGCATACGGCCTATAGTACAGACTGTCCAATCCTGATCCGTGCAATACCGCACGTATCTGATCGGACCTTGCCATATCTCCATACGGCTTCTACAACCTTTCGCCCGAAAGCTGAGTAACTGAATGTGGGGGACTCTAAAGACTCATCAACATCTTGGTTGTGGATTTAACCACTAGCACGTTAGAGGTATAAGCCAATACATAACGGGCTACCAGGTATTGACCAAAAGGGACGTCTGTGAGCGAACTCAGCCTGACTCCCTACTGAGCCTGTCAGTGACAATATCCGTACAGTCCGGTCCGTTCGTCTATGAGCATCGCATGGCGGGCCTAGGGGGTTGGTAAAAGTCAGACCCCCAAAAGCGGTACAAGTCGTGTCGGAGTGTAGCCCAGAACACCCTGAGATACTACTGGAATACCTACCAGTAAATCTCCTTGCCTCGGCCGAGGGCTTCGTGTAATGGCTCTCCTAGACACAGCACGACCTCACCCCCAATACCGGGAGAGACGAACCCCTGAAGATACGCTCACTGCCTCCATGTGGCTCGGGACTGTACCCAACTAAAACCTGTTTGCACGACTCCTTTGAGCCGTGGTAGGGTAGTAATCAAAGTACAGTGGGAACTCACACAAGACAAATGACGATCCCCAGGTCGATGAACTAACCTGTACACATGTCACCAGGGAACTGCCATCTGACGTCTGGTATATGACCAACTAGCATGTTCCCCGGCGAGTCCTGTCCGATGTACTCATAACCCAATGAGCACCTGTATACATCTTAGGTGATCCAACTGACACCAGTGGCTTGTGAGACCGGCCACCGCCCCTCGTCGGGGTCTCGACTGTATACACTAGTCTACTATGGAGAATCGATGCCCTGTCTCGAAACTCTCACGACTAAGGACCTTTTAAGGATATGCTTATAGACCCCCAGCTCCCACTTTTATGATCGCCCTCATACTGCTGGTGGTCAAGCAAGAATCCTAGGGGCTCTATCAACGTGTAATAGCGACGTGTCAGGTCACTTAAAACAGTACACGATGATAAAGGTAAACCAGATAGCATACTATCATCTCGAGTAAGACTGTCCTACCGGGATAGGTCCTCCATCAATTATTACAATCACGTACCTGTGACCTAATAATTGACTCTGAGGGCACTATCTCCAACAGTTGCATATCAGGTTCGGCATGTAATAGCATTCGTTCAGAACCAATGTATTACCAGTTGGTAATACAAGGTGATATTCCCCGACAGTCTTGGCTGCAACAATTGCACCATTACCAGTTGGCTGTATTTTACGGTGCCGAGAAACCCTAGACTCGATCGTCGACTAGAATTTTAGGCAACAAATGAAACTAGTTAACAACTTAACTACAAGAACGGAAATACAACCTTTGTAGATCCGGTCCTCCACCTCCATGGCTCCGTGATGAAGTCCCCTCGCTGTCCATATCGGATCCCGGGCTCTAGCGTCGGCTTCATCGGAGAAATGGGCGGGCTAGGTCATCGACAACGATGCCGAAGATGATCTACGTCGAGGCATCACAAGATCAAGCTCCCACTTCACCAAGTCATGAAACTTGTGAAGAAAACACACTCTACTACTTGGCAAGAGGTAGAGGATGAAGAAATAGGAAGTGGGTTCACTTTAGAATTGGATTTCTCACCCATTTGCTCAAGTTGCCATTGAAGTAGAAAGCTTTTCTTTCTTGCTCATCAAGAAGAAGAAGAAGGTAATGATATGATAAGTTTTATGATAAAGGAAAATAATATGAAAACTTATCATATACTAACCATAGTTAGGTGTAGAGAATAAATCATGGTTAGTTTAAATGGTTAGGGTTAAGCAAGAAGACAAAATGGTCACTTAGTCAAAGCTTCATGAAGCTTCAACTTCAAACCAAATAAGCCACCATTTTCTTTTCTTTTTGTAAAAATAAATAAATAAATAAATGAATAAATAAATATAATGAAAACCCTAATCATTACACAACCATGGTTTAATCTTTTCACAAACCCAAGTGAGCATGTATCATCAAACATGATACAAACAAGTGCACAAAAGTATATCACATATACAACTTATGTACATCAAGTGAGAAATCCTTTTAAAGTGAACCAATACTAGTTAATGCAAAGTAATATATCAAATATATAATTATACATTAAATCATTAAATCAACACTTGATTCAATGATCCGGTCATGTCGCACACAACCGACTAGTATACAATGTATCGACTTATCGAATCAATCCCTGATTCGATAACTAGGTTATATCGCATACAACCATTCGACACATTCATCGCGAGAATGAAATACGGTATCACATACACGCATTATTCTCGGTCCCGCACATGCTTGAGCCAGGAAACCTCTGTGTAGGACTCTAAAGACTCGTCAATACGCCGGCAGCAGATGATGATCATATCAATCACCCACAAGCCGCAAGTGGTCTGCTAAACGTAACGGCCACCTGGGTATTGAGCGATCAGAAGATCGACGAGCAAGCCCGCTCACACTCCTGTGAATCCAACCAGTAACACTTAACGTACAGTCCGGTCTCGTCGTCTGATATATCGCATATCTTGCCTAGGGGTGGTAAACGTCAGACCCCAATAGCTCGATAAGTCGTGTCGATATGAGGCCTATAACAGTTCGGGAAACTACTGGTAACACTTACCAGTAAATCTCAGCAACCCTGGCCAGGGATTTCTGGTTATAGCCAATCGAACACAGCGCAACATCAACTCCCTATACCGGGAGAGACGAATCCCCTCCTATCGCTCATTGCCTCCATGTGATTCGGGACTGTACCCAAAAACCACCATTTTGCACGCCCTCTTGGACGTGGTAAGGTGGAAATCAAAGCACAGTGGGAACCACACAAGACTCTATGACGATCTCGGGTCAACAGACTACTCTGTACCAGTGTCACCAGAGAACTGCCATCTGACGTAAGGTATAATACCATCTGGGAGTTCTCGGCGAGTTCCGTCCAGTGTACCCAGTCTCCACTGAGCACCCGTATATCATCTCTGATGTCAAACACCAATGGATATGGGATCATCCATCGCCTATCTATATGGGTCGAGAAGGTATACGCTAGTCTACACTGGTATATCGATGCCCAGTCTCGATACACCCACGACTAGGGACTTTGAAGGATGTACTTATGGACTACCCTGTCCCCACTAGTATGATCCGCATCATAGTCCAGGTAGTCAAGTACACATCCTAAGGGCTTTACCAACATGTAACATAGCGACAATCATTGTACACGTTAAGGTAAAGAGTAACCAGATAGCGTACTATCATGTCGAGCAAGAAAGTCCTCCCTATATATGTCCCAGCATCCACTACAATATACATCTTATGTACAGTAATGGCCTCTAGGGCATACATATAACTAACAACTTGTACCGCTTTTAGGGGTCTGACTTTTACCAACCCTATAGGCTAGACATGCGATACTCATAGAAGAACGGACCGGACTGTACGGATATTGTCACTGACAGGCTCAGTAGGGTGTCAGGATAAGTTCGCTCATCGACCTCCCTTTTGGTCAATACCTGGTAGCCCGATACGTACAGCTAGTACCACTGACGTGCTAGTGGTTAAATCCATAGCCAGTGTATTGATGAGTCTTTAGAGTCCCCCACAAACAGTTTCTCAAGTTTCGGGCGAAACTTTGCAGAGGCCGTATGGTATTATGGGAAGGTTTGATCATATACGTGCAGTCGTGCACGGATAATGATCGGACGGATCATACTAGTGGGATTTGGTTTAAGCCAGATCCCTAGTATTAGATTTGTTGGATTACTTTAGTCTCATCGCATTCGCATTCAGTCGGAATGCGGGATGCAGGTATATGTATATACAGGTGAGGGGTATCCTTGTGATCCGTCACGAGTTTACTTTAGATGTTGCCACTATCTTTTTGTTGGATTAAACATTTGGGTTAATGTTTATTTTGGTGGAAATTATGAGCTTAGTTCATGATGAGGTGCATTTAATGTGACATGGACATGTTTAGTGACTCATGGTCTCTTTAATTGTGCAAATGTCACATTAATGTTTGATTAACGGTGTGAAATGATGGATGGAGAAAGAGAGGGCAGCCATAGGCTTGGGGTTGGCTCTTGGATTATCATTCTAGTGTTCTCATCTTTTATCTCACACAATAACAAAAGAAAGTCTCTTCTTCTTCTTCCTCCTCTAGCTCACCATTACCACCATGGCTTCATCTTCAAACCTCCATCCTCATACACTCTCATGAGTTGAGAATCAATGGATGCTTGAGACAAAGTTATCACACACATTCTCTACTTCACCTTGGACATGTCGGTTAGCAAACTTCGTGTCTGAGTTGCTTCGGTTTGAAGCGGGAGCCTGTAAAAGGATTCATAGATGTGGTGCCCTTTTCTGACGAGGAGATTGGAGATTGAGCGAGATCGGAGATGCCGTAAGGAGCTAAAGATGGGTGGCTAAAGACCGAAGGACACGGATCGATCGGTATAGCCTTTCTAACCCTCTTTAGATTGCTAGTTTAATGTTAATGGTTCGATCGGGGATTAAAGTCTGCGTTAGCGCCAGTTTCAAGCTTATGAAAAGTTTTTGTTTCCGCATTTTTGGCCTCGGATTGACAGCCGGGGGCGCTACCGAAGACTTACATGGTATCAGAGCCATGCCATTAACCTTAGCTAGCTTGTTTTTAGACAATGTTAAATTTATCGAAATCGAAACAAACCCGGACAATGCCACTGCAGTTTTGGTCTCTGTTATTTGTTAAAGGTATTCAGAAATTTTTTTAAACAAGTGCAGAAGACCACCCATATGAGACCATATGACCACAGCCCAAAAAACGAGCCCCTGTCACCTGGAAAAAACCGGCCACTTACCAAGATATTCCGGCAGGCCTGGCCCCATTGATGATTTTGGGCTTCGTATTTAGGCTTTTGTCAGGACTCTGGGATGTTGGGTGCAGTGGTATTGTTTGTTCGGCCCAATTTGGATATGGTTTTATCAGTTTTTCTGGGCTATTCGGGGGTTTATTTCGGATTTGATATTTTATAATATTGTTTAAAGTTTACAGTGCTTTATATTATATCTGCGACCAGTTGAATGTCATTTGATCGGTAAATCTTGTCTAATCGCTATAGCCCTTTTTAGACGGATTTGCGAACGTGAACATTCACGTTGATATTATGTGTTGTGCTGTGATGTTGCGGATTTGTCATGGTGGATAGCCTGGATGCAATGGTAGTACAGTTTGGTTATATTTGTACATTTGATATTGCAGGGCGAGCGTCCGACATGTGGACTGTCGTCACTGCCTGTTGTGTATATTATTCTTTTGGGGCACGACCAGGTTGAGGTCGATGTACCCGTTGTACATATTTTATTTTCTGTACTAGGATTACCCCGCGGTGGGGTGCACGGATAGCCGGGTTCTAGAGGTCAATAGGCCCGCAGCTCATGGCTTTGAGACGGAGGGGGCTTTACTCTAGAATTGGCGGGCTTTTCGCCGCACTTGTAGGGGGTATAAATTGACCCAAGGAGGAGTGCTCAAGTTACCGGATTCCGTGAAGTGCTGGGTGGTTCATTCACTTTGTTGAAGGGGGCTGCCTCGCTTCAGGTTTTGGCGGGTAACTTGCCGCACCTATAGGGGTCTAGGATTTCATTGCATAGGCTATCCACATGACCAGGGGAACGTCGAGTTTCACTTGCGGCTCAAAGGAAACCCGGGGATCCCATATTATCTGTATTGTTCTGTGATGCTTATTACATTTCTGTAATGTTGCATTTATCACGCCATGAGCGATTATTATATATTGATATATATATATACTAGTAGATGTTGTATATGTTTTACACCCGCGCTAGTCCAGTCCCCGCTCTGTCGTTAGTTAAGTAACCTAACGGGTGATGACGGGACCCAGTGGCGAATGCGGATGGCATATATGTACATCATATTTTCGTTCTTTATTGGTGTGATCAATTGATGGGACTGCATTGATTCGGATCAATGCAAGCTAAACAAACATGTTTGACGTTGTTGGAACAATTTTCAAAAGCTGTTATTATAAGGACGTTCTCTTTTGTTTTGCACAGTGGTATTCGGTTATGAATATCCAGCACCTCAGTTGACGAGGCAAGGGCCGAGATCCCTTCACCGGGAGTGACCCCTTGGGCAGAAGTTTGCGTCAGGGTAATAACTTCACTATAGTTGATTACTTTTTGCTTTGCATCGCGGTATTCAGTTGGAATATCCTGCACCTCATTCTATGGGGAAAGAGATGAGATCCCTTCACCGGGAGTGACTTCTTTAGCAAAGGTTTTCGCCACCATATATTTATAAAAAGCTATCTCGTTCCTTCAACGATATCAAGTTCATTAGGTTAAAGGTTTTTCGCCAAAAACCATTCGTAGCCCTCCGTCATTTCAGATGGGTAGCACTTAGTATTCATGCTATCTTTGTTGACCTTCGTCAAGGCATAGTGTATGGTAGCTGCTTGTTACCTTTCTGTTGCATAGATAGATACGTTGGTTTGGGACAGTCGTACAGCCTTGTTGACCTTCGTCAAGGGTTTGTACGGGTGGGTTCAAATTAACCTGGACAATGACGGGTAGAACTTGACATGTGACTTATGATTTGTTGACCTTTGTCAAGGTCATAAGAGCATGGGGTAAAAATCACATCGGGAGTTTCTAAATAAACTGAAACTTGCCAGATTTGCGCATACCTTCTGGAGTGTGATAACGTGAGTGGATTCCATCATGTTATCATGCGATGACAGTTGGATCCCGATTCCCGCTGATGGCTTTGTTTACTCCTCGGGTGATCCCGACTAATTCTTCTTTCAGGTTTGGAGGAGAATTTGAGGATACAGTAGGAGGTTTCCTGATTAGATAAAGTGATAACCATTCTGATCTAGGTTAGAGTGCACATAGAGTGTTTCTTTTCTCTCTCTCTTTGGCAGCGACCATGGCCCGAACATAGACTATGACTCAGTGACCAAGTTAACCGAACCTTCTTAAAACACTGGCTTTTGGATTGTCTGAGTTGCATACCTCATTGCCATTCCGACCTTTACCCTTTCTCTCCAGAACATTTCGTATCAATACGAACATCCACTTTCATTGGATAAAACCATCGTATGGTTATATACGAACCCAAAGGAACTTGTTCCAGATTCGAGGATGGTTTCCGGTTCTGGAGAAAATGAATAGGACTATTCAGTTGTCTTTTCCTTTTACCTTCTCTCAGGTTGCGAGTGCTCCTTGGATTAGGATGGTACACCTATTATGCTAATTGGATAGTCTTCATCCAAACCATAGGCAGGTGCCGAATCGTAGGGAATGAAGTGTTAGTTATATGTATGCCCTAGAGGCCATTACTATACATGTGATGTATATTGTAGTGGATGCTTGGACATATATAGGGAGGACTTTCTTGCTCGACATGATAGTATGCTATCTGGTTACTCTTTATCTTAACGTGTACACTGATTGTCTCTCTGTTACATATTGGTAAAGCCCTTAGGATGAGTACTTGACTACCTGGACTATGATGCAGATCATACTAGTGGGGACATGGTAGTCCATAAGTACATCCTTCAAGGTCCCTAATCGTGGGTGTATCGAGACGGGGCATCGATATACCAGAGTAGACTAGCGTATACCTTCTCGACCCATGTAGATGAGCGATGGATGATCCTATATCCATTAGTGTTTGACATCAGAGATGATATACGGGTGCTCAGTGGAGACTGGGTACACTGGACGGACACGCCGAGAACTCCCAGATGGTATTATACCTTACGTCAGATGGCAGTTCTCTGGTGACACTGGTACAGGTTAGTCTGTAGCCCGAGATCGTCATAGAGTCTTGTATGATTCCCACTGTGCTTTGATTTCCACCTTACCACGTCCAAGAGGGCGTGCAAAACGGTGGTTTTTGGGTACAGTCCCGAGTCACATGGAGGCAATAAGCGATAGGAGGGGTTTCGTCTCTCCCGGTATTGGGGCTTGATGTTGCGCTATGCTCGATTGGACATAACAGGGAAGTCCCTGGCCAGGACTGGTTTAGAGATTTACTGGTAAGTGTTACCAGTAGTTTCTCGACCCGTTATGAGCCTCATATCGGCATGACTTATCGGTTATTGGGGTCTGACGTTTACCACCCCTAGACTTGATATGCGACATATCAGACGAGGAGACCGGACTGTACGGTAGTGTCATTGTCAGGCTTTTTGCAGGAGTTGGAGCGGGCTTGCTTGCTGATCTTCTGATCGCTCAATACCTGGGTAGCCGTTACATCCAGCTAGTACCGCTGACGGCTTGTGGGTGCTTGATATGATTATCACCTACTGCCGGCGTATTGACGAGTCTTTAGAGTCCTACATAGAGGTTTTACTGGCTCAGGCAAAACGAAATAGGAGCGCATATATGATATGTGCGGGACCGAGAATAATGCGAGTATGTGATACCTTATTCTATTCTCGCGATGTTTGTATCGATCGGTTATATGTGATATAACCAGGTTGCCGAATCAAGCGTTGATTCGATAAATCGATACAATGTATGTTAGTCGGTTATATGTGATATAACCGGATTATTAAGTCAAGTGTTGATTTAATAATTTAGTGTATAATTATATATGTGATATACTAATTTACATTAACTAACATTGGTTCACTTAAGCATTCATTTTTCTTACTTGTGCACAACTTGATATATATATGATATATATTTATTTGTGTTTTCTATTTGTATCATGGTTGTTGATACACTTGACATGGGTGTATAAGACATACACCATTCTAATTTTAGTGGAGGGGTTTTTGTATTTAAAGTAAATCTAAATTGATTGAATTTGTTAAGTGCATGAAGCTTGTAGAAGCATTTAGTGCTTTGACAAATTCAACTCAATTTGTTTTACTTATGATATTTAGTTAACCCAACCACTATAATTAGCCATGGTTATGTCTCTACATGAGTTAGTATATGATACTCACTCACCCATGGTTAGCTAACTCTCTTTTGATTAGTTTCATTCTCATTTTGAGCTCATCTTCTTCCTCCTTCAATTTCGTTCTAGGGTTTGAAAAAGAGAGAGAATGAAAGTGAGAAAAGAAATTCTAAAGTGTACCCATTTCCTATTTCATCATCCTCTACTAGACTAGCACTTTAGTTTAGGGTGTTTGCTTCACTAATTCTCTAGTTAGTGAAGTAGAAGCTTGAGTTTGTATTCTCTCGACGTAGATCATCTTCGGCCTCGAAGACTTCAAGCAAAACCGTTGCCATCTTCTCATAGAGCCGTCCGAGAGTCGGAAGCACCATGATCGCAGCGAAGGGACTACTACAAGGAGCTTAAGAAGTGAAGGACCGATCTACAAAGATTGCATTTCGTATTCACTTAGTGTAAATGTGATTTACTTGCATGTGTAACCCTAATATTCTAGTAAAGATCTTGTTTAGAGTTATTCGGCACGACTAAAATTTTAATCGGGCATGGTTGATGCCTTGTAGAACCTTATTAGAGTACCTAGTAACCCTACAGTGGTATCAGAGCCTAGCTAGAGCATTAGGTGACGAGTATACGAAGTTAAAACTCCGAACGAACTACTAATCCCCCGATTTTACCCCTCTCTGGACATTTTTGAAAATGTTGGTTTTTTCAGAATTAAAAATGCTTAAAAAAATCAGCAGGGAAAAATAAGAATTTTAGTGAAAAACGACAGCATAATACTTACAAACCGCCGCGGAACCGCGGCCGTACCGCGCTTGGGCCGCGGATCCGCGGCAGTAAAGAGGACTTATGCTATCATTTTTGCACAGTATTACTTGTCTCTGTTGTTACTATTTTCTGGGTATTTTTAATCTGACTCAAGTGTTGAGTGTTCTGGGGTTTATTTTGTAATCATTGATTCGATCGGAAAATTTAAATTCGTAATGTTTTCCGGATAATTTAGAAAGTATTAAAAAGTTCGAACGGATATCAATAACTCACTTTTTCCCGACCCGGAAAATTTCCAAGTGTTGGATTTTTCTGTAGTTTAAGAACGTCTAAATCGTGCAAGTTACGCAATGGACCCTTTAGAAGACAACAAAGCTTAAATCGATTATGTGACCGTCTTGAACTGCCTTTTGAACCTTAGGGTTTGGGGCAGTACAGCGTGCCACATGTGAGGCGTTGGCTTGACTCTTCTACGGCTGGACCATTGGTACTGTGGCATGTGATGGATGTTTTTAAACTCCCCTCAAGTGTTGAGAACTATTTGGGAAATCTTGGGTGCTTGTTTATTCGATCGGAAAGTTTAACATTGTTTATTTATCTGGAATGTGATACAATATTTGGAATCCACAAGTAGTTATGAGATAACTAATTTGAATGTTATAAACATAGCAGTTTAGTCTCAAATGATCGGTTGCTACGGAATTTTGATGCGATCAAAAGTCCGTTGCAATCACATAGCGTACGTGGATACTCGCTGGGTAAACTTAATAGACAGCCACGCCCCAAAGCCCCGACCAAGTGACTGTAGGAGAACCCCGTCGCCAAAAGCATCCATTCAGGTGCTCGCGGCAGCGGTGTTCCGCCTTAGTGCACTTTGTTGACGGCATCCGGGGGTGCCGCCGTCTACTAAAGTTTGCGATGAGCATTCGATCACATATCGGGAATCTTGTTGAATTGCCCGACTACATATTGAAAAGTGTTTTCGATATAGAGACTAAAATGCGGGGTTTATAATTGTTAGGCATGCGATGTCTAAGGAGTATGCGGATTCCAACTGTTGTAGTTTTATACTTTTTTTCTGCGACCGTAAGTATAATATGTGATATCGCCGGTTTCGTTGCTATATGTCAATGACAATTGGGATGCGCATTTTTAGTTACGTTGATGACATGTGATGTTATGTGTTGCTGGATATGTTATATTGGATCGCCGCGTTTTGAATAGCCGGGGGTTTTATGTGAGATGAGGGTTTTTATTTTCATTCATGTAAAATTAAATGTATGTAATATTCTTTTATTGGGGCACTTCCGGGATGAGGTTGATGTCACTATTTGTATATTATTTACTTTTCCGCACTAGGATAGACCCAAGGAGGAGAGCACAAGTAACCGGGTTCTGGAGTCCAGTGGGAGACCAACTCGAGGAGTCGAGTCCGGGTCTCCTAACTCTAGAATTGGTAGGGTTGCTTGCCGCTCTCGTAGGGGTCTAGGGGTGTGGGTTTGGCTATTCATCGTGACCGTGGAATCCGTTTTTTATAGAGGCTCAAAATAAAACACGGACGTCCTAGTATATCCAATGTTTCATATGTTTCTTCTGCTGCGATATCTGTGATGTGATCATTTGATATGTGTTGATAGATACTGTATATAGTATATATGATATATTATATAGACGTTACTTATGTTTTACACCCGCGCTAGCCCTGCCCCGCTCTGCCGTTAGTTACCGAACCTAATGGTGCACGAGGGGACATCGAGGCGAATGCGGATGGCATAAGTGTACGTCGTATTTATCTGTGATGTTTAGGTGACTTAAATGATGGGACTTCATTAATATGATTAATGAAAGAAAAGAAACCTAAAAGATGTTGTGGAATCGAATTTTCAAAAACAGGTAGCTACAGTTCTTGCTTTGCATCGTGGTGTTCCTTGTAGAACATCTTGCACCTTATTCGATAAGGAAAGGGCCGAGATCCCTTCACCGGGAGTGACCCCTTTAGCAATAACTGGCAGATGCTACAACACTCGGTTTGTCTTTTGATTGCTTTTCTAGTTCTTACTTTGCACAGTGATATATATGATATATCCTGCACCTCATTCGAGGAGGAAAGAGCCGAGATCCCTTCACCGGGAGTGGCCTCTTTAGCGAAACTAGCAAAAGCCTAAAAAACACTCCATTTTAAAATTATTTGATTCTACAACGATATCAAGTTCATTACGCAATAGGTTTTCTGAAAAACCTGTCGTAGCCCTCCGTCATTTCAGATAAGTCCTGCTTAGTATTCGTGCTGCGTTTGTTGACCTTGTCAAGGCGTAGTGTGCGGTAGCTGGCCAGTATTTATCTGTTTATGCATATGATGCAGATTGGGTTAGGGTAGTCGTACGGCCTTGTTGACCTTGTCAAGAGTCGTGCGGGTGGGTTTAATTCAATCAAGAAATGACGGGTTGAACTTGACTTACGATCTATGGTTTGTTGACCTTGTCAATGTCATAGATCGTTTAGGGCAAAATTATCGGGAATTTCAAGTGTTGAAATTTGCAATGAGATTGCATACTTTCTATGAGATAGTTGGATCCCGATACTCACTGCGAGTAATTGTTACTCCTGGGAGAGTTTTACACATTACAATTAACCGATCAAGTAGGTGTCTAGAAAGGTGTCAACGGGGTTACGCTTCTGGGAAAACGAGGTTTACTTTAATTAGGTCCGTGCGAAAGCACGGTGAACCTCCCTCAAAGTACCGACACTGGCCTGGCTGAAAGATTGGCGAACTTGTAGCATGTAATTAATTCCGGCTAGTCTTTCCTTTTAGGGTTTTAAGGAAGATTTGATAAAAACAGTGAGAGCCATCCTGATTAGATAAAATAATAACCAATCTGATCTTGCAAGAGCATACGCTGAGTGTTTTATTCTCTCTCTCTCCAGGTAGCGACCATGTCACGCCTTAATCAAGATAATAATACAGATGTATTGACCGAACCCGCTTGTTATACTGAGCTAGGGGAACGTTGGTCCCGCTCCAACTTATAATTGTTATAAGACAGAGTAGGAAATAGGGGATTACCAGAATTCCCGTGCCGCCCAAACGAAGAAAGTGCATGATGATGCATCATCTTCGGGTGTGTTCATTAAAGAGAACTGTTTCTCAGTATCTTTTACGTCCTGGGTATGAGATACCGGATCAGGATCCCGCATATACAACTTACATGGGCTACAGATAGGTAGAGAACTGAGAACGGGTGATAAGTTTCATGAGATAGAAAATAGTGCAAGTGTTGCAGCCAAGTCTGTTGGTCACTATCACCCAGTATTACCAGAATACATTGATTCTGAACGAATGTTATTAGATACCGAACCTTGTTGGTGCACGGCGGCGCCCCGGCCGTCTGTCCGAGGCCAAAATGCGGAATCAAAAATTTTCTTAACTTTAAACTGGCGCCACCGCGGACCATAAACCCGGATCGGGCCATTAACCTACTACTAGCTAACTAGAGAAGGGGTAGAGAGATATACCGAGCGATCCGTGTCTTTCGGTCTTCTTGTCGTCGTCCCGATCTCCCCGCGGAATCTCCGGTCTTCATCTCCTCGTCGGAAGGGCACCACATCGCCGGGTTCTTTTACGGGCTCCCACCTCTGGACCGAGGCAACTCGGGCATGAAGTTGGCGAGCCGACGTGCCCAAGAATTGCTGTAGAAAAGTGTAGTGCTCTTTGTCTCAAGGGGTTTAAAGAAGTTGCCATTTGGTGGAGGAAATGAACTATGAACTTTTGTGGTGGCTTTTGGGAATTTTGTAGTAAGCAAATGAGAACCAAATCCCTCACAAAATAAATTCCCTCACCCCTCAATGTGTGGCCGGCCATGATTAAGGAGAGAATGGGAAGAGAGAGTGAGTGGCCAAAAATGAAAATGGGTGAGCCAAATAATGCAAGAGAGAGAAAGGGTTATCATGATGAATCATGATCACAAACCAAGTCCAACACTCATAAACCCATCATCAAAACCATGTCATCACAAAAGTCAAGCCATGATGAAGTCAAATGAAGTCAATGGATGGTGCACCATCATGAAACAACAATATGCAAAGACCACCCTCCACAATGCTAATTTGCACAATTGCAAATAAGCCCTCCTCCACCAATTTTCAGCCAAAGAAAGATTCAAAGGAAAATGGCCGAAACAGAAAGGAAACTGGCAACTTCAAAAAACTGATCCCGTAATAAATTACAGGAAAACCCCGCGACTGTATATACATACCCGCATTTGTATTCCGACCGAATACAAATGCAATGAGACAAAATCTACACAGTATAATACTAGGATACGACTTAAACCAAAGCCCACTAGTATTATCCGTCCGATCATGATCCGTGCAATACCGCACGTATCTGATCGAACCCTGCCATATCTCCATACGGCTTCTACAGCGTTTCGCTCGAAACTTGAGAAAACGGTCTGTGGGGGTCTCTAAAGACTCGTCAATACTTTGGTTGTGGATTTAACCACTTGCACGTCAGAGGTATTAGCCATACGTAACGGGCTACCAGGTATTGACCAAAAGGGACGTCGATGAGCGAACTCATCCTGACACCCTACTGAGCCTGTCAGTGACAATATCCATACAGTCCGGTCCGTTCGTCTATGAGCATCGCATGGCGGGCCTAGGGGGTTGGTGAATGTCAGACCCCCAAAAGCGATACAAGTCGTGTCGGAGTGTAGCCCAGAACACCCTGAGATACTACTGGAATACCTACCAGTAAATCTCCTGCCTCGGCCGAGGGCTTTATGTAATGGCTCTCCTAGACACAGCGCGACCTCACCCCCAATACCGAGAGAGACGAACCCCTGCAGATCCGCTCACTGCCTCCATGTGGCTTGGGACTGTACCCAACTAAAACCTGTTTGCAAAACTCCTTTGAGCCATGATAGGGTTGTAATCAAAGTACAGTGGGAACTCACACGAGACAAATGACGATCTCAGGTCGATGAACTAACCTGTACACATGTCACCAGGGAACTGCTATCTGACGTCAGGTATAAGACCAATTAGCATGTTCCCGGTGAGTCCTGTCCGGTGTACTCATAACCCAATGAGCACCTGTATACATCTTAGGTGAACCAGCTGACACCAGTGGCTTGTGAGACCGGCCACCGCCCCTCGTCGGGGTCTCGACTGTATACACTAGTCTATTCTGGAGTATCGATGCCCTATCTCGAAAACTCCCACGACTAGGGACCTTTTAAGGATGTGCTTATAGACCCCAGCTCCCACGTATATGATCGCCATCATACTGCTGGCTGTCAAGCAAGAATCCTAAGGGCTCTATCAACGCGCAATAGTGACCTGTAAGGTCACCTAAAACAGTACACGATGATAAAGATAAACCAGATAGCATACTATCATCTTGTGTAAGGCTGTCCTTCCGGCATAGGTCCTCCCTCAATCATTGCAATCACGTGCCTGTGATCCAATAATTGACTCTGAGGGCACTATCTCCAACAATCTCCCACTTGCACTCAAGTCTAATTATTGCGATGTCGCATACTCACAGCCTGTGTGATACCGAACACCCAACTCCTGTACTAATCAGTCTCACAAAACTCGTTTGCGAAACTATTGTGTTCGAGGAATAGCCTCAGTGAGTGGATCCGCCCTGATGTTTCTTTCTATGTCTCTCTTTTTCTCAAGTTCGCGGAGAAAACCATCTCCCGAAATGAGTAATATCTTTCTTAGAGTATGTCTGGATATCTGATGGGACCTAGCTCATAAATGAACTCCAAATCCAAACTTCTTGGACTGTATCTTCAACTGAAACCAATCAGTATCCTGCGCCATGCCTCTTTCAGTATCCTCTTGGACCATCTGTCCAATATACTTCCCCTCGTCAGAGGGAAAACTATAACTCTGACAGTCACTCTGCCGTCCAGGTTACCTTGGAAGCCTGGAATGATAACCGTCTCCTGAATGAGGCTGATGTTATCATATCCCTAGAACATCCACTTATGTTCTAAAACTACTTCCGAATGTTTCTCTAGGATAGGATCAATATCAACTTATTGCATCTACTGCAAAAACAACATCTGGTGTGGTACTTGACATCTCATGATTGACTCAATTGCCTTAGCAAGTGATCTGCCAATCATGCACATCCCTCTCCCCTTTAGTCTATAAGACACCTTCAGAGAGGGTGACTCTATCACCTGCAGGTACACTATCGTGCCTGGAGTCGTCCATTCTAAAACTCCGTTAGAATGCTGTCTAAGTACCCTAATTGGGAAACTACCCAAATCTAGATAAAAAACCATAGATCTAGTAACCAGAATATCTGATACAATATCCATGTCCTATGTGGAGAAACCACTGTGTGACAACCGAAGTATAACCGACCGTAGTATAGGAATTTCACTTCCTACTCTGTGTATGTCATCCAAATACCAGGACATCACACCCTACTACCTTCTTAACAGATCCATCCCCTATTCTGATGAAGTCAAACCTATGACTGTCATATCAGAAATAGATGATCTATCTCCGCTATATCTGCTTTAGTCTATAAATAGACATAAGCCACTTGTCCACTATGCTTCCGCTGCTCCCACTGACTATGACAACCCTCTGGCAGAGTCATATATACGTGCACTTCTAAAGCCAGCTCAGAACGACGCTATACACATCCTCCTGCCGGGTCTCACAGTCTGGAACAACAGCAATGGCATGTCTGGGTAAACAAGAACCTCCCTGCCACCGTCCTTGAGCATACCGAAGTACCTCTCGGGTGCCTGAGGTTACCCACCTTATCTGCGGAGTGGCTAATGGAATGTCAAATCAGATTGAATCTTTAGGTTCTCATCAAATTTTCAGTATTCGTTTGCGGTTCTGGAATCACTTCCAGTTCTACCATACTCCTACTACTGTTTTCTGAAAAAATCCATTTTACTTAAAACTGTGGCGAGTCTAGAACAATATCACTATTGATCTTCCAGATGGTAGAAAGTTAACCCTCATCATAGCCTGGGTCAACCCACAAACAGCCATTACAGAAACGTGCCTTGAGTTATCCAGAGTCTGGTTTTAAGCATAAGCCGGATAACTCCCCGTACCTTAACAATGTCAAGATATGAACTGTTCTATATCCAATACAGAAACAGAGGCACTGATTTAATTGAACCAGATTCAAATCATGCATTTGTCTCCAGTACATGTCGACTAAATGGAGAAAGGCCGATCAACATTACTCAACTTAAGAATGCTTCCAATTATGAGTAACCTGAAAGAGAAGTATGTTCTCTTAATCATTACTACCAACTGAATACCATACACAAGTATCCACTTCTTCGATCATCTTGAAGAATCCTGATACTTGCAACACCTGGTTCTCTACTTTATTCATATACCTATAACTTCTCAAAACTTAGACCTTGTGTCTCTACGAAACACTTGTCTAAGAACTAGAGAAGTCATAAGTAAACCGAATATAGTACGAGGACCAACCCCTCTGTCCTAATGGACACTGGACAATATACAATACTCTGTATAAGTCCCTTGAGTCTAATAACTCATTCCCTGTGTGTCGTAGGTTGAAAATTGTACTTATGGTTAAGAAGAATTACACCGCTGTTTAATGCTCCTTACCTAATCATCCACTGATATAGGTAAATGTCATGGACATAATTTCAAAAAGTTACATCTCACTCTATAAGAATAGACGTACAGATATATCAATTTGAAATTGGTGCATTACAACGGATATTCAAAACCAAATACTTGTCGTCTGGCAAACAACCCAGGTGATTTCCTCAAATATCACCAATTACAACGAATTCCAATATAATGAGGATGATCACCTAATTCCCAATAACTTACTCCCACTCATCATCTGTAAAACCATACAGATGTGAGAATCATACCTGGTAAATACATACCCTGGAGCAAGTGTCTAATTGGGAAATCAGTTTTCTTTTAATAGTACACAGTGAAACTGAAACATTAAGATGTTTCGTAGGGGTATCCTGGTATTCCTAGTAATACTTCTTCCATTATCCAGATTCACAACTGTAACTGTATATTTCTATGCCATCTCTCCACATCCCTTCATATGTCTTTAGTCATTACCTTCTGCACACCCCTTTAGGCCAAATGGTTTTCTTCCTTCCTTACCGTTCGGCACCAGCCTATAGTTTGGAAGAAGACTATCCAATAAGCACAATGGGTGTATTGTCCTAATCCTAGGAGCACTCGCAATGCGAGAGAAGGTGAAGATAAAAGACAACCGAATAAACCTTATTCCTATTTCTCCTGAACTAGAATCCATCCCCGAACTGGAACAAGTTCCTTTCGAGTTTGTATATAACCATACGATGGAATATCCAAAATAACTGTGGATCTTCGTAGTGATACAGAGTGTCCTGGAGAAAAACAAAGGTGAAGTGGGAGTGGTAATGAAATACTTGGTTTAGTGGTGAATAGCAGTCGCAATTTACTTTGCCCTCCTTCTAATCCCTTTATTTGTCTTTACATAATACCTTCTGTACACCATCGTTAGGCTAATTGGTTTTCTTCATTCCCTACCGGTCGGCACCTGCCTATGTCTTGGAAGAAGAATATCCAATTTGCGTAATAGGTGTACTATCCCCTAATCTAAGGGGCACTCGCAACCTGAGAGAAGGTAAAAGGAAAAGACAGCTGAATAGTCCTTATTCGTTTTATCCAGAACCAGAAACCATCCTCGAATAAAGTCCTTCGAGTTCGTATATAACCATACGATGGTTTTATCCAATGGAAGTGGACGTTCGTAGTAATACGGGGTGTCCTGGAGAAAAGGGTAAAAGTAGGAGCGGCAATGAGGTATGCAACTCTGACAATCCAAAAGCCAGTCTTATAAGAAGGTTCGGTTAATTTGGTTGCTGAGTCATAGTCTAGGGTCGGGTCATGGTCGCTGCCAAAGAGAGAGAGAAAAGAAACACTCAGCGTGCACTATAACCTAGATCAGAATGGTTACCAATTAATCTAATCAGGAAACCTCCCACTGTAACGTCAAATTCTCCTCCAAACCTGAAAGAAGAATTAGTCGGGATCACCCGAGGAGTAAACCAACTCATCAGTGGGAATCGGGATCCAACTATCATTGCATGATAACGTGACGGAATCCACTCACGTCACCACACTCCAGAAGGTATGCGCATGCCTGGCAAGTTTCAGTTTCTTTAGAAACTCCCGATGTGATTTTTTTACCCCTAGGACCCAAGTGACCTTGACTGAGCCAACATATCAAAGGGTCCTAGTCAAGTTCAACCCGTCATTATCTTGATTGCATTAGACCCACCCGCACGAGTCCTTGACTGAGCCAAAATGACCGCACGACTGTCCTAACCAATCTCATATCCATGTAACAGAAAAGCACTACATAGCTACCGAACACTACGTCTCGGCTAAGCATGACATACGCAGCACGAATACTAAGCAATACCAATTTGAAATGATGGAGGGCTACGGCTGGTTTTTGGCGAAAAACCTTTAACGTAATGAACTTGATATCTTTGAAGGAACAGGATAACTTTTTATAAAAATATAGTGACGAAAACTTTTGCTAAAGAGGTCACTCCCGGTGAAGGGATCTCGGCTCTTTCCCCGTAGAATGAGGTGCAGGATATTCCAACTGAATACCATGATGCAAAGCAAAAGTAATCGGCTATAGTGAAGTTATTACCCTGACGCAAACTTCTATCCAAGGGGTCACTCCCGGTGAAGGGATCTCGGCCCTTGCCTCGTCGACTGAGGTGCTGGATATTCATAACCGAATACCACTGTGCAAAACAAAAGTGAAGGTCCTTGCAATAACAGCTTTTTTTGAAAAATTGTTCCAACAACATCAGAATAGGTTTGTTTAGCTTGCATTGATCCGAATCAACGCAGTCCCATCAATTGATCACACCAATAAAGAACGAAAATAATGACGTATGCATATGCCATCCGCATTCGCCACTGGGTCCCGTCATTACCCGTTAGGTTACTTAACTAACGACAGAGCGGGGACTGGACTAGCGCGGATGCAAAACATATACAACATCTACTAGTATATATATCAATATATAATATTTGCTCAAGGCATGATAAAATGCAACATCACAGAAATGTAATAAGCACCACAGAATAATACAGATATCTGGGATCCCCGGGTTTCATAGAGCCGCTACTGAAACCCGATGTTTCCCTGGTCGTGTGGATAGCCTGTGCAATGAAATCCTAGACCCCTACGGGCGCGGCAAGTTACCCGCCAAAACCTGAAGCGAGGGAGCCCCCTTCAGCAATGTGAATGGACCACCCAGCACTTCATGGAATCCGGTAACTTGGGCACCCCTCCTTGGGCCAACTTGTACCCCCTACGAGTGCGGCGAATAGCCCGCCAATTCTAGATTGAAGCCCCCTCCGTCTTAAAGCCATGAGATGCGGGCTCGTTGCCCTCTAGAACCCAGCTATCCGTACACCCCTCCGTGGGGTAATCCTAGTACAGAAAGTAAAATATACATACAACGGGTACATCGACCTCAGCCCGGTCGCGCCCCGAAAGAATAATATACAAACAGGCAGTAACGGCAGTCCACATGTCGGACGCTCGCCCCGCAATATCAAATGTACATATAAAATGAAACTGTACTACCATTGCATCCAGGCTATCCTCCACGACCAATCCGCAACATCACAGCACAACACAGAACATCAACGTGAATGTCACGTTCGCAAATCCGTCTAAAAGGGCTATAGCAGTTAGACAGGATTTACCGATCAAATGACATTCACGGTCGCAGATATAATGTAAATACTGTGAACTAACATGTTTAAAATTTTTGATCGATCAAATTTACCGAAGGGGGCCCCAAGCACTACTGTAGCACTCAAAGAAAATCTGGGCCCAAAAATAATATACCAAAAACCCCAATATCAATTCATAAAGCTATTGTGAAAATTTCGTACGACGTTGACCAATTCCTACCGCGGAACCGCGGCCATGACAGGGGTTTTGCCGCGGTTCCGCGGTCCTACTGTAGTAACAACGTATCAAATTTTTACAGAATGCTTAAATTTGCCTGCACGAATTTCTGCACTGTACTGAAAAAATTTTCGAGCCAAAAAAAATTCGACAGAAACTGATGCACTTGAAATCGCGGTTTTTTGAAAATCCGATCGATCGAACTTGTAAACATGTTAGAGCAAGCTAGACTAGATTAATGGCGTGGCTCTGATACCATGTTGGTGCACGGCGGCGCCCCGGCCGTCTGTCCGAGGCCAAAATACGGAATCAAAAATTTTCTTAACTTTAAACCGGCGCCACCGCCGACCATAAACCCGGATCGGGCCATTAACCTACTACTAGCTAACTAGAGAAGGGGTAGAGAGATATACCGAGTGATCCGTGTCCTTCGGTCTTCTCGTCGTCGTCCCGATCTCCCCACGGAATCTCCGGTCTTCATCTCCTCGTCGGAAGGGCACCACATCGCCGGGTTCTTTTACGGGTTCCCACCTCTGGACCGATGCAACTCGGGCACGAAGTTGGCGAGCCGACGTGCCCAAGAATTGCTGTAGAATAGTGTAGTGCTCTTTGTCTCAAGGGGTTTAAAGAAGTTGCCATTTGGTGGAGGAAATGAACTATGAACTTTTGTGGTGGCTTTTGGGAATTTTGTAGTAAGCAAATGAGAACCAAATCCCTTACAAAATAAATTCCCTAACCCCTCAATGTGTGGCCGGCCATGATCAAGGAGAGAATGGGAGGAGAGAGTGAGTGGCCAAAAATGAAAATGGGTGAGCCAAATAATGCAAGAGAGAGAAAGGGTTATCATGATGAATCATGATCACAAACAAGTCCAACACTCATAAACCCATCATCAAAACCATGTCATCACAAAAGTCAAGCCATGATGAAGTCAAATGAAGTCAATGGATGGTGCACCATCATGAAACAACAATATGCAAAGACCACCCTCCACAATGCTAATTTGCACAATTGCAAATAAGCCCTCCTCCATCAATTTTCTGCCAAAGAAAGATACAAAGGAAAATGGCCGAAACGGAAAGCAAACTGGCAACTTCAAAAAACTGATCCCGTAATAAATTACAGGAAAACCCCGTGACTGTATATACATACCCGCATTTGTATTCCGACCGAATACAAATGCAATGAGACAAAATTTTTGGCCACTCACTCAATACTTTGGTTGTGGGGGTCTCTAAAGACTCGTCAATACTTTGGTTGTGGATTTAACCACTTGCACGTCAGAGGTATTAGCCATACGTAACGGGCTACCAGGTATTGACCAAAAGGGACGTCGATGAGCGAACTCATCCTGACACCCTACTGAGCCTGTCAGTGACAATATCCATACAGTCCGATACGTTCGTCTATGAGCATCGCATGGCGGGCCTAGGGGGTTGGTGAAAGTCAGACCCCCAAAAACGGTACAAGTCGTGTCGGAGTGTAGCC
Source organism: Agapanthus africanus (assembly GCA_030015575.1). Classification (NCBI taxonomy): domain Eukaryota; kingdom Viridiplantae; phylum Streptophyta; class Magnoliopsida; order Asparagales; family Amaryllidaceae; genus Agapanthus; species Agapanthus africanus. Next base: position 524,181,839 of record JASDDO010000019.1, read on the forward strand.
CAGAACACCCTGAGATACTACTGGAATACCTACCAGTAAATCTCCTGCCTCGGCCGAGGGCTTTGTGTAATGGCTCTCCTAGACACAGCGCGACTTCACCCCCAATATCGGGAGAGACGAACCTCTGCAGATCCGCTCACTGCTTCTATGTGGCTCGGGACTGTACCCAACTAAAACCTGTTTGCACGACTCCTTTGAGCCGTGGTAGGGTAGTAATCAAAGTACATTGGGAACTCACACGAGACAAATGACGATCTCAGGTCGATGAACTAACCTGTACACATGTCACCAGGGAACTGCTATCTGATGTCAGGTATAAGACCAACTAGTATGTTCCCGGCGAGTCCTGTCCGGTGTACTCATAACCCAATGAGCACCTGTATACATCTTAGGTGAACCAACTGACACCAGTGGCTTGTGAGACCGGCCACCGCTCCTCGTCGGAGTCTCGACTGTATACACTAGTCCACTCTGGAGTATCGATGCCCTGTCTCGAAAACTCCAACGACTAGGGACCTTTTAAGGATGTGCTTATAGACCCCAGCTCCCACGTATATGATCGCCATTATACTGCTGGCTGTCAAGCAAGAATCCTAAGGGCTCTATCAACACGCAATAGTGACCTGTAAGGTCACCTAAAACAGTACATGATCATAAAGATAAACTCGATAGCATACTATCATCTTGAGTAAGACTGTCCTTCCGGCATAGGTCCTCCCTCAATCATTGCAATCACGTGCCTGTGATCCAATAATTGACTCTGAGGGCACTATCTCCAACAAACCTGATATACAACATCATATCAGTCTCTTTATTAGTAAAGAAAGGATATAATTTTGTAGATAATGTTTTGAACATTTCCTATATCAAGTGTTGATCGGTTCAGGCACGTTATCTAAAAGTATTGACGTTCTAAATCAAACTACAGTTCTTAGTATACAGAACACACACAAGAGGAAGAGTTCAAAAATGAACGAATCCTTCTTGAGGTATTGTAGACTAGGCCATATCAATGTAACCCGACTAGCTGATGTTACATATAGATGCATATTAAAATTAGTTTGAATTTACATCTTGTGACACTTGCCGGTCATGTCACAGAGATAAGATGACCATAGCTTTGTTTATAGGAAACAGAGAAAGAGTTAGTGAACTCTTGGGATGATACATGTTGATGTATGAAGGTCCCCTGTCTACACATGCCAAGACCGGTTCTTTGTACTTCATTACATTCTCTGATGATCTCTCAAGATTCAGACATATGTTCCTGTTGAAACACAAGTCCGAAGCTTTTGAGATATTCGCAGAATATAAGTTAACAAGTAGAGAACCAAAACGGGTATAAGTATTATGTCATTTGATGCGATCAAGGAGGAGAATACTTGAGCACGGAATTCCTGGATTATTCTAAAGGAGAATGAGATTCTCTCTCAGCATTACTCCTCCGCATACACCATAGTACGTCGGTGTATCGGGGCGGAGCAACCACACCCTATTTGATATGGTGCGCTCTATGATGAGTACTACTGAGTTTCCTATTTTCGTATAGGGAGTTATGCACTTGTGAAGTTGCATACCTAATGAATAGGGTTCCGATCCAATTAGTTGCCTACCACTCCATATGAGATACGGTAAGGGAAGAGCCCATCTCTTAAGTCAGTTAAGATTTGGGGTTGTCCGGCCTATGTCTAAAAGCAAAATCCGGACAAACTCGAGGCAAGGTCAGTTCTATGGAAGTTTGTTGGATATCCCAAGCATTCGCAAAGGAATATCTTCTACCGCACCGAGGAACAAAAGATGTTTTGTTTCTCGGCATGCCACCTTTTTTGGGAAAAAGGAACTTATTTTGGAAACAAATTTGTGGTCATGAGGTAAAACTGGAAGGAGTTCCAGCTATACAAACTACAGCAGATGATTTGGTAGAACCGAAGGATTCAATAGTAACCAACGAAGCTTAGCCTCTTCGCCGATCTAGTAGGGTTCCTTATCCATCTGAGAGATACTTCAGTTTCTCTATGACAGTGGGAGCGAGGATTACATCATGAGATGATGACCCAACTAGTTTCGAGAAGGCCATCAGGAGTGGGACTCTGTAAGAATGGCTGGATGCTTAGTGATCTGAGATGGAATCCTTATACATCAACAGAGTATGGACTTTGATTGCTTTATCTGAAGGGTTAAATCCCCAGTAGGAGCAAGTATATCTTGAGAAGATTACTTGGTGTACATGGAAAAGTTGAGACTTTCAAAGCTAGACTTGTTAAAGGTTTGCATCAAAGACCAGTTGTGGCTTATGATGAAACCTTTTTTGGGGCCTATGCTTAAGTCCATCCAGATCCTACTTGCCATTGCTACATACCATGACTACGATATCTGGCGGTTGGGTGTCATGACTGCTTTTCTAAATGATATTTTAGAAGAGAGCGTCTATAAGTACACAGCCAGAAAGCTTCGTAGACAGTGGGAGCAGCGGAAACGTGTGCAAGATGTTTTATTTGATAAAGCAGGCATCGCAGAGTTGGAACGTCTGTTTTGATGTGGTAGTCAAAGAGTTTGACTTCATCAAAATGGAAGATGAACCTTGTATATACAAAAAGGTAGTAGAGAGTATGGTGGTGATCCTCGTAGAGTACGTGGATGACATACTCTTGATAGGGAAGTAGTTTCCTATGCTACGCTCGGTCAATCTCCGCTTATCACAAGGATTCTCCATATAAGATCAAAGTGATACCTCCTAAATCCTGGGTTTTTCGATCTATGAGATAGATCTAATTGGATGTTAGGATACTCACTAGTTGTAGTGAGATGGTATCAATTGATCCTGGGGAGAATACTGGAAAGGTTCCAGGGTGATAAGGACGACTGAATGTCAGTCGCAGGCATTGTCTTTACTCTCAGTAGAGGGACGGTATGTTGGAAGAGTTCTAAGACAGATACCGTGGCATACTAGATGATTAAAGGCAAGATACATCGCTACCAAAGATACTACCAAAGAGGTAGTCTAGGTGTATATTTGTTCATGAGATCAACTTCGTTCCTGCCATTGTGTGACAATGGAGTTGTGGCTTATGCCTAGGAACGCCCGTCCCATCAGTGATCCAGATATATTCTAAGGCAGTGTCACCTGATCATGGAGATGGTTAATCTCCAGGGGATCGAGGTTAGGAGAGTAGACTCAGAGGACAACACGGCGGATCCACTCACAAAAGCCTTTTCCTAGAGAGAGACTTTTATGGGATGGTTGAGTATGAGATACTTCAACCATTGTTATCAGATGGCCCTAGTGCAAGTGGGAGATTGTTATTTATATGTATGCCCTAGAGGCCATTACTATACATGTGATGTATATTGTAGTGGATGCTTGGACATATATAGGGAGGACTTTCTTGCTCGACATGATAGTATGCTATCTGGTTACTCTTTACCTTAACGTGTACACTGATTGTCTCTCTGTTACATGTTGGTAAAGCCCTTAGGATGGGTACTTGACTACCTGGACTATGATGCGGATCATACTAGTGGGGACATGGTAGTCCATAAGTACATCCTTCAAGGTCCCTAGTCGTGGGTGTATCGAGACGGGGTATCAATATACCAGAGTAGACTAGCGTATACCTTCTCGACCCATGTAGATGGGCGATGGATGATCCCATATCCATTGGTGTTTGACATCAGAGATGATATACGGGTGCTCAGTGGAGACTGGGTACACTGGACGGACTCGCCGAGAACTCCCAGATGGTATTATACATTACGTCAGATGGCAGTTCTCTGGTGACACTGGTACAGGTTAGTCTGTAGACCCGAGATCGTTATAGAGTCTTGTGTGATTCTCACTGTGCTTTGATTTCCACCTTACCACGTCCAAGTGGGCGTGCAAAACGGTGGTTTTTGGGTACAGTCCCGAGTCACATGGAAGCAATGAGCGATAGGAGGGGTTTCATCTCTCCCGGTATTGGGGGTTGATGTTGCGCTATGCTCGATTGGCCATAACAGGGAAGTCCCTGGCCAGGACTGGTTTAGAGATTTACTGGTAAGTGTTACCAGTAGTTTCTCGACCCGTTATGAGCCTCATATCGGCATGACTTATCGGTTATTGGGGTCTGACGTTTACCACCCCTACACTTGATATGCGACATATCAGACGAGGAGACCAGACTGTATGGTAGTGTCACTGTCAGGCTTTTTGCAGGAGTTAGAGCGGGCTTGCTTGCTGATCTTCTGATCGCTCAATACCCGGGTAGCCGTTACGTCCATCTAGTACCGCTGACGGCTTGTGGTTGCTTGATATGATCATCACCTACTGCCGGCATATTGGCGAGTCTTTAGAGTCCTACATAGAGGTTTTACTGGCTCAGGCAAAACGAAATAGGAGCGCATATGTGATATGTGCGGGACCGAGAATAATGCAAGTATGTGATACGGTATTCTATTCTCGCGATGTTTGTATCGATCGGTTATATATGATATAACTAGGTTGCCGAATCAAGCGTTGATTCGATAAATCGATTCAATGTATGTTAGTCGGTTATATATGATATAACCGGATTATTAAGTCAAGTGTTGATTTAATAATTTAGTGTATAATTGTATATGTGATATACTAATTTACATTAACTAACATTGGTTCACTTAAGCATTCATTTTTCTCACTTGTGCACAACTTGATATATATATGATATATATTTATTTGTGTTTTCTATTTGTATCATGATTGTTGATACACTTGACATGGGTGTATAAGACATACACCATTCTAATTTTAGTGGAGGGGTTTTTGTATTTAAAGTAAATCTAAATTGATTGAATTTGTTAAGTGCATGAAGCTTGTAGAAGCATTTAGTACTTTGACAAATTCAACTCAATTTGTTTTACTTATGATATTTAGTTAACCCAACCACTATAATTAGCCATGGTTATGTCTCTACATGAGTTAGTATATGATACTCACTCACCCATGGTTAGCTAATTCTCTCTTGATTAGTTTCATTCTCATTTTGAGCTCATCTTCTTCCCCCTTCAATTTCTTTCTAGGGTTTGAAAAAGAGAGAGAATGAAAGTGAGAAAAGAAATTCTAAAGTGTACCCATTTCCTATTTCATCATCCTCTACTAGACTAGCACTTTAGTTTAGGGTGTTTGCTTCACTAATTCTCTAGTTAGTGAAGTAGAAGCTTGAGTTCGTATTCCCTCGACGTAGATCATCTTCGGCCTCGAAGACTTCAAGCAAAACCGTTGCCATCTTCTCATAGAGCCGTCCGAGAGTCGGAAGCACCATGATCGCAGTGAAGGGACTACTACAAGGAGCTTAAGAAGTGAAGGACCGATCTACAAAGGTTGCATTTCGTATTCACTTAGTGTAAATGTGATTTACTTGCATGTGTAACCCTAATATTCTAGCAAAGATCTTGTTTAGAGTTATTCGGCACGACTAAAATTTTAATCGGGCATGGTTGATGCCTTGAAGAACCTTGTTAGAGTGCCTAGTAACCCTACATGAAGAAAACCATTTAGCCTAAAAGGTGTACAGAAGGTATTAGGTAAAGACAAATAAAGGGATTAGTAAGAGGGCAAAGTAAATTGTGACTGCTATCATTCACGACCAAACCAAGTATTTCATCGCCACTCCTACTTCACCTTTGTATTTCTCCAGGATACCCCGTATCACTTCGAAGATCCACAGTTATTTGGATAAATCCATCGTATGGTTATATACGAACTCAAAGGAACTTGTTCCAGTTCAGGGATAGATTCTGGTTCAGGAGAAATAGGAATAAGGTTTATTCAGATGTCTTTTATCTTTACCTTCTCTCGCGTTGCGCGTGCTCCTAGGATTGGGAGAGTACACCCATTATACTTATTGGATAGTCTTCTTCCAAACCATAGGCTGGTGCCAAACGGTAGGGAAGGAAGAAAACCATTTGGCCTAAAGGTGGTGTACAGAAGGTAATGACTAAAGACATATAAAGGGATTTGGAGAGATGACAAAGAAATATACGGTTACAGTTGCGAATCTGATAATGGAAGAGGCATTACTAGGAATACCCGGCTACCCTTTCGAAACATTTTCATGTTTCAGTTTCACTTTGTATTGTTAAACGAAAAATGATTTCCCATTTATACCTTGCTCCAGGGTATGTATTTACCAGGTTTGATTCTCACATCTGTATGGTTTTACAGATGATGAGTGGGAGTAAGTTATTGGGAATTAGGTGATCATCCTCATTATATCGGGATTCGTTGTAATTGGTGATATTTGAGGAAATCGCCTGGGTGTTTGCCGGACGACAAATATTTGGTTTTGAATATCCGTTGTTATGCACCAATTTCAAATTGATATATCTGTACGTTTATTTTTATAAAGTGAGATATAACTTTTTGAAATTATGTCCAAGACATTTACCTATATCGGTTGATGGTTAGGTAAGGAGCATTCAACAGCGGTGTAATTCTTCATAACCATAGTACAGTTTTCAACCTACGACGCACAGGGTTTGAGTTATTCAACTCAGGGGACTTATACAAATCATTGTGTATTGTCCAGTGTCCATTAGGACGAGAGTTGGTCCTCGTACTATATTCTGTTTACTTGTGACTTCTCTAGTTTTTAGACAAGTGTTTTGTAGAAATGCAAGGTCTAAGTTTTGAGAAGTTATAGGTATAAGAATAAAGTAGAGAACCAGATGTTGCAAGTATCAGGATTCTTCAAGGTGATCGAAGATGTAGATACTTGTATTCGGTATTCAGTTGATATCAATGGTTTTGAGAAACTTGTTTCTCTTTCAGGTTACTCATATCTGGATGCATTCCTAAGTTGAGTAACGTTGATCGGCCTCCTTCCATTTAGTTGACATGCACTGGAGACAGCTGCATGATTTGAATCTGGTTCCAATTAAATCAGTGCCTCTGTTTCTATATTAGATATAGAATGGCTCATATCTTAACGATGTTAAGGTATATGGAGTTGTGCGGCTTATTCTTAAAACCAGACTTTGGATAACTCAAGGCACATTTCTGTAATGGCTGTTTATGGGTTGACCCGGGCAATGACGAGGGTTAACTTTCTACCATCTGGAAGATCAATAGTGATATTTGAAGGAGTTTCTATAGCACCACTACAAGAGTTTGATAGCATCACACATGCCATATTTAAATTTTTGTGGGTGCTAGAGAAACTAACTTAATGATCACACTAGAAAAGCTAGGGTAACAAAACTATAACACCAACACAAGTAGCAAAAGCTAGGGTTTTGAGAATACAACCTTTGTAGCTCCCTATGCTAGACTCCTTGGCCACTTGGGGTTTGAAAGAAGCTTGCTTGAGGTCCTCTAAGTCCACGACGATCCACCCGGAGTCCTCTTTGTCCAAGCTAGAAGCTTTACTAGATCAAGAGAAATAGTTGAAGCCAACAATCTAAACTAGTTGGCTAGAGTAGCATAGAATGTTGATGTGGTTTTTTTTCTCACTTAAAGACCCTAACTTGAACACTCTTTCACTCACTAATGGAAGCTAGAGAGCAAGAGAGAGGAAGAAGAAGATGAAGGCAATATTAGAGCTCAAGATAATGATGAGCTTAGGTTTAAAAATGAGAAAAGAAAATATATATATTTTCTTCTTCTCACCTTTAACCCTAGTTAAAAAATATCTAGATATTTTCTTTTTGATGAAAAATGGCCAAGGAAATGTAACCCATGGTTAAGGCAAGCGTAAGTGGAAGAATAAAATAATTAACCATGAATTAATTTCCTTTCATTTTCTTTTCCAAAAGGAAATATCATTATATTAAATAACAAGGTGTGTCTTATATTGCCACCATCGCATATATCAACAACCATGATAGAATAAGTGTATGCATGTATGTGTGCATGCACATCCATATGTGCAACAAAAAGAACATGTGCATACATGCATGCATACTACAAAAGACAAGAGGGTCTAAAGTGAAAAGCTAATGGTCAATGTTAAATCAACACTTGATTTAGCAAACCGGTTATATTTCATACAACCTGACCAATAGTAAACCGCCCGATTAATATACGGTATCACATACGCGCATTTAATCGAGTCCCCGCGCATGTCTCATATGCACACCACAACGTTTCGCCTGGACTAGGTAACTCCATTGTGGGACTCTAAGACTCGTCAATACGCCGGCAGTGGGTGATGATCATATCAAGCACCCCCAGGCCGTAAGAGGTCAACTAAACGTAACGGCCACCCGGCTATTGAGCGATCAGAAGAAAATAAGCGAACCTGTCACAACTCCCGTCGAGCCAACCGGCAACACTCCCGAACAGTTCGGTCTCTTCGTCAGATATGCTGCATATCAAGTCTAGGGATGGTAACGTAACTCAATAAGTCATGCTGATGAATGGTCTATAACAGATAACTACTGATAACACTTATCAGTAAATCTCAACAGCCCTGGCCAGGGACTTACTGATATAGCCAATCGAGCACAACACAACATCAACTCCCAATATCGAGAGAGACGAAACCCTTCTTATTGCTCATCGTCTTCGTGTGTCTCGGGACTGTACCCAACAGCCACCTGTTTGCACGACTCAGTAGAGTCGTGGTAAGGTAGTAATCAAAGTACAGTGGGAGAACACACAAGACTCTATGACGATCTCGGGTCTACAGACTAACCTGTACCAGCGTCACCTGAGAACTGCTATCCGACGATAGATATAATACCATATAGGAGTTCTCGGCTAGTCTGTCCAGTGTACCCAGTCACCACTGAGCACCCGTATACAATCTCGATGTCAAACATCGATGAATGTGGGAACATCTATCGCCCATCATATGGGTCTAGTATCATATACGCTAGTTTACTATGGTATATCAATGCCCCGTCTCGATACACCTACGACTAGGGACTTTTCAGGATATGCTTATAAACTACAGACGTCCCACTAGTATGATCTCCATCATAATCATAGTAGTCAAGCAAATATCCTCAGGGCTTTATCAACATGTGTGAATGAATAAAAGCATGATCAAATCAATATGTCAGATAAAGAAGAACCAGATAGTATACTATCATGTCGAGCAAGAATGTACACTGAATATATATATAAATATGTATAAACACATCCACTATCATATAATGGCCTCTAGGGTATACATATATCTAACAATCTCCCACTTGCACTAAGGCTAGTTATTGGCGTATCTCATACCCAACATCTCAAAAAGTCGCTCATGCTGCGGCTGAGGGAGGGCCTTGGTGAGTGGATCCGCAGTGTTATTCTTTGTGTCTACTCTCCTAATCTCGATCGCGCGACGATCTACAATCTCCCGGATCAAATGAAAACGCCTCAGGATGTGTCTGGATCGCTGATGGGATCTGGGCTCCTTGGCTAACGCCATAGCCCCATTATTATCACAATACAATGGTATTGGATCAATAATGGTTGGAACTACTCCTAGCTCCGAGACGAACTTCCTCATCCAGATGGCTTCCTTGGTGGCATCATTCGCAGCAATGTACTCAGCCTCCATCATAGAGTCTGCAACGGTATCCTGTTTGGAACTCTTCCAACTTACCGCCCCTCCATTGAGGGTAAATACAAACCCAGAGATAGATTTGCTGTCGTCCTTATCACTCTGGAAGCTTGAATCGGTAAAGGCCTCCATTTGGAGATCTCCATTACCATACACCAAGAACAATTCTTTAGTCCTTCGCAAGTACTTAAGAATGTTCTTCACAGCTATCCAGTGATTCTCTCCTGGGTTGGATTGATACCTTCTTACTACACTAAGTGCATAAGCTACATCTGGGAGTGTATATAACATCACATACATTATAGATTCTACTGCTGAAGCATAGGGTATAATGCTCATGCGAGCTCTCTCTTCATCGGTCTTTGGGCAAGAGTCCTTAGAGAGAGTGACCCCATGACAAGCGGGTAAGGCACCCCACTTGGAGTCTTCCATACTAAACCTTTTTAGGATGGTGTTGATGTACCTGGTTTGGGACAATCCCAATAACCTTTTGGATCTATCCCTATAGATCTGAATGCCCAGAATGTATGTGGCATCACCCAGGTCCTTTATGGAGAACCTTAGTGATAAGAAAGATTTGACCGACTGTAGCATAGGAATATCATTTTCTATCAGAAGAATGTCATCCACGTACAATACGAGGAATGTGACAGCTCTCCCTACAGCCTTCTTATAAACACAAGGTTCATCTGGATTTTTGATGAAATCAAACTTTTTGATAACATCATCAAAACAAATGTACTAACTCCATGATGCCTGCTTTAATCCATAAATGGATTTAAGCAATCTACATGCTTTCCCGCTGCTCCCATTGTCAATGAAACCCTCTGGCTGATCTATATAAATGCATTCTTCTAAATCTCCATTTAGAAATGTCGTTTTAACGTCCATCTGCCAGATTTCATAGTCATAGTGAGCAGCAATAGCAAGTACGATCCGAATGGATTTAAGTATGGCTACGGGAGAAAAAGTTTCGTCATAGTCCAAACCTGGTCTTTGCCGAAAACCCTTCGCTACAAGTCTTGCCTTATAGGTCTCTACCTGCCCATCTACACCAATCTTTCTTTTAAAGATCCATTTGCACCCTACAGGTTTTACCTCAGGGGGTACAACGTCCAAAGTCCATACTTTGTTGGTGTACATAGACTCCATTACGGATCTCATGGCATCCAGCCACTTCACAGAGTCTCCACTCATGATAGCTTGCTGAAAGCTGGTAGGATCATCATCCTCCATGATGCAATCTTCTCTGTCACCATCAATGAGGAAACCGTAGTACCTTTCCGGTGGGCGAAAAGTCCTACCAGACCTACGGAGTGGCCAAGGTTCCTCAGTTTCTGTTGCAACAGCCGGTTCAACCAAGTCGTCATTTATAGTTTGCGTTTCTAGAACCTCTTCTTGATCTACCACACTGCCATCAGTATCATTTGTGAAAAACTCTTTTTCCAAGAATGTGGCATACTGAGAAAAAAACACATTTTGTTCTTCATTGTGATAGAAAATATATCCGTAAGAATTCTTCGGATATCCCACAAAATTACACATGACCGAGGTCGGGAAACCCCAAATCTTAATTCTCTTAAGAGATGGTCTCTTCCCATGCCATATCTCATATGGCGTGGTGGACACGGTTTTGGTTGGGACCCTGTTCAATAGAAACGCTGCAGTCTCCAATGCATGCCCCCAAAATGAGACGGGTAACTCAGCATCACTCATCATGGAACGGACCATATCTAAAAGGGTCCGATTCCGTCGTTCTGACACACCATTGTGCTGTGGTGTGTAAGGAGGAGTGAGCTGAGAGAGAATCCCATTCTCTTTTAGGAAGTTTGCAAACTCTATACTGAGATACTCCCCACCTCGATCTGATCGAAGCATTTTGATGCTCAAGCCGGTTTGTTTTTCTACTTCTTGTTTATATTCAGTGAATTTCTCAAAAGCTTCGGATTTTTGCTTCAATAAAAATACATGACCGAATCTTGAGAAATCATCAGTGAATGTAATGAAGTAGAAAAACCGCCTCTAGCCTGTGTAGACATTGGCCTGCATACATCACTATGTATGAGGCCTAAGAGCTCAGTAGCTCTTTCTCCGTGTCCTGTAAACGGAGTTTTGGTCATTTTTCCCTTGATACAAGACTGGCAAGTCGCATAAGATTTATATTCAAAAGGTTTTAAATATCCATCTTTATGTAGCTTGTTCAGTCTTGTTTCGTTAATAAGACCAAGTCTACAGTGCCATAGAAAAGCTTCATTTATTTCTGAAAGTTTTATTTTATTAGTGTGTTGTATACTGAAAACTGTGTGTTGATTTAGGATGTATATCTCGTTATTAAGTGTACCATACCCAACCAACATTTGATTCAGGTGAATGTTCATAACATTGTTCTGCAATACAAAATTATATCCTTCATTGTCTAACAAAGAAACAGATATTATATTACAAAGCATACTAGGTACATAATAACATGGGTTCAAAACCAATATACACCAGATGACAACCCCAAGTGATACTCTCCCACTGCGACTGTATGTACATTGGAACCATTTCCAACGCGGAGAGTATGGTCACCTGTCTTCATAATCTTGCTATTTCTCAGCCCCTGCATAGAATTGCAAATGTGAGAACCTGAACCGGTATCTAATACCCAGGAAGCAGAGTTTATTGAAAAACAGTTTTCTGTCACAAACACACCTGAAGCGGAAGCATCCCCATGCTTCTTTTTGAGATCCAAGTACTCCGTACAGTTGCGCTTTCAGTGTCCTGTTTTGTGGCAATGATAACATTCCCCTTTCCCCGATTCCTCAGATCTGGACTTGTCTTTCCCCTTAACCTTTTTAACTCCACCCTTAGGTTTGGTGGGTTTCTTCTTTATCTTTCCCTTGGCCTTAGCCTTCGGGCGAGAAGAGGAAGATTGCCCAACACTCAAAACGGGAGTTTTTACTGATTTCAGTGTGCTCTCTGCACTCCTTAACATATTAAGGAGTTCAGGTAGTTCCTTCTCCATATTGTGCATGTTGAAGTTAACTATAAATTGAGCAAAGGTGTAGGGGAGAGACTGCAGAATAATATCCGTATATTGTTCATTGTCCATCGTCCATCCAAGGTCCTCAAGCTCTTCTATGAGAGCTATCATCTTCAGAACATGGTCTCCTACTGGTGTGCCAGGGGCCATTCGCATCTGAAACAATTTTCTTGATGCTTTGTATCGTAATATGCGGGATTGCTCTCCATACAACTCCTTTGTATGGAGGAATATGGCGTGAACATCTATATTCTCGTGATGCTTTTGATGTGTGTTATCCATCGATGCAAGCGCGAGGTATTTGGCTGTGGCACAGTTAGTGTCCCATGTCTTGCGGACTTCAATATCTGCAACTGAGGATTTAGGACCTGGGACGGGCGGGGCTGGAGCCGTGAGGACATATGAAACCTTATCATAAGTCAAGGCAATGTTAAGGTTCCTCAGCCAGTCTTTATAATTGGTCCCATTCAGTTTATTTTTATCTAGTAGAAGCTTGAGTCCTATCATTGGTATCTGCCATTAAGAGAGAGAAAAGAGCACACTCAGCGAAAGCTCTTGCAAAGATCAGATTGGTTATTATCTTATCTAATCGATGTCTCCCACTGCTTTAATCAAGTTTTTCTTTCAAACCTTTAAAAAGAAAACTAGCCAGGATTAATTACAGTCTACAACTTTGCTAACCGTTCAGCCAGGCCAGTGTCGGTACTTGAGGGAGGTTCCCCGTGCTTTCGCACGGACCTAATTAATATAAACTTCGTCTTCCCAGAGGCGTAGCCCCGTTTAACACCTTTCTAGACACCTAATGAGTTAGCTAATTGTAAACTGTAAAACTCTCCTGGGAGCAACTATTGCCCACAGTGGGATCGGGATCCAACAATCATACGGAAGGTATGCAATCTCATTGCAAATTTCAACTTTTGAAATTCTTGATGTGGTTTTTACCCCTTGTACCCATGACCTTAACTATGGTCAACAAATCATAAGCACTAGTCAAGTTCTACCCGTCATTTCTTGATTAATTAGACCCACTCACATGACCCTTAACTATGGTCAACAAAGTCGCATGAATGTCCTAATTAATCTGCATCATATGCAGTGTAGGAAGACATCACTTAGCTACCGTACACTACGCCTTAACTATAGTCAACAAACGTAGTACGAATACTAAGTACTCTACTTCCTAAAATGACGGAGGGTTGCGGATGATTTTTAAGAAAATCTTTAACGCTTTGAACTTGATATCTTCGTAGAATCAAATGGTTTTCAAAAGGAGTGGCTTAAGCTCCGTAGTTTTGAAATGTAGCTTTTTCATAAAAAGCCGAGTGGTTTTCAAATCTGATTCTACAACTTCTTTTTAGGTTTATTTTCTTTACATTAATCATATTAATGTAGCCCCATCATTTAAGTCCTTAAGCCAATCACAGAAAAGAAACAAAAATACAACGTACGCTTATTCCATCCGCATTCGCCGCAATGTTCCGTTATGCACCGTTAGATTACTTAACTAACGACATACCGGGACGGGACTAGCGCGGGTGTAAAACATAAGCAACGTCTATTATATATCTCATATATAATATAGCATTCGTCTCAGATATATTAAGCGATCACATCACAGAACATAGGCAGCAGAAACACAGAAATGATAACATAGGATATACTAGGACGTCCGTATTTAGTATTTAGCCAACAATAGAAAATACGGATCCACGGTCGTGATGAATAGCCAATCCCACACCCTAGACCCCTACGAGAGCAGCAAGTGAGCCTGCCAATTCTGAAGTTAGGAAATCCGGTCTCGACACCTCGAGATGGTCTCCCACTGGACTCCAGAACCCGGTCACTTGTGCTCTTGTCCTTGGGTCTATCCTAATGCGGAAAAGTAAATAATATACAACAATGGTGACATCATCCTCAACCTGGAAGTGCCCCAAATAAAAGAATATTACATTACAAATGAATTTTACATGAATGAAAAATAAAACTCTCATCTCACATAAAACCCCCGGCTATTCAATCACGATAATCCAATACATCACAACACAGCAACACATAACATCACATGTCATCAACGTAAGCAAGTATGCGTACCCCAATTGCCGTTGACATATAGCAACGAAACCAGCGATACGCATACTACGCTTACGGTCGCAGAAACAAGTATCACATACTACTAGGCGATGTTAAACCTTTCGATCGAATTAACGAACACCAACATTCCCTAGCAAGCTCAACACTTGAGCGCCGCTAAACAATACCCAAAGTCTATGCCGCAGTATTTAATGGACCAACTGTAGAAGGGCAGACCCAAGCCTCATTTGTGGCACTACTAACCACGACAAACCCTAAGGTTCAGTCGTAGATTGGTAGTCACATCTCGAGTTAGGGTTACTTTCTTCTAGAGGGTCCATAGGAATACCTGCATTAGTTATCGAGTATGTTCAACCTAGAAAACATGAGTGTTTGATAATTCATTCGACCTTCTTAACGTCGCCAAAGTTACCAATACGATACTATAAAATACGAATACGAACTATTCCGTAAAGAGCCCAATACCAAACTTACATCACATGCAATTCTGGACTACTTAAACAAAACCAGAAACCCCAGAACAAAATATACAGAACACTGGAGCAAAACAAGAAGGAGAGGAGCACAGTGGGTCGGCGACGCTGGAAAAATTGGCTCTGTCGCCGGCCCAATCCGAGCCCCCCCTTCGTACTTCACTAGTGTTCTTGCATCATTTTAAATACCACTATGTAGTTGTTTAAATAATTTTCAGGTCACTTTTAAAAAAATTTACAGAAGCATTTTTCAAAGGTCTATAATTTCGTATTTTGCGGAAGTTTTCGTTTTCGTATTCTTGTAACATCGCCTAGGCTTCTAGTTTGGCTCTGATACCAGAAGGAGTTTCTACAGCACCACTATAAGGGTTTGATAGCATCACACATGCCATATTTAAATTTTTGTGGGTGCTAGAGAAACTAACTTAAGGATCACACTAGAAAAGTTAGGATAACAAAACTATAACACTAACACAAGTAGCAAAAGCTAGGGTTTTGAGAATACAACCTTTGTAGCTCCTTACGCTAGACTCCTTGGCCACTTAGGGTTTGAAAGAAGCTTGCTTGAGATCCTCTAAGTCCACGACGATCCACCCGGAGTCCTCTTTGTCCAAGCTAGAAGCTTTACTAGATCAAGAGAAATAGTTGAAGCCAACACTCTAAACTATTTGGCTAGAGTAGTATAGAATATTGATGTGGTTTCTTTTCTCACTTAAAGACCCTAACTTGAACACTCTTTCACTCACTAATGGAAGCTAGAGAACAAGAGAGAGGAAGAAGAAGATGAAGGCAATATTAGAGTCCAAGATAATGATAAGCTTAGGTTTAAAAATGAGAAAAGAAAATATATATATTTTCTTTTTCTCACCTTTAACCCTAGTTATAAAATATCTAGATATTTTCTTTTGGATGAAAAATGGCCAAGGAAATGTAACCCATGGTTAAGGCAAGGGTAAGTGGAAGAATAAAATAATTAACCATGAATTAATTTCCTTTTATTTTCTTTTCCAAAAGGAAATATCATTATATTAAATAACAAGGTGTGAGTCTTATATTGCTACCATCTCATATATCAACAACCATGATAGAATAAGTGTATGCATGTATGTGTGCATGCACATCCATATGTGCAACAAAAAGAACATGTGCATACATGCATGCATATTACAAAAGACAAGAGGGTCTAAAGTGAAAAGCTAATGGTCGATGTTAAATCAACACTTGAATTAGCAAACCGGTCATATCTCATATGACCTGACCAATAGTAAACCGTCCGATTAATATACGGTATCACATACGCGCATTTAATCGGGTCCCCGCGCATATCTCATATGCACGCCACATCGTTTTGCCTGAACTAGGTAACTCCATTGTGGGACTCTAAGACTCGTCAATACGCCGGCAGTGGGTGATGATCATATCAAGCACCCCGAGGCCGCAATAGGTCAGCTAAACGTAACGGCCACCCGGGTATTGAGTGATCAGAAGAAAACAAGCGAACCTGTCACAACTCCCGTCGAGCCAACCGGCAACTGTAGGGTTACTAGGCACTCTCACAAGGGTCTATAAGGAATCAACCGTGCCCGATTTAAAATTTAGACGTGCCGAACAACCCTTAACCAAGATCTTAAACTAGAGATTAGGCGAAACAAAGCCAGTAAACAACTTTACTTCTAAGAGTTTGAGATTACAACCTTTGTAGTCCAGTCCTTCACTTCTAAAGCTCCGTGTTAAGGTCCCTTCGCTGCGATCATCAATTACCCGGACTCTAGAGAGGCTCCACGAAGAGAAAGATGCAAGCTTGCTTCCGATCTTCGATAACAAAGATGATCAACCTTGAAGTTTCTTTAACACAAGCTCTCACTCACTAATGAAGTGAACACCCTAATCTAAATGGCTAGGATAGATTAGGATGATGAAGTAGGAATTTAGCTCTCATTTATTTTCTCAATCTCACTCATTTTCATCACCTTTCAGAAAGCTAGAAAGCTTTTCAAGCAAGAAGGAAGAAGAAGAAGAAGCTAACTCTTTTGTGATTAATAATGAAATAACTCAAGTGAGGTTAGAAATGCAACCATGGGTTAAGTATGAAGACTTAACCCATGTAGAGAAACAACTATGGTTAAAGGGTTGGGTTGGGTTAAGGAAATATCTAACCGAAATATCTAACCAAAATATCAAGGTCAGAGTCAAAGCTTCAAGATGCTTCTTGAAAGCTTCATGAAAGCTTAACCCTAATCCAAACCCTAACCATATTTATTCTCCACAAAACATGTTGCATTTATAACCCTAACATATTACAATATTATATATCACATAAACAATATTTATTGTAACAAAATAAAATAATACAATTAACATAACTCGCATATATATCAATATATTACCCGAGTGAGAAAAAGAATCTTTTAGTGAGCTTATATTAGTTAATGTAATTTAATATATCAAATATATAATTATACATTAAATTATCGAATCAACACTTGATCCGATAATCCGGCTATTTCACAAATAACCGACTAATATATTCTGTATCAGTTCATCCAATCAACACTTGATCCGATAACCCGGCTATATCACATATACCCGGACGATATCTCATATCGCGAGAATCTAATACGGTATCACATACACGTATTGTTCTCGGTCCCGCATATATCATATATGTGCTCCTACTCCATTTTTCCTGAGCCAAGAAACCTCTATGTAGGACTCTAAAGAAGCGTCAATATGCCGGCAGTAGGTGATGATCATATCAAACACCTACAAGCTGCAAGCGGTCAGCTAAACGTAACAGCCACCCAGGTATTGAGCGATCAGAAGATCAATAAGCAAGTCTGTACTTTCTCCTGCGAATCCAGTCAGTAACACTCCCATACAGTCCGGTCTCTTCGTCTGATATGTCGCATATCTCGCCTAGGGGTGGTAAACGTCAGACCCCCAGTAGCTTGATAAGTCGTGTTGATATGAGGTCCATAACAGTTCGAGAAACTACTGGTAACATTTATCAGTAAATCTCAGCAACTCTAGCTAGGGATTTCCAGTTATAGCCAATCGAACACAGCGCAACATCAACTCCCTATACCGGGAGAGACGAATCCCCTCCTATCTCTCATTGCCTCAATGTGATTCGGGACTGTACCCAAAAGCCACCATTTTGCACGCCCTCTTGGATGTGGTATGATGGAAATTAAAGCATGGTGGGAATCACACAAGACTCTATGACGATCTCGGGTCTACAGACTAACCTGTACCAGTGTCACCAGAGAACTGCCATATGACGTGAGGTATAATACCATCTGGGAGTTCTCGGCGAGTCCGTCCAGTGTACCCAGTCTCTACTAAGCACCCGTACACCATCCTTGATTTTAAACACTGATGGATATGGGATCATCCATCGCCTATCATATGGGTCAAGATGCGTATACGCTAGTCTACTCTGGTGTATCGATGCCCTGTCTCGATACACCCTCGACTAGGAACAGTTATAGGATGTACTCGTCGACTACCGTGGCCCCAATAGTATGATCTCATCATAGTCCCAGTAGTCGAGTACATATCCTAAGGGCTTTATCAACATATAACATAGAGACAATCAAAGAACATGTTAAGATAAAGTGCAACCAGATAGCATACTATCATGTCGAGCAAGAAAGTCCTCCCTATATGTCCAAGCATCCATTACAATATACGTCATATGTACAGTAATGGCCTCTAGGGCATACATATAACTAACAATCTCCCACTTGCACTAGGGCCATCTGTTGTGGTTATCACATACCCAACAATTAGCTGTGGTTGAAGTATCTCATACTCAACCATCCCATAAAAGTCTCTACTGGGAAGAAAGGCCTTTGTGAGTGGATCCGCGCTGTTGTCCTCTGTGTCTACTCTCCTAACCTCGATCTTTCTGGAGATCAACCATCTCCATAATCAGGTGATACTGCCTAAGAATTATATCTGGATTTCTGATGGGACGGGGGTTCCTTGGCCAAAGCCATTACTCCATTGTCACACAATGGTTGGAACGAAGTTCATCTCATGAACTTATTTATATCCGGACTGCCTCTTTGGTAGCATCCTTGGTAACGATGTATCTTGCCTTTAATCGTCTAGTAAGTCACGGTATCTAGCTTGGAACTCTTCCAACATACCGTCCTTCCACTGCGGGTAAAGACAATGCCTGTGACTGACATTCAGTCGTCCTTATCACCCTGGAACTTTTCCAGTGATTCTCCCCAGGATCGATTGATACCATCTTACTACAACTAGTGAGAATCCTAACATCCAATTAGATCTATCTCATAGATCCATAACCCAGGATTTAGGAGGTATCACCTTGATTCTATAGAGAATCTTTGTGATAAGAGGAGATTGACCGAGCGTGGCATAGGAAACTCCTTCCCTATCAAGAGCATGTCATCCACCTACTCTACAAGGATCATCACCATACTCTCTACTACCTTTTTGTATATACAAGGTTCATCTACCATTTTGATGAAGTCAAACTCTTTGACTACCTCATCAAAACAGACGTTCCAACTCCGCGATGCCTGATTTATCACATAAAACATCTTGCTCACGTTTCCGCTGCTCCCACGTCTATGAAGCCCTCTAGCTGCGTACTTATAGACGCTCTCTTCTAAATCATCATTTCGAAAAGCAGTCATGACACCCAACCGCCAGATATCGTAGTCATGGTATATAGCCGTGGCAAGTAGGATCTGGATGGACTTTAAGCATAGCTTTGAAAGTCTCAACTTTTCCATGTACACCAAGTAATCTTCTCAAGATATACTTTCTCCTGATGGGGATTTAACCCTTCAGATAAAGCAACCAAAGTCCATACTTTGTTGGTATATAAGGATTCCATCTTAGATCGCTAAGCATCCAGCCATTTTTACAGAGTCCCACTCCTGATGGCCTGCTTGAAACTAGTTGGGTCATCATCTCATGATGCAATCCTTACTCCCACTGTCATAGAGAAAACCGAAGTATCTCTTAGGTGGGTGAGGAACCTTACTAGATCGGCGGAGAGGCTGAGGTTCGTTGGAAACTATTGAATCCTTTGGTTTTACCAAATCATTAGCTGCAGTTTGTATAGCTGGAACTCTTTCCAGTTCTACTTCATGACCAATAATTTCTTCACAAGAAATTCCCTTTCACAAAGGTGGCATGCTGAGAAACAAAACATCTTTTGTTCCTCGGTTTAGTAGAAGATATTCCCTTGCGAATGCTTGGGATATCCAACAAACTTCCACAGAACTGACTTTTCCTCGAGCTTGTCCGAATTTTGCTTTTAGACATAGGCCGGACAACTCCAAATCTTAACTTACTTAAGATATGGGCTCTTCCCATTCCATATCACATATGAAGTGGTAGGCAACTGCTTTGATTGGAACCCTATTCAATAGGTGTGCAACTTCTCATGTGCATAACCCCAAAAGAAAATAGCTAACTCAGTAGTACTCATTATAGAGCACACCATATCACATAGGGTGCGATTGCTCCGCCCCGATATACCGACGTGCTGTGGTGTATACGGAGGAGTAATGCTGATAGAGAATCTCATTCTCCTTTAGAATAGTCCAGGAATCTCGTGCTCAAGTATTTTCCTCCTTGATCACATCAAAGGACATAATACTTATACCCGGTTTTTGGTTCTCTACTTGTAACTTATATTCTGTGATTATCTCAAAAGTTTCAGACTTATGTTCCAACAGGAACATATGTCTGAATCTTGAGAGATCATCAGTGAATGTAATGAAGTACAAAGAACCGGTCTTGGCATCTGTAGACAGGGGACCTTCATACATCAGCACGTATCAATCCCAAGAGTTCACTAACTCTTTCTCTGTTTCCAATAAACGGAGCTGTGTTCATCTTATCTCTGTGACATGACCGGTAAGTTTCACAAGATGTAAATTCAAACTAATTTAAATATGCATCTATATGTAACTTCAGCTAGTCGGGTCGCATTGATATGACCTAGTCTACAATGCCTCAAGAAGGATGCGTTCATTTCTGAACTCTTCCTCTTGTGTGTGTTCTGTATGTTAAGAACTGTGGTTTGATTTAGAACATCTATACTTTTAGATAACGTGCCTGAACCGATCAACTTTTGATATAGGCAATATTCAAAACATTATCCAACAATACAAAATTATATCCTTCTTTACTAATAAAGAGACTGATATGATGTTGTATATCAGGTTCGATATCTAATAACATTCGTTCAGAATCAATATATTCTGGTAATACAGGGTGATAACAACCAATAGACTTGGCTGCAACACTTGCACCGTTTCTATCTCATGAAATTTATCACCCGTTCTCAGTTCTCTACCTATCTGTAGCCCATGTAACATATTACATTTGCGGGATCCTGATCTGGTATCTCATACCCAGGACGTAAAGGATACTGAGAAACAGTTCTTTGTAATGAACACACCCGAAGATGATGCATCAACATGTACTTTTTTCGTTTGGGCGGCACAGGAATTCTGGTAATCCCCAATTTCCTGCTCTGTCTTATAACATTTATAAGTTGGAGCGGGACCAACGTTCCCTAGCGCAGTATAACAAGCGGGTTCGGTCGATACATCCATATTATTTTCTTGATTAAGGCGTGATATGGTCGCTACCTGGAGAGAGAGAAGAAAACATTCAGCGTATGCTCTTGCAAGATTTAGATTGGTTATTAATATATCTAATCAGGATGTCTCCCACTGTTTTAGTCAAATCTTCCTTCAAACCCTAAAAGGAAAGACTAGCCGGGATTAATTACACCCTATAAGTTCGCCAATCTTTCAGCCAGGCCAGTGCCGGTACTTTGAGGGAGGTTCCCCGCGCTTTTGCACGGACCTAATTAAAATAAACCTCGTTTTCCCAGGGGCGTAACCCCGTTGACACCTTTCTAGACACCTACTTGATCGACTAATTGTAATGTGTAAAACTCTTTCAGGAGTAACTCTTACTCGCAGTGGGTATGGGGATCCAACTATATCATAGAAGGTATGCAATCTCATTTCAAATTTCAACACTTGAAATTCCCGATAATATTTTACCCCAAGCATCCTATGACCTTGACGAATGCCAAACCACCCATAGTCCGCTAGTCAAGTTCAACCCGTACATTTCCTGATTTAATTAAACCCACCCGCACGACCCTTAACGAATGCCAAACAACGCCGTACGAATACCCTAATCCAATCGCATCGTATGCTAGCAGATAAGCACTAGTTAGCTACCGTACACTACGCCTTGACGAATGCTAAATTACCGCAGCACGAATACTAAGTAGTACTTATCTAAAATGACGGAGGGCTACGACAGGTTTTTAAGAAAACCCTCTGCGTAATGAACTTGATATCGTTGTAGAATCGAGTGATTTTAAATGGAATGGTTTTTTAGGCCTTTTCTAGTTTTGCTAAAGAGATCACTCCCGGTGAAGGGATCGTCGGCTCTTTCCTCATCGAATAAGGTGCAGGATATTTCACAAATATCACTATGCAAAGCAAAAACTATAAAAACAATCAAAAGACAAACCGAGTTTGTAGCATCTGCTAGTTTCGCTAAAGAAGTCACTCCCGGTGAAGGGATCTCGGCTCTTTCCTTATCGAATAAGGTGCTGGATGTTCTATAAGGAACACCGCTATGTAAAGCAAGAACTAAAGCTAACAGTTTTTAAACAAGTTTCTACAACATCTTTAGGTTTCTTTTATTTCATTAATCTCATTAATGAAGTCCCATTTTAATATACTTCACAAGCATCACATTTGAAATGAAATCTGCAATATAACATATATCTCATATATATAATATAAACATTCGTCTCATGCAGTAATATGATCTCATCACAGAACAATACAGCAGAAGATAACATATGAAATATTGGATATATTAGGATTTCCGTGTTTTATGCGAGCCTGTATAAAACGCGGATTCCACGGTCGCGATGAATAGCCAAACCCACATCCCTAGACCCCTACGAGAGCGGCAAGCAACACTGCCAGTTCTAGAGTTAGGAGACCCGGTCTCGACTCCTCGAGATGGTCTCCTACTGGACCCTAGAACCCGGTTACTTATGCTCCCCGTCTTGGGTCTACCTAATGCAGAAAAGTAAATAATATACAATGGTGACATCATCCTCAGCCCGGAAGTGCCCCAATAAAAGAATATTACATACAAATGAATTTTACATGAATGAAAAAGAAAAAATCTCATCTCACATAAAACCCCCGGCTATTCAAAACACGACGATCCAATATAACATATCACAGCAACACATAATATCTCATATCATCAACGTAAGCAAGTATGCGTATCCCGATTGTAGTTGATGTATAGCAACGAAGACGGCGATACACCACATACTACGCTTACGGTCATAGAAAAGAAAGTGTAAAACTACAACAGATGGAATCCACAACTTCCTTAGACATTTCATGCCTAACCAAATGAATTCATTAGACATCGCATGCCTAACAATTATAAACCCCGCATTTTAGTCTCATTATCGAAAACTCTTTTCA
This sequence comes from Agapanthus africanus, assembly GCA_030015575.1. Taxonomy (NCBI): domain Eukaryota; kingdom Viridiplantae; phylum Streptophyta; class Magnoliopsida; order Asparagales; family Amaryllidaceae; genus Agapanthus; species Agapanthus africanus. Next base: position 524,205,471 of record JASDDO010000019.1, read on the forward strand.
ATATCAAGTCGGACAATTCAACAAGATTCCCGACATTCTGATCGAATGCTCGTCGCAAACTTTAGTAGATGGCCGCACCCCCGGATGCTGTCGACGAAGTGCACTAAGGCAGAACACCGCTATCGCGAGCACCCGAATTGATACTTTGGCGACGGGGTTCTCCTACAGTCACTTGGTCGGGGCTATGGGGCGTGGCTATCTATTAAGTTTACCCGACGAGTATCCGCGTACGCTACGTGATTGCGACGGACTTTTGATCGCATCAAAATCCCGTGGCAACCGATCATCTGAGACTAAACTGCTAGATTTATAACATTCAAATTAGTTATCTCATAACTATTTATGGATTCCAAATATTGTATCACATTCCAGATAAATAGACAATGTTAAACTTTCCGATTGAATAATCAAACACCCAAGATTTCCCAAATAGCTCAACACTTGAGCGGAGTTCAAAAAGTATCCATCACATACCACAGTACCAATGGTCCAGCCGTAGAAGGGTCAAGCCAACGCCTCACATGTGGCAACGCCGTACTGCCCCAAACCCTAAGGTTCAGAGGCGGTTCAGACGGTCACATAATTGAGTATGGTTTGTGTTCTTCTAGAGGGTCCACCGCGTTACTTGCACGACTTAGAACGTTCTTAAACTATGGAAAAATCCAACACTTGGAAATTTTCCGGCAGGGGAAAAAGTGAGTTATTGATATCCGTTCGAACTTTTTAACACGTTCTAAATTTACCCGGAAAAACTTAAACGAAGTTAAACTTTCCGATCGAATCAACGAATACAAAAGATCTCCAGAGAACTCAACACTTGAGTACAATTAAAAATTCCCAGAAGCTTACAAAAATAACCAAGAATCATCCAGAGAAGTAGTGGCCCTCAACCCCCAAGGACGGCCGCGGAACCGCCGCCAAACCCATGGTTTGGCCGCGGTTCCGCGCTTACTTCAAGGAGTTATGAGTTCGTACTTCTCTACAATTCTTAGAATTCTCTGCATATAATTCTGAGTATTTTTAATATTAAAAAATCAACATTTTGAAAATTTCCAGAGAAGGGGTAATGGCCGGGGTTTCGGGGTTCGATCGGACTTTAAACTTCTTCTAGACTTCGCCTAAAACTCTAGCTTGGCTCTGATACCACTGTAGGGTTTACTAGACACTCTCACAAGGGTCTATAAGGCATCAACCATGCCCGATTTAAAATTTAGACGTGCCGAACAACCCTTAACCAAGATCTTAAACTAGAGATTAGGCGAAACAAAGCAAGTAAACAACTTTACTTCTAAGAGTTTGGGATTACAACCTTTTTAGTCCGGTCCTTCACTTCTAAAGCTCCGTGTTGAGGTCCTTCGCTGCGATCATCGAGTACCCGGACTCTAGAGAGGCTCCACGAAGAGAAAGATGCAAGCTTGCTTCCGATCTTCGATAACAAAAATGATCTACCTTGAAGTTTCTTTAACACAAGCTCTCACTCACTAATGAAGTGAACACCCTAATCTAAATGGTTAGGATAGATTAGGATGATGAAGTAGTAATTTAGCTCTTATTTATTTTCTCAATCTCATTCATTTTCATCACCTCTCAAAAAGAATGAAAGCTTTTCAAGCAAGAAGGAAGAAGAAGAAGAAGCTAACTCTTTTGTGATGAATAATGAAATAACTCAAGTGAGGTTAGAAATGCAACCATGGGTTAAGTATGAAGACTTAACCCATGTAGAGAAACAACTATGGTTAAAGGGTTGGGTTGGGTTAAGGAAATATCTAAGTAAAATATCAAGGTCAAAGTCAAAGGTTCAAGAAGCTTCTTGAAAGCTTCATGAAAGTTTAACCCTAATCCAAACCCTAACCACATTTATTCTCCACAAAATATGTTGCATTTATAACCCTAACATGTTATAATATTATATATCACATATACAATATTTATTGTAACAAAATAAAATAATACAATTAACATATATCGCATATATATCAATGTATTACCCGAGTGAGAAAAAGAATCTTTTAGTGAGCTTATATTAGTTAATGTAATTTAATATATCAAATATATAATTATACATTAAATTATCGAATCAACACTTGATCCGATAATCCGGCTATTTCACAAATAACCGACTAATATATTTTGTATCAGTTCATCGAATCAACACTTGATTCGATGACCCGGCTATATCACATATACCCGGCCGATATCTCATATCGCGAGAATCTAATACGGTATCACATACATGTATTGTTATCGGTCCCGCACATATCATATATGTGCTCCTACTCCGTTTTGCCTGAGCCAAGAAACCTCTGTGTAGGACTTTAAAGAATCGTCAATACGCCGGCAGTAGGTGATGATCATATTAAACACCCACAAGCTGCAAGCGGTCAGCTAAACGTAACAGCCACCCAGGTATTGAGCGATCAGAAGATCAACAAGCAAGCCTGTACTTTCTCCTGTGAATCCAGTTAGTAACACTCCCGTACAGTCCGGTCTCTTCGTCTGATATGTCGCATATCTCGCCTAGGGGTGGTAAACGTCAGACCCCAGTAGCTTGATAAGTCATGTCGATATGAGGTCCATAACAGTTTGAGAAACTAGTGATAACACTTATCAGTAAATCTCAGCAACCCTGGCCAGAGATTTCCAGTTATAGCCAATCGAACACAGCGCAACATCAACTCCCTATACCGGGAGAGACGAATCCCCTCCTATCACTCATTGCCTCCATGTGATTCGGGACTGTACCCAAAAGCCACCTTTTTGCATGCCCTCTTGGACGTGGTATGATGGAAATCAAAGCACAGTGGGAATCACACAAGACTCTATGACGATCTCGGGTCTACAGACTAACCTGTACCAGTGTCAACAGAGAACTGCCATCTGACGTGAGGTATAATACCTTCTAGGAGTTCTCGGCGAGTCCGTCCAGTGTACCCAATCTCTACCGAGCACTCGTACACCATCCTTGATGTCAAACACCGATGGATATGGGATCATCCATCACCCATCATATGGGTCAAGATGCGTATACGCTAGTCAACTCTGGTGTATCGATGCCCTGTCTCGATACACCCTCGACTAGGAACAGCTATAGGATGTACTCGTCGACTACCGTGGCCCCACTAGTATGATATCATCATAGTCCCAGTAGTCGAGTACATATCCTAAGGGCTTTATCAACATGTAACATAGAGACAATCAGAGTACATGTTAAGATAAAGTGCAACCAGATAGCATACTATCATGTCGAGCAAGAAAGTCCTCCCTATATATGTCCAAGCATCTATTACAATATACATCATATGTACAGTAATGGCCTCTAGGGCATACATATAACTAACAGCAACACTACCGAACAGTCCGGTCTCTTCGTCAGATATGCTGCATATAGTGTCTAGGGATGGTAACATCGACCCCAATAACTTAACAAGTCGTGCTGATGAATGGTCTATAACAGATCGAGAAATAACTGATAACACTTATCAGTAAATCTCAACAGCCCTGGACAGGGACTTACTGATATAGCCAATCGAGCACAGCACAGCATCAACTCCCAATTTGAGAGAGAAGAAACCCCTCCTATCGCTCATCGTCTTCGTGTGTCTCGGGACTGTACCCAATAGCCACCTGTTTGCACGACTCAGTAGAGCCATGGTAGGGTGGTAATCAAAGTACAGTGGGAGAACACACAAGACTCTATGACGATCTCGGGTCTACAGACTAACCTGTACCAACGTCACCTGAGAACTGCTATCCGACGATAGATATAATACCATATAGGAGTTCTCGGCGAGTCCGTCCAGTGTACCCAGTCACCACTGAGCACCCGTATACGATCTCAATGTCAAACATCGATGAATGTGGGAACATCCATCGCCCATCATATGGGTTTAGTATCATATACGCTAGTCTACTCTGGTATATCAATGCCCCATCTCGATACACCTACGACTAGGGACTTTTCAGTATATGCTTATAAACTACAGACGTCCCACTAGTATGATCTCCATCATAATCACAGTAGTCAAGCAAATATCCTCAGGGCTTTATCAACATGTGTGAATGAATAAAAGCATGATCAAATCAATATGTCAGGTAAAAAAGAACCACATAGCATACTATCATGTCGAGCAAGAATGTGCACAGAATATATATATGTATAAACACATCCACTATCATATAATGGCCTCTAGGGCATACATATATTCAACAATATTGTTCTTGACTCACCACAGTTTTAGTAAAATAGATTTTTCAGAAAACAGTAGTGGGAGTATTGTAAAACTGGAAGTGATTCCAGAACCACAGACGATTACTGAAAATTTAATAAGAACCTAAAGATTCAATCAGGTTTGACATTCCATTAGCCACTCCGCAGATATTGTGGGTAACCTCAGGCACTCGAGAGGTACTTCGGTATGCTCAAAGACGGTGACAGGGAGGTTCTCGTTTACCCAGACTTGACACTACTATTGTTCCAAGCTATGAGACCCGGCAAGAGGATGAGTATAGCGTCGTTCTAAACAAGCTTTAGAAGTGCACGTGTATATGACTCTGCCAGAGGATTGTCGTAGTCAGTGGGAGCAACGGAAGCATAGTAGACAAGTAGCTTATGTCTATTTATACACTAAACCGGATATAGCGGAGATAGCTCATCTATTTTTGATGTGACAGTCATAGGTTTGACTTCATCAGAATAGGAGATGGATCTGTTAAGAAGGTAGTAGGGTGTGATGTCCTGGTATATGGATGGCATACACATAGTAGGAAGTGAAATTCCTATACTACGATCGGTTATACTTTTGTTGTCACACAGTGGTTTCTCCACATAGGGCTTGGATATAATATCAGACATTCTGGTTACTAGATCTATGGTTTTAGATCTAGATTTGGGTAGTGTCCCAATCTGGGTACTTAGACAGTATTCTAAAGGTATTTAGAATGGACGACTCCTGGCATAGTGGTGTACCTATAGGTGATGGAGTCACCCTCTCTAAAGGTGTCTTACAGACTAAAGGGGAGAGGGATGTGAATGATTGACATATCACTTGCTTTGGCAATTGAGTCAATCATGAGATTTCAAGTACCACACCAGGTGTTGTTTTTGCACAAGCTGCAATAAGTTGATATTAATCCAATCCTGGAGAAACATTCGGGAGCAGTTTTAGATCATAAGTGGATGTTCTAAGGATATGATAACGACAGCCTCGTTCGGGAGACAGTTATCATTCCAGGCTTCCAAGGAGACCTGGATGACAGAGTGACTGTTAGAGTTATAGTTTTCCCTCTAACGAGGGGCGGTAGTTTGGACGGGTGATCCAAGCGGATACTGAGGGAGGCATGAAGCAGGATACTGATTAGGTTCAGTTGATGATACAGTCTAAGAAGTTTGGATTTGGAGTTCATTTATGAACTAGGTCCCATCAGATATCCAGACATATTCTAAGACATGTATTGCTCATTTCGGGAGATGGCTTTCTCCGCGAACTTGAGATAAAGAGAGACATAGAAAGAAACATCAGGGCGGATCCACTCACTGAGGCTATTCCTCGAACACAATAGTTTCACAAACGGGCTTTGTGAGACTGATCAGTAGAGGAGTTGGGTGTTCGGTATCACACGGGCTGTGAGTATGCGACATCGCAATAATTAGCCTTGAGTGCAAGTGGGAGATTGTTGGATATAGTGCCCTCAAAGTCAATTATTGGATCGCAGGCACGTGATTGCAATGATTGAGGGAGGACCTATGCCGGTAGGACAGTCTTACTCAAGATGATAGTATGCTATCTGGTTTATCTTTATCATCATGTACATACTTTAGGTGATATTACAGGTCACTATTACACGTTGATAGAGCCCTTAGGATTCTTGCTTGACTACCAGCAGTATGATGGCGATCATATACGTGAGAGTTGGGTAGTCTATAAGCACATCCTTAAAGTGGTCCCTAGTCGTGGGAGTTTCGAGACTGGGCATCGATACTCCATTAGTAGACTAGTGTATACAGTCGAGACCCCGACGAGGGGCGGTGGCCGGTCTCACAATCCATTGGTGTCAGTTGGTTCACCTAAGATGTATACAGGTGCTCATTGGGTTATGAGTACACCGGACAGGACTCGCCGGGAACATGCTAGTTGGTATTATACCTGACGTCAGATAGCAGTTCCCTGGTGACATGTGTACATGTTAGTTCATCGACCTGAGATCGTCATTTGTCTCGTGTGAGTTCCTACTGTGCTTTGATTACTACCCTACCACGGCTTAAAGGAGTCGTGTAAATAGGTTTTAGTTGGGTAAAGTCTCGAGCCACATGGAGGCAGTGAGCGGATCGGCAGGGGTTTCGTCTCTCCCGGTATTGGGGTGAGCTCGCGCTGTGTCTAGGAGAGCCATTACACGAAGTCCTTGGCCAAGGCAGGAGATTTACTGGTAGGTATTCCAGTAGTATCTCAGGGTGTTCTGGGCTACACTCCGACACGACTTGTACCGCTTTTGGGGGTCTGACTTTTACCAACCCCCTAGGCCCGACATGCGATACTCATAGACGAACGGCCCGTACTATACGGATATTATCACTGACAGGCTCAGATGGGTGTTAGGATGAGTTCGCTCATCGACCTCCCTTTTGGTCAATACCTGGTAGCCCGTTATGTACAACTAGTACCACTGACGTGCTAGTGGTTAAATCCACAGCCAGTGTATTGACGAGTCTTTAGAGTCCCCCACAGACAGTTTCTCAAGTTTCGGGTGAAACGTTGTAGAGGCCGTATGGTATTACGGCAGGGTTCGATCATATACGTGCAGTCATGCACGGATAATGATCGGACGGATCATACTAGTGGGCTTTGGTTTAAGCCGGATCCTCGTATTAGATTTGTTGGATTACTTTAGTCTCATCGCATTCGCATTCAGTCAGAATGCGGATGCAGGTATGTATATACAGGTGAGGGGTATCCTTGTGATCCGTCACGAGTTTACTTTAGATGTTGCCATATCTTTTTGTTGGATTAAACATTTGGGTTAATGTTTATTTTGGTGGAAATTATGAGCTTAGTTCATGATGAGGTGCATTAAATGTGACATGGATATGTTTAGTGACTCATGGTCTCTTTAATTGTGCAAATGTCACATTAGTGTTTGATTAAGGGTGTGAAATGATGGATGGAGAGAGAGAGGGCAGCCATAAGCTTGGGGTTGGCTCTTGGATTATCATTCTAGTGCTCTCATCTTTTATCTCACATAATAACAAAAGAAAGCCTCTTCTTATTCTTCTTCCTCTAGCTCACCATTTCCACCATGGCTTCATCTTCAACCTCCATCCATACACTCTCATGAGTTGAGAATTAATGGATGCTTGAGACAAAGTTATCATACACATTCTCTACTTCACCTTGGACATGTCGGCTAGCAAACTTCGTGTCCGAGTTGCTTCGGTTCGAAGTGGGAGCCCATAAAAGGATTCATAGATGTGGTGCCCTTTCCGACGAGGAGATTGGAGATCGAGCGAGATCGGAGATGCCGCCAGGAGCTAAAGATGGTGGCTAAAGACCGAAGGACACGGATCGATCGGTATAGCCTTTCTAACCCTCTTTAGATTGCTAGTTTATGTTAATGGTTCGATCCGGGATTAAAGTCTGGGTTAGTGCCAATTTCAAGTTTATGAAAAGTTTTTGTTTCCGCATTTTGGCCTCGGATCGACGGCCGGGGCGCTACTGGAGACTTACAGAGGGTATGGATCTAAAGTCTCGTACGGCATATCACTCATTATTCACATCATTATATATATACCTATATCCCAGGTCACATCCGTATCAATCTCACACCATGGGACCTAACAAAGGTATCAATATTCTCATATCGCCTTGCATCCGTAACGACATATTAAGCCAATTCATCATATCAATATCTCACATCAATGTAATCGTACATATACAATCTATCTTATTACTCTCATGTCGTATTTATCGACCTCATAACATGCCACTATAATCTCGTGTTCATTCTCTTACAACTACATATATATATCGGGATTCACATTCACATTTCATGACTTCATATATCAATTCGAGATATCCTTTCTATCATATCATTTCACACTAAAACCATTAACTATAACCCTAAGTCATGGTATATCTTGTCTCTAAACTATAACTCACATATCATTATTTGCGGGGGTGCTATACACCATCCACCCGACTTCCCCCGTAGATATAAATCTGCTCACCTGCGGAACTCCTTATTCAGCCGTAGTCGATGTGCTTCGCCATCTCGGAATCCATGCGAAGGTACCTACAATAAATACACAGTCGCAATGCTGTTAAAATCAAGTCCGGAAAACTGATACGGCACACGGTGCCCTCATAGGTTAGAACCTATAGCCTACGCATGCAAAAAAAACCAAACAATCTTTGTCGTTGACGTACAAACGTCCAACGACCAAATCCAAGTTCAAATATCAAAACCAAGTTTCAAATACCGGAAAACATAATAAGGCAACTGAAGGAATCACTCCTAGAATCTTGCTCAGGTAATCTGGGACAAAACAAAAAATACAGTAGCTATGTTATAAGGTATGTGAGCTACAGCCAAAACCCTGACACCAAAGTTGCTACAGTAACCGCCCTAGTTGCTACAGTAACCGGCCCTGCCGGCCCCATCTTGGAGTTTGGGTCTCGTATTCTTGTGGTGGTCTCCTATTGGTCTAACTAGGTTAATGTGTATGTTTGATTTTTTTATAAAGGTCCCGGGTTGCTCCAGATTCCTTGTAGACCTCCAAAAATGTTACAAAACCGACACGGAAAGTTTCTAAGTTCGTATTTTGGTTTCTATTCGGTGTTCTAGGACATAAAATCAATACTAAGGTCATTATAAACAACCACTACATAACACAAGTCCACACAATCACCCAAACCCTCTCTTAGAAAATCCAAACATCACCAATCAACATCGATTTAACTCTAAACTAACGATAAGATAAACTAAACACAATAACTTAACTAAAGTCTAGAATTATACCTCATTTGGAAACTCAAGAATTTTCTTGAGTTGCTCAAAGTGATCAAAATCCAACTTTGAAGTATCCATTGGGTTTGTAGAGAGGCAGGGATCATTTTTAATGAAGGGAGTATAGGGTTTTAATGAAGGGATTGAGATGATACATGGAGGTGAAGGTGGAGGAAGCAAGAGGATGAAGGAGATGAAGAAACAATGGAGGAAAATGAAAGAGGGCAGCCCTTCTCTCTCTCCTACCCTCACTCTCTCTTATTCTCACCCTCTCAATCAATCATGCCATGTCACACACTCTTTCTATCCAATAATAATTCTCTTTCCCTTTCTCTTTTTCTTTTTAAAACCAAATATCAACAAATACTAATAAAATAACATGCAACCAAATACAACAAGTCATGGCGCACTAACCATGTAAAAATGTAGAAACACGGATTTGGCCTAATCGCGATTAGTAGTGCACTAATCAATTTTTATTTAAACTGCATATAATTAATTATAAAAATGCCAAATCCGATAAATATATATTTAAATGAATAAATCATTTTAATCTCCAATTATTTCACAAATATCGGTATATATTTATACCATTTTACGAAAACCCCAAATTCGCAAATCGGGTAGTTTTCGCGAAATATATTATTTTAATATTGAATTCCAAAAATAATATTTTATATTTTCTGTAATGTTACAGATGTATTCAGCCTCCATCGTCAAGTCTGCCATGGTTTCCTGCTTGGAACTCTTCCAATAAACCGCCCCTTGATTGGAATGATTTATTTAGCGTGTGCGCTTTTTAAAAGATGAATCAAAAATATTTATAACCGCAATCAAGAACAGCGTCGCTTAGTAGCTAGCCGGTGAGTACGGTTCGGTCCATAGGGATGTTGTGTATTTCTTAATTTGGTCTAACGAGTTAATTTCAAACGGTGTGAATGGATTATCGCTAAAAACTAAACTGATTTATACTAAGACTAGAATTTTGCTAGGGTTAGGTTTAGGTTAAGTTTGGAAATTGAAGATTTCCTCACCGCTTTCAATGCCCTATTTTAGATCTCTTTTAGGTGTTATGGTAACAATTAATAAATGGGATTAGTACCATCGGGAAGAAACGATGTTTCTTCCTCTAGGTTCTAGTCCATCCTTTCTTAATTCTTACCCTAACCTCCATAGAAAACATACACAACCGGTCGTTTATACTACGGTATCACCGTTACCTCTTCGGTTAAGGTGCCGTAGGGAACGGAGTGTGTATATATGCATGGAGTCCTATTAATTATATGTGATGGGGCAAGAAAGTGGTGAGAGATTTCATCTCTCAAGCCTTCTCCAAATCTAACCATAACAAGTGAGGAGACTACTCGCTCATTAGGGAATTGAAAAACATCTTTAACTATCTAACTAGGGCAAAGAATGAAAAATCTATATTAAGGCAGAATAAAAATTAACTAGGCAATTAAATAAAATCACTTACTTTACTGATGGCTCTCTCCAAACATTTACACATGAATTTTCAGATCTGAATAGATGAATAAAAAGAGGCATAACATAAAACAGGTTTTTAGGGTTCTATTTATAGATTCATAGAAACCTTAGGGTTACAGTCGCGTCATATCTGCAATTACAATTTTACCCCCTAAGAAAGACTAGTCAACGCGCCGCCAGCGACTTCTGAATTTTCCCACCGACACGTGTCATACACGGCCGCGGAACCGTGGCCATAGGCCCTGTTTGGCCGCAGTTCTGTGGCCAAAAAGGAGGCTTGGTCTGTGAATTTTCCTGTGCTGATTCTGGCTATATTTGTCTTCCTATTTCTTTGGTTGGTTCTTCAGAATATCTTCTGGTCTTCTTCCAGATTTCCACAGTGAATAATTGTGGTGGACTTTTACTGTTGCTTCATGATGAAGTCTTGAACCTTGCGCTGCCTTTGTTCTTTGTGAACTTGTTAATTGATCTTCAATGTTCTTCAAGATGTAGGCACGATCAAGATTCCACCATTTATCGGTCGTAGTCTCACTTCTGTATAATCTTTTCATCTTTTTATTTTTTTTGTTCCGAGAACCTGTTACCTGCAACTATGTAGCAGACATGGGTCAAAAGCACCTGTTTATTTATAAACTGAATAAGAATGGGGAATAAAATAATGCAAAATTATGGTATGAACAAATACCCCCAAACTTATCTTTTGCTCGTCCTCGAGCAAACCTAGTTTTATTCTCAACAAAATCCTAACCTCACTTTCGTAGGGAAACGCGATTGCACTGAGCTGTTAAATCTCTAGGTGTCCCTAGTAGGAGGAGTGTTGTCTCCTGAGGGTTTTCAGCCGATACTATCCACAAAATCCTATCAATTCGGCCTATTAACTTTTATTCTCCAATTAGGTTTTCTAACAAGAACTCTATTATCTTCGACTTATAAATTATCTACCCGTATTCTTCACGCTTCCTTATTATTTAACTTAAGATTATATATGTTCTGTAGTCTTACTTAGCTTTTAGCATCTTTTAAGCTTTCCTTCTAGGGTTTTATCTCAACTTAGGAATTTTTATCATCTCTACTAAAGATACAAGTCCTATTCTTCATTCCTATCTTTTATCTAAACCCCAATTACATACCCCTTTGTGTGTGTATATATCACCCCTACACTTGGAAATTCAAATCAAGCTATCATACTCTTGTCCGTAGTCCAAAGCACTTCTTAATTGGTGAATTTTTAGATGAAATTTGCTCACACATCCTTCATGCGACCGTTAATATTTCTTGAGGTACCAACAACCGATTACAAAATGTGTATGCACATTAAAGCGTAATTCCTAGTCTTGTAACACCTAAGGTTTTAGCAGTGACTCCCAAACCGGTTGATCTAAAAGCACTAGGTGATGAAGCACACTCGCTAAATATTTTTCTATTTTGCAGCCTTAAGTAATTACAAAAACCAGTGTTCATTTTTTTCCTTTATTCACACTTGTATTTTATGGTATTTTTTCTTCGTACTAAGAACTTTAGACACGAGCATTTCAAGGTCTCTTCTACTATTCTAAGTTTCAAGGTTCATGTTTGTGCAATCTGTAGGGTATATATTTTCAGAATTTATACTTAATCTTAGGAATTATTTTTCAAACTTATACTTTAATAAAAATATCAATACTTTTCTCTTGTTTTAACTTAGCCCAAGAAGTGAACTCAAAATTTGCCTATTTCTAAATAAACTACAAAGACATATACTTTCTACCGTTAAATTTTAAGAAAAGTTATTTTTAGGGTTTTTAATTTACTAAGTTTAGGATCTAGTTGTTCCTAACTAGTTAACCTTCTTGTCAAACTCAAGTCAATTATCGCCAAAATTGAATACTTTAATTTTTATAATTTTTCAATTTTTTTCAATTTTTATGGATTTTAAAATAAGTATGCAAATGAAAAAATATACACATGAATGCAAAGGAAGAAGGCTTACCGAGCATACCCCCAAACTTAAACTTGACAGTGTCCTCACTGTCATGCTACACCAAGAGGGTCAAAATGTCGGCACTCCCCTGTTTATTTATTTATAATTTTGTTTTATTTTTTTTATTGTTAAAAAACAAAAATATATATACAAAAAGGTCCCCCCCAAACTTCATTGAAACAATGTTAAACGTCATTGCCAAACTTTGCAAAGACCAAACGTCAACACCAACCAGTTGAAAAATTTATCTGTGTAGAGTATCGGTCGCTGGAAGAATATGTTGTACCGAGCCAAAAAGAATTGGGGAAGATATACGTGGTGGTATGGAAAGCGTCTGTATGTACGTGGAAGTGAATAGATAGGAGGTGATGATGAATCAAAACGAGAATGTGAATGATCAAAAATCAGTGGAATATTGGCATTCTCGTAGCTTATTAAAAGAAAAGGGGGTGGTTCAATTTCTAAAGGAAGAGGTCGATTATTCACACAATCCCCAAGATGTTTCTGTGGATCCTTTGTTGACTTGGCATCATCCATCATATGCATATGATATTCAATTATGAGGGAACTAATCTCCTCGATGTCCGCCATAGTCCAGCCGAAAGCTTGCCGCTTATCTTGTAAGACCATTAAAAGGGATTTCTCTTGCTCGAGGGCTAGAGAGGCCGATATGATAACGGGAAAGGTCTCATTCTCACCTAGGTAAGCATATTTAAGGTGAGACGACAGGGGCTTGAGTTTGAGTTTCGGAGGCGAAACAATCAAAGGTAAAATTGGGGAATCTACCTCGAACTCAAAGGATTCCAACAATGGTTCGAAATCACTGTAAGCAACCGAATCGGGTGGTTCAACTAACTCATCCAAAAATTCAAAGGACTCATATTTGGGCAGTGAGTCGTCAATATCATTCGAAAAAGTGAAACATTCATAATCAACATCGGTTGTGCAAACTGTGTTAGATTCCAGGAGGGACGCACTAGTAGCGTCAAAACTGTTGTCATCAAACAGAAATTTTTCAAGCTCGCAGTCCTCCTGCGTGATTTCGTGAATAGAGCAAACTTCTCGTGTACTAGTTTTAGGCACAGGGGGTAGACTTCCTATCTTGTAAATATTGAACTCACTAGACATCTTCCCGAAGGATAGAGTTATAGAGCCATTGCGACAATTTATTACGGTATTGGAAGCGGCCAAAAATGGTCGACCGAGGATCACCGGAATTTGGTTCCGTGGGTTAGCAACAGGTTGTGTGTCCATAACAATAAAATCAACGGGGAATATGAAGTCCCCTACTTAGATCAACACATCCTCTAACTCACCCCTAGGATGGGTGATTGATCGATCAGCCATTTGGAGAGTACAACGAGTAGGTTTCAACTCTCCAACCCCTAATTGCTCCTACACGGAGTAGGGAAGCAGGTTAACACTAGACCCAAGATCTAAAAGTGCTCTATTGATGTTCTTATCCCCAATTGTTATTAAAATTGTAGGACAACCAGGGTCCTTTCGTTTTTGGGGTAAGGGTTGACGTTGGTTAATAGCATTGCTTACGGCACTAGCTACTAGCACTTTCTTGGGTATTTGTGACTTTCTCTTCGAGGAGCATAAGCCCTTTAAGATTTTCGCGTAAGAAGGGACTTGTTGGATTGCATCCAAGAGAGGTATATTTATGCTAACCTTTTTAAATAACTCCACGATCTTTTCCATTTGTGGAGTTGGTTTATTGGAACTCAACCTGTTTGGAAATGGAGCATTTTGAAAATCTGTTGAGTCTAGTGTTTGTGGAGTAGAATGTGGAGTTGGAACGGATCCCAATGTGGGTGTGTTCGTGAAGTGAGAAGTGGGTCCGTTCGGATTAGAAGAAGAAGAGCCTTTTGAAGAATGAAGAACAGGCTCTAACGAAGAAGATGAAGGTGAAGAAGAAGAGGATGGAGAAGAACCACCGACGGGGGTGTCATCACTAATACCCACGCTATTTTACAACACTCTTCCAGATCTCAACGTGGTCACCGCATTTACATTATGATTTTGATATTCATATGCGACATTTGCGTTGTGTGTGTGACCGGGATTTGGCAATGGTTGAGATGGAACCTTTCCCTTTTCTCTCTCGCTCAACGCAGCAGTTAGTTGTGCAATTTGTGCCTTAATAGATTTGATGCTTTGATCGTATGAAGCATTGTTGTGCACCAAATATTGGATGGAAGTTTCCAACCTTGCTGCGGATTGTGTAGATTGTTTGAGAAACGCATCTAGACTTCTTTCTAGCGAGGTAACCTTATCATCATTTGGTTGAAAAAAATTGTTTTGAGGGTAAAAGTTGTTAGGCACAAAATTGTTTGTTTGATTTGGATAAGGTTGTTGTTGGAAATGTTGCTAGTATTGAGTTTGTTGGGGTGCTTGTTGTTGTGGAGGAGGAGGCCTTTGAAAGTTGTTGTTTCCTTGGAATTGTTGATTTTGATTCCAAGCAAAATTTGGGTGACTCCTCCAACCCGGATTATAAGTCGAAGAGTATGGATCGTTTCTTTGTCGTTGCTGAAAGGCAGCATTGACTTGATCTTGTCCTTAAATAGGTGGATTGTAAGGACACTCTTCGGTAAGGTGTGATGGATCCGAACAACAAGCACAAACAGTTCGTAGGGTAAAGCAGGGGCAGGAGAAGGCGATGAGATTTTGGTCTCAATTGCTTCTAGCTTTTTTGTAAGTGCGGCCATTTCGGCCTTCATTGCTATCGACATATCTAATTGATGTATGCCTGCCCTAGACTGACCAACAGAAGAAGATGAGGTGGTCTTAGTGCTTTCCCACTGAAGTGTTTGTTCAGCAAGATCCTCGAGAAACTGCCAAGCTTCCTCACTAGATTTAGTTAGAAAGTGACCTTGACAAATGGTTTCCAGCAACTGTTTCATTGCTGAGTTCAATCCCTCGTATAAAGTTTGGCAAAGTTGCCAATTTTCGATCCCATGGTGAGGGCATTGAACAAGTAGGTCTTTGAATCTTTCAAAACACTTCCAAAAGGGTTCAGAAGGAAGCTGGGAAAATTGTATAATCTCATTGCGAATTCTCGCGGTCTTGTGATGTGGATAAAACTTTTTAAGAAAAGGTTTAACAAACTCTTCCCAATTCTTAATTGAATGTGATGCTGTGTTGTATAACCACTTCTCGGCTAAGTCGCATAAGGTGAAAGGAATGACCCTTAGCCTTATAGCATCATCTGATAATTGGGTTGTTTTCATCATTGCGCAAAAGTTTTGGAATTTGTTTATGAAGATATAGGCATCTTCGGATTCCAGTCCGTGAAATTTTGGCAACATATTGATGAAGTGGGGTTTGATCTCAAAATTTTCCCCATTTGCCTGTGGGAGTGAAAGACAAATAGGTAAGGCGGTGCGGACAGGGTAGAAGAGATCCTGGAGTGCGATTCGTTGGGGCGCTTCAACAGGCGGGTGTTGCGGGTTATTCACACCTAATGGAGGTGGAATTAGTCCTGTGGGTAAGGTGTTGTTAGGATTATATCCCGACATACCTTCGGAAGAAGAATTTGAAGGTGAAGGTAAGGAAGTGGAAGGAATTTCGACTTCGGAGTCGAAAGCTTCGTCGGTCGGTACCAACGAAACACGGACTAATCGAGCGCTAGTGTCTCTAGTCCAACCAGACATACACTAAAGAGGTAGTGTAGTCAAAAAGTGAAAAAAACAGAATGTGGGGGCAAGAAAACGTCAATGGAAAGAAGGTGGGTGGTGTCGTGGGGTGCACGGATTTCTTAGCGACAAGTTGCAAGTTTTTGTAAAAATTTTCCCTTTTTTTATATATGGAGCTTTTTGCAAAACAGATTTTCGATAAAAGGCTTAGACACACTTTCAATCAACCACAAATGCACAATCAGGCATAGATCTAGGGTCACCTAGGTCTGCTAGACAGCTCCTAACTGTTCCAAAGGGCAAGAAGTAAGACCTCAAACCGCATCTTCACCGCTAATTGTGGCCAGGTAAGTGCCAGGTAAGTGGGAGGTTCTCCACTACGTAAGTAGTGGGCCTAATTAAGTAACCACTCACCTTAGACACACTTGCCTAGACACCACAAAGTTAGGTTAGGATCAACGGTCGATGCCTACAACTATTCCTCTGTCCTATTGAGCGCGAAGTCCTTAGGGCTGAGTCTAATCTTTTTTAATTAAATGATGGTCAATGCAATATACCTTATGTGATTTCTGGGGTCCTGGGAATGGTGATGAAATCCCCACCTAATCTGGATTTGGTTTCAAGGCCCTTAAAGTCCAATTAAATATGCAAAACAGTAAACAATCACTTGCAAACAAAAATTTTATTTTTTAGCGCGGCGCAAAGAATCCTGCACAAGATCAATTATTGGAAGGGGGAGAGATTTTTTTTTAGCGCAAAGAATCCTGCAGGAGATTTTACAAAGGAGATATTGGGGTTGCAGAGAAGGAGAGAGAAAAAACTTACAGAGGGAATCCCACGTGCTGACGTCACTAACCCACCGCTGAACGAGGAGGAAATGGGGCAAGTTGTGCGGTTCAGATCTCCCAACTTCTTCTGTTTCTCTGTTGTGATTTTCCTCTGTTTTTCAGATCTGCTGTTTTCTGTTTCGAACTCTGGATTTTTCCAGATTTGAATTTGTTCTTCGGTCCTGCAAAATTCAAACAAAAATACCCTTCAAACAATAAATGATGATAAAATTTTTATAATTTTTTAATTTTTCAGTTTTTATGATTTTTATATTTATATTAACCCGAAATTGCAAAAAGAAAATACCACGCCATCCCCGGCAACGGCGCCATTTGATTGGAATTATTTATTTAGCGTGTGCTCTTTTTAAAAGATGAATCAAAAATATTTATAACCGCAATCAAGAACGGCGTCGCTTAGTAGCTAGCCGGTGAGTACGGGTCGATCCACAGGGATGTTGTGTATTTCCTAATTTGATCTAACGAGTTAATTCCAAACGGTGTGAATGGATTATCGCTAAAAACTAAAATGATTTATACTAAGACTAGAATCTTGCTAGGGTTAGGTTTAGGTTAAGTTTTGAAATTGAAGATTTCCTCACCGCTTTCAATACCCTATTTTAGATCTCTTTTAGGTGTTATGGTAACAATTAATAAAGGGGATTAGTACCATCGGGAAGAAACGATGTTTCTTCCTCTAGGTTCTAGTCCATCCTTTCTTAATTCTTACCCTAACCTCCATGGAAAACATACACAACCGGTCGTTTATACTACGGTATCACCGTTACCTCTTGGGGTAAGGTGCCGTAGGGAACGGAGTGTGTATATATGCATGGAGTCCTATTAATTATATGTGATGGGGCAAGAAAGGGGTGAGAGATTTCATCTCTCAAGCCTTCTCCAAATCTAACCCTAACAAGTGAGGAGACTACTCGCTCATTAGGGAATTGAAAAACATCTCTAACTATCTAACTAGGGTAAAGAATGAAAAATCTATACTAAGGCAGAATAAAAATTAACTAGGCAATTAAATAAAATCACTTGCTTTATTGATGGCTCTCTCCAAACATTTACACAGGAATTTTCAGATCTGAATAGATGAATAAAAAGAGGCATAACATAAAATAGGTTTTTAGGGTTCTATTTATAGATTCATAGAAACCCTAGGGTTACAGTCGCGTCATATCTGCAATTACAATTTTACCCCCTAAGAAAGACTAGTCTACGTGCCGCCAGCGACTTCTGAATTTTTCCACCGACACGTGTCATACACGGCCGCGGAACCGCGGCCATAGGCCCTGTTTGGCCGCGGTTCGGCGGCCAAAAAGGAGGCTTGGTCTGTGATTTTTCTTGTGCTGATTTTGGCTATATTTGTCTTCCTATTTCTTTGGTTGGTTCATCAGAATATTTCTGGGCTTCTTCCAGATTTCCACAGTGAATAATTGTGGTGGACTTTTACCGTTGCTTCGTGACGAAGTCTTGAACCTTGCGCTGCCTTTGTTCTTTGTGAACTTGTTAATTGATCTTCAATGTTCCTCAAGATGTAGGCACGATCAAGATTCCACCATTTATCAGTCGTAGTCTCACTTTTGTATCGTCTTTTCATCTTTTTCACTGTTTTTGTTCCGAGAACCTGTTACCTACAACTATGTAGCAGACATGGGTCAAAAGCACGTGTTTATTTATAAACTGAATAAGAATGGGTAATAAAATAATGCAAAATTATGGTATGAACACCCCTCCATTGAGAGTAAAGACAAATACCGAGACCGACTTAGAATCGTCCTTATCACTCTGGAAGCTCGAATCGGTAAAAGACTCCACTTGGAGTTCACCGTTACCATAAACCAAGAACATCTCCTTAGTCATTCTCAAGTACTTGAGAATGTTCTTCACAGCTGTCCAGTGATTCACTCCTGAATCTGCTTGATACCTACTCACTACACTTAGTGTGTATGCTACATCGGGTCTGGTACATAACATCGCGTACATGATAGAGTCTATTGCCGAAGCATAGGGTATCCCTGGCATGCATGCTCTCTCCAAATCAGTCTTAGGAGACATCTCTTTGGAGAGAGTGAGTCCTGAGATCGTGGGTAAATTCCCACACTTAGAATCTTCCATACTAAGCCTCTTTAGTATGGGGTCTATGTACCTGGATTTGGACAATCCCAGTATCCATTTAGATCTATCTCTATAGATATTAATCCCCAAGATGTAGAAGGCATCACCTAGATCTTTCATTGAGAATCTTTATGATAAGAAGAGCTTGACCGAGTGCAGCATAGGAACATCATTTCCTATCAAGAGTATGTCATCCAGTACAATACGAGGAAGACAACCTTACTCTCTGCCACCTTCTTGTATATACAAGGTTCATCTATGTTTTTGACGAAATCAAACTCTTTGACTACGACATCAAAAAAGATGTTCTAACTCCGGGATGCTTGCTTCAATCCGTAGATTGATTTAAGCAGCTTGCACACCTTTCCGCTGCTCCCACTGTCCACGAAGCCCTCTGGTTGAGTCATGTACACGCTCTCTTCTAAATCACCATTTAGAAAGAAGGTCTTAACATCTATTTTCCAGATTTCGTAGTCATGGTATGCGGCGATGGAAAGTAGGATCCTGATGGACTTAAGCATAGCCACTGGAGAAAAAGTTTCATCATAATCCACACCTGGTCGTTGACGAAAACCTTTTGCAACAAGTCTAGCTTTGAAAGTCTCAACTTTTCCATCTACGCCAAATTTTTTCTTAAAGATCCACTTGCTTCAGATGGGTTTTACCCCTTCAGGAGCATCTTCCAAAGTCCATACTTTGTTGGTGTACATGGATTCCATCTCAGATCGCATTGCATCCAGCCATTTCACAGAGTCCCCACTCGTGATGGCCTGCTCGAAGCTAGTTGGGTCATTGTCACGTCCCAAAATTACGGAACGTGACCGGCACTTAAATTACGGAGCGTCTAGAGGCGCAACGTAATCTAAGTAAGCCGAAGCCCAGAAATCTAAACCATATAAAAGAAGATGTAAAGGAAAACATATAAGAAAAACAAGTTTAAAAGCAATATTCAATTTTCTCAAAAATTTCGGCAGAGTCTCCTTTGTAAAAACTGGCCCCAAACGGGTACAAACAAGAATAATATATATACAAACAATAAAAAGCATCCACAAATAGGAGCTAGCTCTACGCCAACAGGCGAAAACAACCACACCAATGCACAATAGTATACAACGCTAAAGGGCGAGGCTCAAAACTCAAAAGAAAACAAATCCACCAGATATCATAATAATACATGCGCGACTCTAAGGTCTAAATAAATAACTGGTCCTTTAAAATTATCAAGTAATACAAGTTTGGTTGATGGAGCTTACTAGATACAAATGAAATAATTAAAAGTACAACGGCGGTCCAGATACAAGTGAACCAACCTACAATGCAAATCACCCTGAATGAAATGATGTGCCAGCAAACTGCCAAGGAAACCTGTACATCGAACCTGTAATAAAATTTGGCACAACGGGGGTGAGTTGCCAACTCGTGAGTAGAAGACATCTGCGAAAAGAAATCGAATGCACGACGCTGTCCTAGGTCAATAATAATATACTAATATATTACTAGTCATCTAGTAATGGCAGGGTAATAAACTACGTGTAAGTGCAAAAGCTCTGTGCTCGTGTCAGTGCCTCAAATAGTAATATGCCCTGTGAATGAGTATGCATGCACCATGAATGTAAAACAATCAATCCTGAAATCTGGATATTTCTGTATAAGAAATCATTAACATTTATCCTGGTAAAATTTGTATAGAAATCTATAATATCATCGATGAAATCTATAGAAATCCGTGTCAAGCATCGACAAAAAACATGTAAATCTCAAGTCTCAATACCTCATAGTCTCAATATCTCATAGTCTCAATATCTCGGACTCCGTCAGTCCGGATCGGCCCATATCATCAAATCTCACGACAACGGTCGGTATCCTCCGGATATCCGCCGCGCCAGACATCACTGGTAGGTAGTCCTCCCCTGCCAGACTCATCTTCTACAACTCGATCTTCTTGCCCCGGGGTACCATACAGGGCCCACCATGTACCCGAGACGGTTCATCCACTCCTCGAATCGGGTCTCGAAATCCAACAGAAAACATGAAATCTCATGGTCGACGACACATACATCACGAGAAAACCGCAACTTATATTTTAAAAAGAGTGGAGGAGAGAGAGAAGTTTTTATATATATTCTTGCGGTTTTCCCCAAAAATCCATAAATCTCATAGAAATCCAAAATCCCAATATCATGAGTAAGCAAATGATAAGTGTCGGCATAATCCCCACAATACTGCATGATAACATGAAAATGTGAATGCATGAAATGTCTAAGTAATAAATGCAATGTCTAGACTAACACCTGGGAGTAACCACAATATTATATTGATCTAGCCTCTAACTGATTCTATCAATTAAAGATAATATGCTCTAAAGTGTACGTGACATAGCAATTACCGATGATGATGTGTATGAGCCAGCAATAAGTGTGCGTGGAATATACGCATCATCGGTAATGGTGCTGGTGTCCTAACAGGTAGAGTTTCATACTGATTAAAGAAACATATGTATGAACATGCAACATGATGATTACAATCTGAATGTAAAGATGAATGTGTATTAACCACTCATTTGTAATATACATGTCTAACTACAACTATATAACTCGAGCCTAAACTAGTATCTATCTAACCCCCTTAAGGAACTAAATCTAAGAAACTAGCCGATAAGAAATAAGAATCTACCTAAGATCTGAGTCCATATCTCTAATAGTCGGCGATCCAGCCTCAATAGCGTCATGCACGTTGTACGACTTCCTCGAATCAAGAGTGCGGATCAATCATCACAGCTATGCCTCGTACGGTAAAATCCATCGTACGGCATCCTAATATCGGGGTACGGGTCAAGTATCACCCACGTATCTCATCATTCGTTTAATATCATCGTTAAATAATGTCATGATCAAAGGTACTGTACTGTAATCGCATACATCCCAATATCATTAATCATATATCATTGCCAGCATAAATATACATCATCAATTTATCCTCAGAAATATCATGTCACACATATCATATCGTGATTAAGTCACACTTATATTATATCGTAATCAAGTCACACCTATATGATATCGTAATCAAGTCACACATATATCATATCGTGATTTCAGTCACAGGTTACAGTCCGGGTTCTATTTTAGAGTCTCATGTACCTCAATATCATCACCACCTATTATTGTTTATGTATACATATCCATTATCTCATTTTCTAATGATCCGCTAACATCATAACATGACTGTATAGCCAAGAAATCACGGTATCAAGCCCAGTTATATTGTTTCATCCCCATGTATCATATCACATCCTTGTATCACATATACATGTTGTGTATATATATACCTACACATAGTGCTATATATATATACGCATACACATATACACCATTTACTAGTAATTACATAATTAAAATATGTCTTTTTAAAATTTTTAATGAAAAATAATTACGGTTTAGTTTTACGAAAAATACGTTTTACTTTACCGAAAACCATAAAATTCGCTTAAAGAATTTTATTTATTTATTTATTTATTTTTAAAACGTTACAATCTTTCCCCCTTTAAGAAATTCGGTCCCCGAATTTAAATTAAAACTCCTCCCAATTACTAAACATTCAGCCAAAACACTCAAATCGTCGGGGCTCCAAAATCATCAATACACAACTAAAATCAACTCCGTCAAGCATAACGCAATCATCGGAGTTATGGAGAAAATAAAATATCAAAACCCAATACGAAAACCAACATAATATACATCAAAACTATAACTTATATATAGTGCGCATAGTAGTAAAATCGTCAAAACATCTAGATAAAGAAGCATGCAAGAACCTCTTTTGAAAATCGCCGTATGATGCACGTCTCACGGCATAAGTAGCGGACGTTTATTTTTTTAAAAGAAATAGCTATACATATATATCTTTTATTTAACATACACGTCCCGCCTGCTTACTAAATCAAATAGTAATGATTATAAAAACATACTACTCAAACTAAAATCATTTCCAATAACATCATAAAAATATCATGTGCGTCCGGTGCGCACTGAAATTGAAACCAAATACAGATGTCACGAATACACACAAAAACAAAACTAAGTGCAACAGGTGTGCACCAAAAACATCTGTCAAGTGCAACGGGCGTGCACGACTCTAATATCAGGTGCATCTAATCTGCACAAAACCCTGATTTAGTGCATCTGGTGTGAACAAAATCGCATCAAGTGCGCCAAGTGTGCGCAAGAATCTCAATCAGGTGCACATGGTGCATGAAAACATGCACCGAATATCAAAATCGAAATCACAGTACGAAAATTCATGAAAACTAGGTCGAAGCATATGTCAAAATCATGTGTAACCCATATGCACGAAATCAAATCAATATCTCAAAATATATAAAACCAAATCGAGTGCACTGAGTATGTACAAAACAACATCAATACAACCGATATACGAAACACGCATAGAATATAATGAATGTATACATAAGAAATACCAATCGTAGAACAAAATTGTCAAAATACCAAAATCCAATCAACGGAAATATGAAATTAAAATCACCATATCACAATCGTAAACACTATCGTCAATGTGCGCCTCTTTCCTCTGATGTCGACTACTTCGAACTCGTCTCTTCGTACATGTGCTGACTGCGCTACCAACGGCAATACTCGTATCTAGAGTCTCCCACGTAATCTATCCCTTCACCTGATATCCGGACTATATTAAACTTTTCGATCGATTCATCAAAATCCCATAATTCCCCGAGAGCTCAACACTCAAGTACAGTTTAAAAATATCCAGTACATACCCCAGCATCTGCGGACCAGCCGTAGAAGGGCAAACCCAAGCCTCACTAATGGCACCGCGGAACTGCCGTAAACCCTAAGGTTCAAGGGCGTTCTCGTGGTCATTATGCCGAGTTAGGGTTTCATTCTTCTAGAGGGTCCATAGAAATACCTGCATGTTCTTCCGAATACCTTAAACTTGGGAAAGTGGGTTTCTGACAATCGTTCGAATCCTTTAACTTCGTCTTGACGGCATGTGAATACCCTTCGTCCGCACGGTAAACAATGCTTCAATCCTCAAGAATAAACGATACCCTAATGGTTATCGCATTCAAGCCACAGCTCCCTCTGCCCGTGCGACCGTGGTAACAGAAACCACCATCCGATATCGACGAAGATAGATCAAAAGAACGAATGAAATGCGGTGCAAAGAAATGTACATCCTAAGGCACCTTAAGCAGAGCAGCATATCGTAAGTATGCCGCGGATCATACCCACGGTACGCCACTCTACCTAAGTCACCTACTCCATCAACCAAGGGTCACCCTAGACTTATACCAAAGTTAAACCTAGCGCTCTGATACCAACTTTGTCACGTCCCGAAAGTACGGAACGTGACTGACACTTAAATTACGGAGCGTCTAGAGGCGCAACATAATCTAAGTAAGCCGAAGCCCAGAAATCTAAACCATATAAAAGAAGATGTAAAGGAAAACATATAAGAAAAACAAGTTTAAAAGCAACATCCAATTTTCTCAAAAATTTCGGCAGAGTCTCCTTCGTAAAAACTGGCCCCAAACGGGTACAAACAAGAATAATATATATACAAACAATAAAAAGCATCCCCAAACGGGAGCTAGCTCTACGCCAACTGGCAGAAACAACCACACCAATGCACAATAGTATACAACGCCAAAGGGCGAGGCTCAAAACTCAAAAGAAAACAAATCCACCAGATATCATAATAATACATGCGCGACTCTAAGGTCTAAATAAACAACTGGTACTTTAAAATTATCAAGTAATATAAGTTTGGTTGATGGAGCTTACTAGATACAAATGAAATAATTAAAAGTACAACGGCGGTCCAGATACAAGTGAACCAACCTACCGTGCAAATCAACCTGAATGAAATGATATGCCAGCAAGCTGCCAAGGAAACCTGTACATCGAACCTGTAATAAAATTTGGCACAACGGAGGTGAGTTGCCAACTCGTGAGTAGAAGACATCTGCGAAAAGAAATCGAATGCACGACACTGTCCTAGGTCAATAATAATATACTAATATATTACTAGTCATCTAGTAATGGCAGGGTAATAAACTACGTATAAGTGCAAAAGCTCTGTGCTCGTGTTAGTGCCTCAAATAGTAATATGTCCTGTGAATGAGTATGCATGCACCATGAATGTAAAACAATCAATCCTGAAATCTGGATATTTCTGTATAAGAAATCATTAACATTTATCCTGGTAAAATTTGTATAGAAATCTGAAATATCATCGATGAAATCCATAGAAATCCGTGTCAAGCATCGACACAAAACATGTAAATCTCAAGTCTCAATACCTCATAGTCTCAATATCTCATAGTCTCAATATCTCCGGCTCCGTCAGTCCGGATCGGCCCATATCATCAAATCTCATGACAACGGTCGGTATCCTCCGGATATCCGCCGCGCCAGACATCACCCGTAGGAAGTCCTTCCCTGCCAGACTCATCGTCTACAACTCGATCTTCTTGCCCCGGGGTACCATACCGGGCCCACCATGTACCCGAGACGGTTCATCCACTCCTCGAATCGGGTCTCGAAATCCAACAGAAAACATGAAATCTCATGGTGGACGACACATACATCACGAGAAAACTGCAACTTATATTTTAAAAAGAGAGGAGGAGAGAGAGAAGTTTTTATATATATTCTTGCGGTTTTCTCCAAAAATCCAGAAATCTCATAGAAATCCAAAATCCCAATATCATGAGTAAGCAAATGATAACTGTCGGCATAATCCCCACAATACTGCATGATAACATGAAAATGTGAATGCATGAAATGTCTAAGTAATAAATGCAATGTCTAGACTAACACCTGAGAGTAATCACAATATTATATTGATCTAGCCTCTAGCTGATTCTATCAATAAAAAATAATATGTTCTAAAGTGTACGTGACATAGCAATTACCGATGATGATGTGTGTGAGCCGGCAATAAGTGTGCGTGGAATATACGCATCATCGGTAATGGTGCTGGTGTCCTAACAGGCAGAGTTTCATACTGATTAAAGAAACATATGTATGAACATGCAACATGATGATTACAATCTGAATGTAAAGCTGAATGTGTATTAACCACTGATTTGTAATATGTAGGGTTCCTAGGCACTCTAAGGAGGTCTCACATGGCATCAACCATGCCAATTTAGAATTTTACAAGTGCCGAGAAACCCTAATACGGATCGTTAACTAGAATTTTAGGCGAAAGATGCAACTAGCTAACAACTTAACTAAAAGAACGGAAATACAACCTTTGTAGATCCGGTCCTCCACCTCCACGGCTCCGTAATGAAGTCCTCTCCGCTGTCCAAATGGAATCCCGGGCTCTAGCGTCGGCTTCATCGGAGAAATGGGCGGGCAAGGTTGTCGGCTTCGTGCCGAAGATGATCTACGTCGAGGCATCGCAAGATCAAGCTCCCACTTCACCAAGTCATGAAACTTGTGAAGTAAACACACTCTACTACTTGGCAAGAGGTAGAGGATGATGAAATAGGAGGTGGGTTCACTTTAGAATTGGATTTCTCACACTTTTGCTCAAATCACCATTGATGAAGCAAGCTTTTCTTCTTGTGAAGAAGAAGAAGAAGATGATGAATATTATGATAAGCATTCAAGAATAGAAAAGAATAATCATTCTTATCATAATCAAACCATAGTCAAGTGTAGAGAGTTAACTAGAGTTTATGTGAGTGGTTAGGGTTAAAGAAGAAGACAAAATGGTCCCTTGGTCAAAAGCTTCATGAAGCTTCAACAAGCTTCATGAAAGAAAGAATAAAAGAAAACCATTTTGTTTTTTCTCTTTATGCTTTTATTTTCCAAAACTAATAAATAAATAAATGAATAAATAATCATAACCCTAACCATTCATATAACCATGGTTCAATCTTTACACTTAACTAATTTTGTTTGTATCATCAAACATGATACAATCATGTGCACAAAACTATACAACTTGCACAATCAAGTGAGAAAATCTATTTAAAGTGAACCAATACTAGTTAATGCAAAGTAATATATCAAATATATAATTATACACTAAATCATTAAATCAACACTTGATTTAACGATCCAGTCATATCGCATATGGCCGACTAGTATCCTATGTATCGGCTTATCGAACCAATCCTTGATTCGATAACTAGATTATATCGCATATAACCAATCGATACATTTATCGCGAGAATAGAATACGGTATCATATACACGCATTATTCTCGGTCCCGCACATATCTCATATGCACTCCAATTTCGTTTCGCTTGAGCCAGGAAACCTCTGTGTAGGACTCTAAAGACTCGTCAATACGCCGGCAGCAGATGATGATCATATTAAGCACACACAAGCCGCAAGCGGTCTGCTAAACGTAACGGCCACCGGGGTATTGAACGATCAGAAGATCGACGAGCAAGCCCGCTCACACTCCTATGAATCCAACCAGTAACACTTACCGTACAGTCCGGTCTCGTCGTCTGATAT
This sequence comes from Agapanthus africanus, assembly GCA_030015575.1. Lineage (NCBI taxonomy): Eukaryota > Viridiplantae > Streptophyta > Magnoliopsida > Asparagales > Amaryllidaceae > Agapanthus > Agapanthus africanus. Next base: position 524,233,022 of record JASDDO010000019.1, read on the forward strand.
GTCGCATATCTCGCCTAGGGGTGGTAAACGTCAGACCCCAATAGCTCAATAAGTCATGTCGATATGAGGTCTATAACAGTTCGAGAAACTACTGGTAACACTTACCAGTAAATCTCAGCAACCCTGGCCAGGGATTTCCGGTTATAGCCAATCGAACACAGCGCAACATCAACTCCCTATACCGGGAGAGACGAATCCCCTCCTATCGCTCATTGCCTCTATGTGATTCGGGACTGTACCCAAAAACCACCGTTTTGCACGCCCTCTTGGACGTGGTAAGGTGGAAATCAAAGCACAGTGGGAACCACACAAGACCTTATGACGATCTCGGGTCAACAGACTACTCTGTACCAGTGTCACCAGAGAACTGCCATCTGACGTAAGGTATAATACCATCTGGGAGTTCTCGGTGAGTCCGTCCAGTGTACCCAGTCTCCACTGAGCACCCGTATATCATCTCTGATGTCAAACACCAATGGATATGGGATCATCCATCGCCCATCTGTATGGGTCGAGAAGGTATACGCTAGTCTACTCTGGTATATCGATGCCCCGTCTCGATACACCCTCGACTAGGGACCTTGAAGGATGTACTTATGGACTACCATGTCCCTACTAGTATGATCCGCATCATAGTCCAGGTAGTCAAGTACACATCCTAAGGGCTTTACCAACATGTAACAGAGAGACAATCAGTGTACACGTTAAGGTAAAGAGCAACCAGATAGCATACTATCATGTCGAGCAAGAATGTCCTCCCTATATATGTCCCAGCATCCACTACAATATACATCCAATGTACAGTAATGGCCTTTAGGGCATACATATAACTAACAATCTCCCACTTGCACTAGGGCCATCTGATGGCAGTGGTTGTAGTATCTCATACTCAACCATCCCATAAAAGTCTCTCTCTGGGAATAGGCCTTCATGAGTGGATCCGCCGTGTTGTCCTCTGAGTCTACTCTCCTAACCTCGATCCCTTAGAGATCAACCATCTTCATGATCAGGTGATACTGCCTCAGAATATGTCTGGATCACTGATGGGACCGGCGTTCCTTGGCATAAGCCACAACTCCATTGTCTCACAATGGTAGGAACGCAGTTCATCTCATGAACCAATATACACCCAAACATTCTCTTTGGTAGCATGTTAAGTAGCGATGTATCGTGCCTTTATCGTCTAGTATGTCACGGTATCTAGGTTGGAACTCTTCCAATATACCGTCCCTTTACTGAGGGTAAAGACAATGCCTGTGACTGACATTCAGTCGTCTTTATCACCCTGGAACCCTTCCAGTGATTCTCCCCAGGATCAACTGATACCATCTCACTACAACTAGTGAGTATCCTAACATCCATTTAGATCTATCTCATAGATCCAAAATCCAGGATTTAGTAGGTATCAATTTGATCCTATGTGGAGAATCATTGTGATAAGCGGAGATTGATCGAGCGTAGCATAGGAAACTCCTTCCCTCTCAAGAGTATGTCATCCACGTACTCTACGAGGATCGTCACCATACTCCCTACTACCTTTTTGTTTATACAAGGTTCATCTACCATTTTGATGATGTCAACTTCTTTGACTAATCCATCAAAACAGATGTTCCAACTCCGTGATGCCTGCTTTATCCTATAAAGCATCTTGCACACGTTTCCGCTGCTCCCACTGTCTACGAGGCCCTCTGGCTGTGTACTTATAGACACACTCTTCTAAAACATCATTTAGAAAAGCAGTCATGACACCCAACCGCCAGATATCGTAGTCATGGTATGTAGCCGTGGCAAGCAGTATCTGGATGGACTTAAGCATAGGTACTGGAAAAGGTTTCATCATTATCCATGCCTGGTCGATGACGAAAACTTTTAAAAAATCTAGTTTTGAAAGTCTCAACTTTTCCATCTACACCAAGTAATTTTCTGAGGATATACTTGCTCCTGATGGGGATTTAACCCTTCAGAAATAGCAGCCAAAGTCCATACTTTGCTGGTGTATAAGGATTCCATCTCAGATCAAGCATCCAGCCATTCTTACAGAGTCTTACTCCTGATAGCCAGCTCGAAGCTAGTTGGGTTGTCATCTCATGATGCAATCCTCGCTCCCACTGTCATAGAGAAACAGAAGTATCTCTCAGGTGGGTGAGGAACCCTACTAGATCGGCGGAGAGGCTGAGGTTCGTTGAAATCTACTGAATCCTTTGGTTCTTCCAAATCATCTGCTGTAGTTTGTATAGCTGGAACATTTTCAGTTCTACATAACAGACCTTGCCTCGAGTTTGTCCGGATTTTGCTTTTAGACATAAGCCGGACAACCCCAAATCTTAACCATCTTAAGATATGGGCTCTTCCCTTTCCATATCACATATGAAGTGGTAGGCAACTGATTTGATCGTGACCCTATTCAATAGGTATGCAACTTCTCAAGCGCATAACACCCAAAAGGAAAAGGGTAACTCAGTAGTACTCATCATAGAGCATACCATATCAAATAGGGTGTATCTGCTCCGCCCCGAGATACCATCGTGCTATGGTGTATACGGAGGAGTAATGCTGAGAGAGAATCTCATTCTCCTTTAGAATAATCTAGGATTTCTGTGCTCAAGTATTCTCCTCCCTGATCTCATCATAGGACTTAATACTTATACCCGTATTTTGGTTCTCTACTTCTAACTTATATTATGTGAATATCTTAAAAGGTTTGGACTTGTGTTTCAACAGGAACATAGATCTGAATCTCGAGAGATTATCAGAGAATGTAATGAAGTACAAAGAACCGGTCTTGGCATGTGTAGACAGGGGACCTACATACATCATCATGTATCAGTCTCAAGAGTTCATTAACTCTTTCTCTGTTTCCAATAAACAGTGCTATGGTCATCTTATCTTTGTGACATGACTGGCGAGTTTCACAAGATGTAAATTCAAACAGATTTAAATATGCATCTATGTGCAACTTAGCTAGTCGGGTCGCATTGATATGACCTAGTCTACAATACCTCAAGAAGGATTCGTTCATTTTTGAACTTTTTCCTCTTGTGTGTGTTCCATATACTAAGAACTGTAGTTTGATTTAGAACATCAATGCTTTTAGACAACGTGCCTGAACCGATCAACTTTTGATATAGGAAATGTTCAAAACATTATCCAACAATACAAAATTTTACCGTTTCTTTACTAATAAAGAGACAGATATGATTTTGTATATCAGGTTCGGTATCTAATAACATTCGTTCAGAATCAATGTATTGGTAATACAGGGTGACTGTGACTAACAAACTTGGTTGCAACACTTGCCCCGTTTTCTGCCTCATGAAACTTATCACCCGTTCTCAGTTCTCTACCTTTCTGTAGCCCTATGTAACAGATTACATATCTGGGATCCTGATCTGGTATCAAATACCCAGGACGTAGAGGATACAGAGAAATAGTTCTTTGCAATGAACACACCCGAAGGAGATGCATCATATGCACTTTCTTCGTTTGGGCGGCATAGGAATTCTGGTATTCCCCTATTTCCTGCTCTGTCTTATAACAATTATAAGTTGGAGCGGGACCAACGTTCCCCAGCTCAGTATAACAAGCGGGTTCGGTCAATATTCCGTATTATTATCTTGATTAAGGCGTGATATGGTCGCTACCTGGAGAGAGAGAGAAGAAAACACTCAGCGTGCGCTCTTGCAAGATCAGATTGGTTATTATTTTATCTAATCAGGATGGCTCCCACTGCTTTTTATCAAATCTTCCTTCAAACCCTAAAAGGAAAGACTAGCCGGGATTAATTACACACTACAAGTTCGCCAATCTTTCAGCCAGGCCAGTGTCGGTACTTTGAGGGAGGTCCCCCGTGCTTTCGCACGAACCTAATTAATGTAAACCACGTTTTCCCAGAGGCGTAACCTCGTTAACACCTTTCTAGACACCTACTTGATCGGCTAATTGTAATGTATAAAACTCTCCCAGGAGTAACAATTACTCGCGGTGGGTATCGGGATCCAACTATCTCATAGAAGGTATGCAATCTCATTGCAAATTTCAACACTTGAAATCCCCGATAATATTTTGCCCCTAGCGACCTATGACCTTGACGGAGGTCAACAAACCATAGGCTACTAGTCAAGTTCAACCCGTCATTTCTTGATCGAATTAAACCCACCCGCACGACCCTTGACGGAGGTCAACAAGGCCGCACGACTACCCTAATCCAATCTGCATCATATGCATAAGCAGATAAATACTAGTTAGCTACCGCACACTACGCCTTGACGGAGGTCAACAAACGTAGCACGAATACTAAGTAGGACTTATCTGAAATGACGGAGGGCTACGACAGGTTTTTCTGAAAACCTATTGCATAATGAACTTGATATCGTTGTAGAATCAAATGATTTTAAAATGGAGTGCTTTTGAGGCTTTTCTAGTTTTGCTAAAGGAGTCACTCCCGGTGAAGGGATCGTCGGTCCTTTCCTCGTCGAATGAGGTGCGGGATATATCATATATATCACTGTGCAAAGCAAAAAATCTTAAAAGCAATCAAAAGACAAACCGAGTGTGTAGCATCTGCCAGTTATTGCTAAAGGAGTCACTCCCTGTGAAGGGATCTCGGTCCTTTCCTCATCGAATAAGGTGCAGGATATATCATATATACCGCTGTGCAATGCAAGAACTGTAGCTACCTGTTTTATTTTTAGAAATTCGATTCTACAACATCTTTAGGTTTCTTTTATTTCATTAATCTCATTAATGAAGTCCCATCATGTATGTACCTAAACATCACAGATAAATACGACGTACACTTATGCCATCCGCATTCGCCTCGATGTCCCCTCGTGCACCGTTAGGTTAGGTAACTAACGGAAGAGCGGGGCAGGGCTAGCGCGGGTGTAAAACATAAGTAACGTCTATATAATATATCGTATATACTATATACTGTATCTATCACAGAACATCACATGATCACATCACAGATATCGCAGCAGAAGAAACATATGGAATATTGGATATACTAGGACGTCCGTGTTTTCAATACGAGCCAGTATAAAACACGGATTCCACGGTCGCGATGAATAGCCAAACCCACACCCCTAGACCCCTACGAGAGCGGCAAGCAACCCTACCAATTCTAGAGTTAGGAGACCCGGACTCGACTCCTCGAGTTGGTCTCCCACTGGACTCCAGAACCCGGTTACTTGTGCTCCCCTCCTTGGGTCTATCCTAGTGCGGAAAAGTAAATAATATACAAAGGGTGACATCTTCCGCAACCTGGAAGTGCCCCAATAAAAGAATATTACATACAAGTTTTTACATGAATGAAAATGAAAAACACTCATCTCACATAAAAAAACCCCGGCTATTCAAACACGACAATCCAATATAACATATCCAGCAACACATAACATCACATGTCATCAACGTAAGTAAATATGCGCATCCCAATTGTCGTTGACATATAGCAACGAAACCGGCGATATCATATATTACACTTACGGTCATAGAAAAGAAAGTGTAAAACTACAACAGTTGGAATCCGCAACCTGCATAGACATCGCATGCCTAATCAAATGAATTCCTTAGACATCACATGCCTAACAATTATAAACCCCGCATTTTAGTCTCATTATCGAAAACTCTTTTCAATATCAAGTTGGGCAATTCAACAAGATTCCCGACATCCTGATCGAATGCTCGTCGCAAACTTCAGTAGACGGCTGCACCCCCGATGCCGCCGACGAAGTGCACCAAGGCGGAACACCGCTGCCGCGAGCACCCGAACGGATGCTTTCGGCGACGGGGTTCTCCTACAGTCACTTGGTCGGGGCTATAGAGCGAGGCTGTCTATTAAGTTTACTCGGCGAGTATCCGCGTACGCTACGTGATTGCGACGGACTTTTGATCACATCAAAATTCCGTGGCAACCGATCAAGTGAGACTAAACTGCTATGTTTATAACATTCATTCAGTTATCTCATAACTTATTGTGAATTCCAATTATTGTATCCCATTCCAGATAATTAGAAAATGTTAAACTTTTCGATCGAACATTCAAACACCCAAGTTTTCCCGAAACAGATCAACACATGAAACAAGTTTAAAAACATCCTGTTCATGCCTCAGTACTAACGGTCCAGCCATAGAAGGGTCAAGCCAACGCCTCACATGTGGCACGCCGTACTGCCCCAAACCCTAAGGTTCAAAGGGCAGTTCAAGACGGTCACATAATCGAGTTAAGGTTTGTTGTCTTCTACAGGGTCCATCGCGTTACTTGCACTACTTAGAACGTCTTTAAACTACGGAAAGATCCAACACTTGGAAATTTCCCGACAGGGGAAAAGTTGGGTATTTATATCCGGTCGAACTTTTTAACATATTCAAAAATTATCCGGAAAAGCACATAGACAAAGCTTGATAATCCGATCGAATCATCGATTCCCAATACACCCCAGAAAATTCAACTCTTGAATTAAAATTAAAAATTCCCAGAAAACTCAGCACTTGAATTGATAAATTACTGTGCAAAAACTATTGGCAGATCTCACTATGTGGCCGCGGAACCGCCGCAGAAGCCATGCTTCTGCCGCGGTTCCGCCGCCGTTTAGCCGTATCACATGATAATTTTTGCATCGTAATTCATAGATTTCCTTGCTGAATTTTTTAAGCATTTTTAATCTGGAAAAAACCCAGTTTTTGAAAAAAGTCCAGAGAGCATGAAAATTTTAGGGTTTCGGGTTCGTTCGGGTTTCAAACTTCGTCTACGCATCGCCTAAGGCTCTAGCTAGGCTCTGATACCACTGTAGGGTTCCTAGGCACTCTAAGGAGGTCTCACATGGCATCAACCATGCCAATTTAGAATTTTACAAGTGCCGAGAAACCCTAATACGGATCGTTAACTAGAATTTTAGGCGAAAGATGCAACTAGCTAACAACTTAACTAAAAGAACGGAAATACAACCTTTGTAGATCCGGTCCTCCACCTCCACGGCTCCGTGATGAAGTCCTCTCCGCTGTCCAAATAGAATCCCGGGCTCTAGCGTCGGCTTCATCGGAGAAATGGGCGGGCAAGGTTGTCGGCTTCGTGCCGAAGATGATCTACGTCAAGGCATCGCAAGATCAAGCTCCCACTTCACCAAGTCATGAAACTTGTGAAGTAAACACACTCTACTACTTGGCAAGAGGTAGAGGATGAAGAAATAGGAGGTGGGTTCACTTTAGAATTGGATTTCTCACACTTTTGCTCAAATCACCATTGATGAAGCAAGCTTTTCTTCTTGTGAAGAAGAAGAACAAGATGATGAATATTATGATAAGCATTCAAGAATAGAAAAGAATAATCATTTTTATCATAATCAAACCATAGTCAAGTGTAGAGAGTTAACTAGAGTTTATGTGAGTGCTTAGGGTTAAAGAAGAAGACAAAATGGTCACTTGGTCAAAAGCTTCATGAAGCTTCAACAAGCTTCATGAAAGAAAGAATAAAAGAAAATCATTTTGTTTTTTCTCTTTATGCTTTTATTTTCCAAAACTAATAAATAAATAAATGAATAAATAATCATAACCCTAACCATTCATATAACCATGGTTCAATCTTTACACTTAACCAATTTTGTTTGTATCATCAAACATGATACAATCATGTGCACAAAAGTATACAACTTGCACAATCAAGTGAGAAAATCCATTTAAAGTGAACCAATACTAGTTAATGCAAAGTAATATATCAAATATATAATTATACACTAAATCATTAAATCAACACTTGATTTAACGATCCGGTCATATCGCATATGACCGACTAGTATCCTATGTATCGGCTTATCGAACCAATCCTTGATTCGATAACTAGGTTATATCGCATATAACCAATCGATACATTTATCGCGAGAATAGAATACGGTATCACATACACTCATTATTCTCGGTCCCGCACATATCTCATATGCGCACCAATTTCGTTTCGCTTGAGCCAGGAAACCTCTGTGTAGGACTCTAAAGACTCGTCAATACGCCGGCAGCAGATGATGATCATATTAAGCACACACAAGCCGCAAGCGGTCTGCTAAACGTAACGGCCACCCGGGTATTGAACGATCAGAAGATCGACGAGCAAGCCCGCTCACACTCCTGTGAATCCAACCAGTAACACTTACCGTACAGTCCGGTCTCGTCGTCTGATATGTTGCATATCTCGCCTAGGGGTGGTAAACGTCAGACCCCAATAGCTCGATAAGTCGTGTCGATATGAGGTCTATAACAGTTCGAGAAACTACTGGTAACACTTACCAGTAAATCTTAGCAACCCTGGCCAGGGATTTCCGGTTATAGCCAATCGAACACAGCGCAACATCAACTCCCTATACCGGGAGAGATGAATCCCCTCCTATCGCTCATTGCCTCCATGTGATTCGGGACTGTACCCAAAAACCACCGTTTTGCACGCCCTCTTGGACGTGGTAAGGTGGAAATCAAAGCACAGTGGGAACCACACAAGACTCTATGATGATCTCGGGTCAATAGACTACTTTGTACCAGAGTCACCAAAGAACTGCCATCTGACGTAAGGTATAATACCATCTGGGAGTTCTCGGCGAGTCCGTCCAGTGTACCCAGTCTCCACTGAGCACCCGTATATCATCTCTGATGTCAAACACCAATGGATATGGGATCATCCATCGCCCATCTGTATGGATCGAGAAGGTATACGCTAGTCTACTCTGGTATATCGATGCCCCGTCTCGATACACCCTCGACTAGGGACCTTGAAGGATGTACTTATGGACTACCATGTCCCCACTAGTATGATCCGCATCATAGTCCAGGTAGTCAAGTACACATCCTAAGGGCTTTACCAACATGTAACAGAGAGACAATCAGTGTACACGTTAAGGTAAAGAGCAACCAGATAGCATACTATCATATCGAGCAAGAAAGTCCTCCCTATATATGTCCCAGCATCCATTACAATATACATCCAATGTACAGTAATGGCCTCTAGGGCATACATATAACTAACATAATATACATGTCTAACTACAACTATATAACTCGAGCCTAAACTATTATCTATCTAACCCCCCTAAGGAACTAAACCTAAGAAACTAGCCGATAAGAAATAAGAATCCACCTAAGGTCTGAGTCCATATCTCTAATAGTCGGCGATCTAGCCTCAATAGCGTCACGTACGTGGTACGACTTCCTCGAATCAAGAGTGTGGATCAATCATCACTGCTATGCTTCTTACGGAAAAATTCATCGTACGGCATCCCAATATCGGGGTACGGGTCAAGTATCACCTATGTATCTCATCATTCGTTTAATATCATCGTCAAATAATGTCATGATCAAAGGTACTGTACTGTAATCGCATACATCCTAATATCATTAATTATATATCATTGCTAGCATAAATATACATCATCAATTTATCCTCAGAAATATCATGTCATACATATCATATCGTGATTAAGTCACACTTATATCATATCGTAATCAAGTCATACCTATATGATATCGTAAACAAGTCACACATATATCATATCGTGATTTCACAGGTTACAGTCCGGGTTCTATTTTATAGTCTCATGTACCTCAATATCATCACCACCTATTATTGTTTATGTATACATATCCATTATCTCATTTGCTAATGATTGGCTAACATCATAACACGACTGTATAGCCAAGAAATCACGGCATCAAGCCCAGTTATATTGTTTCATCCCCATGTATCATATCACATCCTTGTATCACATATACATGTTGCGTATTTATGTACCTACACATAGTCCTATATATATATACACATACACATATACACCATTTACTAGTAATTACATAATTAAAATAGGTCTTTTAAAAAGTTTTAATGAAAAATAATTACGGTTTAGTTTTACGAAAAATACGTTTTACTTTACCGAAAATCATAAAATTCACTTAAAGAATTTTATTTATTTAATTAATTATTTATTTATTTTTAAAACATTACAGTCATTATCTTCCATGATGCAATCCTCGCTCCCACCATCAATGAGAAAACCGTAGTATCTCTCAGGTGGATGAGGAACCCTACTAGATCGGCGGAGAGGCTGAGCTTCGTTGGAAACTATCGAATCCTCCAGTTCTATCAAATTTTCTGTTGTAGTTTGTATAGTTGGAACATCTTTTAGTTCTACCTCCTTGCCACTAATTTCTTTTGCAAGAAATTTTTTTTCTAAAAAGGTGGCATGCTGAGCAACAAACACATTTTGTTCCTCAGGGTGGTAGAAGATATGTCCTCACGAATGCTTGGGATGTCCTACAAACTTGCACAGAACTGACCTTGCCTCGAGCTTGTCCGGATTTTGCTTTTTAACATAGGTCGGGCAACCCCATATCTTAACAAAATTAAGACACGGTCTCTTCCCCTCCTATATCTCATATGGAGTGGTAGGCACTGATTTGGTTGGAACTCTATTCAATAGGTATGCTGCTGTCTCAAGCGCATAACCCCAGAAGGAAATAGGTAACTCAGCGGTGCTCATCATAGAGCGCACCATATCCAATAGGGTGCGATTCCTCCGCTCCGATATACCGTTGTGCTGTGGTGTATACGGAGGAGTAAGCTAACAGAGAATCCCATTCTCTTTTAAATAGTCCAGGAACTCAGTGCTCAAGTATTCTCCTCCCCGATCAGATCGTAGGATTTTAATACTTTTACCCGTCTGGTTCTCGACTTCATTCTGATATTCTTTGAATTTCTCAAAAGCTTCAGACTTGTGTTTCAACAGGAACACATGTCCGTATCTTGAGAGATCGTCAGTGAATATAATGAAGTACGTGGAACCATTCCCGGCATGTAGAGACATGGGACTGCATACATCACTATGTATCAGTCCTAAGAGTTCCGTAACTCTTTCTCCGTATCTAGTAAACGGAGTTTTGGTCATCTTGCCTTTGAGACATGACTGGCAAGTTTCATAAGATGATAATTCGAACGGATTCAAATATCCATCTTTATGTAACTCAGTTAGTCATGTCGCATTGATATGACCTAGTCTACAATACCACAAGAAGGATTCGTTCATTTCTGAACTCTTCCTCTTGTGTATGTTTTGTACGTTAAGAACTGTGGTTTGATTTAGAACGTATATGCCATTATTTAACGAGCCTGATCCAATCAACTTTTGATTCAGAAAAATGTTCATAACATTATCCTGTACCTCAAAATTATATCCTTCTTCACTTTATAAGGAAACTGATATAAGATTGCATATCAGGTTCGGTATGTAATAGCATTCGTTCAGAATCAATATATTACCATTTGGTAATACAAAGTGATATTCGCCAACTGCTTTGGCTGCAACATTTGCACCATTCGCTACTCTTATAGAATGATCACCCATTCCCAATTCTCTACTTTTCCTTAGCCCATGCAACATTGTCACGCCCTGCTTCCAAGTGTACGGGCAGAGGACTGTAAGTCTACGGTAGCGCCCCGGCCGTCATTCTGACGCCAAACGCGGAACAAAAACTTTTATAACTGGCGCTATCGCATACTATAACCTGGATCTTGCCATTAACGCTAAACTAACAAACTGTAAAGAGGTAGAAAGGCTATACCGATCGATCCGAGTCCTTCGGTCTTTAGCCATCATCCCACGCTCCTCGCGGCAACTCCGATCTCTCGTCTCCTCATCGTGGTGGCACCACGTCAACGGATTTTTAAACGGGCTCCCGCCTCTATACCGAGGCAACTCATTCATCAAGTCTGCTAAAAGAGATGACCAAGATGAAGTAGAGAATGAGTAGAATACTTTGTCTCGAACACCCTAGGGTTCTCATCGCATGAGAGGGATAGGGTGGAGGTAGAAGAAGATGCAAAGAGTTGGAAATGGTGAGCTTAAGAAAACTCAAGAGAGCAAGAACTCAAGCATAATAACTTGTTGTGATTATTTCTTTTGTGAGTAGATATATATAAGGTTATGTAAAGAAAATATCTCATGAAAAAATATCTCACAAAAATATCTCCACAAACCCTAAATATCTATACACAAAACAAACTATCATTAATTCTATCATGACTCACTTAATGACTCATTAGCATGAGTCACTAAGGAACATGCTAGAAGAAATGAGTCACCAATATGAGTCACCCCAAAACTTAATAATCATTTAAACCAAAATGATTAATCCAAAAAGAAATGCATCTTCTAAAATATTCTTGTAACGGAATACGAGAATACCCCTCACCTGTATATACATACCTGTATCCGTATTCCGACCGAATACGAATACGGGAGACTAAAATATTCCGACTCAATATAATACATGGATCCGGCTTAAACCAAAGCCCACCAGTATTATCTGTCCGAAATATGACACGTGCATAAATGCACGTGTATTTTTCGAACCCTGCCATAAAACCATACGGCATCTACAACGTTTCGCCCGAACTTGGAAAACTATCTGTAGGGGACTCTAATGACTCATCAGTACCCTGGCAGTGGGTTTAACCACAAGCACGTCAGTGGCACTAGCTGTGCGTAACGGCTGCCCATGTACTGACCTCAAGGGAAGCCGATTAGCGAACTCATCCTGGAACCCTACTGAGTATAACAGTGACAATATACGTACAGTCCGGTCCGTTCGTCTATGAGCATCGCATATCAGGCCTAAGGGCTGGTAACGTCAGACCCCCAATAGCGGTATAAGTCGTGTCGGAGAGTAGCCCTGAACACCATGAGAAACTACTGGAATACCTACCAGTAATTCTCACCTGCTTTGGCGAAGGACTTGGTGTAATGGCTCTCCTAGACACAGCGTGATCTCACCCCCAATACCGGGAGAGACGAATCCCCTGTCGATCCGCTCACTTGCCTCCATGTGGCTCGGGACTGTACCCAAAAAAAACCTGTTTGCACGACTCCTTTGAGCCGTGGTAGGGTAGAAATCAAAGCACAGTGGGAACTCACATGAGACAAATGACGACCTCAGGTCGATGAACTAACATGTACACATGTCACCAGGGAACTGCTATCTGACGCTAGGTATAATACCAACTAGCAGGTGCCCGGCGAGTCCTTTCTGGTGTACTCATAACCCAATGAGCACCTGTATACATTTTAGGTGATCCAACTGACACCAATGGCTTATGAGACCGGTCACCGCCCCTCGTCGGGGTCTCGACTGTATACACTAGTCTACTCCGGAGTATCGATGCCCTGTCTCGAAACTCCCATGACTAGGGACCACTTTTAAGGATGTGCTTATGGACTACCCAACTCTCACGTATATGATCGCCACTATACTGTTTGTGGTCAAGCAGGATCCTAAGGGCTGTATCAACGTGTAATAGTGCTCATGTCACCTAAAGCTGTACACGACTGATAAAGGAAAACCAGATAGCATACTATCATCTCGAGTAAGACTGTCCTACCGGTATAGGTCCTCCCTCAATCATTGCAATCACGTACCGGCGATCCAATAATTGATTTTGAGGGCACTATATCCAATAAGGACGCGACGGGCCGCTACGTATTTACTCAGAAGTAAACACGCTAAGCGTATCTAAACAATATAAGTAAAATACAAAAGAGACAAAGACAATAGATATAATTGAATAACAACTTTATTTATTAACATTCTTTTTACAATACAACTGAAAAGTAAGTACATGGAATGGAAAGCAATGCCTAAACAGTGGCATAACAGAAATGGAAAATATAGCATGTAGATGTGTACAAGGAATCTAAAGCTCTGGGTCGAAAGCTAGCTGGTCCAAATCCTTGCTGGTGGGCTGTAAGTCCACGTTGCCAACCCCGGTTCTTGCGGGGAGGCGGAAACGGTATAAAAATCAAATTTTTAGCGCAAGGAGCAACATGGACTAACAAAGTCGGGATCTTTTCTAAACTAAACTAGCTATCATGCTAAAGAGAGTTAGGTACTCGGATAAAAGGTTATACCTAACTTGAACTCCTTCTTCTTGAAACCTTTGTAGGGTTTGATGGTGCTTTCCTCGTCGCCTTCTTCCGTCAAAGATGGATCCACCTAAGGGTTCGACCTTCGGGCTCCTTTCTCGAACTTTGAGAGAACTAGGATCTTTGGCTTGCTAAACCTCTAACCCTAGAGTGAGTAGAGAGTGGCTTTGGGGTGTTTTTATCTCAAGGAGAGGGATTCTCAACACATGAGAAGGGATCTCCTTGAACTAGAGGAGGAAGAAGAAGAAGTGAGGAGAGAGAAGAGTTATGATAGAATGAGACCTCTTTTCTTTTTACAACCATAACAAAAAGAAAAGAATTATCAAATTAACAATAATAATAAAAAATGAAATAGTTGATGGATGGTTTGGAATGACCATTATCATTACATTCATTAAATGAATTTTGCTAGAATCAAAGAGCATCTTTGTAAAGTAATGATGATGGTCAAACTTTCAACTATGGTCAACTAGTCAACCTTGGTCAACAAGTCAACAAACCCAACCATGACACAATTTCATTTAATTAATATTATTAATTGATAATTCATAAATCCATTAGGGTTTGGAAAAAGACGACTGTCAACTGTGCATACGCACCCATTCCGAAACCCTAATGAAAATCCTCTTCCTCCGCCTCAATCAACTGTGCATACACACCCGCATTCTTGTTCCGAGGAACATGAATACCATGAGATAAAATCAGCCCCAAAACATATACCAGTATCTGGCTCAAACCAGAGCCTGCTAGTAATATCTGTCCGGACTCCAAACGTGCACAAGTGCGCGGATGAGCACGAACACTATCGCAAAACCATGCGACCTCTACTCTGTTTTGCCCAGAGGCGAATAGCCCTCTGTATGGGACTCTAAAGACTCGACACTACGCTGGCAGTGGGTTTAACCACAGACCGCAAGCGGCACTAGCTGTGCGTAACGATCCCCAGGTAGATGTCGATAAGAAGGCTGATGAGGTGAACCCCATCTGAACTCCCACTGAGTCTGAATGTGACAGTCTCCGTACAGTCCGGTCTGTTCGTCTGATACATCGCATGTCGGGCCTAGGGGACGGTAAACGTCAGTCCCCTAATAGCGGTACAAGTCGTGTCGGAGTGAAGCCCAAAACACCCTGAGATAACACTGGAAGCCTACCAGTATATCTCGCTTGCCCTGGCCAGGGACTACTCGTGTAATGGCTCTCCTAGACACAGCGCGGTGTCAACCCCCAATACCGGGAGAGACGAATCCTGTCTAACCGTCACTGCCTCCAAGTGCTTCGGGACTGCACCCAACCATTACCTGTTTGCACGACTCCTTTGAGCCGTGGTAGGGTAGTGATCAAAGTGCAGTGGGAACACACTCGAGGCGAAGTGCCAGTGTCAAGTCAGCGGACTAAGCTGTACTCATGTCACCTGAGAACTGATAACTGACGATAGGTATAATACCAACTTGTCAGTTCCCGACGAGTCCTGTCCAGTGTACTCGTAACCTAACGAGCACCCGCATACTATCTCAAGTACGACGTACTGATGGCTGTGGGATAGACCGTCTCCCAGACTGGGATGAGAAGTGCATGCGCCAGTCTACTCCGGAATATCGATGCCCTGTCTCGATAGTCCTGCGACTAGGGACCTGTATAAGGATGTGCTTATAGATTACCCAGCCCCACTAGTGTGACTGCCATCACAACGCTGGTAATCTAGCAAAGATCCTAAGGGCTCCACTAATGCGTATAAGTGATATGATAAAATAAACACATGTACACATTGAAGTAGAAACAAACCAAGTAGCATACTACTATTTTGAGCAAGATTGTATATACAAGGTGAATATCCCAAGCTTCCATTAAGTAATATACAAACCGGTATGATACAGTAATGGCCTATAGGGCATATACACTAACAATCTCCCACTTGCACTAAGGCCATGTACTGGCATATCGAAGACCTATCATCTCGATCTGTCGCTCGAACTGTATCTGGGCTAGGGCCTTGGTGAATGGATCTGCAGTGTTTTCTTCTGAAGCAACCCTCCGAACCTCGATCTCTTTGCGATCCACGATCTCTCTGATCAGGTGATACCGCCTCAAGATGTGTCTGGATCTCTGATGGGACCTGGGTTCCTTCGCTAAAGCTATAGCCCCGTTGTTGTCGCAATACAGAGGTATTGGGTCAACAATGGACGGAACCACCTGAAGTTCTTTCAAGAACTTCCTCATCCAGACAGCTTCTTTTTCGGCATCAGATGCAGCGATGTATTCCGCTTCCATCGTCGAGTCTGCAACGGTTTCCTGTTTGGAACTCTTCCAACACACCGCCCCTCCATTGAGGGTAAAGACAAAACCAGATATGGACTTGGAATCATCCTTGTCACTCTGGAAGCTGGAGTCAGCAAAGGCCTCGATCTGGAGGTCTTTTCCGCCATACACCAAGAACATCTCCTTAGTCCTTCTCAGGTACTTGAGAATGTTCTTTACCGCTATCCAGTGTTTCTCCCCAGGGTTTGACTGATACCTGCTTACCACACTCAGTGCATAAGCTACATCCGGTCTGGTACACAACATCGCATACATTATAGAGCCTACCGCAGAAGCGTAGGGTATAATAGACATGCGATCCCTCTCCAAATCAGTCTTGGGAGACATCTCTTTAGAGAGGGTGATCCTGTGACAAGCCGGTAGGTTACCACGCTTGGAATCTTCCATACTGAATCTTTTCAGTATGGTGTCGATGTACCTGGACTGTGAAAGTCCTAATATCCTCTTGGATCTATCATGATGGATCCGGATCCCCAGGATGTATGATGCATCACCCAGGTCTTTCATGGAGAACCTGTGCGACAAGAACCCCTTGACAGATTGTAGCATAGGAATGTCATTTCCTATTAAGAGAATGTCATCCACGTATAAAACGAGGAATACTACAGTTCTCGCTACAAATCTACTATAGATGCATAGTTCATCTGGATTTTTGATAAAGCCAAATTCCTTGACTGTCTCATCAAAACAGATGTTCCAACTCCACGATGCCTGCTTTAGTCCATAAATGGACTTAAGCAACTTGCACACCTTTCCGCTGCTCCCACTCTGAATGAAACCCTCTGGCTGGTCCATATAAACACACTCCTCTAAATTTCCATTTAGAAAAGCGGTCTTTACGTCCATCTGCCAAATCTCATAATCGTGGAAGGCAGCAATGGTAAGAAGGATCCGAATGGATTTCAGCATAGCTACTGGAGAAAAGGTCTCGTCATAGTCCAAACCAGGTCTTTGACGAAAACCCTTTGCAACCAGTCTAGCTTTATAGGTCTCAACCTGTCCATCTGTACCAATCTTCCTTTTGAAGATCCACTTGCATCCTACGGGTTTTACCCCGTCTGGAGCAATGTCCAACGTCCATACTTTGTTGGTGTACATGGACTCCATTTCGGTCCGCATTGCATCCAGCCATTTTACCGAGTCAACGCTCTGAACGGCCTGCTGGAAGCTAGTAGGCTCATCATAATCTATGATGCAATCCTCTCTATCCCCGTCTATGAGAAAATCGTAGTATCTCTCGGGCGGATGAGACTGCCTACTACTCCTGTGGAGCGGCGTAGGAATGTCCTGTTCTTTTGAACCCTCTGCTTCCACTAAACTTTCAGTAATAGTCTGTGGTTCTGGAATTTCTTCCAGTTCTACTGTGCTCCCACTTATCTGGTTTTCTAAAAACTCAGTTTCCAAGAAGTAGGCATGACGAGAAACAAGAACTTTTTGTTCCTCTTCACAGTAGAAAAAATATCCCTTGGAGTTCTTTGGATATCCCACAAACTTGCACTGTACTGAGCGTGCCTCGAGCTTGTCCGCATGCTGCTTTTTGACAAAAGTTGGACATCCCCATGTCTTAATGTGATTAAGATGGGGCTTCTTCCCACACCACATCTCATATGGTGTGGTAGGCACAGTTTTAGTAGGAACTCGGTTCAAAAGGTATGCAGCTGATTCTAGCGCATACCCCCAGAAAGATCGTGGTAACTCAGCATTACTCATCATGGACCGTACCATATCCAATAGGGTCCGGTTCCGTCTCTCCGATACACCGTTATGTTGCGGAGTGTATGGAGGAGTAAGTTGAGAGAGAATTCCATTCTCTTTTAAGTAATTCAGGAACTCGGCACTTAAGTATTCTCCACCTCGATCCGATCTTAGAATCTTGATACTTTTGCCGGTTTGTTTTCTACTTCATTCTTATATTCCTGGAACTTTTCAAAAGCTTCGGATTTATGTTTCATTAAGAAGACATAACCGTACCTTGAAAAGTCATCCGTAAAAGTAATTAAGTAAGAATAACCGCTTCGCGCATGTGTAGACATTGGACCGTACACGTCGCTGTGTACGAGTCCCAAGAGCTCGCTCGCTCTTACTCCGTGTCCAGTGAAAGGAGTCTTTGTCATCTTTCCTTTGAGACAGGATTGACAAGTGGCATACGATTGATATTCGAACGAATCCAAATATCCTACTGTATGTAACTTAGTTAATCTTCTCTCATTGATGTGACCCAGTCTACAATGCCATAAGAAAGTCTGATTGATGTCTAGAGACTTTCTTTTGTGTGTATCTTGGACATTGAAAATCTGTGGTTGGTTTAATACGTATATACCATTGCTCAGTGTACCTGACCCAATCAGAACTTGATTAAGGTGAATGTTTACAACATTACATACAAACGCAAATTCATAACCTTCTTTAGAAACCAAAGATACAGAAATGATATTACAAGTTGCGTTGGGTACAAAAAAGCAATTACGCAAAACCAAAACATGCCCATCTGTCATTCCCAGGTGATACTCCCCCACGGCCTTAGCATCCATGCTAGCTCCGTTCACAACTCTGAGGGTCATGTCACCTGCCTTAAAAAACCTACGGTTTCTCAACGTCTGCAAAGAATTACAGATATGAGATCCTGATCCGGTATCCAATACCCAGGAAGTAGAGTTTATCGAAAGAAAGTTTTCAATAACATACACACCTGAAGCTGAAGCCGCAACCTGCTTCAGTTCCTGTGTCCTGGCCTTCCAAGCCCTGCAATCTTTCTTCCAGTGTCCACTCTTATGACAATAGAAGCATTCTTCTTTACCCACAAGCTTCCCCGCTATCTTTGTTGCCTTTACCTTTCCCTTTGTATCCACTTTACTAACACCGCCCCTTGGTTTGGCGGGGCTTTCTTCTTCTTTCCCTTGGCTTTCGCCTTGGACCTAGAAGAAGAAGATCCTCCTACAAACAAAGTGGGTGTTTCCCTACCTTTCTGTAGGGTGCCCTCTGCGCTCCTCAGCATGTTGAGGAGTTCTGAAAGTTCAACTTCTTTTTCTTGTAAGTTAAAGTTCAGTATAAACTGGGCGTAAGTGGAAGGAAGGGACTGGAGAATCAAGTCCGTATAGAGCTCACTCTCCAACGTGGTCCCAAGTTCTGCGAGCTCCTCAATGTAGCCAATCATCTTAAGCACGTGTTCCGCTACCGATGATCCGACGGCCAATCTTGCCGAAAATAACTTTTTCGATATTTCGTATCTTGCGATACGAGACTGCTCTCCATACAGTTCTTTTGTATGGAGAAATATGGATTCCAGGTCCATATTCTCGTGCCTCCTCTGATGTTCGTTGTCCATAGAGGCAAGCACGAGGCACTTGGCCTTCGCGCAATCAATCTCCCAAGTCTTACGGATTTCCTTATCCGCGACGCTGGAGGTGGGACCTGGGACGGGGGGAGCTTTGGTGGTAAGAAGATACCCCAGCTTGTCGTAAGTGATTGCCATTTTGACATTCCTGAGCCAATCTTTGTAGTTTGGCCCTGTCAGTATGTTTTTATCTAGAAGTAACTTAAGTCCAGTCATGTCGATTGGTCGCTGCAATTAGGAGAGAGAGAAGAAACACTCAGCATGATGCTCTGGCAAGTTTAGAATGGTTTTTAATTTGTCTAAACAGGATGGCTCCCACTGTCTCTCGAATCCCTCCTCAAACCATAAAGGAAGAATTAGTCGGGATCAATCCCACCGCACAATACTTGCTTAACCGTTCAGCCAGGCCAGTGTCGGTACTTCGAGGGAGGTTTTCCAACGCTTCCGCGAAGTTCTTTAATTTAATAACCTCTTTTCCCTGGGGGCGTAGCCCCGCTAACACCTTTCTAGACACCTACTAGGTTTATAGCATTGATTGTTTAGTGAGAAATTTCCCGAGGAGTAGCATATACTCACAGTAGGATCGGGATCCAAATATCATCGCATGACGAAAATGAAGGAATCCTACCATAATCATCACACTCCAAATGGTATGCAAATCTAGCAAGTTTCAGTACTTATGAAACTCCCGATGTGGATTTTTGCCCCATGCTCTTATGACCTTGACTTTGGCCAACAAATCATAAGTCACATGTCAAGTTCTACCCGTCGTTCTCCAGGTTAATTTGAATCCACCCGTACCTACCCTTGACTTTGGCCAACAAGGCAGTATGACTGTTTCAAATCAACGCATCTATCTATGCTGCACATGAATACCCAATAGCTACCAATCACTATGCCTTGACTTTGGCCAACAAACATAGCTTGAATACTATTGACTATTCATGTGAAACGACGGAGGGCTATGAATGGTTTTGGCTAAACCGTGAACGTAGTGAACTTGATATAATCGATGGAACGAGATAGCTTTTAAAAGGAGTTGCTCAAGCTCCGCATTTAAAACTTAGTTTTGAAAAGAACCGAGTGGTTTTCCGAAAGTGTTCCAACGACTTTAGCTTGGTTTATTATCTTGCATTAGTCTTTTAATGCTTGATATTCTTGCATTAGTTCTTTTAATGCGTCCCATCATTTAATCCTACCATTGCAGAAAACAACCAAAATATGACGTACGCTTATGCCATTCGCATTCGCCACAGGGTCCCGTCATCACCCGTTAGGTTACTTAACTAATGACAGAGCGGGGGGTGGGCTAGCGCGGCCGAAAAACATAAGCAATGCCTAAATAGTTATTAATATATAGCAATGATAGACATTACAGATCACAGATGAATACATTGGATATACTAGGAATCTGCAATCCTTTCGAGCCTGCAACGAAAAGAGGATTACACGGTCGCGGTGAATAGCCAATACCCCACCCAAGACCCCTACGGGTGCGGCAAACTACCCGCCAAGTACCCAAAGTGGAGCAACCTCCCTCAATGCCGTGAGTAGGCCACTCGGCACTTCGAGATACCCAGTAGTTTGTGCACCCCTCCATGGGTCTATCCTAGGAGCAAAAACAGTAAAAAGAATTATACAATGACGGCTACAACCCCGACCCGGTTGTGCGGCCATACAAATAATAATATTACATCAATTTACATTTTACATGAATGAAAGAAAAAGAAACACTCATCTCACATCCACCCCGGCTATTCACCCGCGACAGTCCAACGCATTCATATACACAAACCATCATCAAACACAGATCACAGATATGTATAACCCCGACTAATCGACATATAGCGATTAGCCGACGTTCAATACATATAAACATCACAGATATAACCAATATAGTCAAAGTGTAGTGAAGTTCGAAAAAAATACGGATTTATAGGCCCCCAAAAACAAATTTCTTTTCTGGAAAACCTGGGCACAAATAAACCATCTGAAAAATCCCAAAACCCTACCAGAAGAACACTGCACAAAACCCGATCACGAGAGGAGCCCAAACGGCGGCGGTTCCGCGGCAAATGCATACCTATTGCCGCGGAACCGCGGCGGTTTGAGGGATTCAGGGGATCGTTTTTGGTGGGTGTTCTCATAAAACCCTGAGCCGATTTTAGGAGTAAAACATTTTAATTTTAGAGCACAAAAATTTTCAACAGAAAGTTAGGGTTTTGTTTTTCCGGTTTTTGCGATTTTTCCGTTCGAACTTCCATACACTTTACTACTAAGCTAGTTTAAGTTTAGTTAGGCTCTGATACCACTGTAAGTCCACGTTGCCAACCCCGGTTCTTGCGGGGAGGCGGAAACGGTATAAAAATCAAATTTTTAGCACAAGGAGCAACATGGACTAACAAAGTCGGGATCTTTTCTAAATTAAACTAGCTATCATGCTAAAGAGAGTTAGCTACTCGGATAAAAGGTTATACCTAACTTGAACTCCTTCTTCTTGAAACCTTTATAGGGTTTGATGGTGCTTTCCTCGTCGCCTTCTTCCGTCAAAGATGGATCCACCTGAGGGTTCGACCTTCGGGCTCCTTTCTCGAACTTTGAGAGAACTAGGACCTTTGGCTTGCTAAACCTCTAACCCTAGAGTGAGTAGAGAGTGGCTTTGGGGTGTTTTTATCTCAAGGAGAGGGATTCTCAACACATGAGAAGGGATCTCCTTGAACTAGAGGAGGAAGAAGAAGAAGTGAGGAGAGAGAAGAGTTATGATAGAATGAGACCTCTTTTCTTTTTACAACCATAACAAAAAGAAAAGAATTATCAAATTAACAATAATAATAAAAAATGAAATAGTTGATGGATGGTTTGGAATGACCATTATCATTACATTCATTAAATGAATTTTGCTAGAATCAATGAGCACCTTTGTAAAGTAATGATGATGGTCAAACTTTCAACTATGGTCAACTAGTCAACCTTGGTCAACAAGTCAACAAACCCAACCATGACACAATTTCATTTAATTAATATTATTAATTGATAATTCATAAATCCATTAGGGTTTGGAAAAAGACGACTGTCAACTGTGCATACGCACCCGTTCCGAAACCCTAATGAAAATCCTCTTCCTCCGCCTCAATCAACTGTGCATACACACCCGCATTCTTGTTCCGAGGAACATGAATACCATGAGATAAAATCAGCCCCAAAACATATACCAGTATCTGGCTCAAACCAGAGCCTGCTAGTAATATCTGTCCGGACTCCAAACGTGCACAAGTGCGCGGATGAGCACGAACCCTGTCGCAAAACCATGCGACCTCTACTCTGTTTTGCCCAGAGGCGAATAGCCCTCTGTGTGGGACTCTAAAGACTCGACACTACGCTGGCAGTGGGTTTAACCACAGACCGCAAGCGGCACTAGCTGTGCGTAACGATCCCCAGGTAGATGTCGATAAGAAGACTGATCAGGTGAACCCCATCTGAACTCCCACTGAGTCTGAATGTGACAGTCTCCGTACAGTCCGGTCTGTTCGTCTGATACATCGCATGTCGGGCCTAGGGGGCGGTAAACGTCAGTCCCCTAATAGCGGTACAAGTCGTGTCGGAGTGAAGCCCAAAACACCCTGAGATAACACTGGAAGCCTACCAGTATATCTCGCTTGCCCTGGCCAGGGACTACTCGTGTAATGGCTCTCCTAGACACAGCGCGATGTCAACCCCCAATACCGGGAGAGACGAATCCTGTCTAACCGTCACTGCCTCCAAGTGCTTCGGGACTGCACCCAACCATTACCTGTTTGCATAACTCCTTTGAGCCGTGGTAGGGTAGTGATCAAAGTGCAGTGGGAACACACTCGAGGCGAAGTGCCAGTGTCAAGTCAGCGGACTAAGCTTTACTCATGTCACCTGGGAACTGATAACTGACGATAGGTATAATACCAACTTGTCAGTTCCCGACGAGTCCTGTCCAGTGTACTCGTAACCTAACGAGCACCCGCATACTATCTCAAGTACGACGTACTGACGGCTATGGGACAGACCGTCTCCCAGACTGGGATGAGAAGTGCATGCGCCAGTCTACTCCGGAGTATCGATGCCCTGTCTCGATAGTCCTGCGACTAGGGACCTGTATAAGGATATGCTTATAGATTACCCAGCCCCCACTAGTGTGACTGCCATCACAACGCTGGTAATCAAGCAAAGATCCTAAGGGCTCCACTAATGAGTATAAGTGATATGATAAAATAAACACATGTACACATTGAAGTAGAAACAAACCAAGTAGCATACTACTATTTTGAGCAAGATTGTATATACAAGGTGAATATCCCAAGCTTCCATTAAGTAATATACAAACCAGTATGATACAGTAATGGCCTCTAGGGCATATACACTAACAGGCTCGATCTTCAGTGAGTCTAAATCATCTGATGACATTCCAAAGAAAAGAAAGAGAATGTCGTCAGCGAAAAAATCGCTCGGTAAGTCCCATAAATAGACAAGAATGGAATAGACAGAATAGAGAATATATTGTTATAATGTTGTATTTAGTGTTAACGCTGTTGTTTGTAGCTTAGTACAGAAGATGCCAGTGTATACGAGAGGAATCCAACTTTCCACATGGACTAAGGTATAAGGAGCACAAGGAACCATTCAGCCACGGTACAACAGCAATTGAATTCAGGTTAGGTGTGTTATGGTTACAGTTTCGTGCCACTTTTAACACCTTCCGTACCAGTCTACCCCTTATAAACCCCGCGATGTCTTGATTGTATTAGTTGTATTGTTTGAATTGTATATAATTTTATAGATGGATGACTTGCCGAAACCATGATATCAGTAAATGGATGTAACTGGAGAATCATGTAAATGGATGCATATCCATGGTTCAGTTCAGTCAATATAGATTAATTAGATTGAACAAGTTGAATATATAGATTTATATTGAATTATAGTTTATACTTGAATCATATTCAAGTCAGATTTATTATATCGAGACTTAGTCTGAGTCAGACAATTAGAAAAGAAATTGAATCCTGAATTATGTTTTGGTGCTATCGGTAACTGCTGCACATGGACGGCACAACAGGATTTGTGTCTTTTTCAAAGACAATTACCGTGTTGATAACACCGTTTATTAAGTTGTCTACCTTAAATAGGCAAGCACCCATATCTCCGGCTCCCTGAGCCTCAAGAGACTGGTCTTGCTTAAACCTATGTTTACTAGGGTCCTTATTTTAATTTAGTATAACTTGAGGGGGTTTTATGTAAAAATAATTTTGTATAATTTTCAAAATACACCTCAAGTATTTTATTATCGTTTTTAGAGCTTTCCTTAATGTATATTTTATCAATGTGACATTTCTAGTGAATAAAACCTAATTTCGTAATATATGGTATTTATTTGTAATATTGGACTTGTATGGTATTTTCTTGTAAATAAGATGTTTTTCTTGAATTTTGGAAATGCGGAATATTATAAATATTAAAAATTGATATTTTGATATTAATTACATATATATTTATTTATTAAAAATATAAGTTTTATTTATGATAGAAATCATATTTTCTAAAGAAAATTGTATTAAAATCTTTCGAGATCGTATGCTCCTTACGGAGGTCTGCATCTCACTCTACTGGGCCCGAGGATGTGCGATAGTCTGCACCATACCGAACGGGTTCCCTAAAATTGGTTGTAGAGGCGCAATTGCAAAGATTTGCTAAAATACACTTTTTTAGAAAAATGTTTTAATAGTTGAAAATAGTTATATGTAATGTCCTATTTTCCTAAATTTCATCATACTATGTTAGATATGAGTGTTGTGAGGAAATAGGTCATTATCTCGTAAGTTATCTAAAGGTATAAAGGTATTATAGAGTTTATGTCGGAAACTAAAGTTTGTGGTATTTTAATGTAAAATTGCGATAAAAGATGCATATAACAATGTTTTGTGATGAAACTTGTTAAAAATGTTTATTAATGTTTAATGAACAATATGTTATGATATGAAGGTATCTTGATTAAGAAAAATTATAGTTTTATAAGAAAACCGAATTGGAAGTCGGACTAACTCCGCTTCCGTCGGGTTTTAGTTTTGAAAGTTTTTAGAATAGAGAAAAGAAGGAGAAGTAGGGACTTACTGGATGATTGGCTACAGGAGAGAAAGAGGAAGAGGTAGGAGTTGCCGGTGCGTCGTTTCATCGTCGGAAACTCCTTGAGTTGTCGCCGGAAGTTCGTCGGAGTTTCTCCCCTTGCTAACTCCACCTGAACACAAAAGACTTGGGAATTTTCTTGAGAGTTTGGGCAGGGATTTGGGAGTGAGGAGGGGTGATTTTGAGGGTGGTATTTATAGGAAAAATTAGGATTTAGGTTAGTGAAAGGGTGCATTAAAATTTTGTATTAAAATGGATTAAATGTGTGTTTTAATATGCTCTGTAAATGTGCAGGAAAAAAAAAATACAGGGGTTATGGGGGGAGTCCAAGAGTCTCCAGGGTTGAAGGGTTTGGACCGAGTTGAACCGGCGGCGCCGGCCGAGTTGAGCGTTTTGCCGGCCCGAGTAGGGCGAGTCGGGGCTCGTCTTGATGCCACGTGTTCCTGACGCTTGGTCTAGCCTCATGGACACATTTGTTTAGGCTGCGACTCTTGGTTTTACGGGTTGTGCACGTGTAGACTATTGGGCTTCTAAAAGATTAAAAGAATTTTAAATAAAAAGAATGTGTGGCTGATGGGATTTGAACTCTGGTGCTTTGGTTCAGCAGTGCAAGGTCTTACTAATGAGCTACAAGCTTCTTCTTGCTGTTCAAAAGCAAATCAAACTTATAACTTGTGCTCAGGCTCAAGTACCCCTTTCTGTATTTTTGAAAAAATTTATACAGAAAGTTTAGGGTTGTTACAAACATATTACATATATGAGATCCTGATCCGGTATCCAATACCCAGAACGTAGAGTGTACTGAGAAACGGTTCTCGGTAACTAACACACCTGAAGAAGACGCATCAACATACTTATTCTTCGTTTGGGTGGCTTGGGAATCCGGATATTCCCCTTTTTCCTGCTCAGTCTTATAACAATTATAAGAAAGAACGGAACCAACGTTCCCCTGCTCAGTATAACAAGCGGGTTCAGTCAATACATCCATATTATTATCTTGATTAAGGCCTGACATAGTTGCGACCTGGAGATGAAAGGTTACGCTAGCGCCCCGGCCAACTTCTGAGGCCAAATGTGGAACAAATTTTTTCTACGAATCGAAACTTGGCGCAAGAATAATCTTAAATCGGATCTACCATAATCCCAACAAGCAAAAAGAGAAGCTATCTACTATGAAAAGAGTTATACCATCAGGCTCAAGTCCTTCGGGTCTTCACTCCTCTCCTTTAGCATGCTCCTAGTGGCCTCCATGATCGAGCTTGATCGTCGGCTCCTTATGTTAAAGATGAACCACCCGAGAGTGTATGCTTTGAGCTCCTACCTTTAAACCAAAGTAACTAGATCACTTGGTTTGCTAATCTAAGTGACCTAGGTGATGTAGAGAGTGATGATAGAGTGTTTTGTCTCAAGAGCTCTTGGTTTCTCAATACATGAGACTATAAGGGCTTGAGGTAGAAGAAGAAAGACTTGGAGGTGATGAGAGAGTTGAAGAGAGCAACCATGGAAAAGAAAAACTCTAGTGGGCTCAAGTGAATAATGGCTAATTATATTTTCTACTAATAATTCAAGCATGGCATAGAAAAATAATAAACTAATATTTCCATCACAAAATATCTAGATATTTTCTACAAAATATCTAGATGTCACCTTGCATCAATAGTAAACCCTAACTCACTAAGTGAGTTAACAAACTAGCCATGGTTCACTTGAAGAATAGTCAACCCCTCATACCTCCACCTCATTAACCATTTAACTAAATGGTTAAAACAAATAATAGGGTTTCTTCTTCTAATAGCACTCTTGTAACAAATTACAAGAATACCCCTCACCGTATATACATACCCGTATCTGTATTCCAAAAAATACGAATACAAAGAGACAAAAATAATCCATCAATATAATACTAGGATCCGGCTTAAACCAAAACCCGCTAGTATAATCCACCCGAATCATAAGTGCACGAATGCACGCACGTGATCGAACCCTTGCCATAAAACCATACGGCCTCTACATCGTTTCGCCCGAAGCAGGGAAACCCTCTGTGTGGGACTCTAAAGACACGACAGTATGCTGGAAGTGGGTTTAACCTCAAGCACATCAGCGGCACTAGCTGTACGTAACAGCTACCTAGGTACTGCCGAAAAGGAAAGCCAACGAGAAAACTCATCTGGATCCCTACTGAGCCTATCCGTGACAATATCCGTACAGTTTGGTCTCTTCGTCAAAGAGTATCGCATACCGGGTTTAGGGGGTGGTGAACGTCAGACCCTAATAACCTGATAAGTCGTGTTGATGTGGCTCAGGACCAATTCGGGAAACTACTAATCAACCTACCAGTAAATTCCAACTGCCTTAGCCAAGGTCTTATGGTCCTGACCAGTCGAAAACGCAATGCGACATCAACTCCCAATACCGGGAGAGATGAATCTCCAACAATCGCTCACTGCCTCCATGTGGCTCGGGACTGTACCCAATCAAAAGCTGTTTGCACGACTTAGTAGAGCCATGGTAGGGTAGTGATCAAAGCACAGTGGGAACTCACACGAGACAAATGACGATCTTAGGTCCGAAGACTAACCCGTATACATGTGTTTAATCGAAAATAGTGCACTTTTAACATGACAATTTCCTTACTTTTCTTAATCATCTAAAGGTATTTGCTATAAGTATAACACATATTAGAAGTTCATCTGCAAAATATCATTTACCATGTGTTATACATTATAATCAACATTATGAAGGAAATTGTATGTTTAATATTTTTACGCATAATATTTTGTATCTCACATTCTTCATTGAGATCTCGTGCAAGATTAGTTCTATATCGGGAATCAGGAATCTGCCGATAAAATACAAGAAAGTCGAAGAATCAAATACTGGCAAAAATTCAGAAGAGATAAGAAGATTCCAGATATCACATAAAGAACCACAGATCAACAGAAGAAGACCAAAGAAATTTGAAGCAATTAAGACACCAATAGACCGCGGAACCGCAGCGGAGTCAGGTCGAGTCGCCGCGGATCCACGGCCGAGTCGTGGGCTTCGGGGTCGGGATGTCTCTGGAAACTTCTTTTTAGCATCCTAGCTTTCTGGGGAAACCTCGTTGTAACAATCTTGTTATGGAAACTTCTCTATAACAACCTAGCTTGTTGAGGAAGCTTGATTAAGGGCTATATAAAGGACCAAGGGCTTAAGAGAAAGGGTTCCCAATTATTACACAATTGTTCCTAGAATTTGTTCCAAATCAGTTCCTAATTTTCCCCAAATTCATTTATCAAATCAAATCAAGAAAAGAGCCAACATCAAATCCAAGATCCAAAATCAAGATTCATCGAGAAATTCATCAAGCGATTCAACAAAGATCCTTTACACGAAGCCGATCATCATCAACGAGCAAGCGATCCACGACAGGTCCAAGACTCACGGTGATCGAGCGACGTGAAGATCGACGGAAAAATTATCTCTTCAAGCGAGTGATCGAGAGCAATTCTTCTTGTAATCTCGGATTGAAGAAGTTGTAATTCGAAGTTGAATAATAAAGGTGATAATTAGTTTCAATTTCGCTTTCTTTTAAAATTCCGCATTATGAGTTCTTTTTCTAATCTTTCTTCGATTTTCATGATGCACGAGTAAATCTCCGCTTGATAGGATTCGTAGGATTAGGGTAGATCGATGGATGATAGAATTTTATACTTTTCTTTTGTCTTATGAAGTTTACAAACCTTCGTAAAAGAATCGTTAACATCATCATTGGGTACGATATCAAATTATTGATTATCTTGACCACGATAGGAGATAAGATTGATGATCTTTCGTGAAGGGCTAGAAAATGAATAGGATCAATGAAAGGATAAGGGAGTATAGTGAAGAAACCCTAGTTTCTTCCAAAAAACCCTAATCCGCAATCATCGCTATCAATCTAGCATTAAACCATCAATAGAAAAGATGAGTTACCTCTATTAGTCATTCATGGCTACTAAATCCGATCGAATCCTATAAGCCTTCTTCATATTTTCTTGATAATTAGATCTTGAACATTTTCTTGATTTCCTTTCTTGAAAACGATTTCTTGATTTTCTTGAAACTATTATTTCAACTAAATCTTAAACAATTTCTTGATTTTCTTTACTATTTCTTTCGACTAAAATAAAGAAAGAATTTACGAATTCCTTGAATCCCAGAGGACGACCCGTGCTCACTAACGCTCGCTACACGCGACACCGTTATTGATTGCGGTTACTAAACTACCTATATACCTATCATCTTTTTGAGAAAATCAAATGGCGCCGTTGCCGGGGATACGTGCGTAATTTGTTCTTTCTTGCTATTTGGGTTGAAGTATTATTATTCTATCAAAGTTTAAATCAAGAACGCATCGTGTGCTTAACGATTAGTGTGTGAATTTTGCATGGAGATCTGGAATCATTGTAGCAGGGAGATAACTATTCAGAGCATTTCATCAAGACCATAGGAGC
Source organism: Agapanthus africanus (assembly GCA_030015575.1). Taxonomy (NCBI): domain Eukaryota; kingdom Viridiplantae; phylum Streptophyta; class Magnoliopsida; order Asparagales; family Amaryllidaceae; genus Agapanthus; species Agapanthus africanus. Next base: position 524,263,246 of record JASDDO010000019.1, read on the forward strand.
AAGTGAAGCAAGTACAGAAAAATATTTTCAAGAATTCTCATATTGGCCGCGGAACCGCGACATTAGGGTTTATTTCGCTGCGGAACCACGGTGGGATAAGCGATACTTGGCTTCATCTTTCTCTGGTATATTTCCTATCTTCTTCTCTCTTCTCTGAAAACTCCAATAACAATTTTTCTGTAGGATTCTTTGCAAAAATTCGCCGCTTAAAAAAATTTCTTGTTGCATGTTTTGATATTGGTTGTTTGTGCATATTGTAATATGGAAATTAAGGGGCAAAAACCAAATTCAGATTAGGTGGGGATTTCATTACCTTTCCTAAGCCCCACAAATCACAAAACTAGTATCCACATCACCCTTCATTAATTAAAAAATATCTAGACCAAGACTCTAACGACTGTCGCGCTCAATTAGGACAAAGGAAGGTCGTGGGTAATTTACTGCTTATCCGCATTCCTTTTGTGGTGTCTAGGCAAGTGTGTCTAAGGCAAGTGGTTACTTAATTAGGCCCGCTATTTACATAGCGGATACCTCCCACTTACCTGGCACTTACCTGGCCACAAGAGAGATAAAGAGGTAGTAGAGAATTTATCCTGCGATTTGTCTTCTGGAAGTCTAGGAGCGGTCTAGTGACTTGACCTAGGTGACCTTAGATCTAGGGCTGATTGTGTATTTTTGTGATTTGTCTAAATCCGTCTTTTTCAAAACAAACCATAAATCAAACCTTTCTTTTAATTTACACATACGCTGCCACTTGCGCTAAACCCGCTTAGTGCATGCTCGTCTGGACATGGGATTCTAGTGTCCATCTTGTCCGCGTTTCTTCTATCGACTCCGAAGTCAACATTTCTTCATCTTCTTTATCCTCACCACCCACAACATCCACCGCGATGGACGGTTCTCCATCAAATTTCAATAACACCACTCTGCCACCACCCGCAGGTATGCAGAATCCACCGCGCATATCTCTCCAAGAAAGATGCTATCCTATACGTGGTCCTCTTTCTACTTGTCTTTCTGTTCCACTAGCCAATGGGGATAATTTTGAAATCAAACCACACTTTATCAATCTTTTGCCTAAATTTCACGATTTAGAGTCTGAAGACGCATACGTTTTTATCACCAAATTCGAAAACATATGTGCAATGATGGGCACTTCATAATTTTCAGTGGATGCTATGCGTTTACGTCTTCACCCGTTTACTTTGTGCGATTTAGCCGAAAAATGGCTGTATAACACACCGGCACACTCTATTTCAAATTGGGATGAATTTGTTATAGCATTCTTTAAGAAATTTTATCCCAATCATAAGACCGCCCGTGTTAGGAGTGAAATCAACCACTTTACCCAACTTCTCAATGAACCATTTTGGAAATGCTTTAAATAGTTTAAAGATCTGCTTGTCCAATGTCCTCATCACGGAATCCATAGATGGGATCTGTGCCGAATTATATATGAGGGCATTAATCCAATGACAAAGCAGATGCTTGAAACCATGTGTCAAGGCAATTTCATGTCTAAAAACAATGGTGAAGCCTGGAAATTCTTGGAAAATTTTGCTGAAAACACTTTGCAATGGGAAAGCGTTAGTCTACCATCATCTAGGGGAGGTATCCATCAACTTGATGTTTCCATAGCAGTAAAAGCCGAAATGGCAGTATTACAAAAGAAACTCGAAACTATGGAAATCAAATTTTTATTAGACTCCCTAAACCAGGCGACGCTCCCTAAAACCGTGTGTGGATGCTTTTCCGATCCATCACATCTGACGGAAGAATATCCTCTGAATTCTTCGTTTCAAGGTCAAGAACACACTAATGCTGCTTTTCAGCAACGACCTAGAAATGAGCCTTATTCTTCCACATATAATCAAGGTTGGAGGAATCACCCTAATTTTGCTTGGAACCAACACCAAACTCAAAATACGGCTCCAAACCAAAATAACTTTCAAAGGGTTCCTCCACAGCAACAGCAACCACCACAGAGTCAGCACCGCTTTCAACCACAAACTTTTCAAAATCCAGCCAACAATTCTGCACCTTATAATAATTCTTTCCAAACGGCTGGTACCGAAAACTCATCTTCACTCGAACGAACCTTGGATTTGTTTATGAAACATTCCATGCAAATATCGGCTGATATACGGTCTTCTATCGATACCATAAAGAAGGACTCTGCCTCACACGGTGAGAGTATAAAATCGATAGAAGCACAAATTGCACAATTAAATGCCGCAATGAGTACTAGAGAGAAAGAGAAACTTCCATCTCAACCCTTACCGAATCCTGGCCACTCACAATATCATAATGTGAATGCCATTACAACGTTGAGATCCGGAAGAGTGCTGAATAACGAAGTCGGTGAACAGATTGATAATGAAGAATCAATCAATAACACCCCGGTTTCCACTTCCACTTCCACTTCCACTTCTGACCTTAGTTCATCTTCTTCCGAGCCTATTCTCCGTTTTCCTCTAGGCTTGAACCCTCCATCCACCACATTGAGTCAACCTGAAATGATCCCCACTCCAATTTTGAGATCCATTCTACCCACACAAACTGTTAGTTATATATATGCCCTAGAGGCCATTACTGTACATGCGATGTATATTGTAGTGGATGCTTGGACATATATAGGGAGGAATTTCTTGCTCGACATGATAGTATGCTATCTGGTTGCACTTTATCTTAATATGTACACTTATTGTCTCTCTATTACATGTTGATAAAGCCCTTAGGATGAGTACTTGACTACCAGGATTATGATGCAGATCATACTAGTGGGGACAGGGTAGTCGGTAAGTACATCCTTCAAATGTTCCTAGTCGTGGGAGTATCGAGAAAGGGCATCGATACTCCAGTGTGGACTAGCGTATGCGCTTTTTGACCCATATGATGGGCGATGGATGATCTTACATCCATTGGTGTTCGACATCAGAGAAGGTATACAGGTGCTCTGTGGAGACTGGGTACACTGAACGGACTCGCCGAGAACTCCTAGATGGTATTATATCTATCGTCGGATAGCAGTTCTCTGGTGACACTGGTACATGTTAGTCTGTAGACCCGAGATCGTCATAGAGTCTTGTATGATTCCCACCGTGCTTTGATTTCCACCATACCACGGTCAAGAGATCGTGCAAAAAGGTGGTTTTTGGGTACATTCCCGCGTCACATGGAGGCAATAAGAAATAGGAGGGGTTTCGTCTCTCCCGGTATTAGGAGTTGATGTTGCGCTATGCTCGATTGTCCATAACAGAAAATCCCTGGCCAGGGTTGCTGAGATCTACTGGTAAGTGTTATCAGTAGTTTCTCGAATCGTTATGGACCTTGCATCGGCATGACTTATCAGGCTATTGGGGTCTGACGTTATACTACCCCCAGGCTGTGATATGCGACGTATCTGACGAAGAGACCGGACTGCACGATAGTGTTACTGATTGGATTCGCAGGTGTATGTGCAGGCTTTCTTGTTGATCTTCTGATCGCTCAATACCCGGGTGGCCGTTACGTTTAGCAGACCGCTTGCGGCTTGTGGGTGTTTGATACGATCATCACCTACTGCCGGCGTATTGACGAGTCTTTAGAGTCCTACACAGAGGTTTCCTGGTTCATGCGAAACGGAGTAGAAGCACATATGTGATATGTGCGGGACCGAGATTAATGCGATATGTGATACCGTATTCTATTCTCGCGATTTGTGACATTGGTCGGTTATATGTGATATAGCCGATTTATCGGATCAAGTATTGATTCGATAAGCTGTTACATTTGATATTAGTCGGTTATAAAGGATATAGCCGGATTATTAAATCAAGTGTTGATTTGATAATTTAATGTATAATTATATATTTGATATATTACATTACATTAACTAGTATTAGCTCACTTAAGATTTCTTTTCTCACTTTTGATATACTTTGCATATATGTAATATATGTATTGTTTTCTTTGTACACATAAATATATATATATATATATATATGATATATATTCATGTGCCATGCTAAGTTACACATGCAACAAGGGTGTATGAGAATCACACCATGCTTAGGTTTATGTTTGGGTTTTATTTATCATTAAGTAATTCACAAATCATTTGAATTAGTGATGCTTGAGCTTGGAGAAGCTAGTAGAATATTGACTTTATCAACTTGTTTGTCTAGCTTAAGATATTTGTTAACCCAACCCTTAACCTTAGACTATGTTTTATTCTCTACATGAGTTAGACATGACATAATAACTCACCATGGTTGCATTTCTAACCTCATGAGATTATTCTTCATCACTTCATCATTTTCATCTTCAACTTCCTCTTGAAAGCTCATTTGCTTTTGATCAAGTGATGGAATTGAGTGAGAAAATTAAATCTAAAATGAGCAAAATTCCTACTTCATCATCCTCTACTATTAGCCATTTAGTTTAGGGTGTTTGCTTCACTAATCTCACAATTAGTGAAGAGGTAGCATGAGCTAGTGTCTTCTCGACGTAGATCATCTTCGGCCTCGAAGACTTCGATGCAAACTTGTTTATTTCTTCATGGGAGCCTTTCTAGAGTCCGGAAGTTCGTGATCGCAGCGAAGGGAATACTACACGGAGCTATTGAAGTGAAGGACCCATCTTTAAAGGTTGTATTCCTTGTTCACTTTAGTTGCAAAGTTGTTTGCATTCGTTTCGTCGGATTTTCTATTAACGATTCTATGGTTAGGGTTAGCTAATACGGAAATTTTTTTTAAATGGCTTGGACGATGCCTCCCGAAAACTTGCTGCCGTGCTATACAACCCAACAGTGGTATCAGAGCCATGCTAGAAAATTAGACGATGTTTGTTAGATTACGAAACCGAAATGAATTCGAAACTTGAAACCCTTTAAACTAGTTTCTGTCGAATTTCATTTGAGCTCTAAAATTTTTTTAAACAACTGCAGAATGTTATATGTGATATAGCATGAACACCACCAAAATTTGAGGCTATTTGGACACAAAGTGGCCGGCCACATTGGCCTCAAAACCGAGCTCTTCGGGTCAAATTTGGATTTTGGGCTTCAAATTTTCAGGGTGTTCCAGTCTCTAGGTTTTAGGGTTTCAGGTGTTGTTTGTTTTTGCTAAATTTTCATGTGATGTTAACTTTCTGCAAAAGCAACTTGGAGTGTTTCGTAATCGTAATTCTAACATGTATTCGGGTTATTTAGAAGATGTTAAAAAGTACGTACGGATATTAATAACCCAAATTTTTCCCTTGCTGAAATTTTCCAAGAGTTGGATTTTTCCGAGTTTAAAATTTTCAAAAAATCTTGCAAGCGATTCTGTGGACACTCTAGAAGAACGAAACCCTAACTCGATTATGTGACCATCAGAACCGCCATCAAACCCTAGGGTTTGTGGTAGTTCAGCGGTGCCACATGTGAGGCATTGGTTGACCCTTCTACGGCTGGTTCATAGGAGTTGTGGCAGTTTCTGGGTACTTTTTGAACCCCGCTCAAGTGTTGAGCTTGTTGGAAAATTTTGGGTGCTTGCTTATTCGATCGAAAAGTTTAACTTCGTCCAGCTATTTGTGATTGTGATACAATATTTGGAATCCACAAATAGTTATGAGATAACTAGTTTGAATTTTATAAATCTAGCAGTTTAGTCTCATTTGATCGGTTGCCACGGAATTTTGATGTGGATCAAAAGTCCGTCGCAATTACGTAGTGTACGCGGATACTTGCCGGGTAACCTTAATAGATAGCCACACCCCATAGCCCTGACCAAGTGACTATAGGAGAACCCCGTTACCAAAAGCATCTGTTCGGGTGCTCGCGGCTGCGGTGTTCCGCCTTAGTGCACTTCGTCGACGGCATCGGGGGGTGCGGCCGTCTGCTAAAGTTTCCGACGAGCATTCGATTAGGTTATCGGGAATCTTGTTGAATTACCCGACAGGTTATTGGAAAGTGTTTTCAATATCGAGACTAAAATGCGGGATTTATAATTGTTAGGCATGTGATGTCTAAGGAATTCATTTGGTTAGGCATGAAATCCATAGTATGTGATACACTAGGTTTATGATGTCTAAGGTGGTTGCGAATTCCAACTGTTGTAGTTTTTCACGTTCTTTTCTGCGACCGTAAGTGTAATATGTAGTGTATCACCGGTTTCGTTGCTATATGTCAACGACAATTGGGATACGCATATTTACTTGCGTTGATAACATATGATATTATGTGTTGCCGGGATATGTTATATTGGATCGTCGTGTTTTGAATAGCCGGTTTTTTTTTATGTAAGATGAGAGTTTTTCATTTTCATTCATGTAAAAGTTTGTATGTAATATTCTTTTATTGGGGCACTTCCGGGTTGAGGATGATGTCACCATTGATGTATATTATTTACTTTTCCGTATAAGGATAGACCCAAGGCGGGGAGCACAAGTAACCGGGTTCTAGGGTCCAGTGGGAGACCATCTCGAGGAGTCGAGACCGGATCTCCTAACTCTAGAATTGGTAGGGTTGCTTGCCACCCTCGTAGGGGTCTATGGGATGTGGGTTTGTCTATTCATCACGACCGTGGAATCCGCGTTTTTACTGGCTTAAATAAAACACGGAATTCCTAGTATATTCAATAATTCATATATGATTCTTCTGCTGCTGATATTCTGTGATGTGATCACTTAGTATGTTCTGAGATGAATGCCTATATTATGTATATGAGATATAATAAATATTGCAGCTTTTGTTTCTTATGTGATGCTTAGGAAGCATAACAGATGGGATTTCATTAATGAGATTAATGAAAGAAAAAGAAACCTAAAGATGTTGTAGAAATTTGTTTAAAAACAGGTAGCTCTAGTTCTTGGTTTGCATAGCGGTATTCCTTATAGAATATCTAGCGCCTTATACGATAAGAAAAGAGTCGAGATCCCTTCACCGGGAGTGAGTTCTTTAACGAAAGTAACAGATGCTACAAACTCGAATTGTCTTTTGATTGCTTTTATAGTTTTTGCTTTGCATAGTGGTATTTGTGAAATATCCTGCACCTCATTCGATGAGGAAAGAGCCGAGATCTCTTCACCGGGAGTGACCTCTTTAACAAAACTAATAAAAGCCTAAAAAACACTCCCTTTTCAAAATCACTCGATTCTATAACGATACCATGTTCATTATGCAAAGGGTTTTCTTAAAAACCTGTCGTAGCCCTCCGTCATTTCAGATAAGTACTTGTAACATTTTGAAATATTTTAGATAACGAATTATTTTATTAATTTTATTTATGTAATTAAAACATTTATTTTATTGTGTTTGTAATAAAAAGGTCTTTTAAAAGGTGGTAGAATAGATTAGTAAAGAAATAGTTTGTTTTTACAATAAGAAGTGTCATGAAGGGGTTTTGTGAAATGTTTAGTTAATTATGGAAATTGTAAATTTATGACGGTTTATGTGTAAAAAGGGGTAGGACTTGGTTAAGGTTAACTTGAACCCTTGGTATATCATATCATCATGAAGACACCTCCTTCTTACATATACACCTTATGCACACATCTCATCCTTGCATGAAAATACCACCCTCTTTCATGCTTACACCTCCTACTCTTCTCATGCCACCTCCACTTCTCAATCTCCACCACATGCTTTCTCTATATAACACACACACATAGGAACTCCTTAGCATCTTCAAACAGAACTCTTATCAAATTCTTCAATCACAAACATCCAATTTCAATGTGTTCCTAATATCAAAAGAAGAGAAGAAGAAAAGCAAGATACTTGGGATCTTTACCACAACCCTCTAGCTAGGATCTTTGAGCTTGTGCATCTAGGAGGAAGCTTTTTCAGTGATCTTTCTATAGCTATAATTTCAACCCTGCAACTTAAGTTCAGTACCGTTTTATATAGAAATCGGATATCGTATTTTGATAAGTTTAGGCTCTGTTTTGAATCTGCTATAGTTTAGAAGATAATTAACATAATCAAACAGTGCCTGAATCTTATAAAGTGGAACTAGAATAATCCCAAAGAAGACGAACCCATTCCATCGGACTTTGACCGGCGACACTTGCAAATTATCCGAGCTCGCCGGATTTGTATGGGAGTTAGGCGTTGGGATTTTTAGGGTACCTCTATGTATATGTATTAGGTTATTTGGTATTACTAGTTTACATTAGTTTATCAGTATATGAAATCTGGGAGTAAATATCGGTTTTGGGGTTAAGATTCTAAAATAAGACACGGATATATCGTATCATGAGTTCTGTATTTACTTGTTATGACCAGAAAAGGGTTAGCTCAGATTAACTTAAGTTCAGTTAACTCATGATAATCTTCACGCAACATGTTTAGTTTGAGCAGTATCATAAACTAGGATAATTGTGATATCTAGCTCACTGCAATTGAATCTTGAACCATTGGGTACAATTACTAGAAAAACTAGTAAGACCAAAACTATAGTATGATCATAATAAGACTTTACACAAAACTCGAGGCCCAAACTCCACACTCGAACCGGCGACATCCCACCATTTTTCGAGCTCGCCGGCCTCCCCTAGGCTTTTGGTGTTGGTTTTTTTCCTGTAGCTTTGTTCTGGTATTTTATAAGCTATAGTATTGTTTGATTTCCTCCAGTATTCTTACAGAGAAATCTGGGAGTGATTAGTTGGGGTTTATCAAGTTTTTCGATATTCCGATACAGGTTTTCGTATTTTTAACGTTTATACGTTAACGACAGATATATATTGTCGTTTTTGGGTTAAGTATACTGTAGGTTCTAACCTATGGAGGCCTATCTCGTTGTTTTGGTTTTCGATATGATATTTACATCGATGTGATTTAAATACGATTATAAGTGCGACCACGAGGATTTCCGAGACAGAGTTGGTGTAAGTCCACGTTGCGACCCCCGGTTCTTACGGGGAGGCGGAAACGGTATAAAATCAAAATTTTAACGCAAGAGGCAACATGGACTAAGCTAGGTCGGGATCTTTACCTAAACTAAAACTAGCATACTAAGCTAAAGATATTTAGCTACTCGGATGAAGATGGTTATACCTAAACTTGAACTCCTTCTCTTCAAGCTCCGATGGTGGTTCGATGGCTCCTTCTCGTTGTCTCCGTACGCCGAAGATAGATCCACTTGAAAGCTCCAACCTTTAGCTCCTTCTTCGTTCTTTGAAGAAACTAGTTCACTTGGTTTGCTAAACCTAGTGAACTAGAATGAGTAGAGATGATTTAGAATGGGATTTTATCTATGGTTCTTGATTCTCAACTCATGAGACAAGAGAACCATAGATCAAGAGAGGGAGCAAGAGGTTGAGGGTGAGAGCAAGAGGAGAGCTCAAGAACAAGAGAGAGAATGAGCAAGAAAGAATGAGCAACTCTTTTGACTTTCACCCTCTCATAATCCAAAGTGATCATAACTCATCATATCAAAAAAGTCTTATGTGATGGTTTGAAGCAACCATAACCTTATCATGTCATGCACTCATTTTACTCAAATGAACAAGCAAGTAAAAGTCTTTGGCATGAAATGATAACCATGGTTATCATGATGGTCAACTAGTCAAGCCTAGTCAACCGGTCAACAAGTCAACAAAAGTCAACAAGTCAACAAAGTCAACAAGTCAACAACCATATCACCATAATACTTAATTAATATAATAGTTAATCACATATCATATTCTCATTAGGGTTGAGCATAAAGTCAAAAAGTCAACGGTCAACAACCCTAATGAGAATCCGCTGCCTCTGCCTCCCTGTCAACTGTGCATACACACCCGCATCCGCGTTCCGAAGAACACGAATGCAAACTGGATAAATCCAATCCCATAAGGTACACTAGGATCTGGCTTAAACCAAAGCCCGCTAGTGTAAACTGTCCGGACACTGTACGTGCACAAGTGCACGGATGTGACCGAACCCTGTCGCAAAACCATGCGACCTGTCGCAATACCATGCGACCTCTACTCTTTTGCCTAAAGGCGAAAAGCTTTCTGCGTGGGACTCTAAAGACTCGACACTACGCTGGCAGTGGGTTTAACCACAGACCGCAAGCGGCACTAGCTGTGCGTAACGGTCCCCAGGTAATGCCGACAAGAAGACGGACGAGGCGAAACCCATCTGAACTCCTACTGAGCCTGAGTGTGACATTCTCCGTACAGTCCGGTCTGTTCGTCTGATACATCGCATGGCGGGCCTAGGGGGCGGTAAACGTCAGTCCCCCAATAGCGGTACAAGTCGTGCCGGAGCGAAGCCCAAAACACCCTGAGATAACACTGGAAACCTACCAGTATATCTCGTTTGTCCTGGCCAGGGACTACTAGTGTAATGGCTCTCCTAGACACAGCGCGATGTCAACCCCCAATACCGGGAGAGACGAATCCTGTCTAACCGTCACTGCCTCCAAGTGCTTCGGGACTGCACCCAACCACCACCTGTTTGCACGACTCCTTTGAGCCGTGGTAGGGTAGTGATCAAAGTACAGTGGGAACACACCCGAGGCGAAGTGACAGTGTCAAGTCAGCGGACTAAGCTGTACTCATGTCACCTGGGAACTGATAACTGACGATAGGTATAATACCAACTAGTCAGTTCCCGACGAGTCCTGTCCAGTGTACCCGTAACCTAACGAGCACCCGCATACTATCTCAAGTACGACGTACTGACGGCTGTGGGACAGACCGTCTCCCACACTGGGATGAGAAGCGCATGCGCTGGTCTACTCCGGAGTATCGATGCCCTGTCTCGATAGTCCTGCGACCAGGGACCTGCATAAGGATGTGCTTATAGATTACCCAGCCCCACTAGTGTGACGGCCATCACATCGCTGGTAATCAAGCAAAGATCCTAAGGGCTCCACTAATGTGTATAGGCGATATACTAAAATAAACACATGTACACATTGAAGTAGAAACAAACCAAGTAGCATACTACTATTTTGAGCAAGATTGTATATACAAGGTGAATATCCCAAGCATCCATTAAGTAATATACAAACTAGTATGATACAGTAATGGCCTCTAGGGCATATACACTAACAATCTCCCACTTGCACTAAGGCCATGTACTGGCGTATCGAAGACCTATCATCTCGATCAGCCGCTCGAACTGAGTCTGGGGCAAGGCCTTGGTGAATGGATCTGCAGTGTTGTCTTCTGAAGCGACTCTCCGAACCTCGATCTCCTGGCGATCTATGATCTCCCTGATCAGGTGATACCGCCTTAAGATGTGCCTGGATCTCTGATGGGACCTGGGTTCCTTCGCTAAAGCTATAGCCCCGTTGTTGTCGCAATACAGAGGTATTGGATCAACATTGGACGGAACCACCTGAAGTTCTTTCAAGAACTTCCTCATCCAGACAGCTTCTTTTGCGGCATCAGATGCAGCGATGTATTCCGCTTCCATCGTCGAGTCTGCAACGGTTTCCTGTTTGGAACTCTTCCAACACACCGCCCCTCCATTGAGGGTAAAGACAAAACCCGACATGGACTTGGAATCATCCTTGTCACTCTGGAAGCTGGAGTCAGCAAAGGCCTCGATCTGGAGGTCTTTTCCGCCATACACCAAGAACATCTCCTTAGTCCTTCTCAGGTACTTGAGAATGTTCTTTACCGCCATCCAGTGTTTCTCCCCAGGGTTAGACTGATACCGGCTTACCACACTCAGTGCATAAGCTACATCCGGTCTGGTACACAACATCGCATACATTATAGAGCCTACTGCAGAAGCGTAGGGTATAATAGACATGCGATCCCTCTCCAAATCAGTCTTGGGAGACATCTCTTTAGAGAGGGTGATCCCGTGACAAGCCGGTAGGTTACCGCGCTTGGAATCTTCCATACTGAACCTCTTCAGTATGGTGTCGATGTACCTGGACTGTGAAAGTCCTAGTATCCTCTTGGATCTGTCACGGTAGATCCGGATACCCAGAATGTATGAGGCATCACCCAGGTCTTTCATGGAGAACCTGTGTGACAAGAACCCCTTGACAGATTGTAGCATAGGAATGTCATTTCCTATTAAGAGAATGTCATCCACGTATAAAACGAGGAATACTACAGTTCTCGCTACAAATCTACTATAGATACATGGTTCATCTGGATTTTTGATAAAGCCAAATTCCTTGACCGTCTCATCAAAGCAGATGTTCCAACTCCGCGACGCCTGCTTTAGTCCATAGATGGACTTAAGCAACTTGCACACCTTTCCGCTGCTCCCACTCTGAATGAATCCCTCTGGCTGGTCCATATAGACACACTCCTCTAAATTTCCATTTAGAAAAGCTGTCTTTACGTCCATTTGCCAGATCTCATAATCGTGGAAGGCAGCAATGGCAAGAAGGATCCGAATGGATTTCAGCATGGCTACTGGAGAAAAGGTTTCGTCATAGTCCAAACCAGGTCTTTGACGGAAACCCTTTGCAACCAGCCTAGCTTTATAGGTCTCAACCTGTCCATCTACACCAATCTTCCTTTTGAAGATCCACTTGCATCCTACGGGTTTTACCCCGTCTGGAGCAATGTCCAACGTCCATACCTTGTTGGTGTACATGGACTCCATTTCGGTCCGCATTGCATCCAGCCATTTCACTGAGTCAACGCTCTGAACGGCCTGCTGGAAGCTAGTAGGCTCATCATAGTCTATGATGCAATCCTCTCTATCCCCGTCTACGAGAAAACCGTAGTATCTCTCGGGCGGATGAGTCTGCCTACTACTCCTGCGGAGCGGCATAGGAATGTCCTGTTCTTCCGAACCCTCTGGTTCCACTAAACTTTCAGTAATAGTCCGTGGTTCTGGAATTTCTTCCAGTTCTACTGCGCTCCCACTTATTTCTTTTTCTATGAACTGGTGTTCTAGAAAGTGGGCATGACGAGAAACAAGAACTTTTTGTTCCTCTTCACAGTAGAAGAAATATCCCTTGGAATTCTTTGGATATCCCACAAACTTGCACAGTACTGAGCGTGCCTCGAGCTTGTCCGCATGCTGCTTTTTGACAAAAGCTGGACTTCCCCATATCTTAATGTGATTAAGATGGGGTCTCTTCCCACACCACATCTCAAATGGCGTAGTAGGCACAGTCTTAGTGGGAACTCGGTTCAAAAGGTATGCGGCTGATTCTAGCGCATATCCCCAGAATGATCGCGGCAACTCAGCGTTACTCATCATGGACCGCACCATATCCAATAGGGTGCGGTTCCGTCTCTCCGATACACCGTTATGTTGCGGGGTGTATGGAGGAGTAAGCTGAGAGAGAATTCCATTCTCTTTTAAATAGTCCAGGAACTCGGCACTTAAGTATTCTCCACCTCGATCCGATCTTAGAATCTTAATACTTTTGCCGGTCTGTTTCTCTACTTCATTCTTATACTCCTGGAATTTTCCAAAGGCCTCGGACTTATGTTTCATTAAGAAGACATAACCGTACCTTGAGAAGTCATCCGTAAAAGTAATGAAGTAAGAATGTCCGCTTCGGGCATGTGTAGACATTGGACCGCACACGTCACTGTGTACGAGTCCCAAGAGCTCGCTCGCTCTTACTCCTTGTCCAGTAAACGGAGTCTTTGTCATCTTTCCTTTGAGACAAGATTGACAAGTGGCATACGATTGATATTCGAACGTATTCAAATATCCTTCTGTATGTAACTTAGTCAACCTTCTCTCATTGATGTGACCCAATCTACAATGCCATAAGAAAGTCTGATTTAGTTCTGGAGACTTTCTTTTGTGTGTATTCTGGACGTTGAAAATCTGTGGTTGGTTTAACACGTATATACCATTACTCAATGTACCTGACCCAATCAGAACTTGATTAAGGTGAATGTTTACAACATTACTTACAAACGCAAATTCATAACCTTCTTTAGAAACTAAAGATACAGAAATGATATTACAAGTTGCGTTGGGTACAAAAAAGCAATTACGCAAAACCAAAACATGTCCATCTGACATTCCCAGGTGATAGTCCCCCACGGCTTTAGCATCCATGCTAGCTCCGTTTGCAACTCTGAGGGTCATGTCACCTGCCTTCAAAACCCTACGGTTTCTCAACGCCTGCAAAGAATTACAGATATGAGATCCTGATCCGGTATCCAATACCCAGGAAGTAGAGTTTATTGAAAGACAGTTTTCAATAACATACACACCTGAAGCTGAAGCTGCAACCTGCTTCAATTCCTGTGTTCTGGCCTTCCAGGCCCTGCAATCATTCTTCCAGTGTCCTTTCTTATGACAATAGAAGCATTCTTCCTTATCCACAAGCTTCCCCGCTATCTTTGTTGCTTTTGCTTTTCCCTTCGTATCCACTTTACTAACACCGCCCCTTGGTTTGGCGGGGGCCTTCTTCTTCTTTCCCTTGGCTTTCGCCTTGGACCTAGAAGAAGATGATCCTCCTACAAACAAAATGGATGTATCCCTACCTTTCTGTATGGTGCCCTCTGCGCTCCTCAGCATGTTGAGGAGCTCTGAAAGTTCAACCTCTTTTTCTTGTAGGTTGAAGTTCAGTATGAACTGGGCGTAAGTGGAAGGAAGGGACTGGAGAACTATATCCGTATATAGCTCACTCACTAATGTGATCCCTAGGTCAGCGAGCTCCTCAATGTAGCCGATCATCTTTAGCACGTGCTCGGCTACTGATGATCCGACGGCCATTCTTGTCGAAAATAACTTTTTCGACGCTTCGTATCTTGCGATACGTGATTGCTCTCCATACAGTTCTTTTGTATGGAGCAATATGGACTCCATGTCCATATTCTCATGCCTCCTCTGATGTTCGTTGTCCATCGAGGCAAGCAGGAGGCACTTGGCCTTCGCGCTATCAATCTCCCAAGTCTTGCGGATTTCCTTATCCGCGACACTGGAAGTTGGACCAGGGACAGGGGGAGCTTTGGTGGTAAGAAGATACCCCAGCTTGTCATAAGTGATTGCTATCTTGACATTCCTGAGCCAATCTTTGTAGTTTGGCCCTGTCAGTTTGTTTTTATCTAGGAGTAACTTAAGTCCAGTCATGTTGATTGGTCGCTGCAATTAGGAGAGAGAAGAAGAAACACTCAGCATGATGCTCTTGCAAGTTTAGAGTGGTTTTTAGTTTGTCTAAACAGGATGGCTCCCACTGTTTCTCGAATCCCTCCTCAAACCATAAAGGAAGAATTAGTCGGGATCAATCCCACCGCACAATACTTGCTTAACCGTTCAGCCAGGCCGGTGTCGGTACTTCGAGGGAGGTTTTCCAACGCTTTCGCGAAGTTCCTTAATTATAGAACCTCTTTTCCCTGGGGGCGTAGCCCCGCTAACACCTTTCTAGGCACCTACTAGGTTTATAGCATTGATCGATTAGTGAGAAATTTCCCGAGGAGTAGCATATACTCACAGTAGGATCGGGATCCAAATATCATCGCGTGACGAAACTGAAGGAATCCTACCAGAATCATCACACTCCAAATGGTATGCAAATCTAGCAAGTTTCAGTACTTATGAAACTCCCGATGTGGATTTTTGCCCCATGCTCTTATGACCTTGACTTTGGCCAAAATATCATAAGTCACATGTCAAGTTCTACCCGTCATTATCCAGGTTAATTTGGATCCATCCGTACCTACCCTTGACTTTGGCCAAAATGGCAGTACGACTGTCCCAAACCAACGCATCTATCTATGCTACACATGAACACCCAATAGCTACCAATCACTGTGCCTTGACTTTGGCCAACATACACAGCTTGAATACTATTGACTATTCATGTGAAACGACGGAGGGCTACGGATGGTTTTGGCAAAACCGTGAACGTAGTGAACTTGATTTGGTCGATGGAACGAGATAGCTTTTAAAAGGAGTGGCTCAAGCTCCGCATTTAAAAGTTGTTTTTGAAAGGAACCGAGTGGTTTTTCGAAAGTGTTCCAACGACTTTAACTTGGTTTATTATCTTGCATTAGTTCTTTTAATGCGTGATATTCTTGCATTAGTTCTTTTAATGCGTCCCATCATTTAATCCTACCATTGCAGAAAACAACCAAAATATGACGTACGCTTATGCCATTCGCATTCGCCACGGGGCCCCGTCATTACCCGTTAGGTTACTTAACTAACGACAGAGCGGGGGCTGGGCTAGCGCGTCTGTAAAACATAAGCAACGCCTAAATAATATCATATATAGATATACTGCAATGATAAACATTTCAGATCACAGATAAATACATTGGATATACTAGCAATCTGTAATTTGTACGAGCCTGTAACAAAAACAGATAACACGGTCGCGGTGAATAGCCAATACCCCACCCAAGACCCCTACGGGTGCGGCAAACTACCCGCCAAGTACCCGAAGCGTAGCAACCTCCCTCATCTCCATGAGTAGGCCACTCGACACTTCGGCATACCCGGTAGTTTGTGCACCCCTCCATGGGTCTATCCTAGGAGCAAAAACAGTAAAAAGAAATTATACAATGGCGGCTACAACCCCGACCCGGTTGTGCGGCCATACAAATAATTATTACATCAATTTACAAATTTACATGAATGGCAAGAAAAGAAAACTCTCGTCTCACAACCCCCGGCTATTCACCCGCGACAATCCAACATATTTATATACACATTCCAGCATCAAACACAGATCATGTATAACCCCGACCAATCGACTTATAGCGATTAGCCGACGTTCAATACATGCAAACATCATAGATATAACCATCATAGTCAAAGTGCAGTGAAGTTCGGAAAAAATACGGAATTATAGGACCCCAAAAGGAAATTTCTTTTCTGGAAAATCTGGGCACATATAATATATTTCAAAAATCCTAAAACCAACACAGACACACACTGCACGAAAAACGATGCACAGAAGACGACAAAGCGCGGCGTTTCCGCGGCGGATGCCTAGCTCGCGCGGCGGAAGGGCGGCGGTTTGGACGAATTACTGTATCGTTTTTCTTGGGTGTTCACACAAAACCCTGAGCCGAATTTACAAGTGTAAATTTTTTCATTTTGAGCCAAAAAAATTTCAACAGAAACTCAGTTTTTTGTAAAAGTTTGGTTTTTGGATTTTTCCGGTTCCGAACTTCGTTACACTTCACTACCAAGCTAGTTTAAGTTAAGTTAGGCTCTGATACCACTGTAAGTCCACGTTGCGACCCCCGGTTCTTACGGGGAGGCGGAAACGGTATAAAATCAAAATTTTAACGCAAGAGGCAACATGGACTAAGCTAGGTCGGGATCTTTACCTAAACTAAAACTAGCATACTAAGCTAAAGATATTTAGCTACTCGGATGAAGATGGTTATACCTAAACTTGAACTCCTTCTCTTCAAGCTCCGATGGTGGTTCGATGGCTCCTTCTCGTTGTCTCCGTACGCCGAAGATAGATCCACTTGAAAGCTCCAACCTTTAGCTCCTTCTTCGTTCTTTGAAGAAACTAGTTCACTTGGTTTGCTAAACCTAGTGAACTAGAATGAGTAGAGATGATTTAGAATGGGATTTTATCTATGGTTCTTGATTCTCAACTCATGAGACAAGAGAACCATAGATCAAGAGAGGGAGCAAGAGGTTGAGGGTGAGAGCAAGAGGAGAGCTCAAGAACAAGAGAGAGAATGAGCAAGAAAGAATGAGCAACTCTTTTGACTTTCACCCTCTCATAATCCAAAGTGATCATAACTCATCATATCAAAAAAGTCTTATGTGATGGTTTGAAGCAACCATAACCTTATCATGTCATGCACTCATTTTACTCAAATGAACAAGCAAGTAAAAGTCTTTGGCATGAAATGATAACCATGGTTATCATGATGGTCAACTAGTCAAGCCTAGTCAACCGGTCAACAAGTCAACAAAAGTCAACAAGTCAACAAAGTCAACAAGTCAACAAAAGTCAACAAGTCAACAACCATATCACCATAATACTTAATTAATATAATAGTTAATCACATATCATATTCTCATTAGGGTTGAGCATAAAGTCAAAAAGTCAACGGTCAACTGTCAACAACCCTAATGAGAATCCGCTGCCTCTGCCTCCCTGTCAACTGTGCATACACACCCGCATCCGCGTTCCGAGGAACACGAATGCAAACTGGATAAATCCAATCCCATAAGGTACACTAGGATCTGGCTTAAACCAAAGCCCGCTAGTGTAAACTGTCCGGACACTGTACGTGCACAAGTGCACGGATGTGACCGAACCCTGTCGCAAAACCATGCGACCTGTCGCAATACCATGCGACCTCTACTCTTTTGCCTAAAGGCGAAAAGCTTTCTGCGTGGGACTCTAAAGACTCGACACTACGCTGGCAGTGGGTTTAACCACAGACCGCAAGCGGCACTAGCTGTGCGTAACGGTCCCCAGGTAATGCCGACAAGAAGACGGACGAGGCGAAACCCATCTGAACTCCTACTGAGCCTGAGTGTGACATTCTCCGTACAGTCCGGTCTGTTCGTCTGATACATCGCATGGCGGGCCTAGGGGGCGGTAAACGTCAGTCCCCCAATAGCGGTACAAGTCGTGCCGGAGCGAAGCCCAAAATACCCTGAGATAACACTGGAAACCTACCAGTATATCTCGTTTGCCCTGGCCAGGGACTACTCGTGTAATGGCTCTCCTAGACACAGCACGATGTCAACCCCCAATACCGGGAGAGACGAATCCTGTCTAACCGTCACTGCCTCCAAGTGCTTCGGGACTGCACCCAACCACCACCTGTTTGCACGACTCCTTTGAGCCGTGGTAGGGTAGTGATCAAAGTACAGTGGGAACACACCCGAGGCGAAGTGACAGTGTCAAGTCAGCGGACTAAGCTGTACTCATGTCACCTGGGAACTGATAACTGACGATAGGTATAATACCAACTAGTCAGTTCCCGACGAGTCCTGTCCAGTGTACCCGTAACCTAACGAGCACCCGCATACTATCTCAAGTACGACGTGCTGACGGCTGTGGGACAGACCGTCTCCCACACTGGGATGAGAAGCGCATGCGCTGGTCTACTCCGGAGTATCGATGCCCTGTCTCGATAGTCCTGCGACCAGGGACCTGCATAAGGATGTGCTTATAGATTACCCAGCCCCACTAGTGTGACGGCCATCACATCGCTGGTAATCAAGCAAAGATCCTAAGGGCTCCACTAATGTGTATAGGCGATATACTAAAATAAACACATGTACACATTGAAGTAGAAACAAACCAAGTAGCATACTACTATTTTGAGCAAGATTGTATATACAAGGTGAATATCCCAAGCATCCATTAAGTAATATACAAACTAGTATGATACAGTAATGGCCTCTAGGGCATATACACTAACAATCTCCCACTTGCACTAAGGCCATGTACTGGCGTATCGAAGACCTATCATCTCGATCAGCCGCTCGAACTGAGTCTGGGGCAAGGCCTTGGTGAATGGATCTGCAGTGTTGTCTTCTGAAGCGACTCTCCGAACCTCGATCTCCTGGCGATCTATGATCTCCCTGATCAGGTGATACCGCCTTAAGATGTGCCTGGATCTCTGATGGGACCTGGGTTCCTTCGCTAAAGCTATAGCCCCGTTGTTGTCGCAATACAGAGGTATTGGATCAACATTGGACGGAACCACCTGAAGTTCTTTCAAGAACTTCCTCATCCAGACAGCTTCTTTTGCGGCATCAGATGCAGCGATGTATTCCGCTTCCATCGTCGAGTCTGCAACGGTTTCCTGTTTGGAACTCTTCCAACACACCGCCCCTCCATTGAGGGTAAAGACAAAACCCGACATGGACTTGGAATCATCCTTGTCACTCTGGAAGCTGGAGTCAGCAAAGGCCTCGATCTGGAGGTCTTTTCCGCCATACACCAAGAACATCTCCTTAGTCCTTCTCAGGTACTTGAGAATGTTCTTTACCGCCATCCAGTGTTTCTCCCCAGGGTTAGACTGATACCGGCTTACCACACTCAGTGCATAAGCTACATCCGGTCTGGTACACAACATCGCATACATTATAGAGCCTACTGCAGAAGCGTAGGGTATAATAGACATGCGATCCCTCTCCAAATCAGTCTTGGGAGACATCTCTTTAGAGAGGGTGATCCCGTGACAAGCCGGTAGGTTACCGCGCTTGGAATCTTCCATACTGAACCTCTTCAGTATGGTGTCGATGTACCTGGACTGTGAAAGTCCTAGTATCCTCTTGGATCTGTCACGGTAGATCCGGATACCCAGAATGTATGAGGCATCACCCAGGTCTTTCATGGAGAACCTGTGTGACAAGAACCCCTTGACAGATTGTAGCATAGGAATGTCATTTCCTATTAAGAGAATGTCATCCACGTATAAAACGAGGAATACTACAGTTCTCGCTACAAATCTACTATAGATACATGGTTCATCTGGATTTTTGATAAAGCCAAATTCCTTGACCGTCTCATCAAAGCAGATGTTCCAACTCCGCGACGCCTGCTTTAGTCCATAGATGGACTTAAGCAACTTGCACACCTTGTACAAGCACGTATACCGATGTTACACTACACCTCATTGGTAATGCCATGTCACTGTAGGACCGTTATGATATATTGCATATGTAGATATCCATATGAGTAGGCTATTACACTTTTAGAACACTTGCACAAATACTAATGATTTCCATGTTGCACGAGCACAGACACGTATGCTACACTAAACATCATTAGTAGTGTCATGACACAGTAGGATTGATATCATTATGCCTATATGATTTAATTAAGCAGTGTTTCCTTATTTCCTGTTGTAAATTATGAATATCAGTACTATAGATGTTGTATTTGATTCTTATGGATTTTTGGATATTTACTAATGATAATATATATCAGTGGTATGGGAAGCTGTTATATATGTATATATATAATATATCTTCAGAATGGTCTATGTAAGTATTCTCATTCATTACTTGATATTTCTGGATATGATGAGTTGGAATCCACCATGAGTTTTATGTTTTCTGAGTTTTTATTCCGAACCGAGTGGGGTAGCTATACGGTTTCGGATTTATGACTTATCCGTACTGAATGGGGTAGCTATACAGCGGGATACAAGGTGGTCCCGGTTCGAGACTGAGGGGTTGGATAGCCTCATTATAGGAGGGGAGCATAACGAGGATACTCAATACCGGAGATAGAGATGAGCACGACAGATATCTAGGCGATACTGACCGGGGTTCGATTAGGCATGGCGGATATCCAGGGGATACCGATCAGAGCCGGGGATATCGGGTGGTGATCATCTGTTGAGATGGTGTCAACGGTATCTGCATTTACGTGTCGGTAATGGACACGAGAGATTTGAGGATTTGCGTGTCGGTGATGGACACGAGAGATTTCCGATTTTGGGTGTCGATGCTGGACATCCATATATATATTATTATGTTGCTATCATGAGGTGCACAGTTATATCCTAATCATAGTAGCCGACCAGGACTGATCTGGGGGACAGTACCCGTATACCTTTTTACGAGTAGTTGCATATAAAGAGGATTTCAAAATCGAGCTATAGCTTCATTATTTTGACGGGTCTGAGATAACATTGAAATCTTTTAAATGGTAAACCTCTGAACACTATTCATTAAAATACCAGGACGTATATCTTAAATAAGATATCTATTATATTTCATACTGTCACGTCTGCTTTATGCCGGGACATATCTATACCGTGGCTATTTTAAAGAAGGGGTTTATATACATATATATATTTTCGGTTACATTGGACTTATACCTAGATATAGGTTATTTTCATTGGATATATTCTAATTGGGATTGCATGATAGTTAGTGTTGCATTATGATACATATGTATATCATATAGTATATTGTACAGATTATGATAGTATTATACTTATGACCTAAGTATCGTCGTGCATTTCGATTTCTATCTTTAGATGTACTGTTATTCACTGAGTTGGCAACTCATCCCCGTTGTGCCACAGTTTCTTGCAGGTTTTACCGCTTGGATTATCAGCGGCTTTGGGCACACATTTCTTTCGGTGATTGGTTTGGTAAGTGAGTTACTATTGTATTATACTCACACTTGGTTATTCATATATTCTCATATCTAGTGAAAACTCCATCAACATAGAAAGGGCATATTGTGGACTTAAAAGCGAGACTTAGAGTTTGTGTGTTGTGATGTCGCACTCATTAGAGTCGACCATTTTAAATTGTTGATTTTGTTTCGCTTTGATTTTCTTCGCCATTGTGCATCGTATATTGTTGCTTGGTTGCTCCACTGTTTGGGTATGGAAGTTATCTCCCATTGGGATGCTATTTATTTTATTATGTTGTATCGGGTTATATAAAAATACAAAGGAGGTGCTGTCGAATTTCAAAACGTCATAAATGTTTTTCAAACATACTTAGTTAAACTTAAATGTTATTTTAAACTTCACCTCCAATATTTTCAAAAGCGTTTAGATTCCGGGTTTCGGCTTACTTGAACCGCGTCGACGTCTTTAGATGTCACATGATTTGAGTGCCGGTCACGTGCCACATTTGGGTCGTGACAAAGTTGGTATCAGAGCGTTTGGTTTAACCTTTGTTCGAGTCTAGGTTTGACTATATGGAGTTTGGGCATACCTTTTGTTACCTAGACTTTACCTTATAGGACTTAGACTTGACTTTGGGGGTCTTATACCCGAATTTTCGTTATGTAGGATGACTTTGGTTGATGGAGTAGGTACTAAGTAGAGTGACGTACCGTACATATATTCCGCGACATATTTACGATATGATACTCCACCTAAGTTACCTTAGGATTTATATCTTGAGATCTCCCTTCTATTCATTTCGTTGATCTATCTTCGTCAGTGCATGTAGATTGTTCCAGTCACCATGTTTATGGAAGCCGAGAGTGCTGCAGTTAGGGGTACGGTCAGAGCAGACTTGTCTGGGACATGGACTGACAAGGGTGACTTTCCCGGTGATTTAGAGACACGTCGTTTATTGATATTGATCGAGTTCTAATATTGAAGCGAGTTTCTTCGGGATCCGCACCAGATGGTTGAGTCATTGATGGAGATTAGCCGGACTTGAGGCATGATGTTTTCCCCTCTTCGAAGATCGTGGTGTCGCCTACTGTTCAGACAGCGGTACCAATCATTGCTGAAGTTATCGAGATGTTGCTTCCAAAGTTCATGAAGTTAAAAGTTGACGATGTTTACAAGTGTAGATGGATCAGAAGGAGTCGTAACCGTTCGGATGTGGGATGGTTAGGACTTTTAATCCATAGTGGCGCTCCGATATGAAGTCGAGGAAGTTAGTTAGCTTTTTCCGATGGGTCTTGCTCAGACCAGATGCAAGTCGCTTGAGAAAGAGATTGTGCAGTAAGTTTTCCTCCGACAAATTGGGACGAGTTTTAGAAGGTGAGTTTAGCCAGATTCTTCTACATGGTATCATAGGTGTCAGATTCATGTTCTTGAGTTTGGTAAGACTCCAAGCTTAGTCACAACCGAGTAGGACTTTCAATTCGCATGATTATCATATGGCGCTCCTTAAGTGGTTGATATTGGAGATTTATGGAACAGGAGAATTGTGCGAAGTTTCAGTGGACAGTTATTTGTCACCGGCAATATTGAAGACTTGATACATATACTTATACGCGTAGGACTACACTTTCAGGAGGGAAATTAAAAAGGAATGACAGTTGTGACTAAAGAGAAAGTGGATTCAATAATGAGTGCTAGTTCCGGGCCGGTTGGATTGCTGAGATCAGCAGGAGAATTGAAGGGGTTCTTTCTAGAAATTGATAATAAGTAAGATTGGACCTAGGATCGGTTGTTGGCACATGAGCAGAGGATAGATATTTTCATCATCAGCATATTGCGTTACGAGAGACTGGACTACAGGTCAAGAAGATGCGGTGAGAGGTACCAACAATAAGACGAATGGTGTCATTGCTCCTCCTTGTATAAAGAAGCCATGGTATTAGAGATCCGCAAGAAGAACCAGAATTCAGAGACAGAGAACGTGGCAGACGGCAAGTAGTAATCCTTACTATGCCAATTCCGGTGGTATAAACACCTTTCGACATTGAAGAGAATATGCTTCGATTATCATTTGAGTTCGAATTGTATTTTTATGATCCAAATATTTTGTTTCCAACATTGAAGAAGAGATAACTCAACGTCTATTATTTTGATATATGCATTTTTGAGGATTTGAGGGTTATATTATGTTTTGTGCACACCAGGTGCACTTGATGAGATTTCCATGTACAGTAATTTCATTTTGATTTATGTTTTATGCACACCAGGTGCACTTGTTGAGATTTTCATGCGAGATGATTGCACTCGATTGGAGTGTTATGTACACTGGATGCATGACACTGACATTCCGTGCACATCAGATGCACATGGTTAATAGATTATATATACTCACACACACACACACACACACCCTAGGTATACTTGATTTTGATTTTGTGCACTCTGATGCACTTGATGTTGATTTTGTGCACTCCGATGCACTTGAGATTTATATTGTGCACCCCGATGCACTTAATACTATTTTGTACACTTTTGTTCCATGCACAGTAGATGCAGTGGATATCGTTTCGTGCATGCCTGTTGCACTTAACGCTGTTTTGTTTTCATGCACACCATGATGTGTTGTTTGAGATTTACATACAAATCCATTAGGGTTGATTTTGTTTTCGTGCTTTGCACTTGATAGAATATATTATAGATTAGATTTACGTAACATTTTTCGCTTGGTCGTTTGCATCGATATTGCACTACGATTGTGGCAATTATTGTGTACTTAAGATACACAACGGTTTTCGTATTTGGCAAATTGCATCTGAACTGGAGTAATTCTCATAGCAACCGCTAGAGTTACAGTCATGTGAAAGTGTATCCTTTGAGTTTTTCACGCACACAGTTGCGATATGATGCGTTTTAGCTCATATGGACTTTGGAGTTTCGTTATATCGAGCGGATTATATGTTTTAAATTGGGACCCCAGAAAATTGATTTGAAATGAGTGATTAGATTGAGAAAAATGTTTTAAGAAGAGGATTTAATTTAAATTCGGGGACCGAATTTTCTTAATGGGGGGAATATTGTAATATTTTGAAATATTTTAGATAACGAATTATTTTATTAATTTTATTTATGTAATTAAAACATTTATTTTATTGTGTTTGTAATAAAAAGGTCTTTTAAAAGGTGCTAGAATAGATTGGTAAAGAAATAGTTTGTTTTTACAATAAGAAGTGTCATGAAGGGGTTTTGTGAAAAGTTTAGTTAAGTATGGAAATTGAAATTTTGTGACAGTTTATGTGTAAAAAGAGGTAGGACTTGGTTAAGGTTAACTTGAACCCTTGGGGTATCATATCATCATGAAGACATCTCCTTCTTGCATATACACCTTATGCACATACCTCATCCTTGCATGAAAATACCATCCCCTTTCATGCTTACACCTCCTACTCTTCTCATGCCACCTCCACTTCTCAATCTCCACCACATGCTTTCTCTACATAACACAAACACACACATAGGAACTCCTTAGCATCTTCAAACTGAACTCTTATCAAATTCTTCAATCACTAACACCTAATTTCAATGTGTTCCTAATATCAAAAGAGAAGAAGAAAAGCAAGGTACTAGGGATCTTTACCACAACCCTCTAGCTAGGATCTTTGAGCTTGTGCATCTAGGAGGAAGCTTTTTCAGTGATCTTTCTATAGGTATAATTTCAACCCTACAACTTAAGTTCAGTACCGTTTTATACAGAAATCGGATATCATATTTTGATAAGTTTAGGTTCTGTTTTGAATCTGCTGTAGTTTAGATGATAATTAACATAATCAAATAGTGCCTGAATCTTACAAAGTGGAACTAGAATAATCCCTAAGAAGACGAACCCATTCCATCGGACTTTGACTGGCGACACTTGCAAATTATCCGAGCTCGCCGGATTTGTATGGGAGTTAGGTGTTGGGATTTTTAGGGTACCTCTATGTATATGTATTAGGATATTTGGTATTGCTAGTTTAAGTTAGTTTATCAGTATATGAAATCTTGTAGTAAATATCAGTTTTGGGGTTAAGATTCTAAAATACGATACGGATATATTGTATCATGAGTTCTGTATTTACCTGTTACAAGCAGAAAAAGGTTAGCTCAGATTAACTTAAGTTCAGTAAACTCATGATAATCTTCACGTAGCATGTTTAGTTTGAGCAGTATCATAAACTAGGATAATTGTGATATCTAGCTCACTGCAATTGAATCTTGAACCATTGGGTACAATTACTAGAAAAACTAGCAAGACAAAAACTATAGTATGATCATAATAAGACTTTACACAAAACTCGAGGCCCAAACTCCACACTCGAACCGGCTACATCCAACCATTTTCCGAGCTCGCCGGCCTCCCCTAGGCTTTTGGTGTTGGTTTTTCTCCTGTAGCTTTGTTCTGGTATTTTATAAGCTATGATATTGTTTGATTTCCTCCAGTATTCTTACAGAGAAATCTGGGAGTGATTAGTTGGGGTTTATCAAGTTTTCCGATATTCCGATACGGGTTTTCGTATTTTTATACTGCAGCTGAACCGTTAACGTTTATACGTTAATGACAGATATATATTGTCGTTTTTGGATTAAGTATACTGTAGGTTCTAATCTATGGAGGCATATCTCGTTGTTTTGGTTTTCGATATGATATTTACATCGATATGATTTAAATACGATTATAGGTGCGACCGCGAGGATTTCCGAGACAGAGTTGGAGGATATAGCTGCGTGGATTTCAGCGAGCTTATGAAGTTGGTGAGTAGATTTATATCTATGGGGGAAGTCCGGTGGATGGCGTATAGCACCCCCGCAACCTTATAAATATTATTATGGTATCTAGATAGTCTAGTAATTATTCTAGATATTGATATTTGAGATAGTTTGCATCTAGCATGATATTCAATTGCATGTAGTAAATTATCGTTTGGTAAGTTAGTACAAAGAGTTATGACGTTTTAAAGATGAATTAGATGTAGCGATACGGTGACGTATTATACGAGAAACTATGCGTATCAGTAATGATGAGATCCGTATGCCGAATAACGGCTAGGTTACCTTTAGACTCGTACAAAATGATTATAATTACTGTACTTGCTTACGTTATAATTATTAATGTTATACATTTTTGTGATAACAAACACTCTGATAGAACTCTGCACAACTACCAATGAGTACTATGCTGCACAAGCACGTATACCTATGTTAAACTATACCTCATTGGTAGTGCCATGTCACTGTTGGATCGTTATGATATATTGCATATGTAGATATCAATATAAGTAGGCTATTACACTTTTAGAACACTTGCACAAATACTAATGATTTCCATGTTGCACGAGCATAGACGCGTATGCTACACTACACATCATTAGTAGTGCCATGACACAGTAGGATTGATATCATTATGCCTATATGATTTAATTAAGTAGTTTTTCCTTATTTCCTGTTGTAAATTACGAATATCAGTACTATAGATGTTGTATTTGATTCTTATGGATTTTTGGATATTTACTAATAATGATATATATCAGTAGTATGAGACATTGTTATATATGTATATATATAATATATCATCAGAATGGTTTATGTAAGTATTCTCATTCTTTACTTGATATTTATGGATGTGATGAGTTGGAGTCCACCATGAGTTTTATGTTTTCTGAGTTTTTATTCCGAACCGAGTGGGGTAGCTATACGGTTTCGGATTTGTGACTTATCCGTACTGAATGGGGTAGTTATATAGCGCGATACTTGGTGAACCTAGTTCGAGGCCGAGTGGAAGGATAGCCGCATTATAGAAGCGGAGCCTAACGAGGATAGTAGATACCGGAGATAGAGATGAGCACGACAGATATCCAGGGGATACTGACCGGGGTTCAATTAGGCAAGACAGATATCTAGGGGATACCGATCGGAGCCGGGGATATCGGGTGGCGATCATTTGTTGAGATGGTGTCAACGGTGTCTGCATTTACGTGTCGGTGATGGATACGAGAGATTTGAGGATTTGCGTGTCGGTGATGGACACGAGAGATTTCCGATTTCGGGTGTCGATGCTAGACATCCATATATATATATATATTGTTATGTTGCTATCATGAGGTACACAGTTATATCCTACTCATAGTAGCCGACCAGGACTGATCCGGGGGGCAGTACCCGTATACCTTTTTACGAGTAGTTGGATATAAAGAGGATTTCAAAATCGAGCTATAGCCTCATTATTTTGACGTGTCTGCGATAACACTGAAACACTACTACAAATAAGGGTTGCCCCTACGGATTTATCGGTAGGGGCAACCTACTGCCCCTACGGATATATACGTAGGGGCGAAAAAACACCCCGTAGGTGCAAAGGCCGCAGGTGCAAGTTGAGGTCCTGAACTTGGCCCTACGGATAAATTTATGCCCCTACGGATAACTCGGTAGGTGCTATAGCCCCTACGGAGTACCCCGTAGGGGTAATAAAATCATATATTTAAATTTTTTTTTTGAATATATTGTATATACCTACGGATTTATGCGTAGGTCCTATTTATTCCCCTACGGATACATCCGTAGGGGATATAAAGTAGCCCCTACGGCTGTATCCGTAGGGGCCACTCCCAACACAATGCACTGAGATCGGGGGGAAAATATCAGGGAACCTGATATTTTGCCCCTACGGATATATACGTAGGGGATAAGTATTGGCCCCTACGTATATATCCGTAGGGGCACCCCCAACACCCTGCACTGATATCAGGTGGGAAAATATCAGGTTTCCTGATAGTTTGCCCCTACGGATAACTCCGTAGGGGCAATATATTTACCTACGGTTTAATCCGTAGGTACATGTTTTCTGTATTTTTTTTTTAAAAGAGGGCTGCTAGATTTTTTCCCGCCCTGTGCACAATACTATATACATCAATCAAATCATATATTGCAGTATTCATAATCACATCCCACGCATATATATAATATACAAAAGAAACCCAAAAACTGAATATGATATAAATTCAAACCAATATCAATATCGTTTCAAAATGTAGTACAATGTGATATAAATAAATACATGTTTCAAAAAATAAGAACCAAAAAGCTACCCTAGTTCGGTCCAGCTCCACCTCCGAGTAACGTTCGAATAACGCGCGCCTGCTCCTCGGTAAATACACTATCCAATACTGCAAATAAAGGAGTCTGAGCGGCATGTGGAGCTGGCGTCGTGGTCTGCGCAGCCGCCGTCGAGGTAGTCGCTTGCGGAGCCGCGGCTGCGGGAGTCTGAGTGGGCGGTGGAGCTACAGGAGCTGTCTGCGGAACCGCAGCCGATGTAGTGGCTTGCGGAGCCGCAGCCGAAGGAGATGCATGTGGAGGCTCGGCCGATCTACCCTGTCGCGTCTGGACATAACGTGTGTAAGAAGCGTCTAAGAACTGTGTATTATTCGAATTCGTTTCATTATTAAGTTATTTCGAAACCCTGTTTGGATATCTAGTTTGGAAAAGCGTTGTTTATTTTAATTACATATGTATGTATGATTAATCAGACTTACGTACTAATAAGGGTTGTGTTGATATGTATATAATATGAAATGATATTTTACTATAAAGTAGTATACATACCAGCATCTCCTTCAACTCCTGAACGGTGGCCCTCAAGCTATCCAGTTCCTGATGGACATGCCGGCCACTGGAGACGGAGGAAGTAACCGCCGGGGTGGAGTCCAACCTCATATGGGCCCTGCTAGGGCCCAATCCCCGGCCTCTCTCCCAACCTCCGTGGTGCCCTCCGTGTGCGGCGTCCAGAACTGGGGTCAGCAGCCTCGGATCGTTCTGTCCGGTAAAATCGATCCCCGAGGCCTGGGCCTGCTCAACCACCCGCTCCTACACCCACATTAAGCAGTAAAGTATAAGTATAAAATTTAAACTTGAACCTTCCAAAACTAAAATTTCAAATTTGGGTAGAAAAAATATTAATACTTACGCAGTACTCCTGGGTAGCGACGTCGGGACATCGAAGCTCGCCCGTGGCGGGATCTGTCGAGGTGCCGTGGACGGCAAGATATGCGGACAGCACGCTCGGTGTACCACCTGACGCCACGGTCCGAGATGTCTGCAATATTAGAAAGTAACTCTTAATATTAGAAATATTAGAGAATAACTCTTAATATTGCAGAATATTAGAGAATAACACTTAATTTACCGATAACTCCATGGCTCGAGTAATGTTCCTCGAGCCACCTGTGTAAGTGGGGCGACCCCTCTTCGCCGACTTCCTGTTCTCCGTATTCTGAGCGGCCTGTTTCTGCACAACGCATTAACATTTAGTTTTCTAATTAAGAAACACAAAGAAATAAATTATATCATAAATAATGAATTAAATTTAAAATACCTACTTGTTTGCGTTCGGAGTCGAAATAAGCGCACAATAGAGGCCATGTCTCTACGTCGACTCTCGCAAACGCCGGAGTAGATAGGAGGGCCGCTCTCTCTGCCTCGGGGGTCGCTATCCATAGGGAGTAGCAGTCGGCCTTCAGCTCATTCCTGTTGTATCGGACCTTGGCCTGCATGTTCTTCATCAGGCCATTGTACAGAGCATGAAGGTCGAGCACCCTCCCCGAGTGATCAGGGTCGGCTACAGGCTGAAAATCGTAATCCAACTGAAAATACAAAAAAAAACATTGTTATTAGATTGCAAGTGTTAATAATAAATATATTGGATAGATCAAATGAAAATATATATTAATACATACCTGAGCCTGTTCAAAGAAGAGGGCGAATGAGCGCTGGTGCTGCTCGCCCCACTCAACGTGAAGTGGATAGTTCTTCACGATCCGGCTCTCGTCCCCCAAATACCGGCCGAACCTCTCGGCATGAGGACCGGTATAGCGATAGTCAAGGGTAAAAAATAGGGGGAATGCTGCCTCCCCCCTAGCTCTATTAGGCCTCAGCCTATGGGACTGATTCGGGCCTCGAGTCCCCCTCTGGGGATGGAGAGGCCCTGCGTCTGCACGAAATATCAAGACAATCAATAATAATACAAAGTTGTATTAAGAAATCAAGGTTAAACAAAAATTCAAGTGTGATATATACCTCCGGTGAATAACGCACGAGCCTGGGCCCGAGCAGCAGCACGAGCGGGACGATAGTTCCTCCGATGAGGAACAACCGGGGTCCCGGACCCGGACGCATCCCCTCCAACTATAAAATAAACATCGACGCTAAATCTCCATGAAGTTCATATTTATGCTATAGAGCATATGTAAAATAAATAAATATTTTAAATTTATTCATACTAACCTGCAGACGATGCGGAGGGTACGGAAGCGGCAGGAGTGGCCCCTGTGGAAGGTGTGGACGCACCACCTATAATTAGACAATTAAAAATAGATTTTATAAGTAATTGCAAAAAGAATGTGTAGATCAATAATATAACGTTCTAAATCAATATGCATGAACTATAGGACATATAAACATACCCGCAGGTGCGGTGGTGTCACCACCTACAGCTAGACAATAATAAAAATTGCTAAGTAAGAGCAAAAGGAATGTGTATTTATGATATAGCATTCTAAATCAATATACATACACTATATGATATATGAACATACCTGGAGGAGCGGGGGTGGCCTCTGTCCCAGATGTGGACGCAGGACCAACAACTAGACAATTAAAAATAGATTTGATAAGTAATTGCAAAAAGAATGTGTAGATCAATAATATAACGTTCTAAATCAATATGCATGCACTATATGATATATAAACATACCTGGAGGAGCGGGGGTGGCCTCTGTCCCAGATGTGGACGCAGGACCAACAACTAGACAATCAAACATTGACAATATAAGTAATTTTGACATAAACAGGCATGAATATCTGTAATATTAAATTGAAAATGGATATGCGTGCAGTATACCTGGAGGTGTGGCAAAATCCACACGGAAGGAGGCATCCGAAGGGGTCTCCGATCTGGGTGCAAGACCGGCCCTCTGAAGCTCCCTACGGAGCTCTCCGGGCGGCAGAACCGCTCTGCCTCTGCCTCTGCCTCTGCCTCTGCCGCGGCTGGAGCTCCTGCCGCCCCTCGCTGCTCCCGACATCGTCATCCAATCTAGATAAACGGTTCGTGAACGCATTAGACAATCATTAAAAGTATTGACTATATATGCTCTAGAGCGTAAAATGTGAAGTAATAATATAACATTACTGATAACCTTTTTCGTTTCGTGGGCGCATCATACATATCTACTTGGATTTCATCGTCGATGTCATTTCTAACCCACGTAACTTCATGATCGGTCGAAGACAACCCGTCCTTCGAAACAGACGGTCGGAGCACTTTAAGACTTCTCTCTTCTTCGTCCTCATCGCTGTCCTCGTATTCTGGGACATCGTAGACATCTCTAGGTTTCCATCGGCATACAACACTCCACCCCGGATGCTTCAAACACTGTGAGTAGTATACTTGGAACGCTTGGTTCGGAAAGATAAACGGATCGTCTTGACCGTAAAATCGAAGTGTGTTCACACTGGTCAATCCATATTCATCTTTCCAAGTCCCAAGACTGCTTCTCCACCTGTCTGTATCGGTTCGCGGATCGTACCAAGTACAGTGGAATATATAAAAGGGTTCTGATCGTCCGGGATAGTGGATGCCGAGTATACAATTTAAGTACCCATAGTAAATCACACCGTCCGATCCTACCGTCGCAATACCACTATTCTGAGTGATTCTAGATGTTTCTATGTCCTTAATTTCGAATTTGTATCCAAGGACACCAAATCCTTTGTAATGTGCAACCTCCATACTAGGAAATTGAGCTAAACATCTTGAATCACTCTCAAATGATGCAGACAAGTTCGGATCGTGGATCTAACAAAACAAATTTTACGATAAATACATAACGATACAAGTTTAGATTAAAACTGATAGCAATAAAATGTAATTCGAATAACTTACATGCTCTGTGACCCAATCACAAAAATTATCCTGATGGTATTTTTCCAAACGCTCTTCGTTCCAATCAGGATACCCCTCACGTACCTCGTTAAAATGAGTTCTGTTTTCGACAAATAATTGTGACATTAATATTATGTCATTTCATACACACACAAACACAGATATAACAATTAATCCAAAAGAACTTACTCTCTAATTTGTTCAAGACATTCGCAATTAAGCAAGATAAACCGGTATATCTTGTTGATAAACATAGTGTCTACCCTCTTATACTCGGCTTTACCATATGGCCCGTCTTGAATTCTTCGAGGTCGGTTAAGCCTTGTCTCAATGTTCTCGTCCAGATAGCGGGAGCAAAATGTGGTTGCTTCATCAAGAAGATAACCTTGCATGATAGAACCCTCTGGTCGATTTTTATTGCGTATATACTTCTTAAGAGTGTAAAGGTACCTAATGAGAATATGTTGAATAAATAAACACGGGCATACATGACAAAAATAAATTTATAAATTGCGCGAAACGAAAAATTACACGTACCTCTCGACGGGATACATCCATCGATATTGTACCGGTCCGGCTAACTTCGCCTCAGTTGCAAGATGAACCGTCAAGTGTATTATGATATCGAAGAATGACGGTGGGAAAATACGCTCAAACTTGCAAAGTATCAACGCAATAGAATTTTGTAGTTTATCCAGCGTCGCAACCTCCAGCGTTTTAGCACACAACTCCCTGAAAAAACAACATAGGTCGTTGATTACTAGACCAACCGAGTCGGGGAGAGAAGTCCTGAGGGCTAATGGAAGAAGGTGCTCCACGATAACATGGTGGTCATGACTTTTCAGCCCATCGATCTTGCCCTTCACAATTTTTATTTTCTTGCTGAATGATCCTGAGAAACCTGTGGGGACTTTCAAATCATGCAACACCTGCAGGAATCTTTTCTTCTCCGGTTGTGACATATGATAAGCGGCATTGGGAAGTACAAACTTGCCCGGTTTACCCGCTACCGGTTTAGGGTGCAGTTCACTTCTTATTCCCCACTCTTGTAGATCCATCCGGGCATTCATGTTGTCTTTCGATTTCCCGTCTTTACACAGAAGCAAGTTAAGTATGTGCTCTGATACTCCCTTCTCTATATGCATGACGTCCAGACAATGACGCACTGAATTTGTAGACCAGTACGGAAGCTCGAAGAAAATGCTTAACTTGTTCCAATATTGTGGTTTGACCTGTCTCGTCGGATCCATCCCGAAGGTCACGTTATTGTAACCATCCCATTTAGCAGTCACGTCCTCTCCGGACAATGGGGATGGAGGCCCAAGAAGCTCCTGATGACCATCAAAGTGAACCGTGTCTAACCTGTAGGGGTGGTCTGGAGGCAGAAAACGTCGATGGCCGCAATAACAAACCTTCCTGCTAAAATTCAAAAATTTTGATGTTGTGTGTTCATGGCAATGAGGACATGCTTTGTGACCATGTACGGACCAACCTGAAAGCATTCCATATGCAGGAAAGTCATTAATTGTCCACATTAAAGCCGCACGCAGTATGAAGGTTGTATTTGTGTTTGAATCATATGTCTCTACACCATCAATAAACAAAGTTTTCAGCTCAATCAGAGGTCGGAGATAGACGTCGATATTGTTCCCCGGTGAGTTTGGTCCGTCGATAAGAAGAGGCATCATAAAGTATGATTGGTCCATAGCCAACCAAGGCGACAGATTATAAATTATCATTACAACGGGCCATGTACTGTGACTTCCAGCCATATAGTTGAATGGGCAGAAGCCATCGGCAGCCAGTCCGAGCCGGACATTGCGGGGATCGCTACTGAATATTGTGTGCCTCCTATCGAAATCCTTCCATGCCGGTGAATCTCTTGGATGGCTCATTTTTCCATTTTCGCTTGGAGGAGCACGATGATGCCAAATCATTGCCTCGGCTGTTTTCTTGCACCTGAATAGCCTCTGTAGCCTCTGTGTTATGGGAAAATATCGTGCTATCTTCACAGGTATATCAGGCTTCTTATCAGAATCTTTCGGCTTATACCTGGCCTCTCCGCATGTTGGACACTCTTTCAAATCTGAATTCTCTTTCCGGTACAACACGCAATTTTTAGGACATGCTTGAATCTTCTCGCACTTTAGACCCAAATCAGACATCATTTTCTGGGCTTCGTACCAGCTTTCGGGCACATTATTTCCCGGAGGCATAGAATCTTTCAAGAACGAAAGAAGCATTGTGAATGACTTGTTGCTCCATCCATTTAGGCACTTAATTTGGAAAAGTTGGACGAACCATGAGAGGGTGGAATACTTCGCATTCTCATAAACTGGTTTCCTAGCATCATTCATGAAATTTTCATATTTATCCGCACGCGGTCCTTGACCGGAAGGAATGTCATCTTCGGTACGAATAGATTCACCTAGGGCAGCCTCTACCATATCCTCCATTTCTTCTGATGGAAATAAATTTCCGTATCCTGCCGTATTACCGAATTCTTCTTCTTCTCCTGCCGCATTATCGTGTTCTCCTTCTTCTACCGCAGTACTGCATTCTTCTCCTTCCCCGTGATATTTCCAAATTGAATAAAGTCTAGTAAACCCATGTTTTACAATATGAAGCTCTGCCAATTCTACCTTCTGCCAGTACTTATTGCCACATCTATCGCACGGACAGAGAATCTTCTCTAATATGATCTTATTATGTGCTCGTGCAAATTCAAGGAAAGCAGCAACCCCTGCGACAAACGTAGGTTGCATACGTTGTTTCCAATCCACATACATCCAGTCCTTAACTCTGACGTACTCATGGGCCATGTTAGACTGAATAACATATAAATTGTAGGTTATGCTGACTATATTGAGAAATATAAGAACGGGATAGTTACTGACAAAGGAGAAAATCCATGTAGATGCTTTGTGTGTGCGTTTGTCGTTGAAAAGAATAAATTATCGCACGTTATGCGTTTGTATGTATGTGTTCCGGCTGTCGGGGGTAGGCTTCTATCCCATTAAGAATGTATAGAGCGAACGCCCATCACTTGTGCTTTCAACCGTTTCGAGTAAATTTCGGCAGCACCTCCCCGCTGTTCTCCGAGTACACTGTAATAGAATAGATAATCATTTCAAAGCTGTGAAACAACGTTGAAATGAACATCTAATCTATCTTTGTACACGGAGAACCAGCGGAAAGGTACCGACGAAATATCTCGAAACGGATGAAAACACAAGTGAATGAAGGCGTTTGCTTTATACATTCTTAACTTGTCCACACGGGACAAATCTATGGGTTACCATACGATTGAATTTTCTCGTCGCGCAGACTATACGACGGTTGTTAGTATCGAGCTATACTGTCCGATATTTAACAACCTTCGTATAGTTCTAGGTCACGACGAGCATCGCACGTATGTTAACCGATAGACGGGGACTAAGTGGCGCTTTAGTTTCATATACGGGTATCGATGGGAATATGAAGGTTTCATATCATCATCGAGTATCATATATTGGTTTTAACCCGAACATCTCGAGTCGCTCTCTAATTATGCGTTTGTATGTATGTGTTCCGGCTGTCGGGGGTAGGATTCTATCCCATTAAGAAAAAATGGAGTGTATTTCGCTGTGAGAGACTCTTCAAAGAAATGGAGGAAGAAGCACTAAAGAAAAAAGAGAGAAAAATAAGAATATAAAGTTGAAACTAAAGTTGAGCTATCCGCTGAAATCATAAAGCATAGGAAAGTTGATTGAGTCTTGATCTATTGCTCTTTCTTTGCATTATCTCGTATGTCCATTTATAGATTTTAATGCCACATGAGATGTAATCAGTCAGCTCCCTATGGTTGTATTAATGTCAGCTCTTACACAATATGGGTATCTGCCTTACGATTAAGACAACTATGGAATATGTTAATTTAAAATGTAAGGCTAGCTTTCTATGTATTCTGAGGGACTGCTTGCATAGAACTTAGCTTGATCCTCTCAATTATTACACATAAATATGCTGACATGCCTCTCATAACCCTAACCCCAGCCCCACAGTAACCCTAACCCTAGCCCCAACCCTAACCCCAGCCCACCGTAACCCTACCCCAGCCCCACAGTAACCCTAACCCTAGCCCCAACCCTAACCCCAGCCCATCGTAACCCTACCCCAGCCCCACAGTAACCCTAACCCCAGCCCCACCGTAACCCTAACCCCAGCCCCACCACAGCAGCAGCCGAACCCCAACCCTAACCCTACCCCGACCCCGACCCCGACCCCGACCGCCACCGCGCCCCTGCCCAAACCCAACTCTCGCGCGCGCAACCCAGACCCAGCCATGAATAATCCAAAAATGCTTTAATTTACCTCGAGATTTATACCTGAACGGGCGGTGGCGACGACGGCGTCGAATTGGCGAAGAAACCGGCGGTGGCGACGACGGTGGCGACGAAACTGGCGGTGGCGACGAGGATGGCGACGAAATCGGCGGTGGCGACGACGGTGGCGACGACGGCCAGCGACGGTGGCGACGCGACGGTGGCGATTTAGGGTTTTTCGCGCGCGTTTGAGGGAGAGAGAGAAAATGAGCGTAGGCTTTTCGATCTGGATTTGTTTTAAATCGATATTTACTTGCCCCTACGGATATGTCCGTAGGTCCTTTGTTTGCGCCACCGTAGGGGCAAACACCAAATTAAGAATTAAATTTTTTATTCTTGAAAGTCAGTGCCCGTAGGGGCAACCCTTTAGCCCTACGGATTAATCCGTAGGGCCAAGTAAAATCTGCCCCAACGGATAATCCCATCCGTAGGGGCAACCCCCTATTTTACTAGTGAAATCTTTTAAATGGTAAACATCTGAACACTATTCATTAAAATAGCAGGATGTATATCTTAAATAAGATATCTATTATATTTCATACTGTCACGTCTGCTTTATGCCGGGACATATCTATACTGCGGCTATTTTAAAGAAGGGCTTTATATATATATATTTTCTGTTACATTGGGCTTATACATAGATATAGGTTATTTGCATTGGATATAATCTAATTGGTATTGCATGATAGTTAGTGTTGCATTATGATACATATGTATATCATATAGTATATTGTACTGATTATGATAGTATTATACTTATGACCTAGTTATCGTCGTGCATTTCGATTTCTATCTTTAGATCTACTGTTATTCACTGAGTTGGCAACTCATCCCCGTTGTGCCACAGTTTCTTGCAGGTTTTACCATTTGGATTATCAACGGCTTTGGGCACACATTCCTTTTGGTGATTGCTTTGGCAAGTGAGTTACTATTGTATTGTACTCGCACTTGGTTATTCATATATTCTTATATCTAGTGGAAACTCCATCAACTTAGAAAGGGTATATTGTGGACTTAGAAACGAGACTTAGAGTTTGTGTGTTATAATGTTGCACTCATTAGAGTCGACCATTTTAAATTGTTGATTTTATTTCGCTTTCCTTTTCTTCGCCATTGTGTGTCGTATATTGTTGCTTGGTTGCTCCACTGTTTGGGTATAGAAGTTAGCTCCCGTTAGGATGCTATTTATTTTATTATGCTGTATCGGGTTATACAAAAATGCAAAGGAGGTGCTGTCGAATTTCAAAACGTCATAAATATTTTTCAAAGATACTTAGTTAAACTTAAATGTTATTTTAAACTTTACCTCCAATATTTTCAAAAGGGTTTAGATTCCGGGTTTCGGCTTACTTGAACAGCGTCGACGTCTTTAGATGTCACGTGATTTGAGTGTCGGTCACGTGCTACATTTGGGTCGTGACAGTACTACTTAGTATTCGTGCTACGTTTGTTGACCTCCGGCAAGACGTAGTGTGCTGTAGCTGACTAGTGCTTATCTGCTGCATACGATGCGATTGGATTAGGGTAGTCGTGCGGCCTTGTTGACCTCCGTCAAGGGTCGTGCGGGCGGGTTTAATTCTATCATGAAATGTATGGATAGAACTTGACTAGCAGCCTATGGTTTGTTGAGCCCCGTCAAGGTCATAGGATGCTTGGGGTAAAAGTATTATCGGGAATTTCAAGTGTTGAAATTTGCAGTGAGATTGCATACCTTCTATGAGATAGTTGGATCCTGATACCCACTACGAGTAAGAGTTACTCCTGGGAGAGTTTTACACATTACAATTAGCCGATCAAGTTGGTGTATAGAAAGGTGTTAACGGGGTTACGCCCCTGGGAAAATGAGATTATTTTAATTAGGACCATGCGAAAACACGGGGAACCTCCCTTAAAGTACCGACACTGGCCTGGCCGAAAGATTGGTGAATTTGTTGGGTTTAATTAATCCCGGCTAGTCTTACCTTTTAGGGTTTGAAGGAAGATTTGACTAAAACAGTGGGAGCCATCCTGATTAAATAAACTAATAACCAATCTAATCCTGTAAGACCGCACGCAGTGTGTTTTCTTCTCTCTCTCTCGTGCTAGCGACCATGTCACGCCTTAATTAAGATAATAATATGGATGCATTGACCAAACCTGCTTATTATACTGAGCTAGGGAACGTTGGTTCCGCTCTATCTTATAATTTTTATAAGTCCGAGAAGGAAATAGGGGAATATCAGGATTCCCATGCCACTCAATCGAAGAAAGTGCATGTTGATGCATCTTCTTCCTGTATGTTCATTACCGAGAATTGTTTTTCAGTATCCTCTACGTCCTGGGTATGTGATACCGGATCAAGATCCCACATATGTAATATGTTACATGGGTTACATAAAGGTAGAGAATTGGGAAAGGGTGATATGTCTCTATGTATTAGAGAATGGTGCAATTGTTGCAGCTAAACCAGTTGGCAGATATCACCTTGTATTAATACATTGATTCTGAACAAATGTTATTACATACCAAACCTGATATGCAACATTACATCATGTTCTTTACTGAGTTAAAGAAGGATATAATTCTGTATTGGAGGATAATGTTGTGAACATTTTCCTGAATCAAGAGTTGATTCGATCAGGCACGTTACATAATAGCATATACGTTCTAAATCAAACCACAGTTCAAAATATCTAGAACACACACAAGAGAAATAGTTCAGAAATGAACGAATCCTTCTTGAAGCATTGTAGACTAGGTCATATCAATGCGACACGACCAGCTAAGTTACATAAGAATGAATATGAGAATCTGTTTTAATTTTCATCTTATGATACTTGCCAGTCTTGTCTCAAAGGAAAAACGACCAATACTCCGTTTACTAGAAACAGAGAAAGAGTTACTGAACTCTTGGGATGGATACATGGTGATGTATACGGTCCTGTGTCTACAAATGCCAAGGTTGGTTCTTCGTACTTCATTATATTCACCGATCTTCTCTCAGGATTCAGACATATGTTCCTGTTGAAACACAAGTCTGAAACTTTTGAGAAATACAAGGAATATAAACTTGAAGTTGAGAACCTAACGGGTTGAAGTATTAAGTCCTACGATGTGATCGGGGAGGAGAATATTTGCGCATGGAGTTCCTGAAGTTTCTAAAAGGAGAATGTGATTCTCTCTCAGCTTACTCCTTCGTATACACCACAACACAACAGTGTATCGGGGTGGAGGTATCGCACCCTATGAGATATGGCGCACTCTATGATGAGTACTGCTGAGTTACCTCTTTCCTTTTGGTGTTATGCACTTGAATAGATGCATACCTATTGAATGGGGTTCCATCCAAATCAGGGCCTACCACTACATATAAGATATGGAATGGGAAGAGACCATGTCTTAAACGAGTTAAGATATGGGGTTGTCCGGCCTATGTTGAAAAGCAAAATCCAGACAACCTCGAGGCAAGGTCAGTTATGTATAAGTTTGTTGGATATCCTGAACATTTGCGAGGGAATATCTTCTACCATACTGAGGAGCAAAAGATATTTTGTTTCTCAGCATACCACTGTTTTAGAAAAGGAATTTCTTGTGAAGAAATTTGTGGTCATGAGGTAGAACTGGAAGGAGTTCCAGCTAGACAAACTAACAGCTGATGATTTGGTAAAACCAAAGGATTCAATAGTTTCCAACGAATCTCAGCCTCTCCGCGAATCTGGTAGGGTTCCTCGTCCACTTAAGAGATACTATGGTCTTCTCGGTGACAGTGGGAGCGAGGATTGCATCATGATTGATGATGGCCCAACTATGTTCAGGCAGGCCGTCACGAGTAAGGACTCAGTGAAAAGGCTAGATGCTATGCGATCAAAGATGGAATCCAAATACACCAACAAAGTATGACTTTGAATGTTGCACCTAAAGGGGTAAAACCCATCGGGAGCAAATGGATCTTGAGAAGATTCTTTGAATAGATGGAAAAGTTGAGACTTTCAAAGCTATGCTTAAGTCCATCAGGATCAATAGATGCATCGCGGAGTTGGAAGATCTGTTTTGATTTGACAGTCAAAAAGTTTGACTTCATCAAAATGGTAGATGAACCTTGTATATGCAAGAAGGTTGTAGAGAGTAAGGTTGTCTTACACGTATTGTACGTAGATGACATACTCTTGATAGAAAATGGTTTCCTATGCTACATTCGGTCAAGCACCTTTTATCACAAGGATTCTCAATAGAAGATCTGGATGATACCTACTACATCTTCTGGATTATGATCTATGGTGATAGATCTAAGTGGATGTTGAGAGTGTCCCAAATCCAGGTACATAAACACCATACTAAAGGGGTTTAGTATGGACGATTCTAAGCGTGGTGGTTTGCTCACTTACTCATGGACCACTCTCTCCAAAAATATGTCTCCCAAGACTGATTTGGAGAGAGCTCGTATACAAGGGATATCCTATGCTTCGGCATTAGGCTCTATCAGAGTATGTGATGTTATGTACCAGACCAGATCTAGATGACTCTCTAGGTGTAGTGATCAGGAATCAATCGGATCTTGGGAGAATCACTGGAAAGCTGTGGAGGATATTCTTTAGTACTTGAGAAGCACTAAAAGAAAGTCCTTGGTTCGAGCTTCCAGTGTGATAAGGTCGACTGAGAGTCAGTCACAGGCATTGTCTTTACCCTCAGTGTAGGGACGGTATGTTGGAAGAGTTCCAAGATAGATACCGTGACATACTAGACGATAAAGGTTGAATACATTGCTGCCAATGATACTGCCAAAGTGTCTGTCTGGGCATTTCTTGTTCATGAGATGAACAAGGTTCCTACCATTAAGCGTCCAATAACTGTTATTGTGACAACAATAGAGTTGTGGATTTGGCCTAGGAACGCAGGTCCCATCAGCGTTCCAGACATATTCTGAGGCAAGTATCACCTGATTAGGGAGACGGTTGATCTCCAAGGGATCGAGGTTAGGAGAGTAGACACGAAGGATAACACAGCGGATCCACTCACAAAGGCCTTACCCATAAGGAGACTTCTATGGGATGGTTGAGTATGGGATACTACAACCACTGCTATATTGTTGGGTATTGGATACTACAACAGATGGCCTCAGTGCAAGTGGGAGATTGTTAGTTATATGTATGCCCTAGAGGCCATTACTGTACATGCGATGTATATTGTAGTGGATGCTTGGACATATATAAGGAGGACTTTCTTGCTCGACATGATAGTATGCTATCTGGTTGAACTTTATCTTAACATGTACACTTATTGTCTCTCTATTACATGTTGATAAAGCCCTTAGGATGAGTACTTGACTACCAGGATTATGATGCAGATCATACTAATGGGGACAGGGTAGTCGGTAAGTACATTCTTCAAATGTTCCTAGTCGTGGGAGTATCAAGATAGGGCATCGATACTCCAGTGTAGACTAGCGTATGCGCTTCTTGACCCATATGATGGGCGATGGATGATCCCACATCCATTGGTGTTTGACATCAGTGAAGGTAAATAGGTGCTCAGTGGAGACTGAGTACACTGAACGGACTCGCCGAGAACTCCTAGATGGTATTATACCTATCGTCGGACAGCAGTTCTCCGGTGACATTGGTACAGGTTAGTCTGTAGACCCGAGATCATCATAGAGTTTTGTGTGATTCCCACTGTGCTTTGATTTCTACTATACCACGGTCAAGAGATCATGCAGAAAGGTAGTTTTTAGGTACGGTCCTGAGTCACATGGAGGCAATGAGCGATAGGAGGGGTTTCGTCTCTCTCGGTATTGGGA
Organism: Agapanthus africanus; assembly: GCA_030015575.1. NCBI lineage: Eukaryota > Viridiplantae > Streptophyta > Magnoliopsida > Asparagales > Amaryllidaceae > Agapanthus > Agapanthus africanus. The sequence continues at coordinate 524,306,282 of JASDDO010000019.1, forward strand.
GTTGATGTTGCGCTATGCTCGATTGGTCATAACAGGAAATCCCTGGCCAGGGTTGCTGAGATCTACTGGTAAGTGTTATCAGTAGTTTCTCGAACCGTTATGGACCTTGCATCGACATAACTTATCAGGCTATTGGGGTCTGACGTTATACCACCCACAGGCTGTGATATGCGGCATATCTGACGAAGAGAACGGACTGTACGGTAGTGTTACTGATTGGATTCGTAGGAGTAAGAGCAAGCTTTCTTGTTGATCTTCTGATCGCTCAATACCCGGCTGGCCATTACGTTTAGCAGACCGCTTGCGGCTTGTGGGTGTTTGATACGATCATCACCTACTGCCGGCATATTGACAAGTCTTTAGAGTCCTACACAGAGGTTTCCTGGTTCATGCGAAACGGAGTAGGAGCACATATGTGATATGTGCGGGACCGAGATTAATGCGATATGTGATACCGTATTCTATTCTCGCGACTTGTGACATTGGTCGGTTATATGTGATATAGCCAGGTTATCGGATCAAGTGTTGATTCGATAAGCTGTTACATTTGATATTAATCGGTTATACAGGATATAGCCGGATTATTAAATTAAGTGTTGATTTGATAATTTAATGTTTAATTATATATTTGATATATTACATTACATTAACTATTATTAGCTCACTTAAGAGTTCTTTTCTCACTTTTGATATACTTTGCATATATGTGATATATGTATTGTTTTCTTTGTACACATAAATATATATGTTATATATATTCATGTGCCATGCTAGGTTACACATGCAACAAGGGTGTATGAGAATCACATCATGCTTAGGTTTATGTTTGGGTTTTATTTATCATTAAGTAATTCACAAATCATTTGAATTAGTCATGCTTGAGCTTGGAGAAGCTAGTAGAACATTGACTTATTCAACTTGTTTGTCTAGCTTAAGATATTTGTTAACCCAACCCTTAATCTTAGACTATGGTTTATTATCTACATGAGTTAGGCATGGCATAATAACTCACCATGGTTGCATTTCTAACCTCATGAGATTATTCTTCATCACTTCATCATTTTCATCTTCAACTTACTCTTGAAAGCTCACTAGCTTTTGATCAAGTGATGGAATTGAGTGAGAAAATTAAATCTAAAATGAGCAAAATTCCTACTTCATCATCCTCTACTATTAGCCATTTAGTTTAGGGTGTTTGCTTCACTAATCTCACCATTAGTGAAGAGGTAGCATGAGCTAGTGTCTCCTCGACGTAGATCATCTTCGGCCTCGAAGACTTCGATGCAAGCTTGTTCATTTCTTCATGGGAGCCTTTCTAGAGTCCAGGAGTTCGTGATCGCAGCGAAGGGACTACTACACGGAGCTATTGAAGTGAAGGACCCGTCTACAAAGGTTGTATTCCTTGTTCACTTTAGTTGCAAAGTTGTTTGCATTCGTTTCGTCGGATTTTCTAGTAATGATTCTAGGGTTAGGGTTAGTTAATACGACAATTTTTATAAAATGGCTTGGACGTTGCCTCCCGAAAACTTGCTGCCATTCTTTACAACCCAACACAAACCACACGAACTTCTCCACAAAAGTTGGACCCAACTATTATTGATAAATATTCTTATCCAAATAGGTTGAGGGCCAACAAACCTAACGCACAAATCGAGAAGATTATGGAAATGTTTAAATAGGTTAACATAAATATCCCTCTCCTAGATGCTATCCAACAAGTTCCGGCTTATGCGAAAATACTTAAGGAATTGTGCACTAGGAAGAGAAGAACTCAAGTGCCGAAAAAAGTGTTCATGACGAGTAATGTTAGCACAGCTTTTACCCAGCAATTACCAAAGAAACGTAAGGACCCTGGCTGTCCTACAATCTCTATTTCTATTAGGGGTAAAAATATTAATCGTGTTCTACTCGACCTTGGCGCTAGTGTTAACCTGCTTCCTTACTCTGTCTACCAGCAGTTAGGTATTGGAGAGTTGAAACCTGCCCACTGCACTCTCCAGATGGCGGATCGATCTATCACGAAACCTAGGGGTGAGCTTGAGGATGTGTTGATAAAAGTCGAGGAATTTATATTCCTTCTGGACTTTATTGTTTTAGATACACAACCTGTAGCGAACCCACAGAACCAAATTCCGGTGATTCTCAGTCGACCCTTCTTAGCCACTTCCAACGCTGTTATTAATTGTCGTAACGGTTCGATGAACCTAACCTTTGGGAAAATGACAATTGAGCTTAATATTTACAAGCTAGGAAGTCAACCATCCGAACCTTCTGCTCATTTACTTGATGTCTGTTCTGTCCACGAGATAGCTCCCGAAAGCTGCAAGGTTGATGAACGTTGCTATAATGTTCTCGACGACATTAGTACATCATTGTTTGATCTAGCACATTATTATAGTGAGTACACCTTTGATGAGTCCACCCCCGAGTTTGAACCTTTTGACTCATCACAAAAGTCAGTAGCGCTTTCCGAGTCAATATCCTATGCAGGTTATGAACTTCTTAGGGAATCCGAATATCATTCCCTTACCCCACCTTCTATTGTTTCTCCACCAACATTAGATCTCAAACTATTACCTTCTCATCTTACATATGCATATTTAGGTGAGAATGAGTGTTTGCCCGTGATAATATCCACTTCTCTAGCTTTAGAGCAAGAGAACGCTCTTTTTATGGTCTTGAGATCAAATCAGCAAGCATTTGGTTGGACAATGGCAGACATCAAAGGGATTAGTCCCTTGATTGTAGAACATCATATACATTTGATGGATGAAGCCAAACCAATCCGAGACCCACAAAGACGGTTGAATCCCGTCATGAAGGAGGCGGTAAAGAAAGAAATCGTCAAGTGCCTAGATAGTGGTAAATTTACCCAATCTGTGATAGCCAATGGGTAAGTCCTATTCATGTGGTCCCTAAAAATCCTGACATCACGGTCATAACTAATGAGGCTAATGAGTTGATCCAAACACGCACCCAAACTGGGTGGCGTGTATATATTGATTATAGAAAACTCAATGCCGCAACGAGAAAAGATCATTTCCCTCTACCTTTTATTGACCAGATATTGGAACGATTAGCTGGACATGAATATTATTGTTTCATGGATGGATACTCTGGCTATAACCAGGTCCCTATCACCGAAAAGGATCAAGATAAAACAGCATTTACTTGTTCTTTCGGTACTTTTGCTTATAGACGCATGCCCTTTGGGTTATGCAATGCTCCCACTATATTTCAGCGGTGTATGATGGGGATATTCTCAGATATGGTCGAGAATTTTCTGGAGATTTTCATGGACGATTTCTCTATATTTGGGGACTCATTTGAGGATTGCCTATGTCATCTTGACGCAGTTCTTACCTGCTGTAAGGATAAGAACTTAAGTTTGAATTGGGAAAAATGCTATTTCATGGTCCAAGAAGGTATCGTGCTTGGACATGTCATCTCACGAAAAGGCATTGAGGCAGACAGAGCTAAAATAGATGTCATCCATAACCTTCCTCATCCCAAATGCGTCAAAGATATACGATCTTTTCTTGGTCATGCAGGATTTTATAGAAGATTCATTAAGGATTTTAGCAAAATTGCTAGACCTTAAACTCTTCTCTTGGCCAAGGATACTACAATTCACTTCGATTCGGATGGTAAGGCTGCTTTTGAATCACTTAAAAGATCTCTCACTATAGCCCATGTTCTATCATCTCCTGATTGGAACCACCCGTTTGAGCTAATGTGTGATGCATCAGATTTTGCTATTGGTGCAGTCTTAGGACAGCACATTGATAAGATGCCACATGTAATTTATTATGCAAGTAAGAACTTGAATGATGCCCAAATTAATTATACAACTACCGAGAAAGAACTCTTGGCAGTTGTATTTGCATTAGAAAAATTCAGGCCTTACTTGATTGGCTCACCGATTGTGGTTTACACCGATCACTCCGCCCTAAAACATCTTTTATTAAAGAAGGATGCTAAGGCCAGGTTAATACGTTGGATCGTGTTATTACAAGAATTTGATCTTGTCATACGAGATAAGAGAGGATGTGAAAACGTAGTAACCGACCATCTTTCATGCATCTCTTCTTCACCTACTGTGACCTTGCCAATAAACGACTCTTTTCCTGACGAACAGCTCTTGAACGTATCCTGCGAACCTTGGTTCATGGATATTGTGAATTATCTAGCAACGAGACTTATTCCCAGTGAATGGTCTAAACAAGACAATCATCGATTTCTATTCCGAGTAAAGCATTTTTACTGGGTTGAACCTTATTTGTTTAAGTATTGTCCCGACCAAATCATTTGCAGATGTGTCCCTAATGATGAATTCAATAGTGTTTTGTCTTTCTGTCATGATCAGGCATGTGGTGGTCACTTTGGTCCAAGTAAAACGGCGGAGAAAGTTTTGCAATGTGGTTTTTACTGGCCTACATTATTCAAAGATGTATTTGATCATTGCAAAACTTGTCCACAGTGTCAACACAAGGGTCAGATTTCTTTAAAAAAATGAGATGCCACTCCAACCTATCTTGGTTGTGGAAATTTTTGATGTTTGGGGTTGTTTACTGCCGAAAGCCGAGAAGACAAACGTCTTGCCTGAATTTTGGGGCAGATGCTGTTTAGTTTTATCCGTCCACCTATCCGAAGATACCAAGTTGATTTATGACACTATATATCGAAGGTTTAAACGGATGCGGCCGATGTAGCAGACTTCGTCAGATTCCCCCTCATTGAGGGGTTTTTGATTGTGGGGACGCTCTTCCCTGCAGGCGCAAGCCCCTGCAGTTAATTACGGTACCGCATCGCGGTAACCAATTTTTCCTCCTCCAGATGATCAATTTGTGTCGTGTGTGTTTGTTTTGTTTTTTGGTTGCCTGTGGATTGTATACGGAAACTAATTTATCTTGTTGCCCGTAGGGCGTGTATTAGTCCAAATCCGTATTTTCTTAGATTTAGTTTTAGGTTGGGTTTAAGGATCGTTAATCTCATTTAAGACTAAGATCAACTTAAACATTTGTTAAGGACGCGTTAGTCTAATTTTAGACTAAGATCTACTTAACAGGATCATTTAGATCCAACAAAAGAGCATTTGGGCTCTATTGTTTTAGTTTAGGGACATTGTGGTCCATAAGTTTAAGGACATCATAGTCCATGGAGTTTAAGGACATCATAGTCCGGTTTAAAGATGTCATAGTCTATGGGGGGTTTTGGTTCAACCGTTTGGGGATGCGCCAAAAGATTTTGGTTATTGGGACCCTCCATCTCTCTGAAGACGTTGAAGAATTACAACGACATATATTGGAGGTATGAAGAGATGTACCCTTGAACCAATTTTGGTTGGGAGATTTGTAGTCAAGTTTGAGGCTATGATCAGTTAAAAAGATTTATGAGCATATGGGCTCAATTAATCTGAATTAGAGGCCTGTGGACAACCTGGGATCAGCCCACTCAGTCAAAAATGTTGAACATTTAACAATGCCGAGTATTGGCTTGGGCTCTGAAAATCTTTTTGTCTTTTATTGAGTGCTGAGCATTCATTATGGCTCTGGGGCTTTATTTAAAGAACAATTTATGTTCCCTCAGCGCACACGTGAGGAGCACGTGGTGCGCTTGGCGCTGAGCGCCAGACTTAGAGCACTAAGACGCTTTCTGTGAGATAGCACACACGTGAGGAGTATGTAGCGTGCTTGGCACTGAGCGCCAATCTTGGAGCGCCGAAGCGCTTCTTGTGAGATAGCGCACATGTGAGGAGCATGTAGCGCGCTTGGCGCTGAGCACCAATTAATGAGTGCAGAGCGCTCCTTGTGAAGTAGCGCCCACGTGAGGAGCACGTTGCGTGCTTGGCGCTGATCGCCAGATTTGGAGCGATAAGGCGCTTTTTATGAAATAACGCACACGTGAGGAGAACGTGGCGCGCTTGGCACTGGATGCCAGACTTGGAGCGCTGATGCGCTTCTTGTGCGATAGCACACACGTGAGGAGCACGTGGCGCGCTTGGCGCTGAGCGCCAGTCAATGAGTGTAGAGCACTCTTGATCAATTTTGTACTCTGAGAATTGAATTCTTGTTCATAGGAGATTTTGTCTCGTGGATCTAAGAACAAAGTTCTTATTTTTATAGGAGATGTTACAATCTCTTATGTTTTTGTGAAAAGAATTTGTTTTTATCTTATAGATCTGTGATCTAACAAGGACTAAGTTCTCCTTCTTCCCTTTTTATGATGAGATGCTTCAATCTTTTCTATTTTTATGAAAGACTTCTGTCTTATAGATCTATGATCTTGAAGAAGAACTAGGTTTTTCTTCTTTTGATGAGATGCTTTGATCTCTCTGCTTTATTTATCTTGAAGAAATTCTTCTTCCGAGAGCTTGCTCTTCTTTTTGAAATTTCTCCAAGTTTGTGTGTGTGTGGGGGAGGGGGGGAAGGTGGTTCCTCTTTTTTAAGACTTGAAGTCTTCGGTCCTTTATATAGGGGAGGCTGATTTGTTGAATCAGTTGAAGAGATCTTTTCTCCAATTGATTTGGGAATGTTTCCCATCGTTGGATTTTTGATCTAAGAGCTTCTATTTTATAGAAAGCAATCTTCTTATTTTTAACAAGATTGGGAAAATCTTTTCCCATACAGAACTTATTCTGTATCTTGGTGATTTTTAATCAACATTGGATCTTTGATCCAACGGTGCTCTAATTTTCAGAGGTAATTTGATGATTTTTAGTCATCTTTGTTGGATCTTTGATCCAAGGGTAAGGAACATTTAGTTCCCGCGCTAGCGCTCTTGTGCTTTGCACGTGAGCGCTGCATCAGAGACTTTGACTCTTGATGCTAGCGCACTTAGCGCTATTGCTCTCGTGCGTTGCACGTGGGCGCTGCATCAGAGTCATTGACTCTTAATGCTCGCGCACTTAGCGCTAACTCTCTCATGCTTTGCACGTGGCGCTGCATCAGAGTCTTTGACTCTTAGCGCTGGCATTGCTAGCGCTCTCGTGTTTTGCACGTGAGAGCTGCATCAGAGTCTTTGACTCCTAGCGCTGGTGCATTTATGAAGCACCGTTTCATTTCAAATTTCAAAAATTTGAACAAAGTTTTGCTCTGATTGAGGGAAACAGGGGTATTGATTTTATGGGCCATTTTCCCAACTCTTTTGGGAATTTATATATCTTGTTAGCGGTTGATTACGTCTCAAAATGGGTGGAAGCAATACCATGTCGCACTAATGACAACAAGGTTGTTATTAAGTTCCTTAAAGAAAATGTTTTTTCGTGATTTAGACACCCTCACGCTATAATTAGCGACAATGGGATGCATTTCTGTAATCGATCTTTTGAGACTTTGATGCGGAAATGTTCAATCAACCATAAACTTTCTACGCCCTATCATCCCCAAACAAGCGGGTAAGCTGAGATTTCCAATAGGCAAATCAAACAAATTTTGGAGAAGACAGTTTCTAAAAACCAGAAAGATTGGTCAACAAAATTGACGGATTCTCTTTAGACATTTCGTATCGCTTATAAGACTGATCTTGGTATATCTCCTTACCGTCTAGTGTTTGGAATGGCTTGCCACCTTCCTGTCGAGATCGAACATAAAGCAATGCGGGCTATTAAAGAACTTATCTTCGATTTAAATCAAGCCTGCTGTTGGTGTATATGCCCTAGAGGCCATTACTATATCATACTAGTATGTATATTACTTGATGGATGCTTGGGATATTCACAGTTGTATAGACAATCTTGCTCGATATAGTAGTATACTACTTGGTTTGTCTCTGCTTTAATGTGTACATGTGTGTTTATTCATTATATCACCTATACACATTAGTAGAGCCCTTAGGATGTTTGCTTGATTACCGGCGTTGTGATGGCGATCACACTCGTGGGGGCTGGGTAATCCACAAGCACATCCTTATACACGTCCCTAGTCGTTGGATCATCGAGACAGGGCATCGATAATCCGGAGTAGACTAGCATATGCGCTTCTCATCCCAGCACGGGAGACGGTCTGTCCCACAGCCGTCAGTACGTCGTACTTGAGATAGTATGCGGGTGCTCGTTAGGTTACGAGTACACTGGACAGGACTCGTCGGGAACTGATGGTTGGTATTATATCTATCGTCAGTTATCAGTTCCCAGGTGACATGAGTACAGCTTAGTCCGCTGACTTGACACTGTCACTTCGCCTCGAGTGTGTTCCCACCGTTCTTTGATTACTACCCTACCATGGCTCTACTGAGTCGTGCAAACAGGTAGTAGTTGGGAGCAGTCCCGAAGCACTTGGAGGCAGTGACGGTTAGACAGGATTCGTCTCTCCCGGTATTGGGGGTTGACATCGCGCTGTGTCTAGGAGAGCCATTACACGAGTAGTCCCTGGCCAGGGAAAGCGAGATATACTGGTAGGTTTCCAGTGTTATCTCAGGGTGTTCTGGGCTTCACTCCGACACGACTTGTACCGCTATTAGGGGACTGACGTTTACCGCCCCCTAGGCCCGCCATGCGATGTTTCAGACGAACAGACCGGACTGTACGGAGATTGTCACATACAGACTCAGTAGGAGTTCGGATGGGTTTACCTCATCGGCCTTCTTATCGACATCTACCAGTGCCGCTTGCGGTCTGTGGTTAAACCCACTGCCAGCGTAGTGTCGAGTCTTTAGAGTCCCACACAGAGAGTTTCCCTGCACTGAGCGAAACGTGTAGAGGCCGTATGGTTTTACGGCAGGGCTGCGATCACTTACGTATACTTGTATGCGTGTGGTGTTCGGGCAGGCAATACTAGTGGGCTTTGGTTTAAGCCGGATCCTAGTATTGCACGGATGTATTTGTTTTGTCTTCTGTGCATCCGCATTCTACGGAATACGGATGCAGGTGTGTATGCACAGTTTTCCGGAGCGATGAAGGAGGAGGTGCCTCATTAGGGTTTTGGCAGTTGGTTCGGCCAAAACCGTTATGTGGCAGGCTCATTAGGGCTTTGACAGTTCGTTTGGTCAAAACCATTATGAGCCGCGAACATCATTTACTAATCCTATTAGTGATAATTTTATGATGGCTAATTGCATTGACCATTTGACCCCGTTGACCTCTCTTGACTTTGTTGACCGGTTGACCATGTTGACCATTGACTTTCAAGAGGGATCTACACTCTTCTTTTCTTTTTCATTTTCTTTTGGATTATGATAATGGTCATTTCAATGTAGCTATCAAACTTTATCTTGATGGGATTAGTAATGATGTTGTTTTTTCATTATTGCAACCATGGTTGCTTTTCTTGGTATCATAATTTCTTTCTCACTCTCTCTCTTGTTTTTTCAAGTGAGAAGAAAAGAAAATCTCCATGGTTGCTAACCTTCCTCCTTCTTCTTCTTCCTCCTCTTGTTTTGATCTTTTGATCTCATGTGTTGAGAGATAAAGATTTCACAAAGATAAATCCATCCCTTCATCACTTCTACACAACCTAGGGATTTTAGACTAGCAATCTCTTTGCCCTAGTTATCTCGGCTCGAGGTGGAGCTCGGTGCACATCTCTCGGGTGGATCGTCTACGACTCTAGGAGGCCGCGGAGGTGACCAAAGTCCGGATCAAGCAAGGAGAAGAACAACAAGAAGAGAAGGAGTTCAAGTTGAGGTATAACCCCTAACCGAGTAGATAGATCTCTAGTTAGGATGCTAGTGTATTGTTTAGCAAAGATCCGGCTTTTACGGTCTATGTTACAAAGTTTAGAAAAATTTTTGTTTTACCGTTTCCGCAACCCCGAAAGTACCGGGAGAGGTAACGTAGACCTAACAGTGGTATCAGAGCCTAACTAAACACACCCTAGCATGTTAGCAAAGTATTAAGAATATCGACCGGACGAAAACCCGCAAAATTACCCCGGAAATTTCAGTTTCTGCCGCATTTTAGAACTGTTCCAAAATTAAAAATTTATACACTAAAAATCGGCTCAGGCTTTTGTTAGAACAGGCAAGAAAAATGATCGCACGAGTCGACCAACTCACCGCGGTTCCGTGGCCGAGTTGACTCGGCCGTGGATCATTTTTGTTGCAGTGTTTTTCTGGTGGGTTTTTGGGATTTTTGGAATATGACTTTTTTTGCCCAGATTTTCCAGAAAGCAAAATTTGTTTTTGGGGCTTAAAAATCCGTATTTTTGGTCGATGTTCTGTAGACTTTGGCTAATGGTTATATCTGTAATGTTTTATGTGTATTGAACGTCTACTAATCTCTATACACCGATTAGTGGGGGTTATACACATCTGTGATCTGTGTTGTTGATGGTATGTGTATATGAACTCGTTGGATTGTCGCGGATGAATAGCCGGGGTGGATGTGAGATGAGCGTTTCTTTTTCTTTCATTCATGTAATAAATTTATAAATTGATGTAATATTATTTGTATGACAGCACAACCGGGTCGGGGTTGTAGCCGTCATTGTATAATTCTTTTTACTGTTTTCGCTCCTAGGATAGACCCATGGAGGGGGTGCACAAACTACCGGGTATCTCGAAGTGCCGAGTGGCCTACTCACGACGTTGAGGGAGGTTGCTTCGCTTCGGGTACTTGGCGGGTAGTTTGCCGCACCCGTAGGGGTCTTGGGTGGGGTATTGGCTACTCATCGCGACCGTGTAATCCGTTTTTCGTTGCAGGCTCGAACGAATCGCGGGTTCCTAGTATATCCAAAGTGTTCATCTATGATCTGGATTGGCTATCATTGCTGTATATCTATATATAATAACTATTTAGGCGTTGCTTATGTTTTTCAGCCGTGCTAGCCCAGCCCCCGCTCTGTCGTTAGTTAAGTAACCTAACGGGTGATGATGGGGCCCAGTGACGAATGCGAATGGCATAAGCGTACGTCATATTTTGGTTGTTTTCTGCAATGGTAGGATTTAAATGATGGGACGCATTAAAAGAACTAATGCAAGAAAATAAACCTAAAAGACGTTGTTGGAACAAGTTCTTCAAAAAGCTGTTGTTACAAGGACGTTCATCTTTTTGTTTTGCATCGAGGTATTCGGTTATGAATGCCCAGCACCTCAATCGACGAGGCAAAGGCCGAGATCCCCTCATCGGGAGTGACCCCTTGGACAAAAGGTTTGCGTCAGGGTAATAACTTCACCATAGTCGATTATTCTTGCTTTGCATCGAGGTATTCATCTTACGAATGCCCAGCACCTCACTCGACGAGGAAAGAGCCGAGATCCCTTCACAGGGAGTGACCTCTTTAGCAAAAGTTTTCGCCACTATGTTTTCAAAAAGATGTATCACGTTCCTTCAACGATATCAAGTTCATTACGTTAACGGGTTTTTCGCCAAAAACCCAGCCGTAGCCCTCCGTCGTTTCTTATAAGTTATACTTAGTATTCGTGGTGCGTTTGTTGACCGTGTCAAGGCGCAGTGAACGGTAGCAAAGTGTAGCTTATTTGCTGGATACAATGTGATTGGTTAGGACATTTGTAGAACCTTGTTGACTGTGTCAAGGGTTATGCAGGTGGGTTTAATGCAATCAAGATAATGACGGGATGTACTTGACTAGGACTTTTTGATTTGTTGACTGTGTCAAGATCACTTGGGTCCTAGGGGCAAAAACCACATCGGGAGTTTCAAAAGAACTGAAACTTGCAGATTTCGCATACCTTCTGGAGTGTGGTAGCTAGAGTGGATTCCATCTAGGTCATCACACAATGATAGTTGGATCCCGATCCCACTGATGAGTTGGATTACTCTCGGGAGATTACTTTCACTTAACAATCAATACTATAAACCTAGTAGGTGTCTAGAAAGGTGTTAGCGGAGCTACGCCCCTAGAGAAAAGAGGTTCTTAAATTAAGGAACTTCGCGAAAGTATTGGAAAACCTCCCTCGAAGTACCGACACTAGCCTGGCTGAAAGGTTAAGCAAGTATTGTGACGTGAATTAAATCCCGACTAGTTCTTCTTTTAAAAGGTTTTAAGAAGAATTTAAGGAAACAGTGGGAGACATCCTGGTTAGATAAACTAATAAACCAATCTAATCTTGCTAGAGCGCCCGCTGAGTGTTTCTTTTCTCTCCCTCCAGGTAGCAACCATTTCACGCCCTAATCAAGATAATAAAATGTATCGCTTGACCGATCCGAATTCTTATTCGGGGCCGGGGAACGTTGGTTCAGCTCTAACTTGTGACAACAGTCATAAGTATGAGAAAGGGAAAGGGGATTGTATGGATTTCCAGGATACCCAGTTGAAGAAGATGCATAGTTTTGCATCTACTTCAGGTATTCTTGTAATTGAGAACTGTTTTACGGTCAGCCCTACCTCCTGGGTACTTGATACCGGATCAGGATCTCATATCTGTAATTTATTGCAGGGACTGAGAAAAAGTAGGAAAATTGCACCGGGTGATATGTCGCTCAGAGTAGCGAACGGAGCATAAGTAAATGCGGCAGCCGTCGGTGAATATCACCTAGTATTGCCAAATGGCAAGACTATGATTTTGAACGTTGCTACTATGTACCCTCCATGGTTTGCAACATCATATCAGTTTCTTTAGTCGATAAAGATGGATATAACTTTGTTCTTGATAGAAATATCATGAACATTTACCTTCATAAAGTACCGGTTGCATAGGGTACACTGTGTAATGGTATCTACGTTCTAAATCAGAATACAGTTCTCAATATACAAAACACACGCAAGAGGAAGAATTCAGATACGAATGAATCCTACTTGTGGCATTGTAGACTTGGTCATATCGGAGAGAAAAGACTGAGTAAGTTGCATAAAGATGGACTCTTGAAAGCGTTCGAGTTTTCATCTTATGAAACTTGTCAGTCTTGTCTCAAAGGGAAGATGACCAAATCTCCGTTCACCGGACATGGAGAAAGAGCAGCAGAGCTCTTGGGACTCGTACATAGTGATGTATGTGGTCCGATGTCTATACATGCAAGGGGTGGGTTCTCCTACTTCATCACATTCACTGACGATCTCTCTAGGTTCGGATATGTGTATCTGATGAAACACAAATCTAAAGCTTTTGAGAAATTCAAGGAATTCAGAAAGGAAGTAGAGAACCAGACTGGCAAAAGTATCAAGATCCTCCGGTCTGATAGAGGAGGGGAGTACTTAAGCACGGAATTCCTAGATTACTTAAAAGAGAATGGTATTCTCTCTCAGCTTACTCCTCCTTATACACCACAGCACAACGGTGTTTCGGAGCGGAGGAATCGTACCCTATTGGATATGGTTCGCTCCATGGTGAGTAGTGCTAAGTTACCTCTTTCATTCTGGGGATATGCACTTCAAACTGCAGCACATCTATTGAATCAAGTTCCATCCAAATCCGTGCCTAAGACTCCGTATGAAATATGGAGTGGTAAAAGTTTGTATCTTAAACGTATTAAGATTTGGGGTTGCCCAGCTTATGTCAAAAAGCAGAACCCAGAATAACTTGAGGCACGGGCAGTTTTGTGTAAGTTTGTGGGATACCCAAAAGATTCAAGTGGGTATCTATTCTACCATGTAGAGGAACAGAAGATAATTGTTTCAAGAAATGCCACATTTTTAGAAAAAGAATTTCTTGTTAAAAACATTAGTGGCAGCACGGTAGAACTGGATGAAATTCCAGAAACACAAGCTTTAACAGAAAATTTGGAGGAACCGCTAGATTCAATAACCCCAAACGAACCTCAGCCACTCCGCAGATCTGGTAGGATTTCTCATCCGCCCGAGAGATACTACGGTTTTCTCATAGACGGGGATCGAGAGGATTGCATCTTGGAAGAAGATGACCCTACCGGTTTCAGGCAGGCCATTATCAGTAGGGACTCTGATAAGTGGCAGGAAGCAATGCAATCCGAAATGGAGTCCATGTACGCCAATAAAGTGTGGACCTTGGATATTGCTCCACCTGGGGTAAAACCCGTTGGATGCAAATGGATCTACAAAAGGAAACTTGGTGTAGAAGGGCAGGTGGAAACCTATAAAGCTAGACTCGTTGCAAAAGGTTTTCGTCAAAGACCTGGTTTGGACTATGACGAAACTTTTTCTCCGGTGGCTATGCTCAAATCCATTCGGATCCTACTTGCCATTGCTGCCTTCCATGACTATGAAATCTGGCAGATGGATGTAAAAACGGCTTTCTTAAATGGTTGTTTGGAAGAGTGCGTTTATATGGATCAGCCAGAAGGTTTCGTGGACAGTGGGAGCAGCGGGAAGGTGTGCAAGTTGCTTAAATCCATTTATGGATTAAAGCAGGCATCGCGGAGCTGGAACATCTGTTTTGATGAGGCAATCAAGGAATTTTATTTCATCAAGAACGAGGATGAACCTTGTGTCTATAAGAAGATTGTAGGACGAACTGTCGTATTCCTAGTCTTGTACGTGGACGACATTCTTTTGATAGGAAATGACATTCCTATGCTACAATCGGTCAAGCTATTTTTGTCACAACGGTTCTCTATGAAGGACCTGGGTGATGCCTTGTACATTCTGGGGATCAAGATCTATAGAGATAGATCCAAGAGACTGCTGGGACTTTCGCAGTCCAGGTACATAGAGACCGTACTAAAGAGATTTAGTATGGAGGATTCCAAGCGCGGTAACATACCCGCATTGCACGGAATTACCCTCTCCAAGAAGATGTCTCCTAAGACTGACGAGGAGAGGGTTCGCATGAGCACTATACCCTACGCTTCGGCGGTAGGATCTATAATGTATGCGATGCTATGTACAAGACCAGATGTAGCTTACGCGCTGTGCGCGGTAAGCCGGTATCAGTCAGACCCAGGTGAGGACTACTGGACAGCAGTGAAGAACATTCTCAAGTACCTGAGAAGGACTAAGGAGATGTTCCTGGTTTACGGTAATAGAGACCTCCGGGTCGAGTCCTTTACCGATTCAAGCTTCCAGAGTGACAAAGATGACAGCAAGTCTGTCTCGGGTTTTGTGTTACCCTCAACGGAGGGGCGGTATGTTGGAGGAGTTCCAAACAGGATACCGTCGCAGACTCGACGATGGAGGCTGAATACATTGCTGCAAGCGATGCCGCAAAAGAGGCGGTCTGGATAAAGAAGTTCATTAGTGAACTTCAGGTGGTTCTGTCCATTGTTGACCCAATACCTTTGTATTGCGATAACAATGGGGCTATAGCTTTAGCGAAGGAACCAAGGTCCCATCAGAAATCCAGGCACATCTTAAGGCGGTATCACCTGATCAGGGAGATCATTGATCGCCAGGAGATCGAGGTGCGGAGAGTCGACATAAAGGACAACACAGCGGACCCATTCACGAAGGCCTTACCCCAGACTCAGTTCGAGTGGCTGATCGAGATGATAGGTCTTCGATACGCCAGTACATGGCCTTAGTGCAAGTGGGAGATTGTTGGTGTATATGCCCTAGAGGCCATTACTGTATCATACTAGTATGTATATTACTTGATGGATGCTTGGGATATTCACAGTTGTATAGAAAATCTTGCTCGATATAGTAGTATGCTACTTGGTTTGTCTCTGCTTTAATGTGTACATGTGTGTTTATTCATTATATCACCTATACGCATTAGTAGAGCCCTTAGGATCTTTGCTTGATTACCGGCGTTGTGATGGCGATCACACTCGTGGGGGCTGGGTAATCCACAAGCACATCCTTATACACGTCCCTAGTCGTTGGATCATCGAGACAGGGCATCGATAATCCGGAGTAGACTAGCGTATGCGCTTCTCATCCCAGCACGGGAGACGGTTTGTCCCACAGCCGTCAGTACGTCGTACTTGAGATAGTATGCGGGTGCTCGTTAGGTTACGAGTACACTGGACTGGACTCGTCGGGAACTGATGGTTGGTATTATACCTATCGTCAGTTATCAGTTCCCAGGTGACATGAGTACAGCTTAGTCCGCTGACTTGACACTGTCACTTCGCCTCGAGTGTGTTCCCACTGTTCTTTGATTACTACCCTACCACGGCTCTACTGAGTCGTGCAAACATGTAGTAGTTGGGAGCAGTCCCGAAGCACTTGGAGGCAGTGACGGTTAGACAGGATTCGTCTCTCCCGGTATTGGGGGTTGACATCGCGCTGTGTCTAGGAGAGCCATTACACGAGTAGTCCCTGGCCAGGGCAAGCGAGATATACTGGTAGGTTTCCAGTGTTATCTCAGGGTGTTCTGGGCTTCACTCCGACACGACTTATACCGCTATTAGGGGACTGACGTTTACCGCCCCCCTAGGACTGCCATGCGATGTATCAGACGAACAGACCGGACTGTACGGAGATTGTCACATACAGACTCAGTAGGAGTTCGGATGGGTTTACCTCATCGGCCTTCTTATCGACATCTACCTGGGGACCGTTACGCACAGCTAGTGCCGCTTGCAGTCTGTGGTTAAACCCACTGCCAGCGTAGTGTCGAGTCTTTAGAGTCCCACACAGAGAGTTTCCCTGCACTGAGCGAAACGTGTAGAGGCCGTATGGTTTTACGGCAGGGCTCCGATCACTTACGTATACTTGTATGCGTGTGGTGTTCGGGAAGGCAATACTAGTGGGCTTTGGTTTAAGCCGGATCCTAGTATTGCACGGATGGATTTGTTTTGTCTTCTGTGCATCCGCATTCTACGGAATACGGATGCAGGTGTGTATGCACAGTTTTCCGGAGCGATGAAGGAGGAGGTGCCTCATTAGGGTTTTGGCAGTTGGTTCGGCCAAAACCGTTATGTGGCAGGCTCATTAGGGCTTTGACAGTTCGTTTGGTCAAAACCATTATGAGCCGCGAACATCATTTACTAATCCTATTAGTGATAATTTTATGATGGCTAATTGCATTGACCATTTGACCCCGTTGACCTCTCTTGACTTTGTTGACCGGTTGACCATGTTGACCATTGACTTTCAAGAGGGATCTACACTCTTCTTTTCTTTTTCATTTTCTTTTGGATTATGATAATGGTCATTTTAATATAGCCATCAAACTTTATCTTGATGGGATTAGTAATGATGTTGTTTTTTCATTATTGCAACCATGGTTGCTTTTCTTGGTATCATAATTTCTTTCTCACTCTCTCTCTTGTTTTTTCAAGTGAGAAGAAAAGAAAAGCTCCATGGTTGCTAACCTTCCTCCTTCTTCTTCCTCCTCCTCTTGTTTTGATCTTTTGATCTCATGTGTTGAGAGATAAAGATTTCACAAAGACAAATCCATCCCTTCATCACTTCTACACAACCTAGGGCTTTTAGACTAGCAATCTCTTTGCCCTAGTTATCTCGGCTCGAGGTGGAGCTCGGTGCACATCTCTCGGGTGGATCGTCTACGACTCAAGGAGGCCGCGGAGGTGACCAAAGTCCGGATCAAGCCTCGGAGCAAGCAAGGAGAAGAACAACAAGAAGAGAAGGAGTTCAAGTTGAGGTATAACCCCTAACCGAGTAGATAGATCTCTAGTTAGGATGCTAGTGTATTGTTTAGAAAAGATCCGGCTTTTACGGTCCATTTTACAAAGTTTAGAAAAAATTTATTTTTACCGTTTCCGCAACCCCGAAAGTACCGGGAGAGGTAACGTAGACCTAAAACCTGCAACTTTCAGAAGCTGCAAATAAATGAGCTAAGCGAACTTCACGATGAAGCTTACGATAATGCGGTTATAGTAAAGAACCGGACTAAGGTATTTCACGATAAAAATATTTTGAGAAAAACTTTCAGCCCAGGACAACAAGTCCTTCTTTACGATTCCCTTCTCCATCTTCATGAGGGTAAGCTAAGATCTCGTTGGAAAAGACCATTTGTGGTGCTGTATGTATACCTGCACGGGGCAGTTGAAGTTGAAAATATTAAAAACGGTTATATTTTTGAAGTGAATGGGCATAGATTAAAACCGTATTTTCCACTGACCCCACGGAGGAGCTCCTGTTTTTACAAGAGACGCTTTATCATAACTGAATTTCCTCCGCCTCACCTCCATGACTCGATAATATTGTCTCATCATAAGAATGGAGGTGGGTTAAAAAGGACTTAACTGAATATCTATATGATTACAAATAAGTTTGGGGGATATTTTCACGTTCATTTATTCTTGTACCGCGTTAATAACTTTTCCTCCTAAGTCTACAGGTTTTTGAGATTTTAAAGATGACAACAGTGAGGATACTGTTGTAAACAGGTTTGGGGGAGGTTTGTGCTTATTTACGCATTAATTTGCATTACACTTTGCATAAGCACAAAATTTTCAAAATTTTTTCTTTTATAATGAAAGATTAGAAAATGAAAAATTACATTTAAAAGATTGGAAGAGTTTAAGAAAACCAAGAAAATTAGATGTTTTCTTAAACAAAACTAGTAACAAGTAGTTATGAGCCGTTGTCCCAAGGGTTAGTAAGATAAAGGAAGTCACTAATCTGAGGATAAAAATAAGTCTGAAAAATAGTTCCTATTCTGGAAGCCAAACATTTGAACGTTGATATCCTACTATACGCACTTATACACGTATTGAAACTCGGGATAGTAGAGGATACCTTGAAATGCTCTTGTCTAAAAGCCAAAGTACGAAGAAAATAAATATAAATGAAGCATAAAAGTATAAAATGGTGAAGAAAAATGAACACTGGTTTTGTAATCACCAAGGCAGCATAAAAAAATATAGCAAGGGTGCTTCATCACCTAGTACCTTAGACCAACTGATTTGGGAGTCACTGCTAAGCCTTAGGTGTTGTAAGACGAGGAAATTGCTAATTACATCTAATTTGTGAGCACATTTAGTAATCGGTCGGTTAGTACCTCAAGAAGTATTAACGGTCGCATGAAGAATGTGTGAGCAATTCCATCTAAAATATTCACCGACTAAAAAGTACTGAGGTAGATGGACAAGAGTACGATAGCTTGAATTGAATTCTCCGAGTGTAGGGATGTATTTTATACACACGTAGGGGTATATGATCGGTGTTTGGAGGAAAGGTAGGGATGAAGAATAAAGGAGATGTTTTATTGAGGGATGATGTGATTTCTAACATCTTTTCATGGCTATTAAGATAGGGCTCATGACAACCGAAAAACTAGTGTAGTTGGAAACTCTGATTTTCACGTTTTTTCTTTTATAATTCTTATCTTTATATGTAACTTTCACATACTTTCTTTTATTATAGGATTTTGTGGGTGCAATCCGCTGAAAACCCTCAGGAGACAACACTCTTCCTCCTAGGGACACCTAGAGGTTTGAAGGCTTGTTGCACATGCTCAGTGCAATCGTGTTGCCTATGAAAGTGTGCTAGATTAGTTTTTCTTTTTCTTTCTATTTTTATCCTTCTCTTGAATAAATAAAGTTTGCTCGGGACGATCAAAGTGAAGTTTGGGGGTATTTGTTCAATCAAAAATAGTGCACTTTTATCATGACAATTTCCTTACTTTTCTTAATCATCTAAAGGTATTTTCTATAAATATAACACATATTAGAAGTTCATCTGCAAAATATCATTTACTATGTGTTATACATTATAATCAACATTATGAAGGAAATTGTATGTTTAATATTTTTACGCATAATATTTTGTATCTCACATTCTTCATTGAGATCTCGTGCAAGATTAGCTCAGGTCAGATATCGGGAATTAGGAATCTGCCGATAAAATACAAGAAAGTCGAAGAATCAAATACTGGCAGAAATTTAGAAGCGATAAGAAGATTCCAGATATCATATAAAGACCTACAGATCAACAGAAGAAGACCAAAGAAATTTGAAGCAATTAAGACACCAATAGACCGGGGAACCATGGCCGAGTCAGGCCGAGTCGCCGCGGATCCGCGGCCGAGTCGTAGGCTTCGAAGTCGGGAAGTCTCTGGAAACTTCTTCTCAACATCCTAGGTTGCTGGGAAAGTCTCGTTGTAACAATCTTGTTCTGAAAACTTCTCTATAACAAGCTAGCTTGTTGGGGAAGCTTGATTAAGGGCTATATAAAGGACCAAGGGCTTAAGAGAAAGGGTTCCTAATTATTACACAATTGTTCCTAGAATTTGTCCCAAATTAGTTCCTAATTTTTCCCAAATTCATTCATCAAATCAAATCAAGAAAAGAGCCAACATAAAATCCAAGATCCAAAATCAAGAATCATCGAGAAGTTCATCAAGCGATTTAACAAAGACCCTTTACACGAAGCCGATCATCATCAACGAGCAAGCGATCCAGGACAGATCCAAGACTCACTGTAACACCTTAGAATGTGTTTTGTGGCTAATTATATTTTTATACATGGTTTTTACTAAAGAGTTTACCAATTTGGGTTTTAAATATTTTATCCTATTTATTGAGTATTTTATTAGATTTTTCCTAACCTTGCACACACTTGTGCATGATAACTAGGGTTGTTTTGGGGGTTTAACCATGATTAGCAATCATGGTTAACTAACCATTTTCTCTAATCTAGCTTTTAGTTTTGTTTTAAGTATTCTGGGTTTTAAGCATAATGGTTGTTTTAAAATGAAAAATGAATTTAAAAGGATTTAAATTTGGGTTGAAGTGTTGACCATGTGAGAGAGGGAGAGAGAGAGTGCATGATGGGGCATGATGGTCTTGCCATGCTTCAATTAATGAAGAGAGAGAGAGAGGGAAGGGGGTTGATTGGTAGTGATTTAGCGTGCTTGCGCTTTCTAAAAGATAGATCAAAAATATTTGTAACCGCAATCAAGAACGGCGTCGCATGAAGCTAGCCGGTGAGTACGGGTCGGTCCACAGGGATTTTATGAATTTCTGATTCGTTCTTACGAGTTAATTCCGAAGGGTGTTCGGTTGATTATTAAATCTAAAAACCTAATTAACCTAGGGCAATTATCTAGATCTACTCTTGCTAGGGCTAGGTTTAGGGATGGTTTGGAAATGTAATTAAATCTCACCGCTTTCAATACCCGAATGAAGATCTATGAGGAGTTATGGTAATTATCAATAAAGTGGATTAGATCCGTTCGGGAAGGTGTTCCTTCCTCTAGGTTATTGTACTTCCTTTAGAGATCCTTACCCTAACCTTCATGGAAAACATCACACCCGGACCTTTATACTACGGTATCACCACTACCTCGAGGGATAGAGTGCCGTAGGGAGCGGTATGTGCATGTAAGCATGGAGTCCTATTGTAAATATTTGGTGGGTAAGAAAAGGATGAGAGATCTCATCTCTCAAAATCCTTCCCAAAAGCTAAACCCTAAACAAGTTCCTAGGGCATGAAATTAAATCTACCTAGGGCAAGGAATTTAAATCTACACTAACGCAAGAAATTAAATCACTTATAGATGCATCCCTCCAATCATCCATGCAGGGTTGTCAGATCTGAATTTCTGAATGGAGAAGAAACACCGATGCTCTCCAAAAGATTTCTAAATTTTATTCATTAAAGAGAGGCATAAAGAATTACAATCTGTAGAGTTCCTATTTATAGAGAATAGGAAACCCTAGGGTTACATTTGATCCGCATATTTGCATTTACAAAAATAGCCCTCTAGGAAGACCGGTCAACGCCGCCACTGTATTTTGGTAAAAAAATATTTTGCATATGGGCTTCTTCTAGCCGCGGAACCGCGGCAATGGCTGGCTTGGGCCGCGGTTCCGCAGCCCTTTAGTGAGTTCAGATGCTGAAATTTTTGTGTTATTCTATGGATCTTTTTGGGCTTCTGGTTCTTGGGTTATTTTATCAATTGGGCTTCTGAATCTTCTCCAGATCTCTTAGTGAAAACTTGTAGCGATCTTTTAACCGTTTGCCTTGACATTTTGGATCTTGCGTTGCCTTGTTGATTGTGAACTGTTCTTCGTCTAGGCTTGACTAAGATCCTCCTATTTGTTGGTCAAAATCCACTTTTGCATCGTCTTTTCATCGTTTTCACTGTTTTCTGTCCAAGAACCTGTAACCTGTAACATGTAGCAGACATGCGTCAAAAGTACCTGTTTATTTATAAAAAGAATAAGAATGGGAAATATAATAATGCAATATTATGGTGTGAACAAATATCCCCAAACTTATCTTTTGCTCGTCCTCGAGCAAACTTATTTTTATTCACTAAAATCCTAACCGCACTTTCGCAGGGAAACGCGATTGCACTGAGCACGTGCAACAAGCCGTTAAACCTCTAGGTGTCCCTAGTAGGAGGAGTGTTGTCTCCTGAGGGTTTTTCAGCGGATTACACCCACAAAATCCTATCAATTCGGCCCATTAACTTTTGTTCTCCAATTAGGTTTTCTAACAAGGAATTCTATTATCTTCTACTTGTAAATTATGCACCCATATTCTTCACGCTTCCTCATCATTTAACTTAAGATTATATATGTTCTATAGATTTACTTAGATTTCGGCATTTCTTAAGTTTTCCTTCTAGGGTTCCATCTCCACTCAGGAATTTCTATCAACTCTACTAAAGATACAAGTTCTATCTTTCATTCCTTTCTCTTATCTAAATCCCAATCACATATCCCTACGTGTGTGTAAATATCACCCCTACACTCGGAAATTCAAATCAAGCAATCGTACTCTCGTCCATTGTCCAAAGCACTTATTAATTAGTGAATTTTTAAATGAAATTTGCTTACACATCCTTCATGCGACCGTTAATACTTCTTGAGGTACCAACGACCGATTACAAAATGTGTTTGCATATTTAAGCGTAATTCCTAGTCTTGCAACACCCAAGGTTTTAGTAGTGACTCCCAAACCAGTTGGTCTAAGGCACTAGGTGAAGAAGCACCCTCGCTAAATATTTTTCTATTTTTACAGCCTTAAGTAATCACAAAAAACCAGTGTCCATTTTTTTATTCTTCATTCACATTTTTTTCTTTTATTTTCATCGTACTAAGGACTTTAGACAAGAGCATTTCAAGGTCTCTTCTACTATTCTAAATTTCAAGGTGCGTGATTGTGCAATTTGTAGGGTATACGTTTTCAGAATCTAAACTTAAGCTAGGAACTATTTTTCAAACTTATACTCTAATAAGAACATCAATACTCTTCCCTCATTTTGACTTAGCCCAAGAAGTGAACCCAAAATTTGCCTATTTCTAAATAAACTACAAGGCATATACTCTCTACCATTAAACTTTAAGGAAGGTTATCTTTAGGGTTTTTAATTTACTAAGTCTAAGATCTAATTGTTCCTAGCCAGTTAACCTATTTTTCAAACTCAAGTCAATTAGCCAAAATTGAATACATTAATTTTTATAATTTTTGAAATTTTTCAATTTTTATGGGTTTTCAAATAAGTATGCAAATGCAAAAATATGTACAAATTAATGCGAAGGAAGAAGACGTACCGAGCATACCCCCAAACTTGAACTTGACAGTGTCCTCACTGTCATGCTAAACCAAGAGGGTCAAAATGCCGATACTCCCCTGTTTATTTATTTACAATTTTTTTTTTCATTTTTTAATGTTTTGAATTTTTTTTTATTTTTTATAAAAAGAAAACAAAAAAAAAATATGTACATATATACAGAGGTCCCCCCAAACTTAAGCTTGGCCTTACACAAGCCAAATGTTAGCACCAACCATTCAAAAATCTTATCATGGTAGAGGTATAGTTTGTGCAAGAATGGGATGGAAAGAAAAGAGATGAAAAGCACGCGAGACCGTGTGGAAAGAAGAATGGTAGAATATGGTCTTGGTGGGGGAGAAGAAAGACGGAAAGAAGAAAGAAGTGGAGTGCGATCTTGAGGGTGTAAATTGAGTGAATAAATTAGCGCAATTTATGATGACCGATGTGTTAAAAGCGATTGCGCTAACCTATCAACTCGTCGTGCAATGGGGTCAAATCCCTCAAGATTCGCAAGAAAACATGGGTACGCCGAACTTGGTATAGTAGATGAAAGCGTAACGGTCACTTGTTCGGTCGGAACAATGGGAAAGACGAAAGGGAGTGAATTAGAGATGGTATCTTTCTCACCGTAGTAAACTGTTTCGAACTTGAAAGATTCCATTAATGGTTCGAAACTACTATAATCAACCGAGTCTGATGGCTCATCTGAAAATGTAAAGGACTCAAACTCGGGCGGTGAGTCATCAACATAGTCTGAAAAAGTGAAACACTCGTAGGTGTTATCGGCTGTGAGAATTGTGTCAGATTCAAAGGAAAAGGTTTCAAGCTCACAGTCTTTAAGCAGGGTCGGAACGATGGGAAGGAGGGAGGGTGATATAACAGTCAAAGGTTCAGGAGGATGAATTGGAAAATCAGACACATCAAATAAAAATGATTCAACCTCAATATTATCCTCAAGACTCTCCTCAATACTATCCTTAATATTTAACTCATCCATGCCGTTATCATCAAAATCTAGACGCATATGAGATTCGGGAGAAACATTTAATAACTCGGGATGATGATTTGAACATAAAATCTCAATTAAATCGACAGGTTCATCATCCGAAATATTCCCGGCGTCTATATCCTCAATCAAGTGAAAATCAATTTTCTTAGACACCTCATCAAAAGCATGGATATTTATCGATTTAGGTTCTAGAGTGGAGGTGTAAAGATCGAAATGATTATGTGCGGTTTCACTCGAAAGGGGTTCCTCACAATTTGGCAAATCAAACACTACAAAATCACACAACTCGTTTTTATTTTCAACAGGTGAACTATTTAGGGCAATCGATGGAAAACAGGAGTTATGGGCTTCAATTGGGTAAGAGTAGGTTTGATTTGAAAATCCTCTCTCATTCTCACTCTGTCCAACTGCCGCCTCATACATTGAAAAATTTGGAGCTAGCGGGACACTAGCTACCGGTTCACTCGGTTGCATAAGGGCGGCCATGGACGCTTCCACATTCCTCATCATTTTGTTTGTTGCAGCAATATAAGCCTCCAACGACTCTTCCAAACTAGACTTGGGTGGTGAGGTGGTTTCGGGAAAAGATTCAAAATTGGTTGAATATGTGAAACTCCCTAATGGCTGTGTAGAAACAGTGTCTAGTGAAGGTGGGAAAGTCGGGTATGACTGGTAGGAAGTGGGTGATTGGACAGGGGTAGGGTCAACATATGGATAAAAAGGTGAATAGTCGTGTTGATCCCTAGAACTGGATGAGTGGAGAGGGGTGAAAGATCGACTGCGAGATTGAGCAATATGCTCAGCAATGGATATCGGCTTAGGGGTTACAGCTGAACTTGAAAAAGTGGTGTCAACATACGAAGGTGGTGAAGGTTGACTTGGTTGACATAAAGGGTGTTGAAAAGTCAAACTGTTTCTCCTAGATATCTCTATGTGATCTTTCAAAGATTTTTTAGACATGGAGGGATCGTTTTTAAATTGACCGAACAAATTGACATATGACGCAAAATTATGTTCGGGATACCGAAGTTCGGCTAAAGATTTATTATGTGGGGTACCCATGTTGTAAGAAGAGGGAAAGAAGGAAAGTTTATTTGGTGCAAGGATTTATTTGTAGCTAAAATAACTTTGCAAGTTTCTATCAAAATTTTCCTTATTCTTTTTTTTATTCTTTTTCTCTTTATTAGGAAAAATTTGTTGCAAAAAGATTTTTAACACAAGATATGCAACAGCAAAATATTACTTGCAATCTAATTTCATTTTAAGCAAGGCATAAAAATCCTGCACAAGATCGTCATTTGGAAGGGAAAAAATTGTTGAGCGTAAAGAAATCCTGCAGGCAAATTTACAGAAGATATATCAAGATTTGCAGAGGAGGAGAGAGAAAACTCACAGAAATATGCAGTGTCAGAACGGTGTTTTTTTTTTATCGTGCTTCTTCCCCTTTTTTTTAAGCCCTGATTCGACTAGACCGCGGCGGTTCCGCGGCCAAAAGGGGGCTGGCGCGGCGGTTCCGCCGCGCTTTGGTCGGTTCAGCAATTTTTTTTTTTGGACCAGATCACCGCGGTTAACTTGTAGACTCGATCCTCCAAATTTCTTCTGTTCCTCGGTTGTTGTGATCTTCTGTTGTTCCGATCTGTTTTTTCTTGTTTTGATCTCTGTATATTTCCAAATCCGATTTTTGTATATCCTGCAAAATTCAAATAACAAAGTATCCCTTCCAAAAATAACAGATTATATATATTTTTTATATTTTTTTGATTTTTTTAGATTTTTATGATTTTTTAAATTTTGATTAACCCGAAATTTCGAAAAGGAAAGTTCTACGCCATCCCCGGCAACGGCGCCATTTGATTGGTAGTGATTTAGCGTGCTTGCGCTTTCTAAAAGATAGATCAAAAATATTTGTAACTGCAATCAAGAACGGCGTCGCATGAAGCTAGCCGGTGAGTATGGGTCGGTCCACAGGGATTTTGTGAATTTCCGATTCGTTCTTACGAGTTAATTCCGGAGGATGTTCGGTTGATTATTAAATCTAAAAACCTAATTAACCTAGGGCAATTATCTAGATCTACTCTTGCTAGGGCTAGGTTTAGGGATGGTTTGGAAATGTAATTAAATCTCACCGCTTTCAATACCCGAATGAAGATCTATGAGGAGTTATGGTAATTATCAATAAAGTGGATTAGATCCGTTCGGGAAGGTATTCCTTCCTCTAGGTTATTGTCCTTCCTTTAGAGATCCTTACCCTAACCTCCATGGAAAATATCACACCCGGGCCTTTATACTACGGTATCACCACTACCTCGAGGGATAGAGTGCCGTAGGGAGCGGTATGTGCATGTATGCATGGAGTCCTATTGTAAATATTTGGTGGGTAAGAAAAGGATGAGAGATCTCATCTCTCAAAATCCTTCCCAAAAGCTAAACCCTAAACAAGTTCCTAGGGCATGAAATTAAATCTACCTAGGGCAAGGAATTTAAATCTACACTAACGTAAGAAATTAAATCACTTACAGATGCATCCCTCCAATCATCCATGCAGGGTTGTCAGATCTGAATTTCTGAATGGAGAAGAAACACCGATGCTCTCCAAAAGATTTCTAAATTTTATTCATTAAAGAGAGGCATAAAGAATTACAATCTGTAGAGTTCCTATTTATAGAGAATAGGAAACCCTAGGGTTACATTTGATCCGCATATTTGCATTTACAAAAATAGCCCTCTAGGAAGACCGGTCAACGCCGCCACTGTATTTTGGTAAAAAATATTTTGCATATGGGCTTCTTCTAGCCGCGGAACCACGGCAATGGCTGGCTTGGGGCCGCGGTTCCGCGGCCCTTTAGTGAGTTCAGATGCTGAAATTTTTGTGTTATTCTCTGGATCTTTTTGGGCTTCTGGTTCTTGGGTTATTTTATCAATTGGGCTTCTGAATCTTCTCCAGATCTCTTAGTGAAAGCTTGTAGCGATCTTTTAACCGTTTGCCTTGACATTTTGGATCTTGCGTTGCCTTGTTGATTGTGAACTGTTCTTCGTCTAGGCTTGACTAAGATCCTCCTATTTGTTGGTCAAAATCCACTTTTGCATCGTCTTTTCATCGTTTTCACTGTTTTCTTTCCAAGAACCTGTAACCTGTAACATGTAGCAGACATGCGTCAAAAGTACCTGTTTATTTATAAAAAGAATAAGAATGGGAAATATAATAATGCAATATTATGGTGTGAACAGGGGTTGACTTGTGTGTGTTATCATTCTTGCCTCTCATCTTTTTCACTCCTCTCATTTTTCTCACTCTCTCAAACACACACACACACACTCACACACACACACATCATCATCAGCAGCAACAGCTAAGACAACAACAACAACAACTGAAACAGCAGCAACAATAGCAGGAGCAGCAGCAGACAACAGCAGTAGCAGCAGCCTCATTAGCAACAACAACAACAATAGCAAGAGCAGCAGCAGCAGGAGCTTTAGCAGCAACAGAGAGCATCACAAGAAGATAGCAACAGCAGCAGCTCCATCAGCAGTACACACCAGCATCAGCCCCAGCAGCTCCGGCAGTAGCAGAGCAGATAAAGTAGCAGCAGCAGCAGGCCAGGGCAGCAGTATCAGCAGCCAAGGCAGCAGCAGCAACAACCACTTCTCCAGCAACTTGCAGAAGCTCTTCCTCCCCCATACACTTCTTCTCTTGCTCTCTAGGGTTCTTTATGGTATATTTCTGAACCCTTTTCCCTAGTTTGCTTAGTTGTGTGTGGTTTTGTGTCGATTAGTGTTAAATAGCTAATTTAGTGCTAGATTTTGGTGATTTGTGAGATGTTGTGGCAAATTGTTGATTTTGTTAGCTACCTTAGTTTATTTAAGTGTTATTTGGGTCACTGAACTGAGCTTAGCCCTGGATTACACTAAAATACCATAAGGTTTCTAAATTGTGCAAATTGGTGATTTTAAAGCGATATATTAGCAATCTGGAATCTGCTATTAACCCGGACCCTACAAAACAAAATTGAGGAGACTGGAGCATGTACACTAGGTATAGATACCTCCATATGAACACGAACACACCAGTCCCAACCACGGCCGCCAGTTTAATCAATCTGGCCGCAAATTGTGGCCAAGAAGGGGAGTGGGGTGCTGGGGTTTTGGGAATGGTTGTCTACAGTGTTTTGTAGTGCTTTGGCATGTCTAGTTTTGGAATATTTGGCCTGTAGGAAAATCTGGGATCATATATCGTTTTTGTGTCCATTGTGTTTGCGCGATACGCGCGATACGTGAGTGGGTTCTGTGATCCAGCGTATCGCGGCGTGTCGCGATGGTTTTAGACGCGTACACACACGATTCAGCGTATCGTGCACACACGCGTTTAGTTCGCGACGCGAGTTTCTCGTTTTGGTTCGATATCGCATTTCGCGGAATATTTGGTTTATATATGATTTCCGTGTCTTATTTACAGGTTTGCAAGCAGGGACTACGGACACTACTACAGGGGGGAGCAGATGGTAGGATTCACCTAGCGTAGGGCGTAGGTGAGTAGATTTAACATCTACAGGGGAATCGCCTGCATGACGTTATGCGTCTGGGCTAGGATTCAAATACCTGTCGCATATTCTACGTCATTGTTAGAATTGCGCATTTACTTTATTTCCTTGATATAGTTATACTGTGACTAGCAGCCGTAGGACACTGCACATATTATTGACGGTTCATGTTGCACGAGCATGGATTGTATGCTACACACACACCGTCAATAATTGCCATGTCACACACAACCCCTTATAGATTCTTTTGCTTATCACACATGACATCTAGCTTATCGGTATACTTGTAGTGTATCTTACCATTAGTGATAGGTACATATACACCTTGCGATACAGCTATAGGTATACCATGCACATATTTTACTTATAGGTAGATACCTATACTTAGCTGTACCTTATTGATTTCGCATACATCTGGTTTCAGCTACATGTTCTCATTTATATGCTCACATTCAGATATATCGCATTTATTTGTTCCTGGATTTGCTCATTGTTATTTGGATTTTACATGGTGTATTCTGTATTTTGGAACCGTGGGAGTTCATGAAATTATGCATACATTGAAAAACCCGATTTCCTTGATATGATATTTGCGTGTCCACCATGAGTTTTATCGGTGTTGATTATATACTCCATACGAGGTGTGGTTGCCGTATGAGAGTACATGGTGGGGCCCGGTATGGTTCCCCTCGGCAAGAAGATCGATGGATTTTGCCGATTGAGCCTGGAGGCGGGCGAGTACCTACCGGTGACAGTACCCCTGACTCAGCGGGGGATCACGGAGACACCGTTGGAAGTC
This sequence comes from Agapanthus africanus, assembly GCA_030015575.1. Taxonomy (NCBI): domain Eukaryota; kingdom Viridiplantae; phylum Streptophyta; class Magnoliopsida; order Asparagales; family Amaryllidaceae; genus Agapanthus; species Agapanthus africanus. Next base: position 524,335,860 of record JASDDO010000019.1, read on the forward strand.
ATGTACGTATGCATACGTCGAAAGGCGAGGGTCAGAGCTAGGCACTCGTGCTTTCGGGATAGCGTATGATACGTGATCAGGATTTCTGTGTCGATGCTTGGCACATTGTTTTCATGATATTTCTTTTAATACCTTTGTATATATAACAGGGGATTTAGCCATTGTTATATATACTCTTACACCAATATTAGTGGAATGGGATGCTAATATATGTGTATTGCCCCCATCATATTTTATTTCTGTACATATATATATATAGGATGTTAGAAATTATTTGAGATTCGACTTGGGATATAGGTGATTCATTGAGATTGGATATTGGATATGAAAGAGATTGATGATTTGTACATTCGAGATATAGGAGAGCTATTCGATATTGTACATTGAGGTGATGTGAGACTTATATGACGTGAGAGCCCAGTTTGGGGGCTGATTGGAGGATTTGGGATTTGAGTGTCTTGAGGGATTGTGATCCTACCACGATGTCAGGTTTCCGTGGAAATGACATATTCCACCCTATACCTCACACTTAACTATTTTATGCACAGTTTCATATATTGGTAGTACCTATTAGTGTACCCTTATGATAGTTGCATATCTACTTTCTCATATCCCTATTGCATAGTTATTGCATACAATTATCATGCCATTATTGCTTCACATATTGATTGTACCTGCTAGTGTACTTCCATTACTTTGCATTCACATGACATGTTATTACTGTAATCACATATCTTAGATTCATGCTATACGTACATTCCTGCGATTACCTGCATATGTTATCTAATATTCACGAGTTGGCAACTCACCCCCGTTGTGCCACAGGTGTTTCATGTTGTTCCCCAGAGTAGTCGAGGCAGGCTATTCAGCTATTCAGCTATTCAGCTATTCCGCTTTTCAGCTATCATCTTTTGCTACAGATACCGCATCAGTTCACAGTACTATTTTGCTTAGGTGGGTTAGATGATTATCTGTATTTCATATTGTACATTCGTTGTATTTTGTACTCTCCATCTACTATTATGCTGTGGACTTAGAGACTTGGTGAGGACGATATTGTATATTATTTATGGATTTGTTGCCTTTTATATACAGTTTCCTTCCTATTGTCTTTATTTCTTCGTTACGGCATCGTATATTCTTGTTGTATTCATCTTAGCTAGTTTTTACAGAAAGGGGGTTGCCAAAATTTTAAAGAAAGAGAACTGGACTTTTAAAGAATTTGTGTTGTGATTTCAAAGGTTTTCAAAAACTTATATTATCTTTTCCGTATTTTATTGGTTTAGATTTCTGGGTTTTGGCTTTCTTTTACTGCGTTACGTCTTTAGGCGTTGCGTAGTATTAGGGCCGTCACGGGCCAATTTTGGGTCGTGACAAAGTTGGTATCAGAGCGCTAGGTTTTACCTTTCGGAGTGTAGGATGACCTTAGTATGATGGAGTAGGTAGCTTAAGCAAAGTAATGTAGTGTGTATGTCTGCAGCATACCCACGGTGCGGTACTTTGCATTAAGTGACCTAAGTACAATTTGCTTGAAATTCCTTCCTTGATGATTCATATCCTTAAGATTCGATTCCTTATTCTCATCGAATCTTATATCTATTTATAGCCTTGCCGCCGATGACTATGGGGACTCAGAGTGATGCAGCGAGGGCCGAGGTCAGAGTTGGCTCGGGTGAGACGAGTACTGATCAGGATGGCACTCTAGTTGCACAGGTGCAGACGGATCAGCCTACAACATATACTATTGATAGACTTTTTGCAGAGATGCAGGACTTCCGCCAGGCTATGAGTTCTTTGGTTGATGTCGTTCGGGAGCTACGTCAGGAGGTTGTCACCCCTGTTACTCGGTTGTCACTTACGATCAGCGTGCAGCAGTCCGTCACCTACATAGCACCAGTGGTTGCAGCTCCAGTTGACGAGGCACATATTCCAGGACAGTGGAGGACTCGTACCAGTGTACCAGCCCAGAGGCAGAGGTTTGGTTGTCAAGACAGATTTCGTGGCCGTCGCGGGAGTAGCAGAGGCTTAGGACGAGGACAGTCGTTCAGCTCTCATCCCCAGGATGGTCAGCGGTCAGCGCATGGATGTTTTTGATGCGGGAGCCTTCAGCACTTCGTCAGGGATTGTTCCTTAGCACCTCGTCAGAGTTGTATTCAGAGAGGCCATGGACGTGGAAGATTTGTTGAGAGGGCTCAGTCTACCAGAGGAGTTCATCCAGTTGCGGGTAGAGGGCAGACACAGGAGTTTGCTTCTGCTCGGGACGCGCAGACGTCCAATGTGGAGTTTTCAGGTATCTTTAATTCACTTGTTCTTTTGACGTATTCGTTTGTTTTCTTGCTTGTACCGTGGTTGGGTAGATTAGTCGTAGTTGTGTTAACTTCTGTCAGCGATTCTTTTGTTGCGCGACACGTATTTCAGTTGTGTGCCAACCGGATAGGAGATAGAGATTCGTCCGTCGTTTTGATCCTTCTAGAGATGTTGGATTTGACGTTCTCCTGGGCACGGACTGATTAATTACGTGCTAGGCGTCTATGGACTACCGTGAGGAAACAGTCAAGTTTGTTTTCCCGGCAGGTCAGTTCTCGTTGTGCAGGTGGATAGTTGTGCCACCTCTCATAGCTTGAATTCAGCCTTTTTCGCTGGTCGGCTTTTGAGGAGTTGTCGTGGATTCTTGGCGTTTATTCGTAATACCGTAGCCACAGTGGGATTATTGGACCGAGTTCCTTTCGTGCAAGAGTTTTCCGACGTTGTTCCAGATGGGCCGGCGAAGCTTAAGGATCAGCTGCAGAGTTGTGGTTTGGGGAGTTTTGTGCGTCTGAGTGTTTCGCTTTTGGAGGCTCCTATTTCTGTTCGTCAAGGAGAAAGACGGAAGATTAAGGTTGTGTATCGACGAATCGTTAATTGAACCGGCTTACGGTGCGGATAGGTATCCTTTACCTCGCCATGACGATTTCTTCGATCAGCTCCAGAGTGCGAGACATCTTCTAAGTTTGCTTGGGATCAGGTCATCATTATTGCGGGTTCGGAGTGATGGCATTCCGAAGTCTGCCTTGTGCGTGCTATGGGCTTTGTGTGTGTTAGTGAGTCACAGGATTCACTGATGCCCTAGCAGCATTCGTTGATGTGATGAACCAGATTTCTGCAGGCCGTTCCTCAACCAGTTTTTGTTGTGTTATTTACGACATTCTGGTCTGTTTAATTTGTCTTGAGGGACAGGAGTAACACTTGGGGATTTGTTATGCAAATACTGGGAGAGCACCAGCAGTTCGCTAAATTCTCAGAGTGTTTCTTCAGGCTTGTTTTGTGTTGACTCCTAGGTCTTATAGTCATGGGAGACAGTTTCGTATGGTTCCGAGGGAGATCGTGACCGTACAGCTTAGGTCCAGACATGTGTGCAGGACGGAGATCCGCAGATTATTGGACTTAGCAGGTTTTACCGCCGTTTCATGCAGGATTGCTAGAGTAGTGCTGCACCGTCGACTGAATGGACCGGAAAGGAGGTTTCTTTTCTTTAGACTGAGGCATGTGTGTGGAATTTTCAGCAGTTGAAGATTCGGTTAACAACTGCATCAGTTCTTTCTTTGTTTTTGGTTCGGGCGATCTTGTTGTTAACTGTAATGTTTCTTGAGTGGGATCGAGTGTGGACTGAGGTGACACTATAGAGTTATCGCTTTTGCTTCCCTACATTTGGAGGAAGTACGAGAAGGATATTCCACTCATGATCTGGAGATGGCCGCGGTGGTTTTGCGTTGGAGATTTGGAGACACTACTTGTTCGAGAGTCATGTCAGATTTTCACGGACCACCAGAGCTTAATGTACATCTTCCTGCAGCGGATTTTGATTGTTGTGATAGTCTTCTGCAGATTTACAGTTCTTGTGTGATCGTTGAGTACAGCTTAAGTTCGTCTCTACGGAGGGGACAGCTTGCTCATGTCCGCGCCCGACCACTTTTCCTTAATCGTTTTTGTGAGACACTGCCCGCCCATGCTCGTTCGTCAGTGATACTTGAGCATACTCGGCTGGGTAATGATTCGGAGACCTTGATTTGTGACAATGGTGTGCTAAGTTAGGGACGCGTTTGTGTACCTGGTATCGTCAGGTAGAGACGTGTAATCCTAGAACATGCATATCTGTCAACTCTCTGTATGCATTCAAGTTCCACCAACATTTAGCGTGACTTGTGAGATGGTTACGGGTGGACAGGGATGTAAAGAGAAGTTTCAGGTTTCGTTTCAAGGTGTCTGTCTTGTTGTGTGCTTGGGTCGAGCATCTGAGACCGGCTGGAGAGTTGCAATCTTTAACCGTTCCGAAGTAGAGTGGGAGCAGATCTCCACGAATCTCATTATGGTTTCTACCCAAGTTTAGTCAGTGTGTGACTCCATTCGGATTCTTGTCGTCCGGTTATACTCAATGTGCTCAGTTGTTTCTTGTTAAGTGGTGTGTTTGTTTTGATTGTTGTCAGCAGTTGGGGATCGTCACTCGCCATCGTTAGGTTTCTCCTTCGATAGCTGTTATCAGGAGACACTTCAATTGGCCACCTTTAGGTTTAGGGGTTAGGTCGTGTCGATCACCAGTCTGTTGTTTTTCTGACTCTGCGTAAGTAGGATTTTGGACCCCAGCTAGTCTAGAGCTTCGGAGATGATCCAATTGATTAAGGTCAGGATGAAAATTGTCTATTGCGAACTGAGGTCTTATGCCGACTGTGCTAGCCATAGACTCGAGTTCGCAGGGACAGATCATGTATTCCTACGGACTTTCCGATGAATTACGTGTTGGATTTTGGGAAGCTTGTCCCAGGATTTAGGTCCTTCTGGGATCCTATAAGCGAGTTAGTTTCGTTGCCTTTAATTTGGCTCTTCCGCCCAGATTATTGGATTTTCACCCCGTATTCCTTGTGATGATGCTTTACAATTACCTTCATGACCTTTCTCACATAATTTGGCACCAGACCATTTGGCTTGGACGCGATCGTTTCGCTCACCGGCAGCCATTGTGTTAATGGCTCGGCAGGTGGAGGAACATCGGTCAAGGGTCTTGCCATCTGTGAAGGGTTTTTCTTGGACGTAGCCGTATAGTGAGGTAATCACTTGGGAGGCTGCAAGTGAGATTTGAGAGTTGTAATCTTCTCTTTGAAGTTACGTATAGTATATTTTTTAAAATTCTGGGACGAATTTCTTTTAAGGGGGAAGATTGTAACACCTTAGAATGTGTTTTGTGGCTAATTATATTTTTATACATGGTTTTTACTAAAGAGTTTACCAATTTGGGTTCTAAATATTTTATCCTATTTATTGAGTATTTTATTAGATTTTTCCTAGCCTTGCACACACTTGTGCATGATAACTAGGGTTGTTTTGGTGGTTTAACCATGATTAGCAATCATGGTTAACTAACCATTTTATCTAATCTAGCTTTTAGTTTTGTTTTAAGTATTATGGGTTTTAAGCATAATGGTTGTTTTAAAATGAAAAATGAATTTAAAAGGATTTAAATTTGGGTTGAAGTGTTGACCATGTGAGAGAGGGAGAGAGAGAGTGCATGATGGGGCATGATGGCCTTGCCATGCTTCAATTAATGAAGAGAGAGAGAGGGAAGGGGGTTGACTTGTGTGTGTTATCATTCTTGCCTCTCATCCTTTTCACTCCTCTCATTTTTCTCACTCTCTCAAACACACACACACACACTCACACACACACCCATCATCATCATCAGCAGCAGCTAAGACAACAACAACAACAACTGAAACAGCAGCAACAATAGCAGGAGCAGCAGCAGACAACAGCAGTAGCAGCAGCCTCATTAGCAACAACAACAACAATAGCAAGAGCAGCAGCAGCAGGAGCTTTAGCAGCAACAGAGAGCATCACAAGAAGATAGCAACTGTTAGTTATATGTATGCCGTAAAGGCCATTACTATACATAGGATGTATATTGTAGTGGATGCTTGGACATATATAGGGAGGACTTTCTTGCTCGACATGATAGTATGCTATCTGGTTGATCTTTACCTTAACGTGTATACTGATTGTCTTTCTGTTACATGTTGGTAAAGCCCTTAGGATGTGTACTTGACTACCTGGACTATGATGCGGATCAAACTAGTGGGGACATGACAGTCCATAAGTACATCCTTCAAGGTCCCTAGTCGTGGGTGTATCGAGACGGGGCATCGATATACCAGAGTACACTAGCGTATACCTTCTCGACCCATACAGATGGGCGATGGATGATCCCATATCCATTGGTGTTTGATATCGGAGATGATATACGGGTGCTCAGTGAAGACTGGGTACACTGGACGGACTCGCCGAGAACTCCCAGATGGTATTATACCTTACGTCAGATGGCAGTTCTCTGGTGACATTGGTACAGAGTAGTCTGTTGACCCGAGATCGTCATAGAGTCTTGTGTGGTTCCCACTGTGCTTTGATTTCCACCTTACCACGTCCAAGAGGGCGTGCAAAACGGTGGTTTTTGGGTACAGTCCCGAATCACATGGAGGCAATGAGCGATAGGAGGGGATTCGTCTCTCCCGGTATAGGGAGTTGATGTTGCGCTGTGTTCGATTGGCTATAACCGGAAATCCCTGGCCAGGGTTGCTGAGATTTACTGGTAAGTGTTACCAGTAGTTTCTCGAACTGTTATAGACCTCATATCGACACGACTTATTGTTGGAGATAGTGCCCTCAGAGTCAATTATTGGATCACAGGCACGTGATTGCAATGATTGAGGGAGGACCTATCCCAGGAGGACAGTCTTACTCGAGATGATAGTATGCTATCTGGTTTACCTTTATCATCGTGTACTGCTTTAGGTGACCTTACAGGTCGCTATTACACGCTGATAGAGCCCCTAGGATTCTTGCTTGACCACCAGCAGTATGATGGCGATCATATACGTGGGAGCTGGTAGTCTATAAGCACATCCTTAAAAGGTCCCTAGTGTAAGTGCACGGCGGCGCCCCGGCCGTCAATCCGACGGCCAAAAGCGGAAGCGGTGAATAACTTTAAATTTTGCGGACTTAGCAAACCGCCGCGCACTAATACCCGGATCGAACCACTAACTAGTCCTAGCTATCTACAAGAAAGGGAATAGAGATATACCGACGATCCAAGTCCTCCGGTCTTCTCGTCATGGTCCCGATCTCCTGCGGAAAAGTCCCGTCTCCTCCTCGTCGCCGGAAGTGCACCACATCGCCTACTTCTTTTATGGGCTCCCACCTCAATGCCGAGGCAACTCGGGCACGAAGCCGGCTACTCGACGTGCCCAAGGTTCGCTGTAGAATGTTTGGTAGAGCTTGTGTCTCACTTTTGGGGTATTGGAGATGCCATTGTGGTGGAGGGATGATGCAAGGAGTTTTGTGGAGGAACTTGGAGAATTTTGGTGTATCAAAATGAACAACATTTCCCCCACCTCAATTTTGGACAGCCCATTCAAGGGGGAGGCCGGCCATGCTCTAGTGAGGGAGGGAGAGAATGAGAGGTCTTGCAAAAGGAATGAGAAGCCACCATGACAATAATGCAAAGAGGGCATCATGAAAGAATATGATGACAATACCAAAACCACACTCAACACCACCATCATCACCTCACAAAGTCCAACCATGATGAGAAAAGAAAAGTCAATGATGGTGCACATCATGAAAACCATCATGATGCTACAATAAGCAAAGACCCCCTCCACAAAAGCCTATTTGCAACAATGCAAATAAACCCTCCTCCACCAATCTTCGGCCAATGAACGATACAAAGGAAATTGGCCGAAACGAAAAGCAAACTGGCAACTCCAGAAAACTGGTCCCGTAATAAATTACAGGAAAACCCCGATACTGTGCATACACACCCGCATCTGTATTTCGACCGAAATACAAATGCAATGAGACAAAATCTACACTGTACTATACTAGGATCCGGCTTATACCAAAACCGGCTAGTAATATCTGTTCGATCCTGATCCGTGCAATAACGCACGTATCTGATCGAACCCTGCCATATAACCATACGGCCTATAGTACAAACTGTCCGATCCTGATCCGTGCAATACCGCACGTATCTGATCGGACCATGCCATATCTCTATATGGCCTCTACAACCTTTCGCCCGAAAGCTGAGTAACTGAATGTGGGGGACTCTAAAGACTCGTCAACACCTTGGTTGTGGATTTAACCACTAGCACGTCAGAGGTATAAGCCAATACGTGACGGGCTACCAGGTACTGACCAAATGGGACGTCGATGAGGAAGCTCACCCCGACACCCAACTGAGCCTGTCAGTGACAATATCCGTGCAGTCCGGTCCGTTCGTCTATGAGTATCGCATGGCGGGCCTAGGGGGTTGGTAAAAGTCAGACCCCCAAAAGCGGTACAAGTCGTGTCGGAGTGTAGCCCAGAACACCCTGAGATACTACTGGAATACCTACCAGTAAATCTCCTTGCCTTGGCCAAGGACTTTGTGTAATGGCTCTCCTAGACACAGCACGACCTCACCCCCAATACCGGGAGAGACGAACCCCTGAAGATACGCTCACTGCCTCCATGTGGCTCGGGACTGTACCCAACTAAAACCTGTTTGCACGACTCCTTTGAGCCGTGGTAGGGTAGTAATCAAAGTACAGTGGGAACTCACACGAGACAAATGACGATCCCCAGGTCGATGAACTAACCTGCACACATGTCACCAGGGAACTGCCATCTGACGTCTGGTATATGACCAACTAGCATGTTCCCGGCGAGTCCTATCCGGTGTACTCATAACCCAATGAGCACCTGTATACATCTTAGGTGATCCAACTGACACCAGTGGCTTGTGAGACCGGCCACCGCCCCTCGTCGGGGTCTCGACTGTATACACTAGTCTACTATGGAGAATCGATGCCCTGTCTCGAAACTCTCACGACTAGGGACCTTTTAAGGATAAGCTTATAGACCCCAGCTCCCACTTATATGATCGCCCTCATACTGCTGGTGGTCAAGCAAGAATCCTAGGGGCTCTATCAATGTGTAATAGCGACGTGTCAGGTCACCTAAAGCAGTACACGATGATAAAGGTAAACCAGATAGCATACTATCATCTCGAGTAAGACTGTCCTACCGGGATAGGTCCTCCCTCAATCATTACAATCACGTACCTGTGACCTAATAATTGACTCTGAGGGCACTATCTCCAACAATCTCCCACTTGCACTCAAGGCTAATTATTGCGATGTCGCATACTCACAGCCCGTGTGATACCGAACATCCAACTCCTCTACTAGTCAGTCTCACAAAGCTCGTTTGCGGAACTATTGCGTTCGAGGAATAGCCTCAGTGAGTGGATCCGCTTAGTTGTTTCTTTCTATGTCTCTCTATATCTCAAGTTCGCGGAGAAAGCCATCTCCCGAAAAGAGCAATACCTGTCTCAGAATATGTCTGGATGTCTGATGGGACATAGCTCATAAATGAACTCCAAATCCAAGCTTCTTAGACTGTATCGTCAACTGAACTTAATCAGTATCCTGCGCCATGCCTCCCTCAGTATTGCCTTGGACCACCTGTCCAAAATACTGCCCCTCATCAGAAGGAAAACTATAACTCTGACAACCTCCTTGTCGTCCATGTCACCTTGGAAGCCTGGAATGATAACTGTCTCCTGAATGAGGCTGTCGTTATCATATCCCTAGAACATCCACTTATGTTCTAAAACTGCTTCCGACTGTTTCTCCAGGATTGAATTAATATCAACTTATTGCATCTAGTGCAAGAACAACATCTGGTGTGGTACTTGACATCTCACGATTGACTCAATTGCCTGAGCAAGTGATCTGCCAATCATGCACGTCCCTCTCCCCTTTAGTCTGTAAGACACCTTTGGAGAGGGTGACTCCATTACCTGCAGGCACACTACCGTGCCAGGAGTCGTCCATCCTAAATACTCTTAGAATGCTGTCAAGTACCCTGATTGGGAAACCACCCAAATCTAGATCTAAAACCATAGATCCAGTAACCAGTATGTCAGATATAAAATCCATTTGCTTTGTGGAGAAACCACTGTGTGACGACCAAAGTATAACCGATTGTAGTATAGGAGTTTCTTTTCCTATTCTGTGTATGTCATCCAGATACCAGGACATCACACCCTACTACCTTCTCAACAGATCCATCCCCTATTCTGATGAAGTCAAACCCATGACTGTCACGTCAGAAATAGATGATCTATCTCCGCTATATCTGCTTTAGTCTATAAATAGACATAAGCTACCTGTCCACCAATGCTTCCGCTGCTCCCACTGACTACGACAACCCTCTGGCAGAGTCATATACACGTACACTTCTAAAACTAGTTTAGAACGACGCTATACTCATCCTCCCGCCGGGTCTCGCACCCTGGAACAACAGCAATGGTAATTGTGGGTAAACAAGAACTTCCCTGTCACCGTCCTTGAGGCTACCGTAGTACCTCTCGGGTGCCTGAAGTTACCCACCTTATCTGCGGAGTGGCCAATGGAATGTCAATCCAGATTGAATCTTTAGGTTCCTTATCAAATCTTCAGTAATCGTTTGTGGTTCTGGAATCACTTCCAGTTCTACCATACTCCCACTACTGTTTTCTGAAAAAAAATCCATTTTTAATAAAACTGTGGCGAGTCTAGAACAATATCGCTATTGTTCATCCAGATGGTAGAAAGTCAACCCTCGTCATAGCCTGGGTCAACCCACAAACAGCCATTACAGAAACGTGCCTTGAGTTGTCCAGTGTCTGGTTTTAATCATAAACCAGACAACTCCCCGTACCTTAAACATCGTTAAGATATGAACTGTTCTATATCCAATATAGAACCAGAGGCACTGATTTAATTGAACCAGATTCAAATCATGCAGCTGTCTCCTGTGCATGTCAACTAAATGGAAGGAGGCCGATCAGCGTTACTCAACTTAGGAATGCTTCCAATTATGAGTAACCTGAAAGAGAAGCAATTTCTCTTAATCACTACTATCAACTGAATACCACATACAAGTATCTACATCTTCGATCACTTTGAAGAATCCCGATACTTGCTACACCTGGTTCTCTACTCTATTCAAATACCTGTAACTTCTCCAAATTCGGACCCTGTGTTTCCACGAAACACTTGTCTAAAAACTAGAGAAGTCATAAGTAAACCGAATATAGTACGAGAACCAACCCCTCTGTCCTGATGGACCCTGGACAACATACAATACTCTGTATAAGTCCCTTGAGTCTGATAACTTATTCACTGTGTGTCGTAGGTTGAAAACTGTACTTATGGTTAAGAAGAATTACACCGCTGTTTAATGCTCCTTACCTAACCATCCACTGATATAGGTAAATGTCGTAGACATAATTTCAGAAAGGTATATCTCACTCTATGAAAATAGACGTACAGATATATCAATTTGAAATTGGTGCATAACAGCGGATATTCAAAACCAAATATTTGCCGACCGGCAAATAGCCCAGGTGATTTCCTCAAATATCACTGATTACAACGAATCCCGATATAATGAGGATAATCACCCAATTCCCAATAACTTACTCCCACTCATCATCTGTAAAACCATACAGATGTGAGAATCGTACCTGGTAAATACATACTCTGGAGTAAGTATCTAATCGGGAAATCAGTTTTCCTTTAACATTACACAGTGAAACTGAAATATTGAAATGTTCCGATGGGGTATTCTGGTATTCCTAGTAATGCCTCTTCCAGATTCACGACTGTAACCGTATAGTTCTTTGCCACCTCTCCAAATCCCTTCATATGTCTTTAGTCTTTACCTTCTGCACACCCCTTTAGGCCAAATGGTTTTCTTCCTTCCCTACCGTTCGGCACCAGCCTATGGTTTGGAAGAAGACTATCCAATAAGCATAATGGGTGTACTGTCCCAATCCGAGGAACACTCGCAATGAGAGAGGGTGAAGATAAAAGACAACCGAATAAACCTTATTCCTATTTCTCCTGGACCAGAATCCATCCCCGAACTGGAACAAGTTCCTTTCGGGTTCGTATATAATCATACGATGGAGTATCCAATAAACTGTGGATCTTCGTAGTGATACGGAGTGTCCTGGAGAAATACAAAGGTGATTTTAGGATTGGCGAAGAAATACCTGGTTTGGTCGTGAATATCTGTTGCAATTTACTTTGCCCTCTTACTAATCCCTTGCTTTGTCTTAACTTAATACCTTCTGCACACCATCGTTATGCTAATTGGTTTTCTTCATTCCCTACCGGTCGGCACCAGCCTAAGGTTTGGAAGAAGACAATCCAATTTGCGTAATAGGTGTACTACCCCTAAACCAAGGAGTACTCGTAACCTGAGAGAGGGTAAAAGGAAAAGACAACTGAATAATCCTATCCGTTTTCTCCAGAACCGGAAACCATCCTCGAATAAATTCTTTCGAGTTCGTATCTAACCATACGATGGTTTTGTCCAATGGAAGTGGACGTTCGTAACAATACGGGGTGTCCTGGAGAAAAGGGTAAAAGTAGGAGTGGCAATGAGATTCGCAACTCTGACAATCCAAAAGCCAGTGTTAAGAAGGTTCGGTCAACTTGGTCACTAAGTCATAGTCTTAGGGTCGGGTCAATGGTCGCTGCCAAAGAGAGAGAGAAAAGAAACACTCAGCGTGCACTCTAACCTAGATCAGAATGGTTACCAATTTATCTAATCTGGAATCCTCCCACTGTACCTCAAATTCTCCTCCAAACCTGAAAGAAGAATTAGTCGGGGTCACCCGAGGAGTAAACTAACTCATCAGTGGGAATCGGGATCCAACTATCATCGCATGATAACGTGACGGAATCCGCTCACGGCATCACACTCCAGAAGGTATGCGCATATCTGGCAAGTTTCAGTTCTTTTGAAACTCCCGATGTGATTTTTGCCCCATGCTCTTATGACCTTGACGAAGGCCAACAAATCATAAGTCACATGTCAAGTTCTACCCGTCATTCTCCAGGTTAATTTGAATCCACCCGTACAAGCCCTTGACGAAGGTCAACAAGGCTATACGACTGTCCCAAACCAACGCATCTATCTATGCAACAGAAAGGTAACAAGCAGCTACCATACACTATGCCTTGACGAAGGTCAACAAACATAGCATGAATACTACGTGCTACCCGTCTGAAACGACGGAGGGCTACGAATGGTTTCTGGCGAAAACCTTTAACGTAATGAACTTGATATCGTTGAAGGAACTGATAGCTTTTTGAAAATATAGTGACGACAACTTCCGCTAAAGAGGTCACTCCCGGTGAAGGGATCTCGGCTCTTTCCCCGTAGAATGGGGTGCAGGATATTCCCACTGAATACCACGATGCAAAGCAAAAGTAATCGGCTATAGTGAAGTTAATGCCCTGACGCAAACTTTTTGTCCAAGGGGTCACTCCCGGTGAAGGGATCTCGGCCCTTGCCTCGTCGACTGAGGAGCAGGATATTCTAAATGAATACCGCGATGCAAAACAAAAGTGAACGTCCTAGCAATAACAGCTTTTTGAAAAGTGTTCCAACAACATCAGATTAGGTTTGTTTTTGACTTGCATTGATCCGAATCAATGCAGTCCCATCAATTGATCACACCAAAAAGAACGAAAATATACTTATGTGCGTATATGCCATCCGCATTCGCCACTGGGTCCCGTCATTACCCGTTAGGTTAGCTTACTAACGACAGAGCGGGGACTGGACTAGCGCGGATGCAAAACATATACAACATCTACTAATATATATACCAATATATTATATTCGCTCAAGGCGTGAATAAAATGCAACATCACAGAAATGAACAGCATCACAGAAACAATACAGATATCTGGGATCCCCGGGTTTCACAGAGCCACTGCTGAAACCCGACGTTCCCCTGGTCGTGTGGATAGCCTGTGCAATGAAATCCTAGACACCTACGGGCGCGGCAAGTTACCCGCCAAAACCTGAAGCGAGGCAGCCCCCTTCAGCAACGTGAATGGACCACCCAGCACTTCACGGAATCCGGTAACTTGGGCACCCCTCCTGGGTCAACCTGTACCCCCTACGAGTGCGGCGAATAGCCCGCCAATCCTAGAGTGAAGCCCCCTCCGTCTCAATGCCATGAGATGCGGGCTTGTTGCCCTCCAGAACCCGGCTATCCGTGCACCCCTCCGCGGGGCAATCCTAGTACAGAAAGTAAAATATACATACAACGGGTACATCGACCGCAACCAGGTCGTGCCCCAAAATAATAATACAAACAGGCAGTGACGGCAGTCCACATGTCGGACGCTCGCCCCGCAATATCAAATGTACATAATACAACCACAACTGTACTAGCATTGCATCCAGGCTATCCCCCACGACCGATCCGCAACATCACAGCAAAAACAAAACATCAACGTGAAAGTCACGTTCGCAAATCCGTCTAACCGGGCTATAGCAGTTAGACCGGATTTACCGATCAAGTGACATTCACGGTCGCAGATATAATGTAAATACTGTGAAAAATGTGTTTAAAATATCCGATCGATCAAAAATTAACAAGTGGGCCCCCAATCAAAACTGTAGCACTCACAGAAAACCTGGGCCCAATTTTAATATTCCAAAACCCATATTTTAAGCCCAGAAGGCCTCTGTAAAAAATTGGTGAAGTGATCTCCACAGTGTGCGGCGGAAGGGCGGCGGGAAGGGGGTTTTCGCGGCGGTTCCGCGCTCCCACTGTGGAGTTACTTCGTCGAATTTTTACAGAGCTCTTATATTTTCCAGTACATCAATATTTTACAACCTGAAAAATTTTTCGAGACCAAAAATTTTCAACAGAAACTGATGCGAACTAAAATGCAGTTTTGGAACATTCGATCGATCGAAACAGAAAAACACATTACACCAAGCTAGACTATGTTAATGGCGAGGCTCTGATACCACTGTAAGTGCACGGCGGCGCCCCGGCCGTCAATCCGACGGCCAAAAGCGGAAGCGGTGAATAACTTTAAATTTTGCGGACTTAGCAAACCGCCGCGCACTAATACCCGGATCGAACCACTAACTAGTCCTAGCTATCTACAAGAAAGGGAATAGAGATATACCGACGATCCAAGTCCTCCGGTCTTCTCGTCATGGTCCCGATCTCCTGCGGAAAAGTCCCGTCTCCTCCTCGTCGCCGGAAGTGCACCACATCGCCTACTTCTTTTACGGGCTCCCACCTCAATGCCGAGGCAACTCGGGCACGAAGCCGGCTACTCGACGTGCCCAAGGTTCGCTGTAGAATATTTGGTAGAGCTTGTGTCTCACTTTTGGGGTATTGGAGATGCCATTGTGGTGGAGGGATGATGCAAGGAGTTTTGTGGAGGAACTTGGAGAATTTTGGTGTATCAAAATGAACAACATTTTCCCCACCTCAATTTTGGACAGCCCATTCAAGGGGGAGGCCGGCCATGCTCTAGTGAGGGAGGGAGAGAATGAGAGGTCTTGCAAAAGGAATGAGAAGCCACCATGACAATAATGCAAAGAGGGCATCATGAAAGAATATGATGACAATACCAAAACCACACTCAACACCACCATCATCACCTCACAAAGTCCAACCATGATGAGAAAAGAAAAGTCAATGATGGTGCACATCATGAAAACCATCATGATGCTACAATAAGCAAAGACCCCCTCCACAAAAGCCTATTTGCAACAATGCAAATAAACCCTCCTCCACCAATCTTCGGCCAATGAACGATACAAAGGAAATTGGCCGAAACGAAAAACAAACTGGCAACTCCAGAAAACTGGTCCCGTAATAAATTACAGGAAAACCCCGATACTATGCATACACACCCGCATCTGTATTTCGACCGAAATACAAATGCAATGAGACAAAATCTACACTGTACTATACTAGGATCCGGCTTATACCAAAACCGGCTAGTAATATCTGTTCGATCCTGATCCGTGCAATACCGCACGTATCTGATCGAACCCTGCCATATAACCATACGGCCTATAGTACAAACTGTCCGATCCTGATCCGTGCAATACCGCATGTATCTGATCGGACCATGCCATATCTCCATATGGCCTCTACAACCTTTCGCCCGAAAGCTGAGTAACTGAATGTGGGGGACTCTAAAGACTCGTCAACACCTTGGTTGTGGATTTAACCACTAGCACGTCAGAGGTATAAGCCAATACGTGACGGGCTACCAGGTACTGACCAAATGGGACGTCGATGAGGAAGCTCACCCCGACACCCAACTGAGCCTGTCAGTGACAATATCCGTGCAGTCCGGTCCGTTCGTCTATGAGTATCGCATGGCGGGCCTAGGGGGTTGGTAAAAGTCAGACCCCCAAAAGCGGTACAAGTCGTGTCGGAGTGTAGCCCAGAACACCCTGAGATACTACTGGAATACCTACCAGTAAATCTCCTTGCCTTGGCCAAGGACTTTGTGTAATGGCTCTCCTAGACACAGCACGACCTCACCCCCAATACCGGGAGAGACGAACCCCTGAAGATACGCTCACTGCCTCCATGTGGCTCGGGACTGTACCCAACTAAAACCTGTTTGCACGACTCCTTTGAGCCGTGGTAGGGTAGTAATCAAAGTACAGTGGGAACTCACACGAGACAAATGACGATCCCCAGGTCGATGAACTAACCTGCACACATGTCACCAGGGAACTGCCATCTGACGTCTGGTATATGACCAACTAGCATGTTCCCGGCGAGTCCTGTCCGGTGTACTCATAACCCAATGAGCACCTGTATACATCTTAGGTGATCCAACTGACACCAGTGGCTTGTGAGACCGGCCACCGCCCCTCGTCGGGGTCTCGACTGTATACACTAGTCTACTATGGAGAATCGATGCCCTGTCTCGAAACTCTCACGACTAGGGACCTTTTAAGGATAAGCTTATAGACCCCAGCTCCCACTTATATGATCGCCTTCATACTGCTGGTGGTCAAGCAAGAATCCTAGGGGCTCTATCAACGTGTAATAGCGACGTGTCAGGTCACCTAAAGCAGTACACGATGATAAAGGTAAACCAGATAGCATACTATCATCTCGAGTAAGACTGTCCTACCGGGATAGGTCCTCCCTCAATCATTACAATCACGTACCTGTGACCTAATAATTGACTCTGAGGGCACTATCTCCAACACCTAGTCGTGGGAGTTTCGAGACTGGGCATCGATACTCCATCAGTAGACTAGTGTATACAGTCGAGACCCCGACAAGGGGCGGTGGCCGGTCTCATAAGCCACTGGTGTCAGTTGGTTCACCTAAGATGTATACAGGTGCTCATTGGGTTATGAGTACACCGGACAGGACTCGCCGGGAACCTGCTAGTTGGGATTATACCATACGTCAGATAGCAGTTCCCAGGTGACATGTGTACAGGTTAGTTCATCGACCTGAGATCGTCATTTGTCTCGTGTGAGTTCCCACTGTGCTTTGATTACTACCCTACCACGGCTCAAAGGAGTCGTGCAAACAGGTTTTAGTTGGGTACAGTCCGGAGCCACATGGAGGCAGTGAGCGGATCTGCAGGGGTTCGTCTCTCCCGGTATTGGGGGTGAGGTCGCGCTGTGTCTAGGAGAGCCATTACACAAAGCCCTCGGCCGAGGCAGGAGATTTACTGGTAGGTATTCCAGTAGTATCTCAGGGTGTTCTGGGCTTCACTCCGACACGACTTGTACCGCCTTTGGGGGTCTGAGTTTTACCAACCCCCTAGGCCCGCCATGCGATGCTCATAGACGAACGGACCGGACTGTACAGATATTGTCACTGACAGGCTCAGTAGGGTGTCAGGATGAGTTCGCTCATCGACGTCCCTTTTGGTCAATAGCTGGTGGCCCGTCACGTATTGGCTAATACCTCTGACATGCTAGTGGTTAAATCCACAGCCATAGTATTGACGAGTCTTTAGAGTCCACCACACTTTCAGTTACTCAAGCTTTCGGGCGAAACGCTGTAGAGGCCGTATGGAGATATGGCAGGGTCCGATCAGATACGTGCGGTATTGCACGGATCAGGATCGGACAGTTTTGTACTAGTGGCCATATAGTTATATGGCAGGGTTCGATCTGATACGTGCGGTATTGCACGGATCAGGATCGGACGAACATTACTAGCCGGCTTTGGATTAAGCCGGATCCTAGTTTAGTACAGTGTAGATTTTGTCTCTTTGCATTTGGATCCGGACGGAATACAGATGCGGGTGTGTATGCACTGTATCGGGGTTTTCCTGTAATTTATTACGGGACCAGTTTTCTGGAGTGGCCAGTTTGCATTCCGTTCCGGCCGGTTTTCCTTTGTTCTTTCCCGGCCGGACTTTTTCGATGGAGGGGGTTATTTGCAATTGTGCAAATAACATTTGAGGAGGGGGTTTCTTGCACTTGTATTCATTATGATAAGCAACTTTTCTTTTGCACCATCACTTGCATTAATTGTGATTTGAGAGGGTATGGTTTGGATGTAAGTTTGTGATGATAATGTTTGGATGTGGTCACCTCTTTTCTTCTCCTACCATCACCTCCCTTCATGCTTGATTTATCCCTCCACCATTCTCACATTATGAAGGGGCCGGCCACTTTTTTGATGGGAGGAGAAAAATGAAAGAGTTTCATTTGGTGTGGGAAAAATTATCATTCATATCATTTTTCCATTGCTACAAAAATCCCTAAGTTCATATCTTGTTGATTCCTCCATCAAGGCAACTTCATCAACCCAAAAGAGACTATGATTCTACACTACATTCTACAGCACATCTTGGGCGCGTCGGCTAGCCAACTTCGCGCCCGAGTTGCCTCGGTATTGAGGTGGGAGCCCGTAAAAGATGCAGACGATGTGGTGCCCTTCCGGCAACGAGGCGACGACCGGAGTTTCCGCGGGAGATCGGGACGATGACGAGAAGACCGGAGGACTCGGATCACTCGGTATATCTCTCACCTTTTCTCTTGATAGCTAGTATCGGTTAATGGTTACGATCCGGGTATATTGTCCGCGGTAGCGCCAGTTTAAAGTTAAGAAAAATTTTGATTCCGCATTTCGGCCTCGGTTAGACGGCCGGGGCGCTGCCGTGGCGCAACATGGTATCAGAGCCACGCCATTAACCTTGCCTAGCTTGTTCTAATGCGTTTTACTTAGCCGATCGACCAAAATTCCAAAAACCGCATTTTGCTTGCATCAGTTTTCTGTCGATTTTTTCCGGGCTCGAAAAATTTTTCAGGTGATTGCAGAATGATGTACAGAGAATCCTAAGAACACTGGAAAAATTTGGTAACCCAATTCTTCCTTACGACCGCGGAACCATGGCCTTAACCCCTCTTTGGCCGCGCTTCCGCCGCAGGAAGTTGGGATCACTTCGCCATATTTTTACAGTGGGCTTGTGGGCTGAAAAGTAGGGTTTTGGAATATTAAAATTGGGCCCAAAATTTCTGTGAGTGCTACAGTATTACTTGGGAGGCCCACTTGTTAATTTTTGATCGATTGGATATTTTAAACACATTATTTCACAGTATTTACATTATATCTGCGACCGTGAATGTCACTCGATCGGTAAATCCGGTCTAACTGCTATAGCCCGGTTAGACGGATTTGCGAACGTGATTTTCACGTTGATGTTCTGTGTTTATGCTGTGTAGTTGCGGATCGGTCGGTGGGGATAGCCTGGATGCAATGCTAGTACTGTTTTGTTTTATATGTACATTTGATATTGCGGGGCGAGCGTCCGACATGTGGACTGCCGTCACTGCCTGTTTGTCTTATTCTTTTGGGGCACGGCCTGGTTGCGGTCGATGTACCCGGTGTATGTATATTTTACTTTCTGTACTAGGTTTGCCCCGCGGTGGGGTGCACGGATAGCCGGGTTCTGGAGAGCAACAAGCCCGCATCTCATGGCATTGGGACGGAGGGGGCTTCACTCCAGGATTGGCGGGCTATTCGCCGCACTCATAGGGGGTACAGGTTGACCCAGGAGGGGTGCCCAAGTTACCGGATTCCGTGAAGTGCTGGGTGGTCCATTCACGTTGTTGAAGGGGGCTGCCTCGCTTCAGGTTTTGGCGGGTGACTTGCCGCGCCCGTAGGGGTCTAGGTTTTCATTGCACAGGCTATCCACACGACCAGGGGAACGTCGGGTTTCAGCAGCGGCTCTGTGAAACCCGGGGCTTCCAGATATCTGTATTGTTCTGTGATGCTGCATATTTCTGTGATGTTGCATTTTATCACGCCTTGAGCGAAATATAATATATTGGTATATATATTAGTAGATGTTGTATATGTTTTACATCCGCGCTAGTCCAGTCCCCGCTCTGTCGTTAGTTAGCTAACCTAACGGGTAATGACGGGACCCAGTGGCGAATGCGGATGGCATATTCGTACATCAGTATATTTTCGTTCTTTGTGGTGTGATTAATTGATGGGACTGCGTTGATTCAGATCAATGCAAGCTAAAAAAACCTATTCTGATGTTGTTGGAAAACTTTTTCAAAAAGCTGTTATTGCAAGGACGTTCACTTTTGTTTTGCATCGTGGTATTCATTTGGAATATCCTGCTCCTCAGTCGACGAGGCAAGGGCCGAGATCACTTCACCGGGAGTGACCCCTTGGACAGAAGTTTGCGTCAGGGCATTAACTTCTCTATAGCCGATTACTTTTGCTTTGCATCGTGGTATTCAGTTGGAATATCCTGCACCTCATTCTACGGGGAAAGAGCCGAGATCCCTTCACCGGGAGTGACCTCTTTAGTAATGGTTTTCGTCACTATATTTTCTAAAAAGGCTATGCAGTTCCTTCAACGATATCAAGTTCATTACGTTAAAGGTTTTTCGCCAAAAACCAGTCGTAGCCTTCCGTCATTTCTTATGGGTATTGTTTAGTATTCGTGCTGCGTTTGTTGACTCCGTCAAGGCGTAGTGTACGGTAGCTGAGTGGTGCTTGTTCGTTGCATAAATGGGATGGATTAGGACAGTCGTGCGGCCTTGTTGACCCCGTCAAGGGCACGTACAGGTGGGTTTAATGCAATCCAGATAATGACGGGTTGAACTTGACTAGGACTCTTTGATTTGTTGACTCCGTCAAGGTCACTTGAGTCCTAGGGGTAAAAATTACATCGGGAGTTTCTAAAGAAACTGAAACTTGCCAGGCATGCGCATACCTTCGGGAGTGTGGTGACTTGAGTGGATTCCGTCAAGTTATCATGCGATGATAGTTGGATCCCGATTCCCACTGATGAGTTGGTTTACTCCTCGGGTGATCCCGACTAATTCTTCTTTCAGGTTTGGGGAAGAATTTAAGGTTACAGTGGGAGGTTTCCAGATTAGATAAAATGATAACCATTCTGATCTAGGTTAGAGTGCACGCTGAGTGTTTCTTTTCTCTCTCTCTTTGGCAGCGACCATTGACCCGACCCTAGACTATGACTCAGTGACCAAGTTGACCGAACCTTTTTAACACTGGCTTTTGGATTGTCAGAGTTGCAAACCTCATTGCCACTCCTACTTTTACCCTTTTCTCCAGGACACCCCGTATTACTACGAACGTCCACTTCCATTGGACAAAACTATCGTATGGTTATATACAAACTCGAAGGACTTCGAGGATGGTTTCTGGTTCTGGAGAAAACGAATAAGATTATTCAGTTTTCTTTTCTTTTCACCTTCTCTTATTACGAGTACTCCTTGGTTTAGGAGATAGTACACCTATTATACAAATTGGATAGTCTTCTTCCAAACCTTAGGCTGGTGCCGAACGGTAGGGAATGAAGAAAACCAATTAGCATAACGATGGTGTGCAGAAGGTATTAAGATTAAGACAAAGCAAGAGATTAGTAAGAGGGCAAAGTAAATTGCGACTGATATTCACGACCAAACCAAGTATTTCTTCGCCAATCCTAAATCACCTTTGTATTTCTTCAGGACACTCCGTATCACTACGAAGATCCACAGTTTATTGGATACTCCATCGTATGGTTATATACGAACTCGAAAGGAACTTGTTCCAGTTCGGGGATGGATTCTGGTCCAGGAGAAATAGGAATAAGGTTTATTCGGTTGTCTTTTATCTTCACCTTCTCTCGCATTGCGAGTGTTCCTAGGATTAGGACAGTACACCCATTATGCTTATTGGATAGTCTTCTTCCAAACCATATGCTGGTGCCGAACGGTAGGGAAGGAAGAAAACCATTTGGCCTAAAGGGGTGTGCAGAAGGTAATGACTAAAGACATATAAAGGGATTTGGAGAGGTGGCAAAGAATTATACGGTTATAGTTGTGAATCTGGATAATGGTAGAGGCATTACTAGGAATACCAGGATACCCCATCGAA
The DNA here is from genome assembly GCA_030015575.1 of Agapanthus africanus. Lineage (NCBI taxonomy): Eukaryota > Viridiplantae > Streptophyta > Magnoliopsida > Asparagales > Amaryllidaceae > Agapanthus > Agapanthus africanus. Next base: position 524,358,148 of record JASDDO010000019.1, read on the forward strand.
ACATTTCAATGTTTCAGTTCAACTGTGTACTGTTGAAAGAAAACTGATTTCCCGATTAGACACTTGCTCCAGGGTATGTATTTACCAGGTTTGACTCTCACATCTGTATGGTTTTACAGATGATGAGTGGGAGTAAGTTATTGGGAATTGGGTGATCATCCTCATTATATCGGGATTCGTTGTAATCGGTGATATTTGAGGAGATCACCTGGGCTGTTTGCCGGTCGGCAAATATTTGGTTTTGAATATCCGCTGTTGTGCACCAATTTCAAATTGATATATCTGTACGTCTATTTTCATAGAGTGAGATATACCTTTTGATATTATGTCGATGACATTTACCTATATCAGTGGATGGTTAGGTAAGGAGCATTAAACAGCGGTGTAATTCTTCTTAACCATAAGTACAGTTTTCAACCTACGACACACAGTGAAAGAGTTGTAAGACTCAGCGGACTTATACAGAGTATTGTATGTTGTCCAGTGTCCATTAGGACAGAAGGGTTGGTCCTCATACTATATTCTGTTTACTTTTAACTACTCTAATTCTTAGACATGTGTTTCGTAGAAACACAGGGTCTGAGTTTTGAGGAGTTATTAGTATTTGAATAGAGTAGAGAACCAAGTATTGCAAGTATCGGGATTCTTCAAAGTGATCGAAGATGTAGATACTTGTGTATGGTATTCAGTTGATAGTAATGATAAAGAGAAATTGCTTCTCTTTCAGGTTACTCATAATTGGAAGCATTCCTAAGTTGAGTAACGCTGATCGGCCTCCTTCCATTTAGTTGACATGCACTGGAGATAGCTGCATGATTTGAATTTGGTTCATTTAAATCAGTGCCTCTGATTCTATATTGGATATAGAACAGTTCATATCTTAACGATGTTAAGGTACGGGGAGTTGTCCGGCTTATGATTAAAACCAGACACTGGACAACTCAAGGCACGTTTCTGTAATGGCTGTTTGTGGGTTGACCCAGGCTATGACGAGGGTTGACTTTCTACCATCTGGAAGATCAATAGTGATATTGTTCTTAACTCGCCACATTTTAAAAGGAAATGGTTATTTTTCAGAAAACAGTAGTGGGAGTATGGTAGAACTGGAAGCGATTCCAGAACCGCAAACGATTACTGAAGATTTGATAAGGAACCTAAAGATTCAATCTGATTTGACATTCCATTGGCCACTCCGCAGATAAGGTGGGTAACTTCAGGCACCCGAGAGGTACTCCGGTAGCCTCAAGGACGGTGACAGGGAAGTTCTTGTTTACCCACACTTGCCATTGCTGTTGTTCCAGGCTGCGAGACCCGGCAGGAGGATGAGTATAGCGTCGTTCTGAACTAGCTTCAGAAGTGTACGTGTATATGACTCTTCCAGAGGGTTGACGTAGTCAGTGGGAGCAGCGGAAGCATTGGTGGACATCAGGCTTATGTCTATTTATAGACCAAAGCAGATATAGCGGAGATAGATCATCTATTTCTGATGTGACAGTCATAGGTTTGACGTCATCAGAATAGGGGATGGATCTGTTGAGAAGGTAGTAGGGTGTGATATCCGGGTTTTGGATGACATACACAAAGTAGGAAGTGACATTCCTATACTACGATCGGTTATACTTTGGTCGTCACACAGTGGTTTCTCCACAAGGGACTTGGACATTATATCAGACATACTGGTTACTAGATCTATGGTTTTAGATCTAGATTTGGGTGGTTTCCCAATCAGGGTACTTTGACAGCATTCTAAGAGTATTTAGAATGGACGACTTCTGACATGGCAGTGTACCTGCAGGTAATGGAGTCACCCTCTCTAAAGGTGTCTTATAGACTAAAGTAGAGAGGGATGTGCATGATTGGCAGATCACTTGCTTAGGCAATTGAGTCAATCATGAGATGTCAAGTACCACACCAGATGTTGTTCTTGCACTAGATGCAATAAGTTGATATTGATCCAATCCCGGAGGAACAGTCGGAAGCAGTTTTAGAACATAAGTGAATGTTCTAGGGATATGATAACGGCTGCCTCCTTTAGGAGACGGTTATCACTCCAGGCTTCCAAGGTGACATGGACGACAAGGAGGTTGTCAGAGTTATAGTTCTCCCTCTGACGAGGGACAGTATTCTGGACAGGTGATCCAGGCAGATACTGAGGGAGGCATGGCGCAGGATACTGATTAAGTTCAGTTGACGATACAGTCTAAGAAGTTTGGATTTGGAGTTCATTTATGAACTAGGTCCCATCAGACATCCAGACATTCCAAGACAGGTATTGCTCATTTCGGGAGATGGTTTTCTCCGCGAACTTGAGATATAGAGAGACATAGAAAGAAACATCACGGCGGATCCACTCACTGAGGCTATTCCTCGAACGCAATAGTTTCGCAAACGAGCTTTGTGAGACTGACTAGTAGAGGAGTTGGGTGTTCGGTATCACACGGGCTGTGAGTATGCGACATCGCAATAATTAGCCTTGAGTGCAAGTGGGAGATTGTTGGAGACAGTGCCCTCAGAGTCAATTATTGGATCACAGGCACGTAATTGCAATGATTGAGGGAGGACCTATCCCAGGAGGACAGTCTTACTCGAGATGATAGTATGCTATCTGGTTTACCTTTATCATCGTGTACTGCTTTAGGTGACCTTACAGGTCGCTATTGCACGCTGATAGAGCCCCTAGGATTCTTGCTTGACCACCAGCAGTATGATGGCGATCATATACGTGGGAGCTGGTAGTCTATAAGCACATCCTTAAAAGGTCCCTAGTCGTGGGAGTTTCGAGACTGGGCATCGATACTCCATTAGTAGACTAGTGTATACAGTCGAGACCCCGACGAGGGGCGGTGGCCGGTCTCATAAGCCACTGGTGTCAGTTGGTTCACCTAAGATGTATACAGGTGCTCATTGGGTTATGAGTACACCGGACAGGACTCGCCGGGAACCTGCTAGTTGGGATTATACCATACGTCAGATAGCAGTTCCCAGGTGACATGTGTACAGGTTAGTTCATCGACCTGAGATCGTCATTTGTCTCGTGTGAGTTCCCACTGTGCTTTGATTACTACCCTACCACGGCTCAAAGGAGTCGTGCAAATAGGTTTTAGTTGGGTACAGTCCCGAGCCACATGGAGGCAGTGAGCGGATTTGCAGGGGTTCGTCTCTCCCGGTATTGGGGGTGAGGTCGCGCTGTGTCTAGGAGAGCCATTACACAAAGCCCTCGGCCGAGGCAGGAGATTTACTGGTAGGTATTCCAGTAGTATCTCAGGGTGTTCTGGGCTTCACTCCGACACGACTTGTACCGCCTTTGGGGGTCTGACTTTTACCAACCCCCTAGGCCCGCCATGCGATGCTCATAGACGAACGGACCGGACTGTACGGATATTGTCACTGACAGGCTCAGTAGGGTGTCAGGATGAGTTCGCTCATCGACGTCCCTTTTGGTCAATAGCTGGTGGCCCGTCACGTATTGGCTAATACCTCTGACGTGCTAGTGGTTAAATCCACAGCCATAGTATTGACGAGTCTTTAGAGTCCACCACACTTTCAGTTACTCAAGCTTTCGGGCGAAACGCTGTAGAGGCCGTATGGAGATATGGCAGGGTCCGATCAGATACGTGCGGTATTGCACGGATCAGGATCGGACAGTTTTGTACTAGTGGCCATATAGTTATATGGCAGGGTTCGATCTGATACGTGCGGTATTGCACGGATCAGGATCGGACGAACATTACTAGCCGGCTTTGGTTTAAGCCGGATCCTAGTTTAGTACGGTGTAGATTTTGTCTCTTTGCATTTGGATCCGGACGGAATACAGATGCGGGTGTGTATGCACTGTATCGGGGTTTTCCTGTAATTTATTACGGGACCAGTTTTCTGGAGTGGCCAGTTTGCATTCCGTTCCGGCCGGTTTTCCTTTGTTCTTTCCCGGCCGGACTTTTTCGATGGAGGGGGGTTATTTGCAATTGTGCAAATAACATTTGAGGAGGGGGTTTCTTGCACTTGTATTCATTATGATAAGCATATTTTCTTTTGCACCATCACTTGCATTAATTGTGATTTGAGAGGGTATGGTTTGGATGTAAGTTTGTGATGATAATGTTTGGATGTGGTCACCTCTTTTCTTCTCCTACCATCACCTCCCTTCATGCTTGATTTATCCCTCCACCATTCTCACATTATGAAGGGGCCGGCCACTTTTTTGATGGGAGGAGAAAAATGAAAGAGTTTCATTTGGTGTGGGAAAAATTATCATTCATATCATTTTTCCATTGCTACAAAAATCCCTAAGTTCATATCTTGTTGATTCCTCCATCAAGGCAACTTCATCAACCCAAAAGAGACTATGATTCTACACTACATTCTACAGCACATCTTGGGCGCGTCGGCTAGCCAACTTCGCGCCCGAGTTGCCTCGGTATTGAGGTGGGAGCCCGTAAAAGATGCAGACGATGTGGTGCCCTTCCGGCAACGAGGCGACGATCGGAGTTTCCGTGGGAGATCGGGACGATGACGAGAAGACCGGAGGACTTGGATCACTCGTTATATCTCTCACCTTTTCTCTTGATAGCTAGTATCGGTTAATGGTTACGATCCGGGTATATTGTCCGCGGTAGCGCCAGTTTAAAGTTAAGAAAAATTTTGATTCCGCATTTCGGCCTCGGTTAGACGGCCGGGGCGCTGCCGTGGCGCAACACTTATCGAGCTGTTAGGGTCTGACGTTTACCACCCCTAGGCGAGATATGCGACATATCAGACGAACAGACCGGACTGTACGGTAAGTGTTACTGGTTGGATTCATAGGAGTGTGAGCGGGCTTGCTCGTCGATCTTCTGATCGCTCAATACCCGGGTGGCCGTTACGTTTAGCAGACCGCTTGCGGCTTGTGGGTGTTTGATATGATCATCATCTGCTGCCGGCGTATTGACGAGTCTTTAGAGTCCTACACAGAGGTTTCCTGGCTCAAGCGAAACGAAATAGGAGCGCATATGAGATATGTGCGGGACCGAGAATAATGCGTGTATCTGATACCGTATTCTATTCTCGCGATGAATGTATCGATTGGTTGTATGCGATATAACCTAGTTATCGAATCAAGGATTGATTCGATAAATCGATACATTGGATATTAGTCGGTCATATGCGATATGTGTTGGAGATAGTGCCCTCAGAGTCAATTATTGGATCACAGGCACGTGATTGCAATGGTTGAGGGAGGACCTATCCCGGTAGGACAGTCTTACTCGAGATGATAGTATGCTATCTGGTTTACCTTTATCATCGTGTACTGCTTTAGGTGACCTGACAGGTCGCTATTACACGTTGATAGAGCCCCTAGGATTCTTGCTTGACTGCCAACAGTATGAGGGCGATCATATAAGTGAGAGCTGGAGTCTATAAGCACATCCTTAAAAGGTCCCTAGTCGTGGGAGTTTCGAGACAGGGCATCGATTCTCCACAGTAGACTAGTGTATACAGTCGAGACCCCGACGAGGGGCGGTGGCCGGTCTCACAAGCCACTGGTGTCAGTTGGTTCACCTAAGATGTATACAGGTGCTCATTGGATTATGAGTACACTGGACAGGACTCGCCGGGAACCTGCTAGTTGGGATTATACCAGACGTCAGATAGCAGTTCCCAAGTGACATGTGTACAGGTTAGTTCATCGACCTGAGATCGTCATTTGTCTCGTGTGAGTTCCCACTGTGCTTTGATTACTACCCTACCACGGCTCAAAGAAGTCGTGCAAACAAGTTTTAGTTGGGTACAGTCCCGAGCCACATGGAGGCAGTGAGCGGATCTGCAGGGGTTCGTCTCTCCCGGTATTGGGGGTGAGGTCGCGCTGTGTCTAGGAGAGCCATTACACAAAGCCCTCGGCCGAGGCAGGAGATTTACTTGTAGGTATTCCAGTAGTATCTCAGGGTGTTCTGGGCTTCACTCCGACACGACTTGTACCGCCTTTGGGGGTATGACTTTTACCAACCCCCTAGGCCCGCCATGCGATGCTCATAGACGAATGGACTGGACTGTATGGATATTGTCACTGACAGGCTCAGTAGAGTGTCAGGATGAGTTCGCTCATCGACGTCCCTTTTGGTCAATAGCTGGTGGCCCGTCACGTATTGGCTAATACCTATGACGTGCTAGTGGTTAAATCCACAGCCATAGTATTGACGAGTCTTTAGAGTCCACCACACTTTCAGTTACTCAAGCTTTCGGGCGAAACGCTGTAGAGGCCGTATGGAGATATGGCAGAGTCCGATCAGATACGTGCGGTATTGCACGGATCAGGATCGGACAGTTTTGTACTAGTGGCCATGTAGTTATATGGCAGCGTTCGATCTGATACGTGCGGTATTGCACGGATCAGGATCGGACGAACATTACTAGCCGGCTTTGGTTTAAGCCGGTTCTAGTTTAGTACAGTGTGGATTTTGTCTCTTTGCATTTGTATCCGGACGGAATACAGATGCGGGTGTGTATGCACAGTGTCGGGGTTTTCCTGTAATTTATTACGGGACCAGTTTTCTGGAGTTGCCAGTTTGTATTCCGTTCCGGCCGGTTTTCCTTTGTTCTTTCCCGGCCGGACTTTTCCGATGGAGGGGGTAATTTGCAGTTTTGCAAATTACTTTTGTGGAGGGGGTTTCTTGCATATGAGAGATTATGATAGCATCTTTAGATTCGTTTTTTATCTTTTCTTTTGTTGCACCATTACTTGCATTTAATGAGATTAGAAAGGGTATGGTGTTGTTGTAAGTTTGTTATGATGATGTGTTTGGATGTGGTCACCCATTCCTTTATCCTACACTTACCTTCCTTCTTGTTTTGTGTTTTCTCACCACCATTTCCACACATATAGGCCGGCCACTTTGTGAGAATGGATGAGGGATTTTTCATTTTGTAGAGTGGGAAATTATCATCTCATTTGTATACACCAAAGTTCATCTCCATTTTGTTCATTGCTTCCCTCCATCCAATGGCAACTCCATTACCCCAAATGAGAGAAGTATCATCTACATTACATTCTACAGCAAATCTTGGACGCGTCGGCCAGCCTACTTCGCGCCCGAGTTGCCTCGGTATTGAGGTGGGAGCCCGTAAAAGATACAGACGATGTGGTGCCCTTCCGGCAAGGAGGCCACGACCGGAGTTTCCGCAGGAGATCGGGACGACGACGAGAAGACCGGAGGACTCGGATCACTCGGTACATCTCTCACCCCATCTCTAGTTAGCTGGTATAGGTTAATGTTTTCGATCCGGGTATATTGTCCGCGGTAGCGCCAGTTTAAAGTTAAGAAAAATTTTGATTCCGCATTTTGGCCTCGGTTAGACGGCCGGGGCGCTGCCGTGGCGCAACATGGTATCAGAGCCACGCCATTAACCTTGTCTAGCTTGTTCTAATGTGCTTTACATTTCCGATCGACCGAAACTCCAAAACTTTCATTTTTGTTCACATCAGTTTCTGTTGAAATTTTTTGGTCTCTAAAAATTTTTCAGGTTGTCTAAGAATGATGTCTAGGGAGTTCTAAGAACACTGGGAAAATTCGACAACATGATCCCTCAGTAAGAGCGCGGATCCGCGGCCATTAACCTTTCTCAGGCCGCGGATCCGCCGCAGTAATGAAGAATCATGTCGTCGTTTTTCTGTAGTGGGCTTTTGGGCTAAAAATAGGGGTTTTGGAATATTAATATTGGGCCCAGATTTTCTGTGAGTGCTACAGTATCACTTGGGGGCCCACTTGTTAATTTTTGATCGATTGGATATTTTAAACACATTATTTCACAGTATTTACATTATATCTGCGACCGTGAATGTCACTCGATCGGTAAATCCGGTCTAACTGCTATAGCCCGGTTAGACGGATTTGCGAACGTGACTTTTCACGTTGATGTTCTATGTTTATGCTGTGTTGTTGCGGATCGGTCGTGGGGGATAGCCTGGATGCAATGCTAGTACAGTTTTGTTTTATATGTTCATTTGATATTGCGGGGCGAGCGTCCGACATGTAGACTGCCGTCACTGCCTGTTTGTATTATTCTTTTGGGGCACGACCTGGTTGCGGTCGATGTACCCGTTGTATGTATATTTTACTTTCTGTACTAGGGTTACCCCGCGGAGGGGTGCACGGATAGCCGGGTTCTAGAGGGCAACGGGCCCGCATCTCAGGGCATTGAGACGGAGGGGGCTTCAGTCTGGAATTGGCGGGCTATTCGCCGCACTCATAGGGGGTACAGGTTGACCTAGGAGGGGTGCCCAAGTTACCGAATTCTGTGGAGTGCTGGGTGGTCCATTCACGGTGCTGAAGGGGGCTGCCTCGCTTCAGGTTTTGGCGGGTGACTTGCCGCGCCCGTAGGGGTCTAGGATTTCATTGCACAGGCTATCCACACGACCAGGGGAACGTCGGGTTTCAGCAGCGGCTCTGTGAAACCCGGGGCTTCCAGATATCTGTATTGTTCTGTGATGCTGTACATTTCTGTGATGTTGCATTTTATCACGCCTTGAGCGAAATACTATATATTGGTATATATATTAGTAGATGTTGTATATGTTTTTCATCCGCGCTAGTCCAGTCCCCGCTCTGCCGTTAGTTAGCTAACCTAACGGGTGATGACGGGACCCAGTGGCGAATGCGGATGGTATATACGTACGTCAGTATATTTTCGTTCTTTGTGGTGTGATCAATTGATGGGACTGCGTTGATTCGGATCAATGCAAGATAAACAAACCTATTCTGATGTTGTTGGAACATTTTTCAAAAAGCTGTTATTGCAAGGACGTTCACTTTTGTTTTGCATCGTGGTATTCATTTGGAATATCCTGCTCCTCAGTCGACGAGGCAAGGGCCGAGATCCCTTCACCGGGAGTGACCCCTTGGATAGAAGTTTGCGTCAGGGCATTAACTTCACTATAGCCGATTACTTTTGCTTTGCATCGTGGTATTCAGTTGGAATATCCTGCACCTCATTCTACGGGGAAAGACCCGAGATCCCTTCACCGGGAGTGACCTCTTTAGTAAAGGTTTTCGTCACTATATTTTCTAAAAAGGTTATCCAGTTCCTTCAACGATATCAAGTTCATTACGTTAAAGGTTTTTCGCCAAAAACCAGTCGTAGCCCTCCGTCATTTCAGATTAGTATTACTTAGTATTCGTGCTGCGTTTGTCGTGCATTGCCGTGGCGTAGTGTTCGGTAGCTATGTAATGCTTTTCTGTCACATGGATAAGTGGATTGGTTAGGACAGTCGTGCGGTCTTGTTGGCATTGTCAAGGACTCGTATGGGTGGGTTTAACGCAATCAAGATAATGACGGGTAGAAATTGACTAGGACTCTTTGATTTGTTGGCATTGTCAAGGTCACTTGGGTCCTAGGGGTAAAAACATCACATCGGGAGTTTCAAAAGAACTGAAACTTGCCAGATATGCGCATACCTTCTGGAGTGTGGTGACTTGAGTGGATTCCGTCAAGTTATCATGCGATGATAGTTGGATCCCGATTCCCACTGATGAGTTGGTTTACTCCTCGGGTGATCCCGACTAATTCTTCTTTCAGGTTTGGAGGAGAATTTGAGGTTACAGTGGGAGGTTTCCAGATTAGATAAAGTGATAACCATTCTGATCTAGGTTAGAGTGCACGCTGAGTGTTTCTTTTCTCTCTCTCTGGCAGCGACCATTGACCCGACCCTAAACTATGACTCAGTGACCAAGTTGACCGAACCTTCTTAACACTGGCTTTTGGATTGTCAGAGTTGCAGACCTCATTGCCACTCCTACTTTTACCCTTTTCTCCAGGACACCCCGTATTACTACGAACGTCCACTTCCATTGGACAAAACCATCGTATGGTTAGATACGAACTCGAAGGACTTCGAGGATGGTTTCTGGTTCTGGAGAAAACGAATAGGATTATTCAGTTGTCTTTTCTTTTCACCTTCTCTCATTACGAGTACTCCTTGGTTTAGGAGATAGTACACCTATTATGCAAATTGGATAGTCTTCTTCCAAACCTTAGGCTGGTGCCGAACGGTGGGGAATGAAGAAAACCAATTAGCGTAACGATGGTGTGCAGAAGGTATTAAGATTAAGACAAAGCAAGGGATTAATAAGAGGGCAAAGTAAATTGCGACTGATATTCACGACCAAACCAAGTATTTCTTCGCCAATCCTAAATCACCTTTGCATTTCTCCAGGACGCTCCGTATCACTACGAAGATCCACAGTTTGTTGGATACTCCATCGTATGGTTATATACGAACTCGAAAGGAACTTGTTCCAGTTTGGGGATGGATTCTGGTCCAGGAGAAATAGGAATAAGGTTTATTCGGTTGTCTTTTATCTTCACCTTCTCTCGCATTGCGAGTGCTCCTAGGACTAGGACAGTACACCCATTATGCTTATTGGATAGTCTTCTTCCAAACCATAGGCTGGTGCCGAATGGTAGGGAAGGAAGAAAACCATTTGGCCTAAGGGGTGTGCAGAAGGTAATGACTAAAGACATATAAAGGGATTTGGAGAGGTGGCAAAGAATTATACGGTTGTAGTTGTGAATCTGGATAATGGTAGAGGCATTACTAGGAATACTAGGAAACCCCATCGAAACATTTCAATGTTTCAGTTTCACTGTGTAATGTTAAAAGAAAACTGATTTCCCGATTAGATACTTACTCCAGGGTATGTATTTACCAGGTATGATTCTCACATCTGTATGGTTTTACAGATGATGAGTGGGAGTAAGTTATTGGGAATTAGGTGACCATCCTCATTATATCGGGATTCGTTATAATTGGTGATATTTGAGGAAGCCACCTGGGTTGTTTGCCGGTCGGCAAACATTTGGTTTTGAGTATCCGCTGTTGTGCACCAATTTCAAATTGATATATCTGTACGTCTATTTTCATAGAGTGAGATATACCTTTTGATATTATGTCGATGACATTTACCTATATCAGTGGATGGTTAGGTAAGGAGCATTAAACAGCGGTGTAATTCTTCTTGACCATAAGTACAGTTTTCAACCTACGACATACAGTGAAAGAGTTGCTAGACTCAGCGGACTTATACAGAGTATTGTATGTTGTCCACTGTCCATTAGGACAGTGGGGTTGGTCCTCATACTATATTCTGTTTACTTTTAACTACTCTAATTCTTAGACATGTGTTTCGTAGAAACACAGGGTCTGAGTTTTGAGGAGTTATTGGTGTAAGAATAGAGTAGAGAACCAGGTATTGAAAGTATCGGGATTCTTCAAGGTGATCGAAGATATAGATACTTGTGTATGGTATTCAGTTGATAGTAATGAGAACTTGCTTCTCTTTCAGGTTACTCATAATTGGAAGCATTCCTAAGTTGAGTAACGCTGATCGGCCTCCTTCCATTTAGTTGACATGCACTGGAGACAGCTGCAAGATTTGAATCTGGTTCAATTAAATCAGTGCCTCTGGTTCTATATTGGATATAGTACAGTTCATATCTTAACATTGTTAAGGTACGGGGAGTTGTCTAGCTTATGATTAAAACCAGACACTGGACAACTCAAGGCGCGTTTCTGTAATGGCTGTTTGTGGGTTGACCCAGGCTATGACGAGGGTTGACTTTCTACCATCTGGAAGATCAATAGTGATATTGTTCTTAACTCGCCACATTTTAAAAAGAAATGGTTATTTTTCAGAAAACAGTAGTGGGAGTATGGTAGAACTGGAAGTGATTCCAGAACCGCAAACGATTACTGAAGATTTGATAAGGAACCTAAAGATTCAATCTGACTCGACATTCCATTGGCTACTCCGCAAATACGGTGGGTAACTTCAGGCACCCGAGAGGTACTCCGGTAGCCTCAAGGACGGTGACAGGGAAGTTCTTGTTTACCCACACTTGCCATTGTTGTTGTTCCAGGCTGCGAGACCCGGCAGGAGGATGAGTATAGCGTCGTTCAAAACTAGCTTTAGAAGTGCACGTCTATATGACTCTGCCAGAGGGTTGTCGTAGTCAGTGGGAGCAGCGGAAGCATTGGTGGACAGGTGGCTTATGTCTATTTATAGACTAAAGCAGATATAGCGGAGATAGATCATCTATTTCTGACATGACAGTCATAGGTTTGACGTCATCAGAATAGGGGATGGATCTGTTGAGAAGGTAGTAGGGTGTGATGTCCTGGTTTTGGATGACATACACAAAGTAGGAAAGCAAACTCCTATACTACGATCGGTTATACTTTGGTTGTCACACAGTGGTTTCTCCACACGGGACTTGGACATTATAAGACATACTGGTTACTAGATCTATGATTTTAGATCTAGATTTGGGTGGTTTCCCAATCTAGGTACTTAGACAGCATTCTAAGAGTATTTAGAATGGACGACTCCTGGCACGGTAGTGTACCTGCAGGTGATGGAGTCACCCTCTCTAAAGGTGTCTCATAGACTAAAGTAGAGAGGGATGTCCATAATTGGCAGATCACTTGCTTTGGCAATTGAGTCAATCATGAGATGTCAAGTACCACACCAGATGTTGTTCTTGCACTAGATGCAATAAGTTGATATTGATCCAATCCTGGAGGAACAGTCGGAAGCAGTTTTAGAACATAAGTGAATGTTCTAGGGATATGATGACGTCTGCCTCCTTTAGGAGACGGTTATCACTCCAGGCTTCCAAGGTGACATGGACGACAAGGAGGTTGTCAGAGTTATAGTTCTCCCTCTGACGAGGGACAGTATTCTGGACAGGTGATCCAGGCAGATACTGAGGGAGGCTTGGCGCAGGATACTGATTAAGTTCAGTTGACGATACAGTCTAAGAAGTTTGGATTTGGAGTTCATTTATGAGCTAGGTCCCATCAGGCATCCAGACATTCTAAGACAGGTATTGCTCATTTCGGGAGATGGCATTCTCCGCGAACTTGAGATTTAGAGAGACATAGAAAGAAACATCTAGGCGGATCCACTCACTGAGGCTATTCCTCGAACGCAATAGTTTCGCAAACAGGCTTTGTGCGACTGACTAGTAGAGGAGCTGGGTGTTCGGTATCACACGGGCTGTGAGTATGCGACATCGCAATAATTAGCCTTGAGTGCAAGTGGGAGATTGTTGGAGATAGTGCCCTCAGAGTCAATTATTGGATCACAGGCACGTGATTGCAATGGTTGAGGGAGGACCTATCCCGGTAGGATAGTCTTACTCGAGATGATAGTATGCTATCTGGTTTACCTTTATCATCGTGTACTGCTTTAGGTGACCTGACAGGTCGCTATTACACGTTGATAGAGCCCCTAGGATTCTTGCTTGACTGCCAGCAGTATGAGGGCGATCATATAAGTGAGAGCTGGAGTCTATAAGCACATCCTTAAAAGGTCCCTAGTCGTGGGAGTTTCGAGACAGGGCATCGATTCTCCACAGTAGACTAGTGTATACAGTCGAGACCCCGACGAGGGGCGGTGGCCGGTCTCACAAGCCACTGGTGTCAGTTGGTTCACCTAAGATGTATACAGGTGCTCATTGGATTATGAGTACACCGGACAGGACTCGCCGGGAACCTGCTAGTTGGGATTATACCTGACGTCAGATAGCAGTTCCCAAGTGACATGTGTACAGGTTAGTTCATCGACCTGAGATCGTCATTTTTCTCGTGTGAGTTCCCACTGTTCTTTGATTACTACCCTACCACGGCTCAAAGGAGTCGTGCAAACAGGTTTTAGTTGGGTACAGTCCCAAGCCACATGGAGGCAGTGAGCGGATCTGCAGGGGTTCGTCTCTCCCGGTATTGGGGGTGAGGTCGCGCTGTGTCTAGGAGAGCCATTACACAAAGCCCTCGGCCGAGGCAGGAGATTTACTGGTAGGTATTCCAGTAGTATCTCAGGGTGTTCTGGGCTTCACTCCGGCACGACTTGTACCGCCTTTGGGGGTCTGACTTTTACCAACCCCCTAGGCCCGCCATGCGATGCTCATAGACGAACGGACCGGACTGTACGGATATTGTCACTGACAGGCTCAGTAGGGTGTCAGGATGAGTTCGCTCATCGACGTCCCTTTTGGTCAATAGCTGGTGGCCCGTCACGTATTGGCTAATACCTCTGACGTGCTAGTGGTTAAATTCACAGCCATAGTATTGACGAGTCTTTAGAGTCCACCACACTTTCAGTTACTCAAGCTTTCGGGCGAAACGCTGTAGAGGCCGTATGGAGATATGGCAGAGTCCGATCAGATACGTGCGGTATTGCACGGATCAGGATCGGACAGTTTTGTACTAGTGGCCATGTAGTTATATGGCAGCGTTCGATCTGATACGTGCGGTATTGCACGGATCAGGATCGGACGAACATTACTAGCCGGCTTTGGTTTAAGCCGGTTCTAGTTTAGTACAGTGTGGATTTTGTCTCTTTGCATTTTTATCCGGACGGAATACAGATGCGGGTGTGTATGCACAGTGTCGGGGTTTTCCTGTAATTTATTACGGGACCAGTTTTCTGGAGTTGCCAGTTTGTATTCCGTTCCGGCCGGTTTTCCTTTGTTCTTTCCCGGCCGGACTTTTCCGATGGAGGGGGTAATTTGCAGTTTTGCAAATTACTTTTGTGGAGGGGGTTTCTTGCATATGAGAGATTATGATAGCATCTTTAGATTCCTTTTCTATCTTTTCTTTTGTTGCACCATTACTTGCATTTAATGAGATTAGAAAGGGTATGGTGTTGTTGTAAGTTTGTTATGATGATGTGTTTGGATGTGGTCACCCATTCCTTTATCCTACACTTACCTTCCTTCTTGTTTTGTGTTTTCTCACCACCATTTCCACACATATAGGCCGGCCACTTTGTGAGAATGGATGAGGGATTTTTCATTTTGCAGAATGGGAAATTATCATCTCATTTGTATACACCAAAGTTCATCTCCATTTTGTTCATTGCTTCCCTCCATCCAATGGCAACTCCATTACCCCAAATGAGACAAGTATCATCTACATTACATTCTACAGCAAATCTTGGACGCGTCGGCCAGCCAACTTCGCGCCCGAGTTGCCTCGGTATTGAGGTAGGAGCCCGTAAAAGATACAGACGATGTGGTGCCCTTCCGGCAAGGAGGCGACGACCGGAGTTTCCGCAGGAGATCGGGACGACGACGAGAAGACCGGAGGACTCGGATCACTCGGTACATCTCTCACCCCATCTCTAGTTAGCTGGTATAGGTTAATGTTTTCGATCCGGGTATATTTTCCGCGGTAGCGCCAGTTTAAAGTTAAGAAAAATTTTGATTCCGCATTTTGGCCTCGGTTAGACGGCCGGGGCGCTGCCGTGGCGCAACAATATGACCGGATCGTTAAATCAAGTGTTGATTTAATGATTTAATGTATAATTATATATTTGATATATTACTTTGCATTAACTAATATTGGTTCACTTTAAAAGGATTTTCTCACTTGATGTGCACATTGTTTATGTGATATATTTTTTGTGCACAAGATTTTATCATATTTGATGATACATGCTAGCTTGGGTTTGTGTAAAGAATTAAACCATGGTTAAGTTGATGATTAGGGTTTTCATTTTCTTATCTATTTATTTATTTATTTATTTATGATGGAAATGATAAAGAGAAAATGGTGGCTTTCTTTGTTTGTTGTTGAAGCTTCATGAAGCTTTGACTAAGTGACCATTTTGTCTTCATGCTTAACCCTAACCATCCAAACTAACCATAGTTCTTTCTCTACACTTGACCATGGTTGAAATATGATAAGTATTCATTTTATTTTCTTTTTGAAAAAAGACTTATCATATTATCTTCTTCTTCTTCTCCTTCTTCAACATGAAGATAGCTTGCCTCCATCAATGGCAACTAGTGAAAAAGAGTGAGAAATCCAATTCTAAAGTGAACCCACTTCCTATTTCTTCATCCTCTACCTCTTGCCAAGTAGTATAGGGTGTTTTCTTCACAAGTTTCATGACTTGGTGAAGTTGGAGCTTGACCTTATGTTGCCTCGACGTAGATCATCTTCGGCATCGAAGCCGACGACCAAGCCCGCCCATTTCTCCGATGAAGCCGACGCTAGAGCCCGGGATTTGATTTGGATAGCAAGGAGACTTCATCATGGAGCTATGGAGGTGGAGGACCGGATCTACAAAGGTTGTATTTTCGTTCACTTAGTTAAGTTGTTAACTAGTTGCATGTTTCGCCTAAAAATCTAGTCAACGATCCGTATTATGGTTTCTCGGCACTTGTAGTTTTTGAAATTGGCATGGTTGATGCCTTGTGAGACCTCATTAGTGTGCCTAGGAACCCTACAGTGGTATCAGAGCCTAGCTAGAGCCTTAGGCGATGCGTAGACAGAGTTAGAAGTCCGATCGAACCGAAACCCTAACTCAAAAATTGCTCTCTGTACATTTTTGAATTTTGTGGATTTTTGAGAATTAAAAATATGCAGAAAAATCAGCAGGAATATCTAAGAGTTACTGTGAAATTCGATTCCCAAATTCCATCAAACCGCCGCGGTTTCGCGGCACGAGCATGGCTCGTGCGGCGGATCCGCGGCCGTTTTGTCTTATCATGCATTGAATTTTGTACAGTAATTCTTATTTTGCAGTACTGGTTTTTCTGGGAATTTTTAATATTTATTCAAGAGTTGAATTTTCTGGGTTGTATTGGGGACTCGGTGTATCGATCGGATTGTCTAATTCTGTCTGTGTGCTTTTCCGGATAATTTTAGAATATGTTAAAAAGTTCGACCGGATATAATACCCACTTTTTCCCCTGCCGGGAAATTTCCAATTGTTGGACTTTTCCGTAGTTTAATGATGTTCTAAGTAGTGCAAGTAACGCGATGGTCCCTCTAGAAGACAACAAACCTTAACTCGATTATGTGACCGTCTTGAACTGCCCTTTGAACCTTAGGGTTTGGGGCAGTACGGCGTGCCTTATGTGAGGCATTGGCTTGACCCTTCTACGGCTGGACCGTTGGTACTGAGGCAAGAAGTGAATGCTTTTGAACTTATTTCATGTGATGAGCCGTTTCGGGAAAACTTGGGTGTTCGATTGTTCGATCGGAAAGTTTAACATTTTCTATTTATCCGGAATGTGATACAATAATTGGAAATCACAAGGAGTTATGAGATAACTGAATGAATGTTATAAATCCAGCGGTTTAGTCTCACTTGATCGGTTGCCACGGAATTTTGATGTGATCAAAAGTCCGTCGCAATCACGTAGCGTACGCGGATACTCGCCGGGTAAACTTAATAGACAACCTCACTTCATAGCCCCGACCAAGTGACTGTAGGAGAACCCCGTCGCCGAAAGCATCCGTTCGGGTGCTCGCGGCAGCGGTGTTCCGCCTTGGTGCACTTCGTCGACGGTATCGGGGGTGCGGCCGCCTACTAAAGTTTCCGACGAGCATTCGATCAAAATGTCGGGAATCTTGTTGAATTGCCCGACTTGATATTGAAAAGTGTTTTCGATAATGAGACTAAAATGCGGGGTTTATAATTGTTAGGCATGCGATGTCTAAGGAATTCATTTGATTAGGCATGCGATGTCTATGTAGGTTGCGGATTCCAACTGTTGTAGTTTTACACTTTCTTTTCTGTGACCGTAAGTGTAATATGTGATATCGCCAGTTTCGTTGCTATATGTCAACAACAATTAGGATACGCATGTTTACTTACGTTGATGACATGTGATGTTATGTGTTGCTGGATATGTTATATTGGATCGTCGTGTTTGAATAGCCGGGGGTTTTTATGTGAGATGAGTGTTTTTCATTTTCATTCATGTAAAAACTTGTATGTAATATTCTTTTATTGGGGCACTTCCAGGTTGCGAAAGATGTCACCGTTTGTATATTATTTACTTTTCTGCACTAGGATAGACCCAAGGAGGGGAGCATAAGTAACCGGGTTCTGGAGTCCAGTGGGAGACCAACTCGAGGAGTCGAGTCCGGGTCTCCTAACTCTAGAATTGGTAGGGTTTCTTGCCGCTTTCGTAGGGGTCTAGGGGTGTGGGTTTGGCTATTCATCGCGACCGTGGAATCCGTGTTTTATACTGGCTCGTATTGAAAACACGGACGTCCTAGTATATCCAATATTTCATATGATTCTTCTGCTGCGATATCTGTGATGTGATCATGTGATGTTATGTGATAGATACTGTATATAGTATATATGATATATTATATAGACGTTACTTATGTTTTACACCCGCGCCAGCCCTGCCCCGCTCTGTCGTTAGTTACTTAACCTAACGGTGCACGAGGGGACATCGAGACGAATGCGGATGGCATAAGTGTACGTCGTATTTATCTGTGATGTTTAGGTACTTTAAATGATGGGACTTCATTAATGTGATTAATGAAAGTAAAAGAAACCTAAAGATGTTGTAGAATAGAATTTCAAAAATAAAAACAGGTAGCTACAGTTCTTGCTTTGCATAGCGGTATATGAGATATATCCTGCACCTCATTCGATGAGGAAAGGACCGAGATCCCTTCACCGGGAGTGACTCCTTTAGCAATAACTGGCAGATGCTACAACACTCGGTTTGTTTTTGATTGCTTCTATAAGTTTCTGCTTTGCACAGTGCTATATATGATATATCCCGCACCTCATTCGACGAGGAAAGGACCGAAGATCCCTTCACCGGTAGTGACTCCTTTAGCAAAACTAGAAAAGCCTCAAAAGCACTCCATTTTAAAATCATTTGATTCTACAACGATATCAAGTTCATTACGCAATAGGTTTTCAGAAAAACCTGTCGTAGCCCTCCATCATTTCAGATAAGTCCTGTTTAGTATTCGTGCTGCGTTTGTTGACCTTGTCAAGGTGCAGTGTGCGGTAGCTAACCAGTATTTATCTGCTTATGCATATGATGCAGATTGGGTTAGGGTAGTCGTTGTTAGTTGTATGTATGCCCTAGAGGCCAGTATTGTACAGATGATGTATATTATATTGGATGCTTGGACATATATAGAGATGACTTTCTTGCTCGACATGATAGTATGATATCTGGTTACTCTTTATCTTAACATGTACACTAGTCTCTTTAAACTGTCTTATAGTTACATGTTGGTAAAGCCCTTAGGATGTGTACTTGACTACCTGGACTATGATGCAGATCATACTAGTGGGGATATGGTATTCCATAAGTACATCCTTCAAGGTCCCTAGTCGTGGGTGTATCGAGATGGGGCATCGATATACCAGTGTAGACTAGCGTATACGCTTCTCGACCCATGTGATGGGCGATGGATGATCCCATATCCATTGGTGTTTGACATCAGAGATGGTATATGGGTGCTCAGTGGAGACTGGGTTCACTGGACGGACTCGCCAAGAACTCCCAGATGGTATTATACC
Organism: Agapanthus africanus; assembly: GCA_030015575.1. NCBI lineage: Eukaryota > Viridiplantae > Streptophyta > Magnoliopsida > Asparagales > Amaryllidaceae > Agapanthus > Agapanthus africanus. The sequence goes on from JASDDO010000019.1 coordinate 524,377,470, forward strand.
TCACGTCAGATGGCAGTTCTCAGGTGACACTTGTACAGGTTAGTCTGTAGACCCGAGATTGTCATAGAGCCTTGTGTGATTCCCACTGTGCTTTGATCTCCACCTTACCACGTCCATGAGGGCGTGCAAAACGGTGGTCTTTGGGTACAGTCCCGAGTCACATGGAGGCAATGAGCGATAGGAGGGGTTTCGTCTCTCCCGGTATTGGGGGTTGATGTTGCGCTGTGCTCGATTGGCCGTAACAGGGAAGTCCCTGGCCAGGGCTGATCAGAGATTTGCTGGTAAGTGTTACCAGTAGTTTCTCGACCCGTTATGAGCCTCACATCGGCACGACTTATCGGTTATTGGGGTCTGACGTTTACCACCCCTAGACTTGATATGCGACGTATCAGACGAACAGACCGGACTGTACGGTAAGTGTTACTGGTTGGATTCACAGGAGTGTGAGCGGGCTAGCTCGTCGATCTTCTGATCGCTCAATACCCGGATGGCCGTTACGTTTAGCAGACCGCTTGCGGCTTGTGGGTGCTTGATATGATCATCATCTGCTACCGGCGTATTGACGAGTCTTTAGAGTCCTACACAGAGGTTTCCTGGCTCAAGCGAAATGAAATAGGAGCGCATATGAGATATGTGCAGGACCGAGAATGATGCGTGTATGTGATACCGCATTTCATTCTCGCGATATATGTTTCGATTGGTTCTATTCGATATGACCTAGTTATCGAATCATTGATTCGATAAATCGATACATTGGATTCTAGTCGGTTATGTTGGACATGACCGGATCATTGAATCAAATGTTGATTTAATGATTTAATGTATAATTATATATTTGATATATTGCATTGCATTAACTAGTATTGGTTCACTTTATATGGATTTTCTCACTTGATGTGCAAATTGTATATGTGATATACTTTTGTGCACATGTTTGTATCATGTTTGATGATGCATGCTTATTTGGTTAAGTGTATAGAATTAAACTTAGGTTAAGAAAGTGATTAGGGTTTTTATTTATCCATTCTTTTATTTATTCATTTTTGGAAATAGAATGGGATAAAAATACAAAATGGTTGCTTTCATTCTTGAACATTGTTGAAGCTTCATGAGCTTTGACTTTGTGACCATTTTGTCTTTACACTAAACCCTAACCATTCTTCTAACCTTAGTTAATTCTCTACACTTAAATATGGTTCACATTATGATAAGTATTGATTTAGTTTTTATTTTATCTCAACACTTATCATATTCTTTCTTCTTCTTCATCTTCATCTTCAAGAAAGAAACCTTGATGTCATCAATGGCAACTTGAGTTCTAGTGAGAGAAATCCAATTCTAAAGTGAACCCACTGTTGGAGATAGTGCCCTCAGAGTCAATTATTGGATCACAGGCACGTGATTGCAATGATTGAGGGAGGACCTATCCCGGAAAGACAGTCTTACTCGAAATGATAGTATGCTATCTGGTTTACCTTTATCATCGTGTACTGCTTTAGGTGACCTGACAGGTCGCTATTGCACGTTGATAGAGCCCCTAGGATTCTTGCTTGACTGCCGGCAGTATGAGGGCGATCATATAAGTGAGAGCTGGAGTCTATAAGCACATCCTTAAAAGGTCCCTAGTCGTGGGAGTTTCGAGACAGGGCATCGATTCTCCAGAGTAGACTAGTGTATACAGTCGAGACCCCGACGAGGGGCGGTGGCCGGTCTCACAAGCCACTGGTGTCTGTTGGTTCACCTAAGATGTATACAGGTGCTCATTTGGTTATGAGTACACCGGACAGGACTCGCCGGGAACATGCTAGTTAGTCTTATACCTGACGTCAGATAGTAGTTCCCAGGTGACATGTGTACAGGTTAGTTCATCGACCTGGGGATCGTCATTTGTCTCGTGTGAGTTCCCACTGTGCTTTGATTACTACCCTACCACGGCTCAAAGGAGTCGTGCAAACAGGTTTTAGTTAGGTACAGTCCCGAGCCACATGGAGGCAGTGAGCGGATCTTCAGGGTTCGTCTCTGCCGGTATTGGGGGTGAGGTCGCGCTGTGTCTAGGAGAGCCATTACACGAAGTCCTTGGCCAAGGCAGGAGATTTACTGGTAGGTATTCCAGTAGTATCTCAGGGTGTTCTGGGCTACACTCCGACACGACTTGTACAGCTTTTGGGGGTCTGACTTTTACCAACCCCCTAGGCCCGACATGCGATGCTCATAGATGAACGGACCGGACTGTACGGATATTGTCACTGACAGGCTCAGTAGGGTGTCAGGATGAGTTCGCTCATCGACGTCCCTTTTAGTCAATTGCTGGTGGCCCGTTACGTATTGGCTTATACCTCTGACGTGCTAGTGGTTAAATCCACATCCATTGTATTGACGAGTCTTTAGAGTCCACCACACTTTCAGTTACTCAAGCTTTCGGGCGTAACGCTGTAGAGGCCGTATGGAGATATGGCAGGGTCCGATCAGATACGTGCGGTATTGCACGGATCAGGATCGGGCAGTTTGTACTAGTGGCCGTATGGATATATGGCAGGGTTCGATCAGATACGTGCAGTATTGCACGGATCAGGATCGGACGGATATTACTAGCCGGCTTTGGTTTAAGCCGGATCCTAGTTTAGTACAGTGTAGATTTTGTCTCTTTGCATTTGTATCCGGACGGAATACAGATGCGGGTGTGTATGCACAGTATCGGGGTTTTCCTGTAATTTATTACGGGACCAGTTTTCTGGAGTTGCCAGTTTGCATTCCGTTCCGGCCGGTTTTCGTTTGTTCTTTCCCGGCCGGACTTTTCCGATGGAGGGGGTTATTTGCAATTGTGCAAATAACATTTGTGGAGGGGGTTTCTTGCAATTATATTGATTATGATATCTTTCATCCATGCTTTTGCATTAAAGAGAGGGTATGGTTTTGTTGTGCTTTAAGCATGGTTGATGTTTTGTTTAAGGTCACCACTTGCTTTATCCTACCATCACCTCCCTTCATGCAAAATTCCATTCCCTCCACCATTCTAAAATGCATGAGGCCGGCCACTTCTTTTTGGGGGAGAAGGAGAGAATTTCATTTTTGAGCTTGTGGCATTCTTGATCTCATTTGATGCTAGAAAAATGCAAGCACCATTTTTCTTCTTGATTCCTCCATCATCTTTCAAAGGCAACATAACCCCAAAGCGAGACATAGCCTCTACACTACACATTCTACAGCATATCTTGGGCATGTCGACTTGCCGGCTTCATGCCCGAGTTGCCTCGGTATTGAGGTGGGAGCCCGTAAAAGATGCAGGCGATGTGGTGCCCTTCCGGCGAAGAGGCGACGACCGGAGTTTCCGCGAGAGATCGGGATGACGACGAGAAGACCGGAGGACTCGGATCACTCGGTATATCTCTTCCCATCTTGTAGTTAGCTAGAACTAGTTTAATGGTCCGATCTGGGTGTTTAGTGCGCGGTGGTGCCGGTTTGCAAAGTTCGCAAAATTAAAGTTTATCACCGTTTCCGCATTTGGCCGTCGGATTGACGACCGGGGCGCCGCTGTGCACTTACAGTGGTATCAGAGCCTCGCCATTAACTTCGTCTAGCTTCGTTTGATGTGTTTTTCAGTTCCGATCGACCAAAATTCCAAAAATCCAATTTTAGCTCACATCAGTTTTCTGTTAAAATTTTTTGGTGTCTAAAAATTTTTCAGGTTGTCTCAGAATGATGTGCAGGGAGTTCTAAGAACTCTGGGAAAATTCGAGACAATGATCCCTCAGCTCGAGCGCGGAACCGCGGCAAAACCCCTCTTGTTGCCGCGGTTCCGCCACAGGTTGGTGGGATCAATGCTTCGAAGTTCTCCAGTGGTCTTCTGGGCTGTAATTAGGGGTTTTGGAATATTAAAATTGGGCCCAGATTTTCTGTGAGTGCTACAGTATTGCTTGGGGGCCCACTTGTTAATTTTTGATCGATCGGATATTTTAAACACATTTTTCACAGTATTTACATTATATCTGCGACCGTGAATGTCACTCGATCGGTAAATCCGGTCTAACTGCTATAGCCCGGTTAGACGGATTTGCGAACGTGACTTTCACGTTGATGTTCTGTGTTTTGCTGTGATGTTGCGGATCGGTCATGGGGATAGCCTGGTTGCAATGCTAGTACAGTGTTGTTGTATTATGTACATTTGATTTTGCGGGGCGAGCGTCCGACATGTGGACTGCCGTCACTGCCTGATTGTATTATTCTTTTGGGGCACGACCTGGTTGCGGTCGATGTACCCGTTGTATGTATATTTTACTTTCTGTACTAGGGTTACCCCGCGGAGGGGTGCACGGATAGCCGGGTTCTAGAGGGCAACGGGCCCGCATCTCAGGGCATTGAGACGGAGGGGGCTTCAGTCTGGAATTGGCGGGCTATTCGTCGCACTCGTAGGGGGTACAAGTTGACCCAGGAGGGGTGCCCAAGTTACCGGATTCCGTGAAGTGCTGGGTGGTCCATTCACGGCACTGAAGGGGGCTGCCTCGCTTCAGGTTTTGGCGGGTGACTTGCCGCGCCCGTAGGGGTCTAGGATTTCATTGCACAGGCTATCCACACGACCAGGGGAACGTCGGGTTTCAGTAGTGGCTCTGTGAAACCTGGGGATCCCAGATATCTGTATTGTTCTGTGATGCTGTACATTTCTGTGATGTTGCATTTTATTCACGCCTTGAGCGAAATAATATATATTAGTAGATGTTGTATATGTTTTTCATCCGCGCTAGTCCAGTCCCCGCTCTGCCGTTAGTTAGCTAACCTAACGGGTGATGACGGGACCCAGTGGCGAATGCGGTTGGCATATACGTACGTCAGTATATTTTCGTTCTTTGTGGTGTGATCAATTGATGGGACTGCGTTGATTCGGATCAATGCAAGATAAACAAACCTATTCTGATTTTGTTGGAACACTTTTCAAAAAGCTGTTATTGCAAGGACGTTCACTTTTGTTTTGCATCGTGGTATTCATTTGGAATATCCTGCTCCTCAGTCGACGAGGCAAGGGCCAAGATCCCTTCACCGGGAGTGACCCCTTGGACAGAAGTTTGCGTCAGGGCATTAACTTCACTATAGCCGATTACTTTTGCTTTGCATCGTGGTATTCATTTGGAATATCCTGCACCCCATTCTACGGGGAAAGAGCCGAGATCCCTTCACCGGGAGTGACCTCTTTAGTAAAGGTTTTCGTCACTATATTTTCTAAAAAGTTATCCGTTCCTTCAACGATATCAAGTTCATTACGTTAAAGGTTTTCGCCAGAAACCATTCGTAGCCCTCCGTCGTTTCAGACGGGTAGCACGTAGTATTCATGCTATGTTTGTTGACCTTCGTCAAGGCATAGTGTATGGTAGCCGCTTGTTGCTTTTCTGCTGCATAGATAGATGTGTTGGTTTGGGACAGTCGTATAGCCTTGTTGACCTTCGTCAAGGGCTTGTACGGGTGGGTTCAAATTAACCTGGACAATGACGGGTGGAACTTGACATGTGACTTATGATTTGTTGACCTTCGTCAAGGTCATAAGAGCATGGGGCAGAAATCACATCGGGAGTTTCAAAAGAACTGAAACTTGCCAGATATGCGCATACCTTCTGGAGTGTGATGATGTGAGCGGATTCCATCACGTTATCATGCGATGATAGTTGGATCCCGATTCCCACTGATGAGTTGGTTTACTCCTCGGGTATCCCCGACTAATTCTTCTTTCAGGTTTGGAGGAGAATTTGAGGTACAGTGGGAGGTTTCCAGATTAGATAAATTGGTAACCATTCTGATCTTGGTTAGAGTGCACGCTGAGTGTTTCTTTTCTCTCTCTCTGGCAGCGACCATTGACCCGACCCCAGACTATGACTCAGTGACCAAGTTGACCGAACCTTCTAAACACCGTCTTTTGGATTGTCAGAGTTGCAGACCTCATTGCCACTCCTACTTTTACCCTTTTCTCCAGGACACCCCGTATTACTACGAACGTCCACTTCCATTGGACAAAGCCATCGTATGGTTAGATACGAACTCGAAGGAATTCGAGGATGGTTTCCGGTTCTGGAGAAAACGGATAGGATTATTCAGTTGTCTTTTCCTTTTTGCCTTCTCTCAAGTTACGAGTACTCCTTAGTTTAGGAGATAGTACACCTATTACGCAAATTGGATAGTCTTCTTCCAAACCTTAGGCTGGTGCCGACCGGTAGGGAATGAAGAAAACCAATTAGCCTAAACGGTGTGCAGAAGGTATTAAGATTAAGACAAAGCAAGGGATTAGTAAGAGGGCAAAGTAAATTGCGACTGATATTCACGACCAAACCAAATTTTTCTTCGCCAATCCTAAATCACCTTTGTATTTCTCCAGGACACTCCGTATCACTACGAAGATCCACAGTTTATTGGATACTCCATCGTATGGTTATATACGAACTCGAAAGGAACTTGTTCCAGTTCGGGGATGGATTCTGGTCCAGGAGAAATAGGAATAAGGTTTATTCAGTTGTCTTTTATCTTCACCTTCTCTCGCATTGCGAGTGCTCCTAGGATTAGGACAGTACACCCATTATGCTTATTGGATAGTCTTCTTCCAAACCATAGGCTGGTGCCGAACGGTAGGGAAGGAAGAAAACCAATTGGCCTAAAGGGGTGTGCAGAAGGTAATGACTAAAGACATATAAAGGGATTTGGAGAGGTGGCAAAGAAATATACGGTTACAGTTGTGAATCTGGATAATGGAAGAGGCATTACTAGGAATACCAGGATACCCCATCGAAACATTTCAATATTTCAGTTTCACTGTGTACTGTTAAGAGAAAACTGATTTCCCAATTAACACTTGCTCCAGGGTATGTATTTATCAGGTATCATTCTCACATCTGTATGGTTTTACAGATGATGAGTGGGAGTAAGTTATTGGGAATTGGGTGATCATCCTCATTATATCGGGATTCGTTGTAATCGGTGATATTTGAGGAGATCACCTGGGCTGTTTGCCGGTCGGCAAATGTTTGGTTTTGAATATCCGCTGTTGTACACCAATTTCAAATTGATATATCTGTACGTCTATTTTCATAGAGTGAGATATACCTTTTGATATTATGTCGATGACATTTACCTATATCAGTGGATGGTTAGGTAAGGAGCATTAAACAGCGGTGTAATTCTTCTTAACCATAAGTACAGTTTTCAACCTACGACACACAGTGAAAGAGTTGTTAGACTCGGCGGACTTATACAGAGTATTGTATGTTGTCCAGTGTCCATTAGGACAGAGGGGTTGGTCTTCATACTGTATTCTGTTTACTTTTAACTTCTCTAGTTCTTAGACATGTGTTTCGTAGAAACACAGGGTCTAAGTTTTGAGGAGTTATAGGTATTTGAATAGAGTAGAGAACCAGGTGTAGCAAGTATCGGGATTCTTCAAGGTGATCGAAGATGTAGATACTTGTGTATGGTATTCAGTTGATAGTAATGATAAAGAGAAATTGCTTCTCTTTCAGGTTACTCATAATTGGAAGCATTCCTAAGTTGAGTAACGCTGATCGGCCTCTCTCAATTTTGTTGACATGCACTGGAGACAGCTGCATGATTTGAATCTGGTTAAATTAAATCAGTGCCTCTGGTTCTATATTGGATGTAGAACAGTTCATATTTTAACTTTATTAAGGTACGGGGAGTTGTCCGGCTTATGATTAAAACCAGACACTGGACAACTCAAGGCACGTTTCTGTAATGGCTGTTTGTGGGTTGACCCAGGCTATGACGAGGGTTGATTTTCTACCATCTGGCAGATCAATAGAAATATTGTTCTAGACTCGCCACAATTTTATTAAAAATGGATTTTTTCAAAAACAGTAGTGGGAGTATGGTAGAACTGGAAGTGATTCCAGAACCGCAAACGATTACTGAAGATTTGATAAGGAACCTAAAGATTCAATCTGATTTGACATTCCATTGGCCACTCCGCAGATAAGGTGGGTAACTTCAGGCACCCGAGAGGTACTCCGGTCGCCTCAAGGACGGTGACAGGGAAGTTCTTGTTTACCCACACTTGCCATTGCTGTTGTTCCAGGCTGCGAGACCCGGTGGGAGGATGAGTATAGCGTCGTTCTAAACTAGCTTTAGAAATGCACGTCTATATGACTCTGCCAGAGGGTTGTCGTAGTCAGTGGGAGCAGCGGAAGCATTGGTGGACATCAGGCTTATGTCTATTTATAGACTAAAGCAGATATAGCGGAGATAAATCATCTATTTCTGATGTGACAGTCATAGGTTTGACGTCATCAGAATAGGGGATGGATCTGTTGAGAAGGTAGTAGGGTGTGATATCCGGGTTTTGGATGACATACACAAAGTAGGAAGTGATATTCCTATACTACGATCGGTTATACTTTGGTCGTCACACAGTGTTTTCTCCACAAGGGACTTGGACATTATATCAGACATACTGGTTACTAGATCTATGGTTTTAGATCTAGATTTGGGTGGTTTCCCAATCAGGGTACTTTGACAGCATTCTAAGAGTATTTAGAATGGACGACTCCTGGCATGGTAGTGTACCTGCAGGTAATGGAGTCACCCTCTCTAAAGGTGTCTTATAGACTAAAGTAGAGAGGGATGTGCATGATTGGCAGATCACTTGCTTAGGCAATTGAGTCAATCATGAAATGTCAAGTACCACACCAGATGTTGTTCTTGCACTAGATGCAATAAGTTGACATTGATCCAATCCTGGAGAAACAGTCGGAAGCAGTTTTAGAACATAAGTGGATGTTCTAGGGATATGATAACGGCTGCCTCCTTTAGGAGACGGTTATCACTCCAGGCTTCCAAGGTGACATGGACGACAAGGAGGTTGTCAGAGTTATAGTTTTCCCTCTGACGAGGGGCAGTATTTTAGACAGGTGGTCCAAGGCAATACTGAGGGTGGCATGGCGTAGGATACTGATTAAGTTCAGTTGACGATACAGTCTAAGAAGTTTGGATTTGGAGTTCATTTATGAGCTCGGTCCCATCAGATATCCAGGCATTCTAAGACAGGTGTTGCTCATTTCGGGAGATGGCTTTCTCCGCGAACTTGAGATATAGAGAGACATAGAAAGAAACATCATGGCGGATCCACTCACTGAGGCTATTCCTCGATCGCAGGAGTTTCGCAAACAGGCTTTATGAGACTGACTAGTAGAGGAGTTGGGTGTTCGGTATCACACGGGCTGTGAGTATGCGACATCGCAATAATTAGCCTTGAGTGCAGGTGGGAGATTATTGGAGATAGTGCCCTCAGAGTCAATTATTGGATCACAGGCACGTGATTGCAATGATTGAGCGAGGACCTATCCCGGAAGGACAGTCTTACTCGAAATGATAGTATGCTATCTGGTTTACCTTTATCATCGTGTACTGCTTTAGGTGAACTGACAGGTCGCTATTGCACGTTGATAGAGCCCCTAGGATTCTTGCTTGACTGCCGGCAGTATGAGGGCGATCATATAAGTGAGAGCTGAAGTCTATAAGCACATCCTTAAAAGGTCCCTAGTCGTGGGAGTTTCGAGACAGGGCATCGATTCTCCAGAGTAGACTAGTGTATACAGTCGAGACCCCGACGAGGGGCGGTGGCCGGTCTCACAAGCCACTGGTGTCTGTTGGTTCACCTAAGATGTATACAGGTGCTCATTGGGTTATGAGTACACCGGACAGGACTCGCCGGGAACATGCTAGTTGGTCTTATACCTGACGTCAGATAGCAGTTCCCAGGTGACATGTGTACAGGTTAGTTCATCGACCTGGGGATCGTTATTTGTCTCGTGTGAGTTCCCACTGTGCTTTGATTACTACCCTACCACGGCTCAAAGGAGTCGTGCAAACAGGTTTTAGTTGGGTACAGTCCCGAGCCACATGGAGGCAGTGAGCGGATCTTCAGGGGTTCGTCTCTCCCGGTATTGGGGGTGAGGTCGCGCTGTGTCTAGGAGAGCCATTACACGAAGTCCTTGGCCAAGGCAGGAGATTTACTGGTAGGTATTCCAGTAGTATCTCAGGGTGTTCTGGGCTACACTCCGACACGACTTGTACCGCTTTTGGGGGTCTGACTTTTACCAACCCCCTAGGCCCGACATGCGATGCTCATAGACGAATGGACCGGACTGTACGGATATTGTCACTGACAGGCTCAGTAGGGTGTCAGGATGAGTTCGCTCATCGACGTCCCTTTTAGTCAATAGCTGGTGGCCCGTTACGTATTGGCTTATACCTCTGACGTGCTAGTGGTTAAATCCACATCCATAGTATTGACGAGTCTTTAGAGTCCACCACACTTTCAGTTACTCAAGCTTTCGGGCGTAACGCTGTAGAGGCCGTATGGAGATATGGCAGGGTCCGATCAGATACGTGCGGTATTGCTCGGATCAGGATCGGACAGTTTGTACTAGTGGCCGTATGGATATATGGCAGGGTTCGATCAGATACGTGCGGTATTGCACGGATCAGGATCGGACGGATATTACTAGCCGGCTTTGGTTTAAGCCGGATCCTAGTTTAGTACAGTGTAGATTTTGTCTCTTTGCATTTGTATCCGGACGGAATACAGATGCGGGTGTGTATGCACAGTATCGGGGTTTTCCTGTAATTTATTACGGGACCAGTTTTCTGGAGTTGCCAGTTTGCATTCCGTTCCGGCCGGTTTTCGTTTGTTCTTTCCCGGCCGGACTTTTCCGATGGAGGGGGTTATTTGCAATTGTGCAAATAACATTTGTGGAGGGGGTTTCTTGCAATTATATTGATTATGATATCTTTCATCCATGCTTTTGCATTAAAGAGAGGGTATGGTTTTGTTGTGCTTTAAGCATGGTTGATGTTTTGTTTAAGGTCACCACTTGCTTTATCCTACCATCACCTCCCTTCATGCAAAATTCCATTCCCTCCACCATTCTAAAATGCATGAGGCCGGCCACTTCTTTTTGGGGGAGAAGGAGAGAATTTCATTTTTGAGCTTGTGGCATTCTTGATCTCATTTGATGCTAGAAAAATGCAAGCACCATTTTTCTTCTTGATTCCTCCATCATCTTTCAAAGGCAACATAACCCCAAAGCGAGACATAGCCTCTACACTACACATTCTACAGCATATCTTGGGCATGTCGACTTGCCGGCTTCATGCCCGAGTTGCCTCGGTATTGAGGTGGGAGCCCGTAAAAGATGCAGGCGATGTGGTGCCCTTCCGGCGAAGAGGCGACGACCGGAGTTTCCGCGAGAGATCGGGATGACGACGAGAAGACCGGAGGACTCGGATCACTCGGTATATCTCTTCCCATCTTGTAGTTAGCTAGAACTAGTTTAATGGTCCGATCCGGGTGTTTAGTGCGCGGTGGTGCCGGTTTGCAAAGTTCGCAAAATTAAAGTTTATCACCGTTTCCGCATTTGGCCGTCGGATTGACGACCGGGGCGCCGCCGTGCACTTATACCCACCTCCTATTTCTTCACCCTCTACCTCTTGCCAAGTTGTTTTGGGTGTTTTCTTCACAAGTTTCACAACTTTGTGAAGTCGGAGCTTGAGCTTGTGCAACCTCGACGTAGATCGTCTTTGACACGAAGCCGACGACCTATTCCGCTCGTTTTCCCGATGAAGCCGACGAATGAGTCTAGGATTCGAAAAGGACAGCGAGAGGATGACTACGTGGAGCTAAGGAAGTGGATATCCGGATCTACAAAGGTTGTAGCCTCTCTCCTTTAGTTAAAATGTTAACTAGATTCGTTTTTCGCCTAGAATTCTAGCCGACGATCCGTATTAGGGTTTCTCGGCACCCATAAAATTTTATATTGGCATGGTTGATGCCTTGTGAGACCTCTATAGTGTGCCTAGGAACCCTACAGTGGTATCAGAGCCTAGCTAGAGCCTTAGGCGAAGTCTAGACGCAATTTGAAGCCCGAACGAACCCGAAACCCTAAACCAAACATGCTCTCTGGACTTTTTCCAAAATCTGGAGTTTTTCGATATTAAAAATATGCAGAAAAATCAGCAGGAAATTCTAAGGTTTACTGTGAAATTCGTGAGCGTAATTCCACTAAGCCGGCGCGGATCCGCGGCATGAGCATGGCTCATGCGGCGGATCCGCGGTCGTATGGCCTCAATATTTAAAGAATTTTACACAGTAATTCTTAGTTTCCAGTGGTGATTTTCCTGGGTATTTTTAATAATTATTCAAGAGTTGAATTTTCTGGGGTTGCTTTGTGGATTCGGTGTTTCGATCGGGGTATCAAATTTCGTCTTTGTGTATTTCCGGATAATTTTTTGAATATGTTAAAAAGTTCGACCGGATATAAATACCCAATTTTTCCCCTGTCGGGAAATTTCCAAGTGTTGGATTTTTCCGTAGTTTAACGACGTTCTAAGTAGTGCAAGTAACGCGATGGACCCTCTAGAAGACAACAAACCTTAACTCGATTATGTGACCGTCTTGAACTGCCCTTTGAACCTTCGGGTTTGGGGCAGTACAGCGTGCCACATGTGAGGCGTTGGCTTGACACTTCTACGGCTGGACCGTTGGTACTGAGGCACGAACTGAATGTTGCTAGACTTATTTCATGTGTTGGACTGTATCGGGAAAACTTGGTTGTTCGAATGTTCGATCGGAATGTTTAACATTTTCTGTTTATCTGGAATGTGATACAATAATTGGAATTCACAAACCGTTATGAGATAACTGAATGAATGTTATAAATCTAGCAGTTTAGTCCCACATGATATTGAAAAGAGTTTTCGATAATGAGACTAAAATGCGGGATTTATATCTATTAGGCATGTGATGTCTAAGTATTTCATTTGATTAGGCATGTGATGTCTAAAGAAGTTGCGGATTCCAATTGTTGTAGTTTTACACTTTCTTTTCTGTGACCGTAAGTGTAGTATGTTCATATCGCCGGTTTCGTTGCTATATGTCAACGACAATTGGGGTATGCGTACTTACTTACGTTGATGACATGTGATGTTATGTGTTGCTGGATATGTTATATTGGATCGTCGTGTTTGAATAGCCGGGGGTTTTTATGTGAGATGAGTGTTTTTTCATTTTCATTCATGTAAAAACTTGTATGTAATATTCTTTTATTTAGGGCACTTCCAGGTAGCGGAAGTTGTCACCTTTTGTATATTATTTACTTTTCCGCATTAGGATAGACCCAAGAAGGGGAGAACAAGTAACCGGGTTCTGGGGTCCAGTGGGAGACCAACTCGAGGAGTCGAGTCCGGGTCTCCTAACCCTAGAATTGGCAGGGTTGCTTGCCGCTCTCGTAGGGGTCTAGGGGTGTGGGATTGGCTATTCATCACGACCGTGGAATCCGTGTTTTATACTGGCTCGTATTGAAAACACGGACGTCCTAGTATATCCAATATTTCATATGTTTCTTCTGCTGCGATATCTATGATGTGATCATGTGATGTTCTGTGATATATACTATATATAGTATATATGATATATTATATAGACGTTACTTATGTTTTACACCCGCGCTAGCCCTGCCCTGCTCTGTCGTTAGTTACCTAACCTAACGGTGCACGAGGGGACATCGAGGCGAATGCGGATGGCATAAGTGTACATCATATTTATCTGTGATGTTTTGGTATTTAAATGATGGGACTTCATTAATGTGATTAATGAAAGAAAGAAACCTAAGATGTTGTAGAATCAAATTTTAAATAAAACGGGTAGCTACAGTTCTTGCTTTGCATAGCGGTATATATGATATACCCTGCACCTTATACGATGAGGAAAGGACCGAGATCCCTTCACCGGGAGTGACTCCTTTAGCAATAACTGGCAGATGCTACACACTCGGTTTGCTTTTGATTGTTTTTGAGTTTTGCTTTGCACAGTGATATATACGATATATCCCGCACCTCATTCGACGAGGAAAGGGCCGACGATCCCTTCACCGGGAGTGACCCCTTTAGCAAAACTAGAAAAGCCTCGAAATCACTCCATTTCAAAACTTCATTTGATTCTACAATGATATCAAGTTCATTACGCAATAGGTTTCCAGAAAAACCTGTCGTAGCCCTCCGTCATTTCAGATAAATTACATATAGTATTCGTGCTACATTTGTTGGCTTTCGTCAAGGTGTAGTGTGCGGTAGCTATATGCTGTTTATCTGCTGCATATGATGCGACTGGATTAGGGTAGTCGTACGGCTTTGTTGGCTTTCGTCAAGGGTCGTGCGGGTGGGTTTAATTCAGTCAAGAAATGTACGGGTTGAACTTGACTAGCGGGCTGTGGTTTGTTGGCTTTCGTCAAGGTCATAGCACGCTAGGGGAAAAAGCATTATCGGGAATTTCAAGTGTTGAAATTTGCAATGAGATTGCATACCTTCTATGAGATAGTTGGATCCCGATACCCACTGCGAGTAAGAGTTACTCCTGGGAGAGTTTTACACATTACAATTAGCCGATCAAGTAGGTGTCTAGAAAGGTGTTAACGAGGTTACGCCTCTGGGAAAACGAGGTTTACATTAATTAGGTTCGTGCGAAAGCACGGGGGACCTCCCTCAAAGTACCGACACTGGCCTGGCTGAAAGATTGGCGAACTTGTAGTGTGTAATTAATCCCGGCTAGTCTTTCCTTTTAGGGTTTGAAGGAAGATTTGATAAAAAGCAGTGGGAGCCATCCTGATTAGATAAGATAATAACCAATCTGATCTTGCACGAGCATACGCTAAAGTGTTTTCTTCTCTCTCTCTCCAGGTAGCGACCATTTCATGCCTTAATAAAGATAATAATATGGATGTATTGACCGAACCCGCATATTATACTGTGCTGGGGAACGTTGGTTCCGTTCTTTCTTATAAGAGTTATAGGAATGAACAGGATATAGGGGAATACCAGGATTCCCATGCCACCCGGATGAAGAAAGTACATGTTGATGCATTTTTTTCGGATGTGTTCGTTACAGAGAACTGTTTCTCCATTTGCTCTACGTCCTGGGTATTAGATACCGGGTCAGGATCCCATATATGTAATCAGTTACATGGGCTTAGGAAAGGTAGAGAACTTGGAGAAGGTGATAAAGACATTAGAGTCGGAAATTGTGCAATTGTTGCAGCTAAGACTGTCGGGGAATATCACCTTGAATTACCAACTGGTAATACATTGGTTCTGAACGAATGCTATTACATGCCGAACCTGATATGCAACATTATATCGGTTTCTTTATTAAGTAAAGAGGGATATAATTTTGTATTACAGGACAATGTTATGAACATTTTCCGTAACCAAAAGTTGGTTGGATCAGGCACGTTGTGCAATGGCATTTATGTTCTAAACCAATCAACAGTTCTGAGCATAACAAACACTCACAAGAGGAAGAGTTCTGAACTGAACGAATCCTTCTTGTGGCATTGTAGACTGGGTCACATCAATGCGACACGACTGGCTAAGTTGCATAAGGATGGGTATTTGAAACCGTTCGAATTTTCATCTTATGACACTTGCCAGTCATGTCTCAAAGGCAAGATGACCAAAACTCCGTTTACGGGACACGGAGAAAGAGTTACTGAACTCTTAGGACTAGTACATAGTGATGTATGCGGTCCAATGTCTACACATGCCAGGGATGGTTCTTCGTACTTCATTACATTCACTGACGATCTCTCAAGATACGGACATGTGTACTTGATAAGACACAAGTCTGAAGCTTTTGAGAAATTTAGAGAATATAAACAAGAAGTCGAAAACCAAACCGGAAAAAGTATTAAAATCCTTCGATCTGATCGAGGAGGTAAATACTTGAGCAATGAATTCCTGGACTTCCTAAAAGAGAATGGGATTCTCTCTCAGCTGACTCCTCCATATACACCACAGCACAACGGTGTATCAGAACGGAGGAACCGCACCCTATTAGATATGGTGCGCTCTATGATGAGCACAGCTGAGTTACCTATTTCCTTCTGGGGGTATGCGCTTGAGACAGCCATACATCTATTGAATATGGTCCCCACCAAATCTGTGCCTACCACTCCATATGAGATATGGAAAGGGAAGAGACCATGTCTTAACTATGTTAAGATATGGGGTTGTCCAGCCTATGTCAAACGACAAAATCCGGACAAACTCGAGGCACGGTCTGTTCTATGCAAATTTATAGGATATCCCAAGAATTCTCAAGGGTATATCTTCTACCACCCTGAGGAACAAAGAGTATTTGTTTCTCGACATGCCACCTTTTTAGAAAAGGAATTTCTTGAAAAAGAGATTAGTGGTCATGAGGTAGAACTGGAAGAGGTTCCAGCTGCAGAAGCTACAACAGAAGATCTGGTGGAACCAGAGGATTCCGTAGTTCCCGATGAACCCCAGCCACTCCGCCGATCTAGTAGGGTTCCTCGCCAACCTGAGAGATACTACGGTTTTCTCATGGACGGTGGGAGCGAGGATTGCATCATGGAGGATGATGACCCAACTAGCTTCGAGCAGGCCATCACGAGTAGGGACTCAGTGAAATGGCTGGATGCTATGCGGTCCGAGATGGAATCCATGTACACCAACAAAGTATGGACTTTGGAAGTTGCTCCTGAAGGGGTAAAACCCATTGGGAGCAAGTGGATCTTCAAGAAGAAACTTGGTGTAGATGGGAAAGTGGAGACTTTCAAAGCTAGACTTTTAGCAGAGGGTTTTCGTCAAAGACCAGGTGTGGACTATGACGAAACCTTTTCTCCAGTGGCTATGCTTAAATCCATCCGGATCATGCTTGCCATTGCTGCCTTTCATGACTACGAAATCTGGCAAATGGATGTTAAGACCGCCTTTCTAAATGGTGATTTAGAAGAGTGCGTGTACATGACTCAGCCAGAGGGCTTCGAAGACAGTGGGAGCAGCGGGAAGGTGTGCAAGCTGCTTAAATCCATTTATGGATTAAAGCAAGCGTCGCGGAGTTGGAACATCTGCTTTGATGTCGTTATCAAAGAGTTTGATTTCGTCAAAAATCCAGATGAACCTTGTATCTACAAGAAGGTGGCAGAGAGTAAGGTTGTCTTCCTCGTATTGTACGTGGACGACATACTCTTGATAGGAAATGATATTCCTATGCTGCAAGCGGTCAAGCTCTTCTTATCACAAAGATTCTCAATGAAAGATCTTGGTAATGCCTCCTGCATATTGGGAATTAGGATCTATAGAGATAGATCCAAACGGATTTTGGGATTGTCCCAATCCAGGTACATTGACACCATACTAAAGAGGTTTAGTATGGAAGAGTCCAAGCGTGGGAACTTGCCCACGATCTCTGGAGTCACTCTCTCCAAAGAGATGTCTCCCAAGACTGATTTGGAGAGAGCTCGCATGCAAGGGATACCCTATGCTTCGGCAGTAGGCTCTATCATGTATGCGATGCTATGTACCAGACCCGATGTAGCATACTCACTAAGTGTAGTGAGCAGGTATCAAGCTGATCCTGGAGAGAGTCACTGGACAGCTGTGAAGAGCATTCTCAAGTACTTGTGAAGGACTAGAGATATGTTCTTGGTGTATGGTAACGGAGAGCTCCAAGTGGAGTCCTTTACCGATTCGAGCTTCCAGAGTGATAAGGACGACTCTAAGTCGCAGTCGGGCTTTGTCTTTACCCTTTACGGAGGGACGGTTAGCTGGAAGAGTTCCAAGCAGGAAACCGTGGCAGACTCGACGATGGAGGCTGAATACATCGCTGCCAACGATGCTGCCAAAGAGGCTGTCTGGATCAAGAAGTTCATTACTGAACTTGGAGTGGTTCCATCCATTGAGCGTCCAATACCTTTGTATTGCGATAACAATGGAGCGGTGGCTTTGGCCAAGGAACCTAGGTCCCATCAGCGATCCAGGCATATTCTGAGGCGGTATCACCTGATCCGGGAGATAGTTGATCGCCGGGAGATCGAGGTCAGGAGGGTTGACACGAAGAACAACACGGCGGATCCACTCACGAAGGCCATTCCCCAGATACAGTTTGAGAGACTCTTCGGGATGCTCGGTATGCGATACTACAGCAGTTGGCCCTAGTGCAAGTGGGAGATTGTTAGTTGTATGTATGCCCTAGAGGCCAGTATTGTACAGATGATGTATATTATATTGGATGCTTGGACATATATAGAGATGACTTTCTTGCTCGACATGATAGTATGCTATCTGGTTACTCTTTATCTTAACATGTACACTAGTCTCTTTAAACTGTCTTATAGTTACATGTTGGTAAAGCCCTTAGGATGTGTACTTGACTACCTGGACTATGATGCAGATCATACTAGTGGGGACATGGTAGTCCATAAGTACATCCTTCAAGGTCCCTAGTCGTGGGTGTATCGAGACGGGGCATCGATATACCAGTGTAGACTAGCGTATACGCTTCTCGACCCATGTGATGGGCGATGGATGATCCCATATCCATTGGTGTTTGACATCAGAAATGGTATACGGGTGATCAGTGGAGACTGGGTACACTGGACGGACTCGCCGAGAACTCCCAGATGGTATTATACCTCACGTCAGATGGCAGTTCTCAGGTGACACTTGTACAAGTTAGTCTGTAGACCCGAGATCGTCATAGAGCCTTGTGTGATTCCCACTGTGCTTTGATCTCCACCTTACCATGTCCATGAGGGCGTGCAAAACGGTGGTCTTTGGGTACAGTCCCGAGTCACATGGAGGCAATGAGCGATAGGAGGGGTTTCGTCTCTCCCGGTATTGGGGGTTGATGTTGCGCTGTGCTCGATTGGCCGTAACAGGGAAGTCCCTGGCCAGGGCTGATCAGAGATTTGCTGGTAAGTGTTACCAGTAGTTTCTCGACCCGTTATGAGCCTCACATCGGCACGACTCATCGGTTATTGGGGTCTGACGTTTACCACCCCTAGACTTGATATGCGACGTATCAGACGAACAGACCGGACTGTACGGTAAGTGTTACTGGTTGGATTCACAGGAGTGTGAGCGGGCTAGCTCGTCGATCTTCTGATCGCTCAATACCCGGATGGCCGTTACGTTTAGCAGACCGTTTGCGGCTTGTGGGTGCTTGATATGATCATCATCTGCTACCGGTGTATTGACGAGTCTTTAGAGTCCTACACAGAGGTTTCCTGGCTCAAGCGAAATGAAATAGGAGCGCATATGAGATATGTGCAGGACCGAGAATGATGCGTGTATGTGATACCACATTTCATTCTCGCGATATATGTTTCGATTGGTTATATTCGATATGACC
Organism: Agapanthus africanus; assembly: GCA_030015575.1. Taxonomy (NCBI): domain Eukaryota; kingdom Viridiplantae; phylum Streptophyta; class Magnoliopsida; order Asparagales; family Amaryllidaceae; genus Agapanthus; species Agapanthus africanus. The sequence goes on from JASDDO010000019.1 coordinate 524,396,665, forward strand.
TAGTTATCGAATCATTGATTCGATAAATCGATACATTGGATTCTAGTCGGTTATGTGCGACATGACCGGATCATTGAATCAAATGTTGATTTAATGATTTAATGTATAATTATATATTTGATATATTGCATTGCATTAACTAGTATTGGTTCACTTTATATGGATTTTCTCACTTGATGTGCAAATTGTATATGTGATATACTTTTGTGCACATGTTTGTATCATGTTTGATGATGCATGCTTATTTGGTTAAGTGTATAGAATTAAACTTAGGTTAAGAAAGTGATTAGGGTTTTTATTTATCCATTCTTTTATTTATTCATTTTTGGAAATAGAATGGGATAAAAATACAAAATGGTTGCTTTCATTCTTGAACATTGTTGAAGCTTCATGAAGCTTTGACTTTGTGACCATTTTGTCTTTACACTAAACCCTAACCATTCTTCTAACCTTAGTTAATTCTCTACACTTAACTATGGTTCACATTATGATAAGTATTGATTTATTTTTTATTTTATCTCAACACTTATCATATTCTTTCTTCTTCTTCATCTTCATCTTCAAGAAAGAAACCTTGATGTCATCAATGGCAACTTGAGTTCTAGTGAGAGAAATCCAATTCTAAAGTGAACCCACCTCCTATTTCTTCACCCTCTACCTCTTGCCAAGTTGTTTTGGGTGTTTTCTTCACAAGTTTCACAACTTTGTGAAGTCGGAGCTTGAGCTTGTGCAACCTCGACGTAGATCGTCTTTGACACGAAGCCGACGACCTATTCCGCTCGTTTTCCCGATGAAGCCGACGAATGAGTCTAGGATTCGAAAAGGACAGCGAGAGGATGACTACGTGGAGCTAAGGAAGTGGATATCCGGATCTACAAAGGTTGTAGCCTCTCTCCTTTAGTTAAAGTGTTAACTAGATTCGTTTTTCGCCTAGAATTCTAGCCGACGATCCGTATTAGGGTTTCTCGGCACCCATAAAATTTTATATTGGCATGGTTGATGCCTTGTGAGACCTCTATAGTATGCCTAGGAACCCTACAGTCGTGTGGCCTTGTTGACCTTGTCAAAGGTCGTGCGGGTGGGTTTGATTCAATCAAGAAATGACGGGTTGAACTTGACTTGCGGTTTGTGGTTTGTTGACCTTGTCAAGGTCATATATCGTTCGGGGCAAAATATTATCGGGAATTTCAAGTGTTGAAATTTGCAATGTTATTGCATACCTTCTATGAGATAGTTGGATCCCGATACCCGCTGTGAGTAAGAGTTACTCCTGGGAGAGTTTTACACATTGCAACTAGCCGATCAAGTAGGTGTCTAGAAAGGTGTCAACGGGGTTACGCCTCTGGGAAAACGAGGTTTACATTAATTAGGTCCGTGCGAAAGCACGGGGAACCTCCCTCAAAGTACCGACACTGGCCTGGCTGAAAGATTGGCGAACTTGTAGTGTGTAATTAATCCCGGCTAGTCTTTCCTTTTAGGGTTTGAAGGAAGATTTGATAAAAAACAGTGGGAGCCATCCTGATTAGATAAAATAATAACCAATCTGATCTTTCAAGAGCATACGCTGAGTGTTTTCTTCTCTCTCTCTCTCCAGGTAGCGACCATATCACGCCTTAATCAAGATAATAATACGGATATTTGACCGAACCCGCTTGTTATACTGAGCTGGGGAACGTTGGTCCCGCTCCAACTTATAATTGTTATAAGACAGAGCAGGAAATTAGGGATTACCAGAATTCCCGTGCCGCCCAAACGAAGTAAGTGCATGCTGATGCATCATCTTCGGGTGTGTTCATTATATAGAACTGTTTCTCAGTGTCCTTTACGTCCTGGGTATATGATACCAGATCAGGAACCCGCATATGTAATTTATTACATGGGCTACAGATAGGTAAAGAACTGAGATAGGGTGATAAGTTTCATGAGGCAGAAAACGGGGCAAGTGTTGCAGCCAAGTCTGTTGGTCACTGTCACCCTGTATTACCAATACATTGATTCTGAACGAATGTTATTAGATACCGAACCTGATATACAAAATCATATCAATCTCTTTATTAGTAAAGAAAGGATATAATTTTGTATTGTTGGATAATGTTTTGAACATTTCCTATATCAAAAGTTGATCGGATCAGGCACGTTATCTAAAAGCGTTGATGTTCTAAATCAAAATACAGTTCTTAGTATACAGAACACACACAAGAGGATGAGTTCAGAAATGAACGAATTTTTCTTGAGGTATTATAGACTAGGTCATATCAATGCGACCTGACTAGCTGAAGTTACATTTAGATGCATATTTAAATCTGTTTGAATTTACATCTTATGAAACTTGCCAGTCATGTCACAAAGATACGATGACCATAGCTCTGTTTACTGGAAACAGAGAAAGAGTTAGTAAACTCTTGGGATGATATATGTTGATGTATGTAAGGTCCCCTGCCTACATATGCCAGGACTGGTTCTTTGTACTTTGTTACATTCTCTGATAATCTCTCAAGATTTAGACATATGTTCCTGTTGAAACACAAGTCCGAACCTTTTGAGATATTCACAGAATATGATTTAAAGTAGAAAACCAAAACACGGGTATAAGTATTATGTCCTTTGATGAGATCGAGGAGGAGAATACTTGAGCACGGAAATCCTGGATTATTTTAAAAGAGAATGAGATTCCCTCTCAGCATTACTCCTCCGTATACACCATAGCACGATAGTATATCGGGGCGGAGCAATAGCACCCTATGTGATATGGTGTGCTCTATGATGAGTACTACTGTATTTCCTATTTCCTTTTGGGAGTTATGCACTTGAGAAGCTGCATACCAATTGAATTGGGTTCCAATCAAATCAGTTGCCTACCGCTTCATATGTGATATGGAAAGGGAAGAGCCCATATCTTAAGTTGGTTAAGATTTGGGGTTGTCCGGGCTATGTCTAAAAGCATAATCCGGACAAGCTCGAGGCAAGGTCTGTTATGTACAACTGGAAAGGTTCCACCTATACAAACAACAGCAGATGATTTAGTAGAACCAAAGGATTCAGTAGATTCCAACGAACCTCAGCCTCTCCGCTGATCTAGTAGGGTTCCTCACCCACCTGAGAGATACTTTGGTTTCTCTATGACAGTGGGAGCGAGGATTGCATCATGAGATGATGACCCAACTAGTTTCGAGCTGGCCATCAGGAGTGGGACTCTGTAAGAATGGCTGGATGCTTAGTGATCTGAGATGGAATCCTTATACACCAACAAAGTATGGACTTTAGTTGCTTTATCTGAAGGGTTAAATCCTCATCAGGAGCAAGTTTATCTTCAGAAGATTACTTGGTGTACATGGAAAAGTTGAGACTTTCAAAGCTAGACTTGTTAAAGGTTTGCATCATTAACCAGGTATGGATCATGATGAAACCTTTTCTAAGGAGCTATGCTTGAGTCCATTCAGATCCTACTTGCCACGGCTTCATACCATGACTACGATATCTGGCGGTTGGGTGTCATGACTGCTTTTTCTTAAATGATGTTTCAGAAAAGAGAGTCCGTAAGTACACAGTCAAGGGCTTCGTAGACAGTGGGAGCAGCGGAAACGTGTGCAAGATGGTTTATGTGATAAAGCAGGCATCGCGGAGTTGGAACATCTGTTTTGATGGATTAGTCAAAAAGTTTGACTTCATCAAAATGGTAGATGAACCTTGTATATACAAAAAGGTAGTAGGGAGTATGGTGGCGATCCTCGTAGAGTACGTGGATAACATACTCTTGATAGGGAAGGAGTTTCCTATGCTACGCTCGGTCAATCTCCGATTATCACAATGATTCTCCATATAGGATCAAAGTGATACCTCCTAAATCCTGGGTTTTGGATCTATGAGATATATCTAATTGGATGTTAGGATTCTCACTAGCAAAAGTGAGATGGTATCAATCGATCCTGGGGAGAATCACTGGAAAGGTTCCAGGGTGATAAACACGACTGAATGTCAGTCGCAGGCATTGTCTTTACCCTCAGTAAAGGGACGGTATGTTGGAAAAGTTCCAAGCTAGATACCATGGCATACTATACGATAAAGGCTAGATACATCGCTACTTAAGATGCTACCAAAGAGGCTGTTTGGGTGTTTATTGGTTCATGAGATGAACTACGTTCCTCCCATTGTGAGACAATAGAGTTGTGGCTTATGCCAAGGAACATCCGTCCCATCAGTGATCCAGACATATTCTAGGCAGTATCACCTGATCATGGAGATGGTTGATCTCCTAGGGGATCAAGGTTAGGAGAGTAGACTCAGAGGACAACACGGCGGATCCACTCACAAAGGCCTTTTCCTAGAGAGAGACTTTTATGAGATGGTTGAGTATGAGATACTACAACCACTGCTATCAGATGGCCCTAGTGCAAGTGGGAGATTGTTAGTTATATGTATGCCCTAGAGGCCATTACTATACATAGGATGTATATTGTAGTGGATGCTTGGACATATATAGGGAGGACTTTCTTGCTCGACATGATAGTATGCTATCTGGTTGATCTTTACCTTAACGTGTATACTGATTGTCTCTCTGTTACATGTTGGTAAAGCCCTTAGGATGTGTACTTGACTACCTGGACTATGATGCGGATCATACTAGTGGGGACATGGTAGTCCATAAGTACATCCTTCAAGGTCCCTAGTCGTGGGTGTATCGAGACGGGGCATCGATATACCAGAGTAGACTAGCGTATACCTTCTCGACCCATACAGATGGGCGATGGATGATCCCATATCCATTGGTGTTTGACATCGAAGATGATATACGGGTGCTCAGTGAAGACTGGGTACACTATACGGACTCGCCGAGAACTCCCAGATGGTATTATACCTTACGTCAGATGGCAGTTCTCTGGTGACACTGGTACAGAGTAGTCTGTTAACCCGAGATCGTCATAGAGTCTTGTGTGGTTCCCACTATGCTTTGATTTCCACCTTACCACGTCCAAGAAGGCGTGCAAAATGGTGGTTTTTAGGTACAGTCCCGAATCACATGGAGGCAATGAGCGATAGGAGGGGATTCGTCTCTCCCGGTATAGGGAGTTGATGTTGCGCTGTGTTCGATTGGCTATAACCGGAAATCCCTGGCCAGGGTTGCTGAGATTTACTGGTAAGTGTTACCAGTAGTTTCTCGAACTGTTATAGACCTCATATCGACACGACTTATCGAGCTGTTGGGGTCTGACGTTTACCACCCCTAGGCGAGATATGCGATATATCAGACGAACATACCGGACTGTACAGTAAGTGTTACTGGTTAGATTCACAGGAGTGTGAGCGGGCTTGCTCATCGATCTTCTGATCGCTCAATACCCGGATGGCCGTTACGTTTAGCAGACCGATTGCGGCTTGTGGGTGTTTGATATGATCATCATCTGCTGCCGGCGTATTGACGAGTCTTTAGAGTCCTACACAGAGGTTTCCTTGCTCAAGCGAAACGAAATAGGAGCGTATATGAGATATGTGCGGGACCGAGAATAATGCGTGTATGTGATACCGTATTCTATTCTCGCGATGAATGTATCGATTGGTTGTATGCAATATAACCTAGTTATCGAATCAAGGATTGATTCGATAAATCGATACATTGGATATTAGTCGGTTATATGCGATATGACCGGATCGTTAAATCAAGTGTTGATTTAATGATTTAATGTATAATTATATATTTGATATATTACTTTGCATTAACTAATATTGGTTCACTTTAAAAGGATTTTCTCACTTGATGTGCACATTGTATATGTGATATATTTTTTGTGCACAAGATTGTATCATGTTTGATGATACAGGCTAGCTTGGGTTTGTGTAAAGAATTAAACCATGGTTATTTTGATGATTAGGGTTTTCATTTTCTTATCTATTTATTTATTATGGAAATGATAAAGAGAAAATGGTGGCTTTCTTTGTTTGTTGTTGAAGCTTCATGAAGCTTTGACTAAGTGATCATTTTGTCTTCATGCTTAACCCTAACCCACCATTCCCAACATGGAATCTGCTATTGACCCGGACCCGGACCCTACATAACAAAATTGAGGAGACTGGAGCATGTACACTAGGTATAGATACCACCACAAGAACACGAACCCACCATTCCCAACCACGGCCGCCAGTTTAATCAATCTGGCCGCAAATTGC